>CAWUFW010001082.1:0-2400000 GCA_963921515.1 Calotriton arnoldi | reverse complement strand
AGTTATTGTCATGATCCTGCCTTTCCTCAAACGTAGCGACGCTATGCTACTAGGCTCTCCTTCCCCATGAGGCAATCTCCGGCAATCCAACCAGACCCTTGCCTGGTCCTACCTTGCGCATCACCGAGACGTGCTGGAATGCTCCAAAGTACCACCTTTAGGTTAGAGTAGATCTTCGTTAGTTATTCCACCCATTCATACCAGAAGGAAACTTTACACAGGCCTCACAACCAAGACGGCTGCTTCCCAACTAGACCTTCTACTTCTCACCTATTTTATTGAATCCATGTGAGATGTGGACCTTCCTCCCCTGCACACAGCGCCGGGCTGAGAGTCTGTTTACCAGAGAGTTTACCAGAGAGTTGCCAGGATTCACCGTATACTGCTATAATTGTAGATCATGCCCTGCAACAGCCAGCCTGATGTCAGCTGGGGAAGAGCCCTTCTAACTACTCTGCAATATAAGCTTCTATATGACACTAACTGGCATTGCTGCTTCACTTATCACTCCATGAATTATTCTATGGCACTTCATTCTTGGACTTTGCTCTTCTGGCACAGTATTACGTGAAGATTGTACTTTGGTATAGTATTACAGTGCCATATGAGGTTTTATGTCATGTACCCCACATTTACTTCCTCTACAAATTACAAGAAAAGATTTAAAATGGAAACCTTGACAAGACACCCAGAGTACCTCAATGTTGTAGTTTACATGAACATATAAAGTGGCCCGGCTAAAGCAGACATCCTGTTCTTTATGAAACATCCCAAGGACTGGCAAGAAACTTTCCTGAAAACATTCAATATTACGCAGGTAGGTCGCAAAGACACAGCCATCAATGCAACCGATCAAAAAAAGCTCAACACGAACATTAATTTTCAACCACACATTGATCCAGGCCAAAAACAGAAACCTAAGGAACTTTGAGGAAATGTCCACAACATCGTGCACACCAAAACGAGGCTGGCAACACCTGGGGTACCAGCATCCTCACTCTCAACTACTACATTAAGATAATAAATATCTCAGACCAAACATCATACCAAGATCACAAAACACCACAGAGCAATAGTACAACCTTACCAAGCTTCAATATGTATGACTTTAGTTGAATGTTTTTTTGTGATTTCATAAATGTGAAAGATATGCTGTGAGCTTGTGCCAGTGTGGTTCCTAAGAAATAATTAAAATACTGGAAGTCTTAATATTTTATTTGTAGCATCTGATGAACTCATATTCAATTCCTTAGTACATTTTTCACAAACTGCCAGATCTTAATTTCACCTTAGTGTCCTGGAGCTATGATCAATTTTAAAATGGTATTTTCCAGCCAGGCGTAAATTCAATAGAATAATTAATTCATTGGACTAGAGAGGGGTCAGTTCGCGTATGCAACTGTGCCTATGTTAAATTGCGATAGCGGTAGCAGGCACATGCATTCCAGTGAAAACAGCAGGAATAAGAAGCAAGTGGCTTTAAGGGGTTTGTGTGCTGGCAGCTAGGTTTGAACAGCCCCTAGGGTAAGGAAGGCCAACCTCTCCAGCTGGCTTCAGAGGACCATGTGAGGGTTTGAAAACTGGATTGACAGACATTTCAGGAATGTATCTGCTCTTCTTGGGAAGAAACTTTTGAGTTCAAAGGAGGTGTTAGCTTTGGGGGAATTCTGTCATATCTAATTCTTCCCAGAATTGCATGTGAGATTTCGAGTGTTGGAAAGCAAATCTCACAAAACTTAAGTGACCTCATACTATGATAAAAGAGATATGCTTTTGGTGGGAAATTATTTTAGTAATAGCTAGTTTTCCTGATACATTGGGAGAATTGCCACTTAATAGACTCTGTACACCTCTTTCTCACCGTTCATGACTTGATGAATGGAAGTATGCAGATTAACTTTCTCGGTTGACAGTGAAAAATATTTGGAATTTATCAGACCAAACACTTCAATTGTTTTCCTGGGAAAGATGTGGCTGTTTACAAACTGTCCTCTAAACATCGCCTCACACACATTGAGCCTAGTTTCACTTGGAGGATCGCTTTGCCTACTGGAAACTGTTTGCCACGAATTCCATGACTTGGAAATAGCCCTGTGAATTTCCAGAGGTATCTGTGCTTGAGGCCCAGTTAACCCATAGTATTGGAATCTTGAAGTGGACTGTGCCCAGTTGTGTGGAGGTGAACTCTTCCCATGGGGGCTATTTTCCCGTGTAGGACAATATTTCCTTAAATGCACATAGTCTGAAAGAAAGAGCACTGTTGTTCCCTAGTTTTAATTGTTATTCATTATGTATCTCTTAGAGTCTGCAATAAATTTGTGGTCCTTTTTCCCACGTTTGGGCATATTTTCAGGTTGGTCCCCTTTGGGTGTTATTCACTTTGGGCCAGATGTAGGTAACTTCAATTTAGCGAGTCCTTAATAGCGGTTTTTACCGAATCGCTATTAAGGACTCGCTAAATGGAATGTAGGTAGGAATCGCTAAAATATTAGCGATTCCTTAACATTCCTTAATAACGAATCGGTAATTGAGATTCGTTATTAAGGAATACCTAGCCATTCATTCCTATGGGCTAGGAGGCCCATAGGAATGAATGGGAAGATATTCACTATTAGCGATTCGGTATTACCGAATCGCTAATAGCGGAAAATATTTCAGGGTGCCAGGGTGTCCAAAGGACACCCTGTTGCACCCCTGAAATGTGCATGTGTGCACATGTGGCGCACATACATGCCCTAAGGGCATGGATGTGTGCCACATGGCACATTTGAAAAGCAAAAAGTGCTTTTTAAAGGAAATCGCTACTTACCACCAACTTGAAGTTGGTGGTAATTAGCGATTCCTTAAGGCTCAAGTGCACTATTTTTAGTGCTACGTACATTGCATTTAAGGAATCGGTATTTCCGATTCCTTGAATGCAAGAGCAAAATAAGGAATCGCTATTTTGCGATTCCTTATTTTGCATGTAGGTATGAACTCACCTACATTGCACTCAGCCAAATACCGGTCGGTAACGCTGGAATTCTCCGAATTTCGGCGTTACCGACCGGTATTTCGCCACCTACATCTGGCCCTTTATATTTATTTTTGACAAAGGTTTCCCATTAGATTTACCCGAGCCCCAGTATACAGTATCCAAATATGTCCTGATTAAAATGTATTGGATGCACATTTTACATTTTCATGATTTTACCTATTTTCTTTTTCCTTTATTTTTAGGTTTAAATATTTTTAGTAAATTGTATACATGAACATCACAAATAAGACTTTTCCCTGTTCCTCCCTTCTGCTCCCTCAAAAATGAGAAAGGCGGCCCGTTAGCTAGAAAGTCCACTCCATGACACTGTGCTCACTTTATATGACATAAGGGTATCTATCCACTTCCTATAAGGTAGCTTTCCCATCAGCATCGAGCTGCCTCCTGCCCCCTATGTGTTACCTATCGGCTGGCTTATGTGTTCAGGGTAATTCCCTGCACTTTTTCCGCCACACACGCTCTTCTCATTCATAAGACTTTCAAGCCTCTAATCTGCCTCTATGAATTTCAGACAGTGCTCTAAATTAAACATCAACAATACATGTCAGGGTTATGGGCACTCCAACCACCCACAAAGCGCAAAGGGTTAATATGCCTGCTACAAAAAACGTGAACCATGCAGATCACAGAACATTGTGAGTAAACTATGAGTAGAGCTATAAAAAGTGAAATGGTTGTCAGAAAGGTGCTATAGAGAGATGAGGTGCATTGTTGGTGAGTGGTAGTGAGGGAATTCATGGAAAAGGAGGAGGGAGGGTGCGGCAAAAAAGACTGTCAGATGCCAACCAGAGACTTTTTGAGGCATGGGCAAATTGGGCTCTGGCCCAGGGTCCCAGACTTTCAGGGGGCCCCCTGATAAAACGAGCTCTGGTCTGTAGAGTCTTGCCCTGATGACATTAAATGATTCTTGAACAGGTTGTTTTAAATACAACTTTCCTTCGCTTTTTTTCAATATTTGTGATGTGTGGTTCGAGCAGTTCGGCGTGGCGTCGTTGGCTCAACATCCTGTGATACTGGGGATTGGGGGAAAATCATTAACCTCCCCGTGCCTAACAAAAGTATGTAGTTCTTTCCAGTGAGTCCCTGTGTATTTCGTTCCATCGTGGACTTTGCAAACTCACTATTAACACTGTTAGTGAGTTCGCAAAGTCCATGATGAAATGAACTAAATACTTTTTTGTTAACACACTCTTTGAAGTGCTTCAAAAAGTGTTAATGTTTATATAGCGGAACGCGATCCGAAAGTATTATCGCAGCTGGCTTTAAATGAGCGCGCCAGTCAGTTCTTGACTTTGTGTGTAAGAGGACTGGAGGGAGGACACCGACTGATACCGATTGTGTCCTCCGTGTGTACTGACTGGCGCGCTCATGTAATGCCAGCCGCGCTAATACTTTCGGGTCGCGTTCCCGCTATATAAAGATTAACACTTTTTGAAGTGCAGAGTGACTGCTTCTCTAGATTTTGTCTACAGAAAGTGAACAATACGTTAATCATAATATTTCTTCTTGAATGTTTCTGTTTAGTTGTTTGTTTAGTTGTTTGCAGTTTAAATTTAAAAAATCTGTGAGGTTCTCTGCATTGTATCTTGAAGTCTGTTATGAAGCTATGTGGTTATACAGAATAAGCAGCTACCATGTTGTTGTTATATGACATGCCTTTATTAATGTAATAACTGCACTTTCACAATTGCTTTATTAACCTTCTTGCTTCTCACATTTGCTTGAAAATGCACCATTTACCCACTCTTTTTTACAAAATTTTCTCAGGGGGAGAACCCCCCCGAGCCCCCCTTTAATGGTTCAGGCTTGCTCGCTGCGCTCGCTCACCATGGTGCTCTCCCACACAACGTTTACACTTCACCATTTTCAAATGTCACCAGCCACCACTGGTTGTCAGTCGAGTTTTTATGGAATTCCAGGTTTGGGTTAGGCTTTTAAAGTTTCATGTTGGTGTCCATTAATGTCAATTCTAATTCTGACCCTTCATAGTTATTCTTCAGCCATAGGCAGTTCCTGAGACAATAGGACTGCTCCTTGGCATTGTTCGGATTGCTGCCGTTCCTGAGACAATAGGATCGCTCCTTGGCATCGTTCTGATTGCTGCCTCAGTTAAATAATCTGCTTTTGACATTATTGTTACAAATGGCGTAGCTTATATGTTAAGAGGGTTTCCCACTTTCTCATTAGAACTTTGACAAAGACAATATAGAGGTATTTCATTTAAATGTTGGGGGCTTCAAATCGAAATATGCCAGATTTTTGGGCGGTGGGGCAAAGTGGTAGGTGGTGGGCCCCCTCCATGTGTTTTGCAGGGGGGCCCCCTCAGGTTTCGTTACGCCACTGGGGTAGCAAAGCTCTATCCTGTTGATATTCCCATAGGCTCATTACCTGTTTAAGTTACCATACCGTGATGCTATACTGCTTCTGTGCAGAGTTAATTTTATACCTCACGGGAGCATGACGGGAGTGTGGCAGCTGTGCTTTCTAGACCACTAAAGTTAATTTCGAAACACGGACATAAGTGCTTTCCTCCGCTCACGATAATGTGGCAAAGTGTCACACTTGAGGTACTGAAATGCCGCACATAAACACACTGCAGCCATGGAAATGCCACACATAAGCACACTGCAGCCATGGAAATGCCACACATGTACAGACTGAGAACTCGGCAGCTACGGCCTCCCCACCGCGAAAGGGTCTAATCTAAGGAAATCAATGCCGCTAGACCTCCGCGCTATATTCAGTGCTGCTGAAAGGCCACTAAATAGGAAAACCTGGGGAGGAGTTTAATCCAGGCAGTGAGACACAATAATCCCCTGCCTGCAGGCTGCGGCCTGCTCACAGGCGTGCTGCTGGCTGCTGCTCGTTTGGAGACTCGAGCGCTTGATAAAGGAGTCTGGCTGGCCCCAGGGTTGAAAAGAAAAGCAATTCATGTGGCCAGTGGAAATAGAAAGGCACGCCAAACAAAAAGTTGAATTTGCTCGGTCTGGCCTGCTCTGACAGATGCGGCGTTGGAAACAAAGGCCTGGATTGTTGTCGGTGTCATGAATGATGAGAGGTGAACAGAGTGAGGCCGCGAGGAGAGGCCACAGTGTTTCCCATTGACATGGCTGATCGATGTAGTCCACCTGTCATGGAAGTGCACGGTGATTGGATCGGAAAGGGCCATAGGCGGTAGGTTAAGGAGCCATTTTGAAGCATGTTCTCTGAAAAGGCATTCTCCTTAGACCATGTTTAATTTGAGTTGATGGATGCGGGTTGGGCCACAAGCACTCCTATTTAGAGACCGGCACGCTTAAGTTTTCATCCGACTTTGACCCAGAGCAAGAGAGAAAATAATATACAATGGGAAAGAATGAGGAAGAGAAAGAGGGAGTAATCCTGACAAAGAGAGAAAGCAGGTGTAATGGAGTTGGATAGCAGCACAAATAAGGGAGCATACACATAAATGGTAGCGCCGGTACTAGGGCACCCAGTCCCTTTTAATCCATCAGTGACCTTAGGCCCTTTCGTCCCTGTACCTGCCTTTGTCATACGTTGTGTTGTGTGACACACTACAGCAGGGATAAAAAATTATTTACAAAAGTGAGATAAGGGGCAGGAGTGTCTGTGGTGGTTTAAAGACGCATGAGGTGGATTGAAGAATACACACCCTGAATAAAGCATATTTAAACTAAAAAAATAAAACCTACTCAGCCTTGGTATCCGGCATGCCCATAGGAGTAGAAACCCTGGGAGAGATTGTGCAGCATAAACTGATGAATAAACAAAGGCAGACAAAGCATGTCTCTGAACTCATTCTGCACATCGCATAAGCCTCCTTGAAGCTCTGTAACCCCAGGAGCAAACTCTGTGGGGTGGAGTAAGGGAAGGCAGGAAATGCTGTTTCATGTTAATGTTACTGCTGCCTCGGCTGACTTCAGAAAAAGAGTGATTTTAGGAGGCTCAACACCTCAATGACCGCAATGAAGTTATTAGCAAAAATTAGGATGTCTTGGCGTCCCTACAGAGTTTACTCCGTAGTTTACAGCTCTTTAAAGACACATTGCAATGTGAAGCATCATTCCAGACAGGCCTGTTCTGTCACTGTCTGTGGAAACATTTCAAACAAAAAAGCACACCTTTACATCTCATAACTAAACCCAACATATTTGTATATAAGTATCAGTTTAATTCAAGGTGTGATACGAGTTTTCATTGAACTCCATATAACAGTATTTGAATAACAATAATTGAATAACTAAACAATGACCGCTGGTGTTAAAAGAAAGAGAGAAGGATGGAGCCCTACAGTCTCTGAAGTGCACAATACGCAGTACTGGACTTACATCCCGGCTTCCCGACTTAACCGAATTGAGTAATTCACTGTTCATCACTGTTTCACTATGTATCATTTTCCTTAATCACATGGTTTAAAAATGGATTAAAGTAATTCAGTACGGATCTGTAGTCTATAAAAACCCCACTAATATATGGTTAATATAAAACATTTTGGGTAAATCGTGGCAACGTCGTCAGGGGATGGTGGCATACTTCAATGTTTCATGTTAAAAAAATATCATTTCCAATAAGTGTCACTCAATTCAGTGATAAAATCGAACACTGAGAAATGAAAAATAAATAAATATATATATTTTATATATATATTTTAACGTCTTTATCATATTTTTTCATGACACTTGCTTAATGTTTTACATCATTTGATGGATCCGCTCATGCCAGATTTCTAGCTCAGCTTTCCACTTGGCTGTCCACTCCCCCGCCCCCCAAAAAATAATTTAGTGTCTCCTATACCCTTGAGCATGCTGACATTCAATAGTGCCGGTCTTCTGAGCAAAACGTTGGGCCTCACCACTTATTCTTTTACAAATTAAGCACTGCCCATACATACAGCCATACAACTATATAATAGCTGTATAATGGAAGTATGAAGGTTGGGCTGAGCAAGTGTATGGGGAACATGCAGAGCAGCCGCTGCCACTGCAGGTAAGAGCGGTGGGGCCGGGTGGGGGGATTTGAGAGACGACCACGAGGGAAAATTAAATAAATAATTAATTTTCCCTCGTGGTCGTCTCTCGAAATCCCCCCCACCCCCACCCGGCCCCACCGCTCTTACCTGCAGCGACTGCAGCTGATGCGGAGTGCTATGCAAATGTTCTGATTGGCTTCAGTGTTGTTGTGGGAGGGAGCAGTTGGAGTTTGGTGTCCCTAGGAGAAGGCTGACACGGAATGTGGTTGACTGTGGACATAAACTATGATGTGAGTGTAGTACGACCCATAGCTTTGTGGTTTACAAAAAGTTGGTTTGAGAGAGTGCAGTTGTAAGGAAATTACTCTCTTTGCATGACCACCCCCAACGTTTTGGACTGATGCTGCTGTTTTTCCAACTCTGAAAGAGCACTGAGGCCTGCTAACTAGACTTCAGTGCCAGTGTTCTAACCCTTACAAAATGTATGTTGAACTGGCTACCCCCAATTGGCAGAAACTGACTTACTTATAAGTCCCTAGTATATGATACCAAGGGTGCACAGGCATGTAGGTTAGATTGTCAACCCAGAGCTGCAGCACTGATTGTGCCACCCCACGTGTGACAAGTTACAAATGGCTCCCAGCCTGCCACAACATCCTGGAAGAGCAGTTTTAAACTGCTAGTTTGACTTCGCCATTTACACCAATAGCAAAGTCTCCATTTCCCTTTACAATAGATATATGTCTCCCCTAAAGAAGGCCTATCGAGCCCTATGGCAAGGAGCAGTAAGTTATTATATGGGACAAGTACTTTAACATGTTCTTACAGTAAAACATCCAATTTGTCGCTGTACCTTGGAAAAAAGCTAGAGCCCCATTGGCTGGTAGAGTTACAGGCTGACATCTCAGTGCTGCTAACTTCTGAATGGGACTACTATAGAACTTCAAGGTATGAGATTAATCATGGCATTTAACCAGACTTGATGCTCACATTGAACTTAACGTCACTATTGAAGAAAAGCAATTTTAAGAAAGTTGCCCAGTTTATCCGCTAACCTTTCGCAGTTGTTGGCCACCAGACAGCCTTCTACTCTCCAGGGGAGTAGTGTGAACAACTCTCAGGCTCTGGAACAATAGAGCACTACCACAGAGGAAGGTGTAACCTCCCCCTTCCAGGAAGCCACACAGGGTGTTCAGCCAAAAGGCGTACTCCAAAGGAGAAGGCTGCCTTTGGTGGGAAAATTGAAAATCACACTCAAGAAGGGCTGTCCCTTTTTCACGTAGATGGGCTGGCAGCGGGAACATAGAGGGGAAACCTGTTGCCAAAATGTTTTTTCTGTGGGCGTGTAGTCCACAGGTAAACACACCTCTAGAGTGGGATACCAAGCTCCTGACAACCAAGGAAGTATTCAGACATCTTAGAGTGGGCAGAATAGTGCACTCTGTGATTGCTAGATGCCACATATAGCCGGAAATTGGCATAAGGCGGGAGGGATCCTGGTAGCCCATTGGCTAGTGACCACATCATCTCCCCAGGGCACTTTCTTGGAATAAATATGGCACCCTAGGCATCCTGAACCTCAGATCACATCTGTACTTGAGAAACGACCGAAGAAGGACTGCCCTGCTGACCCCTGGACCTGACAAGAAAGGTTGCACCAACCACTGGGCTGCACCTGCTGCTCCTTGGGCTAGTGAAGAGAGGACTGTGCCTGTAGTGCCTGACTGTTGGAAAAGTTGCTCCAGAGCCCCAGACCAAAATGTTGAACTCCAAAGGTCAGTTGACTGTCCCACTGTTCCAGCACCAGGGCCATAAAAGCTGAAGTAGCCCATCCTTGCCAGTCAGTAGCCACTCTCAAGGAAGCGCCACTGACCGCCGACACGCAGCCAGGAAGACCTCCGCTCGGCAATCAAAAGTTGCACCTGGGTTTGCCAGAGTACCGATTGGTCATCAAAGACGGACACTAGGCCCTACCAAAGAAAACCGTTGGAACCGCTATGACCGGAGACAGGTAGGCCAGATGCTGCTGGACTTCTACTGGGCCAAAGAGTACTTCGAGGGACACCAACCCCTGTGGCCAAGGTCGCCCTCACCTTACCTGTGGACCGAGGAATAACCACAAGGAGCATCCAGAGCATCTTTCAGCATCCTGTATTCTCAGTACCAGGACCACTCCATTGAAGTCTATGGTGGGTTTGATGCGAAGTGTGGAACTGGGCTTGAGGCTACTTTGGTGACCAGGTAACTGTCCAAATATTATTTATTGGCCTTCCTGACCTTCTTCCTATCAGAACTGGTCAAGCAGTCCAGGCTGGAGCAGCCAAACACAACTCTTACAAACTTTTCAAAGGTTTGGACTAAAGAAAAGAGATTTACATTACATTCAAAAATTAATATCTCCAGAACCCTCAGCTGGATTTTGCTCACCTTGGTGTCTGCAAATTCGTCAAAATATAATCTATTTTTATAAATTGTTGGCAGATTTCTTTTGTGCTGTGTGACTTTCCTATTCTGTTCTTTGGTGCTTCTAAATGCTTTACACCAGTTCCTTTGCTAAGTCCTTGCTGCTCCAAGCTACAGCTACCCAGGGTTGAGCAAGAGGTTTTACAAACGAGCCTGACTGGATCCAAGACAGGTTTCGTGAGTGTATTACATCATGAGGTTGCACAACCAAACCATATAATACACCTGATTCCTCACAACAGTGGACTTCATCAGTATTCTTTTTGAGATGATAACACAGGTGCAGAAAGATTTTCCACCCTGAGAGACTGTAGATCTGTTTGAAGTTTCTTTTTTCCCTGTGGGCAGATGATCACATAAAGATCCTTGGGTGAAGTCATCATGTCTGAGTTCACCTGCGGTCCCCTTCCTGAATGCCCAGACAATACCACTGAGGGAGCAGCTACCACTTGCCACATGAATGGATAAGGGATGAGATGGAAACCCCAAATAAACGTATTTGGGTTGTACTCCTGTCTTAAATGAGTGACCAGGAGTGTGATGTATACTGTGTGAAATAGTACCCCGAGGCGAAACCAAAGTACGTGATAGGGAAAGTTGTGAGAATTTGAACAAGTATTTGAATTCTTTGTCTCAAAGGAATTAATCCAACTCTTTTATTAGGGTGCTACTGTGAGCAGGAGTCGATAGGAAGGCATGTTGCCATTCTGGAGCAATGAGAGGAGATGAAGTATTTTGCAGTTATCTCCTGTGATACCTGCACCTCTGTCTTGATGCAGTGATCAGTGGTGAAGGAATTGGGTTTTTGAAAGAATATACGGCACGAATACCAGGGCACCTCTTGACAGACGTCAATGTCTTGTCAAATTACAACATGACCAACAGAGTGAAATAAAATATTTCAGTGACTATTGCTGAAGGGAGCCATACAGAAAAGATGTGTACAATACAGATTTTAAGACCATGTGTATTCTGTAGGAGTATATCAATTTGATTATTCCTTAAACCTGCATGGACATGTATATTCCATAAAGAGGGGAATAAGTTGACAACTTAGAAGAGGATCACACGCCTATGTGTGTAGGATGTTATTTTTGATAGTAAATATTTGGCCGTGTTAACTCATTAATGAGTACAACATTTCTCTGGATGTAACAGATGTTAATGAACCTGGTATTCTGAGTCAGTCCTGGACATGAATATGTGATAGACTTCTCTTGAGGGTGGAGGCGTGGTTGTGCTTATGATACTATTTTAAAGGCTTTTGTGGCAGTAGCCCAGTGGAGTGCTGGGCCTCAGATAGATTACCCTCATAAAGGTGAGAGGTCCAGCTCACCCTGTCCTGTGCCACAGTTTTCTTAAAGCCAGACAGCATCTTGGTGTATACTGGCCAATAGTGATTGAGATTGGTATTAGCAGGAAGGGGCTGCAGAGGTTGGAGCTGCACTGCTGAGATCTGCCAAGGGTTACGTTCATCTATCGGAATACTCCTGAAAATCGTAGGTCCAGAAGTTGAAAGTGCTTTGCTCAGATTTTAGTACTGTGAGGAGTTGTGAGTGGCTTATAACATAATTGATTTGAAAAAGTTGTCAATTGATAGTGGCCATATGGGGAGAATGTTTGTTGGACAAACAATGCAGTTTAAGAAGGTGCTTCGAATGAAGGGTTCTTATCCCCTTAGAAGTACACATTAAACATTGTTCAAGTTGTAGTTACAGAGGAGTGCTTGATTCTTTCACAACAAAAGCTAGCAAAATTTGTGGTTACCTAAAAAAATGGCAGCATGAGAGATTCCAAGGTTCTCCATGAATGCCGAAGGAAGGACTATATTTAAGGGAGCTGCATATAGGTGAGTGTGGGTCATGGCATGGTCAATGGGTTTGTCTAGTGTTTGGAGGCAAGACGTGCAGTGTCGTCCAACACGGCATGGGCAGTACTCAAGTCACCAATGTGCAGACCTACGCACAGGAAGTACGTTCCACCCTCGCAAAGGGATTGGTGCATGTGTACACCACGTGCATCAATCTTGTTGTCTGTTTGTTATTAACCCAATGTTCCTTTATTTTGGAAGTATTGGGTTTAGAAAGGGGGAGTGAAGTTAGTTCCCTAGCATGTCATTGCTGTAGGTTCTTGACTGTAAAATAGCCCATCAAGTGAAAATGTCTGAGTGTGTGGGAGCCGCAGTGAAACCGGGAGCAAAGCAAAAGGTGGCAGACAATCTGAGTGAAATGACTGACAGGGGCACTCATACCTCGGATATTTTCAGGTGCTGGATTCTAGGCACTATCTAGTACCAGAATTGATATGGAAGTACCCAGGGCCAGCCTTGCTGCCCCCAATGGAACTAGTCTGGTTTGGGTTTGTATCCCCAACCACACTGGATGCCTTGGATGCAGCATGATTTATGGTTGGAAGCTCCTCTTAAAGAACGGAATATTGCACGCCATCACCATATTCTGGGTGTAAATATGACCATTCAGACATGGGACCATGATCTTCCTGAAATGGCGAGGTACCTGTTTGAGGACAATAAGGATACTGAATGAAAGTGCCAGTTTACAGTAGTTACCACCATAGAAGCACTTTGCTCAACAGTCATTCGACTCCAGAGACCAGAGGAAGCCAGGTGGTTCTTCAATGTTCGGGGAAGATGATGATCATTTGCCATGCAGTAGGATAAGAGCAGCCTGCCAGCCCCAGCCTAGTTGAAGATTCTCTGGTATTGGTGCAACAATGGAGGTGAAGAAACATATTTAACAAGAGATATGGATTGTTATCCAGATAAAGAACTACATCGAGCGGAGACGTATCGAGCAGCTGTGTTCTGAGGCAAAGGTATAAGGAATTAAACATTTTCACAACACGTGGCTTCACTCTCAGGGTGTTTATTCAGACCAATGTTCCCACTGATCAATCAGCTATCGAATTATTAAGAAGTTGCTACTGTTTACCTAGAGATAGCTATGAAATGCCATTTATCACATGCTCAGGGCTTAGGGCACAAGGTGTGGATATGCCGTGGTGCAGAAAATTGCTCCAGATTTAGGTTGTCGTTGAAACGCAAACACTAGCCCTTGCTTTTAACAAACTAAAATGGAGGAGGGGCATAAAGTAAAAAAACTGTGTAGTATAGCAGAATAATATGGGACTCACGGACTGAGTAAAATAAGCCATTGGTTGTGTTTGTGTCCCAAGAGTCCACATAGCATTCAACGGAGTCAGCCATATTTCTTTGGCTGGCCCTGAACTATAGAACGCTAGTCTACACACTTTTCCCAACAATTTTAGAGTGATGCATTATCACCAGAGTTGATCCAGACATAAAGCAGACAAAGGAAATTTCATTCAAAGGTTCTCTCTGCATAAGACTCTTAGGGCCACATGTACAACCGTCAGGTTTTGCGACTCTCAAATTGCGATTTTTAGTGACTCACAATTTGTGAGTCGCTAAATCTGATGTATAACAGTGTCCTAGACACTGTATGCGATTCCCAAATGGGTCACAAGGGACCTCCCCCATTAATATTCATGAAGCAGTTCGCAATTTGCGACCCATTGGGAGTGGCCGGCACTTACAGGGATGGTGGCCTGCTGGGGTCAGCAGACCACTATGTCTGTGACTGCTTTTTAAATAAAGCAGTTTTTTTAATGCAGCCCATTTTCCTTAAATGAAAATGGGATGCATTTCAAAAATAAAAATGAAAAGCTTTTTTTCCATTTTTTTACAGAGGGCAGAGGTTCATTGGACCACTGCCTGCTCTGAAATAATGTTGGCGGCCCCATTCACAAATGGGAAGGGGTCCCTGGGGGACCCCTTCCTCCTTGCAAATGGTTTACCACCAACTTTAAATTGGTGGTAATCTGCGAATGTTTTGCAACCTGACCTTGACTGGTAGGTCGCTCCCCCGCCACACAGCTCCGTCTGTGTGCCCTGCTGCTGCCCCTGATTGTGCTCGTTTTTTTTCCTGATTGGGATAGTTTTTTCCTTTCTGTGCCCCCTTGCTGCCCCTGATTGTGATCGTTTTTTCCTTTCTGTGCGCCCTTGCTGCCCCTGATTGTGATCGTTTTTTCCTTTCTGTGCCCCCTTGCTGCCCCTGATTGTGATCGCTTTTTCCTTTCTGTGCCCCCTTGCTGCCCCTGATTGTGATCGTTTTTTCCTTTCTGTGCCCCCTTGCTGCCCCTGATTGTGCTCGTTTTTTTCCTTTCTGTGCCCCCTTGCTGCCCCTGATTGTGCTCGTTTTTTCCTTTCTGTGCCCCCTTGCTGCCCCTGATTGTGATCGTTTTTTCCTTTCTGTGCCCCTTGCTGCCCCTGATTGTGCTCTGTTTTTCCTTTCTGTGCCCCCTTGCTGCCCCTGATTGTGATCGTTTTTTCCTTTCTGTGCCCCCTTGCTGCCCCTGATTGTGCTCGTTTTTTCCTTTCTGTGGCCCCTTGCTGCCCCTGATTGTGCTCGTTTTTTCCTTTCTGTGCCCCCTTGCTGCCCCTGATTGTGATCGTTTTTTCCTTTCTGTGCCCCTTGCTGCCCCTGATTGTGATCGTTTTTCCTTTCTGTGCCCCCTTGCTGCCCCTGATTGTGATCGTTTTTTCCTTTCTGTGCCTGTTTCCCGCCGCTGCGCCTCTGCGGCCCCGCCCCCTCACTGCCCATTCGCTGCCCCATTCCCTGCTCCTCCCTCCCCACCTCCCCATTTATGGCGGCCGCTGCGTGGTGAAGAGAGCGACCCCTGACCTTGACTGGTAGGTCGCTCCCCCACCACACAGCTCCGTCTGTGTGCCCTGCTGCTGCCCCTGATTGTGCTCGTTTTTTTCCTGATTGTGCTCGTTTTTCCTTTCTGTGCCCCCTTGCTGCCCCTGATTGTGATCGTTTTTCCTTTCTGTGCCCCCTTGCTGCCCCTGATTGTGCTCGTTTTTTCCTTTCTGTGCCCCCTGCTGCCCCTGATTGTGATCGTTTTTTCCTTTCTGTGCCCCCTTGCTGCCCCTGATTGTGATCGTTTTTCCTTTCTGTGCCCCCTTGCTGCCCCTGATTGTGCTCGTTTTTTCCTTTCTGTGCCCCCTTGCTGCCCCTGATTGTGATTGTTTTTCCTTTCAGTGCCCCTTGCTGCCCCTGATTGTGCTCGTTTTTTCCTTTCTGTGCCCCCTTGCTGCCCCTGATTGTGATCGTTTTTTCCTTTCTGTGCCCCCTTGCTGCCCCTGATTATGCTCGTTTTTTCCTTTCTGTGCCCCCTTGCTGCCCCTGATTGTGATCGTTTTTTCCTTTCTGTGCCTGTTTCCCGCCGCTGCGCCCCTGCGGCCCCGCCCCCTCACTGCCCATTCGCTGCCCCATTCCCTGCTCCTCCCTCCCACCTCCCCATTTATGGCGGCCGCTGCGCGGACGTGCGCAGCGGGCGCGCCGCTGGAGCGCCGAAGGCGTGCCTAAGGCAAGCCCGTCTGCGCCCGTCCGCGCCGTGGCCGCGCCCAGCGCCAGACCCCCTGGTCCGGGCATCCCCCGCGCCCGCCACATCAACAGACGCCGATACGACGCCAGCACCCTCCACGCACTCAACCCCGGAAAAGATCACGCCTGCTACCAGGCCACCCCGAAGCGCACCCAAGGGCCCTTCACCTGCCGGAACTGCAGCTTCGCCAGCATTCCCGCCCCGCCAAACCACCGCCCAGGAAAGAACCCAACTACCTCAGATGCATCCTCCTCAACACCCGCTCCGCCCGCAAACACGCCATCGAACTCTGGGACCTTCTCGACTCAACCTCCCCAGACGTCGCATTCCTGACGGAGACCTGGCTGAATCCCGCTTCAGCCCCCGACATCGCCATTGCCATCCCGGACGGATACAAGATCACCCGCAGGGACCGCACCAACGGAGTCGGAGGAGGCATCGCCATCGTCCACAGGAACACCCTCAGAGTCTCAACCAACACCGACGACACCCTCAGCACCGCCGAACACATGCACTTCCAGATCCACACCGATCCCAACACCACCCTCAGAGGAACCCTCATCTACAGACCCCCGGACCCCGACCACAGTTCAGCGATTCCATCGCTGACTTCGTCAGCACACACGCCATCGCCTCCACGGACTACATCCTCCTCGGGGACCTGAACTTCCACCTCGAGAACAACAAGGACACCAACTCCACCACCCTGATCGACAACCTCGCCACCCTCGGACTCAGACAGCTCGTGACTACACCTGATTGTGCTCGTTTTTTTTCCTGATTGTGATCGTTTTTTCCTTTCTGTGCCCCCTTGCTGCCCCTGATTGTGGATCGTTTTTTCCTTTCTGTGCCCCCTTGCTGCCCCTGATTGTGCTCGTTTTTTTCCTTTCTGTGCCCCCTTGCTGCCCCTGATTGTGATCGTTTTTCCTTTCTGTGCCCCCTTGCTGCCCCTGATTGTGCTCGTTTTTCCTTTCTGTGCCCCATTGCTGCCCCTGATTGTGATCGTTTTTTCCTTTCTGTGCCCCCTTGCTGCCCCTGATTGTGCTCGTTTTTTCCTTTCTGTGCCCCCTTGCTGCCCCTGATTGTGATCTGTTTTTCCTTTCTGTGCCCCCTTGCTGCCCCTGATTGTGCTCGCTTTTTCCTTTCTGTGCCCCCTTGCTGCCCCTGATTGTGATCGTTTTCCTTTCTGTGCCTGTTTCCCGCCGCTGCGCCTGCGGCCCCGCCCCCTCACTGCCCATTCGCTGCCCCATTCCCTGCTCCTCCCTCCCACCTCCCCATTTATGGCGGCCGCTGCGCGGGCGTGCGCAGCGGGCGCGCCTAAGGCAAGCCCGTCTGCGCCCGTCCGCGCCGTGGCCGCGCCCAGCGCCAGACCCCTGGTCTGGGCATCCCCGCGCCCGCCACATCAACAGACGCCGATACGACGCCAGCACCCTCCACGCACTCAACCCCGGAAAGATCACGCCTGCTACCAGGCCACCCCGAAGCGCACCCAAGGGCCCTTCACCTGCCGGAACTGCAGCTTCGCCAGCACCCGCCCCGCCAAACCACCGCCCAGGAAAGAACCCAACTACCTCAGATGCATCCTCCTCAACACCCGCTCCGCCCGCAAACACGCCATCGAACTCTGGGACCTTCTCGACTCAACCTCCCCAGACGTCGCATTCCTGACGGAGACCTGGCTGAATCCCGCTTCAGCCCCCGACATCGCCATTGCCATCCCGGACGGATACAAGATCACCCGCAGGGACCGCACCAACGGAGTCGGAGGAGGCATCGCCATCGTCCACAGGAACACCCTCAGAGTCTCAACCAACACCGACGACACCCTCAGCACCGCCGAACACATGCACTTCCAGATCCACACCGATCCCAACACCACCCTCAGAGGAACCCTCATCTACAGACCCCCCGGACCCCGACCACAGTTCAGCGATTCCATCGCTGACTCTCGTCAGCACACACGCCATCGCCTCCACGGACTACATCCTCCTCGGGGACCTGAACTTCCACCTCGAGAACAACAAGGACACCAACTCCACCACCCTGATCGACAACCTCGCCACCCTCGGACTCAGACAGCTCGTGACTACACCCACCCACGCCGCCGGCCACACGCTAGACTCCATCTTTTCCGCAAGCCCACACGTCTCCTTCAACCACACCTCCGAACCCCACTGGACTGACCACCACTGCATCCACTTCACCTACAGGAAGCCCACCACGCACCACCGCACCGAACAAATGCCTCGCCGCTGCTGGAGCAGAGTCACGGAAGACCAGCTAACCACAACCCTCGCCCTGAGCCCACCCGCCGAACCCTCCGACCCCGACACCGCCGCCCTCAACCTCAGACAGTGGATCGACGACTGCGCCAACACCCTCGCCCCGCTCAAGAATCCGCCCAACAGCCACACCAGCAAGAAAGCCACCTGGTTCACCGAAGACCTCCAGGCCTCCAAACGAACATGCCGAAAACTGGAGAAGATCTGGCTCCACGAACGGACAGCGGACAGCTACGCCGCCCACAAGAGCGCCACCCGCAATCACCATCACCTCATCAGATCCGCCAAAAGGGCCTCACTCAAAGACCGCCTAGACAACAACGCACACAACAGCAAAGAGCTCTTCAACATCGTGAAGGAACTCTCCAACCCCAGCTCCAACACCAACGACATCCAGCCGTCGCAAGACCTGTGCGACTCACTGGCCACCTCCTTCCACCGCAAAATCGCCGACATCCACGACAGCTTCAACACCACGACCGCCCCGGCAACAACCGAGACCACTGCCCCCACAACCACCAACCGCCTGCTCTCCTGGACCAACATCAACGACGAGGACACCAGCGAGATCATGAACACCATCCACTCCGGTTCACCGCTAGACCCGATGCCCTCACCACATCTTCAACAAAGCCAGTACAGCCATCGCGCCCCATCTCCGGAAAATAATCAACATCTCCTTCGAGACAGCAACCTTCCCGGAAAGCTGGAAGCACGCCGAGATCACCGCCTTACTCAAGAAACCCAAGGCAGACCCCAAGGACCTCAAGAACTTCCGACCCATCTCTCTGCTCCCGTTCCCCGCGAAGGTCACCGAGAAAATCGTCAACAAACAACTGACCCGCTACCTCGAGGAGAACAACATCCTGGACCCTTCCCAGTCCGGCTTCCGCAGCAACCACAGCACCGAAACCGCCCTCATCGCCGCCACCGATGACATCAGGACCCTGCTAGACAACGGAGAAACAGCAGCCCTCATCCTCCTGGACCTATCAGCCGCCTTCGACACGGTCTGCCACCACACACTACGAACACGCCTTCACGACGCCGGGATCCAAGAGAAGGCCCTGGACTGGACCACATCCTTCCTTTCCGGCAGAACACAAAGCGTCCGCCTCGCCCCCTTCCGATCCAAGGCCACCAAGATCATCTGCGGCGTACCCCAAGGCTCCTCCCTCAGCCCAACGCTGTTCAACATCTACATGGCACCCCTCGCCCACGTCGCCCGACAGCACAGCCTCAACATCATCTCCTACGCCGACGACACCCAGCTGATCCTCTCCCTCACCAAAGACCCTCACACCGCCAAAGCCCACCTCCACGAAGGAATGAAGGCCGTCGCCGAATGGATGAGGACCAGCCGCCTGAAGCTGAACTCGGACAAGACGGAGGTCCTCATCCTTGGTTCCAACCCTTCAGCCTGGGACGACTCCTGGTGGCCAACATCACTGGGAACAGCCCCGCCACCCACCGACCACGTACGCAACCTAGGGGTCATCCTCGACCCCACCCTCTCCATGACTAAGCAGGTCAACGCCGTTTCCTCATCCTGCTTCAACATCCTCCGAATGCTCCCGCAGGATCTTCAAGTGGATCCCCACCGAAACAAGAAAAACAGTCACCCAGGCCCTCGTCACCAGCAGGCTGGACTACGGAAACGCCCTCTACGCAGGAACGACGGCTAAGCTCCTGAGACGGCTGCAACGCATCCAGAACGCCTCTGCACGTCTTATCCTCGACATCCCCCGACGCAGCCACATCACACCCCACCTGAGAGACCTGCACTGGCTCCCTGTCAACAAGAGGATAACCTTCAAGCTCCTCACCCACGCACACAAAGCACTCCACAACTCCGGACCAGCCTACCTCAACAGATGACTCAGCTTCTACACCCCCACCCGCCAGCTCCGCTCGACCAGCCTCGCCCTCGCCACAGTCCCCCGCATCCGGAAAACGACCGCCGGCGGCAGATCCTTCTCCCACCTCGCCACCAAGACCTGGAACACCCTCCCCACCAACCTCCGACAGACCCAAGACCTACTGGCCTTCAGAAGACTCCTCAAGACATGGCTCTTCGATCAGTAGCAGCACCACCCCCGTCTTCCCCCAGCGCCTTGAGACCCTCGCGGGTATGTAGTGCGCTTTATAAGTGACACGATTGATTGATTGATTGAACTACATTCCGATAACAAAACATTCATACATACCAGTGCAACTCGCTATTAGGAATGGATGCCCTTTACACGCCCCTTCCAAATAGCGACTCGCAAACCCTATTATGCGAGTCGATAATAGGTTACCGACTCACAAAATAGGGTAGGTACATAGGAAAATGCATTTTATCGGTCGCAAACGGGACCGGTAAAATGTGTTGTATATCTGGCCCCTAAATAACTAAATCAGTCGCATTTTGTTAGGTACTTTTAGATTCTGCCACTGCATGTTTTTAAAAGGATATTCATGAATCTGGGACTCTGCATTGTGTTAGCTGTTATGAGTTCTTATGTAGGCTGCGGTGAAGTTCATTGCATTGACAGCCCAGGCTGTCACCCTTAAAACATGTACATGCATTTTACTAATCCGGCAAACGAAGCTAGGGCCACACATCTTGTTGTAGGTCAAGTGAGCAGGGGTAGGGTTTACTGAGTGGCGGCCGCCATACACAAAAGGCAGTGGAGTGGGGGAGGTGCGCGGGGGGGGGAGAAGTAAAAAAATAAAAATAAAACTTACCTTAAGTTGACAGCTGTGTCCCGCGTCGCGCCCGGTGCTTCCTCTGCGTGTCCCAGCAGGCACAGGGGCTGCATCAGACTCCCTGTCCGATCCCCGCAGAGCAGCGTGGGGATTGGTCTGAGCAGGCTAAAAAGGCGCCCTGCTCAGACCCGGGAGTCTGTGGGGTTTCTCCAGCCCGGCTGCTCAATGCAGTCGGGCTGGAGAAACCTAAGTGCGCATGTGTGTTTTGGTCGGCCTGTGACGGCCGGCCAAACACACATGAGCACTTAGAGAGTGCACATAGCACTCCTCCTACTACCCCCTCTCATGCCCCGCCCCTCCCTGTACATGCTGGCTGAGTCAGCTGCTTAAAAATAAAATGATAATAAAATATCGTTTTATTTTTTAGCTGCTGGCTCTGCCAGTGGGGCAACGCTCCTCCGCCATAGCGGAGGAGCCGTCCCTGGTTTTACTTACGAATGATTGAGGTGGTCAGCTTCAAATTGTTCTCCACCAGCAATGCCAGGTTTGCGCGGGAGAGACTGTGTCACCCGCAGGGGTCGTGAGCCACGTCAGCCTCTTTACTGAAGCCAGATTCCCCAGTGACCTTCTCACTGCGATAGGGATGCGCTTTAGAAATGGGTGACAATGTCGATCCGCAGGCTTGTGTCTCTATCACATACATTCCTAAAATGTAATGACATACCGCGCATGCACACGATGGAATGCCAGAGGACGAGCACATCTTGAAATCATGCTCAGAATGAATGGTAAGGCTGGGTCAGAGGTATGTTCACCTTGTATGACCTAAGACTGACTCTGCCCCAGCCACACCTCCCTTTCTGAGGAGTCGTCTGGCATGAAGTCTCCCATTTTGCCTGTTTATTGTTTTCACTCAAACTCTTGGCTAGGTAATGTCCATAGACTGGCATGCCCCAAGAAACTATATGCAATCATTAGAACGCATTTTTATTTTCTTGTGAAACTCTTGCCAAAATATGTGGCATTGCATCTTGGGAGAAGCATTGTTCAATTATAGCATGTTTACAATATGCTTAGAACAAGGCATAGAAGAGGAACAGGTCACATGAGCCGCCAGTGTTGGCAGGCTGTCCGAAAAGGGGGTCCTTCAAAAACCAGTTGTCTCTAATCTGCCTTCCGTGTTCTAAGAATGCCACAGATACTTCCCGAGTTCTCAGCCTGCTGACAGTGTGAATTAGGCGGTGACCCACTTGTGTCCAATCCTATTAACACATTGCAAGCAGCAGAAACAGCCTTTCGATGCCTGGCCTCCCAGCATCCACCGCTCCAAAAGATTTCAATGTGATTTGTCATGACAGTGAATTTGGACGGGCTGTTTCTGCGGTACATAGCTAAATCCATTTCTTATTCCCATCTGCCACCATAAGCATACAGGCACTTTACAATGACAGGAGACTTGATAAAGTTAACAAATACCATACTTTTGTTCACGATGATTTAACTCCGGAAACACACGAAATAATACATATCCACATGTAATGACCTCCAGGAATGTCCATGTTTGATTTCACTAGCAGAAGGCACCGCCTACTTCACTTTACTGGATCCTGCAAGTTACTTTTGGCACAAACCGGTGGAACCGGAAGTGACTGCATGAACGCACTGGCGGATGGATGCACTAAGCCCTTGGCCCTTCCCTCATTGAGGGGTTCCATGGCATACACTCTAGCCAGCTACTGACAAATGGGCATTCCTTGAGAAGGGTAACAATGTAAATCCGCCATAACATTTACTATGGAAAACAGGCAATATCAAACTTATATGAAACAAGTGCCATACATGAGGTCATAGGTCACTAGTGATTCCCAATGTATCGAAAAACATTAATGCTCAACAGATTTACGTCTAATAAACATGACAGCACCCAGGTGTAGCTCCACAAAAGTTCGCAATATATCTTAACTTAAAATTGTACATACACAGGTGGAGAAAATAATCTGGGCCCTTTAGAAAGAGTCCAGCAGTTAAAGTAACAACCCATTGTCAGTCAGAAGACAATTAATAGGAGATTATCACATCCATAAGAACCTCCTCAGAAGTGAACATGAGGGGGTCTTTTTTCTCTCACTTGCACTCTACACCAGTCAGCTCTCTCCCAGCTGGATCACTATCCCCCGCAGACATGCATTCTATCCAGGCAGCGGTGCAACAAGACTCAAAGTTAGGGGGGAGCTAACAAGTCATACAAGTGGGCAGATATCATTGGGGTGACAGTATGGCAAAGTGGTGTGAGGGCTATCCCTTGCAGAGACTTGATGATGGAGTAGAGGAGCACATCATTTTGTAGGAGGTGGCTTGAGGGCTTCAGAATCTTAGAGAGGTTTGGGTGGGAGATAGTGTTTGATCTGTTAGTGGTGTTACGACTGGGTTCAGGAGTAGCATTGATGATGATCGTGAACATGTGAAGTTAGTTGTGATTTTGTTGATTTTCATCATGAAAAAGGGGTTGATAGCATTGCATCTGTTGGCTGATGGTGAGACAGTGGGTTCTAGGATGTGCTGCCACACTGTTTGACTGCCTTAAAGACGGCTTTGCTTCTGCTAATTGCACCATTGGTGGTCTTATAGTCAGTGGCTTTAGCTGTGGTTATGCTGTCTGGAGCATAATTCTTCCAGAAGACTGCCTTAAAGATGGCTTTGCTTCTGCTAATTGCACCATTGATGGTGGTCTTGTGGTCAGTGGCTTTAGCTGTGGTAATGCTGGCTGGAGCAGAATTCTTCCAGAAGGGTAAGGTCCTCCTGGCATTTTGATCTCAATTTCCTCTCCTGTCATTATGAGCATGCTTGTTTTTTGTAGGTTCTTGGGTTTACAAGGATTCTAATGGCTTGTGGGCACAGGTTTTCAGAGAAGCATAGCATTTTACATGATTCTTCAAAGTGGTGTTGTAGATTTTTACATCTGTTGAGGGCTGGAAGTGTTTGGGATAGGTTGATTAGTTGTTCTTAGAGTTCTTCTAGATGGGTGCACTTGAAAGAAAGGAAGGTGACTTTTTTTCTGCTGCATTTCATGTAGGGGAGTGGCATGTGTGAAGGTGGAGGAGACAGCAACATGGTCAGTCCAGTTCAGGAGTATTGGGTGCTGTCACTGGATGCTGGGGACGCAGAGAGGATGAGGTCTGAAATTTCTTCTATGAAGTCCTTGTGGGTTTTGTGTAGTCTGCAGATGAGATGAAAGGAGGCTGTTTTGCAGGCAAAGAGAGCAAAGTGTTGGGAGAGGAGCTTAAAAGACTTATGTCTGATCATTTGAAGATATTGCAGGGACACACTGACTTTTGTATGACTGAGAGTCCCCTTCTGGTTTTTCATGTGAGGTCTATTTGTTGGATGCTGTATCCAGAGGGGGGGAGGGCATCAAGAATGTGTGTGGAGGTGGGTGCAAACCAGGTTTCTGTGATGAAAAGAGAGTCTAGGTTGTGATGCATGATGATCTCAGAGAAGTTGGGGGCATAACCTATTGCTCAGGGTGCATTAGTGAGTAACGATTTGAAGATGGTATGATGTGGTTGATCCGTGTATTCGAGTGGTATGTGGTGGGGTTGTTGGAAATGGATGTTCAAGTATGTTTGCGGGGTGAGAGTGGGAATAGTTTGTAGTGGTGTTTGAGAGACACATGATGATGGATGTTTTACCTTGGCAGGAGGCGCTCTGGGCATAGATCTTTCAGGCCCGTACAGGTCCAAATAGGTGATGCCCTTGTCTTAGCTGCCCTTAACTTGGGACGCTTGGGTGGGGGAAGCCCTGGGCGGTAGGCCTTTGAAAACTGTGGAGGGTGTGAAAATACCCGCATCACACATGGATATCAATTAGGTGTTAGGAGGGACAGCTTGGCTTGTCTCTTCATATTCATGGCATATTCCATGCTACCCCTTGTCTCATGAGTCATGACAACAGTGGCAGGAATTGAAAGTAAACCATGCTGTAAAATCCCTGTTTATTATTACTTTCTTTTAGTTTACAGTCCTTTCTCTCCACCTAGCCATTTGACAGCAAATAAGTGCCTATTGAAGAGCTTAACATGGATCAAGAGTTAACCATGTGATGTCACTTCGACTAATTTTGGCATTTTAGTGAATGAACACCTATTGTAGCACAGAACTGATATCCAAACTTTCTACATACTCGCTAACACTACTAGAAGCAGAATATTACATACATTATATACGTGACATAGTAATAACTTTCATGAAAATATTTGGCAACAGTGGATGAAGAATTGACGGAATGTGCTTACATATAGCATGGCCTGTTGACTTCTTGTGAGAAGCAAATGGAGCATGAAATAGGAGTTCTTAAAGGGGAATTCCCAGTAGTTGCATGATAGAGTACTTTCAGAAATAACAGTGAATACATGGGAGTGGCTTCTAACAGGAGTGAAGGGGCTAAATCAAAACAATTGATGAAAGGTTTTGCACAAACAGAAATAATCATATTGTGAGAAAAAGACTGGGATGCAGATAAACTAGTATCTACTGTGTTGTGGAACCCATGAAATTAGTTATAATAGATAGGTCCTGTAAACCGAATCTTAACCTCATTTAATTTTCAGAGGCAGAGTGCTACATCATCTGAGCAGAAAACAATGATTACTCCAAGCTAGATTTACCTGAACTAAGTATTAACATTTTAAGCACTGCCCCGCCTGCTAACCTTGCCTTCTCACTCCCACTCCCTTAAACCATTACTAAAGACAAAACATCTCTAACCCTGGTGGCCTCCATCCTCAAAGAAGCCTGTCTCTCCCTCCCACTTTCCCTGCTGCCCCCTTTTCAGCTAACTGTAACTATTACAAGAAGGCTCATAAAAGGTCTGCCTTTAGACACCATGAAGTGGGTGGGCAGTTCCTGCCTCCCAGGGACTCTCTTTGACTTGTCCTAGTAGCCCTGCCCCTATTATTAAATTTCTGGAATCTCTGTTCATTCCCTTGTCCCTGCACTCTACCTTACAGCCTCTTGATTTCTCCTACCTTCGTTGTTTTTAATTTTCCTTTTCTCCCTTCCTTTTGGCTTGACGTGTAAAGCAGAAGCATGTAAAGCACTGTTGCTCTGTCCAGGGAGATAATAATGTCTTGGGGTCATTCCCTCTGTCTTGCGTTCTCTTTTTCTTTTCCATATAACCCTCCCTTAGCATTTTGAGGTAGCAGTCGACCTTCTACATAAATTATAACAAGCTCAGCTTCATCACACTCAACTCTCACCTCATCACATCCTTGTTATTCCAAATGTATAAAAGAAGAGAACGTGTTTCAGAGACTCCAATATATTTATACTACTCAAGACCACCTTTTGTCTGAACCATTGACTAAAGACACTGTGGCTCAACACAAAAGTAAAGACGTTGAAGACAGAAAACAGATCCTTGAAATACAAATTGAAGAAAGTCAAATGACTACACTGACAAGCTCGCCTTCTAGTACCAGACAAGGATGTATAATTAGCCAATAAAAAAGGCAGAAGGAGCATGACTCCCTTGGAGCTCCGAAGCAGAATTCAACTAGAAGGAACTTTACAGGCTCATCTTGTAAGTTCACATCATGACCTACACCACTATCAAGATCACACTACTTCCAAACCCTGTATGATCCCCCTGCAATACTTTCTAATTGCGAAAACCAATACACTGACGCATTAGCTCAGAAGTAAATCACCTAGCAGCCTCTATCCTTAGACTATACAAGAGAATCTATGGTGGCAGGCACACATTGTGTCAATTTTCAAACTCTTCTCATCCAGTTCAAGGACCTGCCCAAGACCAGCCTCCCAGCTGGCTCTCCATCAGACACTTGTCCATCCTGAGCTTTCAGATACAACCAAATCTCCACTAACACCTCTATCTAGGCAAGAAGCACCACCAGCAACTCCATAAACCAAGACATCACTCCAAATTACCTCAATATCTCTAATAACAAGCCAATCATAAGAAGAATAGCCTTGAGTCAAATGATTCAGCTTGATATTGACCAGTAGCAAATTCCTTTGCACACTGATTGAAAGAGCTGCTTTCAATTAAGTCTCCAAATTCCTGGAAGAAAACAACCTTCTCTCTAATTGTCAAACTGGCGTCCACCTGAAGACCACAGCTGACAGGAATGGAGTTGCCACATACTACTTCTGGGATTGTCTGCTATTCAGCCCACCACTTTACCCAACTACAGAGGCTAGATAATTTTAAACTGAATCTTCTCCTACCTTTTGGCAGATAAAGTACCATCATGCTCTGACTGTACTCACTGGCTCCATTCTGCACGAACTCTGGGATGCTGCAAGATTCTATCATCTTGTCAAATCTCTTCAATACTTACGTCACTCATTACCATCCTCACCAGGCACTTCAATTTAACCTGTGAAAACCACACAGATGACACCTAGATCACCCTAAAGCTGGAAAACCAACAAGACCTAAACCGCTCCAGGAGAGATTACTGCATTTAAGTAATGGTCCTACTGATGCTAAACAACCACATGAACCTCTAGTCATCCAAAACTGAGGTCCTCAAAGGTAGAAAACGAACAATTGGCATTCAACATCCATTTGACTTAAGGAACTTGGTCCGCCCACGATGACATCAACTGAAGTAAGAAATTTGACTGGTCATATAGTGTGCAACAGACAGGATGGGCCTCGGAGGTGGCAGTGAATAGAGCCCTGCAATGATCAATATTCACTAGAAGCCTGGTGTTTTGGTCCTTGCAACAATTCCAAGATACTAGTTGCAATATGGTTGTGACACAATGGAGGGAGGAGGATGTTGCACACTGGGTGACCTATGTCCAGTAGAAACCTTCATAACATTTAAGGAAGCCCAGAAAGCACTTGGGGTGCGAGCAGGACAGTTCTTGCAGTTTGCTAAGTTGTCAAGGATGTTGAGGGAAATCTGGATAGAATTCCCAAAGGTGTATGAATCATCACCAACACTGGAAGTGATTTTACACTCAGGAGGGAGTCATACATTGGTCTCACAATTATACAAGGCTTTGAAGGCAGAGAGAAAAGGGCAACCTTTGCGGGTAAGGCAACTATGGGAGGAGCGCATTCAGGAAAAATTAACATATAAAAAATGGGAAGTAGCTTAACAGCAGGCTAAGGAAATATGAGGCAAAGCAAGGTTCCATTTGATGCACTTCAATTTCCTACATCATACATACTTGACCCTGTATAAGATTAAGAGTAAACACCCGGAGAGATCATATGCATATCTGAGATGTGGGAGGGTGAATCCTCCTTCACATGATATGGTCCTATAGCATAGTGGTGGAATATAGGGAAATGGTAGTGGCAAGGATGCATACAGCAATGGATAATATCGTGGAAGTCACTATAAAACAATGCCTCTTGAGAATAATCCCAAAACCCAGAAAAGATATGGTGCAATGCAGATGTGTGCTTTTGGGATCAGTCATGGTAAAATATTGAATTGCAGTCCTCTGGATGAATGCTAGAGTGCACGGGGTAAACATCTAGGTGAAAGACATGACATAGTAGGCCCTGGCAGAGGATTCACACATGAGAATTACTAGAAAGAATTAAAAGGTGGCTGAAGACCTAATAGCCTGGGCTGACATGATCCATACTATTCAATGTGTACGGTGACGATTCCTCATAGGCCCAAGGGACATATATGGTAAACTTTGAAGAAGAGACAGAAATAATGGGCTCTGGGTCTTGCCAGAAATAACAATAAAAAAGGATGAGTACTTACACATTAAGAGGGAATAATGAATCCTGCAGATAAGTACCCAATAAAGATTGTGCAGTGAGGGAAAAGATACATTTGTAACAGGCAAGGTAAACAATACCAAAATAGTAATTAAATCTTCCTTTCTAGTGGGAGCAAGTGACCTGAAGTGTTGATGTGTTGAAAAGTAATGTTTTCTTTTGTCTGTTTGTGTTATGTAGAAAATGACAAATAAAGATATATTTTTTTTAAATGAATATACTTCAGAGTAATTCTGGATTTTTATATATCAGTCGTCCTTCAAGTGAACAAAGTTATCATAAGCATCTTCCCTAACCCTGCCAAGCATCTCCGCATTTTCCTACATTTCGGTTACCCATAGAAGGACCACTTTCTACCTAGTTTGGTAGCAACTGGAAAATTAAAACAAATTTTATCTGAATGCTTCAGTCTACTCTGAAGACTACAAAAAAGCAGCAGGAAGACAACTACTGTACCTACACATAGGCCACCATACGACTACAGATCTCCAACCCCTTGGCTAGGCATTTCTCCTTCAAAGGATATTTACATCAATGAATTTTCATTCACAGAATAAAATGTGCATTTGTAAATGTGCATCACATTTACTTGAGGCAAATAAACATGTACGGAATGAATAAACCATAAAAGAAGCCATGTTCATTCAGAAAAAAACAACATCGTATTCACATATTTTCCCCTGAACATGCACGGGAAAGGATACTATTCAGACTGCACAACTTTGTACTGTGCACTACATAACTCTACTTGGGTCCAGATTATAAATGCCCTGGAGGGCAGCGTGTTATTTATAACAGATAAAACCGACATCACTGGATCTGAATTTTTTGTGCTTGATAACTGGCGCCAATTATGATTTTTGATTTTGCCCAAAAATGGGGCATAACAGGTGTCATTTGGTGCTTTTCAAACCAAAGTCATACATCTTGGTATTTACCAGACCTTTTTTTCCCTAGTAAATGTTGTCAGGTTTGACATGCGGAGATTTACCTGCAGAAATTTGTGGCGATGCAGTTCTAGGTGCAAAATGTATAATTCCAATATGTTCGGTACAAGTAGTTACCACACATTTTGGAATTAGGTAGGCCAATTGTATTCAGGGCCATGGTCACTGAGACTCACTGTAAAGTTTTCAACAGGAGTCAAGGGTACAATAGTGTAGACTACAACTCTTAAACAATATATAGTACATAATTTGAAACGCACCAAATTCTAAATGACTAGCATTACTCCAAATACACAACATAGTTCTGTGCATCTTTTCAGGAAGATTTACAGTACTTTGATGAGTTTAAATAATTTAGTCTTTTTTATAGGTGTTGTAGTATGCAACATGTTGTAACTTTAACTTTTCTTGATGTGAGAATGGCAGGCGTGGCCCACACACGTAGCTGCTAGTGCCGGCAGGCTCACCCTATGCTCCACCCACTTCGTGTTTCCTATTTCCGGTCTTTCTCCGAGCCCCTGATGCCGACGGACGGTCGGTGATCTGCTATCGGGCACCGGCACCGGCATTGATGGGGAAGAAACTGCTTGCGTGCTGAGAGCTGCCGTGCACCACTACGCCACTAGCGAGGACGACAGGTCCGGTCTTGGTTCCGCTGATTTCACTGGCCCTTTTCGTTGCCGAGGGCGTGTCGCGCGGCTTCGCCTCTGTGTGGCCGCTGGTGTTGATGTTCTCAGCCCGTGTTGCAGAGCGTTGCAGAGCCCTTGGACTATCGGCTCCTGAGGGCAATTCCGGTCCTGGCGACTCCGGTACTGGCTTTTGATCTTTGGCTCTGCTTCTGCCTTTGTTCTTGGTGTGGTGGAAAATACCACTCAGTGCCCTTCTTCTCCACCCCTCCCCCCATTACAGATCGGGAAAACTTGGAGGTAAGATGAGGGGGAGAGGAGCAGTTGCAGCACAATAACACAGCAGCGGTGAAACCCCACGGGGACAGCAGTGTGGTTTATGTGATCTTGCCAAGTCCCCCCATAAGGAGATATATGCTGGAGAGAAGCTCTGGAGAAAATAGAAACTAAGTACAAAAGTGGCGGCAACTGTTGGGACAGGGGGGAAAAAAGTACTTACTTTCAAACCTGGCAAACCTGGCAAATCTTAAAGTCAGTAGGTTCAGCGCCAGATAATATTGTTCTACTCTATGCTGACTCTTTCACCTGTACTTTCCCATTACTTTTTCGGTCCACTGCACTACTACTTACTGACTCTTCTACTCTCCCATTAATCTTACGGCCCACTGCAAGAAATATAAACATACAAGTATAGTAATGGGAGTAATCAGCAACGAATGCAACTAATGCAACCAATGCATAAGCTGAACGATTCTCAAGGTGGATTGTATTTACTTAATATCGACTGGCCTCCCATAGCCTACTTCCATATATAGCTGGGCTCGTTTGCGGTCTTGTTTCTTCCCTGCGCACAAAATTAAAATGCGCACAAAACAATCCAAAACAGGTGAAAAAAAGGAAACATCAGAGATGTCAGGTCAAGCAATCACACCCTCTCCAGCCCCAAGAGGAGTAAGAAGGGGACAAAGAAACGCACAACAGAGGATGGAACTGAAGGAAATGAAGGCCAAGGCACTAGCCAAGAAGGGAAAACAGCAGGAGCAGAACGATCCCATTGACCCTATCGATCCCATCGACCCGTCGGAAGATGAAGAGTGTATGTCGGATCTGGAGATAGAAAATGGCACATATAAAAATGATGAATTACCAGATGGTCAAAGTAGGGCTCTAAACACAGATGAGGAGACTCAGAATGCAAACAGTGAAGCCCTACTCAGCCCAAAGCAATACCCTCTCTTTAACAAACTTCCAAAACATCAGGCTGTGAGTAAGCCTAAAGAGCCATTGCAACCATATAATGAAGATGAAGATGAAGCTGGACTGATAGCACAAGATGCGACAAATCTTCTGCAAAATGCCTACACAGTCGCTCCTCCCACTCAAAGCATCCTAGGTAGAGAGAATCTTTCACTGGCCGCATTGAGCAGGAAACAAGTAAGCACGGAAAATACAGTGGTGCCAGTGGAGCCAGAGTCAGAGTCTTCAGGAGAAGGGCTGAGAGGAGAAGAAGCATCAATCCAAAAAATGCTATTAACCATACTTAACGAAATCAGGGACTTTGAAGCATCTCAGGCAGTGGAGATTGCTCAGCTGCATGAAAGACTGGCAAAATTGGAAAAGAACACATCCAACATGACGAAGAGATTGGAGGAGGCCGAAACTCGTATTTCAGATTTGGAGGACAAACTCTTGGCCGTAAATCAAGACATGCTAGCTTTGAGTAGAAGCAAAAGTCAGGTAGAGCAGAAACTCCAGGATTTAGAAAGTTATAACTGACGCTCAAATCTTCAGCTAGTGAGAATCCCGGAAGGATCTGAAAGTACGGAAATGGTCGATTGGGCCGGGTCATTACTCAGAAACGTAATGCCAGACCTACAAAGGGACATAACAATGACTAGAGCTCACAGAGACCCAGCACAGAAGCAACACAACGTTAAATATCCACGCACAATATTATTGAATTTCTCGGACTGCAGAATAAAAGAAAAAATTTTAAGCACCGCTATTGCAAAAAGATCTTTTTCCACTCCAGAGATCCAGCAGTTCAGAATATTCTCGGACATGTCCGCAGCTTCTGCACGTAGGCGGAAAGACTTTGTTAAGATGATCGATACATTTAAAGGAAGTGGAGCCCAAGCAGCAATTGTTCAGCAATCGAAACTTAAAGTACTGGCTAAAGGGAAATTCTATATCTTTTCAGACACTCACGAAGCTCAATTACTCCTTACAGAACTGTCAGCTGGGCGGGATTAAGACCTCTCCCCCCACTTTTTGGTCTAGGCGGAGGGCCGGCAAGAGGACGGGTAAACGGTTAATTAGATCGGCACTCTGTGTTGTTTTAAGGGTGGGTGGAGGGTGAGCCAAAGGGTGCAGAGGGATGCAAAAAAATGGCATCCAGCATGAGGGGAGGAAGGAGGGAATAGTGAGTAATTCCGTCCTTCAAGGGGGCGGGGAGGAAGGGAGGAGGGTGGAGGGGGTGAAGCATTTACAAAAGAGAGAGTTCTCACATGTGTGCTCAAAAAAAGCAATCTATGAGCTTAAACACTATAGGATCAACAGGTGTCTTTCTGAAATGGAAATTACAATAAGCGTTAAACCGGTTAGGAGACTTATACTGCCTGTGCTCTTTACTGAAAAACTTGATGCCCTTTAGGCGTTCTTGGCTATTGCAGGATGCTTCAGGTTATTTATAAATCTTGTATGCATTCTAGCTGCCAGCTATTAGGAAGAAATCGGTTTATGTTTATAGTGCACTGATTGGGGACCTGTTTACAAGCTTCTTAAAGAATACTAGTATAATATGGCTATGGCATACGCCTGTAGGTCTGGTCAATCTTAGTGATAGTTCTAGTAAGAACTTATATATTTTATATACCTTAGGCACTGTCTTTGCAAATTGCACATTATATATGCACTTTAGATTATTCTGCTCTTTAAGGACTGAAACCGGATGTTATCTGATCTAGCACCGGGCACTTTAGATAGTCCTGAAACATTCTGGATTAATGTTAGCACAAACCATTTTAGATTCTATAAGCATACATTGTAGTCTCTTTTTCTTTAAGAATCTAAATTGGAGGTCACCAGTAATAGCACAAGGCACTTTAAATAGTCATGAGATAAATCTGGCTCATGCTAGCACTAGCCACTTTAGTTATCATAAGTACTGTATGTGCTTTATAAGCACTTTAGTTATCTAGCTGCTATGAAATCCATTCGGATGCCTTGTGTATTTTACGGAGATTTGATAGTTAGTGATATTTTATACATCTTTGGTCTGCGCCTGTGATTATTGCTATTTATTTGCTATTTTTGCACTTTAGAATTTTGTCTCCTGCAGATGTATATATGCATTTTAGAACAACTGTGCCAGTCACAAAGTTATACGCCTCTGAGACACGCAGGGTTAAGGGTTGCGACTGCAGAGGCAGCACACAAAGTCACTAGCCAACTTTTGTTAATATAAGTATGAGTAAGGAAAACATTACGGTCCTTTCTTTTAATGCCAATGGCCTGAATAATAAGCGTAAGGCCCAGGCAATTGAAAATTGGCTTAAAAAACACAACCCGAATGCTATTTTGTTATTGGAAACCCATTTCCGGACCGCATCAGATGCGAGTAAAATCTTCCAGAAATGGGCTGGCTTCCACTGTTCAGCGAACGCAGGATGTGCGCAGAGTGGGGAAGGGATATATATAGGGAAACATGAACAATTCCAAGTAAAAAACACCCAGTCGGACCCGGGAGGCAGGTGGGCTCTTGTACATGGAACCTTAAATCAGTCCAATCTTACTTTGTCCACAATCTGTGCCCCAGTTTTAGATAATCCTCTACCCCTGCTACAGCTGAAGCAGACACTTTCCTGTACTCCCGGCCATATTATATGGGGGGTGATTTTAACTTTCCCTCAGTTGATTCCTCTAAGAAGGCTCGAAAGCAAAATAAGCCCCAGGTGGCTATTGCCTTGGCTAGCTGTAAAAAGGCCTTAGATTTGATAGATCGATGGCGCTTTCAAAATCCAGGAAAACAGGATTTTTCATGCTTTTCGGCAAAGTATGATACGGCTTCCAGGATAGATTTTTTTTTTTATCTCACATGGCCTTAAGGTTAACACATACGATCACATCCCGAACGTTTTTTCAGACCATGCTCTAATTAAGATGGAAATAGTGGGAGCAGGGCCAAGGGCGAAAACGCCCATGAGGTGGTATTTTAATAAATTGAATTTGGAAAATGAGAGCTGGTGCACGGAAATAGCCAATGAGATTAGTATTTTCTTTTCCAACAATATAGATTCAGCACCAATAAATATAGTGTGGGATGCATTTAAGGCCACTTTACGAGGGATAATTACATCAAAAGAAATCCCGCAACAAAAGGCTAAATAACAAGAAAGATTAAAGATTGAGGCGCGATTCGCGCAGGCAAATAACGAGCACGTGAAGCATAGAAACTTTAAAACAAAACAGGAACTGTTGCAAGCAAAATCACAGATGCAGGATTATTACTATCAACTAGGGGATGCAGTTAGTAGGACCTATCTTCAAAAGGTATATGAAGAGAGTGAGTACACAGGGAAACTACTTGGGTGGCAGGCAAAAGAGAAGCAGATCCAAAATAGAATTGAGAGTATTCAGGATGAGGAATCTAATATACAACTAACTAATACTAAAGACATTGGAGATGCCTTTTTGAGGCACTACAGGGAAATCTATCAGTCAGATAGACAAACGTCTCCAGACCTTATCACAGGTTTCCTTGATAATCTGCCGATCCCTTCATTGAACGATGTTTTAGAGAATCATTACTCGGGGAACTTACTATTGAGGAAGTTGAATTGGTGATTGGTTCACTAGCAAATTGTAAAGCCGGGGAGGACGGACTACCAGCTGAATTATATAAAAGATTAGCCCCAACTCTTAATATACAAATCCTAAAATTAGCTAACCACCTATTTAAAGGAGGGAACCTCCGCCCTCTTTCCATACAGCTGTGGTAGTCATCGTTTTGAAGAAAGATAAAAATAGGGAAAACGTCAACTCTTACAGACCTATTAGTCTTCTTAATGTTGACTATAAGATCTTCACAAAACTTCTTACAAATAGGCTTAACAGGATTGTGGGTTCACTTATTCATGCAGATCAATGTGGTTTCGCGGGCTGGGAGACAGCTTTCGACAAATATGACATTTTTAATAGAAGCCCTAGATTCTTTCCACAAGAATAGTATTGAGGCTCAGGTGTGGATTTTAGACGCTGAGAAAGCCTTTGATTTAGTATCCTGGGACTGTCTTTTTTTAATCCTTGAGAAGTTTGGTTTCCCAGAAGGCTTCATACAATTAATAAGAAGACTGTATAAAGGCTCACAGGCGCAAATATTAATTAATTCTATAAATGTAGGCTCCTGTTGAATAAACCGGGGTACAAGACAAGGCTGCCCCCTTTCCCCTATTTTATTCGCCCTTTTTATAGAACCATTGGCAATAGCTATTAAATAAAAAACACCACATACCACACCTCTGCAAGGCATGACCAATATAAAACTTTACGCTGATGATATTGTTCTTTTTTTAAACTCCAGGGAACACACTCAAGAGGAGATCCTAGGGATCTTTACGGAATTCCAAGCAATAGGTGGGTACAAAATAAATAAGGCCAAGACGGAAATTGTATTATGCAACTGTTCCGTGGATACTCTATTGCCAAATTTTAGGCTAACGTACAACTCTCGCCCGAAGAGATATCTAGGGATATACGTGACAGAAAGAGTAGAGGAGCTGTTCCATTTGAATTATATTCCCTTGATACAAAAAGTTAAGCACCTTTTAGCAAGATGGAAACAACTTCCATTATCAATCATAGGCCGAGTGGCGCTCATTCGAATGTCAATTCTACCACTTTTTAATTTTTTATTCGCAGCAGCCCTAGGCACTTTAAATTGCTCGAAGGAGGAGGAGAGATTGTCCCTCCCAAACATAAGAGAATACTATTTTGCAAATTTCGCGCAAAATAAACACAGATTTTTTACCCAACCTGATACCTCGGAATTAGATAATTTTTTTATGGACAAAATCTTAATAGAGTATAAAATTAAGGACCCAACTAGAATAGTTAAAGATCCTAAGAAAGTGCGGTACAAAGTACTCCAATGGATTCTTAAACAAAGAACTCAATTGTTAGCTTTTTATGATAACCCAAGGATAAATAGTACAACAAACCTGTCTTATCTTTACACTGGGGAGGTTGAATTACTAGAGATCGGCATATTAAGAAAGTGGGAGGAAAATGGGTATAGGCAAGTAAAAGACTTTCTTAACCTAGACTCCTGGAAAAAGTGGCCCGAGATAGAAATCGGGCTCCTTCATTCCAAGGACATGCTTAAATGGTCATATATTAAAATAAAGCACTTTCTGGAAAGTATAGATGCTGGAACCTTAACGGCAAGTTCAGGAATAATTGAAGCTCTAGAAATCGCTGAAAAGCGGTCAGTAAGTGCTTGGGTGAAAATCTTTAATGATAGTACATCTGTTACTACCTATGAGAAAATGCGAGATAAATGGCGTTAAAAAGAAGATCTGCAGATTCCAAGAACAACTTGGAGTAGAATTAATAGACTGAACGCACACAGTAATTAGAGGGGCTAATTTTAAACGTATGCAATTCTATTAAAAATGGTTACTCTATAGGACCCCCTCATTTCTGCATAGTGTATATCCCCAGATCAATGACAGTTGTTTTCGTTGTGCTAAGGAAGGAGGAGGCACATGGTCTCATATTGTTTGGGATTGCCCAAAAATTGAGAATTTATGGGAAGAAATTGAAAAATATCTCAGAAGTACCATAGGCCAATCTATATCTATTGATAATTATATTGCAGTTTTGGGATGCTCTCCAAATTCAACATTAAACAATATGCAAGAAGAATGCTTATATATTTCTGCCCTAGTGGCAAGATCTTTAATTCTGCAAAATTGGCAAAGCAAAAATGTACCTACATTTCAAGCATGGAGAGCTAAACTGTGTAAAGTTAAAGAACTAGAGAGGCGGTATGCACGAAGAACAGGATCTCTTAGGAAATTTGAGAAACGTTGGGGGCCCATAGGAAATTAATATAGGATCTGGGTTACAGTATTGCTCTTTGAGCAACTCTATAATATATGGCCTTTTTCGCTTAAAAACACATGTCGTAAAAGTTGACTGATACATTCTAATGTGTTTTGCTGTTTAATTCTATTTTATATTGAATATATATACATGTTACTTCATACTTGTCTTCGGCGGAATAAGGAATTGTGTAATAACTGACTATATATGGAATCTGTGTTTTTAAGTATATTAAGTCTATTGTTTACAGAAGGACCTATCCAGGTATTCTCATTAGGTTGCTAAATGTAATTTATATTGAGCACGTATGCACATGGCACTTTACTCTGTTTATATGCATAAGTGTCTATTGTATCATGATTTGAACTCTCAATAAAAATATACATTTTTTTAAAACTTTTCTTGAAATCTGCCTTTTTGATCTAGCAATTATACAATTTATAATCTACAACATTATGCAGGGCTACTAACGTTCTGTAGTGCTACCTATTGTATCAATACCAGAATGATGAAAGGCTATGATAAGCCTGGTAGAAACCAAAATCATGGCGTGGGGACTTTAGAGCCATGCGGAAGGCGCATATGCCTCTCTATATACAGATACAACTTTTGTGCATGTTTTCAAATAGCATTTATATTTCATTTCTTACTCCTTATGTCAGGATTCTGGATTCATTTTCCAGTTATGTAGCAGCATTGCAGGTTGCAAGAAAATAAAACAAACTTCTTGTAATATTAATGTTTTCACATCCTAAGTAGTTGTACTTTCATAACAGCCAGAGCGTCCGATTTTGGAATTGGGGAACCACGTTCGAGTCTCGGCGTCCGCTCAAAATCCTGTCGTTCTGGGTAAACCACTTAATCTCCACATGCCTAAAAAAAATGTATGTAACTGGTGATCATGTAAAGCGCTCCAATATCTTCAGGTCGAGTTCGCACTGTATAAAAAAAAAAACTTAAAAAAATAAGCATTTTCTTTACAAGGCAAAACCCTTAAGACATGTCATTCTGTCTAAATTGCTCATTTATTGGGGCTCGGTGCCCGGCTTTTATTACAGTGAACATGTTGTAGAGTACCCCTGCTGTGTATTTGAAGAGGGTGGTATCTGATAACAGAGCTTTTTATCCACACTGCTGTCTTAACACCTCCAAGTCTTATTTGAAAGGGAAATGATTAGGCAGGGTGGAGCAGGTGGAGGGGGCACCTTAGTTGAGGGAAAAAACCCACAAAAAAGCTAACGAAGTCTGTTTGTATGTGCGTGGGAGCTATAAGGAATACTTCACAATGTTTGAACTGCGGGCCAGGCTGCAGCCCAGCCGCCCCAGCCCAGTCAGCCCTGTCCACAGCAACTGAAAGAGCTAAAGCCCGCTCAACTCTATGGGTGTTGCACGCCTGAAATCCAGGCATCTCACATCATCCTCTCAGCTGGCTAATTCCATGTCACTGTGGACCAATTGGAACGTGTCTTTGGCAGAGGGGTTCTCCCTCTCTGTAAAGAGAGAGAGGTCCCAGGCTAGAGTTCCTGGATCACTGCACCCAGCAGATGATGGGCAGGGTGCATTCCTGGCAGAAGAACTCCTGTGGAGCTCTCTCATGTGCACTAGTAACAAATCGTTCACTGCTGATGATGACTCAATGCCAATATGCAATGTTGATAAATCATGCCACAGCCTAATCCTGTTGATCAAATCATGCACTTCAGTTCTTATTAACGATAATCAGGGTCACAGGAACAATGGAAAGCCAAATTATGTAGCAGGGTTGACAACATCATGTGTCATCATCAGTAGCTTGCACCACTACGCAACCCAACAGACAGCGCCCCAGGAAAGCCACCTGGTTCACCGCCGACCTCCAAGAATCCAGACGCACCTGCAGACATCTTGAGAAGAACTGGAGAAACAACAAAACGTCAGAAGATCGCACCACCTACAAAAACACCATGACGGAATACCACCAACGCATTAGATCCACCAAAAGGACCTTCATTCAAAACAAGATCCTCGCCAACGCCGGCAACTCCAAACAACTCTTCAGCATCATCCAGGAATTCACCAAGCCCCCCAGCGAAACCACGGACATCACCCCTTCCCAGGACCTCTGCAACAAGCTCGGATCCTTCTTCCATCTAAAAATCAAGGCACTCTACGGCAACTTCAACGACCAGACACCCAACTCCGAAACCACTTTCTTCTCCAGCAACGCCATCCAGCCCACCATCTCCTCCTGGACCCCAGTCACCACCGAAGACACCACTTCGACCATGAAAGGCATCCACTCAGGGGCCCCCAAGGACCCCTGCCCCGCACATTTTCCACAGAGCCGCCATCGCTCCTGAACTGCGACACACCATCAACACCACCTTCAAGAACGGCATCTTTCCCGACGACTGGAATTGCGCAGAAGTCAGACCCCTGCTCAAGAAGCCCTCAGCAGACCCCACCGACCTCAAGAACTACCGACCCATCTCCCTCCTCCCCTTCGCGGCCAAAGTCACTGAGAAGACCGTCAATGCACAACTAACCAAATTCATCTAAGAAAACTCCATCCTCGACCCCTCCCAATCCGGATTCCGCAGCAACCACAGTGCCGAAACTGCTCTACTCGCCACCACAGACGACCTCCGCACCCTCCTCGACCAAGGACACACCACGGCCCTGATCCTACTCGACCTCTCTGCAGCGTTCGACACCGTCTTCCACCGCACACTCATCGCCAGTCTCCATGACGCCGGCATACAAGGAACCGCCCTCGACTGGATCCGCTCGTTCCTCACCAGCATAACCCAAAGAATCAGACTACCACCTTTCCTCTCCGAACCCATGGAAATCAACTGCGAAGTGCCCCAAGGATCATCGCTCAGCCCCACGCTCTTCAACATCTACATGGCCCCCCTCGCCGCCATCGACAGACAGCACAGACTCAGCATAGTATCCTACGTCGACGACACCCAGCTCATCCGCTCCCTCACCAAAGACCCAATCACCACCAGGCTCAACTTCCAGGAAGGAAAGAAGGACGTCGCATCCTGGATGAGCAGAAACTGCCTGAAGCTCAACTCGGAAAAGACAGAAGTCCTCGTCCTCGGACCCTCCCCCTCGGGATGGGACAACACCTGGTGGCCCACCGCCCTCGACAGTTCCTTACCCCCACGAACCACGTCCAAAACCTAAGCATCGTACTCGACTCCTCCCTCTCCATGACCCGACAGGTCAACACCGTCGCCTCCAGCTGTTTCAACACCCTCCGAATCCTCCGAAAGACCTTCAAGTGGATCCCCTCCGAATCAAGGAAGGCCGTCACCCACACACTCATAACCAGCAGACTGGACTACAGAAACGCCCTCTACGCCGGGATCAACAAGTCTCTGCTCCGCAAGCTCCAGACCATACAGAACACCGCAGCCAGACTCGTCCTCGGCATTCCTCGACACCCCAATACCTCAATGAGAGAGAATCTCCTTCCACGTACCCAAGAGAAACCTCCGATCTGCCGACCGCGCCCTCGCCGAAACCCAGCGCATCCGCAGAGCCAGAACAGGTGGAAGAACCTTCTCTTACATCGCAGCCAAGACCTGGAACAAGCTCCCGATCAACATCAGCCGCGCCCACTCCCTGAACATCTTCAGGAAGACGCTCAAAACCTGGCTTTTCGACTGAACGGAGCTGCTTACCCCCCATCCCCCAGCGCCTTGAAACCCTCACGGGTGAGTAGTGCGTTTACAATTCCCCTGATTGACTGATTGATTGATTGATTGTCACAAAAAGGAAAAATGTAAGGCCTAATGCGGCACAATCCATGACATTATTATTTATTTTGCCATTTCAACACCAATAATACTGTCTCAACAACATTATTCCTGGTTCAGCACCTGAATGCAACAGTCAGCACGTGGAGGATAAACAGTTAACCCCTGAAAAGAGTCTGCCATTGCTCAGACACCACATCTTACCACATTTTAATTACTTTTGATCCGTTTGAGGTAGAAACAATCTTTTGGGGGAAACCAGCAAATTATGCAGCAGATGATGAATTGTATGACAAATACGGCCAATTCATATTATGCCCAAAACACCACGTCCTCAGAATCGCATAATTCCAGAGGCCCTGACTATAATACCCACTAAGCTGCCGCTGTTCAATTACAACAGTTCTCTCATTCACAGAAGCATTCCAAGTGAAGGGGAATGCTGATTTTCTCCACAGACTCACTATAACTGCTTAAGAGATTATCAGGGTTTACCAGTGCACTTCTCAACACCTACCCATTATCAGGCACCTTATGTCTCGCTTTTCTGGTGTGGATATCATAGCACACATTAGAGCAGAGCACTATTGGCCTGTCTCAATGACCTTATTAACTTTTAGTTCCATGCCTCAGACTCATCATGCTTGTGTTCAATAGAAGATTTTTTGGGGGGAAATTTTATAAAGCGCAAACTTGACCTGAAGGTATTGAGTGCTGTACATGAGCAGCAGTTGTATTACAGATGGGCACATTCCTTCACTTATTTTTTTAGGTATTACCTTGGCAGCGCTTGGGCTGTCTCTTTGAGACATGCTGTATTCAGGATATGGGCATGAAGCTCCGCCAATCTTTTTAATGGGCTCCTCACAGTCCTTTGTAAATGGTGGCTTTTCATTGGTCAATAGGCTTAGTAGTCCCTCCCTATTACCGCCTTTTCTCTTCTCGTAGCCTCCCATGAGGACAACCCCAGTTACATGAGTTGTTACTCAGTATCTTTTAATTACAGTCTCTGAGCACTATTTTCTTAAATGGCTTTCTCTTGCATGCTGTTTCAAGCAGCACACGCTCTCCCGCAACACTTTTGTTTTGTATATAACCAGCATGGCAAGCCTCAGCTGGAATAATGGTGGGCGCGCCTTTCTTTTGTTAGTTGCGATCACTGATCGCGGCCACATGCCTTTTTTTCTGTTTCTTTACTTTTATTACAATGCCGGCATCCGCGCTTTAGCTTTAAACATCTTAAGCTAAAGCGCGGGTGTCGCAATTGCTTCAAAATGAAAGATATAGAAAAAAAATGCGATCCCACACCTTTTTTTTCTATTTCTTTACTTTTGAAGCAATCGCGGCGCCCATGCTTTAGCTTAAGATGTTTGAAGCTAAAGTGCGGGTGCGCCATTGTAACAGAAGCAAATAAATAGAAAAAAAAGATGTGCAGCCGCCATTTGTTTTCTATTTGTTTGCTTATGTAGCAATGGCAGCACCCGTGCTTTAGCTTTAAACATCTTAAGCTAAAGCGAGGGTACTGCGATTGCTTAAAAAATAAAGAAACAGAAAAAAAATGTTTTTGTCTATTTCTTTACTTTTGAAGCAATCGAGGCACCTGTGCTTTAGCTTAAGATGTTTAAAGCTAAAGCGCAAGTGCCGCCATTGATTTGCAATGCAATAGCTCTCGCATTACTGAAAGTTTGAGCTATTGGCGTTGCATTATTATTAGCAATGCTAATAACTCAAACTTTCAGTAATGCGAGATCTATCGCATTGCAAATGGACACATTCGTTCACTTTTTTTTTTTAGGCACGGGGAAATTAAGTGATTTGCCCAGAATGACAGGATGTTGAGCCAACGCCGAGAGTCGGACCCGAGTCCCCAGCTTCAAAATCGCCAGTCTAGCCATTACGCCACACCCTTTCTGATGGCAGTGTTGTTTCTCATCTAATTGTATTTATTGTGAAACCTTACCCTTGAGTTTTGTTTTATGTTCTGCTCATGCTGCCTCGTGGGGCTTTGTATGTTTGCCCATGCTGCATAATAAGATTTTATTTTGCTTACAAATTTCCTCATGGCTAGTTGACCTTTGACTGGAATTCTAGTTCCTGGATTCAACTTGACCATTCTTGGTCACTTGGATTCTGCTTCTCGGGTACTTAGCCGGAGACCAGCAGGCTCTCTTGCACTTTATCAATGAACCTTATCTTCAAATCGACCTGCCTCAGAAACTCTTGGTGGCTATAGTTACTACTCACCGCAGGTAGCTTTTCCCTAGTGCTCTGCTTTCCAGGCACAAAGAATGTAATCAAAAGTGGTTTAGAATCACAACAAGTCTTCTTGATGTAAGCACCTGATGACTGAAAATTTGGGGCTCTTGATGATGTCACTTTAGAAGAACAGACCAAAGATAATCTATAAAGACAACTTTATTTGTCTCAGGAAGTTAAAGTCACAATTTTGCGACAGGCATTTTAAAAAATGCATTATGAATCCAAGCTGCATCACTTGAAAAGTCAGTGTATTTCCTCATTAAAAAGTAATCATCAGTATGTTAAGGCACAGCAACTCAGTTTTAACCTAATGGATCCATAATGTACCTAGCAACAAAGATCAATATAAATGCTTCCCACCTCAGGTGTATGCATCATCTTGATAACAATATCCGGTCAGTGGCATGCTCATTTAAGGTGCCTCCTGACCTCCTTCCCATATGATTTGTTGGACAGTGTTGGAAGTAACCCACCACCCTTGGGTATGCCACCCAATCTGAAGACGATGGTGTAGGATGTCCTCTGGAATGAACATCACGTTCTATTAGTTACCAAATTTATGGGGCACCTGGAAATCTGGTAAGCTATGGCACACTGTCTATCACACAAGTACTCTAGGTTTTAAGGAAAGAGTTCGACCATGTATTTGAATCCAACAGTAGTTCACAAAGTAAGTGGTCTTGTTGATACTGTTTTGCAGTTCTTCTTCGCTGGAGGGTAGAAGCAGCTGGATAAATCTGCTCATTAAAAAAAAACTGAGGGGCGCTATACCGGACAAATTCCTTCAAGTGCCGGGGCCCTCCAAGGCTTCAATGTTACCTCGTACTCAATACATATGCAGCAATCGTGAGTACAAAGCCACTGTGGAGTCCAGAGATAGGGCGCAGGTACAGCACCAACTACTGCTCTAAAAGGCATGCCACTATTCTATGTTCAACTTGTCCATTGTGGATGTCAAAGTAATGTATGAAAATCAAGTCCCTGGTGTGAATAGCATCACAAGCAAATATTGCAGAGATACCAGAACATCAGAGATGCCGCGCCAATCTGTACGAATTCCTAGAAGTGCTGAACACAGGAAAGAAACAGCGCACAAGAACATCTGTGTGCTCCTGAGGCTCAAACATTGCTGGAGTATGGCAGCACTCAATGCTGCACAGAGTGTGGCTATGGGGCCATGCCCAATGGAAAGAAAAGTAAATTATCTTTCATAAACCTTTTATTACATTAAATAAACCCTAATGCAGAACAGCTGTGCACCAAGGAGCCCTTAAACTAACATAACTTCTGTGAAGTCTTTGGTGATATGAATTATTACATCACATGATGTATGACATCCTTGGTGAAGAACTTCCTGTTGAATCACTGGATGCCCAGCATTTCAAAAATGTATTTCAGGTTGACCAAGGTATTCATTTATATTATTATTATTATTGATAAGGTGCAGACTGACACCTGAAGGTTTTCTGTAGCTAAGGAACTAAAACAGAAAGCACAAGAGTCAGTGCATGAGATTACCAAACTACATAGGTTTTCAGGTCACACCTAAAATCTAGGTGGTTCTGTAATGGTCTGTTACTCAGAGGTCTTGATTGACAAAGTTTGGAGGATAGCTGACGGAAGGAGCCACCACCAGCTCAGGTCCTCTTTACACGTGGGATAGAGAATAACAAAAGGTGAACAGAGCGAAGGGTGCGAAGTGACGTGTAGGGGACAAGATATTTTTGATTCATGTTTTTTTGAGGCAATAGAATATCCTGAAAGCAATACAAAGGGTGTTAAAATGTATTTCTTTCTCCAATGGGAGCCAGAGCTGGGAACAGCATCTGTATTGTGATTACATTTGCAGAGCTACAAACTGTGCAGATGGCTAGGTTTTGGATACGCTGAAGTCTGGCAAAGTGTGGCTCCTGAATATCGAGTCCAGGATACAGTGGGACTCTAATATTGTGGACAAAATATTGAGGGACAAAATATCGAAAGGTAAGTATGTATAGATATTCTATACCACACTTCACATATGTGTATCTTGACGAGATGTATATCTTCAAGGTACATAGCTGTGGAGTTAAGATTAGTAAATCGATACTTCCATGCGTTCACTTATTTTTCAATGTTTTGTCCCTCAATATGTTGTCCACGATATTAGTGTGCCACAATATTCTTGTACTCCTTATTCAACAGTACAATCATCTGGCAAGGAGATATTGCTGAGGCTCTGCAATAGACTATTATAGTAGTCTAGTCGTGACAAAATCAGGGCAAAGATCACTACAGAACATTTGCTCACTGGTGTGAAAGGAAGAAATTAATATATGTACAGATGGATGAGTCACAACTGATTATCACTGAATGACTTTGGCTTTCTTCTTATCAGTGGAAGAGGGTTCCTTAGCGCTGCGGGCCCCAAAATGCAATCCCAGCATGAGAGGTTGCTTCCTAGAATAAAGATTCTGTTTTGTTTGCATTCAATTTGAGAAAATGGGTATTTATCCACTCCCGGTTTGCCAACAGACTGTCCATCAGATATAATACAGAAGTACAGGCTAGGTGATTGACTCTGATGATTATCTGAGTTTCCTTGGTATATGATAGTGACTTATAGCCAAAGGATCTTATTAGCTGTGATAGGGGGCATATTTAGATGTTGAAAAGCAGTGATGATTCTTGTGGAACTCTGCAAGTTATGTGAAAGGAAAGGGACCAAAGATACCTTCAGTGTAAATTGGCCAGCAATAGTTATAACCATGCAACAACTGTGCCATTTATGCCGATTTCAACCAGACATAGTAAAAACGGAAGGCAGCGAGGTAGTAGAATTAAACTCCAAAAGGTCCAACCTTGGTATTGCTGGGGATATCACTAAGTCCTGGTCTGTATCCTCAGAGGGAAGTGGAATTGGAACCTTCACCGTCTGCACATCCTGCTCTGCTACTCCCTCTCCCAACAGAGCAACCCCAGGACCTGTGGAGACATCCATCCCCCTGTAAAACACTTGCCTGGGAAAGAGACAGAGGAACCTTCGGGTTATCCTTTTAAGCTTCTCCCCTACTGCCCTGTGTTTTCTGCCTTTTATGCACAGCCGAGGTATAGTGACAACCCCCAGATGAAGATTTTGCTTGGGTATTGGTTGGATAAGTGCTTAGTTAACTTAAACTTCCTGATTCCTTTTTGATGTTCCACCCTTCTTCTAGGGTCCTCTTCCCTTTTGGAGCACCCTATATCAGAAGGAGCAGTAACTTGTAACTCCCTCCCAGGCTATTCCTTTCGAGCCACTTGTCCTCTGTAGCTCTGCAGCAGCTCCCATGTTGCACATGCCTCCATATGGAAGAGAAACGAAGACAGTATTCTTTGCAGTGTCAGCCTTCCTCCACTGACTGCGGAAGCCCTGATATATGAACTCACCTTCACGTGACATGAGAAGCCTATACTGGCTGCCACACAGGTGCCTTTAGAAGATGATCTCAACTAGTTTCAGCCCTCGTCTGGTCTACTACATCTCCACTTGGTCAATTGGTATGCAAGCCTGGGTATGGTGCACTGCGAGGCCCTGACAGGCAGTCAGACACATGATCATTTTAAGGATGGATTGACCCTACTGACTATTATAAACCATCATGGGCCAAGCTGTAGAGAGCATCACCTTTGGTGTACTCGATAACCTCAGCTTCGACAAGGGTGTTGAATCAAGTGACACAGACTATAGTGAGAATGGTCTAACAAAATACCAGCTATTGCGATTCCTTGGGATGGATATTTAAACCAACAGGCTTGGATTACATGCCCAAGGACGCTGTGGTGTCAGTTCTGGTTTTCATTCTGTATTTCCCAACCTTAGCTCAGAGATTTAGAAAATGCCCTACCCTATCTGGAATCTTACATTCTAGCTTGGTTACATATCTAAAAAGAATTATTAAAAAGTAATGAGCTCTCCATCACCGAATCTGGAAACAGTTTCAATCACTGGCATACTCTAGAAAACAGTATATTTGGTGGTGGAGGAGTTAGACTGAGTGGAAAAGTCTTATAAATGCAGAATCTCCCACATATATATTTATATATTCACTGAAAAAACCACAGGTTTCAGGGACGTTATAGTTAGTTGGACATTTCACTCGTACAAAACCAGAGAAATTCGGCCGTTATAGTTAGTTGAGCTAACTATAACTCCCGCCCCCGCAATGCACTGCTGATGCCGTCACATATTTCATTACTCATGACATGGCCAGTGACATCACTGATGACATCACTGATGACATCTCAAATGACATCACTGATGACATCACTGATTACATCATCCAGTGACTGTGTGTTTCTGAAAAGTTTAAATATGTTTCATATATATATATATATACGCCAAGGTGTATTGAAAAATGAGTGGGTGTATGAGTGTCTGAATGGATGATTTAGTATGTGCGTGACTGACTGTATAAGTGAGTGATTAAACGTGTCTTACTGAATGCATGGGTTAGTGACTAATCTGAGTGAATGTCTGTATCAGTCTATCAGTTGGTGTGTAAGGGGCTGCATGGGTTGGTGAGTAGCTACATGAGTGTCTATATGGGTTATTGATTGGTTGTCTGAGTACTTGTATGGGTGCCTGAGTGTCTGTGTGGGTGGGTGGGGGGTGTGTGACTCTGTGCATGGATGTGTGAGTGGGTGATTCACTGGGTGTATGGGTTCAAGAGTGCATCTATGAGGGGCTGTATGGGTGAATGAGTGTGTGTATGGCTGTCTTGGTGAGTGAATGGATGACTGAATGGTATATGTGTGAGTAACTACATATGTGAAAGGCAGTATATGTGAGTGTTGGACTATATAAATGACTATATGTGAGAGTGAGTGATTGTTAGAGGTCCTGTATGGACGAGTGTGTGCTTGTGTCAGTTATTGTATAAGAGAGTAAATATGTGTTAGTATCTGTATGAATAAGTGAGGTGGTGTGTGTATAACTGTGTAGATGAGTAAATGGAACTGTGATTGATTCTTTGAATGACTGACTATGTGTGTAACTCTATGGGTGAGTGGCGGTGTGTGAGTGTCTGTATAGGTGTATGAGTGCATATGATAGTGCTGTATTGATGAGTGACTGCATGTATGAGTGACTGTATGGGTGAATGAGGTGATGTGTGTGTAGACCTAGGAATCAGTGAGTGGGTATGTAGTAACTGGTATTGGTGTGTCTATGGTTTCAAAAATGGTAGTCTGTATTTTAGAGTGGGTGTATCAAAGGTTATACTAGGGTATGAGGAGGTGCATCAGATTATCATGTGGATGATGTCATCAGTGATGTCATTTGAGATGACATCAGTGATGTCATCAGTGATGTCACTGACCATGTCATGAGTGATGTAATATGTGACGTCATCAGCAGTGCATTGCGGGGGCGCGAGTTATAGTTAGCTCAACTAACTATAACGGCTGAATTTCTCTGGTTTTGTACGAGCGAAATGTCCAACTAACTATAACGTCCCTGAAACCTGTGGTTTTTTCAGTGAATTTCAAAGGTTTTTTAAATGCTAATTTCTAACTATAACATCCCTGAAACCTGTGGTTTTTTCAGTGAATTTCTAAGGTTTTTTAAATGCTAATTACTAACTACAACGTCCCTGAAACCTATGGTTTTTTTCAGTGAAAAAATTAATTACATATATATACATATATATATATATATATATATATATATATATATATATATATATATATATTATCTTCCTCCCATTCCTGCACCAGTTGTAAAACAACAGGACCGACACACCACGGAATCTTTTCGCACTTATTTATTCAAGCCATACAGTTTGCCAAGTGACACGTTTCAGCCGCAAACCGGCCTTTTTCAAACTTGGCAGGCACCATTTAAAATACACATTTATACTTTGTAGCAATACACGTGGTACATAGACATAGAAAGAAATATATTAATATCACTGCCTTCGCTTAAAATACAAATGGTAGCTCAAAAACTCCTTCTTTTGATTTTGATAAGCACAACATCTCACAGGTATGGTAAAATTCCATAACTGATATGTAGACATTTTTAGCAGAAGGACCTCCGGTAAAATACCCATAGACCAGTGTTGGATCCTTACATGCCAAGTCCGCACTGTTGCAGCTAAACAAATACCATTCCTGCTGGATGTGCAATTTACAAAGAAACATGACAGGAGTATGATGTATTATAGAGCACTTTTCATAAAAAACAAACCGAAGGCATCACATCGCCCGAAAGTGTTTAAGGCTACATTCAAGAAAATGTAAACACTTCATGTTTACCAGGGCGCACTGAATCAATGCACAACACTCAGAAGGGGAGGGAGGGTGTGCGTATAAAATAATATATTTTTTAACAAAATATATATTTGCCTCGGGAAATCCGTTTCCCTCTTTCTATTCACATGTCTATCCAGTCTCGAAGCGGGGACCTTCAAAATGCCAGTCTCTCCACGCAACGTCTCAGCTATATTAGTATATTGTGTCTGAGCTCATCAACTCCTTGCTAAGTGGATATATATATACACATACGAACGGCGTTTATGTACTGTTTAAAGCCTTCACTGCCCCCACACTGGCAAAGGCGCAGTCTACACTCTTTGATCTTTGGTTTTTATTTTGATATTTAGTGTCGACCTAAAGAGGCTTGTTTTCGTTGGATCTTGTGTTTGTGTAGCACCGCAGCCATGCTCTCCTGCTGCTTCCGAGCCCTCGAGGCGCTGTAAACAGAAAGGATCATAAACCCATAGGAGAATGCAAAAAATGCGCAAATTCTCACTAATGGGGGTGTCGGCAGTGCCCAGAGCTGCTGTACCCCAAAGTATGCAAGTTTTAAAAGACTGACGAAACGTAGTAAAGAGGGAAGCATTTCATCTTCATGACCAGCCAGCATGGGGGTGTGGCTTCAGAGCTGTGGGGACTGGCACGACTGTTGACAGAATCTAAAAGGCCCTTTATCTGCTTCCAGTGGGGTGTCTGCCCCCAGTACCACTTCCCCCATCTTCCAGCTGCGCCTCGGAAGGTGTGGACTAAACCCGGCTTAGCACTCCTTGCAATGACTGACTGCCTTTCAAAGCGAAGCTGAGGGTGTTATTCAGGGACTGATGCGCGCATCTCAGCTTAGCGCCCAGCACGCTCAATCTGATTCTAGACGCTACCCTGGGACCCTCCAGTAATTAATTGTTTTAGCAGAGAAGCTAGAGAGACTCTCCTCCGAGCTCTGTAATACAAGTAGGGTCGCGCTGCAGCTGACACGCGCTCCAGGCGCTGGGTGTGCGCGTTCACGAGTCCCGGCGGAGGCCCAGGGGTGAAGTGATGCTGTAACTGGCCCTGTTCGCACTCACTTCTCGCCGCAATAAACTGGTCGCACTTGTGAGCCGTCTGTGTGCGAGGATTTCTGTCTGGCACCTGCACGTGGCCTCACTCCTGAGACTCCGGCTTACACTGAGCAGTTGTGAGCGAATAGTTCACAGGCCATGAAAGGCCGTCTGTTGTGTTTGCAGGACTTCCGTTTACGTTTCTGTGTTCATCTTAGCTTCACACGCCCTTAATGCTGGACTAAGCCTGTTTGTAAGCGCTCCCGCGATAGGTAGATGTTCGAAGAGAAGCACATATATTTTACTTATTGCCCCCGGGACCTGGCCCACCCGGGGGCTTATTAAAACGAAGCGCGGGAGCCCATGCTTTGTTTTTTTAAAAAAAATTCATCCGGATTGGCGCACCCAGCACGAATTCGGCTGATTTTTTTTTTAATGCAGGCCTAAGGGGTCAGGGTGTTTCTACCCTGCCCCCTTTTCTTGTTTTTTAATGTTTTGTCTACTGTTTTCTTGTGACTCGGTTACCGAGTCAAAAGATGGCTGCCAACACATTCTGGTTTGGAGTGTTGGCAGCCATTCAGAATGAAGCACGTGCTCGGGAGGATTTGCGAATCCTCTTCGGTGCTCAGATATCGATATTTTTATTTTTTTAATTTCTCAGCAACTGCTGAACGGATTTACACCATTTAAAAAAAAGGTCGCTTTCTGAACCAAGAGCTACCTTTTTGCCAAATTTGGTGTAATTCCGTTCAGCAGTTCGGGCTGTAGCCTGTTCCAAAAATTCCAATGGAAATTAACATGGGGAAAACACGTTTTGGGACCCCCCTTTTTTCTCGGCCCCCGCTTGACGAATCATCCCCAAACTCTCAAGACAGGAGCTGACCTGAGCTGGTCATTAGTTTTGAAAAATTCGCGAAGATTCGTCTAACGGCGTCAAAGATATTGGCAAAAGAAAAAACGCTTTTTGAATAGAAACAAGGTCCTAACTATAACTACCTACTGGCGACCGCCAGTAGGTACTATATATATGCTTGCTCAAGGTATTACGAAATACCGAAACGCGTTGGTTGTGTCTGTGCTGCTGCTAAATGGATTCAAGAATAAATTAACTTGCCTTAATATTACTGCAAGAGTGCGACCCGTTTTTCTTCAGTAATGGAGGATTTGATGGATATTTAGCGGTTTGGTTCACCTGCGGTGTTGACGCACCTAATTGAGCGCCAACGACCCGAGCCAAGGAGAACCAAGTTCGGGTGGATATATATTATATATATATATATATATATATATATATATATATATATATATATATATATATATATATATAAATTTATTAGTGATTTTCATTTGACATAGTAACAGAAAAAGCATGCCAACAGCCATTGTCGTTGTCACAGTCTACACATTACATGCGTTTCATGTCCATTATCGTGTTTTACTTCTAGTACAGTTATCCTCTCCACCTAGCTATAATCGTGCCACTACATAGTGTCCTGAGCAGCAGTAGAGCTCGCTCTCAGATGCTCCATCAGGGGTCCTCATATATCCTTTGGGCGTGAGGACATTGGTAGTTCCTCGGCATAGACTTCCAAGTTAGTTTTACAATGCACCATGTACTTCAGCCATTGTTCATGTTTGGATGCCGATCGTTGACCCCAGTGTAATGCCACCCTGTGTTTGGCTAGTAGTAACGCTATTGCTATGAACTTTCATGCACCAGGTTTCAGCTTTTGAACCATTCCCAGCAGACACACATGTGTAGTGCAGTGCACTGACTCTGAAGTCATGGATTTCAGGTCGCGTACCACTTGTAAACAAAAACTCTGAACTTGTTGGCAATCCCACTCCAGATGTACAAAGTCTGCACACTCCCTCCCGCCCCTCTTACAGTTGTCATTATCTCTTAACCCATATCTCAACAATATAGTGGATGTGTAGTACATTTGTTGTATATATTTGAAATGTATGATGCAGAGATTGCTTTTTGATGTTAGCATCCCTGTAAAATTACAACAGAACCTCCAATCCTTCAGTGTCAATTGGGGGTCTAATGAGGCATTCCATCGTTATATTTGAACACTAATATTATCCATGGAACCCAATTATACTTGGACTTTATAGAACACTGCAGTAATAGCAAGGTCTTTTGTCTGTTGGTAGGTGGACTGCCAACTTAGCGAAGGACTTACCTGCGCCCTTCCGGCAGAGGACCACTTGCCTTACTTAGAGATGCCACCTGCCTGTTTAAATCTCTTCATCAAAAGTGCATATACCATTACGGCAGATACACTAGCAGCAAAGATGTATGCCTAGTAGGCACAGTAGGGGTTTCCTGGGCCAGCACATGGCGGACCTAAGTAGGAAAAATATGCACTTAGGGAACCACTGTAAATAGGATGGGTCAAGTTTGCGTTATACAAAACTTGATAAATAAATAAATCAATAAATCTTCTGATGCATGATAGACGGCAACTATGTAGCAGACGGGCTGTTGCATTTGATTGACCACAAATGCAACTGTTTGTGGCTCCACCCACAGTAATCAGCAGTTCCCCTGCAGTGGACAAATGGTGAATTTAGTGGGGGGGGACAGCCACTGATTTAATGCAGTTCCTTCATCTTAGCAAACTCTAAATAAACCATGACATCACTTTGTAATATTTTATGTTATTGGCATCTGTATAACTCATAATCCACCATTGTTATGGGAATGTAGTGCACTTGTTAGTCCAAGGATGGCTTTGCAGGTGGTTCAGCGGTTTCCATTTCATATCACAATCTGATTTGACTTGTAGAAATGTGTGCTGAATGGGATTGCATATCTGTTGGGTCAGGTGAGCGTGTGTGCTTCAAAGAGTTGTGGGTGAAGTTAACTTGTCTTTGATGCGTGATAATGGGTGAAATAATTTTTAATTTATTTATTTCAATTGCATAGTTCATAAAAACCATTGCAATACAGAAAACCTCAGTTAAAATCCTTAAGAACATACCAAAGTATGAAAATACGCACACATAACTAACAGAAGGCATTATAAAAGCATTTGGTGAATTGCTAAAAACAGTTAAAAGAGCAATTTAATTAAAAAGCTAGAGGCTTTGCCTATGGCTGGTGCAGAGTTCGTTGCCGTTGTAATCAGTGCAGACAATGCAAAATATGCTTCGGGAGAGTTTATAAGGTGGTGCTTTCGGGGTGTCTTTCCAGCTCTCCCTCAATAGGTGCATCCTCTCTTGCTTGTTTGAATAGGCTGTGCTTGGATCTACTTGGTTCTCCAGTGTATGTGGTTGCAGGCAGTCCATCGAGTCCGGGCCTGAATGAGACCAGTTTCTGATGGCCCAACTATAGGTTCCTAAAAAGGTTTCATCTGGTAGGTTGGCTATGTCTTTGGGCTGCGGCTGATGGCGTTTTTTGTTCAGCTAGCCTGAGAAATCTTACTAGTCTGCAGTTTAGTTGTAGAGCTCCTGGGTCGAAGCATGCCAGGACTGCTTGCCTCCGCGAGCGAATTCCACTCCGACAGCTGTCTCCTTTTCTGACACATCTCCTTGCAGGTACAGAGTAGATGCACAATATCTCCCTGACAGTTCTTACACAAGCTGCAAGTAGTTTGGGTTGATGGAGTTAGTGCCCGCAACCAGGGTGGGAGATTCTGGGTACACAGGAGTAGACCAAGGAGATGCCTTAAGAAATTTTATTTTTTCTAATTTAGGGTATCCTTGATTTAAATATTTTTGAGCTGATAGCGTTTTGTAATTGTTCACAGTCATCCAAGCGTGCGATCTGGCCGAGAAAGCGGCTTTATCCTCCACTAGGGAGCGTTGTTATAGCGACTTCCAAACCAGCTTCTTAAAGGCTGAGTGGTGGATCTGTGTGTTCCAGAGGTCGGAGAGTCCAGTGGTTTCCACTGATTCCTGTAGGTAGGTTCTTGAAGGGGATGTGTCCCTCTGCTGGAGATCTTGCCATAAGAGCTGGTTTAAAGTATTTGGGGCGGAAGATCTGATCTTGTTCCAGCAGATGATGTAGACGCCATGCCTAGCCAAGGATTGCTTTAATAGGCCAAACTCAAGCCTTAGTGGCGCTGGAGAAGTATAGTTTTGGAGCCTAAACATAATTCTGTAGGCTTTAACTAGGATGTTGTCCAGTAGGTTGGGGTCTCTGCCGCGCATTGATTCGCTCCCATAAGGTAGTGATGCATGATAATGGAGAGATCTTCCAAACTGCTTACACATCTCTTCCTAGGCGGTAGGCATACCAATTGCCCACTGGCGAATTATATGTGGAAAGTGATTGGTGGTGACACGTGACGCTGGTGCCCTAACAGCCATCGATTTTAATACTTGGGCAGCTTTGAATGTTTGTTTGGAGTTCTGGGTCAATGTGTTTTGTAGGACAGTGTTATGTAATATTTAGTCTTAGACTGTCACTGATAGAGCCCATAAATAAGCTTCAGCCTAAAATAATACCAGAGGCAAATCTGTTTTTCTGCCAACAAGAAGAGATTTGAGCCACTTAAGCATTTTATTTTTCTGTATATACTGTTATGTTTCCCAAGCACGCTCTCCTTAAACCCATGCAGCAAAACCTGGGGGTCGGATTGCTTGCAGCTGTTCTTCATTTTATAGGCCAACAGTTAACAGAACCGTGATTGTTTCAGTCGCCCAAAAAGTTGCTAGTGCCTGCGAAAAATTGAGAAACCTCGTGGCTCATCTGGTCAGCAGCCTGCCCTCATGTATTTTCTGAATGAATTATGCGTTTCTAAATTCACTGCTTTATGTTAATGCTGGTTTATAACAATGCTTATTATGTGATTGGTAACGTTACTATTTTATTGATTGTTTGCCCAGTAATAAACATTAATTGGACTTTAACTGTGAGATTGGGAATCCCCCATAGTTTGCATGCTCTGCGTGACTTAGTTGTATTAAGTATACTTATTGCTTTATAAAAATGTGTTTTTCATTATTGTTGGTTTTTATCATTGATGAAACACTCATTATGTAGAAAAAGAGTATGCATACAACTTGAAATCCTTTATGCGCCTTTGGATTTTGTTTTACTTGCACAGAGGAGAGTTTGTACAGCATTCTCCTGACACTGATTAAAAGTGCCTAGAGGAAATAAAAGCTGAACAATCTCCTGCCATCAGGTTCATGTCCCCATTAGTCAGTTATTGCTCAACACTCTAGATGAAATGCAACAAAAATAACCATTTTCTAAAACTCATTAAGATTCTGCAAAATTGAGATATCGTGCTATGCTTTGTGTAGGACCATATGCAAATATTTTCTGTGGAATTAATATTGACAGGCTAGTTAGCTAGCAAAAACAGTGGTGCAAATCATGCCCTCTCTTTCATTTATTCTTCCAATTTTTGCCTGCAAACCCAATTTGTGGCCGAATTGGAACACAAGATTGTGGAGGAAATAAGGGGCATATTATCAAGGGCTTTATCGCCGCTTTAGCGGCACTTTTTGCCGCTAAAGCGACGATAATTTTATCGCCCTATTAGCAAGCTGTCGCTAACAGGCGTTAGCGACAGCTTTCAGGCGTTAGAGGCCGCGTTTACCATCGCCTTGCATGTCAGCGATAATTATCGCTAATGACATGCAAGGAAGGCGTTCCCTACTAAAAGCGACTGAAAACAGTCGCTAATCCCACTACCCCCTATTAGCAAGGCAGGCGAAGCGATATAATAATTTGCGCTAAGCGCGTTTATCGCTAGATTCTAACACCTGCTAGTGAGGACGACTTACCTGTTTAAAGTATAGGAGGTGGATTCTAATGCTGAATCCACCTTAGCGTTAATGCGAGAATATCGCTGGTTTTCCAGCGATATTCTCAGCTTAGCCGCTATCGCTGGAAATAATATCGCTATGGAGATAAACCTTACTAATAGGGTGTTATCTCAGCGGTAATTTCCAGCGATAGGCGGCGTTAACAAAAAACGCGCTAAGCGCGGTTAGCGATAAATATCGCTAATCCTTGATAATATGCCCCTAAATTCCATCCTAATGGAATCTGGGAAAGTTTTGCAATTTCATCAATCAAGTGCAGAATCAATTGGAAATTTAGCACAATTCCATGAGCAGAATACAAGTACTGCAACTCTATATATTAACATGCAGCTAGTTCCCATTTAATTTCAAAGAACTATAACAGTTCTATAACAACAACAACAAAAAGGTGCAATAATTTTAGCTATTGAACGTTCATTTCTCTGCAGACATTTAAACATTCCAATTATCATACTTCCCTACCATAATCAGATTATTTTCCGTCTATAATTGACTATTTTTTCCTTTTTATGCTGGGTCCCTCCAATATAAATATAACCGTTGTACCGTTGTTTAACTAAGGGGTGTTCAATGTAAGTCCAGGCAGGCCAGAACCAATCCATGCCAGATTTTCATGATAATCAATAACTATCAAAATGAGTTTTATTCAGACCAGGAAAAAACACTAGTGCTGAAAAATCTGGCTCTTCCCAACTAATAACTTAGCAGCATTGGTGCAGACTCCCTTCTAGAGGGCAGATGACCGTCTATTGATCCAAAGCATGGGATTCTTTTTTGCGGGGTGGTCTTTAAGAGAGCTTTAGCTGTCTCGCCAAACCATTGTTTTTCGAAATATTCATACATAATATCCACACAGGGTCTTTTTTGTCATCAGACTTCTTTCATTGGCCTTTTAGATTGTCATTCACATTTTGCTTCTGCCCACCACAGCATTCAGAATAGTGTAAGGGGGTTAGACCCTTTTACCCATTGGCTCTATTCACTTGAGTCAATGCACAAAGCCTGTACACATTGGTCACCTCCACTTAAAAATAGTTATTTTCTTTTGAGTGCCAAAGTTGGTTTCAAAATGTGCATTTTTATTTTATTTATTTTCATATTAACATTAAATACTGGCTACATATTTTGAAATGCTCCTTTGTAGAGTTTATGTTGTAATGTGTTTGAGTAACATCGTAACATTGTAGCAGCTTGTGATTTGAGTGCTTGGTTAAGTGTTCATTTATTCTTGTTTCTTTCAAAAATAATAGTAATAGTATGCATGGTTTAACTGAAAGTCTTGCTGTTTAAAATACAATTAGTAAAATAGCTGCATTGGCGACTGTTTTTTTAAATCTAACATTTGTATTGCTATCATCCATCCAGTGGCCATGTTTAACTGGTGACTTGTTATTGTTATTTTTGTTGCATATGCTTGCAAAAGAAAGAAAACAAATAACCATGGCACGAAACTGCCAAGGCCGGGCCTATTGGGTTTTCCAATGCTTGTTCTTGGATGAAATGGCTTGCCAGCGTTCCAAGGACAATGCTTCTCAGGGTCCTAAGATTCAATGTGAAGGATCACTTAACCTCTGATTTCAAAAGAAATAATTGAGCACACATGCTAAAGCATGGGCGAGATGGTTAACAATCCTGTGCTAATAAAATAACAGCATCAATAGCAAAGAATTCTGGAGGTCACCTAACAATTCTGTAGGACACAACAACGCGTGTGCACCAAGGATGACAAGCAATGCCCCAGCAGAATATTCCATATGCTCCGAGCAGAAGGAACCACACAGCGGCTGCTTCAATGAGGCGGGCACACAAGGTTTTCTTTTCTCCATGGTAACCCTGCGGCTCACTTCCGTTTGTTTCTCTATGTTGTGCTTCGTGAGGAAGCCGGGATCAATATAATGACTCATGGTGGGACATAGAAAAGTCCACACGGTAATAAATAAAAATCACCTCTGTTACCGATTATGAAATATTATTAAAGTCCGTAAGAGAAGTGCAGCAGCAGCAGTCGGATACGTGCACATGTTTCGGAAGAGTGCTGTACTGCGTGCTGTCTGTGGCCAATTATTGATTTCAAGCCTCTGCCGCGATACCCCGCTCTGAGGCGGAATGCTGCCGCGATACCCCGCTCTGAGGCGGAAAGCTGACAGAAACAGCACATTGTCTCAGAGACCTGAAACAGATGCAGCTCGGAGCGAAACCAGTTCCTAAAGACAAAATAAAGAGAGCAGCCATGTTGGGAAAGCTGCTCGACTGGTTTGACGCCCGTTCAACCACAAGACCTGGATGCTAATCCCGGCTTTGCCACGCGACACATTGTTAAAGCGTGGGGAGGGTATGGGGGAAGCTACACAGATAGCGGCGCGGAGGCGGGGGGAGAGAGAAGCAGAGCGGGGGGAGAGAGAAGCAGAGCGCGGGGAGAGAGAAGCAGAACGGAGGGTGCAGGTGTAGGAAAAAAACATGGAGGCCCGGTGGGGGGAACAGAAGCAACATGGAGGGCGTAGTTGGGGGGGAAGCAACAGGACACGAGAGACAGCAAAATGGAGCTCAAGAGGGAAAGAGAAGTACACAGGCAGCAAAGAGCAATGCGGAGATGGGGCGCAGAAGCACATGGGTGAGAGAGCAATGCAGGGGGGAAACTTGGAGGGAGTGGGCAAAGCACAAGAACAAGGGAGAGCAGCACAGAGATGAGGAGGGGCAAGAGAAGTACATGAGAGAGACAGTTGGAAAGCACATGCACTCTCATAGACTGCTTAAACAAAAATAAAAATGTAGTGCTTAAAAGTAAGCAATGGAAAAACACAAGCAACGAGGACATGCTCCCGGGGAGGGACAAACAAACACAAGAAGCGGAAGGAAAACCCAGACAAGGCAACTAATAAATAGTAAGCAAATGAGAGAAACAATAAAGCCAACCATTGGTAAGCAATGGATGGGCTCTATGTCTGCTGTAAACTTTCGCCAACAAACAGCTTGTGCTGTCTGGTAGGGAAGACCTAAAATTTGTGAGTACATAGAATGTGGTTAAGTGCGATACTATTCACAATGTGAAGAAAAAGGCTAGTTGGCAAACTGAGAGCCAAACCAAGTAATTATTGACAGTTATTTCTTGTGGATACTGGCCCTGAGAGACAAAGAGGTGATATCTCCCCAGAGGCCACGCTTCCTCTGACATATGTGCTATTCCATCACACGGAACTTAAAATTTGCCGTATTTGAGCTAACTTATTAAGCTAACTCCCTACTGTGATATTGTCTTTTCCTTGGAATTGTACATATTGACCTACAGCTACTTTGCCTTTGTCTCGTTTCACCTTCTTCTTCATTAAACCACCTCACTCTCAGTCCGCCCACACTCTGCCTAGAAACTAGATTTTTCTGCTATAAACTAAGCATAATAAATAAATACAAATGCATACAAAAAAGGCACGTATGCAAACTCCTGGTGAGTCTGTTCCTCTCCTTTCCAATAGAATTGATTCCAGAAAATTATAGAATGAACTACCTCTCTCAAGGTACCCCAAATCCACCTTAGTCACGCATGTCATCTGTGATGTTCTGCAGCTCGTGTAAAAGCCCAAATCAGTATTAATGTAAGTAATTTCTTCTTTCTAAAATGACGGCATATTGATGACACCCTAGGCTAGTCACCTCTATATGGTGTACGCTAAACGCCTGCTCAGGGATTCTCAGTCTTTGAGACATAAGTTTCTTTAACTCACTGCAACAATCTTTGATTTGCGTTTTTAGCGTCTTGCCAAAAGCCATAAAAGTGAAGCTGTGCCCCAGGGGCTTGTGACCTGCAGATAATCATGTATTAATTACTATGTTTTTCAAAGAGCTTGCCTCAGCTTCCTCTTGAGGGCATAAGAGGAAATTTAAGGAATGCACTGCTTTTTCAGCAATATTTGATCACCTTAGTGAGGCAGGCACCCTATCAGTTTTTAAGATTTCTGTATGCCAGGGCGTAGCTCTGAGGAACATTTGAAGACTTAGAAGATAGATGTGCATCATTTGCAGATCTATGGCCTGAAAATAACTGGAACACAATCACCTAAACACCGGTGTCTGCAGTTCATCAAGGGTATTTTGTGTGGGTAGTTAGACTAGTGCGAGAGGGGACAGTGCTACGGACATCACTGATAATCTTTACTTGGTATGGAAATAGATGTTATGCTCAAAGTTTGGAAAGGCCACACTCTTCTTGCCAGTACAGCCTAACTACAAATTAAATTATCGCTTTAAGTGAGAAAGTGGCTCTACTGGGAAGGAAGTATGATTTCCTTTGGTGTAGATGGGCTTTCTGAGAAGATCGAATTTCCTTAATGAGTGATGGGCAACTTGGAGGTTGAGTGGAGGCTGGGGGGAGCAAAGCTTACATCTTCTGCACAAGGGGTAATGCATCGTTTAGACCAATGGCTTTGGCTTTCGTATAGTGATGAGGTATTCGTAAGCATAAGTAAACCCCAAGCCAGGTACAGTATAGGTAGCAGCAGTATAAGCGTCCTTCACTCACAGAACAGGCAGAGTACAGCACAATAAGCTGTAGGCGTATAATTCCCTCTCGCAATCACAGCAGACTGAGCAGTTGAGGTAGGAGGAGGTGTGAAGGGAAGAGTAGGACAAAACAAGGATTGAGGAAGAGCCTCAGCTCACTTTGAAGGCTGATAAAGACGTCACCCTAATGCCACGCTGTCATCCTCTGAGGATACTAGACAAACACATGGGAGTGAAGTTTAGGGTGCCAGAATCCGATCGACTTGAAGATAGCTTTCGAAAGACCCGGTAAGACAGATGAAGGGGCAGGCACGTAACTGGAGAAGGAAAACCCAAATTGGCATAAAACTAAGAACAGAAAACAGAAAAACAAATACCAGAGCAAACAAGAAGAACAGACGAACATGAGAAAATCAGACAGAAAATCACGAGTTACAAAGGTATATTGTGCATAAAGAAGACATATTCTCAAAGAGTTGTGCCATAATGGAGAAAATATCTAATCACCTTAACTTGGTATGGCATGCTTGCATTCACCTGGATGACCTAGAAATGTACCTCTGGCATCTTAAATTGTATTTCTGTCAATATGTTGTGATTGATCCTCCTGCCAGAAGGGGTCCTATTCATATACCCTTGAATGTATGTTCCTATGTGCACCCTTACAGTCCACCATTATAAAAACGTTATTTAATCACCCAACCTGTGCTGAAGAGACATAGCCACAGATGACTGCAAAGAATGTGGAAGCCAAGAGTCCCATACCTGGTCAGCACACTAAATGCTTATACAGAGCCTTTTGAGGGATATAGAAAATGCCAGTGGCCAAGCACTGAAGGGTACAAAGGATATGGCGAGGCCAGTAGCACAAGGATCATGAGGGGAGAAAGCCCCTTGCAGGGAGCCAGTTCAGATCTTTAAAGACAAGAGCAACTTTCTTCAGGTCAGTCCTTTGGGGCTGATTTACACATTTTTTTCTTTGTAAGCATACGTCTACAGCTGAAAATACCTCATGCCTTCCGAAAATTCACAAGGGATTCTTGGCAGGTGTAAATACCTTTCCTATTGCAAAGTTTTGCACTATGAATGCAGAGGAAATCTGCAGTAGTAAATCCCTCTCAAGAGGTGGGAATTGGACATTTGTGTACATTTCTGGGCACTTCCAAACTTCATTCAATCTTTTCTACTCTGGAATAGTCAGATATTTACTCCTCTTTCAGAACAGATCACCCGCAGATTGGCTGTGGGTGTAAGGAGAAGATATTGTCCACAGGGAAAATTATTTCACAACAGAGAAAAAAGTGCATTTTCACAATAGGCTCCTATACTGCTGTGCGGAATTCTACACTATGTAGAGAAACAGTGGTTGAATAACAGATTATTGCTTCCCATTCATGACATTTCATTGCAAAATAACATTAGAGAGTATTTGACATTGACAGGATTTAACTATCAGGATTTCCAGGAGTTTAATAAATTAGTTGTCCCCCAGATTCCCAATAAGATTTGATTCCTGCCAAGATCTAGCTTTAAGGGATGGGTGATGCCATTCATTTAGCAAACAACATAATCGAACATTACGGAGAGGGAGTTGAATATCAGTATGTAAAATTCATTGTTATTGTTCTCCAGACTTGAGATCAACAGGATTTACATTATCATAGCCACAAATCATATGAAAAAGGTTTCACTATGAGAAAGACATAACCAACATTGTTGAGAAATACAAATATAGGATATATTCAAAAACACATGAAAATATACTATCTGATTGTATAGGAAATATTGAGTTTGTGAAATAATTACAGCTCTATAAGTATAATTATTTGTTTTCCAAATATCTTTCTAGGTATGGGTTGACCAAGAGGTATTAACATCTTTTAACCACTACAACTCTATTTTAGTTTTGCTGGTGCTAATATCGAGGTAAGAGAGGTGGGAATCTAAATCTAAATCTGGACTGTTTAAGACATGCTCATGGAAGTGATTGTTAGAGATGCAGGCATTTACCTAAAGTGATACAAAGTATTACAATGAAAAGAAAATACAATAGTACAGTTGACTCTGTTGTCAATGAGAAACAGAACACCAATCACCATTCTATAATCAAGTAGTATAAATTATGGGGGGCGTTTCCAAGATGGCGATGGACGCTTGTTAGTTAGCTCCGCACAGGCCCGCCAAATATCCTTCTTCAATTATGCAGAAGCCCGTCGCAATTCTCGGGGACTGAAGTGTGGAGGCCCCGGACTTCGCTGCATTGTTTTGCGTGCTGGTGCTGCCCTCACCAGGACCCCGTGACGGTGCCTGCGGCTCGGCGTCGCCAGCAAGGGACAGTGCTCCTGAAGTAATCCAGCCCTATCAGCCTCCCGACAACACACAAACCCACGGAGAAGCCCAGCTGAGGCCGAGCTCGAACAGATCGGCGTTGTTTGGGGCCATGGTCCACCCCCCCATGTAGGCCGCTTTGTAGGGGAGGATGACGCCTGGCAGCACGGAGGCGATCGCGCTCCAGAGGACGTGGGTGGCTGGTCTCGGGCCTTCACCCTACCCTCCTGGGGCGGACCCGGCAGTCGCAACAACTGTGAAGATTTCACCTGTAAAGCCTTAATCCTTTTGAAATAGAATGCGGAGCCCCCTGATCCCACTACATTGCTCAACGATCCATGCGCTGGCATAGCGCAAGCACACACAGAGGATTCATGACGATCGTAGGCTCAACAGTACAATCCAGAACAAGGCCGCGGCTCGGCCCTTGCGGAATTGGAAGTTGCAAGTAACAGCTGCTGTGAGGAACGGAATTCAAGCCTCGGTTGGGCCTGATGAACGCCGCAGCTGCAGACCCCAACCCCGGCAAGGAGACACACCGGTGGAGCAACATCACCAGGGGAACTAGCGGGAGGCCGAGCGCAATACGAAACACAGCACATTGTATGTTTCGGTGCAGGCCCAGCATACTTTCGAGCATGCACACCACAATACTCCATACTTGTGTTTAAGCAGTACGCCAGCCCTTCGCAGGGTGGTACCCCCTGTGGCTCCATTATAAGTGGCACGCTTGGCCCATCACGGAGTACTTCCTCCCTCGATGGAGGCCCGCACTACTAGAACAGTGACAAGAGCTGGGGCGCGACTGCCTGGATGGGTGATGCGCCTTGGACCCACACATATAACTGGACTCAGTCATTCGGAAATGTGCCAGCAGCCCTACGCCCACCGCGCCCCCTCAGTCAGTGAAACCTACCACAACACTGCTCCCTAGTGCATAAGTTAGTGGAGGCGGGTAGACCTCCAGGGGGGGCACGAGACCCCGTGGCCAGAAAGCAGGCACATAGAGCCCTCTTCTTAATCTCCACAATAGGTAAACCTAAAGCAGACAAATCGCAACCCCAAACCGGGAGCGCAGTGAACCAGACGATCTGCACTGAAGACACCGCCCAAACAATGAGCACAAAACCAACAGACCAAACAGATCACTCCCACCGGATCGACGAGTTAATGGCAGCAGTCATGAACATTAAAACGATGCTGGGCCCCAAAATAGATTCACTGTGTGTCAAAATGGGATTTCTACACGAGGACCATAAGAAACGAAAGGACAGGGTGGAGGAATCCGAATTGAAGCTGGCATCCCTGAGGCCCACGTTGGCTTTGGCACCAGACCAAATTAAGTCACTGCAAAAAGAAGTGCAATATATGAAAAACCGTGTAGAAGACCAGGAAGGCAGATCCAGCAGAAATAAAATGCGTATAGTGCGCCTTCCGGAACGTATCGAGGGCCAATGCATGGAACTGTATCTCGAAACCTGGTTCTCCACAGACAAACACTCCAATTTCTTCTCTGTAGAACGCAAACATAGGGTACCTGGTAGCCCTCCCTGTCCGGGTAGCTCCCCCAGACCAGTGGTCACACGTGTGTTTAAATACCGCAACAGGGACCACATCCTACAAGTGACGAGGGCCCGTGCCCCATGGCAAATAGAGAATGCAACAGCGCATATATATCCGGACTACACGATGTTGGTGCAACACAGCAGGTCCTCCTTCTCGGAAGTCAAATGCTGCCTCCGGGACCACGAAGTTAAATACGCATTGCAATACCACACCACATTGCGTATACAGCACAAATACAGTAATACCTTCTGCTCTACCCCTGAAGAGGCCTGGAATTGGATAGAACGCAACGGTCTGGCACATGCTCCAGCAGCATCTATGGCAATGACCCACCAAAGCTCAGGCAGCAAAGGAGAGAGAGCAAGCCATCAAATATGTGGAAAACCATGTTAACCCCGAATCCCCCTCGCAGTCAGGGTACGAGGTGGATATTACACCAGAACAAGCCTACCAGCTAACGGACTCACAACTATTAGCAGTTATAGGCGGAGGCCCTGCAATAAAACCACAAACCGCTGAAGATTTAGTATGACCCTTTGCAAGTTACCCACAAGACACACGCAATAACGTGGAAGATTATCACTGCAGGCTGTACAAGTAAAGCAACCCAAAGATAATGGACACATGGAAAAAACTATGACTCAGGCAAGCAAGCATCAATACGGCGGGCACCACGAATGCGAAGAGCCTCCATGCCTGCCACGATAAGTGGCTGCTATAGAACTATCACAACATTCTTTTCTCTCTCTATCTTCCTTTCATTTCCCTCTCCGACATTTCGCTTACTGTATTTTTTCTTCTTTCTCTATTGTTACTTAATGTTAAGTATGGTTGCATTTAAGTGCAGATGGCCTTTTGCCCATTGGCAAACTGGCCTGGGATGAGGAGTTGGGTATTTCGTCTGTTCACAAGGCTCAGTCCATACCGTTCTACTACACACTTTGCACATTGCGCGTGATACTGGTAAAGCGATAATCAGGGTTATAACACCTAGAAGGAAGACCTGCACATACTGCTGATTTATCGAGTGCAGGCCCACTACACCGCAGACCGCTCTCAGTAAGGGGGATGCAGAGTAACCAATTTCTTTTACTAACCTGGACTAGCAGGGTGTGTTAAACGGCACAATGTATACCAATACGTGCGCAGACATAAGATCTCAGTGGCACTCATACAGGAGACACATCTCACTCTGCACACACGCTGGAGGGGCACAATAATTGGGACCACATACTCCGGCTATGCCAGGGGCACATTGATATGGGTGGCACCAGGGATCCCACTACAGACGCTGCATACTCGCGTCGATCCGCAAGGCCAATATGCGATACTAGATGGACTCCTAGACGGCTCCCTGATAACATTGGTCTCGCTGTATGCGCCAAACTTGGGACAATCCATGTTCCTGCAATCACTGACCCCATCGTTGCTTAGCGATCCGACTGCACCAGCGTACTGGGGAGGGGACTATAATTGTGTTTACGATCTAGAATTAGACCACTCATGCCCGCCACTCCCAGGGGCACAATCTGTCGGCCTAACACAACATATGAAGACCTGGGCCAATAACATGCACCTAAGCGATGCTTGACGCGGCAAATACCCGACAGAACGCACATATTCTTACTACTCAGGTCTGCACGACCTATACACAAGAATTGACACAATATACTGCTCCACAACAGATATATCCAAAGTCTCTCATGCTACATACTTAGCTTGCACAATATCTGACCACAGCCCCCTACAAATACAGCTAATCTGGGGAACACATAAAACTACTATACCAACTTGGCGCATCGCCCTGGAGGCACCTAAGGATGTACCGTTACATGCCTCTATTTCACAATCCATCACATCGTATTTCCATACGAATGTAGGCACGGCAACTCTACTGGCATAGAATGGGATGCGTTTAAAGTGGTTCTGCTCGGGCATGTTATCAAAGCAGTGTACGGGTCTGGAATGTCGCTCATTAAAATTAAAGAACAACAAGGTTCAGAAATTGAAATACAACGCTGTGAACAGCTCGCTCCAACTGACCCACATATCATACCCACATTGGCCAAGACTCGATTAAAGCATAAAAAAACACAAGACCAACTTTGCGTGCTAGACTATAAGCAATACCTTGCCAGGCAGCACACCGAAGGCGACAAAGCGGGCAAGACATTGGCGTGGCTCCGAAAAAATTACTCCTAACAACCTCCCATTACGTCTATTTATGACCTGAACGGCCAACTGCTAAATACACAGGAAGAGATCAATGCCTCCTTCTATGAATATTATGCTTCCCTTTATAAAGCCCCCACTTCATGTGATCGACAGGAAATACAACAATTCCTAGAACGCACAGCCCTCCCACAGATAACGCAGTACCCCATGTCTGAAACCGAAATTTCCAAAGCTATTAAACAATTGACGAGGGGCAAAACCCAAGGAGCAGATGGGTGGCCCCTGGAGTTTTATGCGACATTGGGTGCGCAACTGAACCCCGTCTATGCACCATCTACAGGGAGGCATTTGACCACGGCACACTACCACCCTCTGTCCGTGAGGCGATATTGGTGGTACAGCCCAAACCTGGCCGGGACCCACTTCAAATGAGCTCATATCATCCAATGTCCCTATTAAACTCAGACTACAAAATCCTGGGCAAGATACTGGCCTTTAGGTTAATAGAAGCGATACAACTACCTGTCCACACCGACCAGAACGGTTTCATCCCAGGGAGAAACACTGGTCAAAACCTACGCCGATTATTTAAATTGTTGGAATGGGCATAAGTAGAACTGCCATGGACAGCAGCTTTGGATATCGAAAAGGCGTTCGATACTTTAGGATGGGAGTATTTACAGGCAGTATTGACGAGATTCGGCATGGGCTCCAAGTTCTTAAGATGGGTGAAAATACTGTACACTAAGCCACGGGCCAGGGTAAAAACGGGCCGTATCATCTCACCCCCTTTCGAAATAGAACGCAGAACTAGACAGGGATGCCCCTTGTCACCAATCAAGTTCGCCCTGGCCATGGACCCCTTGGCGTGCGTGCTCCGCAGCCATGTTCTGGAATGGGTTATACAAGCGCACAAACAATGGCACATTGTCTCCCTCTACGCAGATGATGCACTGATTTATCTTCGAGGCCAGAGCGAGGTCTTACAGGGCCTAACGGAGCTGTTGGACGTGCATGCCCGGCTTTCCGGCTTAAGGGTAAACTGGGCCAAATCAGTACTATTTCCAATGAAACCCCTGTCCATAGAACAAACGCTACACCTGCCTAATGCTCCACTCACTTCATCTTGTGACTCCTTTAAATATTTAGGGGTTCAGATATATCACTCTCAGGCGGATCTGATAGAGGGCAACCTGGGCAAAGTAATCACCATAGCCTGAGCCACACTCCCCATCTGGACAGAATTACCCCTATCCCCAATGGGTCGCGTTTCGATCTCCATGATGCTCCTACTTCCCAGACTCCTATACTTCTTTGCAGTCCTCCCCTACCGACTCCCGTGCAAAATATTCAGAGACTTAAAATTGCTTCTTGTGTCTCTGATTTGGGGCGACTCCAGGACCAGAGTGGCACTCCCGAAATTATACCTCCCCCTTTCGGAAGGAGGACTAGGGGCACCCAATTATGAACATTACTATGCAGCGGCGCAACTCCAATGGCCCACGCGATGGCTGGCAAGCAGCAACCTCACCAAACTAGACCCGTGAGCGGTGACACTTCGGCAGCCAGCTATGCTGGAATGGTTGTCCGGCTTCAAAACATCATCACAGAAGAAGCAGGGTAACCTTCTGATGTTGACGTCCTGCCATTGCTGGTTGAGGTATGTACTGCCCAGCCACAAACCCTTACCATATGCCCCAGACTTCCCCCTTGAAGTACTCCCTGGCCCTTTTACTTGCCACAAACTACCAGAATTGGCAGAATGGCAGACAGCCGGACTTACCACATGGGGGAACCAATTTGTAGACTCAAACTTATGTGACTTTGATGTCCTGACAGATGACTATGGTTTATCCCCTGGGACTTTCCTGATGTACACAACATTTGACGCAGCAACTGTTCCAGATATGGGGGAACGCGCAAACTGAACCCACCACATCTAATACACTACAGGTACTGCTGATACATGGAACAGGCAGAAGGGGTTACAGCACTATGCAATTCCCTCAGACCAGATGCAGCACCTCTTTTGGTGCCGTTGCGGAATACTGGGACTCAGCGTTGACAACGAGAATTACTGACAAACAATGGGCACAATGCATCGGGTTTTCTAAGATAATATCCATGAATGCCAGATTGAAATATACGCAAAACTATTACCTCCATCACACATACTTAACTCTGTACAGGCACGGCACGCATGTATGCAACATCCGCTGACATATGCCTTAGATGTCAAGTCACAGAAGCCACATTCCTCCACATGGTCTTGACATGTCCCCAGCTAACGGCGTATTGGAAAAGTGTATCTGAGATATTAACAGCAACAACAGGAGCCCAAGTCACAGTCCAGGGACTGCATTTCATACTTCGTATCACGAAACGTAATGCATGCCGCAAGAATCACAACAAATTCTTAAATCTAGCACTGGGCCTAGCTAAGAGCAAACTAGCCATGGCCTGGAAGTCATCTTCGGTGCCCAGCACACAAGCATGGCTTTTAGACCTCCGAAAGGCACTAGTGGCAGAACATGAGACGCAACTCACCATCACTGCATGAATGCCCCCGTCGGCAAACCCCGCGGACTGGCACAGGTATTTAACCTGCACAGAAAACTAAACGCTGCATATCCAGCTCCATAGCAGAGCAGCGGTAACATCGGAATAGCTGCATTACAACGAAGCAATAAACATGAACACACAGGATGCAGCGCAGCGCCACAATCATAGCTGTCTCCTTTCTCTCTCTCCCCCCCACATCTGCCCTCCCCCTTTCCTTCCCTCCCAACACGTCTCTTCACCATGCCTCCATTACGACACTTCCTCGGAGGGACAGAAAGATATAAACATTCTCCGGATTCGCCCATACACCCAGGGTTAGTCCACAAGGAACCATACCTTGCAACATAGATGGCAGGCTTACCCTGCGCCCCATGGGTTTCCAGGCATGCACACATACACGGTTAAGCTTGAATCTGCGCACAACATGGATAATCACCAAAAATAAACGGTCGATAATGGACAGAAGCCACTGTTAATGTTAATAATGTTTATGGAGCTATATTTTACACCTAATAGGATCTCGAGATCCCGTAGAGATATTGACATAGTACCATAATACTGTTGCGTGACTAATACTATCATCATATCCTGGCACCCCATCAAAGATTTACTTGTAACTGTATGGTAAATAATATGCATGTTTTCTCTCATCAAGAATCTATGTACGAACAGTTGAAAATCAATTAAAAAATTTTTTTTTTAAAGTGGTATAAATTATGGACTCCCTTACCATTCCGTCTTTTCCAGAAGATGGTTTTTAATTCAACTTTACATTCTTATGAAACGATAAAGGGGGATTTTAAAATCTTTTATCTCCTGAGAGTATATTAGAGAGAACAGGACTTCTATGTGTATTTTGGAATATTAGACGTGGCAGTGAAGGAGGTTTCTACAAAATACATAAAAGTTCTTTGAAACAACAGGGTGCAGCAATAGCTTTCTTTTTTAACCCAAACTGGAATTTTGTAAACAACGCCCTAGCATTCTTAATTGTTTTTTCTCTGCTGTCAAATTTTTACTTATGAAAAAGGAGTAATTTCCTAAAAGTGACTCATGACCTTGTCAGGAAAATGAAAGTTCTTGTACAACTGGATTCCATGATCTGCAAAACCCTGATAGACATTGTGAGCATCAATTTTCTATCAATAAAAAGAGCATTACAAATTGAGCTTATGCTAACACTAGATTGTGTTTACACTTTCCTCCATCTTGCCTCAATGTTATATCACGTGAGAACTGCAGTTGATTCCTGTTCTAAATAAAAACTTGTCTAGTTTCACTTGGGCAAGCAGAAGTGTTCTCAAAGAAAATTCCAGGTTGTACTGATCCGCGGATGGTTCTCACTATTTCAGGCTTATGTTAAAACAATGTATCAGCTTAACTGTACAGCTAAGACTGTGAGAGTAGTTATATTTCAATGTACTTCTACCCTAAGAGAATCCTATAATGTATTTTGTAGTAAAATGTTTGTTCTAGATTGTCTCCTATTGGTCCAAACCCTGAGACTCATGTATTCCCACGGAATGTCTGATAGCCTTTGTCTAGAGTCGTATATAAGTATGTGTCTTTTGCTAGTAAGGGAGACCCTCTATTCCCCACTGTAGAAGGCAAATCTATGCTGGATTTAATTTAGAACTGTACTGAGTTCTTTATACTTATGACATATGCTTTGCTGCTAAACTTGCTCATGATAAATTTTCTGTAATGTGCCTATTAATTCTTCATATATAGCATTGAAACAAGAATTTTTGTCTGTCATTCTTACAAGAATGTTTGAGCATTATTGCATGGGTCCTTCTAATTAGAAAAGAGATGGTTCCAGTCGAGGAGCACCAAAGTCTGCATAGGGACTACACTGCTCCAAGTCCTAGAGGTTGACGCGCCCATGAGTTAAAACTGAAGATGGATTTGTGCACTGATAACATCTTTTGGAAATAATTCTTTTGAAAAGTCGCTGCATCTTATTTAATACAAATTTACAACTAAATATCCTGTCTGACATAGGATCAAGAAGATTTGTGGAATAAAATGATGACTTTATTCCTTTTCCCAATAGGAGATAAGAAAACTTCTCTAACCCAATGTTTCTTCACTTTCTGAGTGTTCTTATTTGACAGAAGAGGCTCTTGAAGAAGGGCAATACAGACTCTCAGTCTAGCAAGATGAGATAGAACTCTCTGCCTCCTAATGGGAGAATTTACATTCTAGGATATTACTCATAACATTTAAACCAATTCATAAAAAAAGAAATAAACACATCATTGCTATAGCAAGGCGAAGAATGAAGCATAGAGACAAAACACAAAATAAAGAGAGCAGAATAGGGCAACAGAAAGATAAAAAATGCCAAAAAGACAAATAGAAAGTAAATTGTCTGAGGATACGGACCACACCAACAAGTTGATGAAAAAAGAAAATATAAAGGACTGGTGAGACTGAGCAACTAGCCAGGCAAGGGCAATCACAATCAGAACTTAATAAGTAGATACTGAGTAGACAAGCCACAAAAAGATGAATATGTGGTAACAGAACAAAGAGAAACAGAACAGAACATAAAGACTGCAAGCAACATAACAATTAATGCAAGAAAATGAATTAAAAAACACATAAATGACTAACAGAAAATTCACATAAAAGATATAAGATATGGCTTATTCTACATGTTCCTTTTGTTGAAAGATGTAGGATTTAAGATTTGTCAGATCATTGTGTGGCACAGTCTGAATAATGAGCTACTTTAAACAAGCAAACTTGTACAACACCATAATGAGTATTCAGTCTTTTTAAAGCAGGAATTATTTTCTTCTAGCGGCAGTGACTTTAGCAACATCTTGAGAAAGGTATATATTATTTATAGCACATATACGCTCCTTTTCCTTTTTTGAAGCTGCAATGACCTCCATAAACTCAGTGTGTTCTCAACTCTGGGTCTAGTACTCTTCCCTATAACCTGTTTTTTGCAGAGGTGATGTTCTCTCTGTCTATTAACATTCAATAAGTGAGGACAATCCAACAATTTAGAAAGACACGGTTTTAGAATATGGATGATATTTTCATCCTCTGCCACCACTGGAAAGGCATAAATTCTAAGGTTGTTTGTATGATTTATATTTTCAAATCCTCTGCATGTGCTTTTAATTAAGCATTTCCCCCAATTGAGATGCCATTTGAACAACAGCCCCAGCCTTACTTATTGTCTGTTTAACTTCAGATACCCTTTCATCCATTAAAATCATTTATTGCTTGTACCTTTTTATTGGCTTCTTCCATTAATAGTTTTAAAGATCTACTTTCCCCTGCTAGTTCTTCTAACGTCAATCCAATAGAAGATTTATTTGGAGATGGTGGATCTTTTTATCTCTTTGGTTTGGAGAGCAAAACTGTGTTATCTGTCTTTGAAGTGGTACTTTCAGAAGTAGATGGTGGTGAGGACCTGAATCTATTTTCAGAAGTTAGTGGTTGGGGTATTCATTGTCTGCTGAATGGTCAAATATAACAGAAAGTAGAGTAAAGATGCATTTTGGCAATTTATTTTTCTCGATAATCTGTTCCCAAGATTTAACCCTACCCATATAAGGCATACCAAGTGACTGTATACGCACCATTCAACAGCCAGGACATAACGTCCTAAAAGAGATAGAATTGCTTTGAACAATGACATAGCAACTCCTATTAAAAAAGGTAGGCACAACATTACCTCCATTCTGGGTTTGAAAAACACCACAGAATAAAAGAGACTGGTATGAGGGCTTTCTACAGATGAGATGCAATATTGAGGAATATATATTAAATAGAAACAGGTAGAAGTGCTTGAAATTTCAGTAAGAAAAATTCGTTGGGTACAGCTAAAAGGTTTCACAAAATGGCAGCAAAAAAGGTCTCTTGTGAATAAAGCGAAAAACCGACGGGAGAAAAGCAGACTATTCCCAAGTTAAAGTTTAAATTAGCGGTCAGCAAAGATCAGGAATTATTTTTCTATGTGTTAACTCAAAGGTTTAAATCTTTGTTTTTATTTTACACTGTTTTACACTCGATGCACAAACATACTAGAAAGAAAATGCCTGATTGAATTCAGTCCGGGCTGAAGTGGGCAAATTTGATAATAAAAATAACAAAAAGAAACCCGCCAGATGAAGAAAATCAGTCAGTCAACATTTTGATATATATTTAGCCTGCAGCATTACCTGTATGATTGCAGAGCAGTAGCAAAATAAAGAAAAGCCAGCCATGACTTGGAGCGTTTCAAATTTCTGCTCTCTTTTTTGTACTCCAGGCCAAGCACCTCTGCTCTGATCATTTTTTATCTTTGCATTTCCTAGCAGTGGGCGAACAGATCATGTTTAAATCATGTATGTTCAGAAGTCAATTACTCGATTTAAATTCCACTAACCTTTACACCACTGACTATCTTCCCGATATGAGTACCTAGTAATACCATTTTACAAAAAATCCCAATTACGACCTCCTTGCTGACCACAGCTAAGTTGTGGAATACTCTGTGGAGTACTGTGCCCCCAGGAACCCAGCCTTCTTAAATTTGGAAGGGCGATGAAAACCTGGTTATATAATTAACTTCATGCTATACAGTTGAACTGTTTTGTAGCGTATTAATGCAAAAACAACAGTTGATGGACAGAATGCAGAACAATGTCATACACTCACCCCAGTACAGAGATCTGGGCATAAATCCATCGTTTTTTTGCTCACCATGCCATTCCAGTTTGAACCCAGCCATATGCAAATCAGTCTTGACCCTGTGCCTCATGGGAACAGTCCAGCCCGAACTGCCAAGCCAGGTCCTCCCTGGACTGGAAACAAGCATCCTAGGACCGGTTTCGGGGTTTCACCCCTCTTCAGCCAGGATAGCTTGATTCCAGTGGCATGGAGAGCACGGGACCCACGTCTGGGCATGCCCCTCCCACTCGGGGTGACAAATGCAAAAACAACAGTTGATGGACAGAATACAGAACAATGTCATACATTCACCCCAGTACAGAGATCTGGGCCTAAATCCATCGTTTTTTTGCTCACCATGCCATTCCAGTTTGAACCCAGCCATATGCAAATCAGTCTTGACCCTGTGCCTCATGGGAACAGTCCAGCCTGAACTGCCAAGCCAGGTCCTCCCTGGACTGGAAACAAGCATCCTAGGACCGGTTTCGGGGTTTCACCCCTCTTCAGCCAGGATAGCTTGATTCCAGTGGCATGGAGAGCACGGGAACCACGTCTGGGCAAGCCCGTCCCACTCGGGGTGACAAATGCAAAAACAACAGTTGATGGACAGAATGCAGAACAATGTCATTCATTCACCCCAGTACAGAGATCTGGGCCTAAATCCATCGTTTTTTTGCTCACCATGCCATTCCAGTTTGAACCCAGCCATATGCAAATCAGTCTTGACCCTGTGCCTCATGGGAACAGTCCAGCCCGAACTGCCAAGCCAGGTCCTCCCTGGACTGGAAACAAGCATCCTAGGACCGGTTTCGGGGTTTCACCCCTCTTCAGCCAGGATAGCTTGATTCCAGTGGCATGGAGAGCACGGGACCCACGTCTGGGCATACCCGTCCCACTCGGGGTGACAAATGCATTTCGCCCTAAGTGGGAAGGGTATGCCCAGACGTGGGTCCCGTGCTCACTGCGCCACTGGAGTCAAGCTATCCTGGCTGATGAGGGCTGAAAGCCCGAGACCGGTCCTAGGATGCTTGATTCCGGTCCAGGAAGACATGGCTTGGCAGTTCGGTCTGGACTGTTCCCATGAGGCACAGGGTCAAGACTGATTTGCATATGGCTATGTCTGAACTGGGGTGGCGTGGTGAAGCAAAATAACGATGGATTAAACCCAGATCTGTGACTGGGGGTGAATGTTTGCCAATGTGCAACATTCCGTCCATCATCTTGTGTGTTTTGCATTTCGCCCTAAGTGGGAAGGGTATGCCCAGACGTGGGTCCCGTGCTCACTGCGCCACTGGAGTCAAGCTATCTGGCTGATGAGGGCTGAAAGCCCGAAACCGGTCCTAGGATGCTTGATTCCGGTCCAGGGAAGACATGGCTTGGCAGTTCGGTCTGGACTGTTCCCATGAGGCACAGGGTCAAGACTGATTTGCATATGGCTATGTCTGAACTGGGGTGGCGTGGTGAAGCAAAATTACGATGGATTAAACCCAGATCTGTGACTGGGGGTGAATGTTTGCCCATGTGCAACATTCCGTCCATCATCTTGTGTGTTTTGCATTTCGCGCTAAGTGGGAAGGGTATGCCCAGACGTGGGTCCCATGCTCACTGCGCCACTGGAGTCAAGCTATCCTGGCTGATGAGGGCTGAAAGCCCGAAACCGGTCCTAGGATGCTTGATTCCGGTCCAGGGAAGACATGGCTTGGCAGTTCGGTCTGGACTGTTCCCATGAGGCACAGGGTCAAGACTGATTTGCATATGGCTATGTCTGAACTGGGGTGGCGTGGTGAAGCAAAATTACGATGGATTAAACCCAGATCTGTGACTGGGGGTGAATGTTTGCCAATGTGCAACATTCCGTCCATCATCTTGTGTGTTTTGCATTTCGCCCTAAGTGGGAAGGGTATGCCCAGACGTGGGTCCCGTGCTCACTCCGCCACTGGAGTCAAGCTATCCTGGCTGATGAGGGCTGAAAGCCCGAAACCGGTCCTAGGATGCTTGATTCCGGTCCAGGAAGACATGGCTTGGCAGTTCGGTCTGGACTGTTCCCATGAGGCACAGGGTCAAGACTGATTTGCATATGGCTATGTCTGAACTGGGGTGGCGTGGTGAAGCAAAATAACGATGGATTAAACCCAGATCTGTGACTGGGGGTGAATGTTTGCCAATGTGCAACATTCCGTCCATCATCTTGTGTGTTTTGTAGCGTATTAATGCCTGAGGGTGAATGCAAATACAAATACGAATTTACTGAACTCATATCCACGGATAAATGCAACAGGGTGGAAAACAGACCAAAACTGGTGTTAGCCAATATGCCAATGTTCTACTAGACGGTGCTGAGGCCACTGAAGTTTGTGGGCTAATGCTTGTGACCTATTAAATATAAAACAGCAAATATGAGAAACACTATCCACCTCCTATTAGATGAAATGCCATATTATTAGTAACTGAATAAATAAAAATCAGTTGATCTCCTCATACCAACTAATCCCCCAAACCCTCCCCAAAAAGTTTTGTTTCCTTCAAATAACAAAAGATGGCTCTTTACCTATGGCTTGAGACGCACTGACCTGCAGTGAAATCATTTTTAGACATGGGGGGGCAGGAGGGGGGCAGATGCACTAACGTTTCACACAACACAGTGCAGAAAAGCAACTTTGCACTCTGGTGCAAGGGTGCCTGCGCTTCGAGTAGGATTGGTTTTGGGCAGGATGGAGCACATTCCTCGTCAAAAACAATCCTTAAAGTAATTTTCCTTTTTCTATGTGTGATGCGGAATGCATCACATATAGAAAAAGGAAGTAATGAGGAGAAATAAAGAAATTTCTCCGCATTATGCCTGGGTCAAGGAGGCGTACCATTTTGACGCATTCACAGGTTTACAACTCTTTGTAAATCTGGAAATGTGACAAAATCCATTGATGGATGAATGGGAACGCCCACACTCCACCCATGGAATTCCTCCTTGATGCAAGGTAATGTAAGGCCGAGAAATGCGCTACCTTGTGTTACCTTGGATTTTCTAAACCACGCGAGCCACGCAAGGTGGTTTTGCATGGCTTAGTAAATCCCAGTTAAGGGCGTGTGTTGCCTTGCGTCACCTTGCGTGACTCAAGAGCAATTGAAGCCCTTTGTAGATCTGCCACTGGGTCTTTGAAATATCCATCAGGCTGAGTAAGAATCAGCTAAATGTCAGTCCTTTAAAATCTGCTGGTTATCGGAGACACAAGCATCAATTCCCTCATTGGTCAGTCCATCTTTGCAAAAAGTAGAAAGAATCATTTCCTATGGCACCCGCCCTTCTCCCCAGCCTGCCATTCTCTTCCCTTACTGGGAGAGTCTCTGACTGTCAGTCACATGATTAAAGCGTACATGAAGAGGAATGACAGCCAGACGTCAATGATTTCTAAGGAGAGCTCTACAAACAATAATATTTACATTCTTCTATATGACACAGTCATATGCAAACAGTGTATTTCCAAAGCATCTCATCAGCAAATTTGTGGGTTCATTTTTAGATCTAGCCTGGGAACAACTTTAGATGTTTCTCCACCCTCATGTTTAAAGAAAAAATAGCCAACACACACTTTATACGTACAGCGAGGGGCTCTGGGTCTGACCTCTTCAGCAAATGGCCTGTTAATCCTTATTCGCATTTTACATCCGCCTACCAGGCCATTCTGCTTTTACCAGTGGCTTAGCCTACTTCAGCCATTGGCTGGATCGCAGTTTGCCTGCTCACACGTGCACTTACAAATAAAAAGTAGTATTCAGGGTCACAGTTGGTGGGCTAATCTCTCCTTTCACTTCTTTTTTTAACATTGAACGTTTGCCAAGGCAGACCTGTTGGCTTTGCCAGTGTTTATTTTTTATACAAGATGGCAGGTGTTCAGATCTTCTCATATCATCAGGAAATACGTACTGGGATTATTTCATTCAATGAGTAAACCTGCTAAATACGTAATGTTCTTGCAATCAGATTGGCCTTCTGAGGAACACGGTGTTGAATTCTTGGATTATTAGGAGCCTCTCATTTGTCAACCAATGACACTTCACTTCAACCCACTGCCTGATGACGTGTGTGAGGAGGGGGACCCAACATTGACCTCCCACTTGCTCCACTTGCTGTACTACCTTCGCCTGTCGGGACCAATGTCCCAAAGAGATCAGAGAAGCAAGGGTTAACCTTCCCCGACGCCTCTAATGTGCAGGAAGAAGACCAGCCTCTTGGTAGCAGAAGCCAATGGGAGCAACGGACCGCGAGAAGGGAGGCGGAGCAACCACCATGTAAGGAGGACCCAGGAAATCCGGAAGACGCCGAGATCCTCGCGGGTAGAAGGAGCCCAGCTGCATCGAGGGAAGAGGACGCCACTTTGGACGAGGAGAAGAACCGAACCACAACACGGAGGTAAGACATTCCGGCAGAAATGAAGGAGAGCCCGGCTGACACGGTGCGATGGGACGAGGAAGCCAACGAAGCCCTCGAGATCTGGTGCGAGGACTGGTGGATACCCCCAGAGGACGCTCTCACTCCGCCGCAACTCAGGAGAGTTGCGGCCCCTGCGGTACGTCATCCGGGGAGGGGAGGGGAGTAAGGGGCTGGGGAAGTGGAAGCACGGAGGGAAACATAGGAAATTTATATATGTATACCCTTTGTACACCTCTGAGCACTTCCCTTGGTACTTGAACCGCCCGCATGAGCACACCCATGACAGTTTATTTGTATTATGTATGACCTAGCAACCTCAAAGGTTAGGATGCCAGGACAACACAAAAGGGAAATTCGCCTGTGATACTTTGCATGCGCCCGCCCCTATAAAAAAGAGACAGCCTCATTTTGGTGTATGGACCTGTTCCCTGAAGATAAGGGACTGGTTGTCGGCTGTCCTAGGACGGGAACCCTTCTATTCTTTGGCTCCTTTTCTTTCTACCTTGGAATGGTGCACATCTTTGTCGCTTGATATCCCAACACTCCCGGGGATGGTGAAGGACTCTATCCTGGAAACCCTGACCCGCTTAACAGTAGCACGTACCGCTTCCTTCTTCTTTTCTTTCTGAGACTCCTGGGGACGTCCTCTCAGTGGAAGCTCTGTCATTTCTGGAAGAAGACCCCGGAAAACCTACAAAGAAGAAAAGAAGACCCTTGACTTTCCTACTTCGTTTCTTATCTATGCCCTCCTCAATAAAACTACACCAAAATTGATCTGCATATTAAGCCTCCAAGATTATTTTTCAGCCCGTCCCTCTCACAACGTGTCACTGAAAGTTCTGCAAGAGAGAGGGGGAGACTAGAATCTGCAGCCTGGAGTCAAGGAGCGGGAGGGAAGCAGAAAAGAGGAGAGCTGTAATAAAGAGGATATCAGATATCTCAAGCTATTCAATAATCAATACTGGCTAAAAAGAGGAGTCCATTTCAAATCAGTATGGGCCATACTCCTGCCTATACCACAACTACATTTCAATGGCAGATGTCCACTATACAAATACTAAGGGATGACATAACATCAAAACAAATAAAGATATTGAAATACAGGACAAACCCTTCATTGCAAGCTTAGTGGGCCTCATTAGGAGATGTCAGAATTTGAAGGGGGAGCTATGGGGCCAAAATTACTGATTGTGGCCGGTGTCTCTCACCCAAACAACGGGCATCGCAACTTGAAGTCTCCAGGATGGGGAATAACCTGCGGGATTCGGAATTACCAGGGCAAAAAATGCAGGCTTTTATGCTATTCTGGGGACTTCCCTGCTCAGATTTACCACTTCATTTGAGCAGGTAGTAAATCTGAGCAGGTGCCAATGCGGGTGAGGGTTGACAGCCAGGGCAGGCAGTGGGGCTGCCAGGGGGACTTTTGCCTGCTCACCTGCTGCTGTGGGAGCCTCTTGCACTCATTAATCCAGATGGGACCTTCAGGCATCTCAGAATCACCCAGACCAGTGTCCTCCAAGGATTCAATCAATCAATCAATCAATCAATCAGGGTTTGTAGAGCGCACTACTCACACGTTAGGGTCTCAAGGCGCTGAGGGGTGGGTGTGAGCATTGCGCCTCTCGCACTCATTAATCCAGATGGGACCTTCAGGCATCTCAGATTCACCCAGAGCAGTGTCCTCCAAGGGGCGTCCAATCCCAGCACCAGGGCTGGGGGGGCAAAGCCTGAACTGAATGCTTCGTCCATCATGGGGCTGGGGCGCCCTGGGAGCTTTCAGACAACGGAGATGAAATGCCCTGATCAGATCACATGCGTGTTTTGTAGAATGCTGCCATGTGTCGTCGTAACCACTTACTTAACGTTAATGTGACTGCAGCTGCCTAATGTTAGCGCTCTACGCCATATTACACTTTATCTCAGTTCTATTGGTGCCCTACACAGACATTTGAAACTTTATTATGCATTTTTTACAAACTGAACGGGAAACCTGTTAAATGTGTAGATCAAATGAAACAAATAAATGGTTGTTTGAGTGAAGGGAAAATATGTCAACATGTGTGCATGCGTAATGGAAAACATTGAACATAAGTGTTCAGCAGCATCTTCAGCGCGAAAAAAACCCAATTCAGTTTAGTTTATAGTCCTTTTGTACATGGATTGTAAACAAGCACTGTCACACATTGAAAACTGCTTATAGTGCTAGGGTGGACGAAAAGGAAATTTAAATCTGTATTTCTTAGACAACTCCGGACTGATAGTAGATGCATATTTTGAATTTTTCGGTTGACACCGTGTATCATTCGCGACAAAAACCGCACAATTTTTTGTACCTCTTCCGAATAGACGAAATATAGATGCATTTAGGCCGACTCTGTTTTCTGTTAAAGCCTGCACCAGCATCCACAAATATCGAAGCGTACACCTCTTTTAACCCAGATCCGTGTTCATATCAAATACGGTGAGAATGACCAGGCGCCCCCCGCGCCTAGAGGAGGGGCGCCCTTAGTAGCGCCACGGGATCGAGATCCCATTGGGGGCTTGGTGTGGAGGGGTGACGTAGAGATTTGGGAGGTTCGGCTGATGAAACGAAACCGAATCCTAAATAGTGGGCTATTTAAGGCCATGCCTCGAGGGACCCGTCCTCTTTGTCTCCCTGGAACACCCTGACATAGCTGCTGGAGCGTCGGCAACCAGGAGTTCCGGTCGACGGCTCGAGGAGGACAGCACGGTAGGTTCAGGGGGGCCGGCGTCGTAGTGGGTTTCAGTGTAGGCGGAACCAGGGTCGAGTCACAGCGCTGGTACACCATCCGGTGATCCTGGGCACATCACCTATTATCTCTATGTACACAATGGAACATGTTTAATGGACTTGGTACTCTGGCAAAACACCACGTCTGATTGGGCGGGCAATCAAGGCGTATAACAACGCGGGCATACGTCCATTTCAAGTGAGGGTGGAAGCCGGGGGGAATAACGATTGTGCGGGCAGGTGGTGTGGGAGGCTGAGCTGGCAAACTGTTGGGTGTTTAGGTGTTTAACATGTTGTCTTTTGTTTCTGGCTAGCAGGCTCAAAGCATGGCGCCTAAGCGCCCTGGCGCCAATCCCGGGAAGTCCGCGACCCAAGGGGATTTCCGCGCCCTGAACGAGCTTTGGAAAGCGGCACAGCGGCATGGCATGGAAGCAGCGCTGCAGAAGTTGGCGGGCGAGCCAGAGCAACAGCCTGACGGCAGGGTACCGAAGAGGCAGAGGAAGGTCCCAGTTCGATATAGGGAGGGGCAACAGGACAAGCCGCGCCCGCAGCCGGAATCAGTGGCCTCCATGGGGGGTGAGTCAATGGCTCGGGGCTTGGCCGCTCGCAGCTCAGATCAGGTGGCGCAGGGACCTGTACTTAACATGAGTGTGGGCGCGGTTTGGCAGAGCATTATGGCAATCTCCACAACAGCAGCATCGGTGGGGGCACCACAGGTAGGGGGAGTGCCAGTTGTGACGCAAGCGGCAGGTAGCGCTGCGGCCCTCCCTCCCCCGGGGAGCATGGCGGAGGTAACGGTGCTGCCACCACACGGGCCAGGCGTGCCTTCAGGAGCTCAAGGGGGGTTGCTAGTGGCAGGGACCTCAGTTGCTCACCAGCCCCCTGTAGTGGGGGGGGCGCCATTTCCAACTCCACCTGGACCAGCTACGGTGACAGGAGCTCAAGCGGGGGTGGCGGCACAAGTGTGGGCACAGGCGGGGGGATGCAGGCGATGGTGGGGCAGGGAGCAGCGCAGCCTTCTACCACACTGACGACAGTGGGGGCGAGCGTAGTCCAATGCCGCCTGTGGTGACCCCATTAATATTTGGGTCCTCATCTTTGGCGCTGGCCCCTTTGTCAGCAATCGCATGGCACGTTCCGTCTGAGATGCGGGACAAAATTCACAGGGGTGAATTTGTGAATGTTTTTGACTTGATCAACGCGGGGTGGTCCCGAGTAGGCCCAGAACAGCAAAGGACAGCGAGTCGAAGCCAAAAACAGTGTGGGTTGAGTGGTCCTTGAGGAACTGGGTAACAGGGTTTTCCATTTACGCTGCGATTTTGTCCGAGAAGACACCATCGCTCGCCCCTCAGTTATTTGGGTACCTGTCCCTCATCCACGGGGCGGCATCCGAGTTTCAGGGGTCCGCGTGGATGCAGTACGACACCAAGTTTAGGCAGATTAAAGCAGTCAGGCCTGAGATAGCATGGGATCAGAGAGAGATCAATATTTGGCATGCGGACTTCCATATGTCTCAAGCACATGGGAGGGCGACTCAGTCCTTTCGATTCAACAAGACTTTGGGAGACAAAAAATTGGCTTGCTGGCAGTACAACAAGAGGGAATGTAGCAAGGGGGCAGCATGCAAGTTTAAACACATTTGTTCTTTCTGCGGGGACAGGGACATCCAGAGTTCAAGTGTTTTAAAAAGCAGGGCAAGCAGAGAGAGCAGCCTACATTTAAGAGCCTTTTGCTCAAGCAATAAGGTGAAGGGCCCTTCCCCAATTCGCATACACGTTCTCACACACCTGCTCAGTAAATACAATAACAACGAAGATGCTCACATGCTGTACTACAGTTTTAAGGATGGGTTCCGCATTCCTTCCCGCGCACCCCCCTCATCAGTCCCGCCGAAGAATCAGCAGTCAGTTCTGCAACATCAGGACTTGGTCCGGGACAAGATTATGAGGGAGGTGCACGCGGGGACGGTGGCGGGTCCTTTTAGTTCCCCGCCTTGTCCATCCTTGGTGTGTTCTCCCTTGGGGTTGGTTCCAAAGAAAGAGCCAGGCAAGTTTCGTTTGATTCAGAACCTATCATACCCTTCGGGGTTATCGGTGAATGATGGTTTGGACCAGGCACTATGCACAGTGCGTTACACCACCTTTAAAAAATTACAGAGATTGAGCAAAGGGACTCTGATGGCCAAGTCTGACGTCGAGTCCGCGTTTCGCCTTCTACCCGTCCATCCTAAGGATATTCACTTGCTGGGTTTCACTTTTGAGGGTCACTACTTCCTGGACTTGTGTATGCCCATGGGGTGTTCATTAGCTTGCTCAGTGTTTGAGACATTCAGCAGATTCCTGGAGTGGGCAGTGAAAGACTTGATGTCATCAGACGATGTGGTGCATTACCTTGATGATTTCCTGTTCATGGGTCCCCCGGGCGACAGGGCATGCGGGAGGGACCTGCAAGGTTTCCGTCAGCTGGCTCAAGCATTAGGAGTTCCGTTAGCTGAAGAAAAGACAGAAGGCCCCTCGACCTGTTTGTGTTTTCTGGGCATTGAGATAGACTCGGTGGCAGGAGAGTGTAGTTTGCCGCAGGAGAAGGTGAGGGCATTCCGGGAGGCAGTGATCGCCTGCATAACGGCTAGGAAGGTTACCCTACATCAGCTACAGGTCTTGGTGTGTCAATTGAACTTCGCCTTAAAAGTGATTCCCATGGGGAGAGTTTTTTTAAAGAACATAGCGCGAGCAATGTCTGGCCTATGGGCAAAGCACCATCACACAAGGTTGTCCGCCGAGGTCAGAGAGGACCTGGAGACATGGAGGGGGTTCCTTGATAATTTCAATGGAACACTATTGTGGCAGCAACCAGCTCAGAGCAATGGAGAATTAGCCCTTTACACAGATGCAGCAGGCAGCGTGGGCTTTGGAGCAGTGTTGGGTTCTAGGTGGTGCATGAAGCATTAGCCAGGGGATTGGGTTGCGGCTGGGCTCACTCGCAACGTTACCTTTCTTGAATTGTTTCCCATCATTGTCGCACTACACATTTGGGGGGCGTCTTTAGCGAACTCCAGATTAATTTTCTGGTCAGACAGCATGTCTGTGGTTATGGCCATCAACAATCAGAGCGCGAAATGCCCTTGGGTGCTGCGGCTGTTGAAGACTCTCATTCGCCTATGTCTCTTGCATAATGTGCATTTTTCTGCCAAACATGTACCCGGTGTGGATAATTCAGTGGCTGACGCTTTGTCTCGATCTAAGTTGGCAGAGTTCAGGGCACGGTGGCCGCAAGCGGACGAACTGATGGCGGAATTTCCAGTGGAGTTGTGGAGGCTTGGTGCCCCATTGCCGCAGACCTAATCGCAGCAGCGCTCGCACCCCAGATAAAACGTATGTACGAGAGGGCTTGGGGGGCGTACAGCGCAACGTTCAGATCGGGCGCGGAGCTAGACAGATTCACTCCGGAAGGAGTGCTGGGTTTTCTGGTGGGGCAGAGAGACCAGGGAAAATCACTGTCACGTGTGCGCAGGCAATTGTCCGCCATAGCATTCTTTGCCGGGTTGCAGGGAGTCAGGGATCCCACCAAGGACTTTAGGGTGCGTAAGGCCATTAGGGGTTGGGGACGACTAGCACCCGGAGTTCAGGATAATAGGCGACCGATAAACGTGGAAAGGTTGGGTAGGCTCTTGGGGGCCTTACAGCAGGTGTGTCTGTCCCAATATGAGGTACAGCTGTTCAGCCTTGCATACGTGCTCGCCTTTTTCGGGGCTTTGCGCATCTCTGAGTTGGTGGCCTCATCCAAGAAGGGCGAAGGGGGGTTAGGCCTGGCAGATGTCCTTCTGGAAGTAGGGGCGATCCATCTTAGGATCCGGCGGTCAAAAACGGACTCGCTTGGGAAGGGTGCATGGGTGAAATTGCAGGCGGCGCACCACACCGCTTTTTGTCCAGTGGCAATGGCAAGGGAGTACCTTAAGGGGCGCCCTATAGTGGCCTCAACCAGGCTTCTGGTGCACAGGGATGGGATGCCAATGACACGATACCAATTCACTCAGGTGTGTAGAAGGGCGTTAGCTTTCCTGGGCGAGGATTCATCGCAGTTCAGCTCCCATTCCTTTTGCATAGGGGCGGCCACCACAGCGGTGGCGATGGGTTTGCCAGCTGAAGCAATTAAAAGGGTGGGGCGTTGGCAGTCAGCATGTTTTGAACGGTACGTTCGGCCAAGTCTCGTGTAAGGGGAGGAGGGATGCCCAGGGCACCCACCACTCATGGTCTTAACAGCAGCCTTTCTCTATTTCAGTTGATTCCCGCATACCGGTGCATGTATGTTGGTGTAGGCATTCCTTCATTCGCAGAGCGGAGCAGCAATTCCGTGGGTCCAGCTTGGAGGCAGCACAAAGGGCCGCTGGGTTTGCGCACCATTGGATCAGGTGCGGGGTCTCAAATTGCAGGATCTGTTTGGCCGGCTTCAGCAAGCGTTAGAATCCAAAGCGGTACCTTGCCCAGTTATTTTGATTATTCACGCTGGCGGGAATGACATGCCGCCACTAGGCAGGCGAGGGGTAAAAGAGGCCTTGTTTTCAGTCATGGCCAAGATTAGAAACTACTTACCGACCACGTCAATATTGTGGTCAGAGGTGATACCGCGGCCGGTATGGGTAGGTGGGGCTTCAGTGAAGGCCATTAATAAATCGGTGCAGAAGCTGAACGGTTCGATTCAAAGAATTTTTCATGGTTCTACAATCGGTACAATTCGGCACAAGTTCTTCCATCCAGGGAAAGCAGAGCTGTTCCATCACGATGGGGTGCATCTGTCGGCAAAAGGGACAGAGATCTTTATCCACACCATATATGGGGCTATTCAGGAGCATGGTCAGCGTCAGGGGGGGGAGGGCGAGTGCGCCGGGGAGATGCTCTCCCTGTGGCGGAGCGCTGACAGTTAACAACAAAGGGACATGCACAACAATGGAGGTGCAGCGACTGGATGGACCCCAGGAGGGGGTAGGATTGCAGTGTGCAGTGGGTTGGCAGGGAGGTGGGGGGGACCGACCTGCCGGTGGTCCTCGACTCTACTGCCCTAACCTGCCACTTATGGACTGAGGTGAATTTTGGGGAGGCTGCCTGTGTTCAGGTACCCCGGTGGGCCGGTGCGCTATGCGGTGCCCTGGATTTCAAGTTATGCAACTGTTGCTGTAGCGCGTTGGGGCCTGCCGGCACAATGTGCTCAGCCCTGTGTTCGAGAGAATGGTCAACTTGATGCAATGCTTAACTGTAAATGTCAATTTCAATTTCGTACTGCCTTGACATGTGTATGTCGCTAGAGTGTGATGCCATTTATAATCAAATGTATATCCAAGTAGGATACTTGTACTCTCGTAGTGGTTTACGGTGAAATTAACTGATTTGATGTGAATAAAATCTACGCCTTGGACAATATAACCGGAACTCGAGAATTTATGGGCTTTCCTGGGCAAGGAAGGCAGCGGGTGGAGTAGAATGTTGGAAGTGGCGGGTAGGAGAGAGTGTCACGTTGTGCGCGCACTATAGAGTGAGAACTTTCTCCTAACACGGATAAGTCTCTGTGTGAAACCCTCTGCCAAAATATATATTATAGTCGAACTGTAAACTGAAATCCTGGACCAATGATTACTGAACTGCAATGCACCTATGTAACCATATCTGGCCAACAATTTAAATAAAATGATGTAATGATTTAAAGCCTATTCATTTCAAGTAAATTGAAAACTCAATTATGGTTGAGCAGAGGAACAGTTATTACATGCACATAGGGGTTTCATAGCTTTATGCACACCGGCAGGGCTTTAAGTGGGCCGGGTCCTGCTGGTGCTCAGCACCGGCAGTTCCAAAAAGCAGGTGCTGAGATGGGTCCCTATCGGGCTCTCCATTTTTGCCCTCACCCTCAGGATGAAAAAATAGATCTTAACTCAGCAGCAGTACCACCATTCACTGCCTTTGTTGTAATTTCAAAGAGACTTGTTATAGTTTTTTCACAGTCTCAAAATTTCAGAACATGAGCATTTTTAATATGCTATGCAACCAAGCCATAGTTGTTGCTTATTTATCTTATGCAACTAACAACCATTGACCAAGCCAATAGTACTGGCTTGTTGTAGGTGTAATGTAACTTGTTGCTTTATATATGTGGATGCCATGAAAGAAGTAGCAAAACACCAGTAGGGCGGCACGCCATGCTAAGCACAGTTTTTCAGCTTAGGTGTTTTTAAGCCACACCCTTAATTACATCGGCCACGCCCCTTTGAGAGACCCCCTCCCCAGTTTCTTCACCCCACTTAAAGCCCTGCACATCGGCATACACAAACAGTGTCATCTGTGATCCCTCATAACAGATCAGGATCTGTAAATATTCACAGTCGTAGATGCCACTTACTACTGTGGAAAATCCACCAGTTGGCCACATTTTCCGCAGTGGCAGGTCTGGAGCAGGAAAATGGGAGTACAACTGGGGGGCGGGGATTTGAGGGAGGCGGCATTGGCAGTATAGTGAAAACCCACAATCTTATGCCTGCCTAGGTATCCACAGTTATTGGCAATGTCCTTTCCCACATTCACTGCAGTACTAAACTTAGACCAGTTTCAAGTAGACGCAAGTAGTTTAATGACTATTGCAAAGTGCGTCTAACCACTCCACACCCTTCTACCACTGTTCAGTGATTTAGCGAAAATGGGATTCTTCATCTAGAAAAAAGTGGAAAAATGCTCAATTACAGATGCATCGACCTTTCAACTGCGGATTATCTACAGTCGTAGAGTTAAGGCTAACAGAGGTGTGCTTTTGTGAAATGGATCCGCCTCATTTACTTGTGCAAATACTTCCTGGAATGTGGTATCTTTTCACTGGAGTGATTCTCTCTGGCCTGGGCCAGAAAACTAATTTTGTAACTAGAGGCCTTATTTTGTACAAGTTGTATTGTACCACTCTGTGCTACCGTGCACCCTTAACTAGTTGTGCAAGGCGCAGACCAGGCAGTGTACTGCTTCACAGTGAGTGCACTATTCACAGAGCAGGTATGAACTTGCACATGCACTGTGAACAGGGCATTGTTGAAAGGCGGACTGGCTGTATCAAGATGCCTGTCCACCGTTCACTCTATGTGACAACTCGGCCTGCATTGCGTTTGTCAGAGATTCCCCTTGCAGGCAGGTGCAGTCAGTTCCCTGGAACACTCTTGCTTTTCTCACAAGGGGTGTGCACCACCTATTTGTGGCACATAGTGTGCCTCCTGACTGCCTCTTTGCCTCTGTCACGTATCTGTATTCCGGCGCAAGCATAACCGCAAAGTCTTTCCTTTTTGCATGGGGCCACGCCCCATGCCAATAATGTTGTACCCACCCTCTTGTGATTGAAGTGGTGCAAAATGTGCACTGGTGCAATCTGTATTATAGAAGGAGGAGCACCATCCTTTGCAGCCCCATCTATAATACTAGACTGCTCCGGAGGTGCAAGAAGCAGGTATACACAGCAGTTGCTTCCACGGGCCACTTTTTCTAATATGGCCCCTGGGGCTGCATTATGGATACAGCACGCTGGTGCACTCCATGCTGCGGGCATATTTATGTTGGTACACTGGGCGCAGACAAGGACAGTGCACTGTACCACTGCAAACGCATTGTTTTCAGTGCAGGCGCGATCCCACACCTGCACTGGGAACAGTGCATTAGTGAAAGGAGGACAGGCGCCACTGGATAGCCTTTCACTTTGTAGATACCAACCCAGCCTCACATCTAAAGGGGCAGAGAGCCCCCTGCAGGCAGGTGCAGTAAGTGACTGCACCCATCTACAGTGGATGCCTGGGGGCGCACTCACTGTATGCACCATCTGTGTGGCGCACAGCTCCTTTGCCTCTGCTCCCCCATCTGTAGTACGGCCCTGATGCAGAGGCTTAATGTTTCCTCATTTGCATGGAGTCACATCCCCTTTCGATCATGCAGACGCTGATCTGTATTACTGAAGGATCTGCACAAGCATCTGTGGCATCTTCCTTAATACCAAAGTGCCCTGGGGGTACAAAAAGGGGGCATATTTATTTATTTTATTTTCCCTATTCTGTTGCTTGTCGACTTCCCCCACCGCCCGCCCCACTGCGCTTACCTGCACCGACTGGCGCTGCCTGCACTTCTTTAACTTAAAAGGAGAGTAGTATCTGCACTTCTCAGCAAGGGTGCAATACTAGAAGAGCATTAGGTCTCAAGTTGTGTCCTGAATAATGGCCTCATAGGTTAAGAAAGAGGATGATTCTTTTTGTGGAGTGTCCCAAAGCTCATCCCTCATGCAGAGTACCTTCCGCCATTACTCTGTCCATCATCTAAAGAGATAGGGCTTAATCCAGGAGCTCGGGCCACCATCATGGAACCCCTCTGGATCTTAAATACCTGAAAGCTGGAGCATTTGCCTGGTGACTCAAACCTTTGGTATTAAGACATGTTCACCACTACTACAGCCCAAGTTTACATTTGGCCTTACTAGTAGTCGGGTTTCGGCTGATATCTACCTACTAGTTGGAAGACGTGTTAGCATGCAGATTTCAGTTGTGTGATGTCAGAGCAAAGGCATAGCATGCTCCACTATAGGCCCCCCTTATTTATTTTTTATTTTAACTATTGTTTATATAAAGTGTTCACTGTACCAGGAGCCTGTTTCAAACAGCTTTGTGCAAGGGGGGGCGACAGAAGAGCTAGCCGCAGAAGGATGGGCGAAATTGGAAGTGGAACTCAAAATTCTGATCCCTTCACAACCCTGGAACGAAATCCAAATAATATGGAGTTCACTATGCCTGGAAATTTACCAGGTGCAATAAACTTCGCACCCGCACCCCTGCAATTCCCCCATCAATTTTCGCAGGTCAAACTTGCTGAAATGTACTGGGGTAAAATACTAGGCAAGTGCGAGGACAAGCAGAATACCATGTAATTAATGGGGCAGGAGGAATTTGTTGCCTGAGATTGAACTTGGAATAAAATATATTATACCTGACCCGGTAAATACCCCCCACTATATGCACTTTGCAGTGTTGGTATTCACTGGGATGAGCGAATACCTCACATGCCTCTGCCGATATGAGATTGAGATCTTAGCAAGCTATTGCAAAAGCATGGAGCTGAACCAACTCCTGCGACAAGACTAGAAAGGAATGAAGTGTGTTGACCACATGCAATGTCAGACTGTAGGTTCACTGATGCATCTGCCGGAAGATGTTTCCATGTACTTCAAGTAATCATACTACAAAAACAAAGGCTGACACTATAACTAAAGTGAGTAAAGCAGGGCTGGGGGGCCACCATGGCATTGTCCCCGTTGGGAGGGTCAGACTGGCTGATAGGGCAATCAACCAGTGCCAGATCGGCCGGTCTTTTAGAAGTTTGTGGTACGGTTTTATGGCCAGGAGGGCCAGTTTTTTTTAGCAGTTTGCGGGTCGGTTTTTACTTTTGATTTTCCTGATTTTACCACAAGCATTGACTGCAGAAAGCTCAAATCTCCCTCACCTTGCAAAATACCCATACATCATGTCTTTACAAGTTCAAAACTGGCCTAATTTGAAAACGTGGGCCATCTTTTTTAGCTATCTGGTTCACTAGTGGGGGCCACCTTTATTTTGTTTCCCGGGGCCTATTTTTTGTCGCAGCCTGACCCTGCGGTGGCTGTAGGCTACTGGATTGCTTTCAGAGAAGGATGACCTGCCATGATCTAACCATGCCTTCATGGCCTCATTCTGCAAAATTCACTTTTCTAAGCAAAATCAATTAGCATAAAAAACGAAAGACTTGAAAATATACATTATGACACCGTAGGCAGGGGAAGCTCAGCCAACATTATTGGAGGGACGTACTAAGTAAAAAGAAAGGACAAGAACTAATTCCCTTGAGAAGATTGCTTTCTCATCACTTTTTATTATATTTTTCGATGTAAGTAATCCATTGGTTACAGCACAATACACATGCACCTGAGTACTGCATCATTTTTGATTATCAACAAACAATGTATAATTCTGAGTTTTCTCACCCTTCTGTAAAAATAAAATTTGTGATTTGAGCTTTGGTAGTTTTTGATTGTGCTTTTTTGGCCCCATTCCACTTGGTTTTCTCTCCTCTGACTCATGATGAGGAGTCCACAATGGTTGCTGACTCTCCTCTCTAGTTCCGTCTCTATCACTGGAGGTGCTGAGTCGTCCCCACTTGAAGGTTGAGCAGGTTGACTTGCAAGACATTGATTTGCCCCAATTTTAGCTATTACTGGACAGGTGTTTATACTCCTCGGTCCTATTCTCTTAGTTCAGAATCTTTTCTGAGATATTGTCCTGCTAAAGGGGTGGATTCTGTCTGAAGATCTGACGTCTGAATGTCCCAATGTTCCTGCAGGATAGTTTCAGTTAGATTTTAAATGCTCCCTCTCTTCATTGTCATAGAGCCACGGTTCAGTCATTTGGGAACCCTCGGGTGGTGTTGGGACTGTGAACCCTAAGCTCTTCAACTCTTAAAGAGTTTTTTGGTGTTTCGTTCCCCCGTAGGAACATGATATCCAGCTAGGGTCTGCTTCTTGTCTTAAAGGCTTTGCTTGCTTTTTCCTTAGACGCACTAGAGTTGGTGACCTTACTTTTGTCAGGAGCTGTGCCTAGCAGGACTCCTTTCCTGCATCTGGAGTTAAGTCTGAGTCATCCCTCCATTTTTGATTGCAGGTTTTACACTGCCTCGGTCAGACTACACTGGCAGACCTGAAGCCATGTTTGCACTGCCACTGTAATGGATGGCACAATAGGTGATGCAACCAACTAGTGGCATTTAACTTCCAGGCCCTGAGTACATCTTATACCATAAACTAGAGACTTATAGGTAAGATAAATATACCAATTAGGAATTGCCAATTCAACGATGTTTAATGGGGGAGCACAGGCACTTTACTGCTGGTTAGCAGGAGTAAAGTGCATCAAGGATATAGAATCCAGCAACAGGCGAAAAATCAGGGGGCACCACCGAAAAAAGACGGATTTCACACTAGAGGTAATGCACATGCTAGAAGGAGTATGAAGAGTGGTGACTGGGAAAGCTATATCCAGCAGTGTCCTGTGAGTGGGGGGCAGCTACAGGCTGGGGCTAACGGAGAGAGGGTACGCTGGATTCACCGCAGACCATCATTCTGAATCAATACATATTGAGGTGAAGGAAGCATGTCAAAGTACAGAATTCACCATGCCTAATGCATTGTAATTGCGTTTACATAGCGCTTACTGCCTCAGAGGAGACGTTGAAGGCCCTTACAGCGGGTACCACGGTACTCTGAACCCCAAAGTTAGCTGAGGTTATTGGCCAGTAGAGTAGTTAATAGTTATTGAGATTCGTTTTGGGGACTCAAGTAAACCGCGTTAATTTTCAACCTCAATCTTTGACTTGCGTTGTCTGCCGCGTTACGTCAGCAACACAAAGTGTCTGCCGAGCGGCGGATTACTCTCATCCCGAGAAGTAGGTCACACAGTCATTTGCTCCCTGTTGAAGCATCCTTGTCTGACACCGACAGCTGGAGCAGGCTGGAGAAACCCCCACGGCTCTCCGGCAGCGAAAGCTGCTCCCGCCTTTTTCGACCCTAGGCGGGATTGTCTCTCACAACAAAGGACACATCTCGTTTGTAGGGCGCATCGGAGCGCACATCTACGAAGCACAGAACTCGGTAAAACAGAATACCCGTGCCTTTGCGTGACCTTCGTCTTCTGGTTTGAAATGCTTTTTCTTTTTAGGAGTTCAAAACCTTTTTATTGTCAGTTCAGCAACAATAACGCTTACATATGGTTCAAACAATTTAGAAATAATGAATTCATCAACATACAAATAAGCAAAGAACGATGTACACATTATACAAAGAACAATATGGGCATTACACAATTATTTGACCTTTTGAATTTGTGAACCTTGTGATTGCTGCTTTTGGAGTAGCAACAGGGTTGTATTCAAATGCGTTATTGCTAACTAGATCTAAGAGTTTTTTAGTTTACCTTTAAACATCACTTGACCATATCCCCCTTTTTAGTTTACGTTATCGTTTTTAAACTGAGTCCTTTTAGTTTGGAACATTTTATTTTCGCTCGTATTGGCATTTCGTATCGTGTAAGATACTTCAAGGATGTTACCTACAGTGCCACTTTCAGTACATGTTCCAGCGCAAATCAATGCCAGAGGCTCTCAGAGAATGACTATCAGTAAGCTGGGCGTTGGGCGGATTGCACCAACAAGCTGCAAACGTGTCCATGTGTCAGGAAAGAGGATGGCAACATTTCACCTAGTGTGGAAAAATCTTAGGACCAGCTAAGAAATGTTTGTGTCTTCCCATTTGCAGCAAGGCTGCCGGGCACAATGGTATGGGAAATGCATGCAAGACAGACTGACAATCACTAAAACCCTGGAGCAACTGTCACACTAAATGAGCAATGAAAGCTGTGGAGTGATGGATGACGTTTATATTTTCTAAGTGGACAACATGATTCCATGGAGTATCCCCCATAAACCTCAAATTCAATACAAGCTTGATTAACAGGAGTGCATACAGTTTGTAGCAAGGTTAAAGTGACAGGCAGAATGACAATTTTAGGTCTAAGCCTTACTCCTGGGCCAATACTACGCACATTTCTCCACCCTGTTAATTTAAGCTTAAAATGTCAAGTCACCTCTCAGTATGCCTACTTACGTAAGGGCAAAAGGCGCTTACAAAATTAGGACCACTCAAAAGAATTTGTGATAGTACGATATTTCCCCAGAAGGTCCATTTTGCTGAGCAGTTTTAAGGCATTGCTTAAGTGGGCAGCTGCAGAGAGCACCCACCTTCCAAGGCGCCCTATGGTATAGCGATTGGGACAGTCGGAAGTCTTGCAGTAATAGTTGATTTGATTTGACAGCTGAGCATGCATAAAAGAAGTTTATGATTCATTTACAGCCAGCCTAATCTTAATTCTCACTCATGCAGACAGTCAGTGGCATTTACATCAAAAAATAATCTGTTTCATATCGCTCTTCTTAATTCACTTTTTCTACCTCACCCGGTCAGGTTATCTACCTCACTCACTGTACCTATTTCTACATCGTAGTTTACCTGCCCCTCGTTCTCTATTTAAACCCTCCATACCTCACCTATGTCTAGCTCATCTTTCCCTCAATACACCTCTCTGTATCCCACCTGCCTCCCTTGACCCCACCTCCCTTACTACCTCAACAGTACTACTCTAGCCCCACTCACTACCTCACCCCTCTCTCTGCACTTCACTACTCGGCATCTATTTCACCCGTCTTTATCTCTCCCCGTCTCCTTCACTTCTCTCAACCTCATTCCTCTCTCTACATCACCTCTCTATTTCTCTCTTCATTTCTCTGTACTTCACCTCCCTCTAAGCCTCCTCTCAACTTATAATTATAAGTATGTATGTGTAAATATATATATGAAGTCCCATCCTGCAGCCCAATGGAGGGCTGTGAAAAGTAATGTCCTAAAATGCGTGTAGCTGACAAACCCACTGGAGGGTGTAATTGGGCGGAAAAAGACTTCATTTCCCAGCATGCATCAATTATTGAATTACCATCATGGAGGCGCACCGGAAGCCATAAATCTGATGAAGCATGCAGGGGGATGAGGAAAGCCTTGTTGAAGTGCCAGCTGTCACAGCCTCTGATGAGAAGCACTAAACGCTTCGAAACGCGTAAGGCCAAGGACTTGATATGGGGATGGGAAGCCGCTTGCCTTTCAATAAAGAAGTTTGATACTTACCTGGTTGTGGAGTGCGGTCTTACATCTGGGGAACTTGTGGTAATACATAAACGCGGCGCTTCCAGGCCGCGGAGACGACGCACCGCCGGAAGCAATCACGGACCCGGAGAAGTGAATTGTTCAAGTCTTGAAGGGCACAGCAGGGGAATGATTAAGGCAAGTGAAATCCCATCCTGCAGCCCAATGGAGGGCTGTGAAAAGTAATGTCCTAAAATGCGTGTAGCTGACAAACCCACTGGAGGGTGTAATTGGGCGGAAAAAGACTTCATTTCCCAGCATGCATCAATTATTGAATTACCATCATGGAGGCGCACCGGAAGCCATAAATCTGATGAAGCATGCAGGGGGGATGAGGAAAGCCTTGTTGAAGTGCCAGCTGTCACGGCCTCTGATGAGAAGCACTAAACGCTTCGAAAAGCGTAAGGCCAAGGACTTGATGTGGCAATGGGAAGCCGCTTGCCTTTCAATAAAGAAGTTTGATACTTACCTGGTTGTGGAGTGCGGTCTTACATCTGGGGAACTTGTGGTAATACATAAACGCGGCGCTTCCAGGCCACAGAGACGACGCACCGCCGGAAGCAATCACGGACCCGGAGAAGTGAATTGTTCAAGTCTTGAAGGGCACAGCAGGGGAATGATTAAGGCAAGTGAAGTCCCATCCTGCAGCCCAATGGAGGGCTGTGAAAAGTAATGTCCTAAAATGCGTGCAGCTGACAAACCCACTGGAGGGTGTAATTGGGCGGAAAAATACTTCATTTCCCAGCATGCATCAATTTTTGAATTACCATCATGGAGGCGCACCGGAAGCCATAAATCTGATGAAGCATGCAGGGGGGATGAGGAAAGCCTTGTTGAAGTGCCAGCTGTCACGGCCTCTGATGAGAAGCACTAAACGCTTCGAAACGCGTAAGGCCAAGGACTTGATGTGGGGATGGGATGCCGCTTGCCTTTCAATAAAGAAGTTTGATACTTACCTGGTTGTGGAGTGCGGTCTTACATCTGGGGAACTTGTGGTAATATATATATATATATATGTAGATACATATATGTGTGTGTGATCAAGACTGTTCGCAGTCGAAAAGTGTAACTGAAAATACATTTTCATCTACCATGCATATCCCCCCTGAGTGTGCACTTTACTTTGCTTAAGAAAATAATATATATGTATATATATATATATTAATCGAAAAAAACAAAGGTTACAGGGATGTTATAGTTAGGCTCAGATTTCACTTGTACAAAACCAGAAAAATTCAGCAGTTATAGTTAATTCAGCAGTTATAGTTACCTGGGTTAACTATAACTTACGCCCCTGCAATGCACTGCTTATGACCTCACATATTACATCACTCATGACATGGTCAGTGACATCACTGATGATATTAATGATGACATCTCAAATGACATCACTGATAACATCCTCTAGTTAGTGTAAGTATTTTCTAAGAGTTTATGATTGTTAAACATATATACTGTAATAATAATTCATATTTGTAAAGTGCGAACATATCACCCCTTAAGGTTTCAAGGCGCTGGGGGTCATCGGGGACATTAAGTGAGCTATTGCCCAGAGTCACATGATGCTGAGCTGAGCTGCTGCTGGGTATCGAACCGTGAGCCCCACGCTCTGGAGTCAGCCGCTCTGGCCGCTGTGACACACCTCTACCTACTACAAAAGTTAAATTAGTATACTAGGTGTACTACTACTGAGTGATACTACTTCTAACATATATTATGTGAGTGGCTGTGTGACTGTATGTATGCTTGTGTGTATAGGTGTGAGAGTGGCTGGATGGGTGTATAAGTGAGTGTGTGAATAGCTGTGTGGGTGAGTGAGATGCTGTGTGAGTGGCTCTATGGGTGGGTAAGGTGGTGTGTAGTGACTGTATGGGTGAGTGGGTGTCTGAATGGCTGTATGAGTGAGTGACTTGGTGTGTAACTGACTGTATGGGTAAGTGAGTGGCTGGCTACGTGAGTTGGTGTGCGAGTGGCTGTATTGGAGAGCGAGTGTCTGTGTGAATGGCTGTATGGGTGAGTGAGCGGATGTATGAGTGCTTGTATGGAAGTGTGAATGGGTATGTAAGTGGTTGTGTGGGTGTGTGAGTGAGTGTGTGAGTGCTTGTATGGGTGAGTGAGTGGCTGTGTTCAGAGGCTGTATGGGTGAGTGAGTGGGTGTGTGAGTGACTGTGTAGGTAAATAAGTGGGTGTGTGAGTATCTGTATGGGTGAGTGTGTGGCTATGTGACTGGCTGTACGGGTGAGTGACTGGTTGTATGAGTGGCTATATGGGTGAATGAAAGGTTGTGTGAGTGGCTGTATGAGTAAGTGAGGGTGTGTGAGTGGCTCTATGGAGGAGTGAGTGGGTGTGTGAGTAGTGGTATGGGTCTGATAATGGGTATGTGAGTAGTTGTGTGGGTGTGCAAGTGGGAGAACGAGAGGTTGTATGGGGGTGTGAGTGGTTCTGTGGATGATGTCATGAGTGATGTCATGAGTGATGTCATTTGAGATGTCATCAGTGATGTCACTGACATGGCACAGGTCTACCAAGTAGCATGCATCAGGCGATAGACTAACGCATTTCAGTGTGGTGCTCCACATAATCACACTGAAATGCATTAGTCACGCATTTATGGCGCCATGACCACACCATGAGAGGTGCACTCAAGGAGCCTAGAGCAGTATTTATGCAGCGAGCGCGCTCCAAGTAAGTGCGCGCTGTGTTGCCTATGAACCATTGCCGTTTCGTAGCGCTGTACATTAGGGCTAGGGGGAAATACGGTTTTGAGTGAGGGCATCTATGTCACTATCAGATGTACATTCACTAGAATTCTGAAATAGCAATGTTATATTTGATGGTGTATGGTGTTGCAAACATTTGGTAATGTGATGTTTGTGTCATGATGGTGGAAAGAGGTTTCGTGATGTGATGTTTGGCGAAGCAGCATGATGTTTTGTGATGTGACGTTTGGTGATCTTTGATCACGTTTGATGAGGTGATGCCATTTTGGCAATGTTACCTTATTACAAAGGCCTGATATGTTATAGTATGACAGGGTATGGTATGGTACCTTATGGCAAGCCACACCACAATTACGCAGTGTGGCTGATTGTCCCCCTAGATCTTAAGGAAGCAGCCGGCAGCTGTCGTTTTGCTTGCTGTGCCGCAGTCAGTGCTGTTCAGAGGGAAGATCCGACAGGGAAGAATGTAAGCTAAAATTTTAGGGCTGTTTGAGGGTCTGTTGGGTCTGTTGATTTCCTCGACATTAACAAACCTTGCCTGGACCTTAAATGCTAGGAGTCTCTACCTTGCACAATACATAGCGTGCTCTCCCCTCACTTCTGGGTCCCAGCCCCCCTCACCCGAGACACTTCAAACTTGCTGACCGATTTATAAATCATGTTGTTGACACTGCAGTGTGTCAACAAAAATCAAGTTAGCTTAGCATATCCTCAGGGAATGTGTACAATGTGACTGGGGCATCTGTACTCTTGGCACAGGTGCACACTTAAAAAGTGCCGGGCACTGGTGGGCTGCAGCTCAGATGGACGACAGTGACAAGCAGCTGCCATACACGGAGGCTGCCCGACGGGAGACACACCTCACACTGGCCTTCTTATACCTACACAGCTCTAGTGCAGCGCAAGAGATCAGCTTAAGTGATTGTGCACCACCTGTGCCTGAAAAATATGAATGTTTCCTTGTGAAATGTAACAGGTGCTCATGTAAAGTGCTCTGTTACCTCCAGGTCAAGTTTGAGCTAAATAAGAACTGTAAAAAGAACCTAACAAGGCAACGAATTGAAAACAAGCCTCACTCAGCACCAACCCATTGTGAGACTACGGGCAGCCCCCAACAGCAGCTCATTCTACAGCAGCACTGCCATTGTGAGCTCACTGGCCCCCCTGCAGAATACGGTGCAAAGACGCACTCTGACTTCACTCAGCCTGGCACTGCAGAGAGGCTGATTCACTGATCATGACACAGGTGAGTCCAGCAGCAGAGCACTCACTGAAGATGAGTCAATCTCCATGTGTCATGTTTGTTAGTGTCCTTCCATTTCTAGTGCTTTACAGCAGTTTTAAGGTCTTCTTAGAGTTTCTCGTTGCTCTAATGGGTGTCATTTCTGATATTTATATGTTTCCCACGTCTTCATTGCTTGATTTTTGCTCACAATAAAGTGTCATAGTCATTGAATGTCACTCATAATAACACTGACATTATGTCACACATAAGCAATCTGAAACCTTGGCAGCTATGATGTCATGAGTGATATAATATGTGCGGTCATTATCAGTGCATTGCGGGGGGTAAGTTATAGTTAGCTCAGGTAACTATAACTGCTGAATTTCTCTGGTTTTGTACGAGTGAAAACTGAGCCTAACTATAACGTCCCTGTAACATTTTATTTCTTTCAGTGATTTTGTAAAGTTTTTTAAATTCAATTTCTAACTATAACGTCCCTGTAACCTTTGTTTTTTTAGTGAATTTCTAAGGTTTTTCAAATTCTATTTTCTGACTATAACGTCCCGGTTTGTTTTTTTAAGTGAATTTCTATGGTTTTTTAACTAGTAGTCAGGTTTGCAGAGTGGTACAGAAAGGGGGTGGGACCTCTGACCAGCTCACAGGAATCCCGCTGTGTGGGACTTACTGGAGGTAACAGGAGAGCTTCTTGGCCCCCAAGGTCCCTCAGCATCCAAGAGGACTTCATCCCCGGGCCAGTAGTGTGCCAGGAGGCGCATTTACAGAGTGGTGGAGAAAGGGGGCCTTTGAAGACTTCTCAGCAATCCCACTGTGTGGGACTTACTGGAGATAACAGGAGGGGCTGCTGGCCCCCAAGGACCCTTAGCATCCAAGGGGACTTCATCCCCCAACCAGTAGTGTGCCAGGAGGCGCTTTTGCAGAGTGGTGGAGAAAGGGGATGGGCCTCTGATGACCTTTCAGCAATCCCGCTATGTGGGACTTGCTTGAGGTAACAGGAGGGATAGTTGGCCCCCAAGTACCCTCATGAGTCAAGGGGACTTCATCCCCCAACTAGTAGTGCGCCAGGAGGTGTGTTTGCAGAGTGGTGGTGAAAAGGGTCTGGGCCTCTGGCGACTTGCCAGAGCCAGCTTTTCAATTTAAAGAAAAAGTTTAGTAGGGGAGAGGGCCGCGTGGCCCACCCCTTCCTAGAGCCGAATTTGGCCCCAGGGACCCCATCCCCCTTGGCCAAGCCTTTCATTAGCCCCAGGGAGGTGGTGGTCCCTGGGGCATGGGGGGTCTAAGAGGCCCCCCTCAATATGATTTTGGAATGTGGCCTCGGGGAAGTGGTGGCCCCAGTGTCCAGAGGGGTGTTCAAGAGGCCCTTCCATTTTAAAATAAATAAGCCTCAGGGAGGTAGTAGCATTAATGACCCCCAGGAGGGGGGCTGTGCGCTCCCCCTCCTTTATTATGAAAAAGTCCCCTGTGGCTCATTACTAACAAAGTACGGAAACCTGTGCTTCATTTAAAAAAAAAAATAATAATTCAGCGGGAGCAGCGGATCCAGTGCGACTCCATCCGATTTTATTTTTAAATACTTTATTGGCCCTGTGGGACCTCCCCCCCCCAAGAGGCCTATGGGGTCAGGGTATTTCTACCGTGCCCCCTTTTCTTTTTTTTAACCTTTTCGCTGCCAATACTTCCTGGTTTAAAGTGTTGGTAGCCAATCACATTTGAGTACTGGAACTGTCGGATCCTCGGAGGATCCGCGTCCTTATATAAACAAATTTGGATTTCGGTTACTAACTCTGCAACTACTGAACAGATTTACACCAAATCAAAAAAAATGCACTTCCCTGGACCATCTACCTTCCTGCCAAATTTGGTATAATTCTGTTCAGCAGTTCGGGTTGTAGCCATGTCTAAAGTTCCGAAGGAAATGAACATGGGTAAAACGCATTTTGGGACCCCCCCTTTTTTCTCTACCCCGCTTGGCGGATCACCCTGAAACTTTCAAGACAGCAGCTGAACTGAGTGGCAAACTAGTTTTGAAAATTTCGTGAGGATTCATCAAATGACTCATAAGTCATTGGCAAATGAGGAAACGCTTTTCCTATGAAAAACTAGGTCCTAACTATAACTACCTACTGGCGCCTGCCAGTAGGTAAAATATATATATATATTACATATATATTTATATATATATAGATATGTATATATATATATATATATCTATATATATATATAACATTTCCCTCTCTTCCTTACATTTCTCTAACTACCTCATCTTTCTCTACTCCCACCTTTTTCTCTCACTACCTAACCGTTCAGTTTACCTCACCATTCATTGCTTACCATATTTCCCCACTTTCCTCTTTCTTTCTGCATCTATGTCCTCTAACTCACCTCTTTCGCAACCTTACTCCCTTATCGCTACCTTTCTGTCTCGACCTCTACCTCTTTTTATCTATCATTATTTCGTCTCTCTGCACCTTCTTCTCAATTTCAACTCACCCTCTCTACCTCACCTCTCTCTTACTGCCTCTGTTTCTACATCACTCTGCCTCACCTCTCTGTTTCTACTTCGCTTTCTCATTCACATCCCTATTTCCACCTCATTCTCTCTTTCTATACCTCTGTATTGGCCTCACTGCTGTCTACCTCACCTTTGTCTCTCAACTTCATCTTGTTTTTCTCTACACCTCATCTCTGTTTCTACCCTCCACCAGTCTCAATCTACCTTCCTCTCTTCCTTATTACTCTTTTTACCTTACTTATCTTTCTGTGCTTCTTCTCAATTTATCCCTCTTTCGACCTCAGTGCTCTCACTCTACTTGGCATCTCTCTATGCATCTCACTACCTTATCTCTCGTCTGTCTACTTCTACCTTTCTCTGCCTTCACCTCTAATCAACTCACCACTCGTTTCTACCTTACCACTCTCTCTCTCTCTCTCGCTCTCTCTCTCTCTCTCTCTCTCTCTCTACTTCACTCTCTTGGTGTACCCCACCCCTCTTCGTCTGTCTACAGTTCTTTATCCCTATCTCAAGGTCTCTTTACCTCACTGTAAAACCTTAAATATCTCTCTACATCCCCTTTCATGCTAACTTCTTCCTCTGTTTTTTACCTCTCTGTATTTTTCTGTTTGTTGCATGAGTTGTTGTAGATTACACGCTTTCCACTATCCTGCCATTTAGTGTTGGATTCAGAATATTACAAGTTGTTGTAATAATTAAGTTTCATTTTCAACAACGACTTGTGACCACATGGCCGAAACCCACATGGCACCAGTACGCAGACTCCAGAGATTTTTATTTCCGCCATCAGGTTTGGAGCTAAAGCTAGGGCCTCCGTTCCCAAGCTGCATCACAACCAGAAAGACTGATCTTGTGCACTGCAAAAGAGAACAGATGGTATGAAGCAACAGTGCTGTCTTGTACAGCCCGCTGGATGTGAAAGGAACTCTTCAGCGTGCATCTATGACTGATGAGTCCTGTATGCTCGCCTTCCAGGGCGTACAAGAATATCGCTTTGGGGGATGGGAATAGGCCATTTCCATTATGTTCTCAATGTCATACAGTCTTGGCAAATTCTGATTCGCATCAGGTTTGTAATCTATGCCTTCCTTAAGATCATGACAAAGAACGCTCTTAGGCATTTTAAGTGTAAATTAACTATTTGTAACCAGTGCAATCGTAGTGGGTCTTTCTATGTCGAAAAATCTTGACAACAACGCTCTGGAAGCATATGGGGATACTGATGCCTTCAAGGACTCTTGCACCCCTTTAGAGGTAATGAACCTGGAGGAGGAGGCACAAGTCTTGATGATGAGGGATCTGACTTAGAAATTGCATCAAAGTCGAAACAAAACTGCAGAGGTACCGAAACACCACGACAGTTTATAAACCCAGTGTAATAGAAAGAGTGGCACACAGAACACATGTTTGATCAAAACTGGGGGAGTAAACTCACCCCAAGTCTCAGCGACATGAGGGTATTCAAAAGCCAGCACACAAAGGGATGGACCTGGAAAACACCTCCAATGCCACAAGAAGATTGGCCATGAAAGGATGTTCCATAGGCAGGATGTCAGCATGTGCTGCTTCGGAACTAACACAGCCTCAGCTCCTCAAACATGTTTACACTGAAAAGAATCTGAGAACAGAATGGAGGATGTCTCTCCACTTACACAAGAGGACACACTTGATAGTCTAGACAAAGACGTATTAAGATGAACCTGGACACAGGCCATATTGAAGCGAAATCTCAGCAGGAATTGTTTAGTTCCATAAATAACGCCACGTCATCCTGTCCTTCATCATAGAGTTTACCAGCTTTTGAAAAGACTGATATTAAGAGTAAAATTGCATTTGAGGAGGTAGTTTCATCAGATTTACGCCTTACTGACGTTCTAAAGCCTACTAAACCCTATGAACCAGATTCACAGTTGTTAGTTCTTCAAACGCCACAGGCAACAACTCCATTTTCTGCCACCTTAGACAGACACATGAGAAAGAATATCAGGCCCACCCATGTGAAGATTTTCTTCCACGTTTTCAGAATGCATGGAACAAATACTTACTTGAATCAAACAATGAAGAACCTCTTGAGCAATATCCCTTTAGAGTGTCACCTCCAGACAAAACTTCTGCATATCATTCTATAATTCAACAGGCAGTATCCCAATATGGTGTTACCATGGTCGTAGAACAAGAAGAAAACAACCCCCTTATTGAAACGTAATCCAAGTTAGCGAGAACAGTCCTGTATTTGCCAGTACTTAAAAAAGCCTTGAAGAACTTGGCAGGGAACTTCTCAGTGACCACATCTGATGGGAAGAGATGGAAGAACTACTCTAACTTTTCATAGAAAAATGCCAGAAAAGAGGAGAGGAACTGTTAAGGAAAAATTATTTCCATTGCTAGAATACACTACTCTTTAGATGTGGTAGAACCAGCATGTTGCCAGATTAACACTAGCATCATTTTACATTGTCACGCATGGCTGCGTATTTCTGGATTCTGCCTAGATGTACAACAGCACCACCTGGATTTACCATCTGATGGCATCCATTTTTCTGGTCTAGATGTTGACATGGCTTTTGTGTCATGACCTGTGGCCTGCATTCACCACTTCATGCTTGTCAATACTCCGAAGTGGCAGGCAGTACAGGTATTCAGAGGAAGGAAATGCTGGTGATGCACTTGCAGTATATGGTGCTGTTTGGAAGGAGGTTTTGCATGTTCAGAGGCTGCGCTCAGTGAGGTGCTTGAGTATATTTAGAAAACTACATTTCCCATGAAGCCACAGACTTCTCACAGGGTTTGCAAATTGCAGGTTAAGTTCTTCATGGTTCAGATCATCCTTGCAAGGCAATCAAGATACATTTTTGCTGCTACCAGCACCTTGTTGCCAGAATTCCTGGAAACCCTTGGTGATTGTGAATGTATTTGGAAGTCTGAATGGAATACAGAGTATTCTTAGGAAGCCAATTGTATTTCTGGAGACAAACTCTATTGCTAAAGGACTGTTTCAGAGCTAATCTTAAAACAGTATAAGCTCATCTTTTTTTTATCTATGAGAGCATCAGGACTGGTCAGGAAGCAAGATGGCGGCAGGCTAGGCTAGGCTGCTGCGGTAGCTCGATGGTGTGATCCAGTGACCCCCCCCCGATGTATATGAACCCCCGCCTGTGATAATCCTGGAGATGATTATATCTACATTGAATTTGCTACTTGACAACAGTGAGGAAAAGAGCAACTACTGTGAAATTGCATCAGAAGCAGGGGTTCTTACCTGCTGGCAGATCTGGCGTGTTCTGGCCTCCGGGTGTAGTCCTGGCTGCGAGCAGAGGGGATCTTCAGCTGCTCAGATACTAGGGCAACAGTACGCTGCTCCTGGAAGAATGAAGCAGAAGGGGCCTCCGATGACCCGGGCCAAAGCAAGAGCTAAGGATTCAACAACGGATACCCCTCCATCGGGAAAAGCAAGCGTCACACCGGTAAAGCCCCGAAGGCTGGAGGATGGTGCGGGAGGAGGGACGACTCGACTGCCAGGACGACGCGGCCAGAATCCGACCCGGCAGGACCTCCTGGGAAATGGAACGCCCCAGCAACAACCAGCCGGTCCAACTATCGTGGAGCTGCTAGCAAAGAGCCGGGAGAAACGGACCAAGCAGGGGAATCCTGTCGAAAGTGAAACGACAGGCGACTTGATGCAGGACGGGTTTGGAGCAGCGCAAGACGGCCTGCTTAGACAAGACTCTGTACCTGAGGGCCCTGTTCAGGTAATGGAAATAACAGAGATGGTGATGCTAAGGGAGGATGCCCCGGTTATACCCGTTATACCTGTTGCCCCCAAAACAGTGAATGGTGCTGAAACGGCTTTAGCGGAGGACAGAATAGAGTCAGTAGGGGCCTGGGGGGAACAAGCTGAGGAGGGTATAACGGACGCTACCGATGCTATGGAGGGAATACTGGATGAGGACACGGGGCAAGATGAGGGAGAGCTGACACCGCAACCACAGCAGGCAAGGGACAGGCAGGATAAGGATGATCAGTGTGACGGGAGCCCCAAACAGATAACATTGACTCACTCGAGCAAAATTGATTTAAGGCCAGCTCAACCCATCTGTAAGGAAGTAAGCTCGTCAAGCCCCATGTTAAAGGGGAAAACAAAACTAACAGCAGTAATAAGGGATAATCCATCTCACGCGCGGTCCAAACATTTTGCGTGGAAAATCCATCAGGGGAAGGAGACTGACATTGAGACAACAGTTTACTACTATTCACTCTCTGAGGGCACAGAATCATTGGTGGGGTCAGATCCCTCAATAAGTGGTAGTGGTAGTGAAGTAGAAGAAGATAGTGAAAGTCCTCACGACACTAACGGTAGAGACTCTGCTACAACGTTACAGAGGTCAGCTAAATCCTTGATAGCCATAACCCGAACAAAAGGGGGAATACAAGATTTAAATTGGGATTATTCATCCTCTAGTCATCTGATGGGAGACAAAACCGGATCTCCCTCTAAAGTGGAATCAGTGACCACGACAACCCTGGATGCAATACTACAATCAGTTATAGCACATCGGGACGAGTCTAAACAAGACAATAGGCGTTCCCAAGCTGCTATTCGGAAGATCCAAGGCTCTGTTCGCAAAATAGCCAAAGTGTGTACTGAAATTTCGGGTCGTTTAACAGATCTTGAGACAAGAACTGGTAATATTGAGACTGAGATGGTGACAACGCAGCAGCAGACCACTTCTCATGAGGCTAGACTTGTAGACATACAGTGGAAGCTTGAAGACCAGGAAAACCGCCAACGAAGAAACAATCTGCGGTTCCTGGGAATCCCTGAAGACAAAGGGGGGACGGATATCCGACGCTATATGGTTGACTTGTTAGCCAAGGAATTCCCCGAGATCGAAGGATGCTGGGCCCAGGAAGTTCAACGAGCACATCGGGTCCCAATAGCTCAGAAACAACAGACTGGTGTCGATGCGAGACCTCGGGCAGTGCTCGTCTTTTTCGGAAACTATCTTCTACGCCAGTCTATTTTTGAAAAAGCCAGACCAGATTGCAAAAGACGGGTGGAGGACGTTGAATTTTTTACAAGACCTGATTTCTGCCACGTGACGGTTGAGCGACGATGGAGGCTACGGCAGATGATTAACCCTTTTCAAGCAAAAGGAGCTCAGGCATCCCTCCTGAACCCGGCAAAGCTAAAAATTATAATCGGGGATAGGGTCTGGTTTTTCACTTCAGAAATTAAAGCAAAAGAATTTTTGGATGAGTTGAGCAGGAAAGGTTAGGTCGGGTAGGCTAGATGTAGGTACTAGGTATTAAGTCAGGGAAGGAGGGAGTGCACAGGGGTAGGATGTGGTATAAATAATGTGTAAACTAAGAAGTGGGTAAGAAACGAAGATGCTTTTGGATTCTTTTTTGGGACTTTTTGGGATGGGGGACACTAGGATCATGCCAAGAGCCGCAACATCACTTCTAGACCAAGGTCTAGTGGCTTTCATGGGTGGGGTGAGGGATGGGAGGGGTGGGAGGGGGGACAGGATGGGTGGGGAAGAGGTGGGGTGGAAGAAAGGCCAATCTAGGTACATGGAATTGAACAGAACTAGAATTAAAGAAAAGGATGGAATAAACAAAAGGTGGAGTGCTAGATTATTGAGACGGTCTAATTTTGTAGCAAGGAATGGATAATCTACAGATTTGTTCAGTTAACGTTGCAGGTCTGAACGATAGAGCAAAAAGAGCCAAAGTGTTTGAAATCCTGCGATTTATCGCCCCGGAAATTATTTGTCTACAGGAGACTCATATCTCGTGGAATAATAGGGGTGTCCTTCAGATAACAGGATATGATCTGGCAGTGTGCTCCACACAGACCTCCATGATAAGAGGAGTAGCAATATTTATTAAACGTCAAGCAGGCAGTATTAAACGGACTTTGGCAGATAAATGGGGCAGGTGGGCTATTATAACGCTAAGTATTGGAGTAACTATAGTGGTAATTTATGCATCTAATCAGGATGATCCCGAGCTCTGGGAAGAGTTAGAGTTGGAGCTTGCTACATGGCCAACCCCACTAATAGTTTGTGGCGACTTTAATATCCATTCTGAAAGCTCAAATGTGGTGGGGCAGAAATATAAGGGAAGAAAGCCGCGGGTCAATCGGGCTATAAATAATCTTAAATCTAGTCATGCCCTGGTAGATGTGTGGGCAGCCAAGAAGAATACAGATCCAGGGTATACTTACTTTTCATACCCGCATCAAAAATATATTCGGTTAGACTATTTTTTGATCTCAGCCAACCTATTGGGGGAAGCAGAGATTAAAAAGCTGCCACAAATTTTCTCGGATCACAATCCGCTTGTGCTCAAAATAATATGCCAGGGCCTCGAAAGCGAACCCCGGTTCTTGGTCGTTCGATAGGAAACTGTTGACTGATGAAGAGTTTGTAAAGTATATTAAAAAATTGGACTAGAGGATTTTTTGCAATAAACCGCTATAGTGCCTCACGTACGACTGTGTGGGATACATATAAAGGATGTCTAAGGGGGGAGATAATAAGCTATGTAGGCCAACAGCGGAAAGCACGGAGGAATCAGATCTCCTCCCTAATGGCCAGGTTAGCACAGCTAGAGACAGAACATACTAAATTATTATTTCAGGGAGAGGGTAATAGATTAATGGCAGTTAAGAACCAGATAATTATTTGCAAATCAGAGATAAACAATTTGTTTCAAACGCAAATAGCTCAGGCATACCAAGCATATCGAAAAGAGAAATATGAATATGGGGAAAAGGCGGGTAGACTTTTGGCCCTTAGGACCAGACAAAAGGCCACTAGAAAAATATAATAGAAATTAAAAATTCCGAGGGGCAAATGGAAATCTCTTCTGCTAAGATAATGGAGGTTTTTAAACAGTATTATAGTATGCTATACCAACAGGATCCCATTGATATTCAATCAGATACGGAAGGGGAATATCCACAGCTTAGTAGATTAGACCCAGCCATATGTTTGGAGCTAGAAGAAGAGATCACGCTGGAGGAAACTGTTTTAGCTTTAAACTCACTCTCCTCAGGGAAGGCCGCTGGTCCAGATAAAATTCCATTGGAGTTATATAAAATACTCCAAAACGATTTGGCCGTACTGCTTCAGGATCTTTTTTTAGATGTTCAATACCGAGGATCCCGCCTAACTCGTGGAAGGAAACAGATATAATTATATTTCACAAAAAAGGGGAAACCACCGTCGGTACCAGGTTCATATCGTCCCATCTCACTGATAAACTCAGATGCAAAGTTATACTCAAAAATTCTAGCAACTCGGCTCCAGAGAGTCATAGTCAGCTTGGTCTCACCTTGGCAGCATGGTTTTGTGCCAGGAAGGGGAACAACGGATCATACTAGACGGGTAATCTCGCTGCTGGATATAGCCGCTGCTAGGGGGGATGAACTGGCTGTGATTCTCTTGGATGCTGAGAAGGCCTTCGACAGAGTGACGTGGCAGTATCTGTGGGGGGCTTTAGTGGAGCGAGGGGTAGGCCCTAAAATGATAACAGCAACTCAGGCGATGTACCATAAACCGTATGCCAGGATACAGATGATGGGAATGGTATCAGACCCGATAGAGGTGGCAAGGGGCACTAGGCAGGGATGCCCATGCTCCCCAATTCTCTTCGCTTTATACTTAGATCCATTTATCAATCAGATAATTGTGAACTCTGTGATTGAACCTTATAAAATTAATGGATATGAGACAAAAATACTTGCATACGCGGACGACATCGCTGTAGTTACATCGAACCCAGCAACCGCAATAGTAGAAATCGAGAGAATGGCAGAGAAATTCGGGAGCAGGTCAGGCTACTGCCTGAATAAAGGAAAGACGCAGATAATCTGTACAAGACAGGGTAATCTACAAGACCAGCGTCAGACGGATATTGCAACATATTTGGGGGTAAAGATCGGACCTGATCTGGATACATTATGGGCAAATAATATCGATCCAGTGTTGGAGGAGGTTACCTCCGAGCTCCGACGGCTGGATAACTTACATCTAACGATAGTGGGCAGAGTTAATGTCTTAAAAATGAAGATCTTCCCAAAAATACTTTATTTATTTCGAGCTATCCCCTTAGAATTATCTGCTAGCACATTCCAGAAAATGAATTCTATCTTTTCAAATTTTATTTGGAATTATCGAAACACAAGACGTGCCCTGAGGACATTAACCCTGCCACGGGAGAGAGGTGGGTGGGCTGCTCCAAATTTATATTTTTATTATTTGGCAACTTTTTTGCATGAAATGGGCGACATACTGGGAGCGGATAGTTGTGTGAGAGAGGATGGCTTGCCTTCAATATATCAACTAACTGTGGGGAAGGCAGCAGCAGGGCTTCTCCTTAGACAGCTAGAACCTAGTTATTATAAAAAAGTTGTCTCCAAGTGTCTGAAGGCAGCTAGAATGGTATGGAGTAAAATAAGTAAAATTATGAAAATCCCTAAATGTAACAGATATACTCCATTGTGGGGAACCTCGATTTTCCCAGTGGAGCTCTCGGATGGTATGGCCAGAGAGTGGGCACAGGCTGGTATACAGCGAGTGGGGAACCTACTCAACGATAACTCAGAAATATTGTCGTTTTCTGAACTGGTTTGGAAGTTTGGGATTAATAATAGATCATATTTTAAATATATTCAAATAAGGGGATGCATAAAGAATCTAGCCGGCAGACAGGAAAACTTCCGAGTATTACCATTAATGGATAAGGTTTATCGGGGAGATGGGAGGATTGGGGAGTTTTATAAAACACTAATGGAAACAATACCTGATGATTTAGAGAAAACAGAGACAAAATGGGCATTAAAACTAGGGGATGATGATATAGACCTAGATATGTCATTAAAAATGGGCGAGAATATATTTTTGGCTGCAAACCTTCAAGCACAACACTATAAAACCCTTTTAACTTATACTATACTCCAGCAAAACTTTTTGGTTGGGGAAACGTGATAACGATCAGTGTCCTAGATGCCATCATAGCCCTGCGGATATCACTCATATGTTTTATGCGTGCAAATCCTTGATCCCTTTAAAAAAAGGGTATAGAAAATTTTTGCCATGAATCGATTAACTGTGCAATTGAGTTCAGTGCTCCGCTGATGTTATTTGGATATGATAGCCGAATTGGGCTAGTATCTGCACATCGGGACTTTGTTTTTGTTACAATAGCGGTCGCTAGGCTATTAATTGCTACAGCTTGGAAAGATTCGGAGCCACCGGTATATACTGCCTGGCTTCATCGCCTACTGAATATATATACTCTGGAAATGGCTCTTTATAAAAACAAGGGCCATCGGGCCAGAAGGAAAGGGGATAAGATCTGGGCACCTATGACAAATTGGCTGGAAAAAAGCCATGGCGTGCTGGGGAATAGAATAGGAATAGGGTAATATAAGATTATAGATACAGGGAGGGGCAAAAAGGAAAACAATGTAATGTGATGCTCTTTTTTTTGGCTTTTTACTCTTTTTTCTTTAAAGGTTATGCATGGATTGCTGAAGTGTGAATATCTTTTATTTTGTTTTCTGTTTAATGATGTACCTGATGGCATAAAATAAAAAAAAATTAAATTTTTTAAAAAAAGAGAGCATCAGGACTGATCCTCATCCCTTTCAAAGACTTTATTATTTTTCTCAGGATGCATATATTGTATTAAGTCTGACAGGGCCGGCTTTAGGGATGATGGCACCTGGTGTGAAAATCTTTGTTGGCCTCCACCAATAACCTCCTTCTCCATGGATACCCTCACTACCACCCTGCTACAGTGCCCTTCATAGCCCCTCTCTCACACCTATTTCATTTTCTTTTTGGCACTAATCATATCAGTGTAGGGTGTCAGAGCACTTTACATCGCACACAAATTATACAGAAACAATGAATCATACATGTGTAAATCAGAGTATAGGAAAGGTTACATAAGACAATGAGCACTACAAGGTGTAGGTGTCATGTCATTAATACTGGTAGGCTGTTTATTTTAACAGTGCTTGGTGTGGAGAAGCACAAATCAGGATTTAATACATAACACAGTGTTGAGGGTTGGCTTTAATATTAAGAATGTATTTCTACACAAGCAAACCATTAGGATAACAAAAATCTGAGGGAAAAAATCATAAGGTTCTATACCTATTCCTTGCAGTTTGTATGCAGCTCTTTGATAACAGTTCATAGCTCAGTGTGCTATATTAGGATTGTAACTTATGAACTGCAATTCAAAAAATAATCTATGTGATAAAATCCAATTCAGTGATCTGCATGGTACACGTTCTTTGCAGCAGGCGCATTAACCCTTAGCGCAACTTTATTATGAGTCACAACTGCCACTAGACAAAACTCCAATCTCACTTCAGCAGGTACATTAAGCACCAGAGTTTTCTTGACATTTTTATTGTTGCCTGGAAATTGCTTGACCTACAAGTTCAAACCTTAGTGTGTCCCCCACCCTTTAAGTATGGCACCCGGTGCGGTGGCACCGGCCACCCTGCCCTAAAGCAGCCCTGAAATCAGAGATACTGGTTACCGAAGAGATTATTTGGTATACATGTGAGCTTAATAAATTCTGATGAATGTTTTGTTAAGTTGCAGTTTCAGAAAAAAAAACTTTTAATATATTCTTGAATCAGAAAGTGTGTTTTCACAAAACTGAAGGTGGTTACCTTATCAGTGAAAGAAGTGTGATAACTCCAAACCCTAATGACCTTAGTTTCATAGATAATATTTGCTTTTCAGTTTCCAGGAATTCCACTAGAAAGTACTGGATTGTGCATCACATTGATAAGATACTAAAGATCTTAATCTTGTGTTTAGATATCGTCTCTGATCCAGTACAAGTCAGTGCACAGCTTAGTGACGAGTCATAAAATGGTGATATCCAATATTTCGTTTTTCTCTCTTATCTCATTCCCCTTCAATCAGGTCTACTGCTAACTGACATATACCTCTTGTGTATGGTTGCCTGTGAATTGGGAGAAGCGCAGTAACATTCATTGCCCCTTTTGATTCCAGACTGCTAAGTTAGTGCTTTTTGACAACTTGAGGAAATAAAGAAGGGTGGCCATCAGCAGTTGTGTTTATTCCAACAATGGCAACAAATAAAACACAGGTCAGCTTTCATAAGACAGTCTTTTCAGTCCTTTCAACTTCAAGGACAGTGCTAGCAAGCCCCACAAAAGCAGTCCTTTCAGAGAGTAGGTTTTCCAGGACAGAACAATGGATGCAAGATAGGCTCTAATTCTCGAGGAGCTCATGCTACATCCAAGCAGAGACTCTTTGTGCATTCTTGCGATCACAGACCACCTATTGGGAGAAAACTGAGTTACTAGCCTCAGGACTGGAGGACAATAACAATTGACAAGTGGGTACTATCAACAGCACAGCACAGCCATTCTATTGAGATCATGCACATACCCAAAAATATACTTACATGAAAGCACAAAATCAACGCATCGTTAAATCAGACGCAGTGGCAGCCGGTGACATTGGAAAGTGGTGGGCGTGAAAGTTAGGGTTGCGTGCACTGTGGTGAGAGAGCGGGCCCGACTGGCATAAGGGGGTTTGTGGGGGGTTCTAGCCTTGAGAAAAGTTTCGAAAAAGAGTGGGCAAAGGTGCCTTTTTTCAAGAAAATTTGAGAAAAGAAGAAGGTTAATAAAGCAATTGTGAAAGAATAGTTATGACATCAAAAAAGAGATTTCACATGATAATAACGTAGGTAGCTGCTTATTCAGTATAACCACAGAACTTCATCAGCAGCAAAAAAAACTCTGTTCTGTTGCCAGGCAAAACAGTACTGGGCCCACTGGTTGCAACAAGCTTCTTTGCATGCCATGACCCATTGGTTTCCACTTCAGCACTAACCCCGGCTAGAGCCTACCCTGGAATAGCATCTAGACGCTGTACAGCTCTATAGATTTTTGAGTTATTTCCCAGGCACAGACACACAGTCGCAAACACTACGACGGGTCCCTTGGGGGCGAAACCATACAGCACAGTGCTGTCTCCCTCCTCTCAGTGTCAGCGGCAACACTGAACTTGAGTCTTCGATCTAAAAACAGCATTTCATTCAGTCAACAGATTGTAATATTCTCACCTTTTCTTCTTTATCACTTCTTTGTATCTTCACCTCATGTCACTTCCCCTTTAACCTCCTCGTTCTTTTCCTCGCTCCATTCCTTCTAGAATGCATTCCCTTGTATCCCTGTCATTCGTTCCCTGAGCCCTCTGCCGTGCTGTACTCTGCTGTGGGTCCTTATCCATTGTATCCCGTTCTCCTCAATAAATGCTATACGCTACTGGAAAGAATACAGCGGCTCCTCATTACTTCGTTGCCCCTACACTACATTTTGGAACCAGTAGTGAGGCGAAGATAATTTTCCTTCAGCGTTTTTTTTTTCTACGATAATTACTGCGCTGTGTGTGACGATCCTTGTTCTCATCGAGCGCTTCATCGGATACCTCCTGCAGGACCCACAAGCTTCAAGGTGTGTGCTTATAATATTTTAAGTACTTTTAAAGGCCTTTCTTTCTTTGAGGCCTCAACTGCCCTCCGTTTGAATCCCGCACGTGACCTGCCTCTCGCGCACCTCATGCGCGTGTCAGTCTTCGACAACTCTTTCTTGGTTACCGCAGCAACCATTGGCATTGTTTTCTCCGCGCATTACCTGATCGCGTGATGACTCTTCACTAGTTGCCTCAGCAACCTTTGGAATCATTTCATTTCCAAATGGAGAATTTCCGCATTCTCCACGAAGACGACGACCTCCTCCTGTAACGTCTTTACTTTGTTTCAGCTGTGGGAGCTTCGCTCCAGCTGCATCGCTTTCATTTCCGTATTAAGCCTGCCGTTTTAAGTACTCTGAAGCTCTCAAGCAGATCGTTATTGTAATCCTTGTCAGTGAGTTTTCAAGAGTCTGGAAACTTTCCACATACATCGCATGCTCTTCAAAAGGCTGTGGGAGTTTTGCTTTACTTTCTTCTTCTTCTTCAAATATACATTGATAATTAGCTGTGGGAAACCGCTCCAGCTCCTCAGTTTGTTTTAAACCTATCTTCTTCTACTCAGCTGCTGGAAACCATTCTAGCCATTCAACTTGACTCAACAGATCATTTTTATTTTCCTGTTACCATTTCTTGTTTTTCTTTATTTTAACCTTTTCCTTTTCAGGTTCTTTCCTTTTGCTGTTCCTTTCCAACATGTCTTCAACGGACAATGCACTTCACCCCCCACCATTTTTACAAAAACCAGGTAAAACTGAGATTCAATGGAAACAATGGATCCATATCTTTGAAAATTACTTGATGGGTATTGACGGTCTGGAATACACACCTGTGAGGAAAAATGCACTTCTATACAACCATTTAGGCATTGCTGCACAGAAGATTTTTGGCACTTTACCTCCTATTCCTTCACCTCCCGGTGATGGTGTTTGGAACGTTTATCTTGACGCTAAAGAGAGACTATTTTCGGAGGAACCAAATGTTCTTTTAGAAAGACACAGTTTTTTCAAGCGTAAGCAATCCAGTGATGAATCTGTTGAGGAATATGTTGCTGCTTTACGAGTACTAGCCTCTACTTGTGATTTTCAGAACTCTGTGGATTTATGCATTAGAGATCAGTTTGTATTTAACTGCTTTTCTAAGAAGATGCAAGAAAGACTCCTTACTTGTAGGAATCCTTCCCTTTCAGAGGCAGTTGACATTGGTAAGAGCATTGAACGCTCTATTATTTCCTCTCAAGCCATGTCCGGTCAAGAAGGTCATTCTCCAGTGTCTTATGTCTCTGACAGTTCTGAAGGATCTATAATTTCTGCTATCAGGTCAAGTAATGATAGAAGCAAGCGTCTTATTTGTTACCATTGTGGTTCTAAAACCCATATTGGCAACAATCCCTCCTGTCCTGCCTTAGAAGTGTACCAAGTGCAAGAAGTTGGGACATTTTCAAGCAGTTTGTAGATCCCAGCGTACTGGTGGAAATGTCAGAATTCACAATCTTGATGTACAACCCTCCTCCACTTTTTCTACTGGTGCTGATGTCTCCAATTGTACACAAAGGTTTTCTAATTTTCTTCTTACTATTAATGAACCTGATGAATCCATTGAAATAGAACGTCCTCTTTGCCAAGCTTTTATTGATGGTAAATCTCTAGAAATTATGGCAGATTCAGGGGCTCCCAGAACTGTATTAGCAGAATCCAATTTCTTTGCTTTGTGGTCTCAGTCCCTTACCTTACAAAGTCCTGATATTTCTCCCAAAGCTTTTGGTGAGAAAGATATTGATCTTCTAGGTTTCTTTGTTGCTACTTTACAAATTTTAGGCAGAAGCACCAATACTAAAATTTACGTGGCTGTTAAAGGTACAGATTTGGTTGGTTGGAAAGATTTAGCCAAGCTAGGCATTCTTTTGAAACCTGGCCACAAGAATCCTATTGTTTTAGGAGAACTTCCGCTTCTTTCAATCGACAATACACCCCATTTAAATCTCAAGGATGTTGACCTTGTTTCCACTCTCAAAAACAATTTTTCAGCTGTTTTTAGTGACAGAATCGGTACTATTAAAGATTTGAGCACACCATTAGATTAAAAGCAAATGCATTGCCTGTCACTCACAAGGTTAGACCTGTTCCTATTAACGTCAGATCCGATTTAAAAAAACTTTTAAAGGTTTTAACCAATGATGGTATAATTGCTGAAACGGACTCATCAGAATGGGTTTCTCCCATTGTTCTAGCTAAGAAGAGGAGCGGTGACCTTCGTCTTTGTGTAGATTTGAGGTCCTTGAACCGCAATATAATAGTGGATTGCCATCCTCTTCCTCACATTCAGGAAATGCTTGCTAATATTGGCCACTCTAAGTACTTTTCCACCATTGATTTACACTCCGCGTACCATCAGATAGCCTTAAGTACTGAATCCCAAGAGCTCATACTTTTGTTACACCGTTTGGAGCCTATAAGTACTTAAGGCTACCTTTTGGACTGGCCTCAGCAGCCTCAGTCTTCCAAAAAGTAATGGATATTTTGTTCAAGGATATTCCTCATGTCCAAGCATTTCAGGATGATATTCTTGTTTTCACTGAAACCAAAGAACAGCATTTGGCATCCTTGCACAATGTCTTTTCTATTCTCAGTGACAGCGGTATCACTATTCAACCGGAGAAGTGTAAGTTCTTGGTTGAACAAATCGATTACTTAGGGCATACCATTACCCCTGAAGGCATTAAACCCAAGTTTTGTAATGTGGAAGCTATTGTTCAGGCACCTCCTCCTCCTGATAAGGATGCCTTGAGATCCTTTCTGGGTCTCTGCGAGTATTATGCCCAGTTTGTTCCTGATTATGCCTCCAATGTTCAACCACTAAGAGATTTACTCAAAAAAGGCACTAATTTTATTTGGACTGAAGAAGTTAACACTGCTTTTACTAACATAAAAAATCTTGTGATTAATGCTCTCGCTTTGAGTCCCTTTGTTCCTGGCCATCAATGTACTGTTACTGTGGATGCCAGCTTGAAAGGTATTGGAGCAATTTTTGGACAACACATTAGTAACAAAGAACTTACTGTAGCTTTTGCTTCCAAAAGTTTGTCTGTTGCAGAAACCAAATACAGTACCATTGAGAGGGAAGCTTTAGCTTGTGTCTGGGCTGTCCAGAAATTTAAAACATACCTCTGGGGCAGTCATTTTGTTATTTTCACAGATCACAAACCTCTTGTTTATTTGTTACAAGGTGATGGTTTGGGCAAGGCGTCTACTCGACTTGTACGTTTATTATCCAAACTACAAGAGTATAATTTCACTATTAAGTATGTACAAGGTGGCACAAATTTCAGAGCAGACTGTCTCTCCCGCTTACCCTTACCTTCTACGGATGACTTTGATGATGATTTTGAATGTGTAGTGGCAACCATTGATGCATCATCTTCTTCTAATGGTGTTATTTCAGAAAACGAGTGGGTCAGTGCCACCTCTCATGATACTATTCTTCAGAAAGTATGTGAATTCATCGTGAAAGGTTGGCCTCCCCTCTGCAAATTACCTCACGATTTGAAGCCTTTTGCTCAAATTTCTGTAGAATTGTCTCTTGAGAATGATCTCTGTACTAGGAATGGTTGTTTTATTCCTCCTTCATCTCTAAGAGGTAAACTCATTCAAATTGCACATGAAGGGCATCTAGGTATCACTGCCTCGTGCAAAAAGCTAAGAGAAAATTATTGGTGGCCCTCTATGAACTCACAAGTTTCTTCATTTATTGATTTATGTCCACAATTTGTTGTTTCTGACAAGCATTGGAGAACCACACAAAATCCTCTTCGTCCAGTTCCTTTACCTGAAAACCCTTGGTCAAAGGTTGCGTTGGATTTTTCTGGTCCTTTCAATCTGTTACCTGCCTGTTCTAAGTTTTTATTAGTTCTTATTGATTATTACTCCAAGTGGATTTACTTTTCATTTGTTGAAGCTGCCACTACTCAATCTGTTTTACATTTTCTTAAAAATGTTTTTTCTCTAGAAGGTGCTCCCAAGGAGCTTGTCACTGACAATGGGACTCATTTTGTTTATGCCCCCATGAAAAGCTTCCTCAATGATTGTGACATTAAACATATTCAAGTTGCTTTGTATAGTCCCTCTGCTAACGGACTAGTTGAAAGAGCTAACCGTTTCTTAAAGGAAGGTGTTCAAAGAGCTCTTTCGTCTGGATTGGATTTTAACTTGTATCTCAAAGATAAAGTTAATGCTTATCACAACTCTCCCCATTCCACAACTGGTCTCCCTCCTTTTGAGTTACTGAGGGGTAGAAAGTGCAGATCTAAACTTTTACCATCCTGGCTTGAACAGCAATCTGCCTTTACTGATAAAACTGTTAGATCAGATTCTCTTTTGCGCAGCACTGTGTCTTTAGCACAACGTAAACAGAAACAATACTATGACAATTTTAAACATGTTCATGACAAGGATTTTCCTGTGGGGTCATGGGTCCTGATCAAAAAAGCTACCAGGGTTAAGAAAGGAGAGTCTTCTTTTACTCTTCCTTGTAGAGTTGAGAAAACTGGTCCAAGTGCTTGTTTTTTGCAGGGAAGGGGGTGGTGGAACAAATGCAGACTTGTACCCATTTCTGATTTACAAGCTAGTATTTACAAGAAAACCATTGTACCATATGATCAAGATGATTCCATTCTTTTTGAGCCACATGAAAGTTCTCATATTTCTGTTTCTGATTTCAATGATCATTCTCATGTTAATGATTCTAATGTTACACTCACATGCAATGATTCTCCTTCCTCTTATTCACAGGTATTGCCTGCAAAAAGGATTTCTAGATTGCCAGCACATTTTAATGATTTTGTTATGACTTAATTCTTTGTGGAAAGGGAGATGTTGTAATATTCTCACCTTTTCTTCTTTATCACTTCTTTGTATCTTCACCTCATGTCACTTCCCCTTTAACCTCCTCGTTCTTTTCCTCGCTCCATTCCTTCTAGAATGCATTCCCTTGTATCCCTGTCATTCGTTCCCTGAGCCCTCTGCCGTGCTGAACTCTGCTGTGGGTACTTATACATTGTATCCCGTTCTCCTCAATAAATACTATACGCTACTGGAAAGAATACAGCGGCTCCTCATTTCTTCGTTGCCCCTACACTACACAGATCCCTTTTCTGCACAACACTGACATTGACATTTTGCGTAACACAAACTAAACAAGGCACATTGAATAGTGAAAGCAGTTATATGCATGTCAGATGCCCCTCAATGCACTGTGGCTGTTGGACTATCTCAGCCCACCTGTTGCATTATATACACAGTAAAAGGACAACTTTGAGTACAACTCACAACCCATACTGGAATATTGCAAAAGAATACTATGGAAATGGTTTGGGGGGTGGGGGGGCTCTGCAAAACTGAGATAAGTACTTCTTTAAAAAATCAGTCTGCTTGTTGTGTGTCCCACCCAGGGTTAGTTCTTGGACTGCTTTAAAGCTGGTCACAGTGCCCACGCCAACCGGGGGGTGAACAGTGGTGCAAGACATTCAAGCTTGAACACAGTAAACACCTGACCGATCGAGCATCCTATCACCTCTTAACTCTGCTTAACATTGATAGCAAGATCGACACAAGTGAGCTTTCATTCCAATCCAATTGAGTTACTGCGAACAACAGCAGGTCAGGACATTTCATGTTGGCATCTCATTCTGGAATGAAAGCTAATTAATGCCGGACACGGACGTGAGACAAATGACGCAAATTTGTTTCCAATAAGACGCCGCTTTTGAACAATCCACAAACAACTAACAGCTAAGGTAAAATGAGGAATTGAAATTTATACCAATCGTGTTCTCCACTATGCCAGCATGACTAAATCTGTTCACAAACTCTTTATAGACACTGCATGATGACCCGAGCCGACGAATTGAAAGTAATTCCTACACATAGACTTAGGTACTTAGTTGTCACCACTCATTGTTTCACCTTTTAACTTGGCTATCCTCAATAATACTCTAATTGAATTTTATATATATGCAATTATATTTAGGCCAAACACACTCACCTTCCAGTCCAGCTCTCAGCACCAAACTCGATGTGTTTATCTTAGGCTCCATTCCAGTCGTGAATGCGTGCGTGCCGGGAGCAAGTTATCAATGACCTCACCTCCCTGGCCCGTTCCACGCCCACGATTCCAGCAGTGCGAGGATTGGCTGAATCAGGGGCTGCCAACGCTCATTTGGAGCCTTGGGGACTGTGGAAACAATCCCCGGGCTTTGTAGAACCTGGCGAGGTTCAAGTGCACATGTCGGGCTGGTCGGAGCAAGGCACCCATCCAAACCGACATGCGCACTTCACCCCAAGGATGCCCGGCTCCTGCCAATCAGCAAGCAAGGTCTGAGCGGAGGCTCCTGCCCCCACCCCCCCCCCCCCATGTAACTTCTTTGCCCGGGTCATGTCACGCACTGCGGCACAAAAAAAAAAGAAAAAGAAAAAAAGATGGAATCTTTATTATGAAACATTGTTAATATCAAGTAAACAGGGGGGTGATGCCCCGCACCCCCATAAAGAAAACGCCGCTGATTAGGCAGGTTCAAAAAGTATACTCTATATACTTCCTAAAACCACTGTCTGTCCTAAATTTGAATTTGCGTGCCCTAAATACTTTCCCAGAAACCATCAATTTCACAATGATAACATTGCAGGGGATGATTCCACTTCTACAAGAAGGTGATTGCTTCACAGCAGTTGATCTCAAGGACACCTACTTCCATATTCCAATGCTTCTAAATCATCGCATGTATTTCCGCTTTATGGTAGGTGCAAAGCATTATTAGTTCACAGTTTTGCCTTTTGGCATAAAATTTGCTTCTAGAGTGTTCACAAAGTGTCTTGCTGTGGTAGCAGCCCCCTCCTCTGTCAAGGAATGCAGGAAGGGCATTGGCTGGTAAAGGAGAAAGCAATTGAACAATGCCTGTCCCACACACAAAAAAGTAACTATATTTCATCAACTAGGGTTCACCATCAATTCCAAGAAATCTTTTGTGCAAACAATGCAGATGCACAATTATCTGGGAGAGACATTGAATACCCAGTGGGCTCAGGCTTTCCCAACAACGGGAAGAGTATAGGCATTTCAGAGAATGATTCCAGTTTTTCAAATGTCACAATCTTATTAGATTGTTGGGCATGATGGTGTTGTGGATAGTTAGTTCCGATGTCCGTTACAAATGGGTTTTGTGTCCCAGTGAACACAGCCATCTGGTGATTGGGAAGATCTTGTGGTTGTTGGCATTTCAAATCATGCATGAAGTGGTATGGTGGAACACTCACAATCTCATAGTATGCCAACCCTTCGCGACAAGAAAAGTCCCTATCAGTGTAAGTAGGAAGATGATTCGAGCAGGTAGCCAACGAGGCACGGGTGATTCTCTGGAGTATCCTCCATGGAGAATTGGCATATAAAATAATCTATCAATGGAGCATGGTGATGACATGCTTACATCATACTTTTCCGACGACCCCTGACAGGTGCTGGAGATGCTCCAGGGAGCTGGGAACCATTCTCCATACCCAGTGATCCTGCTTGGTCAATGAACATGCTGCTAGTCCAAGAAAACAAATAGCCCTGTTATGGAAAAAGTGGCAACCCACGCCCATTGCTTTCTGACTTAGCAAATGTTGACAGCTTTACAACTACCAAACACATAACCTATTGCCGACTGAATGACTTGATTAGCTACTTCTCTAGAATGGAGCACCTATGTTTCATATGTTTCTCGCCCCCCTCTGCTTTTGATGTTCGACTAACTCTGTGAGAGCAACCAGTAGGTGGGCCTCCCACTGGCAGCATTGGCCCCAGTTAAAAGGCCCTTAAACCTTGGTGGGAAGCTCCTTGGGATGGAATTTATTGTTTGACTAAACACAGGTGAACAACCAATAAGCAGTGGTTCCCCCTGGCACCTCTAGCAACTTTGCCCTAATTAAATGCCCCTTAGATGTGGGTGGGAAGCTCAGAAGGATTACATTTAAGATTGCCTATGGGAAATAGAGTGCTTCCTGAAATTTTCTATTCCCTTTTGAATTTAGCTGTGACTTTGCCCGGCTGTTCATAATGAAAGGAACACTTTTCAGCCTTGACGAATAGACCATGTTTTCTTAACAAAGACAAAACTGTCTGAACTTCCTTAACGTATTCTGAAAGGGATCTATAAATAAATCAAAATATCATCTAAATAGAAAATGGCAAATCTATCCACAACATCAAGACTTAATTTAGAATAAATTTGAAATAAGCAGGAGCACCACAGAGCCTGAAGGGCATCACTTCACATTCAAATAGGTTTTAAATATAGTCTTCCACTGATGACCCAGACATATTCTCACTAAATGTTAAGCATCTCTTAGATCAAATTTAGTATCCCCGTGTACATGATGTAAACATATTGTAATTAGTGGGAGAGAATATCCATTCTTAATTATGATAACAGTAAGGGTTCAATAATCTTTACAAGTTCTAATATTTCCACCCTTCCCCGAAAAATAAAGGTGAAGCTACTGGTCTTATACACCTACACGTCAAGAGATTTTTTACTAGAGGATCACAAGTGGAAAATGCCCAGAAACACCCCTAAGGAATTAATCGCAGTCCAATGAGCAGTTAAAGTAGAGGGAGACAATCCTTTGGAAAACCCATCCCGCAAGAAATCCTGAATATTTAAAGGGATCTCTGAAAACTGGATCACAGCATGACTTAGAACACCAAGTTGAGAAGTTACCCATGGCTTTGCAAATATCTTTAGAATCAAATCTTTCTTGGTAGATTGGATGTCACAGGGTACCTCACTTCAACAACCTATGCTAACCCTTTCAATCTCCAGCCCATCAGATATAACTAGCACAACTGTTTGAATGTTAGCACTGGAGACCGAAGAGGTTTGGGATAAAAATGAACGAGAGATAAGGATCTGTTGAAATATGTGCTTCAAGAGGAAACTATGGCCTCCTTGGCCAGAAAGAAGCAACGAGGATCACTACAACATTTCCCCCCGAATCCTCCGAGGCACCCTCAGGAGGAGGAGAATTGGAAGGAAGGCATAAAGAAGTTCCTGAGGTCCTGGAACAGAGAAAGCATCTATCCCCCAAGCTTCCTCGCAGATTGCCTCTGAACAAAAACCAGGAAGTAGAGAATTTGAAGGTGATGCAAAGATATCCAGGGTTGGATGACCCCTCTGGTTTGTCAGATACTGGAAAGCCTTCTGACTGAGGTGGAAGTCTATTGAGGAACGCAGATTCTGACTGAGGCTGTCCGTTCAAAAATTGTCCTTTCCTGGCCCCAAAGCTTTTGGGGAGAGAAGATTCCTCTCTGCCCAGGAAAAAATCTCATTGGCTAGACTAGCTAGGGATAAAGCTTTAGCCCTCCTGCCTGTTCACATAGGACTTTGTAGTCCATCCTTACAATTACGGGCTTGTATATGAGAGCATTCTCAAAGAAGCGAAGAGCTCTGCTGATGTCCATTAGCTTTCGCCAACTTGAGGAGTTCTGACTTTCTAGAGGGGGCTTTACAATAATGAATGAAGTACCCCCTACTAGCATAATTTTAGGTCTGGGATGAGGGGGGAAAAACAGAATAATGAACAAAACACAATATCCCATGTGACCTGTATTTCTTCTCCTGTGTCTCAAAAGTGCTATATGTTCTGGCCCAACAACGATTTGACAAAAAATGCATACATAAAAAAATATTTTTCTATATACTTATTTTTTACTTTTTACAACTACTTGTTTCCATTAATAAATACATTAGTCACATATTCACCATAACATTTTTTCAAGTTATTTGACACATATTTTTCTCTAAACAACTTTAGTTGGACATATTGGAACAAACTCATGTGCATATAAAATTATTTATGGCCCCATCTGCAATCCACTCACTCATACATACACCAGAAAGCATCACATATCATATCATCCATTCATACCATGACCCAGCCATTCCACACATACAAACAAACATTTACAACGGGAAGGGATGTTCAATTTAAACTGTTGTAGTGTTGTGACCTGGGATCTCTCCTAAACGCAGTTGACACACGTTTCGGTGGGGAAATTCATTTCATCCAAACCACCTTCTTCAGGACCACACACACAAGAAAGCTACTTGTAGGGGTGACCAATGTGGGGTAATACTGCTTTCCAAAACTGTTGAAACAAATATGTTATGGGGATTATACACTTCCCAAGTTCCAAATAAAGTCCTCAATCTCTATTTAGACTCCTATACAGGCCAAACACGATGCCACTGGCTCCTTACAAATGTTTCTCTCATCATACGTTCAAAGGCCCCAAAAATCATCAGTGTTTCCCACAAACTAAATAACTGCAATCTGCATAAAGTGACAAGGCACCTTGGAGATCATTCACCTTGGCAGTAAACGCAGACGTGGCTCCTTGTGTGCCCGAGGAATTTCGATGATGTTCATTGTTTTGTACATTGTTCTTTGTTTCTAGAGAGGGCTAACAGTCCTGGACCGCCTAACCTCCCAATGTCCCCCCCAACGCAACTCATGGGCATCTGTTGTGAGATCTTGGGGAAGAGGCTCTATTACAGATCCCCCCCTCTGCAGGTGTTTTGGAGTCCTTGTATAATGTTCTGCAACACAGGGATCTGAAAATTGTAGTTCTTGGAGGATGGGGACCAATGGGCATGCCATAAAATTTTGAATCTTAAGGAGGTGACGATGTGATGGAACTACCACAGTACAAGAGGCCATGAGGCCCTGAGCTCTCAACCATTGGCGGGCTGCGGCTGAGTTTGATTGGAGACGTTGTTGCATGTGGCAATGCAGGTTCAGTCTTGTCAGTTCTGGGAGAAATGCTTTTGCTTCTTCTGTGTCGAGAAGAGCCCAAATTTATGTTTTCTGCAGTGATGGGACCAGTTGCGACTTTTTTTCTTTAAGGAGAAACCACAGGGAGTTCAGAGTTGCACACATCAGCTATGCATGTTCTTCCACCGAAAGAAAATAAGGAGCAGCAATTAGCAAGCCATCCAGTTATGGAACAAACTGAACCCCAAGAACAGATACATAATCAACCACTGAAACAAATACCCAGGTGAGAACCCTCAAAGATGAAGTGAGAACGAAGGGTAGAACTGCAAATTGATAATGACTGTCCTGAATTGAAATCAAAGAGATTTCTGAGAGTCTTGATGTATAGAAAAGTGGAAATATGTGTGCTTCAGATTCATGAGGAATCACAGCTTGCAGCAAAACTATTTTGAAAGACAGGTGCTTGAGATATGTGTTCAGATTCTTTCGATCCAGGACCGGACGGAAGCTGCTGTCTGCCTGTAGAACAAGAAAAATAATTTTATAAGATCCATGGCTCTTTCAGAAGATGGAACTGACACCACCACTCCTTTCTGTATAAGACCTTGAATCCCTTGTGTCATCTATTGTCTTTTCACTGGATCTTTGGGAAATGGGCTTTTCACAAAATAAGGCTCCATGGGAAAGGAGCATGATGTTGAGAAACCACTTGCCTGATACAGGATGTTGCCAGTTATTTTTTAAAAAGAGTTTTAATCTTTCTCCCACCATAGGATATCGATTGTCATTGCTTCTGTTGTTCAGTTTGAGCCTGCAGCTGTGGTCAGGTTTTGCCTCCTGGCGCAGCTCCCCGACCCTGAGCACACTTAGAAAGGGACGCCTGTCCTAGTAACCTTGCCATTTCTTGTGCGCAAACAACTTTTTGGGAGTAAACGGGTTAAATGGCTGAAGAATACTTTGCTCCTCTGCTGCATTCTTGACAAGGTCATCCAGTTGGCGTGAAAACAAATTGAGAACAAAGAATGGCAGCTAGGCACACACTACTGCAACAGCCAGTATAGTCACATACAAATTACCAAAAAATATATATTGCCCACCTCAAATGGCCAGCTGCCACAAGGCCTTAAATCAAATAGAAAGTTAACGACAGGATGAGAGGCAATACAATGACAACTTATCACCAATAAAAGGCAAATAGTGAATCAACAAACTTAGAGATCGACCAACCCTCCATAACTTGAGCCACAGTAGAAGCCTTGCCGAAAAGGAAACTCCCGCTGCTGTGCCTGAAGTCCGAAATAAATAAAAAATGTTTGAAAGGAACTGTGATAAGAACTCCATATTAACTAAAATGTGCATGGGATCCTTTTGATCTTGGAGACAGTCATATAACAACTAGAAATCCTTGAGAAGGGTCTGAGTGGACTAGGCTACATTGATAGAGGCATGTAAAGAAAAGTTGGAGGCTGAATGAGACCTCTTCCACTTTTTTATAATGGCCTCCGAAAGACGCTTCCTCTGATGCCAAAGCAGAAGAGGAAGACATATTGGCCAGAATAGTGATCCAGCGATCAGGGATCAATAATTTTTCACAATCAAAGGCCCATTTACACTACCCAACTAATCCTTTCACGCTGGGGTTCAGTGTGATGCAAGTTTATTCCTGACTCACTAAATACACTTTAGAAACCTGCATTTCTCCTTACAAATAAAGGTGGCGACAAACCTATAGTTGAAAAGTTTATGACAATAATAAGTACTTATCTATGCTACTAAAATAATAACAGACTCAGTGTGTAGTTTATGTTGTTTATCGTAAAATAATGTGAGAAATAAATGCTCATCAAATACAGTTGAAAAACACACAAGTTTGGCAGTGTACCCCGTAAAGACCTAGCACCTGACCCACTATCCCTAATTAGTGTAATAGGATTTCTCCAATGATAGTGTGTGCACACCGTTAACACACCCACTGCCGGGGTGCAATCCAAAACAGGATTATAACAAACAAACTAAAACGCAAAGGTGCACCACTTAGTAGCAAGAAACAATAGACGCATCACAAAGCATCAAGTCCGTGTCCATAATATTTTCCATATATTTTCTTCTTTTATTTTTCGAAATATTCTTGATATAAAAAAAACCACAGCCGACGCGTTTCGTCCAATAATGGACTTCTTCAGGGCTGTAAATTTGACAAACATATATATGTACATAAATATATATATATATAAAAGGACATCACCAACATCAATATTCACATTCAGACAATATATATATACATATTATGTACAAAAAAAATAACCATAAAGACAGGACAACTATATACAAAAATCACATTGATATTATACTTAACGTATAACAGTTTCACAACACATAACTACTAACAAAACTTCTATCTTCAAAACAAACACCTAATTTTAACATTTATATACAATATTTAAACAACTATACATCACATACTAGTTACATAAAACCATAAACAAAATAACATCTTTATAGATGAGTTAAAAAAGGAGAGAAAATCGCAGAGAAGTTTGTAGAAAATTCATGAGAAAGAGTATATAAAATATCATATTATCTCCTCCTGTGTGGACAATCAATAATATGAGGAAATAAATATTTAGAACAATAGTCCTGTGTAACCCAAGATTAATAGCCAAAAAGGTAGACAGGAAAAAAGGGGAAGAAAGAGCTAACAATACTCAAGAAAACCAAGAGAAGGAAGGAAGGCTATGACCATCACTCATATATCAAAACTCATATATCAAAAAGGTACCCACCATTAGGGCCAAAACGGCGGACACTCCTGGGGATAAATCAACATCGGAGTTCCACCCCCTGGGTATATGTTGCGCTGAAAATGCCCAAAGTTCTTATCCTTCGTGTGCTGTGCCAAAAGGAAAATATATAATACAATATAACCATATAATCCTACTAAGCTAATCTTTCTATTTGTAAACCTGCATTTCTCCTTACAAATAAATGTGGCGACGAACCTATAGTTGAAAAGTTGATGACAATAATAAGTACTTATCTATGCTACTAAAATAATAACAGACTCAGTGTGTAGTTTATGTTGTTTATTGTAAAATAATGTGAGAAATAAATGCTCATCAAATACAGTTACACAAATGCAAATCATAGATTATCACAGATGAGAACATTGGCAATGTATAAAACAAACTCATTTCTATAAACAATGCATTGAAGGAGTGGATAGGCGAAGAGAGAAAAGTTTCAGAGACAAAATACATTTGGAAATGAATATGCAAATTTTAGGAGATTATCTATACTAACCCAAGTAAGAATCAGGGAAATCTACCCCTCTGGCCAGTCGGGGCAGCAAGGCCACTCAAATAGAGTCGAGTGACAAAGATTAGGTCAAGAATCAGGAAACAGGTAGGCCTCTATCTGGAAACAGCAAACCGACGACAGCGACGATCTCCCGCTAGCTAACACCAGCTGAAACACCTACTCCAAACCACACCCACCGGGGGCTTTCAATTATACCCTAAAACCTAAATGTCCAACCCATATATGTTTCAAAATCAGTACGAAATCCATCTCCCATTGGCTAAGATTGGGGGTGTTCTGTCACACCACTCTTGTCATGACCATTTTATTAGACACCTCTTTGTCTTAAACATTAAGCATTACGACAGATTCATCCCAGGAAACAACTTTGAATACAATCATAGTAAACATTTCCTGCAGTTCCTTGAATGTTGCAAATCTCTACGCCTCTATATTCGCCTCTGCCATCTTGTGAAGGAAACTTGTTCACTTCCATTTGCAATCTAATTTTTCTTTTCCGCAACTTGACAGACATTCAGTACTCCATGAAGGTCGCATTTTTCATGCCCTTGCGCTCTCTTTTCATTCGAATCTTTCTTTTGGAATATTTAATGATTTTCAGTCAAATATTAACCCTCAAACTGACATGCAGAAGTGTTCAGCACTCCGTCCATCATCTCCTTGTGTTTGCTTTGCAGAAGTGTAGGCCCATGCTTGCCTTGTCTATAGAAAACAAATAGAAACATTTATTATTTTCATTTTGTACACCATCCCAGCATTGCACTAACCCATGCACAACCCATTTAATTCCTAGCTAAATATTATTAACGTGCACAAAAGCAGCATTAGTCTTTTTATCAAAGCGGTTCTGCGGCCTAGTTCCATGCATTAATACACGCATTAGTTTTACGCATGCGCATAAGCATTTCCCCTTATTTTAACGTTTTTAATAATATTTTTCACAGCACACTGTTAATGAATGTTACTGAGGGTTCAATCCGAGCAAGTTTTATTTTCTCAAAACCCTGCTCTATCAATCCCCCCTTTGATGGCGTTTTTGAGCCATCATCAAAATACCCATCACATACAAGTTACCACTTATTTAAAATACTGCACATCTTTCTCGTTTTATCATTCTTCCATCTAAATCTTTCATGATCTCATAGTAATTTCCTCTCATATCCTCTAATTCTATCTCTTCTCTCTTTCTCTTTCTAGCTCTACGTTTAAGATCTGATGTCTCTTCCTTTCTACACTTGCATTTGCAACATTTGTATATCATAATAACCATTAATATTACTGTAACTACTGAAGTAACAGATATTAATATTCTTCCTAACAAACTACTCCATAAGGTAGAAAACCAATTTCCCACTGAGGAAAAACTCTTACCAAGTTTCTCCCATGCACCGTCAACTTTCAGTTCAGTCAAATCTTCATGAAGTTCTGTAATATTTTTAATATACCCCTCAAGATTTTTACTTTTGTCAGGGATATAAGTACAGCATTGTTGTATTTTCAACATGCTACAGACTCCACATTCTTTTGCCAATAATATATCAAGGGCAAGTCGATTTTGCAAAACCATTGATCTAATTGCAACCATGTCAGTATCAATCATCAAGAACCCACCTGCAGTATCTGTTGATAAACGATCAACCACTGTGGACAATTTTCTAATTTTATGTGAATTCAGAATAACTCCAACTGAAGGTATCAGTGCTCCAAAAATATCCCCAATTATTTCAGAATAACTCGCTCCTCTCTTATTACGTGTTAGTCCTTGTTTCATTTCATTAACTCTATTATTCTTATCAACGTGGTAAACCTTTGGGAATACTATGCCTAAATAACAACATCCATACCAACCTGTAGGTAACCTATAATAAGCATTCTTACCACACACATAATAAATTCCCGGAAAAACAGGATCAGTTCCTCCTTTCAATCCCCAATTTTCTTTTATCAAGAAAGTATGCTCACATTCACTAGAACCAATGAAGTAACTATTATGTTCAGTCTTTTCTCTAAATACACAAAGCTTTCCTCTATGTTGAAAATCTAGAGTCATGGCAGCGTAATTCTCACCCTTTTTGTAATCACCCTCTCTGAGAAGCTCATGGAGGTACATGAGACTTTTGCTCAGCAGCTTTCTTTTTGAAGTCTCGTCTTCTATCTTCTACCATATTCATAAATTCTATTTCTTCATGTCGTAGTTTACAGGTTAAATTATTTCTATGTGCATCTATTGTATCTATCGGTTTGTTACTAATGAAAAAATCTCCCATGTAAGCTGCATAAACAGGACCATAAGCAATTTTTAAATCTCTCCTAATAGGAATTTCAGAAAATATTAAATCAAAATTAGAGTAATAATACTCTAATCCTTCACTCTCATAAAACAGACTGGTTAAGACACTACAAGACACACAATAGGTTAAAGGTAGGTGATGATAAGTCACCCCCTCTGAGGCAGACAATGGTAATTGCATGCACACATAACAATCTCTCGCATTCATTGTGTTAACATATTCATACAACGATTTAGTAAAAACATTTAACGAAAAATCATTAATTGATTTATCATGATGATAAAAACTATCATCTTCTATCTTTTCTATATTAGTATTTGTACTTTCCTTAGTATTAGAATCAATTCTCTCACTTCCCACACCATTAGTATTATTTTTGTGATTAGTCACCATTAGAACAGGGACAATAACAACCAGTGTTAACCACATCAACACTACATAAGCAAGCATTAATACATCTACGTTTAAAACTATGATTTTGATATCCAGTCTCTGTTACCTTTCCCATTTTAGACACTATATAAAAAAATTAAAAATCTAAGAAAAAACCTAAAAAACCTAAAATCTTTAAAACTTTTGAAAAAACCTATCCAAAAACCATCTAGAGTAGTGTATCCTTACACCTTATGCCTCTCTTCTTTAGCACCTCTTTTTTTTTTTATATATCTTTCAGAATACTCTTCATTGAAATTGTTGCACCTTTATTTTCACAGTTCTCTTTTAAGGTGGTTTCAGTTTGCTTTGATCACTGGTCAGTACCAGCTTCTTTTTCTTTTTGATTTGTGTTTTCAATCTCTACCAACACCACATATGTCCATTCTGGAGCTCTGTATTTCTTACTTGGAATTCTTATTCTTTTTGTTTTTCGTACCAATTCTTCTTCTGAATCACTTTGTCCAGTTTGACTTGATATTTCATTTATTTGATCTGGGCTTTTCTTTTCTAGAGTGTATTTCAGTCGTTTCACTCCTTTTGGCCACACATCACCTTTTCTTGCTTTCTTAACTTGAACTGCTTCTTCACCTTCGTTGTCAAGTTCGCAAGTTCTTTTATTCAGTTCTTTTCTTTGTTGTACTTGCTCTTGATTTTCATCAGTGACTTTCTCATTTTCTTTCTCAACAGCAGTCTCTTGAGACCCAGTAGCTGGTGCCCACTTTATTTGACTTGTACTTGGTTCTTCCTCTTGTTCAGCCTTTTCAGAATCCGTAACACTAGATTCTATAGCTTCATGTTCTTCAGCTTCTGGTTCTGTTCTTTGCTTTACCAATTGCTGCTCTTCTTCTTGTCTTTCAAGTGGACTTGGGACTCTGCTTGTATGACTAGCATGAATCCAATTTGGCAAGCCACCAGACTTTACTGCTGTCGTTGTTACCAATATGATCTGATATGGCCCATTCCACCTGGATTCTAAACACAACTTCCTCACATGTTTCTTGACCAGAACCCACTCTCCTGGACTCAAATCATGTGCTTGATCCGGCTGTGTTGTGGTTGCAATTTCTCCAACCTGATGAGACACAGAACGCACCAGATCAGCCAATCCTTTGCAATAATCAAGCACTAGATCATCAGTAATATTCATCAGTTTGTTTGCTGGTACAATTGCTTGTCTCATGGCTCTCCCCATCAAAATATCTTGAGGACTCAATCCAGTCTTTTTATCAGGAATGCTTCTAAGACTCATTAATACCAGGGGTAAAGGCCTGGCCATTTCAGCTTCTACCCAGCGAGAAAACAAACAAACAACCACCAACACTTATTTCAGTCCATTACAAGGGGGAAGTTCTATAAAGTCTAACTGTAGTCGGGTAAATGGTCCTGCTGCTTTTCCAATTCGACCCCAACTAACAACTGTCTTTCTACCTGGATTTTGCTGCTGGCACACTATACACCTCTGGCAAAGACTCTCTGTAATGACCTTAAACTTTGGGTTGTACAATGACTGCTTGAAGAGCCTGATCATAGCATCTCTTCCAACATGTGCAATTCCATGGTACATCCTTGCCATCTGAGACAGTAAACTATCTGGCATTACTGGTCTTCCATCAACATACACCCATACTCCATCTTCTGCTCTCTTTTTACAACCTAATTTCATCCAGATTTCTTTTTCTTCCTCATTTGCTTCTTCGTGAAGCTGCCTAATTTTTTCCCATGTTTCCGAAGAAGTAAACATCAAGTGGCAATTTGTATGTTTTTTCTCCATCCCTCTATTGATTGAAATTGAATTTTGTGCACAGAAACGAGCCACTTGGTCTGCGTATCTGTTTCCATTTGTCACATAGTCATTTCCTGACTTGTGTGCTGAACATTTTACCACAGCAATCTTTTTGGACATTTGTAATGCATTCAATAGATCCTTCACATTTTCCAGATCGGGGATCCTGAAGAGGTCAGAAATCCTCTTTGCATCCAAACTGACCAAAATCATGCACCACCCCAAACCCATATTGACTATCAGTGAATATGGTTACTCTCAGATTTTTTCCAATTATACATGCTCTAGTTAAAGCAATCAGTTCAGAAATTTGAGCAGAATTTATCCCCTTTAGACAGGATGCTTCAAGAACCATTGACACTATACATACTGCATGGGCAGCACTCAATGCACCTTTTTCATCTCTCAGACAAGATCCATCCACAAACATCACACTATCTGACTCTTCTAGTGGTGTATCCTTTATGTCAGGTCTTGGTTTCGTGCACAATTCTGTCACATCCAAACAATCATGATCTGCTTCATCTTTCACTTCTTCACAACTTACACTCGGCAACAAGGTTGCTGGGTTCAATGTTGTACATCTTGTCACTGTCACATTTTCAGCACCCAAAATCACTCTTTCATACCTAGTCAGCCGACTATACGGCATATGCTGAGTCCGAGTCCTTGTTAATAGGATCTCAACAGAATGTGGCACATATACTTTCACTGGATGTCCCATAACAATTGTTTCGCTCTGCTCTAGACTCACACAAGTAGCAGCCACTGATTTTAAACAATCTGGTAATGCGGCAGCCACTGAATCCAAAGTAGCAGAAAGATATGCTACTGGACGACGTGCCAGTCCATGTTTTTGCGTTAGGACTGAAAGTGCGCGTCCATCTCTCTCACAACAGAATAATGCAAAATCTTTTGTGTAATCCGGCATTCCCAAAGCAGGTTCTCGACAAAGACTATCTCGCAATTCAATAAAAGCCTTCATACACTCTTCATCCAATTCAATCGGATCAACCACATCTTTATGTGTCAACCTCTGTAAAGGTTTTGTAATCAGTGAAAACCCACTGATCCATTGTCTACAGTATCCAACCATTCCCAAAAACATTCGAACTTCTTTTTGATTCTTAGGAGGACCCATCTGCAAAATCACATTGATTTGGTCTTGCGTTACTTTTCTAACTCCTTTTTCAATTTTGTGTCCCAAATATTGAACCTCTTTTTTGACAAAACTGTAATTTTGCTGGTGACACTTTATGCCCACCTTCTGCCAAATGATTCAGTAAGGCAATTGTATCTGTCACACAGGCTTCTCGTGTTTTTGATGCCACCAGTAGGTCATCAATATACTGCACTAACACTGAATTTTCTGGCATAATCAATGACTCCAAACATTTTTTCAAAATCTGATTAAAAATCGAAGGACTCTCTGTATACCCTTGAGGAACTCGGCACCATGCCAAAACACGGTTTCCGACCCGGAAAGCAAAAAGATTTTGGCTATCCGGATGCAAAGGTATCGAGAAAAATGCTTGACACAGATCAATTACTGTGTACCATTCTGCATCACAAGGAATTTGATAAAGAATCACTTTTGGATTTGGCACTATTGGACAGCAAGGTACTACAATCTTATTAATTTTTCTCAAATCCTGAACTATTCTATATTTTGCACTTGGCTTCTTAATCCCCATAATAGGTGAGTTACAAGGACTACTTAGTATTTCTTTTAGAATACCTTGCTCAATCATTTGATCAATTACAGGAATTACTCCTGCTGTTATTTCAGGATTCATCTTGTACTGAGGTGTGTTTGGATATATTGCACCTGGTTTAACTGTAACCTGAATAGGATCCACACCCTTCATTAAACCAATGCCTTTTCCTGTAAAATCCCATACATCAGGTCTTACTGCATTTCTCAACTCTGCAGGTAAATCTTCTTCTGTTAGCAATGAATATAAATCATTCACTTCTGTCCCTTGCTTCGCTAACATCATTTTAAAAGCAATATCCTCATCTGGTGTTTGAAAAGCAATACCATCTGGCGTACAATAGATGGTGCAATTCATTTTACAAAACAAATCCCTACCTAAAAGGTTCACCAGACTTGTATCACATACCACAAACCGATGCATGTCTCTGAATCTTCCAATATGAACTTCTATTGGTCTTGTTATTGAAGTCTTAATATGTTTATTTGAAACTCCCACAACTTGGATAGTTTCTCCCGAGAGGGGTAGGTTTGGGATTTCTGCTGCTCTCACAGTAGAACGGGTAGCACCAGTGTCCAGTAAGAATGTAACATTATTACCTTCCACTTTACCATCAACAAAAGGACCTGATTGATCTACCTCTAGAGATGCGCCAAGCACGCACTCTTCCTCCTCCCTCAGGCACCGTCATTGAGATGAGTCTGAGTCACTCTCTGAACATTGCAATAAATACTGTGAAACCACTTGTACATTTTGATTCTTACCAACTTGTTCACCTGCGTGAAATCCAGAATTCGCACTGTATCTCTGTACTTGAGCATTCACATTATTTGGCACAGGAGCTTGAGGCACCTGTACTTGTTGTGTCTGTGGTGTAACTACCTGCTGCTGTTGTTGTTGATTCACAACCACTTCATTCTGCATGTGCGGATTGAAATTTTGATTCATTCCATTATTTTTCAGTAAAGATCTACACTCATTCCTCCAATGTCCAAACTTTCTGCACGCATGACAAGGAAATTTCTTTTTCAGTTCTTCCCTACTCATCTTACCTCTACCTCTACCTACATTTAGTACCTGACCTTTTTGATTTTGTCCTTTCATCTGAAAATCTGTTTGAGAACCATTGTTTCCATCCTTCTGTTCTGCCACTTTCACCTGTGCCCACATCATTTTCTCTTTCAGCTTTTTATGCCTTGACTCAATATCATCACTACAATACTTAGCATATCTCAGAATCTCATTGACTGTTTTACTCTGCCAACAAATTAAATGTTGCTGAATCATGTTACTAATTTCAGGTATCAATCCAAAAACAAACCTATACACAAAGTGTCCCATATCTTTATCACCTATACTTTCAAAATCACTATACAGTTTGAACACCTGTAACAACCATTCATAATAAGCATGTACCGATTCTTTGGGTTCCTGATTTGTCCTGTCAATTTTGACCCAATCTGTTTCTTTTGGAGAAATTTTACTATCCAAGAAAGTAATTACTTGATTATATTTCTTTATCACTTCTTCTGAAGGTGCTCCTGTTTTCACATCTCTAGGATATTCTTCTTTTGGCCAGTCAACAGTAATTTTACACTCAGTCCATAAGTCAGCTGGAACTACAATCTCAAACAAACCATCTAGATCTTTTAACAAAACTTTTAAAACTTTTACAAACCTCTCTACCTGTTTGTACCACTTGACAGGTTTTTCTCTCAACCTAGGAAAATCATTTGTAAAGGATAATATATCCTGTCTTGACCAGGGAACGTGAACATATCCACCACCTGGAACTTCTCTCATTGGGCATACCATTTCAGCCTGATCTGTTTCTCTTAATGGAAATATAGACGCATTTTTACTTGCAATTATTTCTTCCTTCTTTTTCGCCCATCTACCTTTCCACCGTTCGAAATCTCCCCACTTCTTCAAAGTATTCATTCGTTTTTTTATTTGCAATCGTTTGCCAGACGTATTCAAACTCTCCAAATCTTTATCAGTAAAATCCAATCTATACGTTTTTTGCAAAACTTTAGACTTTTCTATGTCTACTTCATATTCTTGTGCAGCTTCTGCCAACCTCTCATGTAGATTCCTTGCTTTCCATGTAATATTCTTACACAAAAGTAACAACTCTTCATCTCTGTACTTACTCAATCTTTCTGGACTTATTGTACCAATAATCATTTCTTTCAGATCCACTCTCAATCTATATTAATGTGGGGAATGCAGGTGCACTGCCTGTTTCTGTTATTTTATCAAAAATTATTATGCTAATCAATTTTTATCTATTGGTGCATCACCACCGCACGTGTTGACAGCACGTGCAGTTATGAACTGTGTGTCTAACAGGAACCAGGGCCTGGATGTGGTGAGCACTGTTCACTAAGAACTGAATGTTCTAGACTACTCTAAATTAACCTTTTACAATTGTCATGATATAATGCAGGTTGAATAAACTCAATAAATCAATAAACCATAAAGAATATGTCACTTATTTTTAAGTATCAGGGAATTCTCAGATACCTACACCATCTACCACGTCTTTTTTGTCACAGGCACCAGACCAAGGGCATCCCCCATTATTAAGCACACAAAAAACAATAGAGTCAACCACAAAACCAGGAGAGGAAACGGGAGGAAAAACTTTACGCAGCAGCAAGAACAGAATTTGATAATCAACATATCATCGGTCGTTTTTTATCCAATCAGCAAACAAATGTATTAAGGAGGGGCATGTCATTTGTCCCTACGACCCTTACCACTCAACTGGAAACTGAGGTCGCCTTCTACAAGTTTATGCATAAATTACGTCTAAAACATTACTTTACTAATGTGATCACGGATACCAATGAACAGGAGGAAGACACCATTACATGCTTTAAACCCAAAAGCAAGTATCAAGCATCAGTTACGCACAAGATGCTAGATGCATTTGAGAACATGGTGAAGAATGATTTGTCTAAATTAAACTACAAAAAGAATAAAGATAACAATTTAACTGAACATGACAGAAGATTAATCCGGTCAATAGCTAATAACACCTCTCTAACATTGAAGCCAGCAGACAAAGGAGGAGCATTTGTTGTCATGGACACCACATACTATGTTGGGAAAGTTAACGAACATGTTTCTGATGACACAACGTATCTGCTACTTGACAGTGATCCTACCACAAAACTGCAAGGAATTCTACAAAGCATACTTAATGAAGCAGAGGAGATGGGATCAATAGACACTCAATTAAAATTATATCTTACCACCAACAATCCTCGCAGACCCAAGATATACATGATCCCTAAAATTCACAAAAATCCAGAAAATCCCCCTTTCCGACCAATAGTATCGGAATGTGGGTCTCTTTTTGATCCATTGGGAATGTATCTGGACCACTACCTGCAGATGTTTGTTCAAAATTGGTGTACATACACTAGGGACACTACGGATTTTTTACAAAAACTTCAAAACATTCAGTCATACATTCAAGATCATTGGGTACTGTGTACAATAGACGTCACAGCTTTATACACATCGATTCCACATGTGGCAGGTCTCGAGGCCACAGAGTGGGCACTGCTTAAAATGAAGGACATGGAGTTTGATAAGGTATTTCTGTTGAAGTTTCTTCAATTTTGCCTCAACCACAGCTATTTCTCGTGGCAAGGAGACTTCTATGCCCAATTAACTGGAACATCCATGGGTTTCTCAGGAGCACCGGCCAACATCTTTATGGCGAAATTTGAAGATGAATTCATCTTAAGCGACACAGAATGGACATCAGGCATTGCACAATATTGCAGATATATCGATGACATCTTCTTAATTTGGACAAAATCAGCCAAAAATTTGGAGCATCTGATACGACAGTTAAACACCAGAAATCCCAGGATTCAATTCACATATACCATTAATAGCAAACAGACTAATTACTTGGATGTTCTCGTGACAAAAGATTCAACAGGAGCTGGATTACAGACACAGGTTTACACGAAGCCAACTGATAGAAACAGCACGCTTCATTTCACCAGCTTTCATCCAAAAAGTCTTATTCTCAACTTGCCATTTTCACAATTTACCAGAATCAAAAGAATATGTTCAGATCCTGATACAGAAAAATCTAAGATTTCCGAGTATAAACAGAGATTCATACAAAGGGGGTACCCTGAACATATCCTACAGGCAAGCATAACCAGGCTTGAAGGCAAAGAACGGATGTCTTTATTTACCAAATCTATGGAAATTAAGAGAAATACACCAACCTTTGTGTCCAAATACTCCACATGTTCTAATCATATAAAGCGGATAATCAACAGTAGATGGGAACTTCTTGAAAAAGAACCTGATTTTAAGAGACTATTCAGCACTAAGCCGCCATTTGCTTATACCAGAGGCAAGAATTTACAAGAACTGATTACAACTCCGAGAAGATGTTCAGATACCACACAATTCAAGGGAACGTCCAAATGTTTTAATTGCATCCACTGGAACAATATAGTTGTAGGAGACACACTAACGCATCCAAATTCCGGCAAAAACATAAAGTTGAGACATTCTTCAGATTGCAACACGAATAACGTCATCTACTGTCTAAAATGTCCATGCGGAAAGGCTTACGTAGGCAAGACAGAACGGAAACTTAAACTCAGATTGACGGAACATAAGAGTACTATACGTACCCTTAACAAAACATCCAGTGTAGCAGTCCACTGGCAGGAGGCTAAACATGCCATATCACAGTTAAGGTGCCAGATTGTAGAAGTAGTTAAATTGACCGAGGGTGTCGACAATAGTAAAAAACTTCTGCAACGTGAAGTTTTCTGGATAAATTTCCTAGACACTCTAGCCCCTAAAGGGTTAAATGACAGGGTAGACATGAGTTGTTTTTTATGAACCTATCAGGGATTGGTCTAGTGTTGATGCATTCATGAACATTTTGTTTATGTTTATGTGTAAAATGAGCCTATGTTTGAATTTTCTAGGGTTTATTCTTTCTAGCTTTCTTTCTCTAGAACTTTCTCACCGGGATTTCCTTCACAATACTAAACTTTCAGATTTTAATTCACACCACCACTACTTTATATGTATCAGTCTCGACATATTTGAGGTTCTTGATCTAGTACATCATCGTAACTATATTGGGCGTTCCCCTTCTTTAAAATTACAATACCCCGTTCTTTTGTCCCACCATTTTTCCGACTATACATATCACGCTGTTGTGATTGAGAAGAATCAGTATATTCGTCCTTCTTTTTTAGGCATACTTTATTGGTAGTTTTCAACACAGTGACCAGCTCTATATACACTTTTCCTCGATCCATGGTTAGTCCGCTTTCTATGACTGTCGTTTAGCACGTTGCGTTGACGTTCCACTACGGCTTTTTCACTCGCCACAGTTCAACCTGTCGCCATTACGCGAATTGTTTTCTCTGGATTTCGGTAAGATTTACACTTTTAGAATTTCTTTCCATATGTTTAGTTTAAGCCAGCCGTGACTGCCATTCAACCGATCTTAATCTTTGTTTCAGACGTTGTTGCTTAAATAAAAGACGCAGTATACTTTGGATACATATTGGATATTTAAGGTGAGCGCTTCGCCGCATCTTACTATCTACAACCGCTTATTATGCATACGGCATGTCATGCTAATAACATTCACTCCCCTACGTCTTTACAGAGAGCGGTTCCCTTTTGTGTTTAGTACGCACTTCGAGTCAATTTGGGGCCATTCTGCACCATTTTAAGGTGAGCTTCTACAAGCATTTGATTTACATTTCCAATCGGTTGCAGCAGCATTTGACCATTTACCCCTTATTACATCCATTCGTAGGAGGGCGACTTTTCGTATACATTCTTTCCATTACTCCACATTATTGTTCCAGGTAAGTTTTTCCCACGCTACCGTCTTTCACCCACGTGTTACATCCTTTTAAGTATTTGTATAGCGTCTTCACCTATTTGGACTCCAGGTGCTGGTACGACTGGGTCTTCTTACATCTTTTCATTTTTTCAACGCACAACTTCATTGACATCTACCACTAATACACAGAATGCCTGATCTGTGCACTTTTTATTCTTTACTTGTCACTTCTCTTTGAACTTGCACTTTGTTCTCTCTATTTTCCATATTTGGGCTCATTTCACAATACGACAACGAATGTGAGCACACAGGCATATTGTTGGGTATATAGATTTCTCCATGTAAATATGTACATAACTCTAAAATTGATATATATGTTTGATTACAGACATGCCCCGGAGGAAGGGACCGCAGAGTCCCGAAATGCATCGGGCTTCACGTTAATGGGAAGATAAAAACTTGTTTTGCAAAGATTGTAACATTTGCATATTTTTAAAAATTTTGTTTTGGTGAAAAAAAATTTTGGTGAAGAATTTTGCTTTGGGCAACGTACAACATGTATTTTCATTGTTATTCAGTGAAAAGAGTTTACTGAACGACGTGTTCATTGTCATTTGTTAATCAACAGCAAATTGATTATGATACTTAAAAATAAGTGACATATTCTTGATGGTTTATTGATTTATTGAGTTTATTCAACCTGCATTATATGCATGACAATTGTAAAAGGTTAATTTAGAGTAGTCTAGAACTTTCGGTTCTTAGTGAACAGTGCTCACCACATCCAGGCCCTGGTTCCTGTTAGACTCACCACTCTCAATCTAGCCACATCTATACTTGATTGTGACTTATTCTTTTCCATTCCTCTTATCCAGTCATCTAACTCCTCTGGCGAAGGACCCACCGAACTCCCTGAAACTGGAGTTATTCCACTAACATTCTGCACTATTTTTCTAGGATCCATCTGTACACTTCTCTTTGGTGTTTCAGTTACATTTTCACTCACTGGAAGATCAATCAATGAAGTACTCATCTCAACTTGTTCTGATCCACTAACATTCCTGGCATTATTCACGGGAATTGTCAATGCATGTACCCTCGATATATTCTGACTCTCACCATACAATGGACCTATAGGACCAATTGTTACTGGTACCAACAATGCTTCTGCATTCAGACTCATCTGACTAATTCTCTGGGTTAACTCCTCTCTCGCCTTATTCAACATGTCAATCTCGTTCTCCTGCAACACTCGAGTGTGTGAAGCTACCGGAACTTGTGTAACCTGTGAAACTTGTGGAGCTTGTGGAACCTGAGGAACTTGTATTTCAATTAGTGGTGCATTTGGAATTATTTCCCCTGAATTTTCCTGATATGGTGGAGGTCTCTTTTATAGTATTTCATCCAACAACTCATCATCAATCTCATTCGAATCATTATCTAGTTCCGAATTCTCTAAATTATTCTTTTTCTCTTTACTTTTGCCTCCAGTCTGATCGTCAGCAACTATTACTGGATATAATCCATCTGCAATTACATCTCTCCTCCATCTTTTCTTTTGATCCTCCCATCTAGACTCAGAATACCTCGTTATTATATTCCTGTATTTAATTCCATTCCTGTCTCTCTCCCTTTTATAAGCCTCATGTTCCCATTCCTCAAGCGCTTCATACTGCGTAGGTCTAGGACTTGGCTTTAATGAATTCATTTGTCCTCTCAAGTTCTCCAACATCCTTACATTAAATGTACCATGCTCTGGAAAAGCTAAAACTCCATCATCTTCGAGTATAACTCATCTAGTTCTCTAACCATGTACACGTATGATACCCACGTTCCAACATCATAAAAGAAGCAGGCGTTCTCGGAGGAGGTATAGGAAGTCCCTCTCTGGTAACTATCGGCTTGTCTTTTTTAAATAAATCTTTTATTCTTTTTACCAATTTCATTTTAAAACACTCTTTTTCTCGCTAAATAAACCAAAACAAACAAGAGAAAAATTCCGTAAATCATCTCACTCTATTTGCTAAATCCCAACCAATACCAGCGTGACTCACACCAACCAACCAATCGCGGCTCACTACATATCCACTATCTCAACCAATGCTAGCGCGGCTCACAGCAACCAACCAATCACGGCTCACTACACGCCTGCTGCCTGACCAATGCCAGCGCGACTTTTTGTGACATCAGTATTACTCCTGCTACTGACCCTCCCTTTACAAAATAATACGGCAATGTATAATCTAGGGTTTATCAACTATTTCTTGTTAGAAACAACACAAAACAATGCTACTTTGTCTGCTCCACTAATAAAAGAGATAGTTCGATTAACTCGAAGAGTTTTTCTTTTACTTCTAGTAAAATAACGACCAGCGCTACTCTACTCTCAATCAAGTTAAAGGAGGTCTTGGTACTCCTCTGGGGATACTAGCCAAAGTTTCGGAAGAGGACTTTCCTTCCAGAAAGAGGTCTTGGTACTCCTTTGGGGATGTAAGGCCAGAGTTTCAGAAGCGGACCTTTCACTATTTCATGCGATCTTCTTTCAATCGAATGTGTTCCTCAAATAACATCGTTAGCCTTTCGCTGTTCGATATTACAACAACAGACAAAGTACTTCTGCAGTGTGATACCTTTCCACACTATTCCTCTGCCACTTAGGCTAAAATAACATCATCCTAGGATCTTAGGTAACTCCGTACCCGTACTTCCAAACAACATAAAACACAAACACTAACTTCTCATGTTAATAATCAATAAATCAATAATCAATAATTATTGCCAAACTAATCAATATTTAACCATCCTCTGCTACCAAAACTGATCCAGCGATCAGGGATCAATAACTTTTCACAATCAAAGGCCCATTTACACTACCCAACTAATCCCTTCACGCTGGGGTTCAGTGTGATGCAAGTTTATTCCTGACTCACTAAATACACTTTAGAAACCTGCATTTCTCCTTACAAATAAATGTGGCGACGAACCTATAGTTGAAAAGTTGATGACAATAATAAGTACTTATCTATGCTACTAAAATAATAACAGACTCAGTGTGTAGTTTATGTTGTTTATTGTAAAATATTGTGAGAAATAAATGCTCATCAAATACAGTTACACAAATGCAAATCATAGATTATCACAGAGAGAGAACATTGGCAATGTATAAAACAAACTCATTTCTATAAACAATGCATTGAAGGAGTGGATAGGCGAAGAGAGAAAAGTTTCAGAGACAAAATACATTTGCAAATGAATATGCAAATTTTAGGAGATTATCTATACTAAACCAAGTAAGAATCAGGGAAATCTACCCCTCTGGCCAGTCGGGGCAGCGAGGCCACTCAAATAGAGTCAAGTGACAAAGATTAGGTCAAGAATCAGGAAACAGGTAGGCCTCTAACTGGAAACAGCAAACAGACGACAGCGACGATCTCCCGCTAGCTAACACCAGCTGAAACACCTATTCCAAACCACACCCACCAGGGGCTTTCAATTATACCCTAAAACCTAAATGTCCAACCCACATATGTTTCAAAATCAGTACGAAATCCATCTCCCATTGGCTAAGATTGGGGGTGTTCTGTCACACCACTCTCGTCATGACCATTTTATTAGACACCTCTTTGTCTTAAACATTAAGCATTACGACAGATTCATCCCAGGAAACAACTTTGAATACAATCATTGTAAACATTTCCTGCAGTTCCATGATGTTGCAAATCTCTACGCCTCTATTATCCGCCTCTGCCATCTCGTGAAGGAAACTTGTTCACTTCCATTTGTAATCTAATTTTTTTTTTCTGCAACTTTGCAAACATTCAGTACTCCTTGAAGGTCGCATTTTTCATGCCCTTGCGCTCTCTTCTCATTCGAATCTTTCTTTTGGAATATTTAATGATTTTCAGTCAAATATTAACCCTCTATAGAAAACAAATACAAATATTTATTATTTTCATGAAATGTTATTTCATTTTGTACACCATCCCAGCATTGCACTAACCCATGCACAACCCATGTTATTCCTAGCAAAATATTATTAAGGTGCACAAAAGCAGCATTAGTCTTTTTATCAAAGCAGTTTTGTGGCCTAGTTCCATGCATTAATACACGCATTAGTTTTACGCATGCGCATAAGCATTTCCCCTTATTTTAACGTTTTAAATAATATTTTTCACAGCACACTGTTAATGAATGTTACTGAGGGTTCAATCCGAGCTGGTTTTATTTTCTCAAAACCCTGCTCCATCAATAGTATTCGCCTAAAGTATTTGGGAAAACCTCTCCTCATATTTCTTTAAAGCATATATTTTAAGAGAAAACAAGGAAAACTTGATTTATTGCTATCCTTCCATTCTTTAGCCAATATATTTTCAATGACCTCATGCACTGGCAGGTCATCTGGTGGAGGTATATAGTAATGTGTAAGAAATAATCTTTCGGAGCCTTCTTGGCCTGAAAACCCAGCATGTCCTTTATTTGTTTAAGGACTTCCTAATGTTGAACCACATTTTCCCCTTCCTCCCCTTCCTCCTCATGGAGAGTTTTCTTCCTTTTCAAAGCAGGTTGCGCCAAGGCAACATTAAGTGCATCATCAATCATGGATTGTAGCTCTGAGCCTCCGACCGAGAAACAGAAATCACCCACTCCTCTTTCAGAGCAGCTCTCGATGTGATTGGAATAGGCACTGTACTTATACACTCAGTCCCGCTATACGCAGTGACTTCCCGTTTAGATCAGGTTGCCTAGCAACCAATATGTAGTAGTCTTCCTAAAGCATGTATTCTTCACTGTCTATTAATCTGTTCTTTAGAGCTTATTATGTCACTGTCATGGTGATGGAATGTGATGGTTTGAACTCTAAGGGGCAGTTGTCAGTTGTCCCTGGAAGCTGTGGAGATGGACAGTCATTAAACTGGTTGTTCTCACACTTACCTGTCTCAGTGTGATTACTACAAATTTGGCGACGAGTTGGACTGTCCCTCTCTCCACCCATGTGTGCTGTGCTGAAGTCTCCGTTATTCCTGCTGTTTGGATTGTTTTATGACTTTTGGTCTGCTGGAAAGCTTGCAGTTTGGCCTGCAAAGTGTGCCGTGCTGAAGTTGATGCTGTGGTGGATATTGTGTTTGATTCGCTGAACTCCCTCTGTGTGAAGAAAACCATTTCGTCTCTTCATTCACCCGAGGAAGGTTTGGCAGGCAGTTTCCTGTTTTGCGACTACTAAAGATCTTCTCTACAATTTTATCGTGCTGCTCCCAAGCGCTCGCGGTGTCTTATCTTGAGGCCATATAAACCGTGAGTTTTACGGATCATCTGAGTGTGTTGGCAAGTGTCCTGTGTTCCGCACTGCTTAAGTGCGTTCATCCGCAGCCGGAGATCCTTCATGCCTGCTGTGTGCCGAATGATGACGCAACAGAATCCTGCAGCGGTTCTGGAGAACGTGTCACTTTGAGGCGTTGCTACGCAAGCCACGGGAGTGTCAGGTCTACGCAGCTGCACGTCTAAGAGGAGCGTACTCGCACTTGTCATCACATCCAGTGGCGCGTCACTGAGAGGCATCAGGATTTCTCTCTTGACACGCCGTAGCTTACGTTCATGCGTGTCTTTGAGGGGTGTGTGCGAGCTTTAATTCTCACACGGATAACAATCTAGGTTTGTCACCTAGCAACGCAGAGGGGAATTTCTTGTTCTTCACACCTACGTCTGGATTTTCTCTTCGTCAGTGTGATTTATCCGTGGCCAGGCTCCGAACGCTCTGCAGTTTCCTGGTATGAACATTTTGGTGAAGCACACAAGTCAACTCATCAAAAGAATTTTGAAGTATAATTTATAGCACTTTTCTTGTGTTATCTATGGTTAACCTACCTGGAGGAGATTACAGCATAGTTAATGCTACTAGTCTGATTTTATACTGTAGTATTGTGACAGTGTGTGGTAGTGTTGTCTATTTAAAAAAAAAAACACAAGATTAACCCATTTTTCTTTACAGGATTAACCTACCTGGAGGAGATTACAGCATAGTTAATGCTACTTGTCTGATTTTATATTGTAGTATTGTAACAGTGTGTGGCAGTGTTGTCTATTAAAAAACACACACAAAAAACAACAAGACTAACCCATTTTTCTTTACAGGATTAGTTTAACTATTTGTACTTTTTTTTTTCTTTTGCTAGGGTATTGTTTAGATGCAAAATGTACAACCCCCGCCCTCCGTTTTTACAGCTTCCAGGTGATCCGCCAAACAGGTGGAAGATATGGTACAGGGCTTTTGTGAATTATTTAGGTGCCATGGGGGGTACTAGATTTAGTGCTGAGAGGTAAAGATTTATTTTGGAGCATAATCTAGGGTTTTAGGGTCAAGCTGTTCTAGAACACTTACCTCCTCTTGATGTTGTTGAAGGAGAAGAGGTGTTGAATAAATTTGATATGGCTGTGAAAATGTTGGAGAAACAGTTCGATGTGGAAGGTAGTCTGGTGGTAGCCAGACACAAGTTTTTTACAAGAGTACAAGACACTGATGAAAGTATTGTGCCTTATGTTGCGGCTTTGCGCATTCTTGCTTCTGAGTGTGAATTTGAACACTTTTCCTCTCAACTTATTCGTGATCAAATTGTAGTCCATTGTAAAGACAAAAAGGTTCAAGAAAAATTGCTTACTCTAAAGAATCCCTCTCTACAAGAAACAATCACCATTGTCAAAAGCATTGAACTGTCTCAAAAAGCCTCGAAAGAGCTTAAACCCGAGAAGAAAATTGTGGGTGTGGTGAAGGAGCATAAAGATCAAGGTGATAAGTTACAGGGAGATAAAGACAAACCACACAGTGAGCAAAAAGGGGGTAGGTACACTTCTTTTAAACCTGAAAAAAAGTAGGTTTTTCTAAAAATCTTTGTGCAGAATGTGGATTTCCCTCTCATTTTCCTAATTCCCGGATTTGTCCTGCTAAGAATGCTTCCTGTCGGAAGTGTGGTAAACAAGGACATTTTGCAAAAGTGCGTGGTTTCCGAGGTAATGTCAATGTGGTTTATACTGAGGAGGATAAGGATGATCCTGTGAGTGAGATTGTGAGTTCTTTAACTGATGTTATTGTGGTTGTTAAGGATGACTCAGAAAATTGTGTTGATCCTGTAGTAGAAGTTTTGGTTGATGGAAAGCTTATACAATTGTTGGTGGATTCTGGAGCACGCATGACTATGCTTACCGAAGAATTGTTTGAGAGTGTGTGGAGGGATAAATCTCTCAATCCACCAGACAGAAGTCCTGTTTCTTATGAAGAGAGGAGAATTGATTTGAAGGGATTTTTTGAAACAAGTCTTGTTTTCAAAGACAGACATATCCATGGGAAGGTTTATGTGGCAAAGAAAGGTCTTAATATACTTGGTTGGTATCATCAGGGTTTATTTGGCATGACTCTTAGACCAGGAACTATTGAACAAGTCTCGGTGGTGGATGACACTCCTCAAGGTGAGAGTTTGGTTGCATGGTCCAACAAATTCCCGAGCGTTTTTGCGGGTAGTTTGGGATGTGTCAAAGGTTTTAAACATTTTTATCAAAGTTAAGGAGCAAGCTACCCTGGTTAAACACAAGCTACGTAATGCACCCTTTAGTATCAGAGATGATTTGTCGGGTGAGCTTAAAAGGGTGTGTGAGTCGGGAGTCATTGAACCAATTGAGTCCTCTCTTTGGTTGTCTCCTTTGGTGGTGGCTCGTAAGAAGAATGGGAGTCTTAGAGTGTGCATTGACTTGCGCAGTCTGAACAAAGAGATCTGGGTGGACTCCCATCCTCTCCCTCGTATTGATGATATTCTATCTAAGTTTGAGGGTGCTAGATTCTTTTCTAAAATTGATCTTGCCTCCGCTTACCACCAAGTGGAATTGGATCCCGAGTGTAAACATTTGACTGCTTTTGTGTCTCCGGTTGGGACTTTTCAGTTCAGAAGGATGCAGCTTGGCTTAGCTTCGGCAACCTCGGTCTTTCAACGTGTTATGGAGAAAGTCTTAGAGGGTGTCATTGACACTGTGGTTTTCCAGGATGACATTCTGGTTGCATGAAGGTGCAGGGAATCACATGATAAAAATCTTGCCGTTGTATTGGAGAGATTACAGGAGAAAGGGATTGTGGCCAACAAACTCAAATGTGTTTTCGGTGTGGAATCCATTGAATACTTGGGTCATCGGATTTCTGGTGATGGTATTGTACCAAGGGAAGGTCTTATCGAGGCGATTGTGAATGCTCCGTGTCCTTCATCCAAAGAACAGGTCTCTTCATTTTTGGGAGTATGTGAGTTTTACACAAAGTTTATCTCTAATTTTGCAGCAAAAACTGTACATATGCAAGGCTTACGGAAGAGAAAAGCCACATTTATCTGGGATAAATCCTGTCAGGAGGAGTTTACCCACATCAAGCAAGAACTGGGATCCTGCAAAATACTTACGCCGTTTCATCCTCACTACCAGTGTACTGTGTCTGTGGATGCCAGTTTGGATGGATTGGGAGGGATGATCTCTCAGTTCAAGCAGGGGAAGGAACACACCATTGGATTTGCCTCCCGAGCATTACGTCCAAGTGAAAAAAATTACTCTGAAATTGAGGGAGAGTAGCTGGCGTGTTGTTGGGCTGTCAAAAGATTCAAGTGTTTTCTTTGGGGTAAAACGGTCAGATTACTGACTGATCACAAACTGCTCATCCCCATTCTCAATGGTAACATTGTCAAGGATCACACTCCAAGAATTGCAAGATTAAGTTCTAAATTGTTGCAATATGATTTTGAGGTTGCACATATTCCTGGCGGGAAAAATACAAGGGCTGATTTTCTCTCAAGGTCTCCTTTACCTTTGGGAAAACAGGAACTTTGTGATGATGATGCTGATGAAGAATGTTTGATCGCTGCTGTGGATGTTTGCAGTCAGGGTTGTTTTACTGAATGTGAGTGGTTCTGTGCTATGGAGTCGGATTCTGTACTCAAGAGAGTTAAGGGTTTCATAGTGTCGGGTTGGCCCAAAGAAAAGCATTTGGATGGTGAGCTTCATCCTTTTGCTAAGATTGCTGATGAGCTTACTTTGGAGGGTGTTGAAATGGTCATGCGGGGGATAAATGTATTCCTCCTGAGTCGCTGAGGGCTCGCATCATCGACTATGGTCATGCGGGTCATCTTGGACAAACAAGCACCAAAAGAAGGATCCGATGTGTGTACTGGTGGCCTTCTATGGATTGCCAAGTAAATTATGTTGTAGAGGGATGTGTGACGTGTTGCACCAGTGACAAAGTCATCAAGGTCGCTGCTCCTCCTTTACAAGAGGTGGAACTTCCCAATGGTCCTTGGTTGAAGTTAGCCATAGATTTTGTGGGTCCTTTTAATGTCTTACCTAATAAATACAAATTTTGCTTTGGTTGTTGCAGATTACTTCAGTAAGTGGTGGGAGGTTCAATTCATGTCTGATCCCAATACACAGGAAGTTATCAAATTCCTTCAGTGTCTTTTTGCCAGAGAGGGTTTTCCAAAAGAGATTGCATCTGACAATGGGGTGCAATTTACTTCCAAGGAGATGTCTGTGTTTTTAAGTCAATCTGGGATCTCACATCGCCGTGTCGCTCTTTATCACCCACAGGCCAATGGTTTCATTGAGCGCACAAACTGCATTTTAGTTGAGTGTGTTCAGTGGGCTGTTTCTACTAGGACTGATATCAAAGAAGCAGTCCAAAGTATGTTGTGGGCTCATCGCACTACTCCCAGTCCTATCACGGGTTCTAGCCCTTTTGTACTGCTTCGTGGAAGGGCGGCTTCTTTTCATATGTGCCCGGCTTGGATGAAAAAATGGGGTTCACGGTCATTGTGTGGGAATCCTCAAACTGAAGTGAGGACGCATGCTCATTCTGTTGTCCCTGATGAGGGTGGATTTGAGTCTAGCATTCATGTGGGAGATTGGGTGAGAATTAAATCTCCTATCAATGTGGCAAAGGGATTGTCTAAATATGGCCCTCCTGTCAAAGTGGATGCCACTTCACGCTTTGCTGTGAGGGTCAATGGGAGGAATTGGTGGAATTTGTCAAGAATTTATAAAGTTCCTTGGAGAGTTGTGTTGCAATTGGGTCTTGAGTCTGGCAGTGATCCTGCTCAGGTCCAGCAATGTTGGAGGGGGCGTTCTCTGCAATTTTCTCAGTCTCCTAAGTTGGAGTATGTTACTCCTCGCACGAGTGGAAGGACAATTGTTCCGCCTAACCATTTGAATTTATAGTCAATTATTCATTACTGTGTTCTCTGTTTTGTTCATTTTTCATTTTGTTTCTGTTATTTTTATTTTATTTTTGTTTTGCTTTTGTTTCATGGGAAGAAAGGAGATGTTGTAGTAGTCTTCCTAAAGCATGTATTCTTCACTGTCTATTAATCTGTTCTTTAGAGCTTATTATATCACTGTCATGGTGATGGAATGTGATAGTTTGAACTCTAAGGGGCAGTTGTCAGTTGTCCCTGGAAGCTGTGGAGATGGACAGTCATTAAACTGGTTGTTCTCACACTTACCTGTCTCAGTGTGATTACTACACAATATCTCGTAGTGCGAGACTTAGAATGTTGAAACAAGCCTGTGCAGGCCTTCTGCTATGCGCCCGTGCTGAGAGTAGCTGCCCTAATGCTGAACAAAGTTCAGCGACTGAGTTCCCTGCATGGTCTACTTGCCCGTAAATATTCCCCATCCCAGATAGAGCACCCGAGTAAGAACAAGTAAACCAGGGTACATTAGTTGTGACCGCTAAAGCAGGACGCAGAAAGATCTTACCTCCATCATGTCGCCTTACTGAGTGTAGAAATCTCTGACTGGAGGTTAGGAAAACGAAACAGGAAACGGTTGGGGTACTCCAATCGCGTTTGTGTGAACTAGTTGTAGTAGTAATCCCTGTGGGAGGCAGGGCAGACTCAAGCATAAATTCTATGACCAGAGGACGATACGTAGTGTTAATGCAATAATCTATACAGTCACTTACAGTATTAGAACAAGAAGTCTTTCAATCGCTCGCCAGCAATCTTCATTACTTCAAGTTCTAATCTTCCTCATCATAGTCTTTACTTAGGTCACGTGAATGTTCGCCCAGAGATGGATAACCTGTCCGAATATTCTGTAACTTGGTAACATCCCAACAGGCTGGTGTTGCTGAAAGACTTGGACTGGGGTAGAGTCAGTCATATAACAGGTTTTGCACGTGTATAGGTCAGCCTTTCAAAGCAAACAGCTTGCAGAGATATTGCCTGGTGTCCTTAAGGGCGGCGTGGCTCAGTATCATCCTGCGCCTGTCACCCAGTACAGTGAGCTGAGCCCAGGCTGAGGAATGATTATTAATAAGTCTGCTAGTACAGGACTTGAAATCCGTTCATATCTAGGTCACAGGTTTTGTGAGAATGAATGAGTGAGCTAGTGGAAATCTGCTAACAAAAGTTCTCCTGGACTGAAATAACACTCCCTTTTCCACGTAGCGCTGAATATTATATTCAAGGCAGTTTTTTATTTTTTATTTACACTTGCAGTGGGTTTCTTGACACTGCAGTCTGTCTTTAAGTACTATCCATGCCAGATACAGAGAGGCAGAGAAAATAAACATGGCTTTTGCAGGATCACACAGTTTGTCTGATGTATAAGTCATAAGTAGACCTCTAGCCTCCTGGTTCCACAGTCAACAGTGCTGCTAGGCGCCATTTCAAGATGCAGCTGCCCTCAGCCTAGGTAATTGTAAAGAAGGCAAGGTTGCAAGAGAGAATGGGGCAGATTTACAAGCCCCTTGCACCTTCTTGCGCCGCCATTGCATCACTTTTTTTGACGCAACAGCGGCGCAAACAATGCGGCCTATTTACAACGTGATGCATCTAGGGAGATGTGTCACGTTGTAAAGCCCTGCGTCACATTATACATGTGTCAGGTATAATGTATGCAGGGTGGGCATTCCCACGCAGGAAGGCCTCGTAAAAGTGACGCAGTGAAATCTACAAGCTTCACTGCACCACTTTTAGGACGCCACTGCATCAAAACCTTACGCCTGCTTGAAGCAGCGGCTCACCGTGGGCGACGTCCGACGCCGCCAACACCGAGCCGCTGCTTGCACCGTGACCTGTGGGCACCGCAGTTCGCATCGCATCGCTTCACTGAACCAGCCGGACCTGACCGACGCGGTCGCTGAAACTGGCTCAAGAGTCGTGACCGCATCGCATTTGGGGCACCGCTCGCACGTCTGCGACGCACCGCTCCGACTCGCACCGCTGTCCGACGCCAGCTCCCGCACTCCGGCTTGGTCGCCTGCATCGCAACCTGTCAGCACCGCATCGAGCATCGTCTCACCCTGCATCGCACGCCTTGGACTCACCGACTCCGTCTGCACGACGCTCATCGAGCCGCTGCCTGCACCGCATCGAGGGACACCGCACCTTGCATCGCTCCGTCTTGCACCGCAACCGCGACGAACGCCGACCGGCTCGTACACTCCGTACCAGCCACAACGAGAAAGGTACTGTGACCGAGTCTGTTCATGACTCTGCTGGCCCGTATCGACGCGGTCGGCTGGAACTGTTAGACTCTGTGGTTTTCAGCATCACGGTAGGCTCGGACGGAGCTACCGACTCGTACGAACTTTGGTTTTGAACTATTCTTGCAAAGAAGAAGTTACCTTATCAAGCATTCATTTTGAAAGTATAGTATTGTGGATTTTTGTCGTAATTGGTCTTGTCTTGAGTATATAAATATTGGTTATTTTTCTAAACTGGTGTGGTGTCCGTTTGTAGTGCTTACACTGTATTACTGTTGGTTATGTGCAAATGCTTCACACACTGCCTCTGAATTAAGCCTGACTGCTCGTGCCAAGCTACCACGAGGGTGAGCAGGGGTTACTTCACGAGTGTAACACCCTTACCCTGACTAGGAAGAAGGGTCCCTACTTGGACAAAGGTGCAAGCCCTTGCCAACTAGAGATCCCATTTCTAACAGTGACATTCATTACAATTCATAATCCTGAAATAATCACTGAGTCAGGAAGTTTTAAAATATTTATCTAAAGATTTAGCAGAGTAATTTACAGAATTGCATGATACTTAATCGCATATCAAGGATGAAGCATAGAATATCGATTAATGACGGTCCCTCAGAAAGGAGAAGATAGTGACAGCAGCGCAACTTATAGGTTGCATGTATATTTACCTAAAGTGCGAGAACCAAACCCCTTGGCCAAGGAGTTGAAAAGATAGGACCCAGGAAGGATGAAGAGCAAAGACCTCCTCCAGGTTCAGGACAGGACCGGTGACCTCTCTACCAACGACGCCTGCGTCGTTCCCCTCTCTGACACTCGACTTCTCCTCGATTCTCCCGTGCCTTCCTTCTATTGGACTCCGCTGCCCCCTCCTCAGGACCTCTCTGGACACCGGTTCAGTCTGCAATCGATCAGCTTGTCGGTCTGGAGCTTCTGCCTGTCAGCGTCTAGTCTTCAAGTTCCTCTAATTAACTAATTCTATATCTATTATACCCTTCTACGCCCATGTACCTCCCATTAATGTTGCCAAAATATGGGACCACTATTTCTGAGTGGACGGGGACAGGGGGTTGATCCTCACACCATATTGATTTAGTTCAATTTCCTAAAGCCCATTGTTTTTAAAATACCGCCCATCACATTTAATACATTTGCTTTATTTCCCACCCGTCTCACGACAAAGCACGACAAAGTTTATACATTCTTCATGTACATTGTTGCATATTAGTAGGGACATTCATGGGTACAGCAGTGTTGGCCATCAGGTCACGGCCTTGGACGACGTCCAGGTTGACTTCATCCTTTTCTCTCTCTGGGCAGCTATGCAGGACGCATGCGCAGAATCATTGTCTCTCGAGTTTCAGTTCACCAACGCCAGGCCCAATTTACGAACTAATAAAAGTCAAAGAAGAAAATATTAGAATCACAAATAAAATGTTTCACTGTATACCCACTCTTTCTACTCTATTCCCATTTACTTATAAATTCTGTCCCGCATTAATAGCGTTAAGAAAACGACAATTTAATTATAACACGAGAGCAAGCTGCAGCACGTGAAAACATAAAGCAGCCATTTTAATGCACTGTGCGCAGAAGCAAGAGTTTCCCACCAAGCAAAGAAAGACGTCACACCACGTGATATGGTTGAGACATGCGCAGTAAAGTTCCCGCGTTTTAGCGGCCATTTTAGAACAGACAAGCGTTATTTGTTAGTTTAAACACATAGGCAAGCTTCCTTGCTACTTATGTTTGTGTAAGCAAGAGTTAGTATGAACAATACAAAGTTTAATAAATTAATACTGTGAGAAGATTGCATCCGAGCAAGTCTCATTTGTGAGTCCTTGCTCCATCAATCCCCTCTCTGATGGCGTTTCTGAGCCATCAAATACTACCCACAACCAGATGCCAACTTTTAGCATAAAATAGTTTCATTTTCACTTTTACACTTTCTATTTTTCACATCCCCTTTCAGTTTCTTGTATAATTCACTTCTCAAATCTTCAAGTTCTATTTCGTCAAACTTTCGCTTCTTTCCTTTTCCTGTCACATTATATGATTCATTTATTCTACAACATTTGCACCATATTATTATTGACAGTACTATTATTGCTAACCCTGCTAAGGGTACTAATATTTGACCTATAAGTCCTTTCCGTACATTAGCAAACCAGGTACCAATTGACGCAATACTATTTGTCAATCTTTCCCATACACTATCAACTTCCAGTGGTTTTAGTTCCTTCTCAAGTTTTGTTATATTCTGTATATACGTTCCAATTTTTGCACTTTTATCAGGTATGTAAGTGCAACAGTGTTTCAGTCTTCAATAATTTACAGACTCCGCCCTCTTTTGCCAATATAATATCAAGAGCAAGTCGATTTTGCATAACCATAGACCTAATCGCAACCATCTCCGCATTAATCATTAGAAATCCTCCAGCAGTATCCGTTGATAAACGATCAACCACTGTAGACAATTTACATATTTTCCTTGAGTTCAGAATTATTCCCACTGAAGGTATCAATGCACCAAATATATCACCTACAATTTCTGAAAAACTAGCTCTTTTACTACGTTTTAATTCACCATTATTTTCATTGCTCCCAGTGTTTCTTTTTACGTGGTATATTTTTGGAAATACTATTCCAAAATAACAACTTCCATACCACCGTGCAGGAAGCCTAAAGTAAGCCTTATTCCCACACACATAATAGATTCCAGGAAAAACTGAATCTGTTCCTCCTTTGATTCCCCAACCTCCAAGAATTAAGAAATTGTGTTCGCACTCACTGGTACCAATGAAAACATTGTTATACTCAGTCTTTAATCTATGTAGACAAATTTTCCCTGTCTTTACAAAATCCAGAGCCATAGCAGCTTGAGCCTTGCCAGGTGTGTAACTCCCTTCTTTCGCAGCCCAAGGTGGCAAATGAGCCTTATGCTCAGAAGCTTTCTTTTGAAAATCTTGTCTTCTATCTTCTACTAAGTTCAAAAATATCTTTTCTTCTTCATGTAACGAACATGTTAGATTGCTTCTACGTGCATGTGTTATATCTATCGATTTCATTGTTAAGAAAAATTCTCCCATAAACTGTGCATCTTGACTACTAAGCACTGGATTCATATTCTTTCGAATTGGAACCTCAGAAAATATCACATCTATATTTGAATAATAATACTGAAGTCTCCCTGTTCTATAAAATAAACTAGCCAATACACTACATGATATGCCATAAGTTAATGGCAAGTGATGATATGTTAACCCTTCTGCTACTGATTCGGGTAACTTCATACAGACATAACAATTACTAACTTCCATGGTATCTACATATTGAAACAATAACTTCGTGAAAACATTCAAACTAGTGTCGTTATCAGTTATTTCATGATGAAATTCTGGTTCTTTTTCTGCCATCAGTTCTACTCTCTTACTTTTCAAGTTTGCTGTCCTTTCCTTAGTTTCGTTGTTAATCTTTTTATCCATTATCATAAGGTAAGGAATTGCTACGATCAGAACTAACCAAACTATAAGCACCATCACCAAACTACATATACACATTGCACAGCATCTTTTACAACATTTCTGCTTTGATCTCCCAGTAACTCTATCGTCAGACATTTTGACAAGGAAGATTGCTCTTCTTATCTATTTTCTGTTTTCTTTATACGACTATTTCACGTTATCAAAGTGGTCTTGTTTCTTTCTCATACGATCAGTTCCGCACTAGTTCCTTCGTCACCACTTTCACTTGACTCTGAGCTCTCGTAATCTTCAAGGATGATATAAGTCCAATCTGGACCCTTAAATTTGTTGTTCACAAGTTTCAGTCTTTTACTTCTTCTTTTCTCAGTTCTACTTTCTTGTCCTGTTTTGCTTGTTACTTCGTTTACTTGATCTGGATCTTCACTTCTGGTTGTTATGTGGTATTTTACTCTTTTAATGACATTAGGCCAATGATCACCTTTTCTTGTTTTCTTTGTTTGTACTGTCTCTTTATTTTCTTCTTCAGAAATTCTTTTATTTTCAGGGTTTAGCACAGTTTCGTTTTCTGCAATTACTGTTTCTCTTATTTGCTCTTTTTCTGGTCTTATTGGTTTCTTTTCAGCAGCTCCACTGTGAGTTTCTAATAACTGACCTTGTTCTTGATTTATGTCTTCATGGTCGTGTTTCTCGAGATCTTCTTCTTCTGTGTATTTTTCTGGATCTAACTGGTTCTGATCAGGGATTATTGCACTTTGTACTTCTGCAGCCTGACCGCGTTCTTCTAGACCTGTCTGTCCCTGCTCAAAATTTGTTGGTTCGTCGTTATTTTGAGCCCAGTTTCCTCTCCCTATCTGGTCCTGCTCAGGTTCTCTTATTGTGTCTTCTTCTTCTTCCTGAGCTGCTTCTTCTTCACCTATCTGATCTTCTTCAATTTCTTCTAAATTTGCTTGACTTCTTGTTCTGTGGTAAACTTCAGGAATTTCCACCACTGGTATCCAGTCCTGACTTGTGCTCGGTTGTTCTTCTTCAGCTTCCCTTGAATCTCGAACCTGAGATTCTTCAGCTGGGCAACCTTCAGCTTCCTCAGTTATTGACGCTGACTGAGGATTTTCTTCTTCAGGGTCTGGTACTCTTTTTGTGTGGCTTACATGAATCCTATTAGGAAATCCTGCACACTTCACTGCTGTGTTTGTGACCAGTATGACCTGACAAGGTTCGCCCCACCTAGGTGATAGACACGTTTCTCTCGTGTGATTCTTCACTACCACCCAGTCTCTGGGATTCAGATCATGTTCTTGTTCAGGCTGCCTGGTAACTGCGTCTTCTCCAACCTGGTGAGAGACAGAACGCACTAGGTCAGCCAATCCTTTGCAATAATCCAGAACCATATCATCAGATATATTCAGCAGTTTATTTGTAGGAACATGTGCTTGTCTCATTGCTCTTCCCATCATTATTTTGTGTGGACTCAATCCGGTATTTCTATCAGGAATGCTTCTGAGTCCCATTAAAACAAGTGGCAATGCATCCGGCCAATCTAATGATGTTGATGTACACATTTTTCCCAGTCTGGATTTTATTGTGCCATTCAATTGTTCAACCACTCCAGAAGCCTCTGGACGATATGCACAGTGCAATTTTTACTCAATTTGGAATGCTTCACAGATTATCTTAATCACTTCACTGTTAAAGTGCTTTCCTCTATCTGATTCCAAAGTTACTGGGAAACCAAATCTAGGAATGAGTTCTCGTAGCAACAACTTTGCGACTGTAATACTGTCATTCCTCCTGGTAGGGTAAGCCTCCACCCACTTTGAAAACAGACACACTATGACAAGTACATATTTCAGCCCGCTGCATGGTGGTAACTGAATGAAATCAAATTGCAATCTTATAAATGGACCCTCCGCCTTTCCAATTTTTCCAAACCCAATTATTGTTTTTCTTCCTGGATTATGCATTTGGCATGTTAAACATCTCTAGCAAAGACTCTCTGCTACGGCCCTGAACCTTGGATTGTACCAATTTTGTCTGAAGAGCCTAATCATTGCATCTCTCCCTATGTGTGTGTCTCCATGATACATCCTGGCCATTTGTGAAAGCAAACAATCGGGCATGACTGGTCTGCCATCGGCATAAATCCATACATCGTCGTCTGCCCTTTGGGAACATCCCATTTTAATCCATGTATTTCTTTCACTCTCATCAGCATCATCTTGCATTCTTTTGACATCATTCCATGTTTCAGGTGGCGCATACAGCATAAGTTGGCAGCTGATTCCCATTCTTTCCACCCTTTTATTGACTGACAATCTATTTTTGGCACAATGTTGAGCCACAAGATCCGCGTATCTGTTGCCGACTACCACCCAATCATCTCCTGACTGGTGTGCGGTACATTTCACCACAGCCAATTCTTTTGGTGATTGTATTGCTTCCAGCAATTCCCTTACGAACTGTCCATTTTTAATGGGGGATCCTGAAGAAGTCATGAAATCCCTCTGCATCCATAGTTGGCCAAAATCATGCACAACCCCGTAACCATATTGGCTATCTGTAAATATAGTTACTTTTTGATTCCTCCCAATTTTGCAAGCCTTTATCAATGCAATCAATTCAGCTATTTGTGCAGATTTGACTCCTGGTAAATAGGATGCTTCGACTATTCCAGTTAATTCACACACTGCATAGGCAGCAGTTAGTTTACCATCTTCATGCCTTTGGCATGAACCATCAACAAACAGCTCCCTGTCTGGCTTCCTGAGGGGTAGTTCCTGAATATCAGGACGTGGTTTCGTGCATAACTCTGTGACTTGTAAACAATCATGTTCTTCTTCATCATCTTTAACTTCTTCATGATATGGGTCTGGTAATAAGGTAGCAGGATTTACTATTGTGCACCTTACAATGGTCACATTTTCAGCACCCAGTATTATTCTTTCATATTTAGTCAGCCGACTAGGAGTAAGATGCTGAGTTCGGGTTCTTGTCAACAGAATCACAACCGCATGTGGAACAAACACCTTTACAGGATGTCCCATTACAATTGACTCACTTTGTTCAATGCTCAAACAGGTAGCCGCTACTGCTTTTAAGCTGCCTGGCAATGCGGCCGCCACTGGGTCCAATGTAGCAGAAAAATATGCTATAGGACGTCTGTCCAAACCATGTCTCTGTGTTAGGACTGAAAGTGCACAATTTTCTCTCTCATGACAGAATAATGCAAATTTTCTTTTATAATCAGGCATGCCTAGTGCAGGTGCTGCACACAGAGCATTTCTTAATTTTACAAAAGCTCCTACGCTTTCATCATCCCACTCAACTGGGTCCTTCGCCTTCTTTTTCGTCATTTGAATTAAGGGCTTTGCTAACAGAGAAAATCCTAGTATCCACTGTCGACAATAACCTACTATTCCAAGGAACATTCTCACTTCCCTTTGGGTTACAGGCATTTGCATTTTCTTGATTAACTTTACTCTCTCAGAGGTTATTCTTCTTTTTCCCCTCTCAATTTGATGTCCCAGATATTTAACTGCTGTTGTACAAAACTGCAATTTTTCAGGTGAGACTTTATGCCCTTCTTCAGCTAAATGATTTAATAATGCAATAGAGTCAACAACACAGTCCTCTCTGGTGTTAGATGCCACAAGTAAGTCGTCTATATACTGCACTAAGACTGAGCTTCCTGGCATCACTAGTTTCTCTAAGCACCTTTTCAATAACTGATTGAAGATGGAAGGACTCTCTGTGTACCCCTGAGGAACCCGATTCCACACATAGACTTTGTTCTCAAATTTAAATGAAAAAAGATACTGGCTATCTGGATGCAAGGGAATCTGGTATAGAATTACTGCAGGATTTGGCACTATAGGACAACAAGTTTCCACAATCTTATTTATTTTTCGCAGGTCTTGGACAATCCTATATTTTCCACTCGGTTTCTTCAGACCCATTATTGGTGAGTTACAAGGGCTACTCATTACCTCTTTTAATATTCCCTGTTTTACCATTCTGTTTATTTCTTCAATGACTCCTGCTTTTACTTCTGCACTCATTTTGTATTGTCTGGTATTTGGGAAAATTGCACCTTCCTTTACAGTAATTTTAACTGGGTCTATTTTGGCCATAAGTCCTACTTCTTTTCCCGTGAAATCCCATACTATGGGGTTTACTGTAGTTTTTAATTCTTCTGGCAACTCGTCTTTTGTTATCAAGGAGAACATCTCATCTACCTCTGTACCTTGCTTTGCGATCATAAACTTATATACATGGTCTTCATCTGGGGTCTGAACTGCCACACCATCCGGTGTGCAGAAAATTGTGCAATTCATTTTGCATAACAAATCTCGGCCCAATAAATTTACTGGACTGGAATCACACACTACAAATTGATGCATTTCTCTAAAGTTTCGGATTTTTACTTCCATTGGTTCAGAAAGAGGTGTTCTAATCTTTCGATTAGCCACCCCCACAACTTGGATAGCTTCTCCAGAGAGAGGAAGGTCTGGAATATCTGCTGTTCTCACAGTAGACCTGGTAGCACCAGTGTCCAAAAGGAAAGTAATATCATTACCTTTCACATTACCCTTCAACATATGGACCTGACTGATCTACTGGTAAGGATGCGCCAAGTACGCACTCCTTCTCCCCCTCTCTTAGGCACCGTCACTGACTGTATGGACAGAAGTCGTCCTGTAAAAGAAATTGTGATGTCACATAATCATTCTTACCACTTCCTCCTTGATATCCGACGTCTGTACCGTGCTTTGCTCTGCTTACATTACCCTGTCTAGGTGCAGGTGGCAACTGACTCTCAGGATCTACACCCTGCTGTGAGTCATTCTGCGTCTGTGGATTTAAATTTTGATTTGGGCCATTATTATTCCGAATCTTTTTACATTCATCCTTCCAATGCCCCAATTTTCCGCATCCGTGACAAGGAAATTTCTTTTAGCCTCTTCTCTGCTCATTCATCCTCTCATTTTTCCACCATTCCCAGTGTCACCACTCGTTCCAGAATCCTTTCCCTGATTTTCACTCGGATTATCCAAATTAATTCCCTGTTTCTCGGCCATTTTTACCTGTGCCCACATTACTTTCTCCTGCAATTTCTTGTGCCTGTCCTCGATGTCATCTCCACAATATTTTGCATATTTCAAGATTTCATCAATTGGCTTCCCTTGCCAACACAACACGTGCTGCTTAATCATCTGACAAATCTCTGGCTTCAGACCATAGACAAATCGGTAGACAAACTGACTCATGATTTTATCTCCAATATCCTCAAATCCAGTATACTGCTTGAAAACCTGCAATAAACGTTCATAGTAGGCGTGTACCGATTCACTGGCCTCTTGGGTAGTTCTATTTTCACCCAATCTGTTTCTTTTGGTGGTATTTTCCCTTTCAGGTAAGTTATTACCTGCTGATACTTTTTCATTACATCATTTGACGGGGCACCTGTCTTTGGATCTCTAGGATGCTCTTCACTTGGCCAATCAACTGTAATTTTACAATCTGTCCACAAATCGGCAGGTACCATTATGTCGAACAAACCATCCAAGTCCTTCAACAATACCTTTGACACCTTCACAAACCTCTCAAACTGCTTGTACCATTCAATTGGATTTTCCCTCAACTTGGGAAAATCATTCGTAAATGACAAAATATCCTGTCTGCTCCAAGGGACATGTATCCAGGTACTTCTCTCATCTGATACATTTGATCTGCTTTCCCTGTTTCCTTAATTAAATATTCAGAAGTTGTTCTACTGCATCGTGCCTCTTCCTTTTTCTTGGTCCATCTAACTTTCCATTTATCTAGGTCTCCCCATTTCTGCAAGACTGTCATTAATTCCTTTATTTGTAACTTTCTTCCAGAGTCATTCATGTTTTCTAAATCTTTGTCTGTAAAATCTGCTCTATAGGGTTTCTGTAGCACTTTTGACTTCCCTATTTCAATTCCCATCTGCAGAGCTAAATCTGATAATTTCTCATGGAATATCTTTACGTTTCTTGTGATACTCCTGCACACGAACAATAGCTCTTCTTCATCGTAAGTATTTAGGCGATCTACCCCTACATTTCCTGCTATTATTTCTTCTAATTCGACCTTTAATTTATAAATGTCCATGATCTTTGGGGGTGAACTCTGTTTGTCTGATCCTTGTGCCCATCTTTCTAAGTCTTCTGGTGTTACTACTGTGGCACTTTTGGTTCCTGATGAGGTTACTATGTTTACATCTCTTGAGCACCCAGGTGTAGCTCTTCTGGGGGTACTGTTTACAGATTCTCGAATGGGCAAGTCCATTAATGAAATCATAGATTCACAATCACTAAAGTGATCCTCAACCATTACTACTGCTTCAGGTTTAGGAACATTCACAGGAGTAGGCGTAACTAGAGGTGGGGGATAATTTACCTTGTCACTATATAAGGGAACTACTGGACCAATTGTTACAGGTATGGTCAAGGAATCAGGATGTATTTTTAACTGTGTTATTTTCTGTATTAATTCTGCTCTGTTTTTATCTATGACTTCCTTTTCTTTATCGTGAAGTATCCTACTAGCTGGGGAATCATGCAATACTTGGGGGTACCAATGGTGTCCTTAATAGTGGTGCACTTGGGATGCATCCACTTGTCCCTTCCTGATATGGTGGTGGGTTCTTTAATATATCCTCCATAAACTCATCTTCGGAATCCCCAAATCCAGTCAAGTGTTTTGTCTTTTCGGTGCATTTGCTCCCTAATGTCTCATCTGCCATTAATATCAGATACAGACCCTCTGTAAGCATTGCCCTCCTCCACTGTTTCATCTGACTGTCCCTTGACTCATTTTGGTTCCTAGGGAAAAATCCTCGATAACCCCTATTACTCCTGGATCGGTCATGTTCAAATGCCTCGGTTTCCCATTCCTCTAAGGCTTCGTATTGAGTTAATCTAGGTCTGGGTTCTAAGTCATTCATTCTTAATCTAAAATTTTGAAGAATTCTCCCATTAAAAGTACCATTCTCGGGAAATGCTAATATTCCATAATTTTTGGTATATTCTATCCAATTTTCTATCCATACGCAAGTATGATAACCTCTCTCCATCATCATGAATGAAGCGGGCGTTTTAGCTGGTGGAATGATAATTCCTTCCCTAGTTTTGAATGGTTTATCCTTTTTAAATAATTCTTAATCTTTTGTAGAACTGACATTTTTCTCTTCTCTCTGTACATTCTGGGTAAATCTCGATGCATAAAATTATATTCTGCAAAGCCTAGATATCTCCTATCCGGACGAGTTCCTGTTAAAGTTGGATCGCGTTTTAACATGTAATCTCCTATCCACTAGGATTTCAGCTTCTATGGTAACAACCAATCAAATGCCAGCTAACTTTTATCTCTGAACCAATCGTAGCGCGGCCTTTCTGTGACGTTTATCTGCCAACCCCTCCTTTACAATCTGCGCTTCTCTGTCCCTCGCTGTTTTCGACCAATCCCAGCGCGGCACCTGTGACGTCAGTACTACTCCCGACTACTGACCCCTCCTTTACAAGAGTCTTTCCATGCCCGCTGTTTCAACCAATCCCAGCGCGGCACCTGTGACGTCAGCTCCCTCTCCGGCAACTGACCCTCCCTTTACAAAATCATACGCAAAACTTTATCTTCTCTACGACTTTAATTAAAATTCAGTAACAACATAAAACGTTCGCTATCGTGCCAGTTTCTCTAAATTGAAAAAGATAGTTTCGTCCACACTTAGTAAACCCTTTCCGTTTACTAAACATACACTATGAGTAAAACCCTTCCGTTTACTCTTCACGCAAGCTTTTAGAAATACCTGCTACTTCTTCAATGTTACCCTTTCTAGGTAATATAACATCAAATTTTCACCGGCATATTCCTTTTGCTATTACTCACACGCATAGAGTCCCTACCAAGTACTGATAGCCCTACCTAACTTTTCAGTACTTTTTTCTGCCTGACAGATAACCTCACTGCAGTATGGCTTCCACTTACCACCTGCTATTCAATTTTCCCCGGGGAATTCTGGACAACATAAAACAAACTTTTAAACAATAACGGATGTTAGTTCATAAAAATAAAATTCTCATTACCCAATTAACAAAGCACAACCATCCTCTGATAACCAGAAAACTGATCCAGCGCGATACTAGCAACGAGCATTCATACACCAGATACTCACTTGGGCCCATTCATTCATACTACGCTAGTAGTTCCCGCTGGTGAGTCAGTTGTACTCTTTATCAAAAATCCCTGCTACCAATTACTTTTCTGATTGAAGAGTAATGACTTACCAATGAATCCTTTGCTAATTGGGAAGTTTAAAATGAGTGACATTCATTACAATTCATAATCCTGAAATAATCACTGAGTCAGGAAGTTTTAAAATATTTATCTAAAGATTTAGCTGAGTAATTTACAGAATTGCATGATACTTAATCGCATATCAAGGATGAAGCATAGAATATCAATTATCGATTAATGATAGTCCCTCAGAAAGGAGAAGATAGTGACAGCAGCGCAACTTATAGGTTGCATGTATATTTACCTAAAGTGCGAGAACCAAACCCCTTGGCCAAGGAGTTGGAAAAGATAGGACCCAGGAAGGATGAAGAGCAAAGACCTCCTCCAGGTTCAGGACAGGACCGGTGACCTCTCTACCAACGACGCCTGCGTCGTTCCCCTCTCTGATACTCGACTTCTCCTCGATTCTCCCGTGCCTTCCTTCTATTGGACTCCGCCGCCCCCTCCTCAGGACCTCTCTGGACAGCGGTTCAGTCTGCAATCGATCAGCTTGTCGGTCTGGAGCTTCTGCCTGTCAGCGTCTAGTCTTCAAATTCCTCTAATTAACTAATTCTATATCTATTATACCCTTCTACGCCCATGTACCTCCCATTAATGTTGCCAAAATATGGGACCACTATTTCTGATTGGATGGGGACAGGGGGTTGATCCTCACACCATATTGATTTAGTTCAATTTCCTAAAGCCCATTGTTTTTAAAATACCGCCCATCACATTTAATACATTTGCTTTATTTCCCACCCGTCTCATGACAAAGTTTATTCATTCTTCATGTACATTGTTGCATATTAGTAGGGACATTCATGGGTACAGCAGTGTTGGCCATCAGGTCACGGCCTTGGACGACGTCCAGGTTGACTTCATCCTTTTCTCTCTCTGGGCAGTTATGCAGAAGCATGCGCACAATCATTGTCTCTCGAGTTTCAGTTCACCAACCCCAGGCCCAATTTACGAACTAATAAAAGTCAAAGAAGAAAATATTAGAATCACAAATAAAATGTTTCACTGTATACCCACTCTTTCTACTCTATTCCCATTTACTTATAAATTCTGTCCCGCATTAATAGCGTTAAGAAAACGACAATTTAATTATAACACGAGAGCAAGCTACAGCACGTGAAAACATAAAGCAGCCATTTTAATGCACACTGCGCAGAAGCAAGAGTTTCCCACCAAGCAAAGAAAGACGTCACACCACGTGATATGGTTGAGACATGCGCAGTAAATTTCCCGCGTTTTAGCGGCCATTTTAGAACAGACAAGCGTTATTTGTTAGTTTAAACACATAGGCAAGCTTCCTTGCTATTTATGTTTGTGTATGCAAGAGTTAGTGTGAACAATACAAAGTTTAATAAATTAATACAGTGAGAAGATTGCATCCGAGCAAATCTCATTTGTGAGTCCTTGCTCCATCAGGAGCAGCTAGAAAAATGATTTAAGGACTCATTTTAATAGTAATTTAAAATCCAATTTTATAGTCAGGTCAGAGTTTATATTACTATGTTAGAAATTACACTTTATGAAAGTTGTCATTTCTCTGCCTAAGCCAAAAGGGGCTTTCAGGCACTGTAGGGTTGTGTGACTGCTGAATGACTTCCCTTTGGTGAGATACGATTGCTCCCAGACAGTGGACAAAAGGCTTGGTAGTGGAGAGGTGCTTTTCCTCCTTGAGCAGAATAATCAGGGAGGCTGTGCCCTGCCCCTTCTTGAGCTTCAAGGGACACCCACTCTGTCACTGGCAGATGTAGCTTACACCTAGGCCTGACTCCCTTGTCTTCCTAGTCAGCTTGGTGCCAAACCTAGTGGGAACGGAGAGCTGCCACAGAACAGTCCTGGAGTGACCATAAGGGAGAGTTTGTCCATTTCCATAGCCATATCTCTGGGTGGGCACAGGGAGCTCTAACCAGGGTAAGAGTGGTCCTGGCAAGTTGGGTTTAGGGAAAGAGGGATACTGTGAGAAAGCTGACAGTAAAACACACAGGAAGTGATGCAAAGGTGGGTAGGGTCACCCCTGGCAACCTTTACTCCTTTGGTTAGGGAGTAGCAAGGAGCTTCCCCCACCCCCAGGCTGACACTGGGCATCAATGTGGCAACCCCAGTACCCTACTCAGAACACTCCTGGACCTGTGAAGGAAGAATAGAAGCACAGGCCTGTATAAAACCTCAAGAAAGACTAGACCTGCCTACCTGGAACCCAGGACCCCAAAGGTGACTCCAAGGGTCAGTTGGCTGACCTACTGTTTGAGCTACAGGGACACATCAAGCTTCCAAACAGCTTTTCCTGCAACTGCCCAGTACCAACTGGATCTACAATGGACCCTGCTGCTAGCCTCTGTTGAAGTGAGTCCTAACACCCACGTGAAGCCCCCCAGGTCCTGCAACCTTGGCTGGTATTAGAGTGTACTACACCTGCCCCCAAACTGCAAGATGTGGGAATTAGAAGCTTTTTGGCAAGTTTCTGCCTGGAGAACCGTCGGTGACTGGGACCACCATTGGAAGCCACATCCGTGAACGCTGATTCGCCGGTCGGCCTCAGCTTGCTAGTTTACCCCGCTGAAGGAGATCTGACTTCCAGAAAAGTTTCTAAGTCCAAATTTAGAAGGCTTCGTCAGGACCAATAGTGAGCAGCAAGCCATAGACGTCGAGGCCTTCCTGAGTGTGGATTCCAGACTTCGCCTGCTCGGAGCATTCCCACCTTCACTGATGACCACATGAGGACCCCGTGCTTCAGTAACCCACCTTTGTTGAACCTCGGTTCAGATCTAGCTTGTAGCTTGTCCCACTGACGACTCGTTCTCAACCACTTTATTTTCCATGAAAGTTTCTAAGTCCAATGCTAAACTATCCAGTGGGACGAGCTTGGTCCTTGTATCCGACCCGCGCACAGCCAGCCTTAACCTTTGACTTTGACCTGGTCTAACACAACCAGATAACTTTGGTTGGCACTTTGCACTTTTGGACACTATTTTTAATTCAAACTTTAATAATTCATATCAACCCTCTACATATTGGATTTTTGTTGTTTTGGTTATTTATTGAAATGTACTCTATTTTTCTCAAGTGGTTTGGGATTTTTTTTGTGTTGTGCTTTCAGTTAATTATTGTTTGAGTACCGCATAAATACTTTACACATTGCCTCTAAGTTAAGTCTGACTGCTTTTGTATCACACTACCAGAGGTTTAAGCACAAGTTTATTTAGTGATTGTTGTGGTTCACCCTGACAAGGATTGTGATTATTTGACGTGGGTTCTCATCCCCCTCAACTAATACTCCAATTTCTTACTCTCCCCGTGTTGAGTGAGTCCCAAAAGGGAAATGTCAATGCTCACCTCAGCCATGATCCATGTAACCCATTAGGCCAGATTTGAAGGAGAGACCGGAACATGAGGCTTATAAAAAAAATTACAAGCTGTGATGTTGAAGGAAGACAAAAAGCAGACGTTTGGCATTTATGGAGCAAAGACACGTATGCACAAACAATGTTTTTACAATCTGGAAAAGGAGGTTAAAAAACAAAGGTAGGCAAAGTCTTGGTACGTCTAGTAATAAAAAAAGTAACCCCCTGAGAAGAAAAATATCTGTTACGAACCTCAAGCACTCTGACATCAGAAACACTTTTAAATGAAATACGACATAGAAACATAGTCATTTTTGCTGATAGCGGTTTTAAAGAAAGATATTCATTGTCAGGTCATGACAAAAGTAAATATAATACCTCCTTCAAATCCCATTAAGAAAATACTTTGGTTTCAGAGGAAGCTTCAGACAAATTGACTTCAAGGACCTGCAGACCAAGAAATGCTGCTGAGTGGATTACCTTTTAACCAGAATATGCCCAGCTGAAATTGCAGACCTGTATGCATTAAAAGTTCTATGGCCCTACTCTCTTTGAATAAATGTTCAAGAAAAATTGCTACACCTACTGAAGAGGCAGCAATGGGCTTAATCTGTAGTTCCACACATCAGCCAACCCAGTCTGACCAGGGATATTTGTTAATCGGATCTAGTTGAAGGCGCCCAGCAGTCAATGTTAACTGACAATGCTTCCTGTGAATACGACGGACATGACAAGACCGCCTGAAATTCTCCAAGCTAATAGATGTAATTGTCTTTGCAAAACTAGGTCATGAGGAGAGCCCTGAGGATCCTCAAGGAGAAATGGAAAAAAAATGGTATTCTGGGGAAAAGTGTGACCTTGGAAAGTTTTCCACTCCTAAATGAACACATCTATTGCTTCTGCCTAGGGATCTAGCCTCCAACAGAACCGAAATAACTTCGGATTGAGACAAGAGGCAAATAAGTCTATCTGAAGCAGTCCAGAAAGATGACAGATCCTCTGAAAAACTTTGGAGTCAGAGACCAGTCGCTTTTGTCTAGCAGAAATCTGGAACCCCAATCTGCCACTGAGTTGGAAATTCCTGGAATATATTCTGCCTGAAGCAATATCCCTTTGCCCAGACAAAATTGCCAGAATTCTCAAACTGAATCTTCTAGAGCCTTGGATCTTGCAGCTCCCAATCTGTTTATGTAATGGACAGCAGATATGTTGTCCATCAGTGGGAAGAATACAACAGTTTTGTTTGTCTGGGCCAAACCTTTTACTGCAAAAGAACCAAAAAGCAGTTCTAAGTAGTTTATATGACATTGCTGTTCTTTTAGGGGCCACTTTCCTTCTGTAACTGTGCCCCCACAACATGCTCCCCAACCTGCTCTGCTAGTGTTGGACTCTAATGTAATACTTGGGGCCTGGACAAAAAATGGGTTTTCCATTGCAGGCCATCATCTGGGAGAGCAACCATACAAACTTCTGCCATACCCCTTGAGAAGGGAAATTATTGCTGAGTACGGGTGGCCCTTAAAGAGATGTGGAGTCTTTAGACATTGAAGTGCCCAATCATGGAGCAGAGCTGGAATATATGGCCTGAATGGATGTGGATAAAAGTCCTAACTTCCTGGCTAACATTCTGAGGAAATTTTGAGAAGAAACCTTATCTCCTTCTTTATCAACTTTATTTACTTTTATGGAACAACGTGAGACTCTTTCACAGAATCTATTATGAATCCTACGAACAGAATTGTCTGAGATGGAACCAGGATTGACTATTTTTCATTTATCACAAAGCCTAACTGCTTAAGGAGAGATGCCCCCATGACATATGCCTGAATAGGAGACTCTCCTAATTGGTCTTTATCAACATGACGTCAAACATTGTGAGATCTTAACTGGTTTCAATATTTTCAGTGAAACAACAGGTTGCAGGTGACAGAACAGACGGGAGAGATTCAAAATGATACATCCTATTCTTTCACTTGTGGGAAAAGTGCATAGTAGTTAATGAGAGATAAGCATCCTTCAGGTCCACCTTCGCTAACCAATCTCTCCTCTGTGAGGAATCCCTCAAACAATTCACTCCTTCCATCTTGAGGCGTCCGCACATTACAAAGTTGTTTAAAACTTTGAGATTTATGACAGGTCGATAACCTTTTTGGGATTCTGAAATAGAAATAGGTAGCTGAAAAAACCATGAGAGTCTACAGAAACCCTTTCTATTGCCCCCACATTTGTAACAAATCTTTCACATCCTGGGTTATGAGCTGTGTGTCAGAGGTAGGAAAACCATTGTATGAAGGCGTGCCTGAGACAGAGCAACTGGGTGAATGTAAAACTCTATCCTGTAACCCTGAATCATTTGCAATATTCATTGATCGGATGTAATGAGAGTCAAATTGGAAAGAAAGAGGGTGAGTCTGCCACTGAACTTTCCCAGGGGAAAAAGTTTTAAATGTAAAAGGCCTACCATTATTTGTACCACTATTCGTAACCTTCCTCTCTGAGGAAAAAAGGGAGTTAAGCCTCCCCTATTACTGAATCCTGCATTGTGTACTCCTCTGTTGGTATCAAAGGTTGGGCAGAAATACCTCTGCAGTTGGATGCCAGGAGAGTAAGTTCTGCCTCGACCGCCCCTTCCAAATATATGTGGTGCCAATACTTTCCATAAAAGTTTGTTGGGCTTTAACCAAGGAAGTAAAAGATGCACATAAGATGATTTATCTTTAAGAAAACAGTCACCAAACAAATGACTATTGGCACCAGACCCAAGTCTTTCTTCTTTCTGTTGCAACTGCCGTATGGGCATTTCCTAACATGCATATATCACATTGGCTCCAACCTCTCAAAACAGTTCAATCCTCAGTGCCCATTTTCCCCTCTGTGATTTCCTTACCCTGGGTGAGAGAAACCAAAATGTCCAAAGGTTTGCCCTGGCACACTTAAAGTGTCCTGCTGATTCCCTTCTTTAAGGTCTTTGCCCTTTTTTGACAAAAAGGCTGCCATAGCCAGATCCAGCTTCAGTGTTACAGCTGACTTGTGAATGAAAATAGACCTTGGACTCTTTGCCCTAAGTTTGTTTGTGTTAGATTTTTATGTTGGCTTTCTAATCCAATGGGCGATAAATTAACAAATGGAAGAAGATGGAGCCCATTCTTCAGACCTTGGATTGGTAATCACCCTTGGGACAAAATTTGGAGACCCCCAAGGAATCCAAAAGACCCCCACCAGAGCCTGGTAATGGCTCTGGATCAGCCACGCTCCCAGATTGTCGTCATCTGGGAAAACAATTGAATCAGAATCATTATGGACCAGGCCGCCTTATGAACGGATCCTTCCAAAAATGTTACTTTCTTAGCCTTTTTTATAGGAATGTAATCAATCAATCAATCAGGGCTTTATAAAGCGCAACTACTCACCCATGAGGGTCTCAAGGCGCTGGGTGTGGCGGATCCGTAGGGTGCTATGGTCATCTGAAGAGCCAGGTATTGAGGTCTCTCCTGAACTGTATCAGTGTAAGGCTTAGCCGGAGGTGTAAGGGCAGGCCGTTCCAGGTTTTGGCTGCAAGGTAGGCGAAGGACCTTCCCCCCATTCTGGTCTTGTAGATGCGTGGCATGGTGGCCAGAGAGAGGTCGGCTGATCGGAGGTTTCTCTTGGGCACGTGGAAGGAGAGGCAGTTGTTTAGGTATGCTGGTCCGATGTTGTGGAGGGCCTTGTATGCATGCGTGAGGAGCTAAAAGGTTATTCTTCTTTCAATGGGAAGCCAGCGGAGGTCGCGGAGGTGTTGGGTGATGTGGTTGCGGAGGGGACGTCTAGGAACAGTCTGGCTGCGGCGTTCTGGACGGTCTGGAGCATTCTGAGGAGTTTTTGTTGATTCTGGCATAGAGGGCGTTGCCGTAGTCCAGTCTGCTAGTGATGAGGGCATGTGTGACCATTTTTCTCGATTCGGAGGGGATCCATATGAGCGTTTTCCGGAGTATGCAGATGGTGCTGAAGCAGGCAGAGGATACGGCGTTGATCTGGCGGTTCATAGTGAGTGATGAGTCCAGTATGATGCCGAAGTTACGTGCATGATTTGTTGAAGTGAGGGGGATTTCCGAGGGCGGGGGGCCACTAGGTGTCGTCCCATGCTGAGGGTGTGGAGCCAAGGATGAGGACTTCTGTTTTCTCAGAGTTGAGTTTCAGGCAGCTGTCCTTCATCCAGGTGGCGAAGGCTTTCATCCCATCATGGAAGTTGAGCCTGGTGATGTTGGGTTCCTTGGTGAGGGAGAGGATGAGCTGGGTGTCATCGTCGTAGGAGACGATGTTGAGCCCGTGGTTTCTGATGATGGTTGTGAGTGGGGCCATGTAGATGTTGAAGAGGGTGGGGCTGTGGGAGGATCCCTGGGGTACTCCACATCTGGTCTTTGTTGGTTCTGAGAGGTAGGGCGGGAGTCTGACTCGCTGAGTTGTGCCTGTGAGAAATGAGCGTATCCAGTCTAGGGCCTTTCCCTGGATGCCGGCGTCATGGAGTCTGGTGGCTAGTGTGCGGTGGGAGACAGTGTCGAAGGCAGCTGAGAGGTCCAATGGGATTCATTATCTTTTAAATGTAATGGTAACTCATCATCATGTCTTAGGTGAGACGCCTCAGCAGTCCTCTTTTTAAAGGCAACATTTTTAGGATCCCCAAGGGGTCGAACATCTTTGGAGAAACCTGCTTCTTCCCCTCTGGAGTATGAGGGCAGATCAATTAACTTGCTAAAGGATGCAGTTACAGAATGGCTTATAGCATCCTGATTTGACTGAAGATGCAGTTACAGCTGACTGTATGACATGTCCACTAGTGAATTGCCCCTCTTTGACAGAATCCTGTTTAGACATGCACCCTGACCAGCCTCCTCCCTGGAGGATTCGGATGGCATGTAGTCTGAGTTTATAGGAGGATTATTCATGTCAAACTATTTTTAAACCATCTTACTCAGTTCCCGCTATGACATTATAAAGTCAATCAAGAAAAATGTTAACATCCCAATAAAATATGAATATTATTTATGTATTACATTTATATATTATTATAAATATATGCAGCTCTCTCATTTTTTATCTCAAAATGGGCAAAACAGCACTAAAAGATGAATGTACACTTCTAGTGAGAGCTGACAGAGAAGCAAGCTCTCAGGCAGCAAGAGTCTGAATCAACAAACTGCTTCAGCGAGCAGAAAAAAACAATGTTTCCACTCGGCAGGAGTCTGAGCAGGAATTACTCTCAGGCGACAGCTCTCTGACTGAACCTGCGAGGAAGGTGAGGCACACTGATGCAACGTTGCCCAATGCCTCATGAGCCAAGCCCCCGGTGGAAGGCAGGCACAGAATCAAACAGCATACATAAAAAATCGGCGTGTGAGCTGTGTTTAGCCTGAAAAAAACATAAACCTGCAAATTTATGTTAAACTACAATTACAACAAGAAAAAACAACGATTAATAAAATAATTCAATTAAAGGCACAAAACACTGCTATTAACAAAGAGCGAAAAAGAATAAAAAAGAGCAACATGCTCATCTGCAACAGCAGCAAAGGAGAGGTCTTTTCTGCTCTACAGAGAGAGTTACGCTTCACAGAGCTTTGATTGCATTAGGAGGTCACACCAAGACTGCAGTGCTAACCATCTATTCACATATAGATGTAAAGTTTTTCATCCAGTTGGGTGTTTCACTTGTTTTTTTCTTTGTTGCTAGAGTTTCAGTAAATGAGACTTTAGTCATAATTATGTCTCTGGTCTTGTAATAGAATTGGTTTGGTGTGATATGAAACTCACATTGTTTGGTGTGTCGTAAAGGACTCACTTGCAGCCATGTTTCTAAAAAAAAAAAAACAGGCATTGGCAATGCCAATAGCTCTGGCTTATGAATGCACTGTCAAGCCGGACCTAAAAATCCATGTACGTTAATGACTGCTTCTTCCTATCAGTGCTGCTGCCAGAGAAAAACACCATAAATTATATAGTATCTAAGACATATCATGTGTGTGCCCCTTAAAGTTTAAGCTCAGGCATCTGGATAAATAAACAAAATGATCACAGCTATGTGAAGGGTGTAGAGTCTTTAAGATTATGAGCGCTAGGACCCTCGCAGTTCTGGGAGGACTTTAAACAGGAATTACGCAAGCTGCTGTTAAGTGTTAAGGTGTGCTTATTAAAGTCATGCAGTGTGTGATCACATGCTAAAGAATAAAGACGTTTTTTACAGAGCTCCGTGTGTGGTGTGATTCATTTGCACGCTCCCAGGCTGAGGAGGACGCTATAAAGGGCAAGCACTTTTTAGTGGAAGCACACGACTTCTGCCCAATCAAAATATGTAGGCCGGGCTCCCCAAATGTGGGTAGAGCCACAGCCCTTCTCCTGGTGTTTCTTACATAATCGTCTGGTGTCAGCTGAGCTGTCAAGCCAGACCATAAAACAATAACATCGTGAGAAACTATACTGTGACGTTCAATTGTCACCTACAGTATATGTTTCGTCTTCATGATGCTAATTGGTGCTGGGACTTGAACCTGTGAACAACAGCTCTCATGTATGACAGCAAGCCCTTTAGAACTTAGCCACTGATTTATATGCCATGGCAGCAGTGAGCAGTGGCATCACTAGGGGTGCGGGGTGACACCAACACATGTGGTGACACCTTTCCCAAATGAGACTATTTACTAAATAGTCTCATTTGGGAAAAGTGTCACCCCATGTGATGGTGTCATGGAGTAAGTTACCGCACTGGGTGACACCAACCCTAGTGACGCCGCTGGCAGTGAGCACTTACAAGTTCACGCATCCAGAGAATTATTGAGCACTGGACTACTGTTCCCATGGCGTCTAAATCCTTCTAATTTAAACTGAGGTTAGCACATGGGCTACGAACAAGACCAGGATGCATATCCAGGAAGGTACTGCACGGAATCATATGACTCCCTGTTGCTGGCAAGAGCTGCAGTGTAGTTATGTGTGTGTTCATGGGATGTATGATGGAACCACAACAGCATCTACAACGAATGCCTTTACAACAACACTGTAACAACAACAGAGTGTTTACAACGAAAGTCTTTACAGAGACATTTTGCCACGAGTATGCCTTTACCATGAATGCCTTTACCACGAAAATGTAAGTATTTTACAGGTAAGTATCATATCTATATATATATATATATATATATGTGTGTGTGTGTGTGTGTGTGCGTGTGTGTGTGTGTGTGTGTAATGGGTTAATACTTACTTTTAAATACTTACATATCCGTTGCAAAAGTATGCATGATAAAAGCATAAGTGTGGTAGAAAATTAGCAGGTAAGTGTAAACCCATTTCTATATGTATATCTAAATATATGTATATATATCTATATCTTTATATATGAGTATATTTCTCCCTATTAACCCACAACCCCTAAAAATTCCCTTGCCACCCAAATAGCCATACCCACTCTAAACCCTAAAAATTCCCTTGCCACCCAAAAAAAACCATACCCACTCTATATATATATATATATATAATTTTTTTACACTTTACTAACTTTAAACTTACCTGCACCATACTTACATTTTCGTGGTGAAGGCATCCTTTGTAAAGGCACATGCGTTGTAAAAATAACATCTTTGTAAAAACATTCGTTGTAAAGACAACTTCATTGTAAAGGCATTTGTGATTTAGATGTCGTCGTAAACGATGTTTCCCATGTTCATGGGTCACAAATGAACAAAATTCACTGACCCACAGCGTCCTGGCAGGGCCTGGCCCACAGGCATAGGGATGCACTGCAGGAAACAAAAGAAAGCCACCTGCCCACCTTACTCCCCATTAGCTCTGCTGCTGCCTGGAAGTGCAAGGAAGCTGGTGTGCAGCAGTGGGCTCATTGGATGCTTGCAACTGAGCCTTGGTGTGTCCTAAAGTCCACGCGCATCCGTTCTAGATGCCTGTGAGCGTGTGCCTCAGTAGTCCTGGATTACATCCATGTACTTGGAAAGTTGACAACCATGGGCCTGTCAGAGCACTGCAGAGTCGGTTCTGTTTCAAGGCTGCGTCAGCACAATTCGAAGCTATTCTGATAAAATCTGTGAGGGATGCAGCACAAACCCTTTAACAAATTCCAAGAATCTGTGAAACAGATGAAAATACTGGTATATTCTGAGCTGGCAAAATATGAAATAATTCCATTCCAAATATCAGCAGCCTACTATTTCATCCATACAGGTGCTTGCACAATTAACAGTTAAACATTGTACTCAGCTGTCAGCTACCACTTATTACCTGGCTGGTAAGATGTTTCACATGAGTTCACACCCGTTTATGTGTCTGCATTCGCTGGACTCGCATAGCAGGGGCACTGGATGCAGAAAGCTACGCTGCTCAGTGGAGCTCTGCAGTGCACACTCCTCTCCATCATCCATTCAGTCAGGAACAGAGAGCACACCTCGAGACATTGGGCCCTGGAGGATGCACTGCGTCCCATCAAAATGTGTGCTGGTGGTACACTTTGCATACTCCAGTGCTGTGCGTGACCTTCAGCCTCACCCTTTCACAATCAATTCTTCACAGGGTGGGGAGGAGTCAGTGAGCCTTACCGATCCCACCCCACACTGTGGTGAGCTGTGAAAGGGTGGAGTGGAGTGACATGGCTCCAGTCCCTGATTGATGTGAAACCCTGGAATTGCAGGGCTTCAGCCTAAAGCGCCCAATGCTATCTTTGCCTCCACGCCAGCAGTGGTTGGAGTGTAGCCCAGAAGGCTAGGGTTTTCTAGGCTGATAACCTCACCAGCCTCAGGGCTGTGTGATTGTTGGCCTAGCAAACGTATGGCAGTCTGAGGTTACTGAGGTATCATTAGGACTAAAAGGTTTGAGGGGTGACTTCTGTTTTTTTATTACCCAATTAGTCTTGGAGTCCTTGCTTGCAAAAAGGCCCTTGGCACCCTTGCAACAACATTGAATGCAAGCTTTCTCCACAAAATAGAACAGGTCCTACAGAGCTAGCGTCAGATAGCTGAAACAAAAACACATAGAGGAGAAATGGAAACATATATACTCCCTATTAGCACCAAACAAGTCAAGGGAATTCTGTCAACAGCCTCAATGGAGGAACCCACAAAGAGAATGCTGTTCCCGCTAATGAATGGGCAGCCCACGCAACAAAGCTTTACGTCGACTCAGATGAAATCTTAGGCTCCAATATGGAGATAGTAGGCAACTATCCCGAAGATGTAGAGGAGCAATATAGCATCATAACCGAAAGGGAAACCCTAACCACTCTGAAGGGTATTCGGAAGAACAGAACCCCTGGTCCTAAAGGCCTACCGGGCAGCATTTTCAATGAAGATTGTGAATTCTGGGCCCGCTACATGCACAGCCTGTTCATCTCATGCTACAACACATCAGCAGTACCAGATTAATTGAAAGGCTCCTTCTTGCACCCCATATATTAAAAGGGAGATGCCTCCAATCCAGGAAACTATAGGCTGTAGCCGGCAAGGCATTTGCAAAAGTGCTCCTGAATGAGCTAGAGGCCTGGATAAATGTAAATCACATCATACCCCAATATCAGACAGGGTTCAGGCCCTATTCATCCACCACGGACAATGCCATTGCCATGTCCTACCTGGCAACTAGGGCCACAAAAGTTGCATCGCCCCCACTTTACGCCTTTACACTTGATTTATTGACTACAGCGCTGCTTTTGATGGCATTGACCGAAATACACTCTGGGTAAAACTTGCTAAGTGGGGCATCCCGAGGAAACTCCTTGCGGCCATCATGGCACTGTATACTGGCACATGGGTCTGAACCAAGCTCACGCAGACACGTGCAACCACAAAGATCTACACAAAGAAGGGGCTAAAACAGGGTTGTGTAATTGCTCCCACTTTGTGTAACTTGTACACTGCGGATCTAGGCGAGGCACTCTTGAAAGCAAACCTCTTCCCGCCCAAACTAGGCCTCCTTAGACTCCCCATCATGCAGTATGCAGATGACTTGGTATTATTGGACCAAACCAGAATTGGCACGAAGAGGGCCCTGGAAACATTGCATCTGTATAATGCAAAGAACTTTCTGCAGGCAAGTGCCATGAAAACGAAGGTCCTGACATTTGGCCATAAACCAAAGAAGCAACTGCTGGAATGCCAGCTTGGCCCTCTAAGGATAAGCACAGCCAACAAATAAATGTATCTGGGCGTACAATTCTCAGGCACAGGCAAACCAACCCTGCAGGCCAAGGCACTGGCAGTTAAGGCGGCTAAGGTCACAAATGCACTATGCAAACTACACCACAGGCTCCAAAGTCCCTCCATAGAGGGCATACGACGAGTCCTGAGGGTGAAATGAATACCAAAAATAAGTTATGGTCATCTTGCCTTCCCTGGTTTGCTGACTGAAAAACTGAAGCGCCATCACACAGCAGCATTCACAAAGGTATTTAATCTATCAAAAACAACTCAGCGCAGATTGATCCGGCTTGAATTTAATGTTGCAGCGATGGATATCGAATGCAAAAAAGACTTGGTCAAATACTACCACCGTGTGACTAATGCGGAACCAGGATCAATGAGGGAAACACTAAGAGTGATATTTCAGGATACTAAAATTGGCTGGGCAAGGTGCCTGATCAGTGCCAGTGCAACATTTTGCCTGCCATTAGAAATCATAACTGATTCATCGCAAACTATGGACAGCTTAAAAAGACTGCTAAATGCTCAAGGCAAGCACATTTCAAATGGTTAGGACATTAAACAGATTAGAAACACCCCCGGTGCAGAGGCACTTGCCCGCTCACACAAAGTCATCATGCGCCAACCATACCTAAATGCAGCTCTGTGAAGGCAAGCCTCACAGAACATCGTGAGGACCAGGCTCTTAACCCTTCCAATATGGGATTATAGGGGCCATTGGAAAAATATTCCTTCAGGAACAAAGGAATGCAGCTTGTGCCAATATCACTCACAATCAGCTGTCCACATTGTCTGCTATTGCCCTGCCTTTATAAACTAGATGCATCGGTACCTCAGAACAATGTTTTTGCAAAATGGCATGCAAACTTGCAAAGAGGAGATAACATATATCTACACAATCACTGTGCCAATGGAACTTGCACAGATTGGCAAGTTCTATGCTGAAGTGAGCTGAGGGCAAAAACACCCAGCACATGCTCAGGAACTCGATGCGAAGCCTTGAAGAGACGTGACCTGAAGCTGAAGATCTTCATGTTGCTAATTTATTAACATAGAAGCAACCATGTTGAATGGACATTTAACACCATGTGATGCTAAAATGTTGCCAATATTCTCTCCCGGTGGGGTCCCCACACGATCTGGCATTACACGCATCCACGCATGCACTTTAAAATCTGGCACTACACGGTTCTTACGCATGCACCTCGCAGTTTATGGGTCTCATGCACGATTTTGATCCTGCACTTCATGGTTTATGCATGCATCATGCACCTTATGGCTACAGGCACGCCTGGTTATGGCTAGCGTGAAATGTTGGGCTCAGAATACAATGTATGAAGCTACTTACTTTTCACTAGCTAAAGGGTGCATCACTGGCTCTTCTTGTGCAATATCTAGCATTCGATGGCCTCTTGCACATAGCATGTCTTTGCACACAAATGACAGCTAATGCGGGCAGGAGGACTTTGGTTGGGCTTCAAATGTCATGCTCTTCTCTATTGTCTTAAACAGTTTTTATAAATGGCTTACACATGGGTTTTAATCATCTGGTTTTAAAATCATAATACTATGTAATTTTACAATAGAGACGATACGATATTCCTTTACACACAAGCGGTACAACACAGGTAGCAGCAATCCCAGACAGAATGCATGAAGTGTGGGCAGATTAAAGCCAAAGGTAAAGGCGAGTGCCTACTGTCAGGTTATGGAGTCCGCTGACACTGACAGTAAAGGGGACGAAGCCGGGATACCTTATTGGCCCATGCCTTTGCTTACCTTACAGCCCCCGGCACCTTCTACTACCGTCCTGTATGCAGTCGAAGACCCACAGGAAAACCCCTGCGAGCCCTTTAAGAGCTGGCGGCCAAGCGAGTCCGGGAGAGCAAGACCCAACCCCCTGGTGGGAGGAGTCGATGGGGCTGGAAAGTGAAATCGACCCGGAAGATTCAGAGACGTCGTTGGCATTATGGAGGAGAACCGAAGAAGGCGGTCGGATGACAAGGGAAGCCACAGAACATCCCCGAGCTGAAGACGACGACCGAGACGCGGTACCGGAGGTGAAGATCCACCCAGAGGACCCGACAAGAGTGCCTGGAGGCCAACGACCCCACAAGCCGCCCAGCCGCGTTCCCGGAGGAGCGTGGCTCACCCAGGTGCGTGCTCTGTTTCGAGGGCGGGGGCGGTGGGCAGAGGATAGGACGCGGTCCTTCCTAGGCGGGGAATCAGTAAAGCACGACTCCACGAGACCTGCCTAGGTCCCCTCGCATTGCCCACTTACTTGGTGACGGTTTTCTTTTTTTCCTCTCACCAATCTGCATGACTGGTGCGTGTCTCCCCCACTCCCTATCCTACAGTTGTGAAATAAGGCAACCAGACGGCTGTTGCCTATTTTTCTTTCTGTTTTCCTTCTTTTTGGGTAAACCCAGATCCTGCCTGATTGGAAATCCATGGTGGAGCATACTGAATACCAAAGAAGACGGCTATCCCCCTGTGGACCTAAAGAACGGATTGTTTAGTTATCATTTGACTGTTAAAGAACGGCAATAAAAGCGTCTAGAACCGCCTATCTGGCTTATCCTTTCTTTGCCCCGCTACATATGGTGGAGAAGGCGGGCATAATTGTCCATTGGTGAACAGAAATGGACGCGCTTATACATCACCTGGTGGATGGCCAGAAAAAGATGGAGTGGGCTATTGAGCGGCAGATGACCCAAGCCCAAGTCGATCGTGAGACATTCAAGGACGTTATAAGGTCCCAAGTAGATGCCATCAACAAAATGGCAGAGGACCAGGCTCTGAGCCAACCACAACGATAGGGTAGGAACAGGGGTGGGAGCACACCGCTTCACCTCCCAGCAAGGTTCGCCCCTGGCATTCTGGTTAATGCAGTCTCTTGTTGCTTGCTTTGCTCTAGTATTCAGAGTGTTTCGCCAGAGTTGGCGCAGATAGTGCTGATCTCTAGACACGTGTTTCTGGTTCTTTAACCGTCATCAGTAGAGATTAAGACTTCAGATTTGGGGTTTGCTGAGTAGGCTGCCAAACATTGCATCAGGTCAAGTACCTCTCACTGGCGTGCAGGTGCTTCTTCCACGAGCTCGTCAGCTCAATGACTCACGGGAGTACTTTTAAACAGGAACAGGGGTGGGAGCACACTGCTTCACCTCCCAGCAAGGTTCGCCCCTGGCATTCTGGTTAATGCAGTCTCTTGTTGCTTGCTTTGCTCTAGTATTCAGAGTGTTTCGCCAGAGTTGGCGCAGATAGTGCTGATCTCTAGACACGTGTTTCTGGTTCTTTAACCGTCATCAGTAGAGATTAAGACTTCAGATTTGGGGTTTGCTGAGTAGGCTGCCAAACATTGCATCAGGTCAAGTACCTCTCACTGGCGTGCAGGTGCTTCTTCCACGAGCTCGTCAGCTCAATGACTCACGGGAGTACTTTTAAACAGGAACAGGGGTGGGAGCACACCGCTTCACCTCCCAGCAAGTTTCGCCCCTGGCATTCTGGTTAATGCAGTCTCTTGTTGCTTGCTTTGCTCTAGTATTCAGAGTGTTTCGCCAGAGTTGGCGCAGATAGTGCTGATCTCTAGACACGTGTTTCTGGTTCTTTAACCGTCATCAGTAGAGATTAAGACTTCAGATTTGGGGTTTGCGGAGTAGGCTGCCAAACATTGCATCAGGTCAAGTACCTCTCACTGGCGTGCAGGTGCTTCTTCCACGAGCTCGTCAGCTCAATGACTCACGGGAGTACTTTTAAACAGGAACAGGGGTGGGAGCACACCGCTTCACCTCCCAGCAAGTTTCGCCCCTGGCATTCTGGTTAATGCAGTCTCTTGTTGCTTGCTTTGCTCTAGTATTCAGAGTGTTTCGCCAGAGTTGGCGCAGATAGTGCTGATCTCTAGACACGTGTTTCTGGTTCTTTAACCGTCATCAGTAGAGATTAAGACTTCAGATTTTGGGTTTGCTGAGTAGGCTGCCAAACATTGCATCAGGTCAAGTACCTCTCACTGGCGTGCAGGTGCTTCTTCCACGAGCTTGTCAGCTCAATGACTCACGGGAGTACTTTTAAACAGGAACAGGGGTGGGAGCACACCGCTTCATCTCCCAGCAAGGTTCGCCCCTGGCATTCTGGTTAATGCAGTCTCTTGTTGCTTGCTTTGCTCTAGTATTCAGAGTGTTTCGCCAGAGTTGGCGCAGATAGTGCTGATCTCTAGACACGTGTTTCTGGTTCTTTAACCGTCATCAGTAGAGATTAAGACTTCAGATTTGGGGTTTGCGGAGTAGGCTGCCAAACATTGCATCAGGTCAAGTACCTCTCACTGGTGTGCAGGTGCTTCTTCCACGAGCTCGTCAGCTCAATGACTCACGGGAGTACTTTTAAACAGGAACAGGGTGGGAGCACACCGCTTCACCTCCCAGCAAGTTTCGCCCCTGGCATTCTGGTTAATGCAGTCTCTTGTTGCTTGCTTTGCTCTAGTATTCAGAGTGTTTCGCCAGAGTTGGCGCAGATAGTGCTGATCTCTAGACACGTGTTTCTGGTTCTTTAACCGTCATCAGTAGAGATTAAGACTTCAGATTTGGGGTTTGCTGAGTAGGCTGCCAAACATTGCATCAGGTCAAGTACCTCTCACTGGCGTGCAGGTGCTTCTTCCACGAGCTCGTCAGCTCAATGACTCACGGGAGTACTTTTAAACAGGAACAGGGGTGGGAGCACACCGCTTCACCTCCCAGCAAGGTTCGCCCCTGGCATTCTGGTTAATGCAGTCTCTTGTTGCTTGCTTTGCTCTAGTATTCAGAGTGTTTCGCCAGAGTTGGCGCAGATAGTGCTGATCTCTAGACACGTGTTTCTGGTTCTTTAACCGTCATCAGTAGAGATTAAGACTTCAGATTTGGGGTTTGCTGAGTAGGCTGCCAAACATTGCATCAGGTCAAGTACCTCTCACTGGCGTGCAGGTGCTTCTTCCACGAGCTCGTCAGCTCAATGACTCACGGGAGTACTTTTAAACAGGAACAGGGGTGGGAGCACACCGCTTCACCTCCCAGCAAGGTTTGCCCCTGGCATTCTGGTTAATGCAGTCTCTTGTTGCTTGCTTTGCTCTAGTATTCAGAGTGTTTCGCCAGTGTTGGTGCACATAGTGCTGATCTCTAGACACGTGTTTCTGGTTCTTTAACCGTCATCAGTAGAGATTAAGACTTCAGATTTGGGGTTTGCTGAGTAGGCTGCCAAACATTGCATCAGGTCAAGTACCTCTCACTGGCGTGCAGGTGCTTCTTCCACGAGCTCGTCAGCTCAATGACTCACAGGAGTACTTTTAAACAGGAACAGGGGTGGGAGCACACCGCTTCACCTCCCAGCAAGGTTCGCCCCTGGCATTCTGGTTAATGCAGTCTCTTGTTGCTTGCTTTGCTCTAGTATTCAGAGTGTTTCGCCAGAGTTGGCGCAGATAGTGCTGATCTCTAGACACGTGTTTCTGGTTCTTTAACCGTCATCAGTAGAGATTAAGACTTCAGATTTGGGGTTTGCTGAGTAGGCTGCCAAACATTGCATCAGGTCAAGTACCTCTCACTGGCGTGCAGGTGCTTCTTCCACGAGCTCGTCAGCTCAATGACTCACGGGAGTACTTTTAAACAGGAACAGGGGTGGGAGCACACCGCTTCACCTCCCAGCAAGGTTCGCCCCTGGCATTCTGGTTAATGCAGTCTCTTGTTGCCTGCTTTGCTCTAGTATTCAGAGTGTTTCGCCAGAGTTGGCGCAGATAGTGCTGATCTCTAGACACGTGTTTATGGTTCTTTAACCGTCATCAGTAGAGATTAAGACTTCAGATTTGGGGTTTGCTGAGTAAGCTGCCAAACATTGCATCAGGTCAAGTACCTCTCACTGGCGTGCAGGTGCTTCTTCCACGAGCTTGTCAGCTCAATGACTCACGGGAGTACTTTTAAACAGGAACAGGGGTGGGAGCACACCGCTTCACCTCCCAGCAAGGTTCGCCCCTGGCATTCTGGTTAATGCAGTCTCTTGTTGCTTGCTTTGCTCTAGTATTCAGAGTGTTTCGCCAGAGTTGGCGCAGATAGTGCTGATCTCTAGACACGTGTTTCTGGTTCTTTAACCGTCATCAGTAGAGATTAAGACTTCAGATTTGGGGTTTGCTGAGTAGGCTGCCAAACATTGCATCAGGTCAAGTACCTCTCACTGGCGTGCAGGTGCTTCTTCCACGAGCTGCGTCAGCTCAATGACTCACGGGAGTACTTTTAAACAGGAACAGGGGTGGGAGCACACCGCTTCACCTCCCAGCAAGGTTCGCCCCTGGCATTCTGGTTAATGCAGTCTCTTGTTGCTTGCTTTGCTCTAGTATTCAGAGTGTTTCGCCAGAGTTGGCGCAGATAGTGCTGATCTCTAGACACGTGTTTCTGGTTCTTTAACCGTCATCAGTAGAGATTAAGACTTCAGGGGCGAACCTTGCCTGAGAGGTTAGCGGTGTGCTCCCACATCCTGTTGTCTATTTAAAGTACTCCCGTGAGTCATTGAGCTGACGAGCTCGTGGATGAAGCACCTGCGCGCCAGTGAGAGGTACTGGACCTGATATAATGTTTGGCAGCCTACTCAGCAAACCCCAAAATAAAAGACTGTATTCTCTACTGATGACGGTTAATAAACCAGAAACACGTGTCTAGAGATCAGCACTATCTGCGCCAACCTTGGCGAAACACTCGAAAATATCGGAGCGAGCTACAAGAAACTGCATTTACCAGAATGCCAGGGGCGAACCTTGCCTGAGAGGTTAGCGGTGTGCTCCCACATCCTGTTGTCTATTTAAAGTACTCCTGTGAGTCATTGAGCTGACGAGCTCGTGGATGAAGCACCTGCGCGCCAGTGAGAGGTACTGGACCTGATATGTTTGGCAGCGTACTCAGCAAACCCCAAAATAAAAGACTGTATTCTCTACTGTTGACGGTTAATAAACCAGAAACACGTGTCTAGAGATCAGCACTATCTGCGCCAACCTTGGCGAAACACTCGAAAATATCGGAGCGAGCTACAAGAAACTGCATTTACCAGAATGCCAGGGGCGAACCTTGCCTGAGAGGTTAGCGGTGTGCTCCCACATCCTGTTGTCTATTTAAAGTACTCCCGTGAGTCATTGAGCTGACGAGCTCGTGGATGAAGCACCTGCGCGCCAGTGAGAGGTACTGGACCTGATATAATTTTGGCAGCCTACTCAGCAAACCCCAAAATAAAAGACTGTATTCTCTACTGATGACGGTTAATAAACCAGAAACACGTGTCTAGAGATCAGCACTATCTGCGCCAACCTTGGCGAAACACTCGAAAATATCGGAGCGAGCTACAAGAAACTGCATTTACCAGAATGCCAGGGGCGAACCTTGCCTGAGAGGTTAGCGGTGTGCTCCCACATCCTGTTGCCTATTTAAAGTACTCCCGTGAGTCATTGAGCTGACGAGCTCGTGGATGAAGCACCTGCGCGCCAGTGAGAGGTACTGGACCTGATATTATGTTTGGCAGCCTACTCAGCAAACCCCAAAATAAAAGACTGTATTCTCTACTGATGACGGTTAATAAACCAGAAACACGTGTCTAGAGATCAGCACTATCTGCGCCAACCTTGGCGAAACACTCGAAAATATCGGAGCGAGCTACAAGAAACTGCATTTACCAGAATGCCAGGGGCGAACCTTGCCTGAGAGGTTAGCGGTGTGCTCCCACATCCTGTTGTCAATTTAAAGTACTCCCGTGAGTCATTGAGCTGACGAGCTCGTGGATGAAGCACCTGCGGCCAGTGAGAGGTACTGGACCTGATATAATGTTTGGCAGCCTACTCAGCAAACCCCAAAATAAAAGACTGTATTCTCTACTGATGACGGTTAATAAACAAGAAACACGTGTCTAGAGATCAGCACTATCTGCGCCAACCTTGGCGAAACACTCGAAAATATCGGAGCGAGCTACAAGAAACTGCATTTACCAGAATGCCAGGGGCGAACCTTGCCTGAGAGGTTAGCGGTGTGCTCCCACATCCTGTTGTCTATTTAAAGTACTCCTGTGAGTCATTGAACTGACGAGCTCGTGGATGAAGCACCTGCGCGCCAGTGAGAGGTACTGGACCTGATATAATGTTTGGCAGCCTACTCAGCAAACCCCAAAATAAAAGACTGTATTCTCTACTGATGACGGTTAATAAACCAGAAACACGTGTCTAGAGATCAGCACTATCTGCGCCAACCTTGGCGAAACACTCGAAAATATCGGAGCGAGCTACAAGAAACTGCATTTACCAGAATGCCAGAGGCGAACCTTGCCTGAGAGGTTAGCGGTGTGCTCCCACATCCTGTTGTCTATTTAAAGTACTCCCGTGAGTCATTGAGCTGACGAGCTCGTGGATGAAGCACCTGCGCGCCAGTGAGAGGTACTGGACCTGATATCATGTTTGGCAGCCTACTCAGCAAACCCCAAAATAAAAGACTGTATTCTCTACTGATGACGGTTAATAAACCAGAAACACGTGTTTAGAGATCAGTACTATCTGCGCCAACCTTGGCGAAACACTCGAAAATATCGGAGCGAGCTACAAGAAACTGCATTTACCAGAATGCCAGGGGCGAACCTTGCCTGAGAGGTTAGCGGTGTGCTCCCACATCCTGTTGTCTATTTAAAGTACTCCCGTGAGTCATTGAGCTGACGAGCTCGTGGATGAAGCACCTGCGCGCCAGTGAGAGGTACTGGACCTGATATAATGTTTGGCAGCCTACTCAGCAAACCCCAAAATAAAAGACTGTATTCTCTACTGATGACGGTTAATAAACCAGAAACACGTGTCTAGAGATCAGCACTATCTGCGCCAACCTTGGCGAAACACTGGAAAATATCGGAGCGAGCTACAAGAAACTGCATTTAACAGAATGCCAGAGGCGAACCTTGCCTGAGAGGTTAGCGGTGTGCTCCCACATCCTGTTGTCACAACGATAGGGTAACCGATCAGGGACCTCGGTGCATCCGAACATTTCACTTCAGAAATATATCCCCGGAGAAGTTCCGGACGGCTTTTGTTGAGCGCGCAGCCAAGGCCTCTGGATGGCTGGTAGGGAAGTGGCCGTTCTTCTTGGCCCCCTTCTAATAGGAGAAGCCCAGGCAGCATACCAAGTCGCCAACGCCGGAGGCACCACACCATATGATAAGATAAAAGCCATCATATTGGATCACCTCGGCATGGATGGAGAATCCTATCGGGTCAGGTTTAGAAGGGAGAAGGGAGCACCGGGTGATAACCCTAAAACTTTGTTCTTTAAATTGAAGCTAGCAGCAGACAAATGGCTGAAACCGGCTGAAAAAACAAAGGAGGAGATTATGGACTTAATCTACTTTGAACAGTATCTCGAGGCTTTGCCCTACTCCACCCAGAGATGGCTATGCCAACATTCCCGTCTCACCGCCGAGCAAGCGGTTGAGATGGCCACGTCTTTGCGCGTGCCCAACCCCGACCTTCCCCATGGGAGATAGAGAAGACGACGAAAAGCAGTCCAAACCCCAAGAAGAGCGGACGACCCCCCTCCCTAATGAACCACCAAAACCCCACTACCATAAACCAGAGACTCACTCCTATCGGGGACCGCAATGTTTTGATTGCGGCGAGTGGGGCCACATCGCCCGCACCTGTCCCCACAAAAAGACCGGGGAGGAACTCATGGGTGTGAGCTGCGTTCCCCGACCCCTCCTCTACACTGAAGAAATGGGGGCATGCTTTTATGTGAGTGCTCTCGTCAACGGTACCCCAGTAACTGCCCTCCTGGATTCAGGCTGCCGTCAGTCGGTGGTTCAGACAGACCTGGTAGGGACAAAACAGGTTCTCCGAAAGAAGCGGGTACGAATCTGCTGTGTACACAGGGATGTGAAGACATACCCAGTGGCACGGATACCTATACAAACACAGGATGGGCCCCAAACCACAGTAACTGTAGGGGTTCTCCTGACTCTTCCTGAGGATCTTATCATAGGGACTGACAACCCTAGTTTCTTAGCCTTAGCCCGGAGTAGCATTGACAAGACTGGGTCCCAACCGCCCCTCACACCTAATGTCCCTAGTGCCCTCATCACCCAAGAACCCTGGCAGAGCGATAGGAACTTCCGATTAGCACAGGTTAATGACCCTTCCTTTCAGCACGCTTGGCAAGAGGCTAGGAAGCACAATCCCGCGATTACTCCACTGTACCCATTTTTTTTTTTTTAGAAGAACGGGCTTTTATATAGGATGGGAGGGGTCAGCGATTCTCCCCAGCTCCTCGTACCAAGAGTCTTCCAAGACCAGATCATGTTTTTGCCCACTCTCATCTGGCCATTCAGGGGCCCTAAAAACCACACAGAACATCCTTCGACATTTTTATTGGCCGGGCATTTACGCCCATATAAAAAAATACTGCCAGGAGTGTCCGGTCTGCCAACGTAAAAACCTGTACAGACCAACCCCGGTGCCACTACAACCTCTACCAATTATAGGCCAACCATTTGAAAGGATCGTTATGGACCTGATAGGACCCCTGCCCAGAACGTCAAAGGGCTACCAACACGTACTGATGTTGGTCGACTACAGTTCTAGGTTCCCTAAAGCCTTTCCTTTACGAACCCCTACTACGACCACTATAGCAGACAAGCTGGTCGAATACTTCTCCCGGGTTGGTTTTCCCCATCAGATTCTTACAGACCAAGGCACTCCCTTTGTCTCTAAACTCATGTCTCAAGTATGTAAAATGCTCGACGTAACCCATATAAGAACTTCGGTATACCACCCTCAAACCGATGGGTTGGTCGAGCGCTATAATGGGACTCTTAAATTGACCTTAAAGAAGATGCTAGCGGGAGAAGGGAAGAGCTGGGACCAACTCCTTCCCCTCGCCTTATTCGTCATCCGGGGACAGGTCCAGAGCAGCCTAGGCTACTCCTCTTTTGAACTGTTATATGGAAGACAGCCCCGCACTTTGTTAGAAAGATGACGCTAGTGACCTCCTGGACTACACCAAAAGCTTGAAGGCTAGAATAGGGAAGTTGAGGGACCTGGCACACTCCAACCTAGAAAGGAGCCAGAAAAGACAATGGACTTTCTATGACAGGGGAAGAAGTGGAGATCCCTACAGGTAAACGACTGGGTCCTCATTCTTCAGACCTCTTCCCTACAGAAAGTCAAGTCCGAGTGGAAAGGTCCGTATAAAGTAGTGGCCAAACTAGGACGGACCACCTATAAAATCCAAATTACTCCCCGTAGGCAGCAGAGCTATCACATCAACCTGCTGAAGAAGTGGTTAGGCCCTATACCAAGGACAACCCACCTAGCCCTAACAATCCCGGAGTACCCCTGTACGCTTGAATACTTGGTGGCAAACGAGAACCTGACCCTGAACAAAGGGGCGGTTTGTTGGATGCTCTCTGCCCATTCTCCAAACTGTTTTCTGATCTACCCGGTAAAACCTCCCTGGTCGAGCATACAATAGAGACCTCTCCCGGACATGTGGTGAAGCAAAAACCATATCGAATACCAGCCGCCCGGAGGGAAGCCATTTCCTCGGAAATCGATAAAATGTTGCAAATGGGCATAATAACACCGTCCCAGAGCAGTTGGTCATCACCCATCGTCCTGGTTCCAAAACAGGACGGTTCGGTACGCTTTTGTATCGACTTCAGGGCTGTTAATGCCATCTCGAAGTTCGACACCTACCCCTTGCCTAGAATAGACGAGCTCATAGAAAGGCTCGGAGATGCGGTCTATATTTCCAACCTAGACCTAACCAAGGGTTATTGGCAGGTCCCCTAAGGAAAAGAGACCGAGAGAAGACAGCCTTCTCTACCCCAGACGGTCTTTTGAGTTCACCGCCCTGCCCTTTGGCCTGCATGGAGCCCCGCGACATTTCAGCGGCTAATGAATTCTGTGCTCCGCAACCATCAAGCGTATTCATCAGCATATCTGGATGACATTGTTATATTGAGCCCGTCCTGGGAATCACACCTTAAGCATTGTCGCCAGATATTCCAGGACTTGCAGATCGCGGGTCTCCATGTCAATGCCCGAAAGTCCAGGATGGGACTTCGAAAAGTGCGGTATCTGTGGTATCTCCTAGGCAACGGAGCTATCGAGCCCCAAGAGGAGAAGATTAAGGCTATCATGAACACCACTTTTCCCAAAACAAAAAAAGAGGTGAGGGCCTTCCTAGGCCTCCTAGGATATTACCGGAGGTTCATCTCCCGATATTCAGAGATAGCGGCCCCCTCACAGATCTCCTGAAGAAAGATGCCTCGAAGAGCCAACTCCAACATCCTTCAGATAAAGCTCAGAACGCCTTCCAATTCCTCAAACAGGCCATCACTAACAGCCCAGTCCTGACATCTCCTGACTTCAGTAAGCCCTTTCTTGTGCAGACCGACGCTTCAGACATTGGCATAGGTGCAGTGCTATCCCAAGAAACCCCGGACGGCCTAGAACGTCCGGTCCTGTTCATCAGCCAAAAGCTTTTCCCAGGGAAACCAGGTACTCCGTGATAGAAAAAGAGTGTTTGGCAATTAAGTGGGTGGTGGAAAGACTTTGTTATTATCTGGAGTGAAAATCCTTCATCCTTTATACCGACCATTCCCCTCTTACTTGGATGAGTCGCAACAAGGGCAACAATCCCAGGGTGTTACGCTGGTTTCTGTCTCTCCAACCCTTTGCTTTCGAAGTAAGACATAGGAAGGGCACCCTGAATGGAAATGCAGACTTCCTGTCCCAAGTCCCTTGCCTCCCCAATCGGGAAGACTCTAGGGGTGGGGTGTGTCAGGTTATGGAGTCCGCTGACACTGACAGTAAAGGGGACAAAGCCGGGATACCTTATTGGCCTGTGCCTTTGCTTACCTTACAGCCCCCGGCACCTTCTACTACCGTCCTGTATGCAGTCGAAGACCCGCAGGAAAACCCCTACGAGCCCTTTAAAAGCTGGTGGCCAAGCGAGTCCGGGAGAGCAAGACCCACCCCCTGGTGGGAGGAGTCGATGGAGCCGGAAAGTGAAATCGACCCGGAAGAGTCAGAGGCGTTGTCGGCGTTATGGAGGAGAACCGAAGAAGGAGGTCGGATGACCAGGGAAGCCACGGAACATCCCCGAGCTGAAGACGACGACCGAGACGCGGTATCGGAGGTGAAGATCCACCCAGAGGACCCGACGAGTGTGCCTGGAGGCCAACGACCCCACGAGCCGCCCAGCCGCGTTCCCGGAGGAGCGTGGCTCACCCAGGTGCGTGCTCTGTTTCGAGGGCGGTGGGCAGAGGATAGGACACGGTCCTTCCTAGGCGGGGAATCAGTAAAGCACGACTCCACGAGACCTGCCTAGGTCCCCTCGCATTGCCCACTTACTTGGTGACGGTTTTCTTTTTTTCCTCTCAACAATCTGCATGACGGGTGCGTGTCTCCCCCACTCCCTATCCTACAGTTGTGAGATAAGTCAACCAGACAGCTGAGGCCTATTTTTCTTTCCGTTTTCCTTCTTTTGGGTAAACCCGGATCCTGCCTGATCGGAAATCCGTGGTGGAGCATACTGAATACCAAAGAAGACGGCTATCCCCCTGTGGACCCAAAGAACAGATTGTTTAGGTATCGTTTGACTGTTAAAGAACGGCAATAAAAGCGTCTAGAACCGCCTATCTGGCTTATCCTTTCTTTGCCCCGCTACACCTACTCTGGAGGGTTTTTGATCCCAAAAGGGTATTCAGGTGGCTGGAGGGGTGAGCGGCAGGGCACAGGTCTGTTACTCAGCCCTGCTATCCACCAGGATAGTGTGCCTCATAGAGGTGGCAGGATCTTCTTGGAGATCTTCCTGCCCCAACAGTGGGTACAGGAAGTAGGGTGGTCATGGGCCTACTCTCCATGCTGGCACAGGGGGATAGGAATCGCTAATCTTTTTTTTGTTTTACAGAGTTTTATACAGCGCGAACTTGACCCGAATCGGGTATCAGAGTGCTTTACATAGAACCAGTTGCATTACATGAGGACACATTCATTTTTTTTTTTGTTAGGCACGGGGAGATTAAGTGATTTGCCCAGAATTACAGGATGTTCAGCGTCATTGCCAGGACTCGAACCCAGTTCCCCAGATTCGAGGTCGACCGCCCTGCCGTTAGGCCAACTCCTCTCCCCAATCTCCCTAATCTGACTCTCACAGGTTTATACCTGCCCTAATGCCATTATGGGGGGACAGGTATTTCTCCCTAGGGATTTCTCTTGGGATGTTATATGGAAAGAGGCTGGAGCTGTAAGGTGGGCGGCAATCTCATCCACGGGCTGGGCAAGGAGTGTGTGCCAGTCAAGAACGACTGTGGACTTTCTGAGACATAACCCTTAGCTTACCTCCATCTCCTAGCCAGACACTGGGTTCAAGACCCAAAGGTGAAGGAAGGGGTCGATAGAGGTCCGACACAGTTTGGGAAGTTTCTTCAGTACCAGGAAGACTACCCGGGCCACCTCATATATAAATTATAAACAGTGAGTGCAGGTTACATTTTCAAGTGAAATTGGAAAAGAAATTGAACATACAGTTAGGTGGTGACCATTGGCCTACATATTACTGAGGGCTATTACTTATGCATCTCACATTTACTGATGGAATTATAATTGGACCACCTGTACAAAACAGATTGTACACACTCAGACATACGTCAGAGAGAGTGCAGAACTAGGAGGTGATTACCTTTGAGCATGCCCAAGAGTGACAGCGCTTTTGAAAGGCTGTACTGCAGATGGTGGAACAGTGAGCGGGTGCCAAGCTAACCAGATGCCCAGAGGCGATCTTGCTGGGTACCGCACTGAAAGTGGTGTCTGCATTAAAGTAAGGGAAAGGCATTATCATATGTTGCTTATAGCTAAACAATTCACTCTGGTATTATGGGGTACTGCTTCAATCTCCACATTTGATGTTTTTTTGGAGTGAGGATCTTTACATAAGGGCACACAAGGTTGGGGAAACAGAATCTTTGGGGTGTGAGAGTGTCATTGACTTGGTGGCAGGGAATGTAAAACACATGGCATTCCGTGGCATGCACTTGGGATTGGGGATAGGAGTTTAATTGGATGGCTTTGTGGGTTGAGAAGTTGGTAGTTGATGGGGTGATGCTGATCTGTTGTCCTCTATATAGTTATAATCTCCATCTTTAATGATGTGTGGAAAAATGACAAACAATTATTGAAACATTAAACAAATACATTCAGAATCGACCCCGAGCACACTATAGGTAGTATCAACAGTCTATGTAATATCAACAGTCTTTGTAATATTGAAAGAGTCCAATAGTTTTGATCCAATGTCCATGAATTTATTCAGTCTTCCAAATTTAATTTTGAATTCAGGTATTTTTTCTAGGCACAGCTAGATCTCCAGTTCATAGAAAAATATAGTCTTCAGTTCACAGAGAAAACACAGCCAACACGTGTTTCGTCGTGCAGTATAGTGCACAAATGACTTCTTCAGGGCTGCAAACCCAAGAGGAACATAATTACTCCATACATTCTGTACAATAGCACCTTAAAGTAAATCATAGATTGAAACCCAAGATATAAAGTAAGATATTAAACCAAGTCCAAGTTTATGGAAAAAAGTGATGTATGTTTAAGCACACCGCCACCGAAATGTAAGAAAAATCCAGTAAAGAAAATAAGAACTTAAGATTTCAGTGTTTCATCATAAGTCACTGAAAATGTGATCGCCCAAGAGCAAAAGATACAAGAAAATAATTATGGAATTTCCAATCACCTGATCTGAAAAATGTATAGTCAATTGCGCAAAAGGAAACTCGAATGGTAGACTCCCTTAGAAACAACCGAAAGGTAGTGCCTGTGAGATTAAAAAGAACACACAACATGAGTATCATTGTGAACCTAGTCTGAATATCTACCTATTCAATACTAAAAAGAGAACCAAATTCACCTCACTAGTTACGTCTCACTAGTTTCCATTCCCTTATCCAATTTTCAAATATGTAAATAATACGACCACGTGAAGAGATCAAGAAACTGCAGTAAATCAAAAATAAAGAACAAGACGTACATTTATTCTAATGTTACTCTAAATCATGAGACGATTTAATTTTTGACACCCCAAAAGGATCTCTATAGGTAATATATACTCTACCTATAGTAAAGAAAATGAAGTTCCGATGATCCGATGTAAACAACCTATTTCTTGAAGTTCGGTGTGACACAGGTATGGCTTATAAATCCCTCCACGACGTATAACAACTAAACATTGTAAAAAAGAAAAGCTACTAAAGATATGCTCCTATAATGTTATTTGGAAAACGGAAAAGGTAGGATGAGAACATCTCTATTTCTTACTTGTTCGTAATACTACTTTCTTATGGTAGATGGAGGAAATAGTGGTCGCAATCTACGAACTTTGTCGTGAAATCCTGGTCTGTAATCACAAATAAAATAATAAATAAAGTATCAAAAAACTACTGTCACTAAATATTGCATTTAAAGCCATCCTAATCATACCTGGAAAAGTTATTTCGTCCCGATTATCTTATTCCCACAACATATATTGGTATCTGTGTCTGTATCCTGGTCTGTAATCACAAATAAAATTGTGAGTCAAATATCGAAAAAGCTACTGTCACTAAGTATAACGCTTACTGCCATCTTATTCATAGCTGGAAAGGTTATTCCTTCCCGATTATCATATTTCCACAACATCTATCAGTATCCTTACGTTCTGATAAAACATGTGGGTAAAAACTTATAATACACGCTAAAATTGTTAAGAGCAGCACAGGAGGGGAAATACACCAGATTCTCACCTGTATTAGAGATGATCAGTTTTCAAAAGTACTAATCTTCAACTACGTATATAGTATATCACCGGGACTATGAACAGTATATGGGTCACGGGTACGTGATCTACGAGTAGAGTAAAAAAGGAGACAAAGAAGCAGCAGATCTATTTATGAATTTGAATGCAGGTAGCTCTATAGGCACAGCCATTGGTAATACTAAGAGTACTAAAAAGAAGGCTTGAGAGCAAAATTTGTACGCCTAGAGTACCTTAAGAGAGCAGAGCTAAATAAATGGTGTGATGCTGCGACTTTGAAGCAGTATCTTACACTAAACAGGATACCGCGTGGCCTAAGATCACACATAGTTCCTACGTATGAAGATTTAGAACCAGATCTGTTGGGATTATGGGAAAAGGAACTTACTAAAAGTTCCAGGAGTCTTATTAATATCTTGATTGAAAATGCGGATAGAAAGATTGCTAAACTATTACAGGAGATTCAAACCTTAGAAGATGAAATTAAACAACTTAACATGCCTGAACCGACTATTAAGAATTATGCTATACTTGATAAGATTTTGATAAAATTACAAGATGACATAACGCGTAGAAAAGCGAGGAAGCTTAAACGTGAAGAGAATGATTATAGAACAGGTCGTATATTCACATTTGCTAAACGGTTTGATCATTTAGTGAGTAAAGATCTATCTAAAAGGAAAGATGATACCCCATTAAAAAGTGAAATTAATACATCATCAAGTAATGTATCTAGCAGTGAAAGTGAAGATGCGGGAGAGGGTCCATCAAGTGTAACAACAGAGAATAGTTTTTTACAAGAGGTACGCCGAATCAGAATGGGGAACCGAGAAACGGGTGCAAGACGTCGAGATACAGGGACACCAAGACAAGGAGAGGGACAAGGGGAAAAGGAAGAACAAAATGTAAAACAAGGAATGAGGACACGTTCTTGGAAAAATTGAATAATGAAACAGAATCTAAAGTTAATGAAATTGATATTATTAACTTGTCATCAGTAGAACTGTCTTTGGATATGATTTCAGTGCTCAAGAGAGGCTTAGGATTTTGTCCCATGACTAGTAATGATTGGTTTAACACTAAAATTGACCTGTACAAATTTGTAAGGTTATTGAAATTAAAAAGTTTTCTTCAATCAATCCTGTAAAGATGAAGTGTTGGAATGTAATATCAGACTTAAGTAACATGACAATACAGGATGTACATGATACTAGATTACTCTTGTCCCTGACTGACAATGAGGATGACCCATTAACTATGACAAGATTGCTTGAAGACTTGGAAGTTAGTACAGACTTGAGTATAGGAAGTGGACTTAAGAGTAAATCAAAATGGACCCCACAACTCTCGTGAGGCAATACTATTGATGTATTTTACAAAGCAGTGTACCATGACTTAGACAGAATGATTGATAGTAGACAGAAGAAGGGGATTTTTCAAGGTTATGATAACTTATCTAGAGCTGAAAGAGGGGCATATAAGGAACTTAGTAATAATCATGAACTGATTATTCGAATGGCTGATAAGGGTGGTAACATCGTGTTGATGAACAAGTCAGATTACAATGAAGAAGTATTTTTCAACTTAACAATGAAATGTACTATGAACGTTTAGAGAATAATCCATTACAAGAACTGAAATGTTTGATCAATATGAATCTGAGGTTATGGTATGATAAAGGTCTAATTGATCATGACGAATATGCATACTTACTAGTTGATCATCCTAGATCACCCTGTATGTACAGTTTACCTAAGATCCATAAGAACAGAGTGAAACAACCCGGAAGACCGATAATTTCCGGGATAGGGGGACCCACTGAAAAACTCTCTCATTTTATTGATACTTTTCTTAGACCGTTTGTTCAGAATTTGCCATCTCATATACAGGACACAAAACATGTCCTTAACATAATGAATGACGTGACCTGGGAACCGGGAATGATCTTGGTAACATTAGATGTGGTGTCCTTATACACCAACATACACCATCATCTGGGATTGAAGGCTCTAGAATCATTTCTGAACAAACGTCCAGTAGAATACTATGAGCATACTTTGATGCTACTAGATATGACAAAATTGATATTGGAAAATAACGTGTTCCTATTTGTCAACAAGTGGTATAGACAACGACTCGGAACTGCCATGGGTTCCAGGTTCGCTCCGTCTTTTGCCAACCTTTTCATGGGTTGGTTTGAGGCGGAGTGGATCTGGGGCCACAAGGGCAGAACATGGATTGACAGTATTTATTATTGGGGACGGTTTATTGATGATTGTCTTTTAATATGGACAGGTACAGCTTCTAAACTAGAAGAGTTTTTCAGCTATTTAAATACTAATGATTTGAATTTGAGATTTACCACGCATTATGATACTGATAAAATTGTCTTCCTAGATGTGGAACTGTATACTAAAGATCATAAGCTTTGCAGTAAAATGTACCGGAAGAGTACAAGTTGCAATGCACTTTTGCATGCTGAGAGCTGCCATCCTCGCTGTCAAATAAATGCGATTCCGTATGGGGAGATGATAAGAGCATGTAGGAATTGCTCTGAACAAGTAGATTTTGAGGAAAATATTGAAGATATCAAAAACAGGTTTACAGTCAGGGGTTATGACCATAGTGTAATTAAGAATGCGGCAACAAAAGCTCATAAATTGAACAGGAAAGAGACTTTAAAACCAACTAACAAAAAAGACGGACTCGTGACAGTGACAAGATTAGACTGATAACTAATTTCAGCCAGGAGAGCAACAAGCTCTATAGGATATTGAATAAACATTGGCATATGTTAAGATCCGACAAAGCAATTATGCCATTCTTGACGGAGAAACCGAGTCTGACATTTAGGAAGGGGTTGACACTAGCTAATATTATTAGCCCGAGTTATCCCAGAACACCTCAAAATTTAAATTGGTTGAGTAACCAAATTAAAGGATTTTACAAGTGTGGACGTTGCAGTTCATGTAGGTGGGCTGTAAATAAGATAAACCACTTTAACTACAATGATACTGGTACCTATAAGATTAACATGTTCATCAACTGTGATACTACCTTTGTTATATATGTCATCATTTGTACATGCAAGAAGATATATATTGGGAGTACAATTAGACGTCTCCGAGAGAGGATGACGGAACATTTTAGAGCCCTAAAAAATGGTGATACTCGCTATCCTATTGCGGCACACGCAGTCCAAAACTATCAGGATAAGGGAAACCACAAATTTAGCTTCCATGGAATAGAACATGTGAAAATGGATATTCGTGGAGGCAATAGAGAATTACAGCTTAGACGCAAAGAAGCATTGTGGATAATGAAATTAAGGGCAGTAGAACTTGGTATGAATATTGACAGCGAGTTACAGTATTTTCTAGGTCAATGAGCCAAATGGTTTATTACAATAGAATCTTGATATTGTAACTAACGGCCCCCTTTTTGTTAAGGTTGAGGCAATGTAATAGTGAAATATTATTCATATGCACATGTCATACGAAACTGAACTGTTAATAGAATATTGTTTATTATTTTAATTAATTAGGAATAAGCTTATTCTCCATATGTAATGTGTATTATGTAGAACCTTGAGAGAACTTGATGTTGAATAGATTTGAGTTACCAATGAATTCTGTAGAATACGTGAAGAAATGTATTTTTCAAGAATATTGATTGTGATTGGATTTACTGTATCAGGGAGACTATATATGTTCTAATATAATATCTACTTTCCCTTTCTTCTATCACCTCTGGTGTTATTTAACCTATCTTTCTAATTATCCTACATACAAATTTTACAGAGATCATATTTTGTGGGCCGTGTAAGGAACCGCCGCGAAATTATATTTTGTCTTTGGCACTTTTCTGGTATAACGGTATTGTTAAGATACATCATAATAATAGACGGTGCATTCGGATACGTAAGCGTAAATGTAGATCTATACTAATACTCTGTGACTCGGGTGGCAAGACTTATCAGATATATTCTTTGCTTCCTAAAATCTTAAAAACGAGATTGATGGAATAGTTTGATATTGTTACTAGGATCTCTGCGTACTCTCGATATAACATATAATTTTACGGTAAATAACACTCCAAGATGGCGTATTCGATAACGCAGGAGACAACGTAGACGTCTTAGATGTAAAACTTTATTGATAACCGGATGCTATTACAGGATACATTGGAGACATTTTAGAGTGATTTACTTCATCTTACTTTGGCTGAAGTAATGTGAATATAACATATTTTGATACATGTAATAGTAGTGAATATTATGCGGTTAGACTTGCTTATTGTTACGTCAGTTACCATAATTAATAACTAGTTTTTATCTTCGTTGCCATTTATCAGATATATTTTTGCTTCCTAAAATATTAAAAACGAGATTGATGGAATAGTTAGATATTGTTACTAGGATCTCTGCGCACTCTCGATATAACTTATCATTTTACGGTAAATAACACTCCAAGATGGCGTATTCGATAACGCAGGAGACAACGTAGACGTCTTAGATGTAAAACTTTATTGATAACCGGATGCTAATACAGGATACATTGGAGACATTTTAGAGTGATTTACTTCATCTTACTTTGGCTGAAGTAATGTGAATATAACATATTTTGATACATGTAATAGTAATGAATATTATGCGGTTAGACTTTCTTATTGTTACGTCAGTTACCATAATTGACAACTAGTTTTTATCTTCGTTGCCACTCCAAGATGGCGCTTATAGTGTGATAGTATATAAGGTTGTGTCAAGATGGCGCCTATGCAGAACGCCGTCATGAAAATGTGAATAACAGGACGCGGCTCCACATACAAACGGTGAGGAATTATGCGTTGCGTTATCTTAGATAAAACGCTTGAGTAGATATATATCTAATTATGGCCCCTTTTTCCTCCTCTCCTTTTTTTTACTCTACTTGTAGATCACGTACCCGTGACCCATATACTGTTCATAGTCCCGCTGATATACTATATACGTAGTTGAAGATTAGTACTTTTGAAAACTGATCATCTCTAATACAGGTGAGAATCTGGTGTATTTCCCCTCCTGTGCTGCTCTTAACAATTTTAGCGTGTATTATAAGTTTTTACCCACATGTTTTATCAGAACGTAAGGATACTGATAGATGTTGTGGAAATATGATAATCGGGAAGGAATAACCTTTCCAGCTATGAATAAGATGGCAGTAAGCGTTATACTTAGTGACAGTAGCTTTTTCGATATTTGACTCACAATTTTATTTGTGATTACAGACCAGGATACAGACACAGATACCAATATATGTTGTGGGAATAAGATAATCGGGACGAAATAACTTTTCCAGGTATGATTAGGATGGCTTTAAACGCAATATTTAGTGACAGTAGTTTTTTGATACTTTATTTATTATTTTATTTGTGATTACAGACCAGGATTTCATGACAAAGTTCAGTAGATTGCGACCACTATTTCCTCCATCTACCATAAGAAAGTAGTATTACGAACAAGTAAGAAATAGAGATGTTCTCATCCTACCTTTTCCGTTTTCCAAATAACATTATAGGAGCATATATTTAGTAGCTTTTCTTTTTACAATGTTTAGTTGTTATACGTCGTGGAGGGACTTATAAGCCATACCTGTGTCACACCGAACTTCAAGAAATAGGTTGTTTACATCGGATCATCGGAACTTCATTTTCTTTACTATAGGTAGAGTATATATTACCTATAGAGATCCTTTTGGGGTGTCAAAAATTAAATCGTCTCATGATTTTGAGTAACATTAGAATAAATGTACGTCTTGTTCTTTATTTTTGATTTACTGCAGTTTCTTGATCTCTTCACGTGGTCGTATTATTTAAATATTTGAAAATTGGATAAGGGAACGGAAACTAGTGAGACGTAACTAGTGAGGTGAATTTGGTTCTCTTTTTAGTATTGAATAGGTAGATATTCAGACTAGGTGTCAGGGACTGTCTGGGACTATGTGGGGAACACAGTCAGGGACTTGGGCAAGAACTGGGTAGAAAACGTACACATAAAGAGGAGTACAGCGCTGCCCAGGATCATACAGGGAGTCAGAGGAGAAAAAGGGATCCAAAGGGAAGCCTGTAGAAGTGAACAAGATGGGTAAGACTCAGAAAGGAAGGGCACGCATGAGGCAATTTAGCTTTCAGAAAAACTACACCCACGACGAATGTGCAAGACATATATATGAAACAACATTAACAATAAAGGGGAGTGTGGGGTAAAGCACTCAGGAGCTCCACACGGTAAGATTGAAGCTCAGTAAGTTTCTTACCCACAATTACTGTTACAGATACTGACTGCAAATACCCACATGTAGGATATGCATGCAAAGGCAGGGTCTGTGGAGCTTATACCTATGGTGATGTTATAAATGTAACTCAAAGACAATACTCACAGTGAACAAGAAACACCACCTAGGTAGTCAGCTGTGCCCACGGATCCTGGCGATCAAACAGGAACACGCAAGGCAGTAACAGCAAGGGGGTAGAACTAAACACAAGCACAATAGACAAGGAGCTAGCAAGGAGGAGTGCTTAACAGGAAAGGAAGGAAATACCTGGGCACACTTGGCAGAAAGCAGGTAACAAACATACAAGGTAACAGAAGCAAGACAGCAGAAATAGAAAGACAGCAAACTAGGAACTGGAACCAATGAATTGGGAAGAAAGGCAGGGACTGGAAAGGGATATACAGAAGGGGAAGCTACAAGGGTATACTAGAATAGTGCAGGTTAAGAAATCAAGAAAACAAAATAGCATAGAAAGGCAGAGCTGGGGCAGGAACAAGAACTGAGCTAAAGCTCAGGAGTCTAGGTAGCCCTGCAGGCAGTGCTGGTTCAGGAGCAGGGAATTAGCTACAGCTCAGGAAACAAGGAGTCAAGAGAGCACTGCAAGCAATGCAAATCAGGAACAAGAAATAGCTGAAGCCCAGGACCAGGAGCAAAGAATAACTAGCTCAGGAACTCAGGAAACAAGAGCACTGCAGGCAGTGCTAATTCAGGTACAAGGAATAGCTATAGCTCAGGAACTCAGGAAACAAGGTAGCACTGCAAGCAGTGCTAATTCAGGAAGAAGGGAAACTGCTGCAGTTCAGGAACAAGGAATACTAAGGCTCAGGGGTCAGGGTAGCACTGCAGGCAGTGCTAATTCAGGAACAAGGAAAACAGCAGCAGGTCAGGAACAAGGCATAACTAAAGCTCAGGAAACACTGGAAACAATAGCAAAAGCTCAGGGAGCACTGGAAACAAGGATCGGTCTCACCGGTAAACAGCTACAATGACCAACACTGGGCTGAAGGGAGCTGGGGCTTAAAAGAGCTCTCAGTAATCACATGCATCAGGTGTGAGCAGGCTAGCAGCAACCAGCCACAGGTGAGCTGAATTCCTCCACCCATCCTTGGCCTGCAGGGGTGGAGACAAAGCAGTGAGCAGGGAATTCTGGGTAATGGAGTTTCAGGCATGAGTAGGCTGGCTTCAAATATAAGCAGGCTGGCTTTCACAAAACTCGGCATGGATTGGGAATGGATGTCAATTCCCAATAAGTGTCCAAATGGCTGGAAGTCAGGATATGCATGCAGGGGAGGGTCTGGAAGCTTATTAGAAGACTGGAAAGTCCCACTATGCGGCCCCCTGGTGGTGGGTACGAGAGCACAGGGAGCAAATCGTGACAGTACTCCCCCTCCAAAGACCGTCTCCCGGAGTCTGGAACTGGATCCAAAGCCTTTGCTCCTAAGAATTAAGTCAATTTCCATTATAGATTCAGTGCACGCTATCAGAGGACTGAAGGTAAATTGTGATGTTCTGGAGGGTTGGATAATAGTCTGTAAATTAACAGCAGTATTGAAGGTAGAACTGGAAGAGTCCAAATCCAGTGACAGGGGCTTAGAAGCCTGCATTAAAAGTGTTTGAAGTCCTGATGATGACAGGCTAGAGTAGCACTCTGAAAACAAAGGCAGATTGACTGTAGGGTCAAAAGCAGATAACGGATTGGCAGGAGGCACAGAGGTCAAAGGCAAACTGGCTGAAAATGAAGGAGGTGATAGGAAGCAGACCTAAAGTTCTGGCCCCGGAGGAAAACATACAAAAGATACACATGCAGGAGACTTAGGAAGCAGGTATGCAGGAGAACCAGGCCCTGGAGGCTTACATGTTGAGAGTTTTGTCTCTGGTGCTGGAGGTTCAGTCTCTGAATGTATATGTATTGAGACCTTTGAAGGCTGGGAAACTGGAAGCACAGGGTCAAAAAGTTGGCAAAATAAAGGCTCATGGCAAGAAGGCAGGGAGCCTGGAAGCTCTGGTGCTGGAGGCAGGGAGCCTGGAAGCTCTGGTGCTGGAGGCAGGGAGCCTGGAAGCTCTGGTGCTGGAGGCAGGGAGCCTGGAAGCTCTGGTGCTGGAGGCAGGGAGCCTGGAAGCTCTGGTGCTGGAGGCAGGGAGCCTGGAAGCTCTGGTGCTGGAGGCAGGGAGCCTGGAAGCTCTGGTGCTGGAGGCAGGCGGCCTGGAGGATCTGGTGCTGGAAGCAGGCGGCCTGGAGGATCTGGTGCTGGAAGCAGGCGGCCTGGAAGCTCTGGTGCTGGAGGCAGGCGGCCTGGAGGTTCCGGCTCTGTAGACATGCTCTTTGGAAGCTCTGGCTCCATAAACAGACTTTTAGGAGGCGCCGGCTCTATAAGCAAATTGGTTGGAGGCTCAGTAGGCAGGCAGGCCAGAGGTGTGGACTCAGTAGGCAGGCAGACTGCAGGCTGAAGTTACGTAGGTAGGCCGGCTGAGGACTCGGGCTCTGAAGGAAGGTAGTCTGGAGGCCCCGGTACTGATAGCAGGTAGGCTGCAGGCTCGGGCTCAGATGGCAGGCCAGCTGAGGATTCTGGAGATTCTGAAAGCAGACAAGCTGATGGCATAAGGGCACAAGGATGATAGGCTTCAAATTCTGGAAAGGGCGATAGCCCTTGAACAGTAGATCCCTTGTTGTCAGTAGTGAAATCTTCACAGTTGCTTTGCACATTAAAACACGCTGAAGTTCTTTCTTCGGGATGGCTCAGAATAGTGCTTGTCTTAGCGTCTGTGATGAGCAGACTCCCTTTACCATTTGGCAGTTCTCATGTATTAGTCAGAGCAAACAGGCAAGAGATCACTTGGTCTTTGGAAATATTCTCATTTTCTTCTGCATTAGAAGGTGGTACAGGTGCATCAGAGCATACAGTACTATCATTTTCTGACTTTTCAATATGTGGTGTGCTTGAAGGCAAAACAGAGGAGTTAGAAAATTCAGAATTCAAACAAATACTTTCTTTAACTGCATTTTGAGACATGGTACTATGGCTGTTCTGAGTGGAATCCGAGTGATCAGCCACAGGATTATGAGTAGGCTGGCTTCAAATATAAGCAGGCTGGCTTTCACAAAACCCGGCATGGATTGGGAATGGATGTCAATTCCCAATAAGTGTCCAAATGGCTGGAAGTCAGGATATGCATGCAGGGGAGGGTCTGGAAGCTTATTAGAAGACTGGAAAGTCCCACTATGCGGCCCCCTGGTGGTGGGTACGAGAGCACAGGGAGCAAATCGTGACACTAGGTTCACAATGATACTCATGTTGTGTGTTCTTTTTAATCTCACAGGCACTACCTTTCGGTGGAGTCTACCATTCGAGTTTCCCTTTTTGTGCAATTGACTATAAATTGTTCGGATCAGGTGATTGGAAATTCCATAATTATTTTCTTGTATCTTTTGCTCTTGGGCGATCACATTTTCGGTGACTTATGATGAAACACTGAAATCTTAAGTTCTTATTTTCTTTACTGGATTTTTCTTACATTTCGGTGGCGGTGTGCTTAAACATACATCACTTTTTTCCATAAACTTGGACTTGGTTTAATATCTTACTTTATATCTTGGGTTTCAAACTATGATATACTTTAAGGTGCTATTGTACAGAATGTATGGAGTAATTATGTTCCTCTTGGGTTTGCAGCCCTGAAGAAGTCATTTGTGCACTATACTGCACGACGAAACACGTGTTGGATGTGTTTTCTCTGTGAACTGAAGACTATATTTTTTCTATGAACTGGAGATCTAGCTGTGCCTAGAAAAAATACCTGAATTCAAAATTAAATTTGGAAGACTGAATAAATTCATGGACATTGGATCAAAAGCTATTGGACTCTTTCAATATTACAAAGACTGTTGATATTACATAGACTGTTGATACTACCTATAGTGTGCTCGGGGTCGATTCTGAATGCATTTTTACTCTCCAGTGGAGGGTATATACAAGATTGAATTGGTAACCAATCTTTCCTCCCTTGTGAGCACCGCTTAAATTGCAATTGATTTGTGTACTTTAACCCGTGATAAGAGTAGAGCGCCCGTCAGTGTACCTGGTTACCAAGTGTGAAACTGTATTAAACAAATACAGACCAGCATTCATTTTCATCAAGCTGGGCTGCATTTGCTCTTTCTTGGGTACATTCACTGGCTGCAAGCTCGTCCACAGCTTCCGGCACCCCTCAGCCCCAAAACCTTCAATTTTTTTAACACCTCCATTCTAATCTGTTTAATGTCCTAATCCTTTGAAATGTGCTTGCCTTGTTCATTTAGCAGTCTTTTTAAGCTGTCCATTGTTTGCGATGAATCAGTTATGATTTCTAATGGCAGGCTAAATGTTGCACTGGCACCGATCAGGCACCTTGCCCAGCCAATTTTAGTATCCTGAAATATCACTCTTAATGTTTCCCTCATTGATCCTGGTTCCGCATTAGTCACACGGTGGTAGTATTTGACCAAGTCTTTTTACATTCGATATCCATCGCTGCAACATTAAATTCAAGCCGGATCAATCTGTGCTGAATTGTTTTTGATAGATTAAATACCTTTGTGAATGCCAACGTGTGTTGACGCTTCCAGTTTTTCAGTCAGCAAACCAGGGAAGGCAAGATGACCATAACTTATTTTTGGTATTCATTTCACCCTCAGGACTCGTCGTATGCCCTCTATGGAGGGACTTTGGAGCCTGTGGTGTAGTTTGCATAGTGCATTTGTGACCTTAGCCGCCTTAACTGCCAGTGCCTTGGCCTGCAGGGTTGGTTTGCCTGTGCCTGAGAATTGTACGCCTACACACTACCGAGGAAGTCCGGGACAGTATTTTTCCCTGTCTAACGGGAAGTCGCCAGGCCCGGATGGGCTGCCAACGGAATTCTACAAGGCTTATGCTTATCTTTTGGTGCCGCAGCTGTTGACGGTTTACCAGACCGCAATGGCCGACTCCGCGTTACCAACCACGCAGAGTGAGGCTCTGCTGGTGTCCCTTCTAAAACCTGACAAAAATCCAGACTCTCTGGGTTCGTATCGCCCATTAGCACTCCTTAATACGGACTACAAAATATTCGCATCACTCCTGGCCAGACGACTTTCGCCCTTAGTACAAACACTGGTGCACCCAGACCAAAATGGATTTGTTCCAGCCAGGTGCACATCGCTCAACATTCGTCGGTTTTTCAGAATTCAAGAATATGCAGTGGATAGATGGCCCCGTTCGGGATGCCTGGTACTGGACCTGGAAAAGGCATTCGATTCGTTGGAGTGGCCTTACCTGGCGGCAGTCCTGGATACATACGAGTTGGGGGAGAATTATTTGAATATGATTCGATTATTGTATCAGCGTCCCACAGTTCGGGTACGTACTGGCAAGCTAGTCTCTGACCCTATTCGGGTGCGGCGGGGGACGCGACAGGGCTGTCCTCTGTCCCCGCTATTGTTCTCCTTAGCGATGGAGCCTTTGGCTATGTTGCTCAGGAGAGATGGTAGAGATTGGGGAATACCGCTGGGGGATGGGCTGCACGCTGTCTCCTCTACGCTGATGACCTGTTGTTGTATCTTCGGGATGTCACTGTTATCCCGGAGTCCATTGCCGGAATACTTAAAACCTTCGAGGAGTACTCGGGTCTCCGGGTGAACTGGGCCAAATCGGGACTATACTCATTCCGGCATGGTATATCGGAAGAGGAGGTACTTTTCAATACTCAGCCAATCGCGTGGTACCCCACCACTTTCCGATATCTTGGTATATTTATATACCGGAAGCCAGAAGACATCTTAGATGGCAATTTGATGAGAGCAATATCGGCGATCCGTGCTCAGATACAGTTTTGGAAAACGCTACCATTGGGTGTTATGAGTCGCGTCGCCCTGTTGAAAATGATTGTACTCCCTAAATTACTATACTATTTCTCGAATCTCCCAATTTACGTACCTAGTAAACTCTTTCGGGAGTTGGAACGTCTCTCCCGAGACCTCATATGGAATGCGGGAGGCCACGAATTGCTCTGTGGAAGATGTATGCCCCCATGGACCAGGGTGGACTGGCGGTTCCTAATTTGGAGCTATACTATTTGGCTGCTCAGCTTCAATGGGTGACGAAATGGCTAGATGGCAGGTGTCTGGAGGACACGGCGACATTGCAACAGCCCTGGACCCATCCGAGGATATGTCACCTGTTCCACCCGGTAGCTAAATCCCCGCGACCGACACAGTTATATGCGGGACTGGCACATAGGTGTTATAAGAGGAGTCTCTACCTCACACGCGCGACATTTCCATATGCCCCTACACTGCCATTACTGGGGACACCCCGGGGCAGGACAGGCACTTCAGGTGCCGCCCTGATGCCCTGGCGAGCGGTGGGCGTAGACACACTGGGTGATCTTTACAGGGATGGCGCACTGCTGACATTTGAGGCGTTGACCGAGGATACTGGGCTGCCGGCGGGACAGTTCCTCCTCCATACGTCTCTCCTGTCGGCTTTGACAGCCGCATGGGGTGATCTGACAGTAGAGCCACCAACGCATCTAGTATTACAATACTTACATGTCATGGGGGCAGGATCACATGTAGTGCATTGGCTGGTAGAAGCGCTCCTTACACATACACTGACGCCGATGCGACAGCTCCGAGGCAGGTGGGAGGAGGACAGGGCCAGGCCTTGGACGGAGAAAGAATGGGGTATCGTTCTGGCTGGGTCCAGAAATATACCGCGGAACGCCAGGTTCAAACTTATACAAACGTATATCATTCACAGGGCATACCTTTCACCGGATAAGATTAATCGGTATTTTCACATTGACACCTCTGCATGTCCGCGTTGTCAACAATTAGACGCCACTTTGCTGCATATGCTGTGGGATTGTGCCTCCCTTCTGCAGTACTGGCGAGACGTGACCACGACCCTTGCCGCTAGTACAGGCACACTCCTGCCGCTGTCGTGGGAAGTCTGCATTCTAGGGCTTTACCCCCGATCCAAAAAAAATAAAGTAACTACGAGGTTCCGAGATCTGGGGCTGATAACTGCAAAGCGGCTGATAACCAGGAAATGGAAACACACAGACCCCCAGTGACAGCCAGTTGGAGGGGCTCATTTATAGTTTGGGCGCAAGCAGAAAGCACGGTGCTGCACAGGGAGGAGACAGCAGGGCTCCGTAAGTACCCCATAGCCCAAAGCTGGGACATATTATTGGCTACCCTCCGATGTGGAGACTCAGATGAAGTAGGGACCCCCATAGCTAGTCCGCAGCGCACATGAACATAACCACATGCGTGGTCGGGGAGGACCGACTTGCTCTGGGAGGGCGGGGAGGGGCAGATTTATGTGCCCTTTGCACCATTGACACTGCACGATTAGCTGCTATCTTGACGCCTAAGTGGGCAGGCTGTAATCACCACCAACTGAGTGAGGAACTCTACAAAGAAGTATTGGTTGTACGAGTCACACCGAGTAGTGTAATAATTACATTTATAAATAGGATGGCTAGTTCATATGTTAGGTTCAAGTTAATTGATTGTTATAAGAAACATTGTTTGATTATCATTTTATAGTGGAGGCCTCTTATCTTTTCAATGTTATGCAGTCTCTTATTTTCTGTGTAACATCGCACTGATCCGGATTGACAACTGTCCCTGCATGCATTTGAGTCACTCCGATATTATATAGCGACATGCTGATTCCTACCAGATGTCTCCTTGAAGGGCAATGGCCAACTATGTCTGTAATGTTAGATCCAGGATGTAACGACAAGTGAATGCAATAGCACAAAGAAAGTTTAATATGAGTGATCATGTGACAGGGCGGCTGATGTATATGTACTATGTATGAATAGCGACGCACTGTAGTGGCACTATGTAACACTGCTTTCAATTTTCGCATTGCATTTGTGATATACGTCGACTACCTGCATACAGAAAATATTGTACAAAAATGAGATATGCCATGATGGATAAAATAAGAAAAAGAAACCTATAAACACCAATAAAGATATTTAAACAAAAAATGGAGGGACTTTGGAGCTTGTGATGTAGTTTGCATAGTGCATATGTGACCTTAGCCGCCTTTACTGCCAGTGCCTTGGCCTGTATGGCCAGGTTTGCCTGTGTCTGAGAATTGTACACCCAGATAAATGTATTTGTTGGCTGTGCTTATCCTTAGAGGGCCAAGCTGCCATTCCAGCAGTTGCTTCTTCGGTTTATGGCCAAATATACCAGGACCTTCTTTTTCGTGGCGCTTGCCTGCAGAAGGTTCTTTGCATTATACAGATGCAATGTTTCCAGGGTCCTCTTCGTGCCAATTCTGGTTTGGTCCAATAATACCAAGTCATCTGCATACTGCATGATGGGGAGTCGAAGGAGGCCTAGTTTGGGCGGGAAGAGGTTTGCTTTCAAGAGTACCTCGCCTAGATCCGCAGTGTACAAGTTACACAAAGTGGGAGCAATCACGCAACCCTGTTTTATCTGTGGTTTCTGCTATGCTGTGGAAACAACCTAGAATGGGATTAGGTAACAAAACAAGCTATAAATCTGATCGCACATTGGCGTGATGCTCTCAGCCAGTGCCAAATAACTCATTTGTTGTGAGTGAGTGAAATAAGCTTTAATGCAGACTAGCAAGGGAAGATTATTAAATGAGATTTTACCTAAAGAAGGTGTACACTCGGACTTGCATGTTTGAATTGTCTGCCCTGGACATGGAGCAGTATATATAATATATAATTTCCTTTCTACAGCTTTACAACCCCAGATGATTTGTTATTGCAGAACGCCTCCTCCCACTATACTCCTAAAGCACTGCATGAAACAAATTGAGCTTTACTTACTACTTTGATTGATTTTGCTCCTTTCTTTCTTCATGCCATGCATGCCTTTAATTTCGGAGTATAACTTTCTCTAAGTCACATGCCTATTTAATCTTTCTTATTGTATTTCTGAAAATGGCTCACACCTCAGTTCATAGATCACAACCTCTCCTTCTTTAAAATACTATTACTGCAACCTAACACTACCAAATTCCTGCACGCCAATTCATCTCACCAACCATTTGCATGAACCCACATAGCCTCCACTAATTATCAGATCTAACTGGTATTAATTTTAATCTACCACAAAGAAACTGGAATAAATGCATGGAATGTTTTTAAGAGATATGACTTATCCCAATAACCAATAATACTACTGGATTAACCACTTACCTTGGGCTCCTAAGTAGTGTGCTACTCGCTGTAAAGCACTTCAGCACCTCGGCAGGGGTAGTAAGTACCATATAAATGCAATTACAATTGAATATCATTACAATCAGCGTATAACAAAGCCCACAGCAAAGCAAGTGCGTCTGAGGGTGACTGCAGCCCTCAGCCAGCGGGTTTGTGCATGCATCCTTATTTTTTGTAGATTTAAAGAAAGTAATTTCTAATTTGGAGGAGAAAATAAAGAGTGGGGAGCCCCAATGCTCGTGTCGGCCAACCGACGCTGTTTGGGCAAATAAATCTCTCTTGCATGAAGAGACCAGAGCAGATTTCCAAGCTCTGTTATACTAGTTGGAGTGCTTTCCTATTTGCAGCATTTTTAGTGTTAACATGGAATAGATGTTATCAGAGATGCCACATTGCATGCATTTTTTGTTGCATGGCTTCATTGCATATTTGTCATATTGCTATTTTGATACTTATTGCTATAACATTTTTAACTGCTTGGTACAAGAATAGGACGTTGCCATAATAAAATTCCAACTCTCAAAGGGAGACAGAGTGGGCACTATCTGATTGAAAGGGAGTCTATCAGAATATTGTCCTGTGTTGTTATGTTAGTTTTGTCTAGCTCATTGTGTATTCTTTTTAGGTACAAAAACACTTCTTTTTGGTTATCTTGCTCTGAAAATTTAGAGTCCACTGTGTGCTAATGCTTTCAGAAGTACAATCCAGAAACTGTCTAGAATTTGATGAATCTAACTCCATATCTTGAAATTGTAAATTAGTCACGCGGACAATATTGTATTGTATGTTCAAGCCCAGGAGACAAACGTACTTCCCATCATTTTTTTCTTCAAAATAGCTTCTCAACTAGCAGTGAATAGTTCCAGTTCAAAATCTATTGTTTATTTTTTGCACCTAGCTGGTTTTACTGCTATCCCACATCCTGCAAGTACACCGAGGAACTTTATAAAAATTTAAGAATTCAGCCATCTGTGACTGCAAACAAGTCTCTTTTGCTTCCTTTCTTGTTAATTTGAGGCTGATGCTAAAGTTGAGTCACTGCAAGGTAAGGTTGCGGTTGTTGCAATGGTGTGAGGACTTTTGGGCAGCTTCTTGCTTAAGCAGATATTTATCATGTTTAAGTGATTCAATACCCATCGGATTTCAGAGGACCCACGAAACGTCATCCAAATGTTCACCTGCTTCCGCCATGGACTGACTGCAAGTTCCTGCGCTGAGTGTGCTTTGGTTCCTTGCTTCTTCGTTTACAGGGGTTAGCAAATATACTACTTAGGAAGACGAGGAATCCAGTCGAGGTTCAAAATGTCTACACTATATATATATATATATATAAATATGCGTTACCTGCACAAGCACTTTTTGCATGCATTAGATCCAAACATGCAATAATCAGTATTAACAGCGATATGTATGTATTTATCCTGCCAGTATTGCGAATTTTGCACATGTAGTGATGACCGGTTATAGGCTATTGTTTACATACAGTATATTGCGTTAATTGCACTTGGTATAAAAAAAATTCTTATGTATGTATTTATACTGCCAGTATTGAGAATTTTGCACATGTAATGATGACCGGTTACAGTTTATTGTTTACATACAGTATATTGCAATAATTGCACATGGTATAAAATTTCTTGTACAGCTTGTGAATAGACTTCGATACTGCTATAAGGAAAACAAACGGGCAGTCTGTTTTCAGTCTCTGTTAGCACTTGGCACTTTAAATTCTTGGGGAATCATGGGTACGTCATGTGATCAAGGCCTCTAGGGGCTGAAACGTGTCATGGCGGCGGAGCACGTTTGGAAATAAAGAAAACTACTTGCACGCAAAAAGTGGTGTCCGTTCCCTTTCTGATTCCGGTGGCAGGGAATCGTGGAGAAATGGTAATGTGGATGTTGTCCCGAGGCGGCTTTCTCAGACGAAATGGACCCCCTCTCGAGTAGGGCTACGCAGCAGGAAGCCGAATCCGGTGTTGATCCGGAACTGAAAGTTCTCCTGGAGGAGAAAGCTGCTTAACCCCCAGATGGCAGAAAAACGACTACGGATTGTGGCGAAGCAGTGGGACCTGGGTCGGAGGACGCGGGAATCCAAGGTGGGAGCACAAAGGTAGGAGTTGCCATCAGTGTCTGTTGAGAGGTGTGCACGGCAAGGGACAGCTGAGAGGTGTCTGATTTCCCACCACTAAGAACAGTTAGTGCAATATTATGGCCGCCGACGTACTACGTGGTAGAGAAGAGGCAGCGGAGGAGATGTTTGTGGAGGTTGCCAGCGCTCAAATTGAAACGCAAATACACAGTGAAAGCAGCGGCACCACAAACATAAGGGAACTTTATAGAAAACTGGAAAAGCTGATGCGATCGGAGCAAGCCAAATGGTGGGAGCACCGGTCCCTTTCAAAGTATTTGGAGGTGGGACGGGTCCCCCGGGACTTCGAATTATGCTTGCTCCGAGTTACGACAACCCCAATCCCAACATGCTCAGGGATTGGGGGAATGCAATCTTGAATCCTCACGGAGATTAATGGAAATCCTAATCAAATATGCCGACATAGACAGAACTGACTTACAATTACAAATTGACCAATTGAATGTGTTAATCCAATCTATCGAGGGGGAGGATGGCAACTCAAAACTTAGAGAGGAGATGACTACATGCCTGAAAAAGAGGAAGACATAATCAAGAAACGAAAAACGTTTAAGTTTCAACGGGACAAAAATGACTATGATCAAGGACAGATTTTCACTTTTGCCAGCAAATATGATGCAGCCAAAGCAGTACACAAAGTTAGTGTTATGCAAAGGGAAGGGGGAACGGTGGCGGGCCCTAGTAGGGCATTGCAAACCGCGTCATCCATCTCAGATTTGAGCTCATCGGTTGAAACAGAGTCTGAATCCGAGGGCAATCAAAGAGCTATAGATGGGAATCAATCTCAGGCACGTAAACACACATTGGCTGAGGAGTTGGGTTTTTAAGAGAGAGAGGCGACAAACACTACGCCCGAGAAATCCAAATCCGAGAAACAAAAGAGGAGAAATGTCAAGCGACGCGAAAGGAGGCGAAGAAGGCGCCAAAATAAAAAAAAACGAGAAGAAACCGAACAACAGGGGTGGAGGCGCAAGTGAATCGAGAGCCCCAATCCGCCAACACAATTATCAATTTATCGGATATAGTGTTGGATAAAGCGGAGCAACAACTCCTGGCATTGGGCCTTACGTATTGCCCTGAGAACAATTTTGATTACCCCCAAACTAGAGCAGACATATATATGTTTATCAGAAAGCTCAAATTACAAAAATATCATCACCAACGGACAAGTAAAGCAGTAGATCGGAGGACACAAATAAACTCTAGTAGTGTTGGAAGTATACTAACAGCTTCAGATGTCAATATCCTGTGTGATTTACATGCTTTAGATCAGAACTCCGATTCTACAGAGGAAACATCCACCCAAAGAACCATGGAATTACAATCCATTAATATCAGCGCTAATCCCCAAACTGGGTTTAAACCTAAATCTGTGTTCGTGCCCATAATGCCGAGGGATTCTGTCGATACCTTCCACGATATTGTTACAGCTGAAGTAAAAAAAACTGTACTTCAAAATTCAAAGGGAGACTAAAAATCGAACTATACAACAACACAAGTATCACCAACTAGTCAAAAAATTGCGGGACAATGATACAATAGTGGTGCACAGTTCTGATAAGGGTGGTAACGTGGTCATTTGGCCACTAAAACAATATCAGGAGGAAGCATCCCGACAACTGTCTGATCGAGATTGCTACAGACTAAGCAACAGACAAGTGACCAGGGCTGTACAGAATCAACTTCATTCAAAACTTTTGGCCTGGAAAAGCATGGGTTTGATCAATCAGGATGAATTCAAATTTTTTTAAAACGATTACCCCACTATGCCCATTATGTACCTAATACCGAAAGTGCATAAGGATACTTCCCGTCCACCTGGAAGACCAATAATATCGGCCAAACAGGGTCTTTTGGAAAATGTTTCTGTGTATATAGACTCATTCCTTCAAGAACATGTAAAGACCCTTCCATCATTTATCCAAGACACCACAGATTTTTTTAAACAAATACATGACTTTGAATGGCATAATGAGTATTTACTTATTGCATTAGATGTGTCTAATTTGTATACATCCATTCAGCATGATGATGGAATAAGGGTTCTGGAATTCTATTTGGGCACTAGACCCATTGAATACTATGCACACAACAAAATGTTACTAGATCTTACCAGATTCTGTTTGGAAAACAATTACTTTCTGTTTAACCAGCAGGTGTACCATCAGGTAAGAGGCGTAGCTATGGGGGCGAGTTTTTCCCCCAGCTACCCCTGCTTACATATGGGTTGGTGGGAGAGAATGGTATTGACAACAGAGTATGCAGACATTATGACTGAGAATATTGTCAAGTGGGTCCGTTATATAGATGACCTTTTTGTGGTTTGGCGTGGGGACAGAGGTAGTGCAGAAGAGTTTATATCTAAACTTAACATTAATGAATACAACCTGCATTTCACCCATAGCATTAGTAACAGTTCCATTACCTTTCTCGATGTCGAAGTATTTGTTGCAAATGGGAAGTTGGAAACCAAACTCCATCGTAAGCCAACAGCCGGCAACACTATACTCCACTCAACCAGCTTCCATCCCAAGCATACTATCTGCAGCATTCCCTACGGTGAAATGCTAAGAATTCGCAGAATATGCAGCAGGGAGGAAGACTTGGTAGTAGCACAAGAAGAGTGTAGGAATAGATTTCTTGAAAGGGGTTACTCCAACCACACAATAGATGATGCAATCAAATGAACTAGGTCACTGTCTCGTAATGACTTACTAATGAAACCATCACGAGACAAAAACATGACCCACAGTACAACAGATCAGAGTAGTAGTAATCCAAGACTCATCCTCACTTATAACAGACAAAAGGATAGTTTGTCCAAGATTCTCAAAAGAATTGGCATCTGGTTTTGAATGACCCCATATTGGGCGATAAGTTACCTCGCACCCCTACGATCACTTATAGAAGGGCCCCTAGTACCAGAGACCTAGTGGTCAGTAACAGCCCTGAGATCAAACCAGCTAGCAATTGGTTAAATAACCGTCGAGGGTTTGTCAAGTGTTCTAACTGCAGAGCTTGTAAGCATGGAATGAACAAAACAACTTTCATTTCACCATTTAAAGAGAAGCCCTGTATAATAGACAAATGGTTAACTTGCAAGTCGGAATTTGCTGTTTATGTGCTGGAGTGCTCTTGTGGACTGCAGTACGTTGGCATTACTAAACTGCAAGTCCACAAGAGAGTGCTCCAGCACCTTAGGGCCATTACCAACTCAGATCCAAATTACCCCGTGGCATGCCACTTTAAAGAGGTCCATGGAAATGACCAGGACAAATTAAAGTACTATGTGGTTGATGCCGTGCCACCACTTAGACGTGGAGGCAATAGGGAGGCTGTTCTAAGACGCCTTGAGACCAAATACATTTTGGAATTCGATTGCAAAAGCCCGAATGGTTTGAATACAACTGAGGATCTATACACATGGTTATAAAAACCTTAACACCTATAGCCTTCCAAATCTCAGGTGAGAAACCACACACAAGAGTTATCCAGTTCTCAATGTGTTTCCCCGGTAGGATGTAGATATGAATTCACCTCAGAAACAGTTATATCTAGTTATCCCCTCCGCTGTGACATCTTCCTACTTACTTAGTTTCCCTATTTTTTCTAGCTACCTGGGCGTTCCGACTCAGGCCGCCCATGGTATGCAGAATTAATTTTAATCACACATTAGCACTTTATGTACAGGGGTCTAATTTTTAGACACTGGATAGAAAATGTATGTTTATATCACTTTTGCACTTTTAGGGCACAATTTTGTAACAGGACTTTTACACAGCAGGTCTTATTTCCATGGCAACAGCAAATATAGTACCTGTGCAGAGTGAGAGTGCAATTAGGCAGGAGGGTGTTCACCCTCTGAATTGAATATTAAACTGACCTTTGTTAACGATATGTAGATGGGAGAGGGAATATGTCTCTATGCTATATATTTACCGTATGCCAAGGTCCAACATAGGCAGTTCAGTTGTAGACAGGTAACAAGGCATTGGGCCGGAAATCAGTTCACTTCTACACTGTCATCTACAATATGCCGTTTTCTAAACATGAAAGAGGGTGCCGTATGCTACAGTGTAAAAAGCGTTATTAAGTTGTCATTTATTGACTTTTTAATGGTGGTTTTACGAAATATTTATTCCGCATCTGTATTTTAAACAGTTAGTATTGCGTTACCTGCACAAGCACTTTTTGCATGCATTAGATCCAAACATGCAATAATCAGTATTAACAGCGATATGTATGTATTTATACTGCCAGTATTGCGAATTTTGCACATGTAGTGATGACCGGTAATAGGCTATTGTTTACATACAGTATATTGCGTTACTTGCACTTGGTATAAAACGAAATTTCTTATGTATGTATTTATACTGCCAGTATTGCGAATTTTGCACATGTAATGATGACCGGTTACAGTTTATTGTTTATATACAGTATATTGCAATAATTGCACATGGTATAAAATTTCTTGTACAGCTTGTGAATAGACTTCGATACTGGTGTAAGGAAAACAAACGGGCAGTCTGTTTTCAGTCTCTGTTAGCACTTGGCACTTTAAATTCTTGGGGAATCATGGGTACGTCATGTGATCAAGGCCTCTAGGGGCTGAAACGCGTCATGGCGGCTGAGCACGTTTGGAAATAAAGAAAACTACTTGCACGCAAAAAGTGGTGTCCGTTCCCTTTCTGATTCCGGTGGCAGGGAATCGTGGAGAAATGGTAATGTGGATATATATATATATATATATATTACCTACTGGCGGTCGCCAGTAGGTAGTTATAGTTAGGACCTATTTTCCATAGGAAATTCACAACATTCTATTTCCAATAACTTTGGCGCCGGTTGATGAATCTTCGCGAAATTCTCAAAACTCGTGGGGCACTCCGGTCTGCTCCTATCCTGAAAGTTTCGGGGTGATTCGGCAAGCAGGGGCCGAGAAAAAAGGGGGCTCCCAAAACGTGTTTTCCCCATGCAATTTTCCATAGGAAACTTTAGACACGGCTACAGCCCGAACTGCTGAACGGAATTACACCAAATTTGGCAAAGAGGTAGCTCTTGGTTCAGAAAGAACCCTTTTTGTTAAATGGTGTAAATCCGTTCAGTAGTTCCTGAGAAATTTGAAAAAGAAAATATATCGATATCTGGGCGGAGCCTAACCACACATGTCATCGTGAGAGCTGATTGGCTGTCAGCACTTCATCCTGGAATTGCTGGCAGCCATCTTGGGACCAATATACATGATAGTACCCCATTGAAATGCATTGTAGTGAATCGAAGATTTTGAGGGTTACCAAAAGGAGAACTATAAAGGGTGATAACAGACTTTAGTTACATTAGAATTCATTTGTTGATGGTACCATACTAATTTCAGGAATTGTGGTGTGTTCTAAGGTGATTTTACCCTGCGAAAAACCTTCTGCTGGGATATCATGAATCATGTTTGAGAGAAAACTATTTTCACATGCTTGTCCCATAGAGTTTTGGAAGGTGCTCCAGAAGCTAAAATGAGAGCATATTTTCTGTAAATTCACATTATCTTTCTCAGTCATGTGAGAATGAAGTCTGACATTCTCAGTAAAACATGTACATCCAACAAGGGCAGAGACTGTCAGTTGATTCCTTTGTGTTCTACTGCAGCTTCCCAGAGTGTTCTAAAGAACAACTAGAGCGCTAACAGTTTTACTTATGACAAAATTATGGCACACCTGAAGCCATCTTGATTGGAATAAACTGGTAACACTTAAAACATTTAATTTAAAAAGGAACAAAATGAGGGGCTTCATTTTGCCATAGAAATTATGGTTAGTGCGGCAGAAAGAAAATGTAGGGCATGTTTTAAGTGAGATCTCAAATCATCTTCTATTTCATTAGAAAATTCTGACATGCAGACTGAAACAATCACTTTCATTACCAGCAGTAGACTTCCAGTTAACTCCCTGGTGAGCAGTAGCTTTACTACAGTGATCTAATGAACAACTAGAGTGCTAACATTCTGAATTTATGGCAAATGTGTGACACATCTGAATGCCTTCTTGATGGAATCAAAGTAAAAAACTGAAAGCATTTCCTACTGAGGAGACTGCAGTAAATGAGGAAATTAGGAAACTTCATAACAAATAAGTCTCCCAAGATGGCCACCAGAGAAAAAAGAGCCCAAATGTAGCACAAATATCACCCAGATGTAGCCCACATATAGCCCAATGACAGAAGTGTGCAAAACACTTTTTATTTTTAGTTTTTCTGCAGTTTTATATAGTGCAGACTGGTCAGGTATTGGAGCGTTACATCTTACTTGGACCCCTTATTGCGTATTTTGCACGAAGTACATGAGATTGATCTTGCGATACATTGAACTTTACGATTCTGTTAACCTGAAGTTGCTCTGAACCGGACTTTGTAACACCCGTTTTTACCTACTGGTTTTAATTAATTCTCACTGTATTGTATTAGGAAAGAGGATTTACTGTTTTTATGTACACTTTTATGATCTATGTTTCTAAATCAGATCGAATAAAGTTTAATGAATTCTATGGCAGGACGGAGGTGAGGATTATGCATATCTTTCCTCACTTTATTTTTATAGCAGTTCAAAGAAAACGTAACACAACAATCATTAAACAAAAGACTACACAACCCATGAACCATTAGGGGGGTAGTCTCCAAGGCAACTATAGTCCAATCATATCACAGTCCATCGTATATAATATCGTGACGTCCCTTCCGCTTCCTCTTTCTTCACTGCTCGTCAGTTAAGTGCATTCCTTACATTCTTGGCTTAATCTGACGTTGTTGCTGTTTGTATAGCGGTTTCTTGTGCACGTTATTAGCATTATTGCCTTGGTATTGTTTCATATTCCCTACGCAGCAGGCTATTGCCCGAGCGCGTTCTCCCCCTCGCAGTTTCTCCCGCTGTGCGCTCTGCGCGCGGTGAGATCCTGTCAGGCGCGTCTGGTCCGAGCGAGGCAGCTCCGTCGAGCGCTCCCGCTGGTCTTTACGCGCGTTTGGGAATCCGGTCACTCCTTTAGTGTCCGCTTGATTCCCGACCAACCCTCGCCTAATTTTGACACCGCTACGCGGTGATTTCCCCACACGGCCACGTTAGTGACCAGCGCCACCTGGTGGTGGTAATTGGTATTGCGCCTCAGTCTATTCTTATAACAGCTTCGGGAAAGCCCAGCTGTTGGAGCACCAGCGAGGGGCTGCCTTAAGGATTTTAAGGGCATTTGTTCTGTGCTCACACCCTCTGCTATCATGTCTTCTCCAGAAGACCATTTTTACTCCTCCTACCAGGAAGTGGAGGAGGAATGGCCCCCAACTTCTCCCTCCAGCAGTGGACCAAGCCCTCTCTCTGGCTATTTCTAGGGCGCTGGCTCCTCTTAGGGATCAGGTTGATAAGCTGGCGAAAAGCATCCCTGGGGTGTTCAGTGACCCAGATCTGTTGGTGGCGGGTCCCAGTAGCTCCCAGATGGGGAATAAAAGGGCCGTTAAGCATAACGCGGGGCACTTGGAAGGATTTGATAAACTTACGGAGACCCTCCTCAAGAGTGCGCGAACGCTAAAACATGCACCCTGCCGGGAGGAGGAGGAGCCCGGAGAAAATTGCGACGCTGTCACAACTATTGTAGACCCCGACGGCGGGTTTCCCTTAGAGGGAGAGGGTGTATCGGAGGACGATTTCTCCTCCGATGAGGATAAGGACTCGGGCGTCCCTGGCGTCCAGAGTCCCACTCTCTCAGTCCCCGGTTGGGGACGGGGTCCACTCGGACATGTTCGAGCCTACCCAAATTTACCATCCTAGGTCGGCGGAGTGGACCCCTGACGCCAAAGTGGCAGAGTATGTGGTGGGGAAAATCCATCAACCCCTTGAAAGGGAGGTCAGGAATAGGATGAGGGAGAATGCCCCAGGCCCTCACTGAAGGGGAAGGTGGCACACACGCCTGAAATTGATGAGAAACTATGTACCTTTTTCTCCAAGTATATGAGGGATCCCAAGAAAGGAATTGATAGGTCTTGGACGTGGTAGGGCCCTTGACCCAAATTATTCAATTGGCGGAGCGTTCCCAAGAGTCAGGATCCCCTTTGTCCACGGATATTGTGGCTGGTTGGGCGCACTACCCTAAACCCTAAAACACTACCCCCTCCACTACCCAAACACCACTGCACTATCCTAAACCCTAAACCACTACCCCCAGCACGACACCCTACACTACCCAAACATAACTGCACTACCCTAAACCCTAAAACACTACCACCAGCACGACTCCCTACACTACCCAAACACCACTGCACTACCCTAAACCCTAAATCTACCCACAGCACAACCCTCTACACCACACAAACACCACTGCACTACCCTAAACCCTAAAACACTACCCCCAGCATGACCCCTTCACTACACAAACACCACTGCACTGCCTTAAACCCTAAAACACTACCCCAGCACGACCCCTACACTACACAAACACCACTGCACTACCCTAAACCCTAAATCTACCCCCAGCATGACCCCTACACTACACAAACACCACTGCACTACCCTAAACCCTAAAACACTACCCCAGCACAACCCCCTTCACTACCTAAACACAACTGCACTACCCTAAACCCTAAAACACTACCCCCAGCACGACCCCCTTCACTACCCAAACACAACTGCACTACCCTAAACCCAAAACACTACCCCCAGCACGACCCCCTACACTACCCAAACACCACTGCACGACCCTAAACCCTAAAAACACGACCCCTACACTACACAAACACCACTGCACTACCCTAAACCTAAAACACTAGAACCCAGCACGACCCCCTACAGTACACAAACACCACTGCACTACCCTAAATCCTACAACACTACCCCCTACACTACACAAACACCACTGCAATACCCTAAACCCTAAAACACTTACCCCAGCATGACCCCCTACACTACACAAACACCACTGCACTACCCTAAACCCTAAAACACTACCCCCAGCATGACCCCTACACTACCCAAACACCACTGCACTACCCTAAACCCTAAAACACTACCCCCAGCATGACTCCCTACACTACACAAACACCACTGGACTACCCTAAACCCTAAAACACTACCCCCAGCACGACTCCCTACACTACCCAAACACCACTGCACTACACTAAACCCTAAATCTACCCCCAGCATGACCTCCCACACTACACAAACACCACTGCACTACCCTAAACCCTAAAACACTACCCCCAGCACGACCCCCTACACTACCCAAACACCACTGCACTACCCTAAACCCTAAAACACTAACCCCAGCATCACCCCTACACTACCCAAACACCACTGCACTACCCTATACCCTAAAACACGACCCCTATACTACACAAACACGACTGCACTACCCTAAACCCTAAAACACTACCCACAGCATGACCCCTACACTACACACACACCACTGCACTACCCTAAACCCTAAAACACTACCCCTACACTACACAAACACCACTGCACTACCCTAAACCCTAAAACACTACCCCAGCATGACCCCCTACACTACACAAACACCACTGCACTACCCTAAACCCCCTACACTATACAAACACCACTGCACTACTCTAAACCCTAAAACACTACCCCCAGCACGACTCCCTCACAACACAAACACCACTGCACTACCCTAAACCCTAAATCTACCCCCAGCACGACCCCCTACACTACCCAAACACCAATGCCATACCCTAAACACTAAAACACTACCCCCAGCATAAACCCCTACACTACCCAAACACCACTGCACTACCATAAACCCTAAAACACTACCCCCAGCACTACCCCCTACACAACACAAACACCACTGCACTACCCTAAACCCTAAAACACTACCCCAGCACTACCCCCTACATTACCCAGACACCACTGCACTAACATAAACCCTAAAACACTACCCCCAGCACAACCCCCTACACTACACAAACACCACTGCACTACCTAAACCCTAAAACACTACCCCAGCACGACTCCCTACACTACCCAAACACCACTGCACTACCCTAAACACTAAATCTACCCCCAGCACGACCCCCTACACTACCCAAACACCACTGCACTACCCTAAACCATAAAACACTACCCCCAGCATGACCCCTAAACTACACAAACACCACTGCACTACCCTAAACCCTAAAACACTACCACCAGCATGACCCCTACACTACTCAAACACCACTGCACTACCCTAAACCCTAAAACACTACCCCAGCACGACCCCCTACACTACCCATACATCACTGCACTACCCTAAACCCTAAAACACTACCCCCAGCACGACCCCCTACACTACTGCACTACCCTAAACCCTAAAACACTACCCCCAGCACGACCCCCTACACAACCCAAACACCACTGCACTATCCTAAACCCTAAAACACTACCCCCAGCACGACCCCCTACCTCACCCAAACACCACTGCACTACCCTAAACCCTAGAAAAGAAACCCCACCCCATGCCCAATCCCCTTACCTCTCACTCCTCGCGGTTCCTCTCTCCTCGTGGTTCCTGCTTCACGTCGTCTCTGAGGGGCGGTGCACGTCGTTGTGAGGAAACGGAACAGCCTCTGTTTCCTTACAACGACGTGGATCGTCTACATGTTTTTTAGAACGCATGGTTATTTACCATACATACCTTTACAACAAAATTCGTTGTAAAGACATGCGTGGTAAATGACCATGCGTTCTAAAAATGCGTAGTAATGACTCGCGATGTACAACGCATGCGTGGTAATGCATGCGTTGTAATGGTATCGCGAGTAAAAAGTAGTTGTAACGGCTGTTTACCGATCGAAGCTGGCCCCTGTTCTTCAGTGAGACGTTTATTTGATTAATTAGGAGGAAGGAATGTGGTTTTTACCGAAAAGTGCATTCCCGGCTGTTGTATTGTGAAAGTGTCCGCGTGGCCTGGTTTCACTTCCGGTGAGAGAGTGGAAGAGTCTGTTTGGATCTAAAGGAGTTCTGTTGTTGGACGGGCTGGCGCGACACGTCATCAGAAAACATAGCTAATGGAAAGCGTCCTCCCTGAAGTGTGGAGCAGTGCCATGAGAGGTCAACGAGTGTGCGTGCCACCGCAGTATGACCGTACCGCGTGACCCATGTGCCACCTCCAGGGTACGGGAGGCAGAAGCGGCATCGCAGGTCCTCTTGAAGACCGTTGTAGCACTAATTCTACATTTTGGTACTAGGGCATTTTAACTTCGTTGTTCCTGCCAGATACAAAGAGAAGATCCTGTGTTATTCAGTGCCCTCGTTACCTTTTTTGTGGGTTGTGGTGCTTGTCACTTCGCTGCCCCGCCGGTGCACACGACTGGGCACCCCACCTCATGTGCCATCTGCAGGGCCTCTGCCCTCGGATCACTGGTTTCGGTTTCTGGAGTGGCAACATAAACAGTTGCTCCCAAAGGACTAGCCTGAACACTTAGGTGAATATCCCCTGCACCAGCATTCCACGGAAATTCTTTCCTAGCTCTCCCACGTCAACAAAGACGTCATAATAGCACGGCTCCGCTCGCGACACCGTATGACGTCATCGGAGCCATAAGAGGACCTCGTTGGCGTGCTGACGTCAGTTCCACCCATTTTTTCCATGCCACCGAGGCAAACAGGCGGACCGAGACATTTTCGCATGTATACATAGTATAATAAATATATATATATTCACTGAAAAAACCATAGGTTTCAGGCACGTTATAGTTAGAAATTAGCATTTAAAAAACCTTAGAAATTCACTGAAAAAACCATAGGTTTCAGGCACGTTATAGTTAGAAATTAGCATTTAAAAACCTTAGAAATTCACTGAAAAAACCATAGGTTTCAGGGGCGTTATAGTTAGTTGGACATTTCACTCGTACAAAACCATAGAAATTCCCCGTTATAGTTAGTTCAGCTAACTATAACTCGTGCGCCCGCAATGCACTGCTGATGACGTCACATATTACATCACTCATGACATGGTCGGTGACATCACTCATGACATCACTGATGACATCTCAAATGACATCACTGATGACATCACTGATGACATCATCCAGTGAATGTGTGTTTTTCTGAAAATTAAATATGTTTTATATATGTATATCTCAAGGTCGATGGAAGAATAAATGGGTATATAAGTGTCTAAATGGATGATTTTGTTTTGTAAAATTGATTGTATAACTGACTGATTAAGTGTATCTTAGTGAATACATGGGTTAGTGAGTAATGTTTAAATATGAAAATATCTGTATCAGTCTCTCACTTTGTGTATAAGTGGCTGCATGGGTTGGTGAGTAGCTACATGAGTGTCTATATGGGTTATTAGTTGGTTTTTGAGTATCAGTATGAGTGTCTGAGTGTCTGTATGGTTCGGTGGGGGGTATTACTTAGTGCATAGATGCATGAATGAGTGACTCACTGTTTGTATGTGTTGAAGACAGCATGTGTGCAGGACTGTATAGGTGGATGAGTGTGTGTATGGGTGTGTTAGTGAGTGAATGACTGACTCAATAGTGTCTTTATGAGTAACTACATATGTTTTAAACTAGTATATGTGAGTATTGGTGTATATAAGTGAGTATATGTGAGAGTGAGAGATTGGAAGAGTTCCTGTACAAATAAGTAGGTGTTTCTATAAGTGATTGTTTAAGAGAGTAAGTATGTGTAAGTTTCTGTAGAAGTAAGTGTGGTAGTGTGTGTATAACTGTATATGCAAGTAAATGGATGTTTGATACTTTGTTTGCATGTGTGACTATGTGTGTGAGTAACTCTATGGATGAGTGGCGGTGTGTAACAGGATGTATAGGTGTATGAGTACATATGATGAGTGAGTACATGTATGAGTGACTGTATAGGGACTGTTGGTGAATGAGTGGATGTGTGTGTAGATCTTGGAATTACTGAATAGGTGTGTTGTAACTGGTATTGGTATGTCCATTGTTTTGAAAATGTTAGTTTGTATTTTTGAGTGTGTGTATCAAAGGTTATATTAGGGTGAGAGGAGGTCTGCCACTCTATCACAAGGATGATGTCATATTCACTGAAAAAACCATAAGTTTCAGGCACGTTATAGTTAGAAATTAGCATTTAAAAAACCTTAGAAATTCACTGAAAAAACCATAGGTTTTAGGGACAGTTATAGTTAGTTGGACATTTCACTCGTACAAAACCCGTGAAATTCCCCTGTTATAGTTAGTTCAGCTAACTATAACTCGCGCCCCACAATGCACTGCTGATGATGTCACATATTACATCACTCATGACATGGTCAGTGACATCACTGATGACATCACTGATGACATCTCAAATGACATCACTGATGACATCACTGATGACATCATCCATGTGATAATTTCATTCATCTTCTCACACCCCAATATAACTTTTGAAACACCCACTCTAAATTACAGACTGCCATTCTCAAAACCATAGACACTCCAAGACCAATAACTAGATACACACTCACTGATTCTTAGGTCTACACACACATCCACTCACTCACCCGTACAGTCACTCATACTTACGGTCACTCAGTACAGGACTATCATATGCACTCATACACCTATATAGACACTCACACACCGCCACTCATCCATAGAGGTACTCACACACCTAGTCAGTGATGTAAGTAATTAATCACACTCCCATTTACTCACCTATACAGTTATACACACACCAGCTCACTTACTCATACAAATATTAGCACATACTTACGGCTCTTATACAATCACTGATACAAGCACAGACTCATCCATACAGCCACTCTCACAATCACACACTCTCAGTTATAGCCATTTATATACTCCAACACACATATATACTGCCTTTCACATATGTAGTTACTCACACATATACAACTGAGATATACATTCACTCACTAACACACCCATACACACACTCACCCACCCATACAGTCCATCACAGATGCACTCTTGAAACCATGCACCCAGTGAATCACCCACTCACACATCTATGTACAGAGTCACACACACCCCACCCACACAAACACTCAGGCACCCATACAGATACTCAGACAACAAATCAATAACCCATATAGACACTCATGTAGCTATTCGCAAACCAATGCAGCCGCTTACACACCAACAGACAGACGGATACAGACATTCACACAGTAAACTCACTAACCCATGCATTCAGTAAGATAAGTTTAATCACTCACTTATAGAGTCATCACGCACCTCCTAAATCATCCATTCAGACACTTATACACCTACTCATTCTTCAATACGCCTTTCCCTATATATATTAAACATATTTAAACTTTACAGAAACACACAGTCACTGGATGATGTCATCAGTGATGTCATTTGAGATGTCATCAGTGATGTCATCAGTGATGTCACTGACCATGTCATGAGTGATGTAATATGTGACGTCATCAGCAGTGCATTGCGGGCGCGAGTTATAGTTAGCTGAACTAACTATAACAGGGAATTTCACGGGTTTTGTACGAGTGAAATGTCCAACTAACTATAACTGTCCCTAAAACCTATGGTTTTTTCAGTGAATTTCTAAGGTTTTTTAAATGCTAATTTCTAACTATAACGTGCCTGAAACCTATGGTTTTTTCAGTGAATATATATATATATATATATATATATATATATACGTATATGTATACATATATGAGGTAAACATTTTCCTCCACAACTCTGAGAAATCCCGCACTCAAGTCTTCAGGAAATAACCATTTATTCACTGGCAGCACTCTTTGACTGGAACGCATTTCGGCTGTACTATCAGCCTTTGTCAACCATGAAGTGAACCATTTTTCACAAGATTTATACTCACACAGGTGTTGCTCTTTTCATGGACATAGTAGAGTTACTGACATTTTCGTTGTTTGCAAAAGTCACAGTACTATTATATAGCAATCACCTTGTGGAAAGCAATATTTAAAACTCTCTTAATAAAAAACGACAGTCTTTGCAATAATAAATCCATAAAATGTCATGTTTGTTTCCTTAATGGTAAAGCGTGCGCTGTGCTTTTCTTTACACCAACCGTAATGTCTACTTTGTTTTAAACTGCATCCAAAGTGTAGCAGACTTTCACTTTTTTATCTTGTTTATCAATTTTGCTGACACAAAAGTAATGTAAATGTCTCATTATCTTCACTGTGTCTACTGCCAGCTGTACTATGGATTTCAGTAAAGCAGAGGTGAAAAAACCTTAAAGCTTTCATTCTTCACGTTGCACACCAGCGCTCACCTCATTTCTTCAATTTAATTGAATTGCTTGAACTCTTAACTTCGTAAAGAGTGCTGACTGTTACTGCCATGGTTCCTTTGAATCACCGCTGGGCTCGTGCCTTAAGCAGTGCCCGGCTCCATTTGCCTCAATACATCGAATGTCAAGGCTTCCTGCAGTCTTTCAGTTCCCGCCAAGGGTAGCCCTCTCAGGCTCCCAGCGTGGAACTACCGATGCTGCTTTCCTTCCAATTCGAAGTTGTTTCATTGTGGTGCTCGGGGGCTCGCCGGCTTCTACAACGATACCCTGGGTTTGTGGCTTTGCTGGCGTGCACCTCACTGCCGGTGGTGCAGGGTAGAGGCGAATACCACACACGCCTCCTTGATACAAGTGTGTATATATATATATCATGTGATCAAGGCACTTGTTGTGCCGAAACGCGTTATGCTGCTAGTGCTGTTTGTGAGCTCAATTGAATAAAAAAACTGCACTTCATCTGAGGTCCGTGCTCCGTTGTTTTCTGTGGGAAAAGAGTTGGAGTTACCTGGATATATATATATATATATATATATATATATATATATATATATATATATATATATATATATATATATATATATATATATATAATATATATATATATATATATATATATATATATATATATATATATATATATATATATATATATATATATATATGATGCAGACAATGTAATTCAATCTCAGCGCGCACAACAGCGGGTGCAGGCGTGGGGCTGAACCATTAGCCCAAGTTCAATTTTGCAATCAATAATACGCTGCACGCGGTGTATCCGAAGTATTCGTTCATTTATTCTGATCTCAGAACATTTACACTCCATTAACGCGTTTCGGCCTCACAGTGCCTTTCTCAAGGTCGTGAGAAAGGCCCAATGAGGCTGAAACGCGTTGGTGATGTGTAAATGTTCTGAGATCAGAATAAATGAATGAATAATTCGGATTCACTGAGTGCGGCGTATTATTGATTGCAAAAATAAATAAATAAATCCCTCAATAAGCCAACTCTACCTATTAACCCCTAGGGTTTCATCAGTATCAAGAAATGTGGAGGAAGCCTTCCTTAGAGTGGATAATTCCATTCTTTTGGCTCCGGGTTTACAGCAGCACAGTTTGTGACAGCTGCTTGCAAGGTAGACCGAGCGTCAGTCTCTTACATGAAAAAGGAGGCTAATTGTCGTAGCATATAAAGGAATTAAATGTAGTAGTCGGTTGGTCTTGTCCTCAGATACGTCACTGCTATCTTGGCATGCCCTGAGCTGCACATTTGGCATGAGGTGGACAGGCACTCTTCCTTGCTCTGAGATTTTGCCTAGGTGGAATAAAAAAGTAATTTGTAACCTAGGGAAGACACTACGGAGCACAAATAGCTGTTGTCATGGGACCTTAGCAATACTGCTGCCAGGAACATGAACTGCGGTAGGTCCTGTAAGCCATGGCAAAAATGTTTGTTATAGGAGTGACATCTTACATATTATAATTTTTGGGTTTTGTATTCTTTCTATGTTTGTTCCTTCATGGTTGGGCCTTCTCATTTAGTTCTGCCTGTGGAACATTGGTTGAGCAGGAAATGCCTCACTATGCGCCATAGCAATTTTATGCTCGAATCAGTCTTCGATCCGTATCTCGCATGACTGCAATGCATGGCCTTGCATACAAATTTCACAAATGGCATAGGAGAAATGCATTTGACAAAATGTTTAATTTTCCTGAAAATGTTCCGTTACACAAGTGAAACGTTTTAAACTTTTGCTCAATCCTAGCAGGCCGTTATCCTTAAATATTTAGACATCACGCTGGAGGCCGGGAAAAAGTAATCTTCCTTTTTGGTGGGAAGTACATGTTCAACTGATTTGGGTATGCAACAGTACAAAGTAGAGAAGCTTTAGAGGGAAGAACATGCCTGTTCCATGGCCTCAACGGAGGCAAAAAAGTACAATTTACTTTCCGCGGTACTGTCACTCTGCTAGGTATTATCTCACGAGACCCAGCAGCATCCTTTGAGGTAATTTAGTTGTGTAATTACTGAAAAGATGGGAGAAGTCAATGTGGACGTCACAAAGGTGTGCTTGTTCTTAAAAACTCATATACAATAGTTTCTGAAGTCAGTGTAATATGTTAACAAGATATTTTCCAAATCAGTACCCATCAGTTTCTTACACTCCATTCTTAAATGTGTGTGCAATAGGGTTGAGGATGTGAGCATTATGATAGGGCATTAGCCCTAGTCGGAAGCGTATGATGACAAACACTGGCTTGCTGCTGTAGTGGATTGAGTATTCATATCACACAACTTTTACCCTGCCTATGCAAGTCGAGAAATGTCAATAATTACAAACAGAATAGTACAAAAAAAATCTTGAGCTATTGGTTAGAGCACCAACCATGAGTATTGCATTTAGTATGAGGAACTTACTAAGCATGTTCCCTGGCAATACAACACTGAACGTAGCAAAGGCCGTTCTGTAGAGAAATTGGCGGTGCGGTGGCCGCGGACCGTATTCACACCTAAACCAGCTGAACACTGGTGTTGTGTACCTCTCAGCTTCCTTGTTTGGCTGGCAGTATGGCACAATAATGTAAATGCTTGCCGCTAACATGTGCAATGATTAGTTCGTTACAGTGCTCAAACCGTCTGAGGCAAACTCAGTCTGCCATTTGTTTGAGGTTGGGACCTTGAGTGCCATTAATGCGGACCCGTAGTAAGTTATTTTCGGCATTTAGAAATGACAGAACCCTAGCTCCCAAGCAACCCTGAGCCCTCCTCTCACACCTGCCTAAGACCCTTAAGGGTTTGTTGGGTGAACCCCAAAACATTCACCTCCATTTTGTGAGCTGCAGCTTCCCTGTGCCCAAGATTGTAGTGAACCAAGGACCAGGAGGTGGTAAGAAGGCTGACTTTGTGCTGTCTCTTTGCTGAAATTTAAAAACGATTTTCCTCTACCTGTGACTACATCATTTTCTCCTGTTTTGTTTGTGGTTGTTACAGTTTAAAAATGGAAGTTTTTACCTGCCCGTGACTGCATCATTTTACCTGTTGCGTTGTGGGCTTTGTAGTCCAAAATCTGTTGTTTGCAATTGCCCGTAACTACATGATTTTCCCTCCTAATTTCTCCCTTAATCTGTGTTCAGACCTGTGTGTTAAGCAATCATGCCCAACTCTCTTTTTGTCTAAGCAAGTGAGTGAAACCAGATTAAACACCCCCCGCCCCACAAAAAAACGTAGATATTAAACCTCAGAGTCACAGCAGAGGGTGCTTTGAGACTGCAGTATTCTGCTGTTAGTTGTTTAAGCTGTGTTTGAAATGGATTGTAACACTCGTTTTTTGGCTAGGAGAGTGAGTTGTTTAATGTTTAAGTGTTGGAAATGCAGTATTGTTAGAGGATAAAGTTTTAGGCCCTTACCTGCAGAACTCTAGAGTGTGGATTGAGCCTGTCTGTCTCCTAGGAGATTCTGAATTGAGGAGCAGCTTCCAGCCCCCTGCCCAGCAGCCTGAGCTTGCTGATTGGCTCCCTAGCACCTAAGCAACCCTGAGCTCTCCTCTCACACCTGCCCAAGACCCTTTGTTGGGTGAACCCCAAAACATTCACCTCCATTTTGTGTGCTGCAGCTTCCCTGTTCCCAAGATTGCAGTGAACCAAGGACCAGGAGGTGGTAAGAAGACAGACTTTGTGCTGTCTCTTTGTCGCTAGCTCAAAAGCTAGTGGTCTATGGGGCTAGGGTTTTTATTGGACCTAGGGCTTATGGTTTCTTGACTGATTGGCTGCTGGGACTAGGGCTGTGATCGGCTGTAAGAGGAAGGCTCCTATTGGTTATAGGGCTTAGGGCTAGTGTTGTGATTGGTTGGGGAAGGGCTACAGTTACCATTGGCCGAAGGGGTCACCTAATTACTAGGGCTATTTAAGCCTAGGGTTCAGGGTATCTCAGCCTGAGCGTCGAGGATAAGGGCGGAGAGGACAAGAGCAATTGCCTGTTTGAGCCTGTTCGAGACTCGTCAGGACTAGGGCCAGAAATGCTGCCAAATTTTAAATATACCAGCACCCACCCTACCCTATCCACAACCAGATTAATACACTCACAGCACATGTACTCTACTCATTTACTACAAACTAACCCCATACAAATTTCAATGTCTCAGGACCCACTACAAAACCCCAGGAACTAAACCTATACACCCTTCGATCCCAGCTACCACACATTTGCAACATCACTTACAAACAATACACATCTCTATCCTATACCACTAACCAAACCCCTCATCACTAACACAACCCAATTCCACCCCATACATAACTAAATCCCATCCAGACACACACTCCCTGCTCTAATTACTCCTAACAGACCCCTTTTTGTCACTAGCAAACCTATACTCAGGCTTCCTTCTTTCCAGCCACCAAAACCCTTCTCTTCATTTTACCACAAAAATACAACCACTCAACACTCCACTGCACCACACATATTACCTCTTGCAGCAATCAAATCTAACACAAACGCTCTTCTAGTCCATTCCCTCTTGCACACAACATACACTCTACTCACAAACACATCACCACCCCCTTTACCTTACAACTTCCACTCACAAACAATACTCTACATACAATTCCTTCTCAGAAAACAAATACACCAGCAACTCCTTTCACTACCCCTCACAAACAAAACATAACACACACACCAGCACAACAAAATCTTTCACACACAACACCTCATAATACTTTCCATCACAAACTACAAGCGTACACCCACCTTTCAGACTACACAAATGATACACACCATGAACAAACTTTAATGCAAGCTTTCTCTCTTTCCCCACACCTAACACATATACAGCAATTCTCTTTTAAACACCTTTCATCCATTGTACAATTTTGAACCTTACTACATGACCCACATGCTGCACTACCACCCTTAACTCATACACCTTCCGTCCTAAACAGACAAAAACAAAATAAGCAACATGCCACTCCTCACAACTTCGCTTCTCAATGTCTACTGCACAACAAGGTTACACTACAAAAACAACATAGCTCACCAACTCACTCTCAACCACCGTCTCCACCACCTACACCAGCAGATCTATCAAAATGCCTTCTTAGCCTACTTGACGAGGAACACAATACAAAACAGTTACACAATTGCTATCCTCATACAGCTAATACCAACACTAAGGACACACCTGCTACAATTCCACAAAACACTGCTCACTCTTCTACAAAACAAAGTCACACTATCGCCAAAGCACATTCTCTAAACTGTCTACTAATAAATGCTTGATCGCTCTCTAAAAACAAACATCTGGGGCGTGGACAAGATGGCGGTGTGAGCGGACGTGCTTTCTCTGAGCTCCGCTCCCACCGGGCCTGTTTTATTCACAATAGCACTCCCGGACTCTGGACCTCCTGTTGGAGGCTTCGTTTCGGCGAAGCGGACGAAGCGGAGGGCCGCCTTGAATGCCCGTGGCTGCCCAATCGAGTGGCCCCCGGCCGGCCCATGACTCCTGCGCCATGAGAGGGGAGAGACCGGGCCTGCTGCGCAGTCTGCTGAGGAGCACCTAGCATGCGGCGACACTGCCCGCCCCTGATGTGGGGCCGCCGGAGGGCTCTTTGCCGCAAGCACTAGCGGGGGGCCCCCCTCACGCCATCAGTGGGCGGGCGCGGGGGCTCACCCCGGACCTGCAGCACGGCTGTGACGGCCTAGCATCTATGCGAGCCCGGAGGCCTGCGGGGTGGCCTGTATTGGCCTTCAGCAGCGAGAGGGGCCCAGCCAGGACTACCGAGGAGCGGGGCAAGTGCCCGCAGAGCGCTGACGACCCCCGATCCTGCCCACGGCTCTACCGGGGCCCCAGAGGTGTCTGACGGCCGGTTGCGGCCTACTTGGAGACAGTGAAGCGAAGGAGGGCCCACGGAGACCTGCTACACCACCGGGCACTGGCGCATTCGGTGTGCCACGGCACCTTTTGGAGGACGATTTTGAGGCCCTCTGACGTCGCGGGTGCTGGGCCCGTGAGAGCAGCTGCCTGGAGGCACAGGGCCTGGTGGAGCTGCGTGGGGCCTAGTTGAAGGTGAGGCCTAGTTGAAGGTGAGGCCTGCTGCGCCGGGGAGCTGCGGGAGTCTCCTGCCCTTGATTGGTCCCCTTTACACGCATCGCTGGTCGGCCCGAGAAGGGGCCATCGCTGCGAGGTGAACATCGCTGTGGTCGGCAGTCGCCCTAGTGGACTTAATCCCTTGCAGTGCTGTTGAGTTGCGGGGGGCTGGGGTGCGCCCTACGACGCTGGAGGGGTGCCGGTACCTTCTGTCCTTGGCTGGCTCCCCTTGGTGCCCCTCATTGGCAGATCTGGAGGGGGCCTTCCCATCATCGTGGATAGTGCTGGTGTTGGGGGCTGCCCGGATGGGACCACGCAGTTGAGGTAGTTGCAGGCGCTGGGGTGGCCGACTGAACTGCAGCGGCGGCGCCTCGCGGTGCCTGACCTCCCCTATCTTCAGAGAGCGGGCCTCCCCCAACAGTTCCGCGGATGCCCGTGGACTACAGCCTCCTCGCACGAGAGGGAATAGCGGACCTGGGCCCCACGGCAGTGGAGGTGAAGAACTACCCTCGGAACACTTGGGCACGGCAGTAGTTTTCCTGGGGGTAAGTGCGCTCCACTTCTTATCCTAAGGCCGCCGAGCTCTTGTGCTTCCCTTCCTTAGAGGCTCAGCGTGTCGTCTGGAGGGACCAACCTTCTTGCCTTTCTATGGCGACGGCCAAAAGCAAAAAAGACAGATCTGTCCGGGATCTCCTCCTGAAGTCGACAGGGGACGTCGCAGGAGCGAGTGCGGCGACAACGGGGGATGGCCCAGACAACGCAGTTACGAGGGAGTTCCTGGAGGCCCTGTTTGCTTCACAGAGAGAGGACATCTTGGCCATCAAAACGGATCTACAGGCGGACCTCCGGGAGGTGCGGAGAGTTGTGGACGCAGTGGGGGAACGGGTGGCCGCCTTAGAGGACTCCGCAACAGCCATGGTTGAGGAAATCGCAGCGCTCTAACAAGAAGTCCTGCGTCTGAGGGACCAGCATCTAGATCTCCAGTCACACTCTGAAGATTTGGAGAATAGGTCACGGAGGAACAACATCCGCATCCGTGCAGTCCCAACGGGGGCAGAGGGCGAAGACCTCGTGGGGTATGTGCAAGATCTCTTCCGCATGGTCCTGAGCGCCGCAGCGTAGTCCTCCATCAAGATAGATCGTTGCCACCGAGTTGGCCCACCTCGCCAGCCGAACCGCCCCCGCTGACATCCTGGTGTGTGCTCACGATTACACAGTGAAAGAGGGGATCCTCAGGGCGGCCCGCTCCTGTCAACCTCTGCGCTTCAGGGATCACACTCCACAGCTATTTCAGGACCTGGCGGCCAGTACTCTCCAGAAGAGAAGAGACTTTCGTCCCATTACTAACCACCTCCACTCGAAGAACATATCGTACGCCTGGGGCCATCCCTTTCGCCTCATCTTCCGGATCGACGGAAAGCTACATCAGGTCCCCTCTATGTCCGAGGCTTGCAGGGTGTTGAAGTTGTCCATCGACGACCTGCCCTCTCACCCGGGTACCTTGGAGCCAGGCACACGGGGGCCCCCGGGGCGTGGGCTCCGGGTCGGCCGAGACCTGGATCACCTTCGCCCTGACCCGGCCACAATCATCAAGGAGCGGTCTGCGGTTCTCCGGACTCTGGCCGGTGCAGAAGGGGACTCCCTGGACACTAACGACTGAGGGGAATGGGTCTGCGGGGTGGTTCTGCTCTCTTTGGGTCTGGCGGGGGTGGAGGGAGTTCTCTGCTTCCTCCTGAGGCTGTCCCTCGTTCGTCTGGCGGTCCCCATTTTTTATTGCCTATCTTTCGAGATGGACTCTATCTGCTCTTATATGATGTTGTTTGGTTACTTTTGGGTTTGTTTTTCTTGTTTCAGGGTTGGGTGGGCTCTCTCTACGGCGAGCTTTTTACTCAGGGCTCCTCTGTTGGGGCATGTCCGACTACACGTGCATACATGGCCCCCTGTGGGCTTTGTCCCCCGCTGTTGGTCCCAATGCATAGTTATAGCACCCAGCGTCTCTTCTCCACCCAATGGCAGTCCGGATCGTTAGTTTTAACGTCAGAGGTCTTAACAACCCTACTAAGAGGAAGGCGTTGCTCTCTCTGCTCGAGAACACGGGAGGGGATGTGTGCCTACTTAAAAAAACTCACCTCCTACATGGCGACACACACCGCATGCAGCACAGAGGGTTTCCCTTGCAGTTTTGGTCCTCGGGGAAAAACAAGAAGGGTGGGGTGGCCATCCTGCTTTCCAAACACTTTAGAGGCTCCGTACAGTAGCCGAAATTAAGGAGCGTCTCCTGGCACTGCTGCTCCGCATAGGGTCCTCAAACATCACGATAGCCTCGCTCTACTCCCCGAATGAGCACCAAGAGAAATTCTTGCTGAACGCCCTAGCCAAGGTCCTTCACACCCCTGACTCCCTGGTTGTGGTGGGAGGGGACTTAAACCTAGTTATGGATGCCGGGGTGGACCGCTCCAGCTCGAGGTACGGCGGTGCAGGAGCTATTTCGGGGAAAGGGAAGGAATGGCTCGGCGACTGCGGGATCAGGGATGCATGGTGCTGCTTACACTCTGAGGAGAGGGATTACTCATACTACTCAGCGGCCCATAAGTCATATGCCCGCTTGGATCACTTACTTGTCACCCAAGCGGCGTGGGCATGTGTAACTGCCTCTACTATCGAGGCCCGATCCCTCTCGGACCATGCCCATATCACTCTGTCCCTCCGTCTACCGCCTATGCAGCCGTCCCCACCACACTGGCGCCTACGGGTCTCCCTTCTGCGGTCTCCGCAGGTGGTGGAGGACCTTAGACGTACACTAACTGACTATTTAGCACTTAATGATGATGGCTCCGTGCCTCTGGCATCTGTTTGGGAGGCTCTTAAATTAGTTGCGAGAGGGGCTCTCATCGCCAAGGTGGCTTTCGATAACAAAACTAGGCAGACAAAGCGAAAGGACCTCGAGGACAAAGTTAGAGAACTTGAGGCCATCCACAAGTGCACAGGCGCCCCTCGAATATGGCGCCAGTTGGAGAAGGAGCGGCTCCAGTTGAAGCGACTGGACCATGACAGGGCCGAATACGCGGTGTTGCGGCTGAAACATAAATATTACGTGGGCTCTAATAAAGGCGGGCGCATGCTGGCACACTGTCTCCTTAGCCAGCGACAGGCCCAGGCGGTAAAGGCGGTGCAGGGGTCCAGGGGTCAGAGGTGACGGATGACCTTGCCATAGCGGCGGCTTTCCGATCCTTCTATGCGAATCTCTATACCGCGGAGTCCCCCACTCTGGCAGACCCTCGGGAGTACTTACGAGGGGCGGCGGTCACTCCTCTTCCGCCTTGCGAGGCGGAGGGGCTGGAGGTCCCTATCCGGATCGAAGAGGTGATTTCCGCCATCTCCTGTCTGAAGCCCCTAAAAGCGCCAGGCCCGGATGGCTTCAGTGCCCTTTTCTACAAGACCTACTGTGTAGAGCTGGCTCCGCTGCTCACTCGTTTATTCAATTCTTTTGTGGACAAGGGCACCCTCACGGCCTCTATGCTACAGGCGACAATCTCGGTCATCCCCAAGCCAGGGAAGGACCCGGGGCTCTGCAGCTCATACCGGCCGATCTCCCTACTAAATATCGATGCAAAGCTGTTCTCTAGCATTTTAGCTCACAGACTAAACCCTCTCATGCCCGGCTTGGTCGACCCGGATCAGTCGGGCTTCATCCCGAGTAGGCAGTGCGGGGACAATACCAAACGGATCTGCCACCTCATTGACAAGGTGCATAGGTCCAAGGAGGAGGCTCTACTGTTGGCGGTCGATGCCGAGAAGGCCTTTGACCGAGTGCACTGGCCGTACTTGTTTGCTACCCTGGAGCGCTTTGGCGTGGGGGTTAGGTTCCGCAAGTGGATCGCGAGCATTTATAGTGCTCCAACCGCAGCGGTCAGGGTCAATGATATACTCTCGGGGGATTTCGCGGTAGAGAGGGGCACCAGACAAGGTTGCCCTCTCTCACCTTTACTCTTTGCCTTGTATATGGAGCCCTTTGCCCAGCGACTTTGGGATAATCCACAGGCACAAGGTATCCCGTTTGGGGCTGCCCGCCACCTAATTAGCCTATACGCCGACGATGTCATTTTCTCGTTGGCGCGTCCCCTGACTTCTATGCCGGCCATCCTAGCAAACCTGCAGGTCTTCAGTCAGGTTTCTGGGTTTAAAATCAACCTGCAGAAATCTCAGGTACTGAATCTTACTGCGACCTCCACAACAGTGGATGCATTGCGTGTCCAATTCGATTTTGATTGGGTGACGGGGGCATAACCTATTTGGGGCTGGTCCTGCACAACAGTCTGGACGCGACAGCAAGGGTGAACTACACCACTCTACTCTCTCGTATCCGGAGGGACCTGGCTCACTGGAAGCGTCTGCCCCTGTCTTGGTTTGGGAGATTGGCTGCGATAAAAATGAATGTCCTACCTCGGGCCCTATCTCTTCCAAACCCTCCCCCTACTGCCTCCACCAAGCACGCTCTCACATATCCAAACTGAGATTGAACCCTTTATCTGGGGCCCGATCTCACCCCGGTTGCAGAAAACCCTGTTGCAGCGTCCCAAGAAGGAGGGCGGCTTAGCCCTGGCCAATTTCGCTCGCTATTTCCAGGCCTCGATGCTGCGCTACCTAGTGGAATGGAACCGTCCTATGACGGAGAAGCACTGGGTATTCATGGATCAGATGGTGGCCGGTCGCCACATCTGGAGGGAGGTCTGGCTTCCTTGGTCATCGCGCTCCTGGGGACTCTACTCCTCGCCGGTCACTCGCCCCACCATGCTAGTCTGGGACAGGGTGTCTAAACGGACCAACCTTGCCACTTTCCCCTCTCCCATGTCGCCAATCTTTTCAAACCCCGATTTCCCGCCAGGGATGGACAAAGGCGCAGGCAAGCGGTGGGTAGAGAGCGGGTGTGAGCGCATAGGGCACCTGTTCGACCTTCAGGGCCATATTCCCATTAGGGAGCTTCAGGCGGATTATGGGCTCACAGGTGCGGACCTCTTTCTTCACACGCAAATGTTGCATTGGACGTCTGGTCCCCTTGTGCGGCCTCTGGTCAGCAGACCGATGCTACCGTTTGAGAAGTGGCTTTTCTTGAAAAAGATGACCGGAAGCTTATCTCCGAAATCTACACATTTCTCACACAGGGCGCTAAGGGAGCTCCTACTGCGGGACAGAGACGGTGGGAGGCAGAAATAGGTCGCACTCTTTCAGACAAGGAATGGGAAGATATTTTCTTTAGGTCCCACCATTTTGCACACTCAATGGGCCACACAGAGACTGCCTTTAAAATTGTATCCTACTGGTATTACACCCCGGCGCGCTTAACTACGTGGAACTCGCTGTGCGATGGTCTCTGCTGGCGTGGCTGTAGGAGTCCCGGTACCCTACTTCACTTGCTCTGGAACTGCCCGAAGCTCACGAGATATTGGGACAAGATCCTCGACGAAATTGATAAGGCCATTGATACTGCCATCCCGAGATTCCCCGCTTACACTGTCTTAGGTCTGCCCAATGCATTGACTTTCCCCTTGTGTTCAATCAGAGGCAAGCAGATTGCCTTGGCTTTGAATGCTGCACACCGGGTCTTGCTAGCGGGTTGGAGGACGGATAGGAACCCGGACCACAATCAATGGCTGCACCAATTGTGGTCCCTCCTGGGCATGGAGCGCCTGTCTATGGCCACTCTAGGGGACAAATCTGAATATGCTAAGGTCTGGGCTCCCTTTATCTCTATTCAATCCTCAGAGTTTCGGGAACTGTCCTGCCCTGCATACTTACGGATTTTGAAGCTGATCCCTTAGAGCCAAGACGAACACTAGCGTGGGCGGTCCCGGGCTAGCTCGTTGGGTCCCAAAGCAATAAGCGCCCCTCATATCAGATCATACACATATGTTTGAGTATACTTTTTGGCTCGCCACGAGAGAGTTGGGGTGGGGGTGGATGCGGGGTTTCTATGTTGGGGATATATGTTTTTTTCCTTCTTTTTGTTTTAAAAATGCAGACTTCATCGCCTCAAGTTGGCCACGGAGAGTCCTTGCTACATCATTTTATGTATGCTTGTAGTGCGATAGACTTTTCTCTCGCCTCTTTCATATCACGCCAGGACCGTTTAATGTTTTCTTTTCCCCAACGCGGCCGGCCCCAGATGGGTTGTAGGCGACATGCTGTGTTACTTAACCACACAAATGATTTTTAATTCACGAGCTTCATTTATTTCTGGTTGATTGTGATGTAGCCGGCTCGTTGGGTTGTAGGCAACGAGGCACTGTATTTTCATGCTATGTGTTCTGCTAATAAAACTGATTTAATTCTAAAAACAAACATCACATCTACGACCTTCACACTGACACAAAACCTTACATACTCTTCATAACTGAATCATGGTTGGGAGATGCTATGGCTCCATTCCTGCATGAAGCTGTTCCTCTAGGCTGTCAAACTATCACGTAAACTTTTATAGGCAAAAGAAGAGGTGGCCTAGATGTTGTGTTCAGGCAAACATTACATATCACTAAAGCTGACGACGTTTCCATACAAGGCTGTGAGGCCCTTTTCACCGGATGAAATCCTACACCATCTTCCTCCTGTAACTTCCTGCTCCTTTACAGACCTCCACCTAGCAATGCAACATTCCCAGACACACTTCTAGACACAGTTTCAAACCTGATGACACTACACTCCAACCTATGCATTGTGGGTGACCTCAACATTTGGTTTGACAGACACAATATTCCCCATCCGAAAACAATCATCGCTGGCCTAGACGCACTGAACCTGCATCAGATAGTCCACAAACCCACACACATCTCTGGACACATCCTAGTTACCTTTCACACAATGACTCCAGCCACATGGTCAGACCACCATTTGTTTGCTTTCCAACATAAAACAACACAAAGCAAAGCACCTCAAACCATCTTAAGTGCATCCACCTATCGACCATGGAACAAACTCAATTTGGAACACTTAGAAACACAACGAACATCAAGTTCAGATCTAGACACAATAAATTCTGTTAAAAACGATATGAGTTGCTACAGGAAGCTTTTGATATCATAATTCCATTAAAAACGACACAACAGAACAAAAGAAAACAGGCACCTTGGAGAAATACAGAGTTAAAAGGATAAAACAACAAATTAGAAAGCTGCAACATGCTTGGCTCAAAACAAACACCAATCAAGACAAACTTTGTCTACAGAAACTTAACAGGTTATACTAGTCAGCTAGCAAAAAGCTAAGAAAAGGTACTATTCAGACAGAATTCAAAAGCTAAATGTGCAAAGAAAGAATTCTATAAAATGCTCACTGAATTTCGTAAACCAAATTGCCAAAAAGCTGCTCATCCCGCTACCCAAGATTTCACAGACAAACTGGCAAATCATTACACAGCCAAAGCAGACATGTTGGACTCATATTTAAAACAAAGAAAAAGCACGAGCACTGACCCTTTTCCAAAACAGCAATCCAAGAATACTCTAACCCAGCCTCTCCAATTCCTTCCAACAAATTTCACACAATGAATTTATGGACCTGGTCATAGCGAGCAGGCCTTCTGACTCATGTCCACAACAAACCTTCAAGACAATTCTTCTAACAACCTCTGTTGCCACACCAGTAAGAAAAATCATCAACAATTTTTTAACTACCGCAATATTTCCAGAAGAACTCAAAAAGTCATACATAAGCCCATTACTGAAGAAAACAAACCTGGACCCACTGAACCCCGACAAATACAGACCAATTACAAATGGACCTTTCCTGGGCAAACTGATAGAAAGAGCAGCATTCACTCAGATGTCACAATTCACTGAAGATAATGCCATACTTTCAGACTTCCAAACAGGATTCCATCCAGGAAGAGCCACAAGATCTGCCCTTGTTGCCATCTGGGATTACCTTCAGAACACAGTTGACCACAACGGGGTTGCTGCACTCCTTCTGCTGAACCTCTCAGCTGCCTTCGACACAGTAGACCATGACACTCTGATACAAAGACTCTACGAAGCCGGCATAGAGGGGACTGCTCTAGACTGGATCACATCCTACCTTCACAACAGAACTAATGTCATCCATACCCCCCTTTCTCGTCCATACCCCCCTTTCTCGTCCAAACCGTACTTCACAAAAGCAGGGGTCCCTCAAGGCTCTATCATCTCACTGATGCTTTTCAACATCTACATGAAGTCATTACTGGCACTGATCAATCAATTTCACCTCACGTGCTATAACTATGCAGATGACACTCAAATACACCTTCAACTGGAATGCCCCAAAGACATTGGAAACTCACCAATTTTCAGTTGTCTCAAGGCTGTGGATCAATGGATGACATGGAGCCATCTCAAATTGAATGCTTCCAAAACGGAAATAATCACACGTGGCGACTGGAAAAATTATGGCCCACTCGCCGCATGGCCTGATAATCTGGGAATCAAAGGAAGTAAGAAACCTCAGAATGACCATGGTCTCCAAACTATCAGTGAATGCCCATGTGGACAAACTAGCAAGATCAAGCTTGGTTACTATAAAAACTCTGCGACGCATCTTCCCCCATCTAGGATTTCAACAAAGGTCCTGGCTACCATCTTTCTTCTTCTAGCCAAACTCGATTACGCCAATATACTCTACCACAGATCACCTTTAACCACTATGAAAAGACTGCAACGGATTCAGAACTCTGCTGCCAGACTACTCTTACATTTAAAGCCGCAAGCCCCCATCTTTCCTGCCTTGAAAGCCCTGCATTGGTTACCGGTTGCCAGAAGATCCACATTCAAGCTGCTTTATATCACCCACAAATCGATACATGGAACAGGACCGCTCTTCATTAAGAATAAAATCACCAAATACACTCGAAAAGGAACCTCCACTCTAGAGTGGCACCTCGCCTCAAAATCCCACCGTACAAGAAAAAAACTATGGGTGGCACATCCTTCTCTGTTCAAGCAGCCAACCTATGAAACGCTTTACCCTCAAGCATAAGATCCACGGATAACTACCTTATCTTCAGAAGACTACTCAAGAGTTGGCTATTCCCCACATAACCCCCTTACGCAAACATCAATATACAGCATATTCTTCTGTATATAAGCATTTTTTTGAACCATAGATATGTACCTACATTTGTGTATTGCTTTGTATAAACATGTATAATAATTACGTTTTAAAAAATATGGATATTCGCTAGTTCTACTTAAAAGATGTACATATTACTTAGTTACATTATTCTATGTTTTAACATATATATAAGTGACTGCATAAATAAGTAAATCTTTTATCATAACTATTTATCTACAATTGCTTCACTATTGAATTACAAAAAATAAAAACAAATAAATTAATTTAAAGTACATACACTTGAAAGCCGGAGTTTATTAAATGCAACTTCAATCTACATATATTACCTTCCTTATACCTTCCATTGTTGTATTCCTCTTAGGGTGTCCATACACGGGCTTTCCTGTATCGTGTCCTTATATAGGCACAATTCGTCCTGCCCTTATATAGGCATAAAATCCCACTCCTTGTTTAGGCATTAAACCGTGCACTCCAAATACAGGCATGGTCTCCGACATCCGTCCACCCTAACGTCACAACGAGTTCTTGAAGAACAGACCCTTAGGCTTCGGGAGTTTCCCTAGCACAGGACTATTGATTTCTTCAAGGACTCATCTATTATGCATGAACCGTTATACCTTAGGGGTTCATTCATGACGTCTTCCGCTGTCCGATTCACGTCAATGCTAACATTCTGAGGTACTTCTCAGGTATAAATATACCTTCCCTAGCCCTTGTAAACTAGAGGAGACCTCGACTTCAGAGGAGCCCGTTTCCCGGCCTGACGCACTGAGAAGACGCTGTCATCCCTGCACGCAGAGAGTCCAGCTTCCAGTGATCTGATTTCCCTTGCGGGGTGTTGGAGTTCGAGTCTGGCAAGAGATTCTCACCTCTCTCATTCTTAAGGTATGGAGCTGACTAGAAACCTAGAGGGACTCTTGGCATACTAGGCATACTGGGGTTAACATACTCTTAGTATACCATAGTAAGGAATACTTCACCTACTTCATACCTCTCCCTACACCTATGTTAGGTTAGGTACATTGGGGTAGAACTAGCTTAGAAACGCATCGTATGAGTACTCGCATTTTTAGTCTATGTTATTTATGTAAATGAATATCTACTAAAGATCATGCTAGCGCAGTATTATTTCTTTCTACTGCTTACGCTGTACATTATTTATCTTGCATGCTGTCTTGTGATCGTAACAGCACATTTTACTTACACGAGAAACAAGACTGTTCAATAAACCTTTTATTGAAACGCCCGTCTATTCTTTCTGTGTAACTTTGGGAAAACTAAGCATGCACGATTGAACTGAGTGAAATAGTTATCTATTGTTTCCACGACTCTGGGACACGTTCTGATTCTAAAAGGGAAACAAAGTTGTCATGTTTTGCGGCTGCCAGAAACTACTCCCTTCTTGTTTGTCAAGGAGTTTCTAGTGGCCTCTGAGCTAGCTGGCACAAGTAATTAAGTTTAATATACTCGATAGGGACATACCAACCTCAGTCCTATGTCAAACCTATAGGGTATATTATTCCAATGCGCAGAGCTTATTAGGGAAATATTAGCTACTCTACATGGCGCCCAATGTTTGGTAAGGCGGTAATTTAACGCTAGATACTGAGTAACTCAGCCGTGCTTTTCTCTCAGAGACCCCTACCCATATACTCCAAAAGACGTCTGGAGTGGGCAGGGTTAAGTATCCACCACGGCTACATAGGGAAGTACCCTATATATTAGCTGTTTGGTTTGCTCAACGTTGAAGGATACAGTGTTCCAAAATATTGTGCACCTTATCTTTGTTTCCTTGAAACTTGTTCTACATTTTTCAAACAACAAAATGCCTGACTCCGACAATGACACTGGTGCTACGGCAAATCCAGCCCAAGCAGCAGCTTTTAACATTACCGGTTTAAATGAAACCGAGGAGGGTGTTATAGACATCCATCCAAACTTAAGAAGAGCCATCACTCTAAAACTCATAAAACACGGCCTACCACCAAGAGGCGGTAGAGCAGTTTTCGTGATAGAGGCACACGAATCCTTTCAGACAGAGGTATTCTATTCATGGGTAATATTTCCTGAATCCAATCCAGTTACAAAACTGTTTCACTTCTACAAAGAAGATGATCCACCAGAAGAATATATTCCTTTCGAGGATATTGAAATTCCATTAACATACCAGGAGCATCAGCTCTGGTTTAAAGGCGCCCTAAAACATCACAGAAACATTATCAGGCTCGGTCCACTAGGTAGAGCAGGAGCAACATGGCCGATACTAGCCTGAACTGGATATAATGTCAGATGAGGAACTACTTACTCAACTCACAGAGTTAATAAAAATCTACAGACAACTAGTCCAATATGTCATGCGGACTTTCACAGTCCAACCACCATTGACACTTCCAAATCAAACTCCCCAACAGGGGAATACACTAAAAATTACACCACAGACTCTATACGCAGTCATGGGTAAAATGCCCACAAAACGTGAGCAAATTCCATTCTGGATAGCTCAAAAAATTACTCAAATCGAAGCAGTATTTCCAAATACTAGCCCGTATGAGAAACACAGAATCCTAACCATCTGTTTACCGATGGGGATCACACCACAACTGGAAGACTGCACCACTTGGGGCTCAGTCTTTGCTGCCATCTATACTAAAACACATGGTATTCCGTCAATTGCGGTAATACCTGATGTCCTAAAACAAATTCAAAACGAATACAGGGCAGAGCCTGCTCTAAATTTAGGTATGAAATTACTGAAAAATTTCGACCAGGTCTCAACAATAATATTATCTAATATTAAAGGAGAGGCAGCAGCAGTGGCAATCCGCCAAAAATTAAGGGAATTTGATGTTACAGAACATCAAACTGAGCTACCCAGAATTATAGAACAATCTTATGCAGAATTAGGCAGAGATAGTTTGGGTGGAAGACCAGTGAAGCCGAAACTATCTGAAAGTCCTGAGAAGGACTCTATTAAACAAACTCCTACATCTTCTAAAAAGAAGTGGGAGGCTAATAGACAAAATTCAAACGAGAAACGTTCTCAATCCCGAGGTAGGTCTCCTCAAAAGGAGCCCTCTGAAAGGAGGTATAACCTCAGGAATAGGGATAATTTGAGAAAACCTGACAGGTATCAAGATACTGATACACGTTCCTCTCGTCCTTTCAGATCTCGTCACAGACTTCGGAAAGAAGAGGACGGTCAGAACATAGAGAAGAACGCGTGAAATCCAAGGAAGAAAAACACGCTCCAAAAAATAAAGCAAAACCTCAATTCTCCAAAAAGAAAGTAGCAGGTCTAAAGATCAGACATGCCGAGAATACTGAGAACACAACTCAAGAACGGAGAATGGGCTCAAACAATGCTGGACAGTGCAGCAGAAGTCACAATAGCTCGCCAGAACCTGAAGGAACTTCTGGAGATAGTGGACTTGAATGAGTACATTACAGTTGAGACTGTAGACACCAGGGTTAGTACTCCACAAAAGTTATATGAAATAACACTCCGGATGGAGGGAGACATACCCAGACAGGTGAAAGCACTTTTTTGGGAAAGACTATCAAGGGGCTATGACATACTTCTAGCAGAAAAAGACTGGCCACCACAATTTGTCAGGGAGTGCCCACACGGCGAGGACTTTATTATGCCTGCCTTCTCCAACCATATTCCAATTCATCTGAAATATACATATGCCAGGAAATGGGCAGTGGCCCAGGCCCCAGCATTATATAAAAATCATGTAGGATGGGATGAGGACTCACCTCACCATAAAATACATCTGAAACATGAACCAACTGCACAGAGGCAGTACCCAATAAAGCAAGAAGCTAAAAAACAGGTCAGGGAGATCTTAGATCAACTTGAATACCAAGGGGTGATTGAAACATGCACCTCCTCAATGAACAATCCTTTGTTTCCTGTCTCCAAACCAGACAACACATATCGTCTAGTTTTGGATTACAGACACTTAAACACTTGTTCTAAAACATTTGCAGTGCAAAATGCACATAGCACAGCATTAATGAATAACATTGTGCGTAAAAAATATAAAACCACATTAGATATCTCAAATGGTTTCTTTTGTCAAAACATAGCACCTGAAAGCAGGTACTTAACAGCTTTCTCCATAATGGGGACCCAGCGTCAATTCTGTCGACTCCCACAAGGGTTCAAGAACAGCCCAGGGTTATTCTCAACAAGGGTAACGGAGTTACTACAAATTTATGACAATGGGCATTGTCCTATGTCGATGACATCTATCTGACAGACGATGACCTGGACAAACACTTGAACAGGGTGAGCACCATTATACTGGGCTTCGCCTCTGAGGGCTACAAGTTCAACTTTAAAAAGTCCCGAATTGCCCATCTCAATGTCCTATTTCTAGGATATGAGCTTTCAAGTGAAGGCAAGAGCTTGGCAGCTAACTTCCTAGAGAAGTGTGCGCTGCTCCAACCTCCAAAAACGCTAAAAAACTTACAATCCATCCTGGGTTTCCTCAATTTTGGAAGAACATACATTCTAAACTACGCAGAAAGGGTTAAACCTCTCTACGCATTAATCAAACCTGATTATTCAATCAAAAATTGGACAAATGAACACACAGAAATCTTGCGTTCACTTCAGGCTAACATGTTAGCAACAAATCACTTACAAACACGCGTAAGTCAACGCAACCTGGTGATCCGAATAATTTCGGGTCAATGCGGATTCACCTACTTAACATTTAACGAGGATGAAAAAATACCAATAGCATACAAATCTCATTTGTATACACAAGCAGAAATGCGCTTCACTTCAACTGAAAAAATTCTGACAGCAGTTCAAACCGCTGTAGCAAAAGAAAGAGCCCTAGCACAAGGGAAACGCATTATTGTCGTAACCCCAGTACCAGCTTTAGAAGCGGTCACAAAAGCAAGCATTCCAAATGCTAAAGCATTACATCCAAGATGGATACAATGGGTTAATTCTCTTGCTGCAACAGATGTTGAATATGTTTTTGACCCAGATTTAAAAACACAAGCATTCCTGCAATATGAACAAGAATGTCCTCTGCCCACTGAAATTCTGCCTCTCGATCAGTACGAATTTATAATTTACACTGACGGATCCACACAACCCGCAACAGGGAGTAAGCAAGCTTACAGTGCAGCGTGTGCAATCGTTAAAGGTCGCATGCGAGATGGCATCTTCAGACCTATGGTCACAAAAACCCAGTCTCTAGGAGATTGTACAGCTCAGCGAGCTGAGCTACAAGCATTCAAACTGGCACTTGAAAGTACAGATCGAGAATTCCCCACACTAATAGTGTGCGATTCCTTCTACTGTGTTCAGTCGTATAATGAATATATACAAAACTGGCTTGAAAATGGTTTCAAAGATGCGAAATGTGGCACAATAAAGCACAAAATGCTTTGGGAACATGTAGTTCAGTTGAAAAATGAACTACCAAAGGCTCACGTGATCCACACACGGAGTCATCAACGTGATGGCGTTCACGTTGCAGGGAATTCATTGGCTGACGAAGCCGCAAAGGGGGCTGTTCAGACGGCTTCTGTAGCTGCGATCACTCGTTCAAAAACGAAAATAGACGGTGAGATAATGTTGGCTGTCAATGCTTCAAGCAAGGGCAGCAGTGCAGCGTTACCAAAAAAGTTTCCACTCAAGTACTCTTATGTAATTGATGCAAACAACGTTCCTTTTGCTCGAATCCCTGGAGTGGGGGATAGGGTAATTCCAAACAAGGAACGTAGATTAGGACTAATCCTAGCAGCACACGAAGGGATAGCTTCTGCCCATGCAGGTGTTTCTGCAACAGTATCTTTACTCAAGCAAAGATATTGGTGGCCTGGCATTCGGAAACAAACGAAGAACTATGTTTTAGAATGTGATATTTGCCAACAGATGAAAGTCTCAACAGTAAAACGTCCTGCGCAGACACCCCTGTTAATTTCAGACAAACCATTAGCTTGTGTTTACCTGGACCACTGCGGTCCCTTGCAAAGGGACGGTAACTATAAATATATCATGGTTGCAGTGGATTCATGCTCTAGGTTCCTATGGATATGGCCTCAGCGCTCGGCTGACGCTTGAACTGTTATAAAAGATTTGCGAGTCTTTATCGGCACATACGCAATAGGCACGCTACATTCTGACCAGGGCCCTGCGATTAGCTCTCGGGCTTACAAAGAAGCCATGGCCAGTCTGGGCGTTGCATTGCGGTACTCCTCTCCATTCCATCCTGAGGGAAATTCGGTTGTGGAAAGGAAAAACCGGGACATAAAGCAGTCTATAACAGCTAGGGTATTAGGTTCGGGTGATGGGTGGGTCAAACATCTTTATGGGGTCCAACTCTCATTAAACAATCTGCCAAGAAGTTCTCTAGGGGGGGTCACTCCATATGAGGTCCTATTTGGGACAAGAATGTGGGTACCAGACCTCGATCACGTAGGCACAGTGGTGGAAAATAAACCATTTGATATCAAAGATCGTTTGGCTGTTTTACAGGAACTCAATGAACTAAGATCGAAACAAAGCAACGTAGTCCTGCAGCCAACCACCACTGGGGAAAAACCGGCGGTCCCAGCAAGGCCTGTCTGGATTCCAAAAGTTGGGGATCTAGTCAGAGAAAAGATTGCGGACAAAAAGGAATTTGGACCTTCTTACAGACAACCAGTACCTGTTCTAGCAGTTCAAGGAACAAGAACAGTACTTCTGCCGCCCCTTGCTGGAAGAAAGGAGAAAAGATTTGTGCCCATCGACCTCATCAAACCACAGTATGTGGCCAATACTAAGTAGTAGGCCTCGTGGACTCCGACCTAGTAGCAGACACACTCCTCTCACTACTATCCAAGAGGTTCAGACTGAAAGACTGATAACAATTGGGAATTCAGCAGTAACAGATGAAGGACTGAGCAACAATGCTATGGAACTCATCCCTCTTGAAAACCAAGTAACAGTTCATCCAAATACACCTGTCTAAACCAATGTAGCACGTGATCAAGTGGTTCCAGCGATTTCTACAAATCCTGATGCAATTCCAACAATTGACAGAACTGCTTCTGGCTATTTCATTAACTTTGATACGTTCTCAGAAGATCCGAGTGAATCTGAAACGACGCCAGCATCATTTAAACTCAAGCAGCAAGTACAAGACTTTCTTCACTTTCTGAAAAAGACTTATTTGGTTTCTCCATGGATTGAACTCTGGATTATATCTGGAATATTTGTTTTCCTGCTCTGGCTAGCTTTGGTTACAACTGTGAGCGTGCTTATAGAGTGGCAGCTACATCCATGTGAACATTGAAGGAAAAGATGTGAACGTGCTTTTGAAACCTCATAAATCTTCCCATCGTGAAGCAAGAGACTTGTCAATAGTGAACATCACAGCCGTTCCTATACAGGATGGTATAGTGTGGGACAAAACTGATTTTGATATCTTTGGCCCGACGGAACAATTGAACATTCCACATTTGTTTAAAATTTCACTAAGTGATCTAATTTCGTCCAGTACCTATTCTGATGATTGGGACTTTGAGACTGTTAATGACATAATGTTTGACCTAGAAAAATCTGCTGCATTTACTAAAAATGAATATTAAGAGGGTTCATCAGACTATGAACAGCTGTATTGCTATAACCACTATGGTCATCATTATTTGCATAGATCTGCATACCCAAGAAATGTGTTTATGTTTAACCAATGGGAGCATTGTCCTACACCACCAAAAGGTAGTTCAAAAACATTTGCTAACAAGTTTCCATATTTTTCAGGTTACAATACATCTGATTCAGAAACGTTTTACTACAAAAATGTAAACAAAACAGGACTGAAAATTATGTTACCTAATACGAAACAGATTTACTCTGCAAAATTCATTGCCCAACTGTCTACACAAGGTTTCGACTTATGCAAAGACACAGTAGACACAAAAACTGTCTGGGGTACAAAAGATTGGCAAGTGCAGGGGATAGAAGCTTTATTTAGAGCCTGTATCATCCCTGACCAAGTAATGTTTTTGAATGAAACTGTCCAACAAACATCTTGTCTTGGACTAGCCAAGATCAAAGAGATGAAAACACCTTCTGTACCAACACCTGCAAGTGATAACAATACACAGGCAGCGGTTACAGTTGACCAAATACTACAACTCAACAGATCTAATCCTGGTTGGAGAAAATGGTTGATCTGGCCCACAGACACGAACAACTGTCAGGAAAGATTCCTGAATAAAACTCAGGGCTTTACTATTCACAGGCCAGACCCAAGATACGTCCAAAGACAGGATCCGGGGGTAGTAACAACATACAGTGTAGGAAAATTATGCCTCGATTGGCTGCAGAAATCTACACTACAGGATGTGAAACAACACTTATCCTTACTTACAGAAGACGCAGACCTTAGGGAATTCTTGCTTGGACTAAGAAAACCGCGTCAAAAACGTTTCATATATACCGGCATTTATGCTGCCTATAATGAAGCATGGAAAGTATCACAGATGGAGGCCGCAGAACGAATACGTGAACTTGATCGTATTAATTTAGAGAAAACACTCACTGTGGTCGACAATGGGTTGACAACTTTGTCCTCCAGAATATATTCATTGGATGGCATTGTATCCTCTGCTATCGACATACTAGAAGAAGATTTGGCGATGTTACAGCAAGGCCAATCTCAATTACGTTCTATTGTGTTATTAAGCTGGACGCTGCAATCTTTGCGTGCGGGCTATGTGCCTTGGCGTTTCATCAACACGTCGGCTCTGTTTGCAGAATACAATCTAACTGATAAACAGATCGAACTGGCACAAAGAGGAGCAAAGTATACAGTGCTGAGCAAAGTATACAGTGTATTCACAGTGGCAGATAAACCAGCTACAGAATGGCTCATTCATGGCAAAATCACATTACCTGTGACTACTTTTCAGTTTCAGTATTGCCTCAGACAAATGCAAGCAGGCAAATATGAAAGGTTGGGTAAGGAATACATTAAGACATCTTGGGATTTACCGTATACATATAGATGTTGGAGTGGGGATCGTGAAGTGTTTTTGAGCGGTACACACTGTAAAAGTGCAGCTGAGCGGTTCACTTATATGTCAGGACATTTCTTTACACGGGGCTTGCAATGGTTCTGTGGCAAATTTGTCTTGCCATCAGCAGGGTACACCAGCTGCTGTGATTAATCCAACGTTTGGACAACTTTCTAATGGGAGTTACCTCATTTTGAATGATCAGAGTTGCTGCGGCATGTTGCCAGGCATCCCATATCTAGTAACGGTCAACTGCAGGGTCACTTGCTGTATGCAAGTATTGTTTGCCCCAATAGACACAGTCAGGGAGTCGCCTCTATGGCCTTCGCTGAACGTCTCTTTTATAAGATTTGATACTTTGAGCAGAATGAAATCCATGCTTTTACAGCAAACAGTGCCTTTGACCTCGGCCAAAGAAACCTATGATCTACAAGTAGCAAGGACTTCGGCTGAGATACAGACTTTAATACGTACAACCTGCCCTATACATTTCGTAGAAATGATAGGACGTATCTTTAACATGTCTGATACAACCGGAATTGTACATGTATTTAAGAGCATCTGCTCCGGTCTGTTAGGACCTTTCCAGGCAATCCTCGGAATCATCCCGAACTTTGCACATTCGGTGTTTGGTGGCATACCATTAATTCTAGCACTTGTTGCCGGAATTCGATTTCTCTTCCTGCTATTACACTATGGCCAGCCTATTCGCAGACATCACTCCGAGCGAAGTGGAGAAAGCTCTCCTTGAACGAAAGTGCCGTGAGCGAATAGTACAGCTTTTGGGCATGACTCGTCTACGGGAACTTAATACCACGTGGTTCCTGTCATGCAGGCCAATCTGGCAAGATTGCATCTTACCTGTTCTACGCTGCCTGCTATGCGGTGAAGAATGCGTGTTAGACACCTGCTAACATTTCCATCAGCAACGCCAATGGATATCGATACTCTGCTGGACCCGATAACGGCCCATGCTCTGTGTTGTCCCCAGAGGCTGCCAATACTGATGACGGCATTCATTGAGATCTCACAGATGCTTCCAGCTGCTGCTGAGGTACGAGATGGATCTACAGGCACACAGGTAACAACAGACGCGAACATTGCTGCGGCATCCTATGTTGAAAGCGATGCTTCACATCTCTGTGCAATTAATCTACTACACGAGGTGTTCCAACTGACACCAACTTCAGTGGACGATATTTTGTCTACAGAAATAGATGATCTCATGTTTAAACCAGACCCGTACACTGACTCTGATTCAGCCCCCAGTGTTCCAGAGATGCAGTAACAATTTGGCCTTCATATTTCAAAACTTGGAACTCTTCCCAAATTGAACTTTTTCCCATTTTTTCAAACTAAATGGCGATTCAATCTGCTTGAAGTAGAACTATCCTTATAGTACAGACTTCGCGGTACTTCCTCAGACATTTTGTCATCTTATTTGTCTACAAAAATCATTAATGACATGAAAAGACTTTGATCTTGAACAACTTATCGATCATTTTCTGTCAAATGTAAATATTACTGCTAATTTCATTCAAATTGCATTTAATTTCAAAATATATGCCTGAAATGAAAAGCATTGCTTAAAATGTACGGTACCTTTGCAATTTAATAGGCTTTTTATATGCTTTTAGGAAATATTTTTTAGCAATATGCGGTACTCCATTTAATGTTTAGCATTTTAAATGTTTAGCATTTTAGTATTATCGTACACACGAAAGTGGAGTAGGTGTTGTATTCCTCTTAGGGTGTCCATACACGGGCTTTCCTGTATCGTGTCCTTATATAGGAACAATTCGTCCTGCCCTTATATAGGCATAAAATCCCAGTCCTTATTTAGGCATTAAACCGTGCACTCCAAATACAGGCATGGTCTCCGACATCCGTCCACCCTAACGTCACAACGAGTTCTTGAAGAACAGACCCTTAGGCTTCGGGAGTTTCCCTAGCACAGGACTATTGATTTCTTCAAGGACTCATCTATTATGCATGAACCGTTATACCTTAGGGGTTCATTCATGACGTCTTCCGCTGTCCGATTCACGTCAATGCTAACATTCTGAGGTACTTCTCAGGTATAAATATACCTTCCCTAGCCCTTGTAAACTAGAGGAGACCTCGACTTCAGAGGAGCCCGTTTCCCGGCCTGACGCACTGAGAAGACGCTGTCATCCCTGCACGCACAGAGTCCAGCTTCCAGTGATCTGACTTCCCTTGCGGGGTGTTGGAGTTCGAGTCTGGCAAGAGATTCCCACCTCTCTCATTCTTAAGGTATGGAGCTGACTAGAAACCTAGAGGGACTCTTGGCATACTAGGCATACTGGGCTTAACACACTCTTAGTATACCATAGTAAGGAATACTTCACCTACTTCATACCTCTCCCTACACCTAGGTTAGGTTAGGTACATTGGGGTAGAACTAGCTTAGAAATGCATTGTATGAGTACTCGCATTTTTAGTCTATGTTATTTATGTAAATGAATATCTACTAAAGATCATGCTAGCGCAGTATTATTTCTTTCTACTGCTTACGCTGTACATTATTTATCTTGCATGCTGTCTTGTGATCGTACCAGTACATTTTACTTACACGAGAAACAAGACTGTTCAATAAACCTTTTATTGAAACGCCCGTCTATTCTTTCTGTGTAACTTTGAGGAAAACTAAGCATGCACGATTGAGCTGAGTGAAATAGTTATCTATTGTTTCCACGACTCTGGGACACGTTCTGATTCTAAAAGGGAAACAAAGTGGTCATGTTTTGCGGCTGCCAGAAACTACTCCCTTCTTGTTTGTCAAGGAGTTTCTAGTGGCCTCTGAGCTAGCTGGCACAAGTAATTAAGTTTAATATACTCGATAGGGACATACCGACCTCAGTCCTATGTCAAACCTATAGGGTATATTATTCCAATGCGCAGAGCCTATTAGGGAAATAGGAGCTACACTACACCATGTACCTATATATTTATTACTTTGCTCCTAATTCAGCATATCCACTGCACTACCCTATTTCTCAACGTATACTGCTGTCAATATATCCTCTACCTCAACTCTCTGACTCATTTCAAACCTCATTCTACTACTCTTTTAAATGCACTACCCTATTTCTCACCCTATACCTCTATCAATATATCCTCTACCTCCATTCATCCCAAACCCCATACCACTACTATGATCCCCAAAATAACCCTTTCTAAACCCTTCCCTCTTCTATTCCGCCACTATTCCTTTTCAATCCAAATAACAGACTAACATGTCCACCATTCAAATTAATTTCATATTTCCCTGTACTAATTCCCTACTAATCCTGTTTGGGTTCTGGAGTAGCGTGCTACTCACTAAAAAGCGCTTCAGCACCTCATCAGGGGTAGCAAGAGCTATATAAGTGCAAACCTTTTCCCTCTTCTATCCCTCCACTATCCTTCTCAATCCAAATAACAGACTAACATATCCACCGCACAAATTACTTTCATATTTCGCTATACTAATTCACCACTAATCCTTTATGGGTTCCGGAGTAGCGTGCTACTCACTGAAAAAGCCCTTCGATGCCTCATCAGGGGTAGTAAGCACTATATAAATGCAATTACAATACAATACAATACAATAGAATGTAATTAGGTTTGGTGGGTACTCAGAGTTACAAATTAACTGGGGCAAGACAGAGGTATTCTCTTTAACACATAAGATTGCTCCATGGACTAGGGAATGTCCGCTTCGGTGGAGACTTGAAGGTGTGAAGTATCTGGATATTTGAGAGACACAAGAGATGGTGAGGACAAATTTTGCGATTGTCCTGGAGGAATTAAAGCAAGGATCGCGAGGTGGGTGAAGCTACCCATGTCATTGATGGGATGGATATCATTAATTAAAATGACCGTACTGCCAACATTTGTGCATTTGTTAAAATATTTGTGCGCATCCAGAACAAGTTTTTTTTACGGCTGCTTCAGCAGTTGCTGACTAGACTAATCTGGGGAGGGAACCAGCATTGAGTTACAGGCAAATTGTTGATCTAGCATATGAAAAGAGGGGGACAAGCAGTGTTGAATCCGTATCTCTACTATCTTATAGCGCAGGCTCACCAAGGTAATATTGGTTCCGTTACTCAGTGTCTTTGATACATGACAAGGTGGAAAGGACGTTAGCTCGACAATACTTACTTTCAACTGCTATAGGTAGAAGTCTATCTCTGATACTGAGCAATAATGCTGTATAGTTGGAAGGGTGTAGTTACGGAAGCTACAACTGCTGTAGGGCATCGCGAGGTGGATATGGTGAAGAGATCAAATATTACCACTGTAATTCAAGTGATGATTATGATGATATGTAACTGTGCAACATGTGATAACATATGATGTCATGGGATAGATTCTGTTAAGTAATTAAAACTTAAAAGTTTAAAAAAATAAAATGTAAATGAGTTGGCTGCTTTATAATGAAGATTCAAGGAAGGACAAAATCATTTTTTGCTTCTACTTTATAAACCACAGGTTTACCCCAATTTGTGAAATTCCAAATGAAAATGTTTTCTACTTGATGCCGGTGTGAAGTTGTACCTGAAGAAAAATACCAAGTAACAGCAGTAGACGCCATTTAGCGGATCCGAGGTGCTACTGTAATGCATTGAAAATTTCTCTGTAGCAGGTCTTAAAGCAAGTTTTAAAGCAGATTTATACACCCAAACACCAGATGCTTCTATGATATTCACTACTATTGTAAGTTTTTGCTCTCCAATTTAAGGTACTCATGCCTCCATTACACTAAGACAAGCTAGAATACGAAGAGATGCCTCTGGCTAGATGGGCACTATATACTGGAACATTAGTCTGAAACAGAGGTGGAAGTGGGTGGGAACGAGTGGGTTTGGCATTCCTGTACTTTTTTCATTATTGAAAATCCATTCCTAGGCTTTGTTTGCATAAACAAAATCCGAACGTCATCAGACTTCTGCATGTGCTCAGCTGGGAAAAGATGTTGGCACAGAGAATGCCAGGATCAATTACAGGCAATATTCATTACAACACATCCTACTCTAAAGTGCCACAGTGGATACTAATGAGAAATATATCCACCACTGGACAGGAGAGAACCAAGAACAAAGCACCAAAAAAGGGCAAACCCATAACTCCACTTTTATAATCACACATACAACCCTGAGAAGCCTTCCTTACTTCCTTAAAATAGCAAGCCCCCGAGACACTGGTCCTGAATCACAAAGGGCATTTGCAGTCGTGGGGGCGTCTCCGCACTCAGGGCGGAGTTTCTGCAATGAGAGGATTCTGCCCGAGTGCAGAATCTAAGACGCTAGTGGGGTCAGGGAAAGCCTGGGTTGGTTTTGAGGTCAGGTACTCGCCCACGACTGCGGGGCCTCGGCCACAAGTGCGAGGCCCTTTGTGAATCAGGCTCACAAAGTTTACGGCACCCATCAGTCTCAGGAAGGAGGGTGGGGTGCAGGGCTGTCCACCTTTCCTCGTCACATTCAGTACTAATCAAGATGAAGCAAGAATCTCGTGGGTGCCAGACTAAACACACCACAAACAAAACTGACATGTCAATCAACTTGACAGTTTTTAATAGAAAGGACAAAGTCCGTAGCTCTCAAACAGCTTCCAAAGAAAGTATGACAGTAAACTGAAACAGCAGAATTAAGAGATGTTGCATGACCTGCTCCACTGGTACTGCAGAAAAGTCCAAACAATAATACAAAATGAAAAGTGTTAGGTGTAACCCATGTGGCGACTTTGCAGATGTCAGCCAGGGAGACCCCTTTGCCTCATGCTGCAGTAGCAGCCATCCCTCTTCTCGACTGCCCCTGAACAGGAAAAGGCCGTGGAACTCCAGCAACAGAGGAGGAATAATCAATAGCTAAACAAGTACACCTGTTTATGATGGGTATCAAAGGTTTTTAGCCCAAATTTCCCAGACCAAAAGACACAAATAAAGAATCACTCTTTCTTTATATAGGATTCTACACAGTAAATGTATTCTCACTGCTCTCTTAATATAGAAGAGAATGAGACTAGAGTGTAGATAGACCAGAGACATTAGACATCAGATTAGGAAAGCCAATAGCTGGAGACAAATGGAAGCTGTAGAGAATCGAATGTTTAAAGGAAGATGTAAACTTTAACACCAACCCCTCTGGCACGAAGAGTAAGTGCCATTCTCTGCTAAGAAAAGCCCAAATTTCGCCCAACTGTCTTGCTGAACTAATAGGGCCCAAAGAAGCAACCTAAAGTAACAAAAGCTCAAGTCAAACTTCCTCCAAGGCTTCAAGAGAACCCCAAATAAAGATCCTATGATGGGATCACACACCTAGCTCTAGGTTGTGCCAAATCAAACCCATCAAAAAGACGGGAAACATAATCCTCTATAGAGGAAGCCACAGACACATGGGCATGTAAAAAAGGAAGGAGCTAAACTCATTCAAACCCATCACGTAAGAAGTGTAAAATATGGAAAGGTTAACAATGAAGAGGTGCGCTTACAGGATTCGGACCAAGCATAAAAATGTTTCCAGTGTTCTTTGTAAGACTTAAGGGTGGAAGTTCTTCTAGAAGATGTAAAGCCTTTGCTACTGTGGCGGACATCTCCAAAAGCATCAAAGCTAGTCATTCAGTGTTTTTGCTGCCAACCTCAATTGAGCTTGATGGAAAGGGGACAAAACTGGCTATTTCCGGTGGAGAGTGGGAAAGCGAGAGCTCCCACTACGGATGTATACCTCAGAGTCTCATTAGTAGAAACCACAACCTCATTGGCCAACCTAAGGTCACCAGAGTTACTAATGAACCCTCCCTCTTGATTTCATTTAATACCCTGGAGATTAGTGAAAAGGTAAAAAGACAAACAACATCCTCCTGTTCCACCTTACTGTTTTTCTGGTAAAGTTATCTAGATTAAGTGTCACTCCAGGGTAGTGTTGAAGGCTGCAGTATTAAGGATGCAGAATGTCAATTTGCCAACTTTAATACTTCAAGACTCAGTAACAGACGTAATGCATAAAAGCAATTGCACAAGACTTTGTAAAAATTAAATAAATAAAATAAATAACATCTTTTAGGCATCGAGGCCAAGAAACGTGAGTCATAAAAAAGAAAAGAAAAAAACGCCAAAATCGTTTGACCCCCATGCCAGACGTGATTCCTTGGTAGTTCAGATGAATGTATAGAGGCAGCTTGAAAAGACATTTTCAAAATGACCTTCACATAATCATTAAACACCACTGATTTTATATGTACAGTCAGAAAATGCAAAAAACTGATGATAGCTAAATTGCTGCATTGAAAACTCTTGTGGTAATATACAAGATTTAGGGTTGGTGGACAAGCATTTAGGGATCAAATTGTATTTCTGGGTTCAGTGATCATGTAGGAGCCAAATCAATGAAAATGTTACCTTGAAGGGGCAAGCTATGAAGAACGAGATAGGAGTTACCAGAATCAAGGCTTGCCACTGTAAATGTAGTTCGAAGAACAGTTTCACAAATATTACTTTTTTTCCGCATATTACAAACAGTATGACAAATGTAATAGATATGCCCATTTTGTCATGACGTATCTGTATGCTGGAAGTGTTGTGAAAGTCAACAGGGGAGGACGTTAGTTCGTGTAAAGAAGTGCTAATATTGGAAAGCCAGTATTCATGATTAGCAGAAGTTTGGGTCATGTTATGGCAAAGGTGGATTTAGTTTCACATATTTTTATAATCTCAGATGTATTTTATGACGAGAAATTGCCCAAACTAAAATTCAAACCTTCCAATATTAACTCCCTAGCATTTGTAGAAAGTAGGATTGGTGTGGTAGGATATTTTAATGACGCTAGGACCATTAATAGGAGAAAAGGTAACATGAAGCTTTATGTGGCGAAAAAGGGCTAAAGTATTTTGAGCTAGAAAGGTCATGGAAAGCTGGCTTTGGTTTTGAGGTCAGGTACTGGTACACTATTATGTTAACTGAGGAACACAATTATGTTAATTGAGAAATGCGACTGGACCTTTGGTGTAATCATGGAATCTTTTAAGGAAGTTTCTGAAGATAAGTTAGGATATGTGGCAGGATTTTAACATAAAGTAATCTTATAGGTAGCACAGTAGTTGTAAGCAATAAAGTAAGAAATATACCCTGTGGTGCATCAGACTAGTTAACAGAAAGTTTGGAGCAACTATGAAAAGGTTGTGTCTCAAAGAGCTGGTGTATTCTTCAGAGTGGTTCACCCCTATAGTTATTGCCAAACGCAGTTCAGGTGAATTATACCTAAGTGCTGACCTAAGATCTCTTATTAAAAAAAAATCTTATTGATTCTCACCCCCTCGTGTGTGTCCAGGAAATGATGGCACAATACACTGGGGGATATCTTCCCTCTATTGATTTGCAGGCAGCATCTCTTCAAAACTTTGCTTTCGGAGGAATCCACTTCTTAAACCACGTTTCTCATGCTGTTTGGTGCTCATCATTTGTTGAAGCCACTTGGTTTAGCATCAGTGGTGTCTGATGTTGTTTGGCGATATACATAATATTCTTGCATTCCAAGACGATATATTAGCCTTTAAAAACCGATTTCAGAACATAAGCAATGCGCAGTATATTTTGGGGAATTTTAAGAAACAGTAGCATGACAGTAGCATAAGCAAAATGTAGTTTATTACAGCCAATGCTGTGTATCTAGGATACCATATTTTACAGGAAGGCATCAAATCTTTAAAAAAGTTACTGTCTTTCGCTTGTGTGATTATTCTTGTATTGTTGCTTGCTCTACAATTCCGCATCAAACTCATCACGCAAGTAACTGCTGTTCTGTGTTTGTGTGGGGGAAGAACAACAATAAAGCATTCCAGGAGATTGAGCATGCTCCTGCCCTCATGCCTAATTATTCAATTGTTCAATGTAAAGTAGACAGCCGCTCATTCTGACTTTATGCTGCTAAATCCAGAGGATGGGGGGGAAGAAGACAGTAGCATTCACTTTACAGTGTTAGAAAGATGCAGAGTGCCACTATATTCATGAATAAACTACCCTCAGGGAGTCTTTAGCAGCCTGTCTGTGTTTACCTGCTGCACGAACTAGCCAGCAACCGCCTTTCTGAAGAACCCCTGGTGGGACGAGGGTCCCAGGGGCTACGCTGCTTTTTTCCGCCATACCTGCGCTTCGCTGACACTCTGGGGAGGACTGCTACTCCCAGAGTGCACCGCTCCACACAGCAGCTGCCATGAGTGAGGGGGAGGCGTGCCCAACGCGCTTATAGCGCAGCCTCTCCCACCGCGGGACGCGCGCGGGAGGCAGCCCGGACTAAGGGCGGGCCCGTCTGTGCCAGTCAAAGACCGGAGGAGACTGGGCTGGGCCACCCCCCTTTTACTGGAGTACTGTTGAATTCCTTGAGGTGAGCCTATCTAATCTTGCCTTATTCCTCATTTAAACCTGCCTAACGTGAATATGGGTAAACGAGTGGGCCAGTCGGCACTAAGGCCCGCCACGACAAGTATTGACAGCATGCTGGAAAGAGCTGTCAGTATTGTGACTAATGAGATAGAATTGACCGAGAGGCGCCTCTCTCTCGGACCGGGGGTACCTCCTCTTCTTTCACCCCCCATTGTGGTAGGTGCCAACTTGAATGCTAGTGCACCAGATGGTCCTACCACCAACTGTGCGGTTTTCAATGACGGTATTATATCTCACACTCACACACCAGATGTTATAGCATTGGATATTCCGACGAGTTCTGAGGCAATCACTGGGGCGAAACGCAAAAGGAAGCCTGTTAAAGTCACAAGTGCCAAGAGGAAGCAGCCTATTCGCCCTTGCTCATCTCGCACAGCCCTGAGCTCATGGATACGTGCCTCTCTTAAACCCTTGACAGTTGTCGCCCATGTGCATACCCCAGCTATTGATCCTTGCCGTTCTATCGGAACCCAGACTGAGTCTGGTTCGTTTTCTTCTGAGAGTCACGGCTATAGCGAAGCCGTTATTAGTTACATTGTGGATACCGTCTTTGAGCGTGTTAAAGGCGCATTTGACAGACATTTCGTCACTCTGAGGGAACACCTGCCTATGCCTCAGCTTGAGTCTCTTAATACGATTTCCTCTGCTCAAGTTTACCCCACTGTGCCTACTACATCTGGAAGGTCACATACATCCGCACCACCTAACAATGTGTCAACCTACTCTTCAAATACTTTGACCGGTGCGCTTAATTCGAACTTAGCGATTAATTCATGTGACATGTGTAACAAAATTAAGATGTGTTTTGTATCTGAGGGTAATGGTGCAGAAAATAGCATCTCTGACAATGGAAGTGTAAATCGCCCACTTGCTAAGAACGCGTTGCGCCTTCCGATCACTGCTAGTATCCCTACTGTGGCTCGAACTAATACTGATGCTGCTGGTAGTATATTACGGGAGGGTGGCACTGATATTACATGCTCGTTAGACCCTATGGGTAGCAGGGAGGTGTTAAATTTACCACCGGCGGCTAGCCCTTATGTTGTGGTCTTGGCAGGTGTGCCCCCTAAGGCCAAATCAGACTGAATCATGGGAGCAATTACGCCACAAGAGTTTAGATTGGCTATCTAAACATAAAGGGTTTAGGGCGTCATTTATTGACAATATTATTATGGTACGGAGAGTTGGGTGGGTGGGGCTGTCCTTAAAATGCATCAAGGGGGACTGCATAGTTATTAACTTTCGCAGACCGTCAGTGGTTAAATCAATACTATTGTCACAGGAGGCCCAGTCTAATTTAACTACTAGTATCTGGGCTTTGCCATTGGGGTATTTCTCCAAACCTCCCCTGGGGGCATCACTCCCTGACGCGCCTCTCACTGCCCGCCCCCTCTCTCTACACAACAGATTTTTGCCCCTATCGGGTCTGGATAGTCAGGATTGACTGTCTCCTCCTCTTTTAACACCAGTATCAGCAGAGTTAGCCCCTCTTTTAATTGTATCCCCATCTTGCGAACCTGACATCCCAACCGTACTCAATGTAGAACCCACTCTTAAAATACTGAGTTGGAATGTTGCAGGTCTCGCGTCTAAAATGAATCTGCCAGACTGGTTGGAGTTAGTTCATAAACAGGACACTGTAATGTTCCAGGAGACTTGGGCTACTCGGGAGCTATTTTTGGAGGGGTTTGAATGTTTTAACATCGTAGCTCCCACCCCAGACTCCGGACGGCCGGCAGGAGGCCTTTCAATTTGGATTAATATCACGGCAGGGGGTCGTGCTAGGGCCATCGCCACTAATAACGATAAATTTCAGGTCATAATTTATAAACGGGGGATCTCGTTTTACTTAATCAATTTTTACAACAATGATTTTAAGAATGTCCCTAACATGAATTTTATTGACTTGTTTAATTTCATTTCTAATTTACAGACAACTAATCGTGTCGTTAAACCTGTGGGAATTTGTTTAGGGGGTGATTTTAATGTTACGCTATCGAGGGGTATTTATTCTGCCATCCATCCTATGAATATGGCACCATTATGTAATAGGGGGGCCCAATTATTAGACCTTTTAAGTACTAATAACTTCTCAGATGTGATGGAGCTTGTTGCAGTCTCGACAAGAGCCTGCCATATAGAACCTACCTATAGAGGCAGGGGCTCGTCCTCTACCATCGATTATATTTTTATTACTACCCCTTTAGAGAATTGTGTGTTAAAAGCTGAGGTTGTTTCTACACTATCTGGGGATCATAACCCTATTAACCTAACTCTGAGTCTCGCATCCAGACCGACCTACGATAAAGAGTGTGGCGCAAGGGATTTGTCCCCCTCTACCGACAACCTCAGATTGGTCTGGCATGGCATTGACAACAAAGCCATATTTGGCAGGATGGTAAGAACTCACCCCAACTTAATCGACACTTGTTTGTCGTTTAAGGTACATAACCCTGAGGTAGTTGACGCTTTCACGCAGCTTTGTGTGGGCGTCAAAACTTTGCTGTCTAGGCCTACTAAGAAAATGTATCCGGACCCAGGTTGGTTCAATGCTGATTGTTCTGCAGCCAATAGAGCTCTCCGAAGGGCGCTTGCTAATAAACCTAGAGACAGCTCCCTTATTAAATTGCTTAGACTACGCTATAAATTAGCTATAGCAACTAGAAAGGAGGAAATTACAAGAGAGCATTGGGACAATCTTGCTCGGGCTACCTCGCTAAAAAATGGCAAGGATTTTTGGTTAGCCGTTAAAGGCATGAGGTCCTTGGGACATTCTATGTCTACAATTAGCTGCAATATTTCTAGTGAGTCCTGGGAAGCACACTTTAGGAATATCTATTCTGCCCCAGTCTCACTTACAGCTACTAACGAGTATGCAATGACCACTAGGGTCCTGATTGACTTATCGGAAGTTGAGGAGGCTATCGATCAGAGCCTGGGATGCAAAGCCCCGGTCCTGATGGTTTGCCCATCGACCTTATTAAAAGTCATCCGGATTTTTGGGCGCCCCTACTGTTGAATGTTTTTAATAATTTAACAAATTCCACCATACCCAATACTTGGTCCTCCAGTATTATCGTGCCGATTTTTAAAAAGGGGGACCGTTCCAACCCAAGTTGTTACATGCCGATCTCCCTGATTGATAATACGTTGAAAATTCTGGGGAGGGCCTTGTATAACAAGATCAGGTCATGGGCCGAGGAAGTTCAGATCCTACACCCGTGTCAGTTGGGGTTCAGGAGCAATATTGGCACTGTTGAACAGTGCCTTAACCTCAACTTGATTATCGGTAAATACAATGTTGCTAAGAAAACACCTATATATCTAGCATTTATGGATCTCACCTCGGCCTTCGACTTTGTCAACAGGTCACGGCTGTGGACTACTCTTTTAAATTATGGTCTGGACGAATCCCTCGTATATCTTTTAGCTCATTTGCACAAAGATCTACACGCCCGGGTGCGTATTAGCAGGGATGGTGAGGTTTCCAAAGTCATTGAAGTTGGCAGAGGGGTCAGGCAGGGCTGTGTCCTGGCCCCTCTCTTATTTATTCTGTATATCAATGACCTGAATAAGTCTTTGGTAACACTTACCCATGACGTTCCCTGCATCAACGGTAACAAACTTCCTGCCCTGTTATACGCCGACGATGCGGTGCTGATGGGCCGCACACCAAAAGCTCTCCACATTTTGGTGCGGGGCTTTGTAGACTTTATGGCTGCCCTGGATTTATGTACTAATTTTAAAAAATCTTTTTTAATGGCGTGTGGGTCGAAGAAGTATTTTAATACATCAATTATTTTAAATTCAAATAGTTTACAAAGCACTCGCACTTTCCCATATCTTGGGCTGGTATTTGCTTCAAATGGATTGTGGGTTGACCATGTGGCTCATTGTAGGAGAAAGTTTACAAACTCTACTAATATGATACTCGGGTTGTCAAAGCCGAGGAATACAGAGGTTGTATCTGCCACTGTTAAAATTTTTAAACTCCAATGTATACCAATTGCCACTTATGGTGCAGAAGTTTGGGGCCATACTAATAGCGGCAGCATCCAGGATGAAGAGAATAGATTTTGCCGTAAAATCCTGGGCGCACCCATTTCCTCTTCTAAATATGCCAGTCACTGTGAACTGAATTTGCCATATATTGAAGATTACATCAAGGCTCGCCCAGCATTATTTTGGCTGAGAGTTTGGAGAAACCCCGCGGCCCAACTTACTAGGGATATAATATCAGATTGTTTAAAATGTGATAAGGGATGGAAATACCTTGGTTGGCCGCTGTATATAAAAGTTTAATCAGTGTGAATCATGAATATTTATTTTTAAACCCTTCAGACCTTGGTACCATTAGTAAAAAATCGCTTCAGTCGGCCCTTTACGCATCCTATAGGAATGCTAGATTTGACAAAGAATGTAAGAAAACATCCGTCGCTAAATACATGCGCATTGAGAATATCTCATGCACACCCTCTAGCTATTTATTAAAACCCATTGGTCGTTGGGAAAGCGGCCTACTTTTCTGGTTGAGGACTGATACTATGAAATTCATGCTTTCATTCCCTGCGGGGTATATTTCAAACCTCGATCATTTGCCTTGTCCATGCAATAGCCAACATAAACAATCTATGCTGCACTTTTTATTTTTTTGTAGTTACTATTCAATACTTACTAAAAGGTTTTTGATTCCATATTTTAAGGCTTTACCTGAGATTGACTACAAGGCAGCTTATGGGAAGGTCATTGCTTTGAAAGACGATGAGCTAACCTTTCGGGTTGGTTCCTTTCTGAAAGCGGCAGTGCGCACTCGTAACTCTATGTGCCCCTGCTGAATCATATCATTTTATTCCGCTTTTTAACTTTTAAGCTATATGTATTTGCTGGCATATAAATATTTTAATGAATTTTGCTTTCTTTGTACCATCTTGTGTATTGTACTACTGGAGGACCAATTTTAATCGGATATTTTAACTGCCCCTTTGTCGTTGGAATTTTCATTACATATGTTGTTGTCTGTTTGTACTTTTATGGATATGTATTTGTATCCGAATAAAGATGATATTGATTGATTGACTACCCTCAGCGTAAATTATAAGGATATTGCAAGTCACTGAGGAGTTCCATAACCATACAGAGGAACGAGGCCAAAGGCCGGTTCCTTTATATGGTTATGGCACTCCGAGTTCACAATACATGGTCACACCATAACCTTTCCCGCATACCACTTAATACCTTGGTGCGAAGCTCTTTCATATGAAAGAGTGAGCATGTCTGCAAAAATGATGGATAAAAATAAAACCTTAAGTGCAAAATTAAACACATCAAAAACCTGTTAGATATTTGTGGCAAAAAGATATTAGAAACAGTTCAATACAAGTCAGATTTTTTTTCAAAACATCTCTTTATTGAAGATTTATGGCACAAAGACAACAACGAATGCCATGGTGCCTTGGATGCAGCAAGGCTGCATTATCCATGATGCCATGGACGTAGCAAGGCTGCAATGTTCCAGTACATTGTGTTAACCAATGCCACCACACCTAATGTAAGCAGTTGCATACTTCACATATAGAGACAGGGCGACCAGAGGGTATAAGCACAGTAGGGGAGTACTAGTGCATTGCCATTAGAAAAACCCCCATCCCAACAACATAACAGAGAAAGAAGGAAGAAGAACCAAAATATGTGCACCCTATGAGAAACGTACCATACCCAGTTAGCGAGAACCATCAATTGAAGTCCCAGGACCCTGACAGGCTAAAGGGTGTGGTCAATAGGAGGGAGAGGTAACCAGGATTGTCGACTTAGAGGTAAGTTTCAGTCAAAGAGCTAGAGAGCTTCAAGTCTAACTGGCGTGAAGCATGTGTATTCTAAATGGGAGAAGTATTGTAGAAGAGGTTGCCAGATACGGGTGTGCTAGTCTATGAGAACGCGTTTCCATGGCTAGGACTTGCCATAGGCATGTGAACCATTGAGCTGTGGGGGGCAGCCGGCTGTTTCCAAAGTAATGCAATGAGTTGCTTAGCCGCTCCCGGCATGGGAGAAATTAAGTGCCATTCAGCATGTGTCAAGGCCTGCAGAAGTTGGGGTCAAATACCGAGAAGCACTGTCAGATATGAATCTGGGATCAGGTAGCATATTGTCCCCCTGATATGGCTAAGGATTTCCTTCCAGAAGGTGGTCATGCCAGAGCATGACCACCTTATGTGTAGAAAGACTCCTGCCACTAAGGTACATCACCAGCACATGGGAGAAGTTGAGGGAAAAATAGGATGAAGTTGGGTGGGTGTGAGGTACCAAAGCGTCATGACCTTGTATGCCATCTCACATTGAGGTATGCTTTTCAGACTCCGCAGGATGTCGCACCATAGGTGCTCCCGTTGTTTCGCCGGCAGCTCTTTCCCAATATCAGTGTGCCATTGTGTCTGGTAGGGATGCTGCCAGATAGGGGTGGAATGTTGGAGGACCTTGTACGTGCACCAGATGAGCACACAGGACCCGTTAAAGGACCTGACTAAGGTCTCGAAAGAAGTCAGTTGGCAGGTGGCTCTCTGCGTGTTAGGTGAGGAGAGGGCCCAGTGGTGGAGCTGGGACAGGCCTCCATTGACTCGAATTCTCGCAGTCGGGGAATATAAGGGGCCATAATCCTGTCAGCCATTGCAGGGGCTAGATCTATCTTGTGGAGTAAGGCCTTCAAGAAGAGCCAACTGACCCTATTAAATTCTTCTCTGCATCCAGCAAGAGAAGGCAGGCCGGGATAGCGTGGCGTGGGACTTCTCCACTAAGTGGGCCAGACTGTGGATATTGTCCATGCCCTGCCTCTTGTGACTGAAGCCGACCTGATCTGGGTCTATAAGACCCGGCAGCTAGAGCTCCAGCCTGTTAGCTAAAGATAAAGAAAAAGCTTCAGTAGCTCAGAATGTGTAGAAACATTCAGAAAAGAAAGATTCTAGCTTTTCTCTATCTAAGGAGTGCAAAAAATAAACATATTCTCTCAGCTTGTTATTGTAAGCTAGTAAAATAAAGCAGAAGAAAGAAAAGCAATGCTCCATTTTCCTTGTTTTAACCAGTTGCTTCAATTATGCTCCGTGATGTGACCTAACTTTCACATCGGCTGCTGACCCTGACCGCTGGCATTGTGACGTCAGAACTCGAAAGCAATAACTTATTATAGTCGAGTTCAGATGTCTTTTCTTTATAAACGGCGACTGAGTGCATCACTAGTCACCGTTTATAATGAAATAAGAGACGTGCATTTACAAGGATTGTAGAATCTCATGTATTATAATACCATTAAACAGGAAGCACACACATGTGCATGTGCTGCGGAACATTCTAAGACTTTACTTTGAGATACCACGTTCATCATATGTGCAGAACACAAGCCATTAGTTTATCTTCTGAGTCAATAGGGACTGGGGAAGGCTAGACCGCTGATATGTTTATACTCTCACCTTCAAGACTCTGATTTTGGAATGTTTTTTTTTTAGGTGGCTGTAATTCTAGGGCAGTTTTTTGTCATGCTTTACTGTAGGAAGCACAAATGGCGAAATGGAGGTGCTGGATTTTGAGTGCATAATTGGACTGATTGAAATTGTGGGCAATAAATAGCAAGGATCCTGCAAGTGTGGATGAGTTAAAGGAGGCTTTAGCCAAGGGCATTCTTTTACGGGACGTTAGAACGTGTTAAATATTTCCCCTAGTGATAATGTCTTAAAGAAGAGCTTCGTGGGTGTGTTAACATGCAGGACGAAATGAGTCTAGAGGATATGTTTTTGTGTAAATGACATTGTCCCTGGCACTTGTCTTAAATACTCCTTATTCTAGCGGATGAAGGGCATCTTGTACTTACCTCCACTAAGAACCATTAATGCATAGAACCTTGATTGCCTCGTAGAAATGAGGCGGAGTACACTGTCTCTTGGTCTGTATGCCAGTTGGCTGATAAGCATTGGTGACATCCTTCTTTCCTCCTTTGATTTCCCAGAAAACGCATGGGAGAAGTTAGCAAACTATTTTGCTGGCCTGCTATCCATATCACCAGTTAGAAAAAGCTGTCTAATAATTCTGATGGATCAACATTAAAAATGGGGTTTTCTTCTTTCATGAAATATTAAAGGATCAACAGATTTTGGCATGTCCTTATTAAAAGACATACCCAAGTCTGTTGTACAGGATAATGACGTCATATTTGTGTCGTTGGTAAGTAAAGCATTTTTGAGAGCATCTGGTACTAAACATATCACCATGACTCTTTGCAGTCAACAAGCCGATGGCATCACTGAAGGTGGCAATAGAATGCTGCAAAGGCACTGTTAAGTTGGCTGCTACTATTATGTCTATGCAGAATGTTTCAAGAGAGAGACTGTTGGGGATGACATGTTACACCACATTCTACTAATGGTGCAGCACCTTTTAAACTGCTTAGATTGAGGATCCTGCTACCAAGCTGGGTTTCAGTGTGGATTTAAAGGCAGGAGAGATGTAAAGATCGATATGGTAGAGAACATCACGTTAAGAAACTGAAAGCTAAATGGTACATAAAAAAAATATCACTCAAGTTTTATGCACCACCCAGAGTAGTGAGAATTTCGAGAGGTTCTTTTCAGGAATCTGCTGTGTGCTGGGGGAGTACAAGGAGTGAAAGACCGATGTGAGAGCACAGTTATGGATAGATTTCCGAGTTGTGGATTGGACCTCGATGCACCTGTTTGTTTCCCTTCTAATAGTGGTAGTGTCCAATGTAGGACCATGGAGAGGGATGCGTTGTTGTGTTCGGGCAGTCAGTGTCTTTGGGGGGGGACTGGAGAGGTGAAGTAATAATAATGGTCCAAGTGTTCTAGGAAAAAGAGAATGCTGTAATATTTGAATGAATGTTACTGTGTAGCACCTTTTTTTTTCAAGTTATTTTTTCGTAATTGTTTTGATTATTTTTACCACATCTGGTTTTTGCCTGTTTATTTAAGAAGTTGTGTTGTATTTGTATTTTGTATGTTCTGTTTGCTTCAGTCTCCTGCTGGTCTGCACATTGTGGCTAGCTCAAGAATTCCAGAATTTCTACTGGTGACAGGTGGGGGTCCTGGTATGCTATTCATAAGTATATATTCTAATAAAAGCTTCTGAACATCTTAATTACATCCTTGCTCCAAACTAGTACTCTGCAGCTGGAGGCTTCATTGCTCAATCCATGGGACGGGAGAGGACATGTCACCAGGTGTTTATAGTCAGTGACAACTCTGTCTGTGTTCAGTTCCACTTTTGACAGTAACATATACAATTTAGACATTACATGATGGTTTGTGAGAAAAATAGGTGTATCGCTCTCTTAGCGTGCAGAGGCTATGCCAACCTGAACCTTTGTAGATTGTATATAGGATGCCTGACAAATAGCCAGGGAATTATTATTTTTCAAAGATATATAGCACTCATATAGTGCTTCCACTTTGTCTGATTCGCTAATCTGCTCATGTGTGAATAAATAATGGAAAAAGACATCCTTGTTGTCAAAAGAAACTATGTACAGATATGATATAGGAGTTATGTTGTACATTTTATAGTCTTCAAACATATTCTGCACAGTATGTTTTCGTGTACTGAATTGTTGATTTCATCGCAAACACATATGTTTTGTATACATGTTAGGGCCTCATTTTCTGTCCACTTTGATGTTTAACCCAGATTCACAGGCTTTTAAGAAAAGGGTATAAACATAGGCCCATGAACCAAGTTGAGCTAGTAAATGGATATCAAGAAAATGCGTGTTCAGACTACTAAAAGGGATTCTGTTTATGAGTGAAAAATAATTTAGTCATGCACCTTTTGTGACAAATTAAATTATTGTTGAAGCAAAAACCTTGCCAAATAGCTCTCTGATGGTACTGCAAATCCCACAAGCATCTGCATCAGGTAGCAAGGTGCTATTTGTCGTGTTCTGGATAGATTTCTCCTCACAGTGCTGGTCAGTATAATGCTCTGCACAAAAGACAGCATCAGGCGTAAGGCTATTCACTCATCTTTATTAATTCCTCATCTCTTACACATGGCCTGCTGATGTGGAGCTTCTCTCCACACGTCCTCTTCCTTCTTCTTCCTCTGATGTAGTGAGAGGGAAACCAGTGTTTCCTGTCTCCTCCCAGGAAGTTCGTGGTATCCCATTTCTGTCCGGGCCAGCTAGACCGCTGATGTACTTATGCAGCAATGTCCTATCCTAGAGGACATGACATCTCCTCTGCACTTAAAATAGAAATTTAGTCATTTTCTTCAATGCATCCTTTGGGCTCCTTAGTTGATTTCTCCACTCTGTGAATATTGAGAATTGTACTGAGGATGTTGAGAGTGGTGTCTGTTGATGGGTGTGTTTGTTGGTGAGGTGAGCATCCTTTGGGCTCCTTAGTTGGTTTCTTTGCTTTGCGGATGTTGAGAGTGGTTTCTGTAGCAGAGTGTGTTTGTTGATGAGGTGAGTGTTGTTCCCTCTCCACTGCTTGAGGAGAGCAGGGGTCGGCTCTTGTGCCCGTTCACTTTGCTTGTATGCCTCACCCACTCCCATTCGCCTATGTGACTGTTGGAGTGGTTGGCCCTCCGGGCATCTGCATGTTCTTTTCTCATCCCCTCTTCCTTGGGAATGACATGTCTCTACTAACACATCTCTGCCTTTCTTACGGAGGGATGAGACAGCATTTCCCCAACATTTCTGGGTAACTTCCCATACGTTTGCTCTTGTTCTGCGAGTTTTTTCAGTCAGCCGGGCGGCCCCTGTCACAGGTGAAGGTGTAACATTCATGTTTGGATGTGAGTATAACTGATATGACAGGTTGCGTTGTATGGCAGGTGATTGTTCTGAGTCATCAGCATGTGATGTGCTGCTCTGAAAGGGGAGAAAGTTCTCCGATTCCATTTTGCATTTGGATGATTGATGGCATGGGCGTTTTCTTGATCTTGATGTGCCAGATGATTCCGTTAACCTGAGTGACTATGCTGACCCGCTTTCAGAATCAGATGAGTCTTCTGGTGATTTCCTATGAGGAAGTTCTTTTAGGTGTGGTCTGACTGGTGAGTTTCTTGAGCTGCTGGACTGTGATGAACTGCTCCTTGAATCGGAGATAAATTCGGGACGTTCTTTTGGGGTCATCTCTTGAAGTGTCTTATGTGCTCTTGCACCAGGGGCGTTGTTTGGTAGCTGAGTGTTACGTTCTTTTGTTTGGCCCGGTGTGTTTTGTCTCTGCTCCTCTCATGTGATGTTAATTGTTGCCTCTCAGTTTTCTCCTTGTTGACGTGGGTGTCTCAGGTGTGTTTGTATACTGGTTTCCAGAGTCTGGGTGAGTTGCTCAATCTTCTGTAGATTGTTTCTTCTTCTCGCTCGTTGGGCGTGCTGTCTATGCCATTTGTGTTACCTGTCCCACTGCTTGACGCTTCTTCGGAAAAGTCTGGGAGGTTAGATGAGGGGCTCATTGAAGTTGTTACAGTTTGGTTGTCATGGTCCCTGATTGTCCAGGTCTTTTGTTTGTCATCCTCCTCTGCTGAGTGTGTTGTTGAATCTGAGTATTTCGTGCCACATCGTCTATTGTGATATCTTATCTCTGATCTGTCTTTTCCCTTACTCCTTCCTTCTTTCTCAGTCTTTTGCACTTTACTCACTGACATGAGAATCATCTCATGTTTTGTGTACTTCCTTTTTGCATTGAGGTGCAATTCTCTTGCTTTGGCCAACTCTTCCCTGTGGCCCTCCTGAGAATTTCCTTTACTGAGAGCTGGTTTTGGAGGATCTCGCGCTTCGTAGCTGGTGTTGAACAGCCCTCAATTACTCTAAGTCAAACTGCGTCCTCATTTGTGAATGTATTGAAAGCACAGTATTGTGCCTGACTTTGTAATGAAATCTGTTAAGGATTTAACTGGCTCCTGGCATGCTGAGTTAAAAATGAGTCGTTCCTGATCCACAATTTCCTTTGGGTTGAAGTGGGCACATAGTGCCTCTTTGAGTCTTTCATACATCCCTGCTTCCTTTGTTGAAAAGGTCCTGATTAGGTGTCGACCTTCATGCCCCACCAGCTGAAGGAGTAGTTGCAGCTGTTGTTTGTCCCTTGGCTCACCGGCTGCTACAAACAATTAATCCAGTGACTCCAGCCATTGATTCCATTTGGGACCCAAACTCTGGGTTCCAGCCTGCGTCACTGGGGGTGGCACTTCAATGCAGGGGTTAGCTTTTTGTGATCCTTTTCCCACCGGCATGACATTGTAATATGCTAGTACGATGATACCACACAACTGTTCACTATGATGTTTGTCGTGTGTGTACTTTATTATGTATTATTTGCCAGCCCTCTTAGGCAGAGATCTTGTGTGATAGTTGTCTTTTTTGTGTTTTAGTGGTGTATCTATTGCTGACATACCTTGCTTTGTTGCTTATCACACTGGTGTTGCTTTTCTTTCCTGTAGCAGATGTTGGCTGACATTTTGATCGGTTTCTTTTGTTCTTGATTTATTCTGGTGTGAGCTTCAAAATCTCACTTCTGCAGTATGTCGCAGTCAAGGGATGTGACTTAGGACTTTTATTATCGCAACGCGTTTCCTTTCTCTTTCCTGCATGTGTGTTGTACCATTGACAGAATCTTCGAAGGCGGTACGTCATAAGTCTCGGCTTTTAAAGTCATGTTTTATTTTTATTTGTGTACTTGTGCTTCAGTTGTCTTCGTGGAACAATCTTGGTGTGACCTTCTTCTATTCTATGAGGGCTAATTCAAAGGTGACTGCCGTATTCTTTCTGGCACCTTCACACTTTCCTTGAAGAGCTGCTCCGACTTTGAACCCCCCAGTGTCTGGACTGTCGGATTTTGACTGCGAGCGTGTGGTCCCTTTAAATGGTGGAGCGCGAGCAGCCTTTTAAGACTGTGCGCTGCACCGAGGGAATTGCTCGTCCTCAACCCTTCCTGTATTGCGTCTCTGGTGATTTGTGATATCACGTCTCTGGTGATTTCTGGCATTGTGTCTCCGGTGATTCCTGGCATCCCATCTCCAGTGATTCCTGGCATCGCATCTTCAGACTCCTGACTTCTGTCGTTGCGCTCATCCACAGTTAGCATCGGGTCGCGTTGGGTTTTGAATCCTCTTCAGCATCCTTCGAGAAGATTTATCCTCCACGGCCTGCTAAAGGAAAGAAAAGAACAAAAGCCCAAAAGACATCAACTGTGACAGTGTAGTGCTATATGTCTCATATGTATTCGGACCACATGATGACCTTTGACTACCGTTGTTTTAATTGACTCTATGTGTTTTAACTTACTCTATCTTGAATGTACAACATAATTTTTGTGCACTTGCATTTTAACTTGTGATTTCATTTCACGGTGTAATTACAGCCCTCAGAGTAGGAGTATTTATCTTCTCCTCAGCACAGAGCGAAACAGCCTTGCCTGGACCAGAACATGTGGGATGTGCGCTTGAAAGCATGAGAGAGAGAAAAGTGTGGAATGGTACTTCTCTGTCTTGGAGTGTAGTGCTGTAGGAAGTGGTGCACAAATGTGCATTATGTTGTACATTGGGAAATTACGTTTTAACTATTAGCTTTAAAGTGCCCTAACTCCAGCTTAAATCCTGACTCTGTCTGGCTTGATTTCTGCACACACAAGCAGGCCCCAGGTTACTCACGGTTATTCAGGTCATTTGTGTGCAGAATTATTTTCCTCTTTGAGTGCTTGCAAGAGCTTGGCCAGCACCAGTAAGTTTCCTTGCTGTAGAGGGTGTCATTTCCAACCTTATCATGCATTGAGAATATTATAAAAACTGGGGTTTCTTGGCTCAAAAACCAGGTTCCCTCCTGAGAGGTGGATGCATCTGCTTAGTGCTGGATTTCCCGGCTTGAGGAGTCTCTTGACCCCAGGGACTGTAATTTGGGATCCCCCAGTGTTGTGTGGGCTAAGATAAAGATATTGCGGCCGGTGAGGTATTTTCTTTGATCATTGGTATTGAGATATATGTTTATATATATATTTATTTCTGCATGTGTTTTTGTCTGTGTGCTGAGTGACCAGCATGTGAAGTATTTCTATTCTTAATTATATATATTTATGTGCATACATTTATTCTCCTATACATTTATAATTTGTGTTCTATTTCCTTGCATTTCACTTGTGAATGTTTCATTATTATCTGACTTGTAAGTGTTTATTATTCGCATTTGTTTTAACATAATTATCTGCTTGTATTTTATACTATGCATTTGCATTATTATTGGCTTGTATATATATATATGTGATCAAGATCCTCAGGGATCGAAACGCGTCATGCTGTGGAGTTGTGTGGAGCTGAATAAAGTTTGATTCCACATCCATGTTCGGGTCCGTACTCCGTTTTTTGGCGGTCAGAGCAAGAGACCGCAAAAGGAGATTCACCGTATATATATATATATATATATATATATATATATATATATATATATATATATATATATACACAAGTTGCCACAAGTGAGGATATCGCACACGAAGAGGTAGCGCACACAGCCACCGGCAGCAGGTTTCTCAGCCAGCCCCCTCCAGTCCTCACAACGTGACTGCCAAACGCGTTTCGAGGATGTACTCCTCTTGATCACTGGCTCATTCCAATTAGACAGGGAAAACGGATTAAAGTGGAAACAGCTTTTATTAAATGTACAGACCCGCCCATGTGGGCGTTAGCAAAACAGGGCATCATGGTCTTTGTAGTGCAGCCCATCGTCGCCATGTCCAAGTTCCATACAAAACCCGATTGGGTACCGTTCTCCCACTTGGAATGTTCACTTATACAATGTCTACCCCAGTGGGCATGAAGACTGAAAGAGCCGCTTCCAACCCTGCCAATATAAATCCAGCAGCTAGGCCCCCTTCATTCCAGGCAGCGCTCGTCACATCCGAGCGCCAAGGAACCGCAAAGCAGCGGCAGGACATCCCCGCGGCCAGGCCAGCCGCTAAATACAAAAACACAAGTTGCCACAAGTGAGGATATCGCACACGAAGAGGTAGCGCACACAGCCACCGGCAGCAGGTTTCTCAGCCAGCCCTCCAGTCCTCACAGCGTGACTGCCAAACGCGTTTCGAGGATGTACTCCTCTTGATCACTGGCTCATTCCAATTAGACAGGGAAAACGGATTAAAGTGGAAACAGCTTTTATTAAATGTACAGACCCGCCCATGTGGGCGTTAGCAAAACAGGGCATCATGGTCTTTGTAGTGCAGCCCATCGTCGCCATGTCCAAGTTCCATACAAAACCCGATTGGGTACCGTTCTCCCACTTGGAATGTTCACTTATACAATGTCTACCCCAGTGGGCATATATATACACACACACACACATATATATATATATATATATATATATATATATATTCCACACTCGATTTCGCGCAGAAACCCAAGCCGCTTGACAATGGCGGGCCGTGGCGGGGTCGCGAGCCCCTACGTATCCAGAACAGCGCCGTTCTCCGAATCACCGAAACAACACACCAAAGCCCAAAACTTAGATGTTAACAAAAATTTGTATGTTAGCATGCAGAAAAGAATCTGTGACTATATCTTTCAGGATATATAATATGTTTTTTTTTGGTAACATTAGCAAGTCTGTTTTCATTGTTTACAAGGAGGTGTGTCACATGATGAATTAAAAAACACTGTGTTTGTGCATTCACGTTACTCGTGAGCAAGGAGCGGATGCTCCGAAACGCGTAGAGTGACATTGCAATTTAATAAATCACGCTTAAAGAAGTTTTGGGCCTTGGTGTGTTGTTTCGGTGATTCGGAGAACGGCGCTGTTCTGGATAGATATATATATATATATATATATATATATATTTATTGCAACGATCCTTCCCAACAGAACTGGTAAGGAAGGAGCCACACCGGTCGAGAATGCTTAGTAGTTATTTATTTGGCAGAGAAACAAGACACGTTTCGACCTCACATTGGGTCTTGTCACATTACCTTCTGCTACAGCTGTGGTCTTTTAAACCCGTAAAGCATGAAGGAGTAAACAATAGACATAGAAAAAGGTGATAAAGTGCATTTGTGAAACAAAAAGAGACTTATTCTGTAATTTTAAAAGTATGGTTCTCATGTAAATACATTGTGGTAATCCATTGAAAGTTATTAAGCACTTGTAAACATATAGTATGATATCATTAGATACGGTTCTTGTGCTGATGGTATGTGATCAATATTTGAATGTAAAATTCATAACTTTCGATCACATAGGTGAATTTCAAGCAAACTGAAGTAGTGTGCAATATTTAGAAGACAATTAGGGTATATGGTTCATGAGCATGAATAGTCAGTTGCAAGCAGTCAAGGTATAGTACCCAAATTGAACTCTTCAGGGTCCTAGCTTAATCTTGATTCATGAAGCATACACGTAAATCATCAAATTCAAAATCGAAATCAAAACATGTGTAACCTTGGTAATAGTCAGTATATATATATATATATATATATATATATATATATATATTTACATTTGCATGTTGTTTTATCTGATTAATTTGACATCTGGGAAAGCCTTTCTGTTAGAGAGTGTTGCACTAATGAAACCCCACACTTTATTCTGAAAACTGTCTTTTGACATGCTGAATTTGGTGAGTGTGGAATTTCTTTTATTTGGGAGTGTAAAGCAAGGCAGACAGTGAGGTAATGTGCGAATGCGCTAAATAATTATTACTTTACTTATCTGATTAGTTCTGGTTTCTTGTTCGGAAGCCTTGTGTCATGCAATAAAACTGCAACAAAATAATGTGTTTAACGCTTGAATGCGCACATCTTTATTTTCTTGTTTTGAAAGCTGGTTCTTGCGAATCCGGAAAGCAAAGACACTTTGTTAGTTAATGTATATTGTCTGATTAGAGCAACATGCAAACTGTTCTGTTCAGCAATTGCAAATATTTGTTATATACATATTCTGCTACGTCATTCTACTCCACTGGGGTGAAAAGTAGAATTTAAGTTGAATGACTACAAGAGAACAACTTATAAATAATACATATGTGACGTAACTCTATTATTGTTACTAAGATAGCTGTAAGTTTTTTACTCTTAGAGAGTATCATCTTGATAAAGATTACATCAGAAGATATAAGATTCAGCTATTGCACTACCCGAATCCTGCACAGACCTTGGGCACACGGAGGAGGGGACATAAGAAGGAGAACAGTGCAAGGAAGACCAGATGACTACTTGGTGACTGCTCCAGGCCAATTTTGACTTTGACTGTTGGGTCTTTATGGCTTACGAGGAGTTTGGAACTTACTTCGCGGTCCCTTTGACTCCTGCCAAAAAATCCAGGTGAGCGCTGAACAGAACAACAAGCCCACGTTGAGTTTTCGTCTGAGTGAAATATTTCTTTGGCTGATTTAGCACATATGATTGGCAACCTGCAATAAAGAAACACAAGCTTTAGAGCTTAGGGTGGATGCCTTGCAAGGAACAGCTGCTTATAGATAAAGGAAGGAAGCCTCCAGGAGACACCTTTACGCAATTTACTGATTCTACTCAGGGTGCTAATGCCCCAGTATTACATGCAACTACCCCTTCCACTATCCCTTTAGCTCTGCCCAAATGCTTTATGGGGGACCCTCTAAAATTTGCTACTTTCATAAATCAATGCCAACTGCACTTTATGGGCTAGCTGACTTGCTTTCCTAATGAACAATTTAAGGTGGCTTTTGTCTTGTCATATTTAGGTGGCACAGCAGCCACTTGGTCCATTCCTTTAGTACGTCGGAATGACCCTTTACTGTATGATTATATGGCGTTCAAAGCAGAAATAAAACGGTTATTTGACCGTCATACCTTTATGCAGTCAGTGGATACAGAGTTGCTTAATCTATGACAGGGAATTAAGGACCTTATGACTTATATAACTATGTTTAACCGCTTACTAGCAGAAGCAGGTTGGCCCAAAAATAAGAGGAGTTCCTTATTTTATAGGGGCTTCGAGATTATTTGAAAGAAATTCTGGCTCCGGTAGTTAATCCTCCTGAAAACTGTACTGACCTTATAGATCTAGTGGTAAAATTAGATCATCATCTTGCTGAACGCAGGCATGATAAAGGATGTCTGATACTAGACTAGTGCTATATAAAGAGAAAAAGATTGATCCTGAAAAGACAGACAAACCAGAACCTATGCAGATTGGGAGTTTGAAGGGCCTGTTAAGCGAGGAAGAGAGACAGTGACGTAGGACATTAAGACTCTGCCTGTACTGTGGTGAGAGGGGACACTTCTTACGCAATTGCTCTTTGAAACCTAATAAAAATGGAGAGTCAGGAAACTAAGAAACCCAAAACCGAGAGAGGCAAGTGTTTCGGGTTTTCAAAAGTACCAAGCCTCAAAAACTCTTGCTCAGACTTCTTCCATCCGTCAGTATCGTCATATTTTTGTGACTGCTCAGTCTATTTGGAATGAGGGCTCGGTTTGTTTCCAGCTTTTGATTGACTCTGGGGACACTGGGAAATGTATGGATATATCATTAGCTGCACAGTATGCCATTCCAACAGTGCCTAAGGAAAAGGTAGATGAAGTAAAAACTATTGACGGAAGTGCCTTGAAGTCAGGTCCCATCACCCGTTCAACTACTGGGGTATTGTTAAGTATTTTGGAACATCATAGTGAGCAAATAACTTTCGATCTGATCCAAGCACCACAGTTTCTAGCCATTCTAGGGATTCAATGTAGACATAGATTGGGAAAAGCGTACCATTACCTTTCGTTCAGCCTTTTCTAAGGAACATTGTTTGGTTCAACCCCATGACATTGAGGGTCAAAAAGCTGTTGTCATGCTGACAGATGATTCCACTCCTACGATTTCCCCTTGCTATCAAGATCTGGCAGAGGCATTCGATAAACAGATGGCTACTATTCTGCCCCCACATCAGCCCTATGATTGCCAAACTGATCTTGTCCCTGGGACTCATATTCCTTGTAGCAGAATATATGCCCTGACAGAGAAAGAAAACATCCATCTTTGAGAATATCTAGATGAAATGCTTCGCATAGGATTTATCAGACGTCCCGCTCTCCCGCCTCTTCTCCTCTGTTTCTTGTACCTAAACGGGGGGGGGGCGAACTACACACCTGTATTGACTACAGAGCCCTCAATAATGTAACAGTAAAAAATCCTTATCCTTTACCACTTATTTCCAGTTTACTCGACCAAGTTAAGGTTGCTACATTGTTTACTAAGTTAGAATAATGGGGTGAGTTAGGGAAGGAGATGAGTGGAAAACAGAATTTTGTACCAAGTTTAGTTTATTCAAATACCTAGTAATGCCCTATGGGCTATGTGATGCCCCTGCAGCCTTTCAGTTTTTTTTTAATCAACTAGGTTTTGAGGGAATGTTTGGACAATTGTGCAGTGGCCTATATGGATGACATCCTGATACAGTCATCTTATATGCCTGAAAATGTGAAACACGTAAGAGCTATATTACAAGATCTACATGATAATAAATTGTTCATAAAACTAAAAAAATGTGAATTCCATGTTCCTAAAGTTACCTTTTAAGATAGGTTTTATCATCACACGGGTTTAGCATGGATCCACAAAAAGTTGCTGCAATTTTACAATGGCAATCCCCGAAATCAGTGAAAGAGGTACAGAGTTTCCTAGGGTTCACCATTTTTTACAGGCGTTTTATAGATCACTTCTCAACCCGAGTAGCCTCTATTACACAGTTACTTAAGAAGGGGGTGGCTTTTCACTGGAATTAAGCTGCAGAGCACGCTCTCCAGCAATTAAAGAATGCCTTTACCAGTGCTCCAGTCCTGCAACATCCTGATCCTTCTCAGCCTTTTATAGTGGAGACAGATGCTCCCCATGTATCTGTAGGAGGGGTTCTTTCACAAAGAAACAAAGTTACGGGAAGGTTTCATCCCATAGCCTATTTCTCGCAAAGGTTTATCCCTGCTGAAGAAAATTATTTGGTAGGTGAGAAAGAACTGTTGGCGATTAAAAAGGCTTTTGAAGAGTGGAGACACTACTTGATGGGCTCATTACATACTGTCACTGTGATTACTGATCATAGTGATTTGAGATTTCTTAAGTCCACTAAGGCCTTATCCATGCGACAATTGAGGTGGATACAATGTTTTACTGAATAGGACTATGGAATCCAATTTCAAGCTGGTCGTCGGCATGGCAAGGCTGATGCATTGTCATGCCTTGGGTGTGAAGTTCAGGAACTGGGAAATTAACATCCGCCTATAATACCTATCGAACGTATTTTAAGAGCAGTGAGGAAACCTTTTTAGCAGAGGTAGCTGCAGCACAAAAGACAACAGAAGCAAAAGACATCATTCTGAGACATGACAATAAAAAGATTAATGACATCTATTTCATTCAAGGGGGTATGTTTGTTCCAATCTTAGACTTACAAGAACAAGCTTTGCATTGGTGTCACAAACAGGTTTTGGCAGGTCACCCAGGCGAAAAGAAAATGTTAGAGCTTGTTCGACTGCACTTTTGGTGGCCATCTCTGGGACCAGACACCAAACAGTTTGTTCAAAGATGTAGTATATGTGCACAAAGCAAGAATACAAATCAAACACCTGCAGGGTTATTAACTCCCCTTTCTACACTATCAGTTCCTTGGCACACTGTCTCCATGGATTTTATCACAGATCTCCCTAAAACCGAACAGGGTCACATAACAATATTAGTTGTGGAGGATCTTCTTTTACGGAGTCTACCTACCTCTAGAGACCTTTCAGATATCTTTCTACAGTCAATTGTACGTTTGCATGGTCTACCATCCGTAACTGTATCTGACTGTGACCCTCAATTCATTTCACGGTTTTGGAAGACCTTACTTGGGGTGTTGCAAATCGATGTTCATCTGTCAACTGATTATCATCCCCAAACGGATGGCCAGGCTGAGAGAGTGAATCAATGTTTAGAACAATATATACAGTGTCAGGTATTGAACAATGCTGCAGATTGGGACAAATACATTTAGGCAGCTGAGTTTGCCTACAATAACACACAACATTGTTCCACTAAACTCTCTCCTTTTCAAAGTAATTATGGTTTTCATCCCCGATTTTTGTTGTACCTTTACTCTACGACTTCCGATGTACCAGCAGTTCAAGACTACTTAAAGCATATAAAAGATTTACAGCAAACAGCTCAAAGTAATTTGGAACAAGCAAAAATGGTGTACAAAAGGAACGCTGATCGACATCGCAAACGAGCTCTGGACTATCAAGTAGGGGATCAAGTATGGCTGTCTACATGACACATCAATCTCAAAGGGCCGCACAAATTTCAACCACGGTACGTAAGTCCTTTCTCCATACTTAAAAAAATCAACAATGTCGCCATGAAACTGGACTTACCTCCAAAGATGAAACTCCATCCCTTGTTCCACGTTTCTATACTAAAGCCGGTAACTCTAAATACTCGCCTTGAGTCTAAGCCTCCAGCCATTATTGCGGATAATGAACCTGAGTATGAAGTAGAAGCAATATTGGACTAAAAAAGAATAAGACATAAGAAATACTATTTGATTCACTGGAAAGGTTATGGTTCGTAAGACCACTCCTGGGAACCAGCAGGTCATGTGTTCGCCCCCCGTTTATTATGTATGTTTCATCGTAAATATCCAAATAAACCCAAGCATATAGGGGGGCCATAAGGTGGGTGTACTGTCAGGACTGTTGGATTTTGACTGCGAGCTTGAGGTCCCTTTAAATGGTGGTGCATGCGCAGCCTTTAAGACTGCACGCTGCACCAAGGGAATTACTCATCGTCAGCCCTTCCTGTATCACGTCTCTGGTGATTTCTAGCATCACGTCTCCGGTGATTTCTGGCATCGCATCTCCAGTGATTCCTGGCATTGCATCTTCGAATTCAAGCCGTTTCGCTCATCCGCAGGTGGCATTGGGTCGTGTCGGGTTTCGGATCCTCTTCAGCATCTTTCAAGAAGATTTCTCCTCAATGGCCTGCTAAAGGAAAGAAAAGAACAAAAGGCTCAAAGACATCAACTGTGAAAGTGTGGTAACACGCAAATGTGCTAAATAATTATTATCTTACTTATCTGATTAGTTTTGGTTTCCTGTTCGGAAGCCTTGTGTCATGCTATAAAACTGCAACAAAATACTGTGTTGCAACGCGCGAATGCGCAAATCTGTAGTTTCTTGTTTTAAAGGCTGGATCTTGCGAATCTGGAAAGCAAAGACACTTCATTTTACTCCGTTGGGGTGAAAAGTAGTATTTAAGTTGAATGACTACAAGAGAATGACATAAATAATACATATGTGTGATGTAACCCCATTATTGTTACTAAGATATCTGCAAGTTTTTTCCTTTAGAGAGTATCAGATTGCTTCAAAAGATATAAGATTCAACTATTGGACTACTCGAATCCTGTCAAACACACCATGGACACACAGAGGAGGGGACTTAAGAAGGAGAACAGTGCGAGGAAGACCAGATGACTACTTGGCGACCGTTCCAGACCCTTCATCCTCCCTTCTCTGGGGGGTCAATTTTGACTTTGACTCTGTTGGGTCTTTTTGGCCTACGGGAAGTTTGGAACTTACTTCGTGGTCCATTTAAATCCTGCGAAAAAATCTAGGTGAGATCCTGACACCCATCTATGTGTATTCCTTCCAGAGTCCAACCCTGCTTGGTGTCTGGCCTTAATATAGCTGTCTTGGTAGACTTCAATGAGTTATTCCTAGATTGCCTGATTCCAATATGATTGTCTCATTGATTTTAGTGGGTTTGCTTCAGGGCGCCTGACTTCAATGGGCTGTCTCTCAGCTTGCCTGACTTAAAAATGTCCGCAGCTCGGCTAAAGCATGCATGGCTTGTAGCTCAGAGAATTCCTGCTTTTCTTTAATGCTGCGTGCTAGCTGCAGGTAATTTGTGCTTTCTTTCTTAATTTGAGCACTGGTGCTTGCTTCTGTTAACTGCCTCCTTTGTCTGCAGGTGTGATTTTCGATCCCAGCTTCATTGCCAGTGTTGTGTTCTGGGTAGATTTCTCCTCACAGAGCTGGCAACTATAACGCCCTGCACACAAAAAACTGCATCAGGCGTAAGGCTATTCACTTATCTTTATTAATTCCTCATCTCTTACACATGGCATACTGATGTGGAGCTACTCTCCACACGTCCTCTTCTCTCTTCTTCCTCCAATGTAGTGAGAGGGAAACCAGTGCTTCCTGTCTCCTCCCAGGAAGTTCCTGGTATCCCATTTCTGTTTGGGCCAGCTAGACCGATGACCTACTTATGCAGCAATGTCCTTTCTTAGAGGACATGACACTGTTCATTCTGGAAATCTAAACGAGTTTTTAAGTAACACAACTCTCAGGTTCTACCTATCAAACAGTCCATAGTAAAATTAAGAACCCGGTTTGGGTTGCACATCCTGTCATTTGAATAATGACCTTTTGCATAAGTGTATGTTGTGATGGCTTGTGCGTGTGTGGAGTTGCGTGCAGAACCCTGGGTCTGTGTGTGTACTAGTAGTGCACTAAGACAATAATTTGAATTTGAAAGATTTGAACTTCAGTCTCTATTAGAAACACATTCAGATGATAATTTGTACCCCAAAACACCCCAGTCACCTCTAGTTCTCTGGAAACACTAATAACTTACTTTCTGTGGCCTTTGTTCTGTGATAAATGATTTTAACTCACTTTCTTCCCAAAGGTAATCGCAGACATAAAGTACACTCTAATTATTCACTCATCTATACAGTCTTACCTGGCATTTTCTTAGAGTCACGAGTGACCTTATCACAATGCCACCAACATGGTATCCTGTGCTGAGCTGCATCCTGCAGATACCTCTGAACCTGCTACTTTGAACTAACTCATACAGACCGTGCCATCGGGAGCCCTTAGGGCATAGTTTGAGCTCATGAGACAGGCACTGGGCAATGCTCTAAGATTAGGAGTTACATTGCATGCCATTTGCACAAAGGTATTTTCTGAAAACTGAAGAATCATAGGCTTTGGCCTCACATCCTTTATCATGGTAAGCTGGAACCCCACTTTCTTGCTCCTAGTTCTCACCTGTCTCATCTCAACCCTCCATGCAGGGCAAATCGAACATTCTATGATGTTATGGTATGTTATTTGTATAATGCACATCTCATCCGGGATGGTATCCAGACGCAAGAAAGAGGGGTTGTGCTGGCTCTCACAAGCGTATAAAAGAACAGCCAGGTTGTCAGTTTCATAAGAAATTTGAGGACTGAGTTGGTGGATGTGATGTGCAAGGTGAGGTCATTCCAGGCTTTAGGAGCCAGGTACAACAAGCACACCCACCGGCTCTTGCTCTTCTATCCAGAGGACATGGGCACGCAGGCGGCCTGTCAAATGGGGGTTTCCGGTGGGGTGTGAAAACGTATGTGGCTGTTAAGCTATGTGGGGTCTACGTGGGGCTTTTTTAGTGTGTGTGAGGAGCTTGAAGAGTGTAGGTTTGTCGACAATGAACCAGTGGAGGTCTTTGAGATGTGTGGAGATGTGAATGTGGGGGGAAGGGAGTTTGAGCAGGAGCCTGGTTGCTGCATTTTGGATGACTTGGAGTCTCTTGTTGGGTTGAACAGTGATGCTGACATCGAGTGTTTTGCCTTAGTCCCGTTTGCTGGTGATAAGAGCCTGAGTGACTGTTCTATAGGTGTTGAGCGGGGAAAATTCGAAGATTTTTCTGAGGATATTGAGAGTGTGAAAGCAGGAGGAGGTGACCATGTTAATTTGGCTGGTCATTGAGAACTAGTTGTCCAACACTATCCCTAAGTTCCTAGCTTGATTAGCTGGAATGGGTACTAGTCCAACTTTGTCTGGCCACAAGGCAGACGTCCACAGTGAGGTGTCTATTCTGAAGAGTACAACCTCCATCTTGTCTGAGTATAGCTTCAGACAGTTAATTTTTATTTAGCTGGCAACTCTAGACATGCAGGTGGTGGACTTTGTCTGGGTGCTGGGAGTGTCGTTGAAGAGGAAGATGATGAGCTGCGTGTTGTCGGCTTACGATATGATGCTGATTCAGTGGGTTTGGATGATGTAGGAGAGCGGTGCCATGTAGGTGTTGAACAGCGTTGGACTGAGTGAGGATCCTTGGGAGACTCAGCAGATCAAGTTAGCGGCAGCAGAGGTGTACACTGTCAAGCTGATCAACTGGGTGACATCATAGAGTCCTTCAGCTCTGGCTGGCACTAGAACAGCCTCCATATGAAAGCATACAGAACACGATTACTCTTACATGGAATATACAGATAACACTAGCTAAAGCCATCCCAGTATGACGAGAGCCAAATATTGACTAGATAACGTACTCAGGGTAAGTACAATTAAACCAACACTGTACCCAGTGATTGGATTTAACCTCTGCTAAGCAGCTATCAAATGCAGAAATAAATACCATAAGCATCATGAGGGTTATAATATTCAGTGGGAGTTGGCATCACCTGGTATATGATACACTGACCTATTTTCTTCTCCTGAACTAAATCACCCTTAAGTATGCAAGTACTGGCATCAACAACCAACTTGTTGCCTGGCATGGGGATAAGCAACTATGGAAATCCGTCCTTGCTTTTCAAGAAGGCGGGATGTCGTTCTCTGAGACAGTTAAAATAGAGCGATGTTTCCTCTTCTTATGGATGTTATTGCATAGTTCTTGGCACAGGTCCGTTAGCCCTGGAACCTTTTGTTTATCTAGTTTGCCTTGCAGAAAGTGTAAAATTTTCAGTTTTGCAGACTCATGGATGAAATGTATTATTTGTACAAGTCCAGCTGCCGCATCAGTCAACGATTTTGTGGTCAGTGTCTATGTCAGCCCACTTCCATGGGAGCTGCACAACTGGGGGGCGGATGGGCAATCCTTGTAACAATTATTGCTGTCATCCAGGAATCCTGTCTGGGCTATCTTTTGACAACCTATTGCATCCTGGGAGCTGTAATATAGTTTTGCCCCTTTGAACCATTGTGACTATTCCACTTGACAACAATGACTTGCAACAGTCAGTCCGTCAGAAAATCTTTATTCGGTTTATAATAAACCATAAAAGTGTTCATAAGCAAACAGAGCATTTATACATCAAAAATTAAAACTTAGACACAACTTCATCGAACATGAGCACAAATCCTAGAGCCAGTATATATATATATTTTAAAAATTCATCAATGTGCAAGCAAATCACTAAACAATAAAAAAAAATGAATTTTGAAATTCAAAATTAAATGATTAAAATAATAAAAATACAATAAAAAGCTCAATTTCATTTAGGTCGGATCCTAAAGTGCCAAAGTGCATAATAAAATACAGACATAAAACATAATTAAGAATACATAGCTAGTCAATCACAGATCATCAGTATCTATCTACCATAATAAGCCTAAGAATAAAGTGCAATAACTAAAACATAACATAAGTACCTCGCTCAATTACTTTACAAAATGTCATGACCTAGAATTACTTGCCAACCATGTACCTTAGCCTGACCGCAGCCAAGATAAATATGTGTACCACTAAGCAGACAAATTCAGTTTGTAAAAGTGGTAGGTACAACAGCGTAGGTCTACATTTCCTTATTTTAAGAGACTTTAATCAGGGCACTAAAAACATTTTCCTTGGAGTTCCATAGAGGTTACAGAAGAAAAGGAAATGTAACATAGATTGTTGACACTCAAAATCACTTGGGCAAGGTACCAGGTCCAAGTTTCTTTACACTGCTTTAGGATAGGAAGCCAAAAAGTGGGCTATATAAAAATGAAATCTAACCAAATACAATCAGTGACAGTGATTAGGTATACAAAATAAAGGTAAGGTTCCATGTATATTGTGGTTGATAAATGTTGATAGACGGCCATGCTCTGCCTGCTGCATTCTTCCACCTCCCTAATCCTCATTAAGATGGCAAGATAATCACGTTTAATAGATGCTTTAATAGCAGGGTTAATACACTCTGGGTTCTCAAAACGTTTGGGCCGCCCAATCAGGACAAATTTCTCTTTAACATACATCAAGCATGGAATATTACGAGCTTTTTAATGCCTCAGGCAATCTAGTATTACAAGTCGAATAAGTTTAGTTTCTGGTTTGGACCATACAGAAAGCGACAACATCAAATCACATAATCCTCCAAATACGATAACCATAATTCCAAGTGACATATGTATGTGGGCGTACCAGAAGGGACAGATAGCAATCTTCTCACAAATTCATTTTCAGTCACCTGGAGGTCTAATACCTCTTGAGTTCTCCAAATCCCTGCACCAAAAGTTGACACAGAGACGCAACTAGCTTTATAAATATTAGTCATCACATCTGGAAGACTAGAGCCCAATTTAGCAGAAAACCTGAAAATTGCAGCTATAGAACGCTCCAGTTGTGATTTCCTGACTTTCCGTAAGTGTGCAGAAGAACCTTTATCATCAAAAGGAACCCCTAAGTATGTGAAGGTGGGCACATGTAATAGTCTGGTATTTTTAACATAGTGTGATTTCCTTTTACTAGTCTGCCGACCATATACCATGCTATATGATTTGGAGACATTGGTAGACAGGTCCAAGTCATCCATAAACTGAGCAAAAGTTTCTCTGCAGAAGGGCCACCATTTTAGCCATTAGAACGCAGTGATATACATACATCAATACAGGGAGATGCCTAGTCCCCACATTGGGTATGTTGGCCTTTACACACAGCAATGAAGATTCAAGCTCATTGATATAAAGACAGGAAAGAAAGGAAGCAAGCACACACCCTTGCCTAATCCCCCGCCCAATTTCAAAAGGGGGATTACACTCTCTGTTCAGGCCATAGCTAATACACCCAGACAGATCGGTGTGCAATTGAATTAAAGACTGCACCAGCGGATGCTCCACCCTCATTTCAAGCCTTCTGTCCCACAGCTTTGCCCGGTTTACTTAATGCAGAGCTGAGGTCCATAAAAGCCAAATGTATACAGCCTTTCTTCATCCTTGTATATACTTGTTAATTAGAAGATGGAGATGCAAGCATTGTTCTGTGCCCCCAGGCCCTGTCTAAACCCATACTGGATATCACATAATATGCCCTTTTCAGTGGCCCAAGCCTCCAACCAACCTAACAGGAATCTACCAAGTATCTTAGTTGTAGAATCAAACAGGACGATAGGGTGGTAGCACTTGGGATCAGCTCTATCCCCCTTCTTAAAAAGATGAGTATGACCATGACCTTAGTGGCCCTACCATCATGCCACACCTAAGTACATTTATTAAAAGGATTGCCCAGAGCTCTAGGTTACCTTTGATAATCCGGGCCTGCAGCTTTATTCATTGGGTTTTGTTCAATAGCGATGATCATCTCTTTCAGAGTGATCACTGGAATATCAGTACAATTCAAACCTATGCCGCCCAAAGCACTATTTTCTCATAAATCTCTGGTGGGTTTTTAGTAAACCTTAGAAAAATGTTCCACCCACTGATGGAAAGGTATAACAGTATCCACAATAGTGTTATAGCCATCAGTGAAAAAAGGTGCATTTACCGTTTTCCAGTAGAGAAACACATCATTCCTGCTGCTTGCCGCATATAATTGTGCCCGAGCATCCTGTCTAATTGTTTACTTTCTGTGCTTAATAACCTGTTTGTATCTACTTCTACATAACTTTACTTCCCTTGCCACCCGAGGCATTTTCTCGAGTGCCCTCGTTAAATTCCGGTGAGCCAACGATCAACCCCATCAAACCATTTTTTACCATATGTATTGTCTCTAATGGAGGTATAGGCCGCCCATTTTAAGAGTGCACCACCCAGGGACAGCCTTGTCCAAAATGTCCGATAGTCCAGGTCACCCTCCACCAATCACTCAATGATACAATCTCCTTGCATAATGCTGCAGCAGTACGGCATACAGGTAAGTAATGGCCTTAGAGCAACCCCCCTGGTCAGGAACGCAGACAACAGGGCCCGCTGTGGTGGTAGTTCTTTCTCCAAAACCCACGTCTTCCTCATCACGCCCGAAGTGTTGAGTAGAGCAAGAACTTTTCTGGGCCCAGTCCATATTCCAATGTCAGCTCCCCAAAGGCAGCTCATCCGACTTCACATCCGCCCACGTGCGAATCCCCACTTCCTCCCAGACCGGGTCCTATATGTCACTCACAACCCCGCACATTCCAGCATTGTCCACAGGAGGAGACTAGGGTCATATGGCGTGCACCGCGCTCCCCCGCAGGCGTAGAGCCTCCACACGTGTGTGGCCACCCGCAGCAGTACACCATCTGAGGCTCTGGCAGACATGGGATCCAGCAGCCTGTGTAACAGTGGCTGTCTGCCTAGTTCGTGTAGCACATTCGAGTGTTCCAGCTGCGGAGCACGAGCCAGCCAATGCATTGCCCATTGTAGCTGGGCTGCAAAGTAATACAACTCATAATTTGGTGCGCCTAAACCACCCTCCTCCAGTGGTGCATAAAGTTTGCTAAGGGCTACTCTTTGCCTACCATTGGCCCATATCAATTGAGACAGTAGTCCCTGCAATTCCTTAAAGAAGGACTTCCTCAGGACCAACGGGATGGCCACAAAGAAGAACAGCGAGGGCGGCACTAGCAGTTTAGAAATGGCAATCCTGCCCAAGGGGACAGAGGCAAGCTGGTTCAGAATGAGAGCAACCAAAGAATGGTTGACATCTCTTTACCCAGGTTCCCTTCAAACAAGGCAGCCTCTGCATGATACACTCGAACCCCCAGATATTTAATAGTGTCAAACTGCCAGAGCAGCTCAAAGTCCGGTAGTACTTCCTTCTGTATTCCCGCCAGTGGAATCAAAGGGAGCAGGCAGGACTCATACCAGTCAATGCGGAGTGCCGATATACTCCCAAAGTCCTCCATCACAGACATAACTCCGGACAGTGAAGTTGGGTCCCCTTTTAGGTACACGGGAGTGTCGTCGGCATAAAGGGAAATAATCTGTGACTGCTCTATCACTTCCAGAACTCACCGTTGCACTCGGCTCCGCAACAGACAAGCCACTGGCTCCATCGTTAGAGCGAACAACAATGGGGACAGCGATCACCCCTGTCTCGTCCCCCTGGCTATAGAGAACAGACCCAATATTTCTCTCCCCTTACCTACCCAAGTAACGGAACCAGTATACAGTAGAGCCAGAGGCTGAGAGAGAGCAGGCTCAATCCCATTTGCAGCAAAACCGCCATTAGATAAGACCATCCGAGGGCATTGAATGCATTTTCGATGTCTAGGGACGCCACCCATCCCTCGGTCTCTGTGCGCCTCGCCCAGTCCATAATGTGGAACAGTTGTCTCAAACTGAGAAACATGTTTTTCCCTGGTATAAAACCATTCTGGTCAGGATGCACTAATGTCCCCACCACGTCCGACAATCGAGTGGCCAAGATCTTACCTAGTACCTTCAAATCTAAATTTAGCAATGAAAATTTCTTTGGTGACATTTAGACAAAAAATAATAAGAACACATACAACACAAAACTGAAAATGACTGAATGTTCATACATGAAAGACAGTGCTTGATGAAGCAACAATATTAAAGCATCAAACAGTGTGAATGTTTAAAACAGTCATGTTTCTGCATGGAATACATCAACAGAATTTTTCACTTTGTATTAGGGCAGAAACCATGACGTAAATATGTGACCACACTTGTTTGGAAAAAAGAGAAAGAGACTGGTCGACGCGTTTCGAACCTCTCATCAATAAATTGGAGGTTCTCCTCAGGACCAAACACTATTACTGTTATTAATGTTACTGTGATTGTACTATTACTATTGGGACGCATTAGAGTGGGGCTAGAAAAGCGAGACACTGGTCGGCGGAGCAATGTAGAATCGCTGTTTTTTCCTCCAGTTACCAGGGAGGCATGTTGACCACTCTGATGATGAGTATCTAATGCCTTGCTTGTATTGTGGATGTCTCAATCTTGGGGGGTGTCATTTGGTCCTGTAATCGTAACTGGGGTTTATGTGTTGCCTGCTATAGGCAGGTTGCCTGCTTGTTGTTAATTTATAACGATCCCTATAGATTTTTCCCCCAAAGAGTGGGTAATTATCCAGTACATTTAATCTCGTGGTACAATTGTTCATTCCTTTGTTCCTTGCCTTTCTTATCCTCTTTTTTGAATTTGGTTTGGGGGCTCCCTTCTGTATGTGAGATATATTTGGTGCAGTCCGGTGTAGAGAACCTAGATTACTAGAATAGTCTGGCATTCCAGGTGTCATTATGTTGTGTTGTTGCAGGGCGTTTATTTTTCCAGTGTGTACCAATAGTTTGCTTGATGATTCCTTGTTTTGTATTTGTGGCCTTGGCCATTGGCACGTGAACCTAAGTCATAGAAACTGTAGTCGTGTCTGGACAGGATTTGTGGTCATTAGCCACAGTCTTGTTCTCTAGTTCCTTTATGGGCCAGATTGCTTTGATACAGAAGGTTTTGGACTCGCTTTAATGTCATCTAGCAACATTGCTAGGGTGGTCGGTAATGTACTTTTAGCATGTGAAAGAGGAAAAGTGGACTGTGCTTGAATAATTAGGTTGGCGAACGAGATGGGGCCTCAGCTTCATTAAGCCATTGTTTACACCCTTCTTGCGTTGGTTGATATACCCCTGTTGAAGGGTTTGGGGGAATTGTAACACTGTGGAATTTGGCAGCAATGTGATCTAGCATAGTTCTTAAGGACCTATCTATACCACCTTGTGTTTGCTCGTGGGAGGTCTTGTTTTTTTAGATCTGGGCCATGGTTTGATTGTAAGCTGGTCAGGTCCTCAAAGTTGTAATTTAGAGCGTCATCCAGTTCAGTGTAGTTGGCAAGCGAACATGACCAGCTCTGGTCTACTGTCTGGCCTGGTTCAGTTACACTTGTTCGACTTATAGTATTTGCAATTGCTGGGGGTTCTAAAGTAGGTCCTAATAGGTTCGCTAGGATAGGTTTGCACAGTGTTAAGAGACTTGAAAAATACACAATAAATTGCGAGGAGCCTGCCCCTTGGTATTGTTTTGGTGGGTCGTAGTTTGTACCCAACCGAGTGGTCCACTAGCTGGACATTGGAGAATCTGGAAAAAACAGGACTGGGTGCCAAGGTTTCCCCCTATTTGATTTGGGAGTGCAAGTTTATCTACATTTCGGGTGTTGGTTTGTAACTCTGTTGTTAGAACCAGCTGCTATTGGAGATTATCACAATTATCACAAGTGAGGTCACTTTTGTTTTGTTTCAGATGCTCTTGGTTCATGATTAGGGTAATGGGTTCGGGTAGACCTAGAAAGTCACTTGTACTTGAGAAAATCACTGCTGAGGAGTCTTTAAGAAAAGTGAATTTTTGTGGTAGTTTGCATTTGGGGAAAACATTTGTGCCAGTGGGTAGATCAGACAACCGTCGTCCTCTGCTGTTTTTGACTTGGTGTTCCTGAAGAGGAGCTGCAGCTGCTGCTTCCTCTTCATGCGGGTAGTTGTCTGAGAAGGCATTGTCCTAGTTTGCTGGATCTCATGGGCTACAATATGGTTATGTAGTCTAACTCCCAACTCTAGGGCCTAGTAGCTGATTGGCTCAGGAGTACAGGAGTACAATCTCTTAGTTTGTAAACATTGTGGGTAGGCATGGAAAGTTAGAGGCCACACAGGGTGGTAAAATGCTGTGTTTTAATTCCGTTTTCTGTTCTTTCCCACACATCCTTGATCTTTTCCTTTCCTTTAAATCCAGCAGAACGTTGCCGCCTTTAATATTGTTTGGGGGAACATGAGGAACCCTTGGACCGTTAGGAGGTGAGATGCGCAGTAGATTGTGTTAATTGGGCCAGAATGGAGGTAGGACTTCTGTTGGCGTTTTTTGTGGTCTCAAAAGGCCAGGCTAGCATGAAGGTAGTAGTGCAGGGGTGTGGTAATGGTGCAAAGAGGTGCAGGTGCTCGGAGGCACAGTGTTGCACGACTGCAGAGACTGCCTGGGTGCAAGGTTGCAGGTGCGAGATTGCAGGGAGGGTGGTTACCTGGGCCAAGGAGAACAGCTAGCGTGTGGTGCAAACTGGCAGAGTGTACAATGTGGACAATGTAAACAAAAACAGGGGAGCATGGGGACTCCAGGAGCAAAGAGCTGCACCAGTACCTAGACAGGCCGCCTCTATGAAACCTTGGCTCAACCTTCTCTGCGCAGGGACCTTACCCCTAAATTTCTCCATTTCTTTTCCTCCTCACGTCGGTGGCTCAGCGGCATCAAGAGGGCTGGTGACAGGCCCAAGGCACAGGGTTGGACTGGCTGAGCTGGCATGGTGTGGCTGCTGGTGTGACGTGGAAGGCAGACATGCAGGCAGTTCTAGGTGGTGACAAAAGCAGTGGTTTCAGCAGTGAGAAGGGAGATCAAAGCTGTTGGTGGGTGACAGAGGACAGTTCGCGGGTATCGTAACTTATGAAGTCTCCGAATGGGGATTTGGGGGGCAGCCAACCACCGGTCATTTGGGGAAGTGGTGTAGTTGGGCTTGTGTTGAGCTTTTGGGCTACTTAGTAGCCCAACTTATAAATATGGCCATTTTGCTGTCCCACCCACCTTTTTTGTCTTGGTGACACAGAGGCTGGTAGCTGGGAATTGTTTTTTTTTTGTCTGAGTATATAATTGGTGGTGCTTTGTAGTTATTAGGTTCTAGGTTTATTAAGTTTACCTGATGGCATTTGTGAGTGCAGTGGAGGAGAAGGTGGCCCAGGCGGTACGCCTGTTATTGGAGGTCGGCCACCTGGACCTGCTCGTGGAGAGGACCCAGCAATGTGGGGGACGTCCTGCCTGTAAGGCTTCTGAGGGTGTGGCGGCCGCCGTGCTAGCATGTTGTTTGCCGCACCGCTTGCAAACCCGGGGCCGGGAACATGTGCTAGGAGAGTGGCCCCGGCGAAACGGCCGTCAAGGAGGAGAGCGGGCAGTTCGGGCTATGAACCCGCTGTCAGGGCCGCGAGCGAGTGGTCCGATGACGAGGAGCGGGCAGTGTGGTAGGGGCGTCTCAAGGCCAATTCCATGCAGTGAGAGGCCTCGTGTGCTGTAATTGTGGGCGGGCCACTGTGGCCGTTGAGGAGGCCGCAAGTGTGCTGAAGGTAGGGCCACGTGACGGGGAAGTGCGGCTGAGCACAGGGTGAGGGGAGTTTTGAGGCAACAACGCAAGGCCTCCTTGAGCAGTGTTGAGGCCTCACACTTGGAAAATCTGGGCGGGGCCGCCATCCACGCGCATGCATTCTTATGGGGAGAGAGGGGGAAGGGGGAAGTCGGGGCCACATTGAGGGAATCCCTGAAGAAGTCGGGACCTACGGCAGAGGCCCATGCATGGAGGCGGGAGGAGGAGCGGGAATAAAGAATCCGGGAGCTGAGGGGGAACAGGGGCATGGGGAGGTTGATTTTCAAGAGTTTATGAGCAGCAAATGCAGGAGAAGGCTGGGCTGTTAGAGTAGGGGTCAGAGGATGAGACAGGGTTACTGCAGGGCAAGGGCCTTAACAAAATTGTGTGGTCCAGTGACACGTGGTTGGAGAGAGCACCTGCGGGGGCCAGGGCAAGTATGAGCGGTGATAGCACTCCAGGGGTTTATGGGGCCACCTGGGAGCTGCAAGGGGCGGTAGGGGAAGGGGGTGCCAGAGTACATACCCTAATCACCCTGAGATGGTTGCCACAGATCTAGAGTGGAGCGCTGGTGAAAAAGAGGGTTTGGATGAGAACTTTCTGGAGGAAGGGTGAGCTAGTGTAAGGACAGTAGCCAGCACGTGGGTGGTAAAGGCCCGAGCAGTGTTTATTGAAGGGTTTCTAAGGTAGGGACAGGTCGAGGGCCTGAAGAAAGGAGAGGGGGTGCTTTGCCATTTAAGATGATCCAGGTCCCCCGGGTAGGGTACTTGGCAGACAGATGGAAAAGTTTAGGGTTGATACAGGTTGAGGGTGAGGATGCTCGAGCGGGGGGTTTGCTTACCAGCACACCGGACCATTCTCTTGCTTTTCAGGTTGCGGAGTTACATGGGGAGGAAGAGCTCTATGTGGCTCAATGGCCCCGAGAGGAAGAGACAGTGCGAACTGGGCGACTGCTGGAAGGTGTCGGGGGACGGCAAGATCACAGCCCCAAGAAGGTCTGGTGTGCCTCGCAGGGCTACAGCTGGATGGAGTTGAGGCATCCTCCGGAAGGACGGCCTACAGGACTATGAGTCCTGCAACAGAAGAGGCATGGGGAGGGCAATGTACGGGCCCCCTGGTAGGGTTTCCTATAAACATGGTATTGATGCAAGCAAGCCCTTTCAAAAGTGCTGTGAAGCAGTGGCAATGAGAGACATAGGCGTGACAAAAGAGCACACTATCCTTGATTATGATGAAGAGAGTCTGAAAGAAGGGAAGCTAAGGGAGGATTGGAAGGTCAGGCTGAAGTATTTCACTGGTGGCAGGAAGGGGCGGTGGGGGGGGCCTTCTAACCCATCTGCCCCATGTGTTTTGCAGGAACGTAGTAAAGAGCGGTACCCATCTGATCAGGAGAGGAGGTGGTGTCGATAAGCAATGGCAAAGCGGAAGGTCTCAGAACAGGCACTAACTTTGGTGCCAGGTAAGATACCAAAATATGAGCAGCTCTTGTTTAACACTATACCTATGTAGGTTGAGGCTGCAGAGCCTCTTGCAAGCAGCGGGGCCCGCAGGAGGAAAATATATGTGGAAACTGAGGATATGGTGCCCTTAGGTCAGGGGGAGGCCCGCACGAGCATGGTTTCAATTGGAATTGAGGTTAGAAAACCCCAAGGCAGCAGGGATGCCCGCTTGAGTAAAGGGTTATACGTGCGGGACACAGGTGTGGGCATAGAGGACCACATGGTGTGCATGGATAAGAACGGAATGAAGCCTGGGGACAGCGAAACAGAGGATAAAGGGTAGAAGTCTAAGAGTGTTGATAAGGCTATTTCACCTAGTAGGGATACTGCTACAGGGATAGCTTCAGGTTCTGGGGGTGACAAAAAGGGCTACAAAGACAAAGAGGAGGGCAAAAAGCTTTGGAGCAAGGAAATAAAAATCAAGAGGCTCCCTTATATGGGGACGTCTAAGCCGCTTGGGGCTCACCTTATGGAGGCCACTAAGGAGTGCATTTCAAAGGGGGAGTATGTTGAAATGCTTAAGCTCCTCCATAGGTAATTGAAGTCTAAGGAGGGGTCTCAGGAAGAGGAGTTAGAGTTGTCCAAACGGCCGTGGATACCGGTGATAATAGAAAACTGGACAGCGCCTTTTTAAAATATGCTAGCGTGTGCTGTGAGAAGTACCCAGAGAGGTCAGTGGCCATATTTAAATACATTGTTGTGATTAGGAAAGCACAGCTTAACTATGGGGGATATGCTTGGGCACAATATGATGAGGAATTACGGGTGTGCATAGGGGTGGGCCTGGATGCACAGTGGGGCGAACTGGACTCAGACTTGCAGCAGCATACCATGGGCCTAGCAAAAAAAATTGGCAAGACAAGTTTTACAGCTAGTGGGTTGCCAATCATATACAAGCCCTTTCAATGATGCCCCATCCGGGGAGGGGTGGGGTCTGCAAACAAATCGCAAGGCGGCTAAGGGAGGGGGCATGTTGAGACTACAACAAAGGTCTCTGCACAAGGGAATTTTGCAAGTTTAGACAAGAGTTTTCTAAGTGTAGAGGGAGACACCCCTTGGTCAACTGCTTTGGGCGAGCGGATCGTCTAGTGTCTCGTTGAGATAGGGGCGACAGCAGGGGGCAGCGGCCAGTCAGCAAGGGGGGGTCTTCAGGTCAGCAGCATGATCAGACCAAATGCTATGGGACAGGGATCTGGGGGGAAGGACTTTTATGCCCATTAACTTGCAGAGACTGGAGTTTTGGCTGCCTCACTATGACAGGACTGACAACGGTAGGTTATTGCCTCAAGGTTACCAAGACGGGCTATGAGGGCCCAAGGGTGCATCACAGGGCGGCTAATCTGAAGTCCACAATTGAACATCATCAAGTGGTGAGGGACAAGTTGTCTACAGAGATTTTAGAAGGACGGATGGCAGGCTCCTTTGAGGATTGGCCTGTGGAGCAACTTATCGTGTCTCTGATAGGGGTGGTTCCCAAGAAAGAAAGTGGACAGTTCAGACTAATTCAACACTTGTCATGGCCTGAAGGACAGTCAGTCAACGACTTCATACCGGCTGAGCAAGTTTCAGTGACCTATTCATCAGTTGACGTCGCTCTGGAGTTAGTGCAGAAGGTGGGACAGGGGGCTCTGATGGCTAAGACCGACATCAAGTTGGCTTTCCGTCTGTTGCCGGTACACTCTGATGACTTTCAACTTCTAGGAATACAATTTGAAGGAAAATGGTACGTAGATAAAGCACTCCCAATGGGTTGCTCCATTTTGTGTGCTTTATTTGAGTGTTTCAGCACATTTCTGCAGTGGCTGTTCACTTGGTATACAGGGCACGAAGGTATGACACACTCTCTAGGTTACTTTTTCTTAGTGGGAGCGCCCGGTTCTGGGGACTGTCAGCGCTGACTGGGCAAGTTCTGGGAACTCATGGATGACATTGGCGTGTCATTGGCCCCGGAGAAGACAGTGGGGCCCAGCACCATGCTGTCTTTCTTGGGCATCGAAATTTATTTGGTGGCCATGGATGCAAGGTTGCCAAGAGAAAAACAGCTTACCATGCTGGCTCTGTTGGACACAATGTTGGCTAAATGAAAGGTGACCGTGCAGGAAGTGCAGGTTTTGCAAGGGCACATTAATTTTTCCAGCAGAGTAGTGAGAGCAGGGAGAACTTTCTGTAGACGGTTAGGTCTATCACTCTCTGACTTGCCTTTACCCCACCATCACATCAGGCTCTCAGCAGGTGTTAAGGAAGACTTAAAGATGTGGAAGGTTTTCTTGCAGTCGTTCAATGGGATTCCACTGGCGGCCTGGACGAACTTGGAGTGGGATGCCCAGATATTTGCTGATGCTGCTTGCGGCAGCGGTATTGGCATTTATTAGCTGCGGGTGGAGGAGCAGAGGGAGGAATAAAACAAATAAAAATAAACACTTACCTGGGTGCTGTTGGGTGCTACCGCCTCTGGTCCGTCTCCTCTGCCCCGCAACAGAAAGCTCCCAGCCTCCCAGAATCCCCTGTCCAATCACAACGCTGCCTTAAGCAGCGTTGTGATTGGTCTGAGCACAGTGGATCGGCACTCAGACAGGGGCTTGGAGGCTTTGCATGTTCCCCACCAGGCTGTGTAATGCAGCCTGGTGGGGAAGATGCAAAGTGTGCATGACGGTTTGACCGGCCCTCTTGGGGCAGTCAAACCGTCAGGAGCACTTTAGAGTGTTCTTTACACTCCTCCCCTGCCCCCTGCACTGGCCATCTTATCGTTTTAGTTTTCCTTTTTACACTGCTCACAGAGCAGTGGGGCGACACTCCTCCGCTTTAGCGGAGGAGCCACCCCTGGCAAAGTCACTGGTTTGCAGAGGAGTGGCTGCCAGCCTGCAAAGAGGGTAGAGCTAGTATCGCCTTCCTATAATTTCTTCCTCTACTTGTGACAGTGGTGCTATAGGGGGAGTGGCTGGCGCATAGGAAGGTTCTTTTCAGGCTGGTTAACATGTCGGAAATGCATGTAGTTAACAGACAATCGGCCAGGGAGCCTCAGCTGTGCAGTTCCTACAAAATTTTGTGTTACACTGCCTGAGACTGGACATTGTGTCCAGAGCCCAACATGTTTCTGGTGTGGACAATAACGTTGCTGATGCTGCTTTGTCTTGGTCACAGTGGGAGAGGTTTGATGGGCTGGCCACGGAGGTGAACCGAGTGAGGACACGGATGCCACAGGAGCTGTGGTCCATAGGAGAGAGAGGATACTCCAATTGGTAGCTGATTCTTTAGCCAGTTCGAGTAGGCATGCATACTCTCAAGCCTGGTCTGAATTCGTAGCGGGGGAGGCAACATACAGAACTAGTGACTGGAAAAGGGTGGAAGATTTAGTGCAATTTCTTCTCTGCTTAATAGACAAAGGTCAAACGCTGGTGACGATTGCAGGCAAATTGGCAGGGATTGCATTCATGGGAAAACCCCTGTGGAGATATGCCCTCTCTGCAGGCGAACTGGGGAGAAGAATTTTAGAAGGTTGGGCCAGGTAAGTGGGGCACGGGGGTGCCAGACGAAGACCCTTGACTCTGGGCATCCTGTCCAAGCTAATTGAGGTCCTCCCCAGCACCTAAAAGGATGAGGTTGAGTCAGTTTTATTCTTCACACACGTCATGGATGTTTTTTGGGGCCTTTTGAGTGTTGGAACTAGTTGGGGGCAGGGAAAGCAAGGGGGTACTCTGGGAGGAGTTGTCTTGCTGTTCGAGAGGGTTGAAAATATGGTTGTACAAGTCAAAGACTGACCAGCGTGGAGTAGGTAGGTTAGCACTGTTAAGGAGTTACCCCTTATCACAGATCTGGCCAGTGCGCTGGGCTACTTCCCAGAGATGTCACTCTGGGGGTGCAAGCATAGGAATGGTATGCCAGTCACTTCATATCAATTGCTGACTGATGCGTAAGGCGTTGGTTCGGGTTGGGCTTGTTCCTAGCGGGTTTGGCACTCATTTTTTCAGGATAGAGCAACTACTGAAGCAGGCAGGTGAGGTTGGGATCAAGGTCGCATTATGCAGCTGGGGAGAGGGTCATCTAATTGTTTTCAGAGATATGTTTGGGGGGAGTTGGATGCGGGGATATGAAGTACAGTTTGTCAAATCTGTTTCTGTTTCAGGTTCTGTTCTTGGACCCCAGATGGCTGGGCTGAAGATCTGGATTGTGAGCCATTCTTTCGTGAAGTGGGTGGAGAGTCATGCAAGGGCTACCAGCCATGGGTCGAATTTGGGCCTAGACAGGGCATTATATTCCATAACCTGGGTGGGAAAAAAGGGAATGAAATGGAGGGAGCTCAAACCTTGTCTCAGCAGGTTGTTAGCTGGCGGTGAGTGTCCTGATGTGTTGTTACTTCACCTTGGAGAGAATGATCTTGTTGTTCAGATGGGTTTGGCTCTTATTAAGACCATGAAGGAGGATTTGAGGGAGATCAACAGGCTTTGGTCAGGCTGCCAAATTATGCGGACAGAGTTTATGCTCAGAAGAGTTTGGCGTGGGGCTGTCAAGCCATCAGCCATAGATAAAGCCAGGAGGAAGTTAAATAAAGGGGCACGTTCATTCTGTAGGGACCTGGGGATAGGTAGGGTTCTGTACTCGGATTTCAGGTATGAAGATATAGAGTTTTTTAGGGGGGGGGACGGAATCCACTTGTCGTTCATAGGTATGAAGTTATACCTTTTGCAGATACAGTTGGAGCTGGAGAAAGCCCTCAAGGTGCGATAATGTATTTAGATATCTTGAACATTAGAGGGCTAAGGCATGGAGGGCAGAGAAAGGAAGGGGAGCCTTTCTGGCCCCTTCCCTCCCCTTTTGTTGGGTGGCGGTTGTCTGAGGAGAAGTCAGCATTTACAGAAGTTTACTGTTGTTGTCAGCTGCAGTTCAGGCTGAAAGGGAGCAGGTAGGCAATTCACGCCTGGACGAGTTAGGAAGGTCAACATTATTTAGAAAGCTGAAGCGGTTCAAATGTTAATAGAGGTAGAAAAAAGTGAAGGGATTTCAGAGGTCACAGTTACAGATCAACAACTATGGTAAAAGCAGTTAATTGATCAGCTAGCTTGTTATGGGGGAGTGATATCTTAAGGGTGGGGGTTAGTATAAAATTGGTGATTGTATGTATAGTAAGGTTATAGTTTTGTAAGGCAAAGGTCTAGGTTATTTTGTAATGTACATCTGTTTCAATAGAGCGGCCTTTTTCACACACGCCCTGTGCCAGTGGCCTGTGCTGCTCCCTTCTTCCCAATGGAGATTTGGGGGGCAGTCGATCACAGGGAGGTCTGCCCTCCGGGTCATTTGGGGAAGTGGTGCAGTCCAGGGACTGCAGTTGGGCCTGTGTTGGGCTTATGGGCTACTTCGAAGCCCAACTTATAAATACGGGAATTTTGCGGAACCAGCCACCATTTTTGTCTTGGTGACACACAGTGTCTGGTACCTGCACATTTTTTTTTTGTCCCCCTCTCTCCCATCCATTCAGTTTTTGGGGGTTTTCCTTTCCCAGTTAGTGGGCTATTTTTTGGCTTGTTCTGGCAGTTTTGTTATTAACAGGTGTGCAGGGGTACTTATGTTGGTACCTGTCGCTTTGATCCAGGTGCACAGGTGGTTGTCTGAGAAGTTGCCAAGATTTACAGAAGTGTATTGTTGTCGTCAGTGGCAGTTCAAGCTGAAAGGGAACGGGTAGGCAGTTCACGCCTGGACTAGTTAGGAAGTTCAGCATTACTTATGGTAAAAGTAGTTTATTGATCAGCTAGATTGTTATGGGTGGGAGGGATACCTTAGGGATGAGGGGTAGTTCAAAATAGGTGATTATATATATAGTGAGGTTACAGTTTTGCAAGGCAAAGGCCTAAGTTATTTTGTAATGTGCACCTTCTCAATAAAGCAGCCTTTTTCACACAAGCCCTGTGTCAGTGTTCTGTGCTGCTCCCCTCTTCCCCAAGTCTGTGCGGGACCGTTGTGGTGCTGTGCCGCTGTATCACTACTTCGCTGCTCCTGCCTGCCTCTTGCTTCAGGTAGCCGGCTTGCCCCGCTCTTCTGGGTTTCCGCTCCAGCTCGGCTCCAGAGCTTGCCAGCCCTGTTCACCACTGCACCACACAACTGGGCACCGGGCACAGCTTTTGGAGCTCAGCTCTACTCTGCTCTGCTCAGAGAAGCTCAACCGCCCAACACAGTTGGGGCCAGATGTACAACGCTTTTTAGTGTGCGCAAACGGGTCTTAGACCCGTTTGCGCACGCTAAAAAGCATGGGCGCATGTACAAACAGTATTTTGCGACTCGCAAATAAATTGCGATTCGCAAAATACTGTTTTGCGACTCACTATTAGGAAGGGGCGTTCCCTTCCTAATAGCGACCGCAAAGCCATGTACCAATGTTTTGCAGCCGCAATTGCAGTCGCAAAACACTCGCAAATTACCACCTACTTCAAGTAGGTGGTAATGCATTCGCAAATAGGAAGGGGTCCCCAGGGGACCCCTTCCCCTTTGCAAATGCATGCAATATTATTTTTTAAGGGCAGGCAGTGCTCCCAGGGACCACTGCCTGCACTTAAAAAATTAAACAAAAACGTTTCATTTTTGTTTTTGAAACGCATCCCGTTTTCCTTTAAGGAAAACGGGCTGCATTTTAACAAAAAAAGCTGCTTTATTTAAAAGCAGTCGCAGACATGGTGGTCTGCTGAGCCCAGCAGGCCACCATCCCTGGGAGGGCCTGTCATTCCCAATGGGCTCACAAATTGCGAGAGGGTCATTAATATTCATGAGGCTCGCAATTTGCGACCCCATTGGGAATTGCAAACAGTGCTAAACACCCTGTTGTACATGCCAAATAGCGTCTCGCAAATTGCGATTCGCAAATGCGACGCAATTTGCAAAGCGCTATTTGGCAGGTCGTACATCTGGCCCTTGGTTCTCTGCAGATCACAAGTCACGTCTCTCTTATCAGTACACAAAAAATGTAGACTCCTGAAATACATCTGAATAGTACAATCAGCTCCTTCAAATACCTTTAAAGTAAGGATGGCTAATTGTGGGACATCCCTTTTTGCCAATGTCAACTATTTTTAAAGTCGCCATGGCGGTGTATTGTGTAAAGTTTTCATCAATCAATAATCGAGATTCGGTTTGACTTCATTGGGTACGATACTGCAACTGAGCAAAGCTGACCAGTACCAGTTCTCCTGAGTATATGGTGGAATGACACATCCGCAGTGCAGAGGGGACGGACCACAAGCCCTGACTGTTTTCACAGCAGGAGCCGCCCGGGACGATCACCGTGCCAGGAGGCACAGGCTAAAGCTTTGTTGGGCACCCGCAGTGGGGGAGCCGTTACCGTAGTGCCGAGGGGGCGGACCACAAGCCCTGACTGTCTTCGCGGCAGGAGCCGCCCGAGATGTTCACTGCGCCAAGAGGAGCAGGCTAAAGCTTTCGGGGGCCGTTACCGCAGTGCCGAGGGGGCAGACCACAAGCCTCGACTGTCTTCGCAGGAGGAGCCGCCCGAGACGTTCACCGCGCCAGGAGGCACAGGCTAAAACTTTGTTGGGCTCCCGCAGCGCAGGACACGTGCGGGACTTGACCGGGCACGTGCTCGGGCGAAGAGTGGGCCCATCTGCGCCCATCCACGGCCGAACGAGGCTGGGCTGGGCCAACTCTCTTGGCTGTTTTATTTGGATTGTGTCCTCTGACGTTGATACCTGGAAGCCCCCCCTGTAGAGGTGAAGTCATGTACTGCTGCTAACAACGAACCAAGGTCCTTTGAGGTGATGATTGACTCATTTTTAACTATTTTGTGCAACTATCTTGGGCAGACGGAAGGCCGTACCAGTCCTAAAACCCACAAGCGCAACATTGGACGGTTTTCTGCAGAAAGCAGTGGGGGTAATCAATAAGGAATTTGAATTGATGGGGGCATAGACTATCACATGTCTCTATTCCACATGTCTCTATTCCTTCATTATCTCCTCCAGCCTCCGCAGACGCTTTTATCAATGACACTGAACCTAGGCCTTAAATACCACTTTATTGACAGTGATAGTGTTTGTAAAAATTTTGTCTCAAATGTTGATCTACATTTATCTAAAACTAAGATGCCCACGGAGGAAGACTAGATGTCCACAAGTCACAGGGGGGAAAGGAAATGGGCAGAAGTGGTGGAGGCTGATTCCAAGTCTAAGGGACAGTGCCCCGTGCTAAAAAAGACTCTGAAGGAACCTTTAGAGGGGAGTGTTAACAGAGCAAGAAGGGCTGTGGGCAGGGGGGCCTCTTTAGAGAAAATGGACACCTCTTTTCTTAATAGAATAAATCAAATGATATTAGAGGCTCTGAACCCTATCCTAGAATGCTTAGGTCACATTGAAGAGCAGCTTTGTTTAGTGGTGGGGGACTGAAAAAGGAGAACATTACATAGCTCTTTAAGGGATGTGGCTACGCATACTGATAATCATGAAACCGCCCCTGTGGAGAGGAATGCTCTTTTAAAAATAGCACTCACTTCTCCTTTGAATGTGTCTTCCCCCAATAAGCCTATTTTTCCAACTGACCAGGGTCCTTGGGACACAGTTCCATTTAGGAGAACACGTGATGCAGGCCAAGGGGTCAGCATTACTGCTTGGCACTCCAGTGGTAGACTGCATCATGCTAACTCCAATTGTCCAACTACTCAATCTATTGAAGGGGATGGGGTGCAAGATCGATTAAATTTACCGCCAGACTGCACCCCTTATACCCTGGTACTTGCTGGAGTCCCCCCATTGCCACTTGGTTCTCACGAAGACTGTCAAAGTCTTATAAATAAGTCAGCCCACTGGTGTACTAGTAAAATAATGTGTCAGCCCAAGTTGCTTAGTAACATCATTATGGCACGGCGGGTGGGCTGGTTAGCCCGCACACCAAAATCTGTGGGCGGTGACTGCGTGGTCCTAAAATTTAAGGATTCTAATAGAGCTCCAAGGGGAATATCCGATTTTGTTTTTAGGGGATTTTAATCTGCATTTAGATCCAAGGAAGGCTGACTCTGCAATCCTAGATATGCTAGAGTGTTACAGTATTCCAACCACAAATTTTCCAAAATGTGTTCAGTCGAAGTTTGATAGGACTATGGTGAACCTTTTGGCAGAATTAGGGTTTGTATGCCTAAATGGCCGTTTCAAAGAGGACGACCCAGCAGACCAAACGTTTTTATATGGGAAACAACAGTGCTCCATTGACTACATGTTCATACAGGCTTGGTATTTTAATCCCTGCAGGGGATTTATGGTGCTAAGACTAAAGGGAAGCGATCATTGGGGGCTAAAATTAGATATAGCGATAGCTCCATTAGTGAGAAATCAAGCTATTCCAATAGCACTAGATTTCCCCAAACGTTTAACTACAAGAATTGATGGGAGATATATTGAGCAGTTAATGCAGTATCAATCAATCAATGATATGATCCAGGATAGGGCAATGGGAGAGCCTAATGGTGCTTGGTATGCAACTATAATTGCAGAGGTGGTAAAGAGATTGATACCAGTAGTAAGGGTATGTAATAAGAGGGGGAAAAGGGATCAGCTGAGCCAAACTTCAAACCAACAATGGTTCGATAAAGAGTGTGCTGCAGACAGGAAGGAGTTAAGGAAAATAGGAAGGGTAAGGCGATTAAATGATCAAGCAAAGCTAGTTGAAATTTACCGCTGTAAGAAAAGGGAATATGAACTCTGGCGAGGAGGAAGAAGCGGGCTTTATTTGGGTTGAATTGGGATGTGATGATTAGGACGCTTCAGGAAAAGGATACGAGAAAATTCTGGAAATTGGTCCAGAAGGGATGTGGTATGGCTGTCCTTCCAGCAAGATGTATGGTGCCAGAAGCAGATTGGGTACCCTTCTTAACCAATATTTATAAGCCAAGTGAGATAGTGGTGAAGAAGGACTGGCCAACTGTAGGTGTGGAGACCTTGGAGTCATTCTCTATTCAATCAATAGATAAGTTGATACCTTCCATAAAATTAACAAAGGCAGCGGGACCAGATAATTTGCCAGCAATTATAATTAAGTTAAATCACTTGTGGTGGGCTGGATTCTTCTCCAAAGTTTTTATCCACATAACTAAGACCGGGATAATTCCTCCAAGTTGGAAGGGGGCAATAATTAAACCTATACATAAAAAGGCGCTAAGGAAGACCCATGGAATTACCAGTTAATAAGTCTGTTGGATGTAGGTACAAAGCTGTACTCCAAAGTAATACTAAAGGCTTTAAAGAACTGGATAGAAGGAAATAGTATTATCCCAATGGAGCAGGGAGGCTTTAAAGCCGGGCACTCCACAATAGATCACTGCTTCAGTTTATGGGCTTTGGGGAAGAAGGCAAAAGAAACAACAGGGAATTTATTCTGTTGCTTTGTTGATTTTAGCTCAGCGTTCGATTTGGTCGATCGTAGAATACTTTGGGCGAAATTAATACGACTGGGTATTCCTTGTCCATTAATAGAAATTCTGCAGGAATTGCACACTGGAACTGGGCCCAAGTCGAACTCGACTTAGACGTGCCCCTTCTGAGAAAATTCCTTTGGGAAATGGATTAAGGCAGGGCTGTGTCCTGGCTCCCACATTGTTCTCCCAATTTTTAGCTGATCTACCGGGAGAGTTGGCAGCGACACATTCGTTCTCCGCGAAAATGGGAGGAAGACGTGTCGTGCCTACTCTATGCAGGTGATTTTGCAATTCTAGACGTGACGCAAGTAGGCCTACAGAGGAAGTTAAAAAGGGTTTAATTATTATTGCGAGGCTAATAAATTGAAGATAAACATGGGAAAAACAAAGATAATCATGTTTGGGGGAAAAAGTATAATGGCAGTAAGGCAATAGTAGAGTAGAGGTTGTGTCCTCCTATAAGTATCTGGGCATGACATTTACCAGTCAGCTGAGTTGGACCTTACATAAAGAATCAGTGGAGTCGGGGGCATTAGCTACGACAGAGGGTCTTGTCCGATTTAAAAAGCCTTATGGCGGCCCCTCCTGGTCTCCCCTCTTAACCGCTTATGACGCAATGGTCCCCACGCAATGCCTCTATGGGGCAGAGCTGTTAGCCATTAGTACGGAGGGAAGTTGGGACAAGTGTGAAAACAAATGTCTGAAAAAACTGTTGGCCCTCCCCAAAGGTACAATGTCCCAGGCAATAAGATTAGAAGCAAAATTGCAAGCCTGGAACTTCCTAGCTTATAAATCAACTCTGCGTTTTAGGGATAAATTATTGGTCCCAAATTCTCAGAAGATATCAGCCTGCTGTGCCACTGAAATGGAAAGAAGTGAATTACAGTGGGCAAGGAAGGTAAAGAAAAGATTGGAAGACATTGCAGGAACCTTAAAACTAGAATTAAAAATAGCTGAAGCCCCAATCTCTAAAGCAGAATTAAAAACAGCCTGTAAAAAAGAATCTAGATTGCCGGACTTGAAATATGCAAGGAACAAACCCTCTGCAAAATACATGCTAGATTCATGGGAAAATATGAATGTATTCCCGTATTTATCAGCATTAGCAGATGCCCGGTTATGATTACTACTATTAAACTTCCGGGCAGGATTAAATGTGCGTTATGTAAGAGCTGAGAAATGTGAAGCCCTTTTAGATCAAGAGAATGACTGCACATGTGGACTGCCATTTCATAACCTCAACGTTTATGTTTTAATTGATTGTCGTCATTTTTATAGGCCACTTTGCTTGATTTTAAAACTTCTTTTTAAAAAATATAATATCAATTGTCGAAATGATGCACTAGAACTTCTCTTAAGGATGGAATTTTTTGATGTGACTTGTGCACTGGCTAAGTTTCTTAAAAAATGTTTGGATTAGTGTCTTATAGTGTAAATAGTAGGGGTTTGGAGCTTTTAGCGTATTATGATGAATTGGTATTTATATGGTATAATTATATAAAAAATGTTATTGCTCTTAAGGACTGTATGTTTTAAAGACGGTGTCTAAACAGTAATAAAGAATGAACTAGGGACCCTAGATGTGCTTTTTATGTGCTGACACGATTAGTGGAAGATATGGGCAAGAATGGTCCCATTAGGGCACATCCCCTGGGATTCTTTTATCCCCCCCACACAGGATCTAACTTTTTAGAAAAACAAGATCATCGTAGACCAAATCTTTGTAACCTTACCAACCCTCAGCCTATCACCGAGACAAATCGCTTTGAAATTTTGTCTGGTTTAACCGATATTGATTGACAGGCTCAGCCCAATCTGCCAGATGACGTGGAAAGTCTAGTTAATTTATGTAACGTTCAATGTGAGGAGGGAAACGCACTCGAATAAGTAGTTTTTGTAAAGATGGCATATTTGAGGTCCCTGCTAATATAGCTCAGGGACTAGTTGAGCAGGAAAATGCTGTTATAAACTTTAAAATCCTTTCATGGAATATAGCAGGAATCCGCTCCTAACTGGGGAACGAGGACTGGTTAGGCTTCATCAAAGTCTTTGATCTCTTATGCTTAAAAGAAACTGTTGTAATCTCCTATGCCTTTAAGCCCGCCAGCTCGTGCCAAGAATGTTGGGGTCCCCATGGGAATGCTGGAGAACGGTTATTGTGGCAGTGCTGGCGAGCAATGCAGTTGGTGGTGTTGGAGCAGAAATAAATACTTCAAAAAGTGACCTGAACCTGCATCTTAATACTGGCGACGAGCGCATGATTGGGGACCAGCGTCGTACACCACCGATTCCCCTACCGGATCCACTGTATAAGGAAGTAGGAAAGAAGAATCCACTTTGCTACCTCCCGTCTGAAAGGGAAGTATCTACATAAAGATTCACCCGATTGCCATCAGAAGAGGAGGTGAGAGTGAGAGCGTATACTAAGGATCGTTCCTTTGATGCCTTACCTTAACCAATTTTAGGTTGGGGGCAAGCTGTTCTGGCAGTTACCTAAGCCTCCACACGCGCCATACCTCTCACTTGCTCGAGAGTTTTCATTGTTTCCGCGTGACGTCAGGACCAGCTCTGCTCACCACGTATCCTTGCTTCATTACGGCGGTCTCACGCACAACGTGATGATGTCATAGCCGTGTGCCGCCATCTTGGATTTCTTAGAATTACTCACACTAGTCACAGAGTCGACATCGATGTGGATACTTTATGAAATTGCAGCGTTACAAGGCTTGTGGTGAAATTTATGTTTTCAGAGTCAAGGAACTTCTCTTTTTGTGCACAGTTGTGCTTATTGCCTTACAAAGATTGTGGTGGAATTTATTTTTTAGATAATCTTGTGCACGACTGTACCTAGTACCTTTTTAAAAACTGTTGTGAGATCTCCATAGTAACAATGACAACTACCAGCATGTCACAGCCCCCTGCTTTTCTCTCAGAGAAGGGTGAACCAATTTCGCCCTGGAAAAGATGGAAGAAACTGTTTGAATCATACATTGCAGCCACTGGTGGAGAAAAATTCTCTGCCTTCAGGACACAAGCTTAAGGACTGTATGTTTTAAAGATGGTGTCTAAACAGAAATAATGACTGAACTAAGGACCCTAGATGTGCTTTTTTTGTGCTGACACGATTAGTGGAAGAAATGGGCGAGAATGGTCCCATTAGGGCATATCCTCTGGGATTCTTTTATCCCCCCCACACAGGATCTAACTTTTTAGAAAAACAAGATCATCGTAGACCCAATCTTTGTAACCTTACCAACCCTCAGCCTATCACCCAGACAAATCGCTTTGAAGTTTTGTCTGGTTTAACCAATATTGATTGACAGGCTCAGCCCAATCTGCCTGACGACATGGAAAGTCTAGTTAATTTATGTAACATTCAATGTGAGGAGGAAAACGCACTCAAATATGTAGTTTTTGTAAATGATGGCATATTTGAGGTCCCTGCTACTATAGCTTAGGGACTAGTTGAGCAGGAAAATGCTGTTATAAACTTTAAAATCCTTTCATGGAATATAGCAGGAATCCGCTCCTAACTGGGGAACGAGGACTGGTTAGGCTTCATCAAAGGCTTTGATCTCTTATGCTTACAAGAAACTGTTGTAATCTCCTATGCCTTTAAGCCCGCCAGCTCGTGCCAAGAATGTTGGGGTCACCAACAATCTTGGTGTTGAAGGGAGAAACATCTATGACAGTCTTGATGAACTCCCTGTTGGTAATGGTGATGGGGAGACTTCGGATGTATACGAGATGTCCATGACTATGTTGGAACAATATTTTGGACCTCGCATTAATGTCATGCTAGAGCATCACAGATTCTGACAGGAGTACAGGAGCCTACTGAAAAGGTGGGCAACTACATTGAGTAATAATGAATATGGTAGTTTGTAAAACGCAGGAGGTAGTGGCGCACGCTGAGTATCGTCCTGTAATTGTGCAACTATCTGAGCGGTGCACAAGGTGAGGGAAAACCACAAAAGCCCTCTGACCAGTGGACCAAGGTCCCAAAAGTACAAACAAAGCCTATGCACACGCTACAGTGTTAAAAATCATTACAATAGAGTAAACTTGAGGAAGCACATGAGAATTCGTGTGATGATTCTTCATGATTTTATTCGAACAAATGGTCCAGCCAACACGTGTTACGTTCGAAGGGAAAAGTCCCTGGACTTCTTCAGGGCTGGAAATGATACAAAAAGCTTATTTACAGTGGTAGTGGGGAAATCCCATGAGTAACATGGTCATGGAATAGTTCACATATTTGATGTTCTGTGACACACGTGCGTCAATGTGTTGAGTTCATAGAGACATGTGGTCGACTTCGTGGTGACGTGCGGGAACCTTCAATGTGAAGGCAATTATTAGTGGAGTGTCAGAGGACTACCAATAAGTCTGTGTCTGCCGATAGTAAAGGAATGACACATCATTTGTATGTGAACAGCTAAGAAAAAGTGAGAGCATGCAAGTGTTTTGTGTGCTTGTGTCATGACTGGCCAATTGGGAGTAAAGAGCATCTCGCTCTTTACTCCCAATTGGCCAGTCATGACACAAGCATGCACACAAAACACTTGCATGCTCTCACTTTTTCTTAGCTGTTCACATACAAATGATGTGTCATTCCTTTACTATCGGCAGACACAGACCTCTGACACTCCACTAATAATTGCCTTCACATTGAAGGTTCCCGCACGTGCATAGGCTTTGTTTGTACAACTACATTGAGTCTTTGAAGACATTAGCACGTACGTGTGAATTTGGAGAGTTATCGGACTCTCTAGTCAGGGATCAATTGGTCAGATGTACCAACAGTAACAGAGTACAGGAGAAACTGCTATCGAAGAATCCATCGTTGGCGGAAGCTATAGCCATTGTTGAAGGGGTGGAAATTACATCAAGTTGGGTGAAGTAAATGAGGAAAAGCTCTGAGGACAAGAAAGATGTACAGAGCGGGATTCATGGAGTAGCAGATACTGATATATGCCAAACTTGTGGTGATAACATTGCCAAGATTTCCTCCAACGTAAAGGGGAGGGGTACTGAACGTGATGCACAACCACGTGGTCCTGAATGTGACCTTCAGGGGCATGGTACTGCAGACCTGAACCTGCGTCTTAATACAACTAAGGGTGGGCAGAGTACGCAGAGTAAAAAAATACTCTGTGAAACTCCGCTCCGCCCCAGTCCCACCGACAATTTTTTTTAAAAGACAAAAAACTGTTATGTTTCATATAGGTACCCTAACATAGGCCCGGGTAATATCTTACACCTTCACCTACATTTCCTCCCCTATACTACACAGTAATGGACCTTTTAGGATTGAACCTTTACCTAGTTATAGTCCTGGGCACAGAAGGAGGGTTTCTCCCTGAACAATAGTGTCCTATAACTTCATCAATAGACTCCCACAGTATGAATGAATATTCATAAGGGTTCTGGGAAACCTGGCTGGGGCTACACCACCTGCATAACATCTACGTACAAGGTTCATCCCATACATCATCCGTAAAACCAACAATGGCTAACACAAGAAACAAGGGACAAAGGAACCCTAGATACTTTCTGCATAAATACCACACATCTTGCTAGTGTTAGTTAGAGGGAACCGAGACTTCCAGGCTGACACACTGACCAGAGATGCTGAGGCTCCTGCATGCAGACGCTCCGGCTGACAGTGGTCTAACACATCCCTTGCAGGGTGTCCATCTCGAGACCAGGACGGGGTCTCACACTCTCGCTCTCCAGGTAATGGGGTTCGACCAAATCCTAGAGGTATTCTTGGTCCTAGAGGTATTCTTGGCTTCACACCTACTCACATGCTAGGTACACTTGGGTACATCTAGATAGGCATCGTAGGAGTACGCGCTCTCTTTTATCATGCAGTTTATATCTATGTATGCATTTATGACTATTGCAAAATGGTAGAACTGTACTATCTATTTGTATTCACTATACTGCTGATTATATATATCTGCTACTGTCTCACAATTATTGCAGCACATCTATTTTACACTAGAAGAACAACTGTACAATAAATACTTATTGTAACACGCCAGACTGCTTCTTCTGTGTAACTCTCTGAAACCGAATAAGTGAGCGCGAGTGACTGAGCGAAAAGTAGTATATTGTTTCCACGATCCTGAGGGATCAGGGTTGTCATGTTCTAAGGTTGCCAGAAACTATTCTCTCCCCGATAAGAGGAGACACTAGTGGCACTGTGAGCTAGCTAATGCAAACAGGCTAACATTTTCGGTGCAGGGGTGTTCAGAGTCAGTCTGCCACCAAGCCCACAGTTCATGTTATCCGAACGCGCAGATTCTGTATAGGTTATATATAGGAACTACACGACATGGCGCCGCCAACGTTGGTTGGGTACTTATTTAAACAGTAGAATCTGAGTAGTTCAGTCGTGCTATTTCTCAGAGACCCCTACTCACATACACCAGAGACGTCTGGAGTGGGTGGGCACAAACTCCGCCACAGCTGAGTAGGCGAAAACATCCTATTTATTAGCTGTTGGTTAATCAAGCTTGAAGGACACAGTGTTCCTAACATTGTGCAAAACACCTTATCTTAGTTTCCTTGAACAAACTTCTTCTTAACAAAAATGACTGCGACAGGAGATAACCCAGTAGTAAATGTACACGTCTCAGACGAAGAAGAAAATTTAAACGCAATTCAAATTGCACCTAAATTCAGACGTACAATCACCCTGAAACTGTTAGAAAATGGTTTACCAGCTAGGGGTGGCTTAGTAGTTTTCGTGATTGAGGCACACAAATCAAACAAAACAGAGGTATTTTATTCGTGGGTTACATTCCCAGCAGCAGATGCAAGAACACAGACATTTCACCACTATACAGAAGGAGATGCACCAGTGGAATATGGTCTGCTCGAGGACATAGAGGTTCCACTCACATACCAGGAACACTTATACTGGTTTAAAGGCGCCCTACCCCACATAAGAAATAGAGTAAGATTAGGCCCGCTCGGAGGCGAGGGGGCGACATGGCCAATATTAGCGGCCTATATACCACATTTAATTAAAATCTACAGAAACCGGACACAATTCGTCATGAGGACTTTCACAGTCTAACCAACAGTTGCAGCAAACGGTACTCAGTCTAAGGGTACAGCAACTAAAATCACACCACAAACATTACACGCAGTAATGGGTAAAATGCCCACGAAACGTGAACAAATGCCATTCTGGGTAGCTCAGAAAATAACCCAGCTCGAGGCAGTATTCCCGAATACTACCCCATATGAAAAACACAGAATGTTAACGATCTGCTTGCCCATGGGGATAACACCACAAGTAGAAGATTGTACCACTTGGGGCACAGTCTTTGCTGCCATATATACCAGAACTCATGGTATTTCTTCTCTAGCTGTAGTACCAGATGTATTAAGACAAATACAAAACGAGTACAGAGCAGAACCTGCCCTAAACTTAGGGATGAAGTTACTAGGTAACTATGACCAGGTATCAGCCATAATACTAGCTAATATTAAAGGGGAAGCAGCTTCAGTGGCAATCCACCAACGCCTAAGGGAGTTCAGTCCGGTAGATCAACAACGCGAACTACCTAAAATAATTGAATCTGCATATGCAGAATTAGGCAGAGACAGTTTAGGGGGAAAAGCATTAAAACCACAACTGATGGGCAGTTCTGAAGAGGACACTTCCAAGCAGACACCTGCTTCTTCTAAAAAGAAGTGGGATAATAAAAAACAACAAAACTTTAAAGGAAACAGATCGGAATCCCGAGGTAGATCTCCTCCACAGGAGCCCTCCGAAAAGAGGTATAACCTCAGAAATAGGGATAACATTAGGAAACCTGACAGGTATCAGGATACTGATACACGTTCCTCTCGTTCCTTTCAGGGCTCGACGAAAAACTCTGAGAGAGAAGGACGGTCAGAACACAAAGAAGAGCGTACAAAGTCCAGAGACAAGCAGCACACTCAAGACTATACTTCCAAAAAAGAAGAAAAGCCAAAATCAAAACTTCAGTTTAAGAAGAAGAAAGTTGCAGGCATAAAGATCAGACATGCCCAGAATTCTGAGGACACAACTTCTGAACGGGGAATGGGCTCAGACGATGCTAGCTAGCATGGCAGAAGTAACAATAGCTCGCCAGAACCTGATGGAATTTCTGGTGACAGCGGACTTGAATGATTACATCACGGTGGAAACACCAGATACAAGTGTGAGCGTCCCACATAAGTTACATGAAATAACACTCCAAATGGAGGGGGACAAGCCCAGGAAAGCTAAAGGTCTCTTTTGGGAAAACCTATCATCTGGTTATGCCATCCTATTAGCTGAACAAGATTGGCCGCCAGCATTCGTTATGGAGTGCCCTAGGGGAGAAACTGTAATATTTCCAGCATTTTCCAACCTCGTTCCCATTCATCATAAACATGCATATGCACGGGAGTGGGCAGTTGCCCTAGCTCCAGCACTGTACAAAAATCATGCCGGATGGGATGAAGATTCAACCCACCATGGGATCCCGTTAAAGGTTTCACCAAATGCACAGAGACAATATCCAATAAAGCAAGAAGCTAAAAAACAGGTCAGGGAGATCTTAGATCAACTTGAATACAAAGGGGTGATTGAAACATGCACCTCACCAATGAACAATCCTTTGTTTCCCGTATTAAAACCGGACAACTCATATCGTCTAGTTTTAGATTACAGACATTTAAACACATGTACAAAGACATTCGCTGTCCAAAACACACACAGTGCCGCATTAATGAATAACATTGTGCGGAAAAAATACAAAACTACACTTGATATCTCAAATGGATTTTTCTGCCAAAATATAGCGCCTGAAAGCAGGTATTTGACCGCATTCTCAGCGTTGGGGTCCCAGCGACAATTTTGTTGTCTCCCTCAAGGGTATAAGAATAGCCCGGGGTATTTTCAGCAAGAGTAACTGAGTTACTCCAAAATTTTGATGAGGAAGCATTGTCCTATGTGGATGATATTTATCTGACGGACGATGACTTAAAAAGACACTTGACCAGGGTGAGCACCATAATTATGGGATTCGACTCTGAGGGCTACAAATTTAATTTAAAAAAATCAAAAATCGCCCACCTCAATGTCCTGTTTTTAGGATATGAGCTGTCAAGTGAAGGAAAAAGTCTGGCAGCTAACTTTTTAGAAAAGTGTGCGCTGCTCCAACCTCCAAAATCATTAATAAATTTACAATCAATACTGGGATTCCTAAATTTCGGCAGAACATACATTTTGGATTACGCGGAAAGAGTAAAACCTTTCTACGACTTAATACAACATGACTTTTCAGTTAGACAATGGCCACAGGAACACACAAACATCCTACGTTCACTACAAGAAGACATGATAGCTTTAAAACACCTACAGACGAGAGTAAACGTACGCAATTTAGTGATCGGTGTAATAGCGGGTCAATGCGGGTACACTTAATGAAGGAGAAACAGTACCAATCGCTTACAAATCTCACCTGTACACAAACGCAGAAATGCGTTTCACTTCAACAGAAAAAATCCTGACAGCAGTTCAGACCGCTGTAGCAAGAGAAAGAGCCCTGGCCCAGGGAAAAAGCATAATAGTCGTGACCCCTGTACCAGCTTTAGAAGCGGTTACAAAAGCTAGCATTCCAAATGCTAAAGCCTTACATCCGAGATGGATACAATGGGCTAATTCCCTTACTGCAACGGATGTTAAATACAGATTTGATCCAAGTCTAAAAACACAGGCATTCCTGAAATACGAACAAGAATATCCTCTACCAAACGAAATCTTGCCTCTAGATCAGTATGAATATATTATTTAAACTGACGGATCTGCTCAACCGGCCATAGGGAGTAAGCAACAATACAGGGCAGCATGTGCAATCGTTAAAGGTCGCATGCGGGATGGAAAATTCCATCCAAGTTACACCAAAACGCAATCTCTATGAGACTGCACGGCTCAGTTGGCAGAGTTAAAAGCACTAATACTAGCACTGGTGAATACGGATCACGAATTCCCCACACTTATAGTGTGTGATTCCTTTTACTGTGTACAATCATACAATGAATATTTACATCATTGGGAACAAAACGGGTTCAAAGACGCAAAAGGTGGCACAATTAAGCATAAAATGCTATGGGAACAGGTAGTTGAGTTGAATAACGAACTACAGAGGGCTCACGTGATTCATACACTGAGTCATCAACGTGATTGCGTTCACGTTGAAGGGAATTCATTGGCTGATGAAGCCGCAAAGGGGGCTGTACGAACGGCTTCCGTAGCTGCAATCACTCGTTCAAAAACGAGGATAGACGGTGAGATTATGGTCGCTGTCATTGCTTCAAGCAAGAACAGCGGAGCAGTACCAAAGAAATTTCCACTCAAGTACTCCTACAAGTTAGATGCGAACAACATTCCATATGCTCAGATTCCTGGAGTGGGGACAGAGTAATACCAAATATGGATCGTAGGCAAGGTTTAATTCTAGCAGCACCTGAGGGTTTGGGCTCTGCGCATACAAGCGTTACAGCGACTATTTCATTGTTGAAACAGCGCTACTGGTGGCCAGGTCTAACAAAACAAACGAAGGACTATGTCTTGAAATGTGACATCTGCCAACAGATGAAAGGCTCCACCATAAAACGCCCGGCACACACACCGTTACTAAAATCAGACAAACCTCTTGCTTGTGTGTATCTGGAGCACTGCGGCCCCTTACAATCTGATGGGGCTTACAAGTATATCATGGTTGCAGTGGATTCCTGCTCAAGATTCCTATGGGTATGGCCTCAGCGCTCGGCTGACGCTCGAACTGTTATCAAAGATTTGCGAGTCTTTATAGGGACATACGCAGTTGGCACGTTACATTCTGACCGTGGCCCGGCGTTTAGCTCTCTGGCTTACAAAGAGGCCATGGAAAGTATGGGCGTAGCATTGCGGTACTCCTCTCCGTATCATCCTGAGGGAAATTCGGTAGTGGAAAGGAAAAACCGGGACCTAAAGCAATCTTTAACAGCTGGGGTATTAGGCAAGGGCGGTAGTTGGGTCAATCACATATATGGGGTACAGCGAGCTCTCAATAACCAGCCAAGAAGCTCTCTAGGGGGTGTAACTCCTTACGAGGTCCTATTTGGGACAAGAATGTGGGTACCTGATCTTGATTGTGAAGGCACAGTGGCGGATGAGAAACCATTTGATATCCATGATTGTTTGGCTGTTTTACAGGGTCTAAATGAATCCAGGACACAACAAAGTAACTTCCACCTGAAACAGACCGCCACTGGGGAAGTCAAGGCAAACATGGCAAGACCTGTCTGGATCCCAAAGGTCGGGGATCTGGTCAGAGAAAAAATAGTGGACAAAAAAGAATTTGGACCATCATACAGAAAGCCTGTACCTGTCCTAGCAGTTCAAGGAACAAGAACTGTACTTTTGCCGCCTCTTGCCGGAAAAAAGATTTGTCTCAATCGACTTAATCAAACCACACTATGTGGCTGATACTGAACAGTAGGCCTCGTGGACTCCACAGTAGCAGACGCCCTCCTCTAGCTACAATCCAAGAAGTTTAAACAGAAAGACTCATCACGTTTGAAGTGCCTCCTGTACGGAATGAAGGACTATGCAACAATGCTATGGAACTTGTTCCCCTTGAACCGGAAGTTCATCTTCAAAATTCAATTCAAAATAACACACAAGTTGCAATTAGACCAAATACAGACGTCTACGTCAACATGCCTCGACAAGAGCAAAATGCGATTTTAACAAATCCAGATGCAATTCCTACAATTGATCTAACTGCTTCTGGCTACTTCATGAACTTTGATACGTTTTCTTTGGATCCAAGTGAACCTGAAACGATGCCAGCGCAAAAATCACGTAAACAGCAAGCTAAAGACTTTCTGAACTTTCTCAAAAAGACTTACCAGGTATTGCGTTGGGTAGAACTATGGGTAATTACTGGGATACTATTTTTTCTTTTCTGGCTAGGCTTAGTTATAACTTTTAGCATGCTTATTAATGGACGATATCTTCAACAAAGCTCCGCAACACAAAAAGTTAATTTGATTCTGAAGCCACATCAATCGTCCCATCGTGAGCAGAGAGACTTGTCATCAGTGAACATTACAGCAGTTCCTATACCGGATGGTATAGTTTGGGACAAGGTTGATTTCGAAATATTCGGTCCTACTGAACTTTTAAAAATTTCTCATGTATTTAGAATTTCATTAAGTGATATCATTACCTCCAGTACATTTTCTAATGATTGGGGCTCTGAAACTGTTAATAACATGTTGTCTGACTTAGAGAAAACTGCTGCATTTCCGAAAATGAAAGGTTAGAAGGTACTTCAGACTATGACACATTGTACTGTTATCAACATTATGGTCATCATTTCCTACACAAATCTATATCACCTAGAAATGTTTTTGAGTACCACCAGTGGGAACATTGCCCTACACCACCTAAAAATGGTCCGCAAACAATTGCACAGAAATTCCCATATTTTACAGGTTTTAACAACACTGACCTGACCTCATATTATTATAAGGTTACACCGACATCGGCACTGAAAATTATGTTAACAAACACCAAACAGATATACTCTGCTTCCTTTATCACCCAATTGTCTGAACAGGGTTTTGACCTATGGAAGGACACAATAGACTTAAAATCAGTCTGGGGTTATAGAGACTGGCAAGTCCAGGGAACAGAAGCGCTATTTAGAGCATGCCTCATTCCACAGCGGATTATATTCCTAAATGACACTGTGCAACAGACGTCCTGTCTTGGACTAGCCAAAAAAAAGGACCTGAACACACCTCGGTTTCCAACACCATCACAGATGGAGGGGTGGCAAAATTTAACTTCACAAGATGGGGCAACACTAGATGACATTTTACAGTACAATAGAACAGACCCTGATTGGAAAAAATGGGTGGTTTGGCCCATAGACACGAACACATGACAGAAAAGATTCTGGGGTATAACTGAAGGGTTTAATATCTACAGGCCAGACCCACGCTATGTACAAAGAGAACATCCAGGGGTAGTGACATCCTACAGTGTTGGGAAGTTGTGCCTTGATTGGCTAGAGACCTCAACACTCACAGAAGTGAAACAACACTTATCCGTACTCATACAAGACTTGGATCTTAGGGATTTTTTATTAGGTCTCAGGAAACCCCGTCAGAAACGTTTCATATATGCTGGCATTTATGCTGCCTATAATGAAAACTGGAAAATATCCCAACAAGAGGCGGCAGAGAGGATACGCGAAATAGACCGTATTAACTTAGAAAAGGCATTAGCAGTAGTGGATAATGGGTTAACAACTTTAACCTCCAGGATATATTCCTTGGGCAACATTGTATCTTCTGCAATAGACATACTCGAACAAGATTTGGCCATGTTACAACACGGGCAATCTCCGTTACGTTCTATTATGTCGTTAAGCTGGACACTGCAATCTTTGCGTGAAGGCTATGTGCCTTGGCGTTTTATCAACAGTACGTCTCTGTTTTCTGAATACAATCTAACAGATAAACAGGTAGAAATGGCACAAAGGGGAGCAAAATATACAATGTTGCGCATTTTCGGTAGCAGAATCACCTTCAACGGAATGGCTAATCCATGGCCATATAACTCTACCGGTCACTACTTTTCAGTTTCAATATTGCCTGAGCAAAGGCAGGCAGGCAAATATGAGAAAATGGGTAAGGAATACATTAAGGAATCTTGGGAGTTACCATTCAGATTTCGATGCCGGAGTGGGGATCGAGAAGTGTTTCTAAGCGGTACAAATTGCAAGAACGCTTTAAGCAGTTCTCTCATGTGCCAGGATATTTCCCTGCACGGAGCTTGTAATGGCTCAGTGGCGAACTTGTCCTGCCACATGAAAGGGACTCCAGCAGCCGTAATTACACCAGTATTCGAGCTGCTCTCGAATGGGAGTTACTTCATGCTGAACGATCAAGGTTGCTGTGGGATGCTTCCGGGCATTGCCTATCTGGTCACTATGAACTTCCAGGGTTACTTTCTGTATGCAAGTATTGTTTCCCCCCAATAAATACAGTCAGGGAGGCGCCGTTATGGCCTTCGTTGAATGTTTCCTTTATACAGTTTGATACTTTGAGCAGACTGAAAGCCATGCTTTTACAACAAACCGTACCCTTAACCTCCGCTCGAGAGACCTTTGATCTTCAAATCGCAAGGACCTCAACTGAGATACAGGCACTTATATGTACAAACTGCCCCTTTCATTTCGCAGAAATGGTGGGTCGTATCTTTAATATGTCTGATAAGAGTGGTATTGTACACCTATTTAAGACCATAGGGTCAGGATTTCTAAGCACCTTTCAGACAATCCTTGGAGTTATTCTAAATTTTATACACTCCGTATTGCGAAGCGTTTTTGGAGGTCTTCCGCTGATCCTGCTTTCTATCGCAGGAATCCTGATTGTCATTTTTCTGCTCCGCAATGGACGGCCCAATTACCAACGAGATGGCAAAAGCGCTCCTGGAGCGCAAATACCGTGAACGCATGGTACAGCATCTGGGCACACCTCGCCTATGGGAACTGAGTGCCTCTTGGTTCCTATCGTTTACACCAGTCTGGATGGACTGCATCTTACCCGTTCTCCGATGCCTGTTTTGCGGTGAAGAATACGTGTTGGATCTCTGTCTGACACTTGCAACGGACACGCCTGCGGACTTGAATACCAGGCTGGAACCTCTGAGGGCCCATGCTCAGCAATGTCCCCAGCGTATTCCTATATTAATGGCTGCATTCCTCGAGAATCTGCAGGTGCCTTTTACAACTGGGTTGAGCATCAGCTCCTCCACTAGCACTCAGGTTTCGACAACAGCACCGGCTGCCTCTACACCAGCTATTGGCAGCTCTGAATATCATTTATGGTCCATTGATGTACTCTGCAAGGACCGTCCCCCGCAGCGGCAAGCAACGATGATGTTGCGTCTCCCAGCCAGGACACTTAATCTATAATTGGCTCATCGTGTGCTGGGAAAGAATTCAGGTTTTTTTTTCTCCAAAACTCGACTAAATTTGGAACATTTCCTTTAAATTGACACTTTTGCTGGAAAAGCATGGCCTTCTGACGCTTGTAGTGGTTCGACTTATACAAACGAACTCAATTAGGACTTCGGCTTAAGTATCAATCCCACAAAACTGATTTTCGAAGTAAAAGATTTTTTTTATCTTCGTCTTTTTCCACCTCTTAAAACTGTTTTTAAATGATTTTACGACAAATGTTTTTATACTTTTTTATGCGCTTTTACCTTGTAAAGAGAATAGTTCGATGGCATTTTATCATTGTTGACTATTCGGAAGAGGAGTGGGTGTTATGTTTCATATAGGTACCCTAATATAGGTCCGGGTAATATCTTACACCTTCACCTACATTTCCTCCCCTATACTACACAGTAACGGACCTTTTAGGATTGAACCTTTACCTAGTTCTAGTCCTGGGCACAGAAGGAGGGTTTCTCCCTGAACAATAGTGTCCTATAACTTCATCAATAGACTCACACAGTATGAATGAATATTCATAAGCGTTCTGGGAAACCTGGCTGGGGCTACACCACCTGCATAATATCTACGTACAAGGTTCATCCCATACGTCATCCTTAAACCCAACAATGGCTAACACAAGAAACAAGGGACAAAGGAACCCTAGATACTTTCTGCATAAATACCACACATCTTGCTAGTGTTAGTTAGAGGGAACCGAGACTTCCAGGCCGACACACGAACCAGAGACGCTGAGGCTCCTGCATGCAGACGCTCCGGCTGACAGTGGTCTAACACATCCCTTGCGGGGTGTCCAACTCGAGACCAGGACGGGGTCCCACACTCTCTCTCTCCAGGTAATGGGGTTTGAACAAATCCTTGGCTTCACACCTACTCACATGCTAGGTACACTTAGGTACATCTAGATAGGCATCGCTCTCTTTTATCATGCATTTTATATCCATGTATGCATTTATGATTATTGCAAAATGGTAGAACTGTACTATCCATTTGTATTCACTATACTGCTGATTATATATATCTGCTAAGGGTTTAAGCCAGGTATTGTGGTGCCTCATATGTCATGCACCTACTCAGTGATGTGGAAAAAAAGATTTTTGGCCCTCAGAATGGGTGAATGGCCATTCCTGTATCACTTGCCAGGTTGGCGCCGCACAAATACCAACATAATGTGTAGGGGGTGTGGGAGCAGCAAGAAAACAATCGAGCACGTGGTATGCCTTTGCCCTGCACTGCTTAATGATCGAAAGATTTTGCTAAAGGGCGAATGGAACAAACTTGGCATTCGCACCTGTCGACAAGCTATCCTTGCATCTATGAATCCGGACAATCCACTGCTTAATATCCGATTCACTAAGTTTGTCACAAGAGCAGTAAAAAGACTTATAATCTGCAAGAGCCTGCAAGCTAACAACTGTTAATCCATAACGGGGAGACCTAAGCTCGATGTTGCTTTATTTACTCTATTGCACTATTTGACAGTGGTCGAATATGGCATTTTGCACATTGTTTACTTACTGTCTTCTGTCATGTGCGATCCTGGAACATTTAATTACTATATGTAGGGGTTCTACTTATTTATAAATAGAATTACACTGTTAGCAGTTTAGCTATCAGCTTTTTAATAATGACTAATGTCTTGCTTCGTGGCCTTAGTCGATGTCAAAACTAGAACGGATCACCACGGCTCTTGATTGTCTTTTAACCGTTTTTAAAAAAAAAGGGCCAATTGTCTAGATGAAGTTTACATTTGAATAGCATGAATAAATACAGATTATGAGGTTTTTAAACAATTATTTATTGTTAACTTCACACCTTTTTATTACCTACCATTTGTTTGTGACGGTATTAATGTATTAAATGGCCGCATTTATGCGGATTCTAAAAAAGCATGAGGTAATAATGTAAGCAGAGATACAGGAGTTTAGTTAACGCTTGTTTACTACCCTATGTGTAAATATTTTAGCAACTGTCCAATATGTTTTTTCTTTTTTTATTGATTGATGCACGTCCACTATTGTAATGATTTTTATTAATCAAACAATAAAGTATTTACAAGTATATATCTGCTACTGTCTCACAATTATTGCAGCACATCTATTTTACACTAGAAGAACAACTGTACAATAAATACTTATTGTAACACGCCCGACTGCTTCTTCTGTGTAACTCTCTGAGACCGAATAAGTGAGCGCGAGTGACTGAGCGAAAAGTAGTATATTGTTTCCACGATCCTGAGGGATCAGGGTTGTCATGTTCTAAGGTTGCCAGAAACTATTCTCTCCCCGATAAGAGGAGACACTAGTGGCACTGTGAGCTAGCTAATGCAAACAGGCTAACATTTTCGGCGGGGGTGTTCAGAGTCAGTCTGCGACCAAGCTCACAGTTCATGTTATCCGAACGCGCAGATTCTGTATAGGTTATATATAGGAACTACACGACAAAACCCACATACCTGCTCGCTGGCATCTGCGGGCCGCCCTCCTCGCCGTGGTGTCTTCTCCTTGCCGCCGTCCTCCTCCACGTTGCCGGTCGTAAACCCCTACGTTTTCCGTCTTGCGTGGACTGCGCATGCGCAGTCCACACAAGACGTAAAACGTAGGGGTGTGCAACGAGGAGGGAGGTGAGGAGGAGAGACACCACAGCGAGGAAGAGGGCGGCCCGCAGATGCCAGAGAGCAGGTAAGTGGGGGGGTTTTTTTGGGCTGTAGCGCACGGTCTAAGGGGCGTACTGCGCTCCGCCACAGAGTCGGAGTTTTGCCTCAACTCCGCGTTCCCAACGGAGCGCGGAGTTGGTAAAACTCCGCAAACTCCGCTGGCGGAGGGGAGTACGCCGCCCGGGCTTAAATACAACCCAAAAGACCAAGTATTGCTGGTTGACAATATAGGAAGTGGTGAACGATTTTTCAAGGATTTTCCTGAAGTGCTTGATGAGGAGTTGGGACTTCTCAAGGGTTTCGAACACCGGATCATTCTAAAGAAGGGGGCTAATCCTTGTGTACATAAGGTGCGCAGAGTAACCAACTTGATGGTTGAGCCATTAAAAGTGTAACTTAAGAGATTGTTGGATTTAGGCATCATAGAAGAGATTGAGGCCTCAGAGTGATTGGCCCCAGTGGTTCTGGCACCCAAGGATGGAGGCAATAGTGTCAGGATGTGTGTGGACTTGCACGGGTTGAATGAGTGGATTTGGGTGGACCGCCAACCATTTTCCAACATCTCAGAATCCATCAGTATGTTGAAGGGTGCAAAGGTTTTCAGTGTTTTGGACCTTTCATCAGCATACCACCAAGTGATGCTACACCGAGATTCTAGGCACCTAACTTCTTTCGTAACTCCATTGGGGGCATATCATTTTGCGGGAATGCCTTTTGGTCTGGCCTCGGCGGCAGCTGTTTTCAGAGGATTATGAAGATGGTGCTTGGTGAATTGAGTAACGTCCTCTTTTTCCAGGACGACATCCTGGTCTATGGGAAGGATGATAAGGAGCATGGAAATGTGTTGAGGCATGTGTTGGAGAGGTTGGGCGAGAGGGGTTTCACGATGAAGAAACAGAAATGCCGGATTGGGGTGACATCTGTTACATACCTAGGCCATGTCATCTCAGGGGAGGCATACAACCGAAGTTTGAACTGGCGGAAAGTATACTGAAAGCCCCAACTCCCAGTAATAAGAAGCAAGTTAGATCATTTCTGGGACTTGCAGAGTTTTACTCTGTTTGTCATGGGGTTTGCTAGTGTGGTTGAGCCTATCAGAATATTGCTGAGGAAAGGAGTGCAGTTCAACTGATCCCAAGAGTGTGAGCAAGATTTTGCAACTATCAAGTCTGAGATTGGCAAGATGCGCACGTTGGGACATTTTGACGCTAAGCTCAAGACTATTCTAACCGATGATGCTAGTCTCAGGGGTTTGGGTGCGGTGCTCTCACAGGTAGTCGAAGGGGAGGAGAGAGTGGTCGCTTTCGCATCTAGAGTGCTTAGGGATGCGGAGGTACACTATTCCTGCATTGAAAGGGAGGCGTTGAGTGTATTTTGGGCAGTGAGACACTTCAAGTTTTATCTGTGGGGCATTCCCTTCTTGGTGAGGTCTTATCACCGGCCATTAGTTCAAGTTTTCTCTTGCCATCATAGTGACCATATGACTCCCAGATTCAAACGTTGGAGTGAAGGACACCAGGAGTTCAATTTCCATGTTCAGCATCTTCCTGGATTCGCCAATAAATCTCCAGACTGTTTGCCACGGTTGCCATTGGAGTGCAAACAGTGTGATGAGGATGTTGAGGTTGTGAATTGGGTCATGGAACCGACCTTGTTGAAGGAAGAGTGGTCGAATAGTATCGTTGAGGACAAGGTGTTTTCTACCCTCAAGTCCTTTATCAGCAAGGGGTGGCCTGAATACAAGACTCTGGATCAGGACTTGAAGCCCTTTTGGGCGGTAAGGAACGATTTGACCTTTTGTCAAGGGAATCTCATGAGAGGGGACAGAGTGGTTCCACCTTGTGGTTTGAGGGACATGGGGCCAGATGTAAGACCAGTTTTTGCGTGCGCACACAGGTTTGCGACCCGTTTGCGCACACAAAAATCTACATGGCCATCTACAAACACTATTTTGCGAGTCGCAAAAAATTGCGACTCGCAAAATAGTCTTATGCGACTTGCTATTAGGAAGGGGCGTTCCCTTCCTAATAGCAACTCTCTAGCCATGTAGGAATGTTTTGCGACCGCAATTGCGGTCGCAAAACACTCGCAATTTACCGCCCTTTTCAAGAGGGTGGTAATGGAGTCGCAAATGGGAAGGGGACCCCTTCCCCTTTGTGACTGGCTCTAAATATATTTTTTAAGGGCAGGCAGTGGTCCCAGGGACCACTACCTGCCCTTAAAAAATGAAACGAAAACGTTTAATTTTTTTTTTTTTTTTTTTAATTCATCCTGTTTTCCTTCAAGGAAAACGGGCTGCATTTTTTAAAAAAAACTGCTTTATTGACAAGCAGTCCCAGACATGGAGGTCTGCTGAGCCCAGCAGGCCACCATCCAATGGGGTCGCAAATTGCGAGTGGCTCATTAATATTCATGAGCCTCGCATTTTGCGACCTCATTGGGAATCGCAATCAGTGTCTCTGACACTGTTGTACATTCCAAATTGCGACTCGCAATTTGCGACTCGCAATTGAGCACAAATTGCGAGTCGCAATTTGGAATGGTCATACATCTGGCCCATAGTGATAAATCTTGGTCACGAGGGGCATCTTGGCAGGAGCCTCACCAAAGCTTGTGTGAGGGAAAGATATTGGTGGCCTGGCATGGACCATATGATTGAGAGGGTGGTTAAAGAATGTCATCTCTGTGAAATCAATGACAAATCTCATGTCTCCAATCATGCTCCATTGTCTCCAGTTGAGGTTCCGGAGATAGTGTGGTCTAAATTGGGTTTGGGCATAATGGGTCCTTTTGAACTAATGCCCACGACTGAGAGATTTGTGCTTCTTTTGGTGGATTACACCTCTAAATGTGTTGTGACTAAATGTGTGAATGTTGTCAACACTGGAACGGTGATCGAGTTTCTTAAGGATGCTTTTGTGAGCGAGGGTGTGCCAAAAATACTTAGTGACTGACAACGGTGTGCAATTTGAGTCACAGGAGATGCAAGTTTTCCTCAAGGACCTTGGGATTGTCAATCAGAAGACGGCTCTCTATACACCACAGGCCAATGGTCTGACAGAAAGGATGAACAGAGTGGTTGAGAGTTGTGCACAGAGAGCTTTGGAATCTGGTGTGTCTTTTAAGAGTGTGTTAAGAGAAACGTGGTGGGCCCATCGGACTGCGCCCAACGTTATCACGCAGAAGTCTCCTTTTGAAGCTCTCAGGGGGAGGATGGCTAACTCTAAGTTGAATCCGGTATGGTTGCCTGTCAAAAGCAAGTGTGGTGATGGGGACGAGTTGAGGAAAGCCAGACTTTTGGCTTATCAACAAAAGTACAAACGTAGGTATGATGCTAAGATGTCTGTCAGGACAAGGAAATGGAATGTGGGGGATCAGGTCCTTGCGAAAAAACTGAGGCAAGGGAGGAAGGGAACATCTGGATTCATGGGCCCTTACACCACTACAGCCATAAAGAAAAATGTTGTGACTGTGAATACTTTGGTACTTGGAGTATGTCTAGGCTGGTCAGATATGCAGAAGGGTTTCCGAACATCACTGTTCACGATGGCAATGGAGGTGGTTCTGATGTAGTGTGTAGACCCTCCTCAACAAGATATAAGAAATTACCTGCAAGGTTTGAAAACTATGTTTTGCACTGAGTTACATTTGCTATTGTATGCATATTTGGTTTCTTTTGTTAAGATTTCTTTTGTTTTGTTTCTTTTTATTTTCTTTCCGTTATGTAAAGGGGATGTGTTGTAATCTCCCAAGCTTTTAAGCCCGCCAGCTCATGCCAAGAATGTTGGGGTCTCCATGGTAATGCTGGAGAACGGTTATTGTGGCAGTGCTGGCGAGCAATGCAGTCGGTGGTGTTGGAGCAGAAATAAATACTTTAGAAAGTGACCTGAACCTGTGTCTTAATAGTAACCTGGTCTTTAGATTACATTTTTATTGATGGTTACTGCTCTTTCTCTGTTCCTGCAACTCCATCCCCATCAGGGAGAGCTAAGGGTGGTATTGTGGTGCTTATTGAGGTAAAATATGGACCTATAGTAGCCAAATGTATAAGTGCATCCGATTGGTACCAATTGGTAACGATCTCGGGTTTGGCTAAGGTTAAAATATTATTGGTAAATTGGTACCACAACATTTTTAACAAAGGAATCTGTCAAGTAATAGAGTCCCTGCAAATGGAAATTACCCAAGCCACTATGAAGTGGCAACACTATGTATTTTATGGGTTGGGGATTTTAATTGTACAATCTGCAAGTTCAACTCTCATCGGTGTGTGGGCTGGAGGACAACGAGGGTCAGCCCCTGACCCATTTCATTCATTCTCCTCAGGGTGAAGCTTTAAACTCCATTCTTGTGGCAAATGATTTAAGTTTTTAAACAATTATGATTGTAACCCTCTCGCGCATTACCCAATCTTTATTGGTGGTGGTAGAGCTAGCTCTAGTGACTTCATGCTAATGACGAAGAATTTTACCACTCTTGTCCAGGATTTCAAGGTCAAACCAAATTGTGCAAGCGATCATTATCCTCTTATTGCCTCTTTTAATTTAAAACCAAAAACGGGGCATAGCGATGAATGCCCTATCCATTTTAACCCTAACAAAGGAATTAGACTGAATTGGGGACAGGTAAACCTGTTAAAATTTGAGGAAAACAATATTATAAGCAACTATAATTTAATAGATGGATGCTTGCAGTCTGATTCCCTGCCAGCAGAATTGGTTCGGGCATTTGAACTATTGTGCTGTGATGTAACCTAGAGGTTGACCAGGAAGGCTATCCAAAAGCAACCGCCAGAGGCGCGATGGTTCAATTCTGAATGCTCCAAGGCACATAAGGAATTAAAAGGTGCTTTATGCTCTACCCCTCGTGATAGAGAGCTAATTAAAATAACGAGGAACAAATATAAAAAGGTGATCAAAGATAGAAAGAAGGAACTGAGGAGAAAGGCATGGGAGGACCTGGAAAAAGCAGGTTCTCTCAAAGATTCCAAAACATTCTGGGAAACATAAATCATCCATTGTTTACTGAAAATGTGAGGCAGATGGACTCTTTGATCCTAAGTGAGACATGGGAAGCCCATTTTTCACGTATTTTTAATCCCTTACACAAGGAGCTAGATGAGGAAACAGGGTAATACCCATTGATCTACAGCTAAGTTTATCAATCACAGTTGAGGAGGTGGAGGTGGCCTTATCACTGGGCATATGCCTGAAACCCCCTGGCCCAGATGGAGTGCACCTTGACGTTTTTAAAAGTAATCTTAAGTTGTGGGCACCGTTGCTAACATATGTTTTTAAAGCAGCCATTATTGGTCCATTGCCAGTGTCATGGAAGGAAGCAATTGTGGTCCCGGTCTTCAAAAAAGGCGATAGAAGTGACCCGGTATGCTATAGGCCCATTTTATTTATTGACTCCACAGTAAAAGTTTTGGGCAGGGCTGGGCAGACTGAGCAACCACTAAGGGGATTATGTCCAACACACAATATGGTTTTAGGAGAGGGCGGGGTACAACAGAACAGTGCCTTAACCTATCCTTAATCATCAATAAGCATGTGGGGTCCATGAAGAACTCTATTCATCTGGCCTTCATGGACTTATCTACCGCCTTCGATACTGTTAACCGAGATAAATTATGGACCTTGATGGAAGGTATGGGTGCTGAAAAAGCCTTAGTAACCCTCCTCCGTAGGCTTCACTCCAGTACAACAGTCACCATAAGATATGGTAGTAAAGGGGAGAAAACCCAACCAAGTATTTGAACGGAGGGAGTTAGGCAAGGATGTATTTTAGCCCCTTTTTTATTTTTAATTTACACAAATGGGCTGGAGGCTTTCTTAATAAATAGGGAACTTGATTTCCCCAAAATAGGCAACACGCCTGTTCCTCTTTTATCTTATGCAGACGAAACAGTTTTATTAGCATAGACAGCCATGAGCTTGCAGATATCTCTTGATGCTTTTACTGATTTTATGACCTCTCTCTACTTTAAAGTAAATTTGATCAAATCATACATAATGGTATGTGGTCCAAAAACCACTAAATCTAAAACTTTTATTGTACAGGGAAAGAGGATAAACAAGGTTAACAATTTCTCATACCTGGGCAATCTATTTAATAATCAGCTGAAATGGGAACCACTTTTAATCACCAGAGCTCAGCAGACAAGTAGGGCTGTGGATGCATTATTTTGTTTTGCCAGCAAACTAGGGCACAAGCCTGTGAAGGAACTAATGACCCTTTACAGAGCTAAGGGCCAGATGTATACCATTTTTTGCAGTCGCAAAGGGGTTTTAGGCCCGTTTGCGACGCAAAAAACATGTTGGCCATGTACCAACCCTATTTTGCGAGTCGCTAATAAATTAGCGACTCGCAAAATAGGGTTAGCGACTCGCCATTTAGGAAGGGGCGTTCCAAGGGCGTCCCTTCCTAATAGCGACTCCAAAAGCTATGTATGAATGTTTTGCGACCGCAATTGCGGTCGCAAAACACTCGCAATTTACCACCCTTCTCAGAAGGTTGGGAAAGCACTCGCAAACGGGAAGGGGTCTCCAGGGGAGAAGGCATGCGCAAATATTTTTTAAGGGCAGGCAGTGGTCCCAGGGACCACTGCCTGCCCTTAAAAGTTTTATTTTTTTTAAAAAATGCATTCCGTTTTCCTTGAAGGAAAACGGGCTGCATTTAAAAAAAAAAAAAAAATGCTTTATTTAAAAGCAGTCCCAGACATGGTGGTCTGCTGACTCCAGCAGGCCACCATCCCTGGGAGTGCTAGCCAGTCCCAATGGGGTCGCAAATTGCGACTGCCTCATTAATATTCATGAGGCATGCAATTTGCGACCCCATTGGGAATCGCAAACAGTGTATCAGACACTGTTGTACATTGGATTTTGCGAGTCGCAAATTGCGTCTCGCAATTCGTCGCAATTTGCGAGTCGCAAATTGCAATGGTCGTACATCTTGCCCTAAATGTCTCCCTATTGCCATGCATGGGGCGGGGGTTTGGGGCCATGATAAAAACCATCAGCTCGTAATAATCGAAAATAAATTTACTAAAAGGTTATTGATGCTACCCAAAAGTGCTCCTACCCTATTTTGCCATATGGAATTGGACTTAGAGTTTATTGAAGACCGTATAGGCAGTGCCCTTTTGCTCCTATGGGTTAAGATTTGGCTCTCAGATGACTTAATGTTTTCGAGAGATGTCATCAAAGACTGTTTAAAGTCAGACAATGGTTTAAAGATTCCCTAGTTCCATTATCTGAGGAGAAAATATCAGGCGATTGGTCTCAAACACTTTTTTGAAAACCCTGAAAGTATTCCTCCAAATGCCAAGATCATTATTAGTGAGGCGTATTGTACTAGGGGTAACACGCGCAATTGCCAGCATTATGGCAATATGGGAGAGCTTCGCCTGTTACCCGCCGCTCTACAATTTTATTTAACTTTTTCTATCAACTCTCAGTTCTGATTTTATTTAACAAGGTTTCGTTTATGCACTGTGCACTTTCTGCTGGCATTTCCACGCCAAGGAGGATGGTCAGACAGGCTTAAGCCCTGTCCGTGCGATAATTCCTCTAGTCAAAGCACTACGCACTTTGTATAAATCGGTGAGAATTAGACTTTTGTTGCCATTATTAAGGAACATTCGCCCTTGTTCGTATATTGATGGTTTTAACTTTTTACAGTCATTGGCAACTGCTGAAATTTGGTCTGCAGTAGTTATTTGTATAAGGGGTTCTATCGCGATCAGGAAGCACTACGAGTAAAATTGCATGAAGTTCATTAGGATAACAGTTTGCTACCTAAAACGGACTTTTTAACGAAAAGAATGATATGATTTAGCTGGAATTTTATGATTAGTTTGACATTTTATCATGGTTTTTTTAATGTATAGAATTTTATCTTGTGATGCTGTTAATCTTTTTATGGTTCTCGTAACTGAAATAAAGTTATTCTTGACTTGACACATCATCCTCTAACTGTTCATTCCATCGTTGATGCTTTTCTTTTCCTAAAGTATCTAACCGTGCTTGTAGCCCAGCCATGTACGCTGGCATGCCTGTCTTTTGCTATACCTTTTGTTCAATGGAAGCTGTTCAACTATGAGGAGATTTCTGGTAATTTCTTTGTGTAGATAACTCATAGTTTTTCACTTTTCTCTGCAATCAGTGAGTTACATGATCTCCAAATAGGGCTAAATATATTTTATTTGAAATATTCCTTCCAATTCTAAGGAGGAGGGTGAGACATTCTGTAGTGATATTTTTGAGAAAATGGTGTGATCAGCCCTTCCTTGGAGCTGCCTTCCTGATTCTCCCAGTGCTTCTGTATGAGTCTTTTATAGGAAAATAGACAACCGCAGATGTTTTGTGGTTTCCCATTTCAGGACATCGGGCATTTGAGGGGTTTGAAGTTTGTACCTTAAAATGTGACTTTGAAAAAATAAGGAGCAACCTGGGTGGTCATTTGGGGCCAGTATTCAAAATACAAGACCCAGAGTGGTAACATGCCTGATAAAAGTCTATTTTTTTGTTGCTCATGAATACCTGTGTACTGCATAAGGGATGTATTTAGCAAGTATAGAGTTTTGCTTAGGTAACTCAAAGATGCACCAATGGGAAGGCAGGTCTGCCTCAGCTGCAAACCTGGGCTTCTCATCATTGATGCTCTTCACTTGTGTGCAGGTATAGGATGGGAGTGGATTAGACTTTCCACATCATGAGCTCCTACATTTTTCAAGCCTGTGGCAGCGTTGGTGGTGTGCTGCCTTATGCTGATACATCTGCCTTCTCTTCTTGCTTATTGGTGTGGCATATGTATTGATTAAGGATCATTGGTTTTGTGGCAGTGGTGCTGATAGAATAATGTACTACAAGGCTGATCACAAATTGCTCACTGACATTTTACGAAGAGCCTTTAATTTTACAATTCAACCTATGTATTGATAGGGCAAAATGTCCAGTTGCAGAGAATCTACCTAATGAATATGAACTGGACAGGTCTACATCTGCAACCATCTGTAATTGGCTACAAACAGAAGGATGGTGTCCTGCAAGGAAGAGCAGACCAGTGTCCCTGTGTTTGCATTCCAAAAATATGACATCTTTTTTTTAAAGGTGTCTACACGATTCCCAAGGAAGAAGCTGTGCATTGGGGACAGCTTTCTCTTTGTGAATCTGTTACCACTTCTTTTGACATTTAAGTTGCACATGCATTTCCTTCAGGTGGAGCGTATTGCAATTTGAAAAAACACGACAGCTCATTTGCGTCAGCTTATTTGCTGCAGATTGAATGCATTGTGGTTAATACTGTACAACGTTTCTATTGCCCGGTGGTGTTTGTGTTATGGTATGGTGCCTTTGGTGAAAACAAGATCGCGAAGGGAACAAGGTAGAGGAAAAAAGGCCTAACGATATGTATTTGGACCAACATTTACAACCTTAATGGAAGATCCCTCAGAAGAGAGTGAATTATCGATGTGTGGGGATAAGTTCAAACCACCCGCTATTATTTAGAAAAAATTGCTATCTGAGAATCATTTAAGAATGACTAATGGAAAAAAAGGGTTTAGGATTATTTCTATAGCCAGTCCTGGAAAGTATGATTGATTGCTTTCAATGATTTAAGACTGTAAATCACCTGACCAGTGTTATCATATTTGTGCACATAACACTCAGTATAGTAGTATTTCTTACTGGTCCATGGGAATAAATGATTACAATTTGTTTGGGGCTGTTACATCGTTTTTGATGATTTGAAAATTATATTTACTTTGATTAGGTTAACATCAGTAGGTCACAATTAGAAAAACCAGACCCCAAGTTTGCATTAGTAGGCCTCAGCTTGCTTGCATTTATATCCATTTTAAAGCTGCTGAAGATGAATGCAAAATTCAATGTTTTTTAAAGAGCCTGCGTTCATATTTTCCTCCTTTGTCCTTCCATTTCAGAAAATAAGCAAAATAGAATTCATTTTCATGGTGAATTTTTCTTTGTGCTGCATAAAATGTATTTACTTGGTTGTCTTAGAAGTAAGCCATGTCAGGATGAACTAATTCAGTTAAAACTCTTTTGCTCTGGCCTGTTCAGTGGCCTATTCATTTAATGTCACTTATTATTTGGTGTTGCAAAGTTATTTCTCTATGACTTAATGTTTAATTATGCTATGCAAAGTAGGTGTTCCTAAATGTTTCTTGGATCATGTACCATGTTTATACAAATTAATGATTTGTTGTTAGCCCTGTGATCTCCATTCACAACATGTCAAGAGTGGGCCTTTCACTGCGCCTTTCACTGTCTGAAAACATGTAAATGTTGTCCCTTTTGGGATGTGTGCCAGACTTTCCCTGCTTTTTAAATTGTGCAGTCTTCACACTAGTCTGTCTATTGACATTTCTTTGGTTTAGATATTGAATTGCTTGTAAATAGACCTTATGTTGATCCTCTTCCATCTGCATTATTTGATTATTGATGCTGATACGCATCGGAGTGACTGTTTTTGCTTTCTGTAATGATTCCTAAATCCTAATACACCATTATGGTTTTTACTTTGAATCGTGTCCAGTGAAGGTGTCTATTTATCATTCTAGGGCAAATGTCCCGTCAGACACATAGGGCCTGATTCACAGAACTAACTTACGTCAAAAACGTAAAGTTAGTCTTTTTGGTATTCACAGAATACACTTATTCATTTTGGTATTCACAGAATGAACTTACTCATTTCGGTATTCACAGAAGTTAGTAGTCCTAACTTTAGGACTCCTAAATGCCTTCTGTGAATACCGAAAGTCTTAAAGTTAGGATTTTTCTCAGTTTAGGAGTAGTAAAGTTAGATTTACTACTCCTAAACTGAGAAAATCCTAACTTTAAGACTTTCGGTATTCACAGAAGGCATTTAGGAGTCCTAAAGTTAGGACTACTAACTTCTGTGAATACCGAAATGAGTAAGTTCATTCTGTGAATACCAAAATGAGTAAGTGTATTCTGTGAATACCAAAAAGTACTAACTTTACGTTTTTGACGTAAGTTAGTTCTGTGAATCAGGCCCATACAGTCCTGTTCATGAGTACCAACCCTTTTAACTTTTTAGTTAAGGTGTTGCCAGACATTTTGGTAAAGAAAGGCGGGCAATGATAGAATTAAAATTGGGAAAGAATTTGAATTCCATTGCCCTGGAATTGTATGGGTTAATGCTGGTGCTCCTGTGCATTTTATCGGGTAACATGAGTATCAATAGGGCTTTGTGTAAAGAGTTGTCTTGTGTGATGTCTTATGCAGATTATGTTGTCTTGCGACGTGATTTAGAGTGTCATCATATTATTGAATGGCGTGTTGTTCGTGTTATGTCAATGGTATTTTGTTTTGCGCATGTGCCGAAAATTTAATGCTGCATTGTACTGTACTGCATTGGAATGTATTGAGTGAGTTTTTGAAGTTTTGCAAGATCTCAAGATTTTATAAAGTGTCTGCTAAATAAGGTGTGGCGCCAGATTAAATTAAAGGTTTTTAGAATCCTTAATATTCCAGTTGTAAATGCAAAATAATCAGAGTTAGTGATGTTTATTCCTGCGCACGTGGATAGACCTGCCCATTCAAACGGTAGGTTAACACTGGTCAAAAGCATATCTTAAGTGTAATTGGTAGTGCCTCTGTGGTATTCTTTTCCCTTGTGGTGAATTTGATCTCCTTCCCATGTCCTGATAAAGAAGTCAAAAGATTTATTTGTTTTGATTATTAACATTACGTACTGTGTTTTGCCTAGTTTCTTTCTTTGTTTTGTTGTCTTGAATCGCATTTTGATTGGCTGTGCTAGTCTTACACGCATTGTGATAGCTAGGATGAGGTTACGATGGGTTCACATTTGAATAAGTCTGCTATTCCTACTTGAGAAGGAGAGACTTTGCCTCCAATTGTTACCCCCGCCCATGAGCTGTTGGTGCACTGTTAGACATGACAACCATGGCGTGATATTCCCCCAAACGTTTTGCCTTCACTCCTCCTTTTTTGCTGAATACGTTTTTGTTCACATTAGGACTCTGTGTTTTTTACCACTGCTAACCAGTGCTAAAGTGCTTGGCTTTCTCCTTCAAACAGGGTAAAATTGGACTACATCTAATTGGCACATTTAATTTATTAGTAAGTGGCATTAACTGTACCCAGGGCCTATAAAATAAATGCTGCTAGTGAACCTACAGAACTTATTGTGCCCGTCCCTAAAATAGCCTTTTAAAGCATGTCTCAGGCCTGACACTATAGCCTGTAGTGCAATTTTAAACTGCCATTTTGACCTGGCAAAAAAAAACCTTTTGTCAGGACGAAACCTTACTTCTTAATACATATGAATCACCCCTAAGGTAGGACCTAAAGTCTCAAAGGGCAATGTATGTAAAATGTAGGATATGTGGGTTTACTTTTTACATGTCCTAGTAGTGGAAAACTCCTAAAGTTGTTTTTCAATGTTGTAAGGCCCATCTCTCCCACTGACTAACACTGGGTTACCCTATTACATTTAATAAGTACTAATTTTGCATTGGGAGCAGGCATTTACTGTTTACACACAAATGAATTATAATTCAAAATCCTCTTTAATGATAAAGTCGGATTTTAAGTCACAATTCTAAAAATACCACTGTGAGAAAGTTGGCATTTTATTGTCCTAACCATTTGTGCCTTCTGCCAGCATCCTGGGTCACATGACTGTGAATGGCTCTGCTGCTGGGGTTTCTGTATTGCTTCCAGGCAGTAACACAAAAGGGGCTTAGGTGTAGACAGGATGGGTCATCCTGGAGGAATGAGTGGGAGGAGCTGTACCCAGTCCCACTTACATTTCGACAGGCTTTGCCTCCTAGCCAAACAAAGGAATCTGAGATCAGGCCTTTTGTCATTCTCTGACAGTTTGGTGCAGTGACTGGGGAAGTAGAAGAACTTTCCACAACCAGATGTTGGGGCAGGACAGGGAATCCCCCCAAACTGGCTCCAGGTATAAGTATTGGACCTCCAAAGCCACTCTTCAGAAATCTCCTGGACCTGTGGAAGTTACAGAAGGAGGACTGCCATGCTTCTTAAAGGACTGGCTTGCTGTCTGAGAAGGAAGACTGGACCTGCTTGCCTTCATCCCAGACTAACCAGAGTGACTCTAAGGATCCGTTGGCCGAACCCCTGTGTGAGCTACAGGGACACAACAGGCTTAAGATGCCTCTTTGCAACTGCCCAGCTGCACTGGACCTGTCTGAGCCCTGCTGCTGCCCTCTGCCTGGAGTCCTGATCCCCAAGAGGTGCCACCGAGGTCCTGGACCCTTGGCTGGCATTAGAGTGTACTCCTCCCTGCCCAACTATGGGTTTCATCAAATCTGATGCAGTGTAGCTCGATGCAGGACCTCGCATGCCCTCGCAGCACCTGACTAGTTGTCTCATCGGAACCAACGGAAAGCTTTGTAACTCGACCCAGGACCCTGCATCGCGGCCCTCACAGCTCCTGATCAGAACCGACAAGTTGCAACCCTACGATGGACATCGCATCGCAGCACCGTGCAGTCCCTGATTGAACCCAACGCTGAGCGACGCAAAGTCAGCCTGAACTTGTAACTTTGTCCTAATCAGGTGCAACCAGATATCCACTATTGTTGCTTTGTGTTTTTATGTGCTATTTTCACTCAAAACTTTGAATTTGGATATCTCCAGTTCGACTGATTGGAACTTTAGTGTTCTGGTATCATTTTATTTATTAAAATGAACTCTATGTTTCTAAATTAGTTTAGGATTTCTCTTCTGTTGTGTTTTCACTTTATTACTGTTTGTGTTACACAGTGCCTCTAAGTTAAGACTGACTACCTTTGAGCCAAGCTATCAGAGGGTTAGGCACAGGTTAATTTAGTGACTTTTGTTTTTCACCCTGATAAGGACTGTGGTTTTTGCCTGGGTATGGTTTCCATCCCTATCAACCAATAACTCAATTTCTTATATGAACTCAGGATTATGTACCTGCCTGTGGCTTAACAAATGGAATAGAATCACTGTGAATGTTATAAAGTTACAGTTTCCTGTGCATGGTACGTTTGATGAGAAAACAATTGAAAATTTGAGGCATATTATGTTTGAGATGAAATCGCAGTCTATACCTGAGCAGTATGAAGCCCTGAACAAATGGGATTATGTGGCAAATGAGAAAGCACATAAGAAACTGCTTAATGGTCAGGTTAGAAAGGCTTTTAACAATTGACTAGATGTGAAATTACATTTACGGAAGAAAGCATGGCATCACAAAGTGTTAGATGTTGCTTTTGACTTTACCGTAATTACTGTTAGATGAAAACAAAACAAAGGATGAGAAAAATAAAAATCAGAATGAGAAAAAAGAAGAGAAGTGAAAGAGAGTGATTCTGAGTGAGAGGATGAGTGTATTGATAAATTGTTAATTGTACCGAAAACAACTCTGTGTATTGAGGCTTAGGTGCAAGTGCAAGAAACGGGAGCAGGGGAGCGGAGTGTGATGAGAGATGAGACTCTCTCTAGTTCATCTTCACAGGGTGAGATGGCAGTGACAGAGACTTTCAAACTCCTATGGGATTTGGAAATTATGGTGCACATGGGAATTTATGGGGGCAAAATTGCAACTTATAATAAAAAAGAACTGGCATTTTAGGGTGTAGAAGCAGGAAAACATGCTCATTGTACATTTGAGAAACTTGAGAAATTGGCTAGAGAATTAAAAGTGAGTTTGAAACAAAATAGAATTTGTGAGTCATATAAGACTGACTGAAAATGCATTGAGTGCTACAGTCTATACGGATAGTCAATATGGTTTTGGAGTGGTCCATGATTTTGGTCAGTCGTGGTCACAAAGGGGTTTTATGACATCAATTGGTAGACCCATTAAAATGGACCATGAAATCTAGATTTACTAGAGGCCCTACTATTTCTGAAAAAGATTGCAGTTTAACGTGCACATAGGAGTGAAGACGATATGGTCTCATTGAGTAATAATTTTACTGATAAGGTTGCAAAGTACTGTGATCTTGTATCTGGTACATTAGAATCAAATAAAAAACCTGAATATTAAATGCAAAATGCTAAAAGCTTCTTGTCAATGTCAGTCCAACATTTGGAAGAGTTTAGGGACTGAGAAATAATATCTATCTCTCTCTCTCTATATAAATATATAGAGAGAGACTAGAGACTCTCTCTAGTTCATCTTCACAGGGTGAGATGGCAGTGACAGAGACTTTCAAACTCCTATGGGATTTGGAAATTATGGTGCACATGGGAATATATATATATATATATATATATATATATATATATATATCCTGCAAACTCGTCCCAAAGTTCCTGTTCATGGAAAAGACGAAGCGTACCCAAAAGATGCAGTGCTTACAACTTTATTGTGTGCCCAGCACCGCCGCCATTACGCGTTTCGATCCTCATGGGACCTTGATCACATGACACGTTACCAGGTACTATTCCCACATTTAAAGTGACAGTGCATGACTCATTATCATAGACATGGAAAAAATCTTTTACAATGTTTCGCTGGTTTCTCTGCAAGAGAGTCTAATGTGCAAATAACGCTAGTAATACAAATCAAAGAGTACATATTATTTAAATACACCCTGGACCATGGACATGTTTTCCTAATAGATTGCCCCTTGATCCGTTCTCATTTTGAGAGATGTTATATGTGCATATGATACTAATCAATGAGTTACTCTAATAAATACATAAATAGCGTAAATGAATGTTTAAAAACTACTTAAAGGTAACGGTTCGTAAACAATTTCCTACATCTCAATAGACAAAGCAATTTAAAGCCTCTCAATATCAATGTCAATTGTTGCACAATTGCTATACCATGCGAACCAACATTGACATAAAGCCCAAGTGGGCAATGATTCTTAGCAACCAAGTCATAGATAAAATTACTAGTGTGAAAATAGTGTCACATAGAAAGTGATGATAAAACCCGAATGTGCAAAATTAGTGCAAATTAAAACAATCCATTTAAAAAAACATTATATATATACATATACACATTAGGAAATTACAGCAGCGTGGACATATCTAGACTTTCTACTACACAGCCAAAGAAATACAATTTTACAAATGTGTGAAAAAGTCCTCACTAAAGTTTAAACCATTAGGTGTCTTTGTATCCATTTCTAAAATGTATTTTGTTTCCAGCTTTCTCAAAAGGCCTTCCTGATCCCCACCTCTCCTTAATGGTGGAATTGAGTCGACCACAAAATATCGCAACTCACTAGATTTCTTGGCATGCAATTCATCAAAGTGTCTAGCAACTGGGTAGGACAAATCCCCATTATTGATTGCCCGTATGTGCTGGAGTATCCTCTTGTGGACCTGCAGCCTCGTGCTTCCCACGTACCGCAGTCCACAAGGACACTCCAGCACATACACCGCATATTCTGTCCTGCAGGTAAGTTTTTTGTCAATCTTTATGGGCCTGTTCTTAAACGGTATGGTGTACTCAGTCTTGCTAGTTCCATGTTTGCATGCTTTGCAGACTGCACATTTAATAAAGCCTTTACTGACCGTCAGCCAAGATGTATTATGTGTTATTTCAGGGCTACTAGTAACTAATGAATCGCTCATAGAGCGTGCTTTTCTAAATGTTAAGTTGGGTGATCTGGTTATGCGACCCCTGACCTTGACTGGTAGGTCGCTCCCCCACCACACAGCTCCGTCTGTGTGCCCTGCTGCTGCCCCTGATTGTGCTAGTTTTTCCTTTCTGTGCCCCCTTGCTGCCCCTGATTGTGCTCGTTTTTCCTTTCTGTGCCCCCCTTTGCTGCCCCTGATTGTGCTAGTTTTTTCCTTTCTGTGCCCCCCTTGCTGCCCCTGATTGTGCTCGTTTTTCCTTTCTGTGCCCCCTTGCTGCCCCGGATTGTGCTCGCTTTTCCTTTCTGTGCCCCCCTTGCTGCCCCTGATTGTGCTCGTTTTTCCTTTCTGTGCCCCCTTGCTGCCCCTGATTGTGCTCTGCTTTTCCTTTCTGTGCCCCCTTGCTGCCCCTGATTGTGCTCATTTCTTTTTCCTTTCTGTGCCCCTTGCTGCCCTGATTGTGCTCGTTTACCCTTCTGTGCCTGTTTCCCGCCGCTGCGCCCTGCGGCCCCGCCCCTCACTGCCCATTCGCTGCCCCATTCCCTGCTCCTCCCTCCCACCTCCCCATTTCTGGCGGCCGCTGCGTGGTGAAGAGAGCGACCCCTGACCTTGACTGGTAGGTCGCTCCCCCACCACACAGCTCCGTCTGTGTGCCCTGCTGCTGCCCCTGATTGTGCTCGTTCTTCCTTTCTGTGCCCCCTTGCTGCCCCTGATTGTGCTCGCTTTTCCTTTCTGTGCCCCCCTTGCTGCCCCTGATTGTGCTCTGCTTTTCCTTTCTGTGCCCCCCTTGCTGCCCCTGATTGTGCTCGTTTTTTCCTTTCTGTGCCCCCCTTGCTGCCCCTGATTGTGCTCGTTTTTCCTTTCTGTGCCCCCTTGCTGCCCCTGATTGTGCTCGTTTTTTCCTTTCTGTGCCCCCCTTGCTGCCCCTGATTGTGCTCGTTTTTTCCTTTCTGTGCCCCCCTTGCTGCCCCTGATTGTGCACGTTTTCCTTTCTGTGCCCCCTTGCTGCCCCTGATTGTGCTCATTTCTTTTTCCTTTCTGTGCCCCCTTGCTGCCCCTGATTGTGCTCGTTTTTCCTTTCTGTGCCCCCTTGATGCCCTGATTGTGCTCGTTTTCCCTTCTGTGCCTGTTTCCCGCCGCTGCGCCCCTGCGGCCCCGCCCCCTCACTGCCCATTCGCTGCCCCATTCCCTGCTCCTCCCTCCCACCTCCCCATTTATGGCGGCCGCTGTGCGGCCGCGCTGCTGGCGCGCCTAAGGCAAGCCCGTCCGCGCCGTGACCGCGCCCAGCGCCAGACCCCCTGGTCCGGGCATCCCCCGCGCCCGCCACATCAACAGACGCCGATACGACGCCAGCACCCTCCACGCACTGAACCCCGGAAAAGATCACGCCTGCTACCAGGCCACCCCGAAGCGCACCCAAGGGCCCTTCACCTGCCGGAACTGCAGCTTCGCCAGCACCCGCCCCGCCAAACCACCGCCCAGGAAAGAACCCAACTACCTCAGATGCATCCTCCTCAACACCCGCTCCGCCCGCAAACACGCCATCGAACTCTGGGACCTTCTCGACTCAACCTCCCCAGACGTCGCATTCCTGACGGAGACCTGGCTGAATCCCGCTTCAGCCCCCGACATCGCCATTGCCATCCCGGACGGATACAAGATCACCCGCAGGGACCGCACCAACGGAGTCGGAGGAGGCATCGCCATCGTCCACAGGAACACCCTCAGAGTCTCAACCAACACCGACGACACCCTCAGCACCGCCGAACACATGCACTTCCAGATCCACACCGATCCCAACACCACCCTCAGAGGAACCCTCATCTACAGACCCCCGGACCCCGACCACAGTTCAGCGATTCCATCGCTGACTTCGTCAGCACACACGCCATCGCCTCCACGGACTACATCCTCCTCGGGGACCTGAACTTCCACCTCGAGAACAACAAGGACACCAACTCCACCACCCTGATCGACAACCTCGCCACCCTCGGACTCAGACAGCTCGTGACTACACCCACCCACGCCGCCGGCCACACGCTAGACTCCATCTTTTCCGCAAGCCCACACGTCTCCTTCAACCACACCTCCGAACCCCACTGGACTGACCACCACTGCATCCACTTCACCTACAGGAAGCCCACCACGCACCACCGCACCGAACAAATGCCTCGCCGCTGCTGGAGCAGAGTCACGGAAGACCAGCTAACCACAACCCTCGCCCTGAGCCCACCCGCCGAACCCTCCGACCCCGACACCGCCGCCCGCAACCTCAGACAGTGGATCGACGACTGCGCCAACACCCTCGCCCCGCTCAAGAATCCGCCCAACAGCCACACCAGCAGGAAAGCCACCTGGTTCACCGAAGACCTCCAGGCCTCCAAACGAACATGCCGAAAACTGGAGAAGATCTGGCTCCAATAACGGACAGCGGACAGCTACGCCGCCCACAAGAGCGCCACCCGCAGTCACCATCACCTCATCAGATCCGCCAAAAGGGCCTCACTCAAAGACCGCCTAGACAACAACGCACACAACAGCAAAGAGCTCTTCAACATCGTGAAGGAACTCTCCAACCCCAGCTCCAACACCAACGACATCCAGCCGTCGCGAGACCTGTGCGACTCACTGGCCACCTTCTTCCACCGCAAAATCGCCGACATCCACGACAGCTTCAACACCACGACCGTCCCGGCAACCACCGAGACCACTGCCCCCACAACCACCAACCGCCTGCTCTCCTGGACCAACATCAACGACGAGGACACCAGCGAGATCATGAACACCATCCACTCCGGTTCACCGCTAGACCCGTGCCCTCACCACATCTTCAACAAAGCCAGTACAGCCATCGCGCCCCATCTCCGGAAAATAATCAACATCTCCTTCGAGACAGCAACCTTCCCGGAAAGCTGGAAGCACGCCGAGATCACCGCCTTACTCAAGAAACCCAAGGCAGACCCCAAGGACCTCAAGAACTTCCGACCCATCTCTCTGCTCCCGTTCCCCGCGAAGGTCACCGAGAAAATCGTCAACAAACAACTGACCCGCTACCTCGAGGAGAACAACATCCTGGACCCTTCCCAGTCCGGCTTCCGCAGCAACCACAGCACCGAAACCGCCCTCATCGCCGCCACCGATGACATCAGGACCCTGCTAGACAACAGAGAAACAGCAGCCCTCATCCTCCTGGACCTATCAGCCGCCTTCGACACGGTCTGCCACCACACACTACGAACACGCCTTCACGACGCCGGGATCCAAGAGAAGGCCCTGGACTGGACCACATCCTTCCTTTCCGGCAGAACACAAAGCGTCCGCCTCGCCCCCTTCCGATCCAAGGCCACCAAGATCATCTGCGGCGCACCCCAAGGCTCCTCCCTCAGCCCAACGCTGTTCAACATCTACATGGCACCCTCGCCCACGTCGCCCGACAGCACAACCTCAACATCATCTCCTACGCCGACGACACCCAGCTGATCCTCTCCCTCACCAAAGACCCTCACACCGCCAAAGCCCACCTCCACGAAGGAATGAAGGCCGTCGCCGAATGGATGAGGACCAGCCGCCTGAAGCTGAACTCGGACAAGACGGAGGTCCTCATCCTTGGTTCCAACCCTTCAGCCTGGGATGACTCCTGGTGGCCAACATCATTGGGAACAGCCCCGCCACCCACCGACCACGTACGCAACCTAGGGGTCATCCTCGACCCCACCCTCTCCATGACTAAGCAGGTCAACGCCGTTTCCTCATCCTGCTTCAACATCCTCCGAATGCTCCGCAGGATCTTCAAGTGGATCCCCACCGAAACAAGAAAAACAGTCACCCAGGCCCTCGTCACCAGCAGGCTGGACTACGGAAACGCCTCTCAAGCAGGAACGACGGCTAAGCTCCTGAGACGGCTGCAACGCATCCAGAACGCCTCTGCACGTCTTATCCTCGACATCCCCCGACGCAGCCACATCACACCCCACCTGAGAGACCTGCACTGGCTCCCTGTCAACAAGAGGATAACCTTCAAGCTCCTCACCCACGCACACAAAGCACTCCACAACTCCGAACCAGCCTACCTCAACAGACGACTCAGCTTCTACACCCCCACCCGCCAGCTCCGCTCGACCAACCTCGCCCTCGCCACAGTCCCCTGCATCCGGAAAACGACCGCCGGCGGCAGATCCTTCTCCCACCTCGCCGCCAAGACCTGGAACACCCTCCCCACCAACCTCCGACAGACCCAAGACCTACTGGCCTTCAGAAGACTCCTCAAGACCTGGCTCTTCGATCAGTAGCAGCACCACCCCCCTCTTCCCCCAGCGCCTTGAGACCCTCGCGGGTATGTAGTGCGCTTTATAAGTGACATGATTGATTGATTATCACCCAACACAGGATCATTTTTTACTAGACACCAGTTTTTATTGACAATTTTTCGAATTGTCTGATGTTGGTTGCTGTACGAAAGTATGAGTCTTGAGGGCTGTACTGTCTCAGAAGGCTCATCACTACGTACTTTGCTTATCAATGCCCTTGATCTGCCCTGCTCATTGGCTTTGGCCATGGCTGTATCTACTGCACTGGACATGTAACCTCGTGAGATGAATCTCATACGGTATTCAGACTGTGCTCTCAAGCAGTCTTCATCAGAACTACAGATTCTTCTAATACGGAGCATCTCCCCAAAGGGGATGCTGCGGATTAGATGTGCTGGATGGTGACTCGATGCATGAAGCAGCGAGTTACCTGCTGTGTCCTTCCTGTGCAGTCTAGTGTGCAGTTGTGTATTCTTTATCAGGATTTCAACATCCAAAAAGCAAATTGACTCACGACTCACCTGGCCAGTGAATCTCAAGTTTAAATCATTGTCATTGATTCGCTCAATAAATTGTTGGGCCCCAATCTCCGAGCCCTTCCAAATAATGAGCAAATCATCTATGTATCTGTACCAACGTATTATATGGTTATTCATGACATCTTCATAAGTGGACCTGTTCCTCCCACAGCCCCATATGCAAACAAGCATAACTGGGGGAGAAACAGGCCCCCATAGCCACACCTCTAACCTGCTGGTATACTTGCTTCTGAAACAAGAAAAAGTTGTTCTCCAGACACATAGATATAATGGCTATAAGCATTCTATTATGTTCATAATAGCAAATTGGTCGTGAGTTTAGGAAATATTCTACAGCTTTTAATCCATCTCTGTGGTGGATGCTCGTATAAAGTGACGAGACATCTAAAGAAATGAGCAAAAAATCATCATGCCATACAACATCAGTCAATTTCCGTAGTAAGTCACCTAGTACAAAGGATGGTAATGACCTCACATGTTCCTGTAGAAAAAAATCGACATACTTGCTGGCATTCTCCATAATGCTATTACATGCCGATATTATAGGCCTGCCCGTTGGTATTAATTTGTCCTTGTGTATTTTCGGTATAAAATATGCAACCGGCATTACAGGATAATCATTTTTGAGAAAGCGGAATTCGTCCATTGATGGGAGACCTGTACTCTTCCATGCCAACAATTTAGAATAGAACGAGTTCCAAGAGGATTTAACCGTTGCCATGTCACTCTGTCTGTAACAGTCTTTGTCGTTAAGTTGATTTAAGGCCTCAGTCATATACATATCGCGAGGCCAAAGTACGACGTTGCCGCCTTTATCAGATTGTCTGACTATTACATTGTTGTTGAGCCTCAATTTTTTCATTAATTTGGAATAGGCATCATCCTGGACGGTGTAGCATTTTTTGATTGCACCCAGTTTTTTGTAAAGGATTTTCAATTCTTGTGACACCTTTTCGTGAAATACATCGATGTTGTCCCTCAACATTACAGGGCAAAATGTAGATTTTGGTTTAAATGGGGTCAAAACACCAATGTCTCGTCTATTTGATAAATGGCTATGAGTTGTCATTACATAGTCACCTTCTTGTTGCAGCGCTTCAAGATCTCGTAAAAGCCCTACATCACCAACAGTTAAATTTGGAGCGCTTGTATCCATGTTCAATGACCCCTTCCATTGGTTTCTTTTATCAGGGCCTTGCATGAGATGAAATTTTTGTAGTTTTAACTTCCGCACAAATTTGTACATATCTATATGACTTTGTGCGTAATTAAAATCGCTCCTAGGCCTGTATGATAAACCTAAAGAAAGTATAGTATTTTCACTCTCAGTTAAAACGATGTCTGTGAGATTGATGACAGTTTGGGCATCACACTTCTGCATACCAATACTCATTTCCGATTCCATTGTTTCCTTGTCTTTCTGTTGTTTTGCTTTTTGCCTGCGCTTTTTGCAGCATAGTCGTCTTTCCCATCTTTTTCTGTTGTTTGTGAGTTGCCTTTTGCATCTTGCACACGTGGACGAAGTGTTTGTCGCCTGTCCTGGCGCAGGCAATCCACCTCCTGCGCCAAGGAAAACTTCTGAAACCCCGACCTTTGAGCTTTTGTGCATTCACTTTCTGAGCCGCTATCAATTGCCGAGCTCAAATCCGATATTGACGTCTCAGAGGGCAATTCATTAGATACTATATTTGTAGCTGATTCTGAGGGAGTCGCCTTTGCATGCATTGTCACATTATCATATTTTTTTGAGAAGGTAAATATGCGGCCATGTTCGTAATCAAGTTTATCGCGCTGAAACTTGAAAGTCTTTCTTTTCTTTATTATCAACTCTTCATGAGCCAAACGTGAGACCATATCTTCTCTGTACTTAGTGATCTGGGCAGTCACCTCCACTTTATTAATTTCCATATTCAAGATATCGATTTCTTTTTGGAGTGTTTCTCGATCACTCTCAGCATATTTTACCAGAAGTACCACCAACCTGCGTGACGACTCCAGATTACATACAGCCCACTCTGAAAGCATTCTCGGGTCAGGGTTCTCATAGCTCGGGGCCAGCATAATGCGAAGCCCCCTCGGTATACGTCCCACTTCCAGGTATCCACTTAAAGACCTGAACTCCCACCACTTTGCCTGTTCTGCTTTCATCAACTTTTCAAGTTTCCTAAAGAGCTCACGCATGGTGGGATTCGAGTCAGGTACAAGATGTATAGAAGAGCTGGATGGCTGCTCCCCGCTCGGGGAATTATTAAACATGTCACACGCTGCTGCTTCCCGCATTCGTAACGTGTCGGCGGTCATGGTGCATACAAACTTGGGGCAATTCACAAACTAAACCCAGGCGCCTGGATGAATACCGGCACCCGCGTTTCACTGCTGCTCCTTCACTAGAGACTCTCTCTAGTTCATCTTCACAGGGTGAGATGGCAGTGACAGAGACTTTCAAACTCCTATGGGATTTGGAAATTATGGTGCACATGGGAATATATATATATATATATATATATATATATATATATATATATATATATATATATATATATATATATAATTATTTATTTATTTCAAAGTTAGTAGTTTAACTACTTCTTAAGTTAAAATTCACACCCTCCACACATGCTTCTGAAAACTAGAAGCTGCTATCCATGCTAAACCAATATAAAACCTCATTCTTCTCAAAATATCTAGAACCACAAAAAAAGAATATGTATCTTTGCAGGAGCAGCATTTAAAAGAGGGAGAAGATTCTAAACTTTGGACCTATATAGTGTTTGATTCTAATTCTGGATTGGTTGTTATGGTAATGTGTATTCTTTACAGGGGCTGCTGTGTGAGTGGCATTAAAAAGATTAATGCATAATGCTAGTCTCCGTATCTTTAATAAAATCTAGATTCTCTCTACATATTCTTTAGAGAATGGCTATTCCCAGGGAAATTATCTTGACAAACATGAGACTGACAAACATGTGAGATTTGCATCTTTCAAAGATTTAAAGACACCATGAATTGCAAACATTGATTTGACACACTTGGCAGGTTTAAAACTGAAAGAAAACATCATTGGCAGAAATTTAACTGAAATGGTACAGAAGGGAATTATACAATTTATTTTGTTTGGTTCAGATGGAATAGCATTGTGACCAATAGACACTGAGGTATGTATGCACAGGTTTCTGTAAATAGCTGCTGGTCCATTGGCAAACAGACCTGATCCCTGATACAAAATATATTCTCCCATGACTGTGCCTACATATAGGGTTCTACTACAAGCCATGGGGGAGCGGCGGCAGCGATCTTCCAACCGCACTATTGCGATTAGGGCTGTTGGACCGCCATTGCCCCACTGCAGCCGACAGGCAACCGCTGTTTCCTGGTGGTCAGGAGGCATCAATATTTTTGGTGGGACCAAGCATATTAAGAGTTTCCTCTCGGTCATGGCTTTCATGGTTGTTTGGCGGTTCCTCCTCCATGAAAACCCTGGTGGAGGAGAAACCCCTTGTGCCTCTGCACCCTGAGGGGCATGCAGGGGGGCACAGCATGTGACCCGTGTGCATGCACCCCAGTTCCTGCATGGCATGGACTTTTCAGTCCATGCCGGGCAGGAACTGACATTGGCGTTCCCATTGCAGCGCCCATTTTTAGAGGCACTACGGTGGGAACGTTAAAAAAAAGTCTGTCAGACAGGAGGAAACTCTTAATCTGGCGGGCGGCCTGATCACCGGTTTGGTGGTGCAGAGTCGGGGTGGATCCGGTGCTGCACCGCCAAACTCATAATCAGGCCCATAGTGTGGGGAAATTATGCTAAAGATGGCTGTCCCATTCTAGTTTGAATGCTGTGAACACATGTGAAAGCTTAATAAAGATATAGATTTGATGGACTTCCTTCTTGGGACACATCCTGTAAAAAATAAAAAGATGTAAATGTACTTTGATGTATGCTGTGCTGCTAAAAAAAGAGGAGCAGACAAAGGGGCAGATTACGATGGCGGATGGACCCGAGTCTGTCCGGCATCGTTCTGGAACTGGAACCGAACGACCTCCAGTTGTCGGTTCCAGCCCAGGAATTAGGATTCGGTCGCAGGCCTATACTTTGCTATGAGAGCATGCATTCCGAACGGAATACATGCTCTCATAGCAAAGAGCAGGGGTGCAGTTCGTCCCTGCACTGGGTGCAGGGATCAACAGGGGGGCACCATAGGTGCCCCCGAGGCTGCCATTCGGCAGCCTTGCACCCATGGCGGCCCTGCTGAGGGTCCCCAAAGCTGTTTCCCAATGCCTTTTTGTGCCAGAAAGGCCGGCACAAAAAGGCAGTGGGAAACTGCCATCATAATCCCTCGGCCGGAAAGAGCCGGACGGGGGATTACTGTGGGCCTTCTGAATGGCGGGCTGGCTCTCTGAGCCCGTCGTAAGCCAGTCGGAAGACTGATTTGGATTCCCTTCCGACCGAGCCCATCGAAATGGCTCAGTCGGAAGGGAATCCGAATCGGTGATTATGATGCGGGCCGGAGGGCTCCGACCGACGGTCGGAGCCCTTACTGCCCGCATCATAATCGGGTCCATAGTCTGAAAGAGAAGCTGCAGAAAGTATTAGAGAAACTGACAAAGAAATAATGCAGAGCCCATTCACAATTATTGACAATGGTTTTCAAACAATCTGAGAACACATATACACCATCTCAACCATTTCTTTTATCTGTTCTCAATCTTTTAAAAGAAAATTTGAATCTTCTGCAACAGGGGGAGGCCCAGAAGAGGTAGTCTCCTTATCAATTACCGCTTTTCATTTATGTGATCGTCAAAAATACAAATCCTAGGGTAAGTATGAAAAACGACACAATACTTTTCTAAAATGCATCAGGAAATTCTCTTTCGAATGCAACTGTTGGACAAAACACAGTCCTGCACAAGCAGTCCTTTGCGATTCTAAAACTTTGCACTGGGTGTTATACGGTTCCCACTAGAAAATGTAGGACTACGTATTAGGACGACAGAAGTTCAGAATGTAGGTACTGAGTCCATCTACACCATCAGAGACTATCGGCCCGAATCCTGACTAGCTCACAGTGCCTCACCTGAACCCCTAAACTAACCAGGGTAGCAGGTGATTTTGGCAACCTCGAACACTCTGATCCCCTAGGGAAGCGTGCAAACAGATCTTACCCCTTTTGTTGTTTACTTATGCATGCCCATGGCAAAACACATGAAAGATACGAAGAGAGTTTTCATTGCATTTATTGAAACTATTGTAATCGTGCATAGAAAGAATGCGCTGTGGTTATTAGGCAGATAAAACAAAGCAAGGTAACCGGCATTATGAACATGGTGAAACAAATGAACATTCCAACCATGGCAATATTAGTTCTGTATCTATATTTCTACCTATCACTACCCCTACTTTGAGAGCATAATGGGTGTACCCTCTGCACAATCTCTAAGGCTAGCTCGAGCCCCCATACTCGGATAACTTGGCCAGGCTATCGGTCTGGAGTGGCTTGGTAATCCCTCTCTGCAGGATGAAAGCTCAGTGTTCGCATGGCAGCATACTGAACACAGCAATTCATCACAGGAACGTGAAGACTGGAATGTTCCTCTCTGAACTCCAATAGGATAGGAGACAGTTTATATATTAAAACCACAGTGTTAGAGATGCAGCTCTGATGTAATGATGCGTCTAGATGTTAGAAGCTGTCGCCGAACGGACAAGATCTTGTTCTCTATTCTAGCCTTGTACTGAGTGTACTAATTAAACAAAGAGAAAGGTTTACTAAAAACAAGCAGCATGTACAGCGTCTTCTTAGAATAATATCATGCAAGCCAAACATGTAAAATATAACATCACTAAAATGATGTCAGCCTAAAATGTGAAACTAAGTGGAGAACCAAAGTGGGTCCTGGAGAGTAATCACTACACCCTCCCCTTGGCCGTGAAAAGACTCAGCTTCTACATAATAAAAAGGAAACTAACCCTATAGTAAAAAAGGTCACGTTCACAAACTACACAAACAGAAATAATATTAAAATATGCCAATTAAAAGCAAATATTAAAACACTACATTTTTGTTAAAAACTATTTATAAAAACAATGTCTGAATTAAAATTAAAAGGATACTCCCAAGATGTCATCCATATTCTCAGGTTTTAAGGAATCGAAAACGGATTCAGCTTCTGCAGACAATATTTCCGCAATAGCCTCGCCGATCAGTTCCAAAGAACAAACATGATCATCACCATCAGGCGATGCTGAAGGCGTGTCTTGCTGCAGTGCACCCACATTAAGAGAGCCCAGGTCCACGAACACAGGAGCCGAAGCATCCAAGGAAGGAAATGGCTCATGGAAAGCATCCTGAAGCAATGGATTTCTCATTGGACAACTCCGGAAATGGGTCCTCATTGGACTCACTAGCAGATTTATGTCCATAGCTTGTACCAATTGCACTGCAAGGCAGATGTCGAGTGCACACTCGAAAGAGCACCACAGATAGTGGGACACAGGCTGCATGCAGGTAAACCACACAGATCGGAAGCACAGGGACCAGTCAGCATTCAGTTCCTGTAGCAAAAACACTCCAAAAAACTGTATCATTCATTCACGACAGCTGGACTGGTGGTAGATCCCTCACCATTAGGCCTTGAAACGGAACATCTTTTGCGGAGCAGCAAAAATAGGACCAAAATACCACAGATTAAGAAAAACACAAGTGGTATGCCTCCGAAATCACTCGAAAACATAGAATGTATGAAGGACAGTATCACTCCAAAGATGGTCTGAACCACGCTCAGAAAGCCAGACTCAAATGCTTTAGAAAGGTGTACCGCACCAGCAGTGTTAGAAGCATTAAAACTGTGATGCACAAGCTCACCAAAATGTTAAGGTAGATTTGTGCATACTAGCGACAGAATTTTGGAGGGCGACCTTGCAACTTGCAGGTCAAAGGTTTCACGGGCAGAAAGAAGTGTCACGTCCTTTGAAACATTAAGGCTTTCAGTCTGCTCAGTTTGTCAAAATTTACCTTGAAAGTTCGAATGGAAGGCCACAAGCTAACCACTGAAGCTGTGTGCGTTGGAGGAAATAGCACAGTATTGCAATAATTTACTTATCTGAGAGATTGAAACCAAATATGGGACACCTGCTCACAACCCACAGCAATCCTGATCGTTCAACTTCCATTTGGAAGTAACTTAATGACTGGACAGATTGAAGAAGCTGGTATTTCCTTTAAATAACAAGCCAAATTTGCCATCGAAACATTACATGCCATGTGCACTGTTATTTATTTACAAATGAGTGGCCGAGCGAATATTCACATTCGTTTCCACTAAGGAACACATCTTGTTTGCCACCAACACATCTGCAATCAAAGAGTAAAAACCACAAATTGTGGATAAAACTCTCCCCTAAAGACTCATATCTGCCTACTGGAAAACGTTTCATGCAAGATTGAATTAAAACATTGAAATTGTCAATCAGAACACCCCACGTATTAACTATACAGCATATGGTGTTTCAGCTACTGTGAAAGGCAACTGCTCTTACTGTTCAATGTTTAACATTGTCTAGGTAGCGTCTTTCTTAGCCATCAGTGGTTGCATACAGGTTAAATTAAAAGCCAAGTATAATTGTGTTGTGTTCAAATAGTGCCAGGGCAGGCGGTGTGATTTTAAGACCTGCAGTGTCCAGCTAAACTGCATAATTGAACTAAGCTGACTCTGCCCACGGTATAACAAGACATATCATTTTGCATAATATTAATTGCAGATGATACAATGTTATTCAAACTGTAAATATGAGTTGACAACATATTCTGCTATTATCAACAAAAACAAGCACTTTTTCAAAATTAGCTTGATCAATTTGCCTTAAATGTGCAGCAGCTTCCATTTGTGATACCTTCCAAATCTAATTATAGGCAGCATAAATAGATCTTTTAGAACACAGAGACTTAGGACAAAACAAGAAATCTTGGAAATCCATCTCTTCCGATAGGATAGAAAGATGTTCTCTTACTGAGGTCAAAGTGGAATGTTGTACCCACTGATGACACAACTTCCCTAAGGAATAGGTAGTTACAATCCCTGAGTTTTGAGACTGGGTGTAATGGGGGTCTGGTCTGCTAGCTTTAAAATCCTGTGTGGAATTTCAAAAATGTGCATGGCAATCATTTGTGTCCACTGGTCACAATATGCACCCATTAGGATTTGAAAGTGTTGAGTTCAATGTACCGTTTAGCACCATACTATTGAGCTGTTCTTTAGTGTAATTTTTTAAATGTTGCCAATTATCAAAATGGGCAATTGAAGGAATACCGGGCAAACGGAATACCTTAATTTTGTTTAATTTAAGAAAATTATTTGTGTTAGAATCAAACATGCTCTAAATAAAGTGTCTGTGCCCTGCACTTGCCATGGTCTAGTGCCCTAAACTGATTTTAAATCAATGGTGTCTATCCAATAGTCATAGCCTTTCACGGCTAGTTGGGAAACGAACAACTCCAAATATATCAATTTAGTTTCCGTGAGCATATTTTTTTCCTTGGGAGGAGGCAAGTTAAAAGTAAAAGGAAATTGGGTTCAATGAATTATGACCAGAAAAAATATGCAAATTTGCTCATGTATGTTTTGGAGCTACCATTGGGGGAGTCGGGCAATGTTCTCATTGTGCAAAATTAAAAATTGTGCATCGAACACTTGCTCTGTGTAAATAATGGTGTGCATACTGGTGATAACAAAACATTTCTCCATAATTAGCAGAGTTAAGGTGAAGATCTTCACTTTCAAATACAGTATAATGTTCAAGCTCTAAGAGCATTGAGGCAACTGTCTTTACATCCCAATCATCAGAAACAAACCCAGGTGTAATTATATCACCCATTCCCACGTTGAATACATAAGGAATCTGCAGAGTCTCTGTAGGACCAAAAGTATTATATGGGACATTATCCCAAACAATTCCCTCAAGTACTGGAAAAGCTGAAATGTTCACAAGGGACAGGACTCGTTGCACTTTGTGTGAAGATGAATGAGGTTTCAACACCTCGACCACCAGTTCTGCAGTTGAGCGTTTTGGGAGAATTTGTCCATTTATCAGCATGAAGAAACCAGTCACAAATTCAATCCAAAGAAGCAGAAAAAAATAACACAATGGCAATCCAAATGTAAAGCCAAGGAGGGACCAGATAAGTGTGTTTCGATCAAAGAAAAAGTCACATACACAATGTAGTGAAATTTTAGAGGAATCAGGAGAAAAGTCTTCAATATCCACAAAATAGCCAGAAGCAGTCTGTTGGAAACACTGGAGCTGTAGTTGGCATAAGAGAACAGGTAGACACCTCCAAAGGTGGGTCATCATAAACAACTCTGTTGTTAGAAGTAGCTGAAGCAAGTGTTATACTCACATCCGATGTGTGGCTTGTATTTGTAGCGGTAACAGGAATCAACAATAGTTCATTCTCTGCCCTCCCCAGCCGGGGGGAAACAGCATTGGTGTTGCTTAAAATTTGTAGAGGATATTCCTGTAGGGTAGCGAGAGGAGTTAGGGAACTACCCAGGAGTCCTTGTGGCCTAATGTGTAGTACTGGCCGCACGATGCAATTTTACTTGATGAATGGAGAAAAGTAATTTTTCTTTACAACCAGCAAGCAGTGGCAAAATACTGGTTCTTGTACCTTGAATGCGAAGGACTGGCACTGGTGCACAGTATGATGGGCCAAATTCCTTCTTTACTGCACTTTTTTCCCATACTAGATCTCCCCTCTTGGAATCCAGCCGGAAGGTGCTGGTTGCTTCTTTACTCCGTCAGTGGCAGAATTTTCCAAAAGTTTATTTGACCACTTATCATAGAAGTCTTGTAATTCCTGTAAGACATCGAAACGTTCATTTATGTTAAAAGGTGTGACTGCCGCCACAGTGTCAGGACCGTCAAGTTCTGGAAAGTACATCTGGATGCCAAACAAGACTTCGTAGGGGTCCAGCCACCCAGAGATTGTCTAGGCAGATTATTTAATGCTCTCTGTACCCCGTACATGTGATGGATCCAACTACAACCTGAACCTAATACTCTAGCGGCTAAGGATTCCTTTAAGTCTCGATTTTTCCTCTCCACTATCTAATTTCTCTCAGGATGATAGGGCGAAGAATAATGCACAGCTACACCTAGGGTTGCCATAGTATCCCTGTAAGCTTTAGAGGCACAATCAGGGCCCTACTCCAAGCAGAATACAACTACTGTCAGGGACTGTCCGGGACTATGTCGGGAACACAGTCAGGGACTTGGGCAAGGACTGGGAACGGGGTAGAAAACGTACACAGAGAGAGGAGTACAGCGCTGCCCAGGATCACACAGGAAGTCATAGGAGAAAAGAGATCCAAAGGGGAAGCCTGTACAAAGGAACAAGATGGCTAAGACTCAGAAAGGACAGGCACTCATGAGGGGATTTAGCATTCAGAATAACTAAACCCATGACGAATGTGCAAGACATATATGTGAAACAACATTAACAATAAAGGGAGTGTGGGGTAAAGCACTCAGGAGCTCCACACGGTAAGACTGAAGCTCAGTAAGTTCCTCACCCACAATTGCTGTTACAGATACTGACTGCAAATACCCACAAATAGGATATGCATGCAAAGGCAGGGTCTGTGGAGCTGATACCTATGGTGATGTTATAAATGTAACTCAAAGACAATACTCACAGTGAACAAGAAACACCACCTAGGTAGTCAGCTGTGCCCACGGATCCTGTCAATCAAACAGGAACACGCAAGGCAGTAACAGCAAGGGGGTAGAACTAAACACAAGCATGATAGACAAGGAGCTAGCAAGGAGGAGTGCTTAACAGGAAAGGAAGAAAGCAAGTAACAAACATACAAGGTAACAGAAGCAAGACAGCAGAATAGAAAGACAGCAAACTAGGAACTGGAAACAAGGAAATGGGAAGAAAGGCAGGGACTGGAAAAGGATATACAGAAGGGGAGGCTAAAAGGGTATACAAGAATAGTGCTGGTTCAGGAAAACAAAGTAGCATTGACGGCAGTGCTGGGGCAGGAACAAGAATTGAGCTGAGGCTCAGGAGTCAAGGTAGCACTGCAGGCAGTGCTAGTTCAGGAACAGGGAATTACTAAAGCTCAGGAGTCAAGGTAGCACTGCAGGCAGTGCAAGTTCAAGGAAACAGGAAATAGCTACAGCTCAGGAAACAAGGAGTCAAGAGAGCACTGCAAGAGTGCAGACCAGGAATAATAAATAGCTGAAGCTCAGGAACAAAGAATAAGTATAGCTCAGGAACTCAGGACACAGGGTAGCACTGCAGGCAGTGCTAATTCAGGCCCAAGGAATAGCTGAATCTCAGGAAACACTGGAAACAAGGATATCAAAAGCTCAGGAAACACTGGAAACAAGGATCGGTCTCACCGGTATACAGCTACAATGATCAACACTGGACTGAAGGGAGCTGGGGCTTAAAAGAGCTCACAGGAATTATATGCATCAGGTGTGAGCAGGCTAGCAGCAGCCAGCCACAGGTGAACTGGATTCCTCCACCCATCCTTGGCCTGCAGGGGTGGAGACGGGGCAGTGAGCAGGGAATTCTAGGTAATGGAGTTTCCAGAATGAGCAGGCTGGTTTCCACAAAACCCGGCATGGATTGGGAATGGATCGCAATTTGCAAGTAGAATCCAAATGGCTGGAAGTCAGTATGTACATGAAGGGGAGGGTCTGGAAGCTTATTAGACCACTGAAGAGTCCCACAGTTCAGCCCCTGGTGGTGAACACGAGAACGCAGGGAGCAAGTTACGACAACTACTGCATATGTCCAGAAGAAGACTTGCAAGACTTTAAAAACAGCGCAAGCGTCAGCCGATCATTGTGGCCACACTCAGAGGAATCTGAAAATGCACCATCCATATTTAGAGGACCGCAATGATCTAAGAACACACATTGGGGTGTTTTTTTTAAATTAAATTAAGATAGATGTCTGCGGTAGGCGAGCAATGGTGGAACTTTAAATTTGTTGGCAAATGTCACAACTAAGGACATACTGCTTTGCCTGCTTGCACATGCCACCAATAGCGTTTCTGGAGCAAAGAAATTGTGGTCGTCACACCACCATGGGCAGACGCTGTACTTTCATGGGTGGCTATAACTAAATCTAGCCTGCAGCCCTGGTTGGGAATCACACGATCTCCTACCCCAGGGATAGCTGCAAAAGGAATGTTTTGGACATTTAAGTAATAGGCATATTTTGCTGGCTATTTTTCAGGTAAGGGGGTGCCAATGCATGAAGCATTGACGGCAGCCATAATTTCTTTCTCTATCCTCCTGTGAGAATGAGTAATCGCAGTTACTATACAGTCTTAGCTGCAGATGTGGCAGCTTCATCTGCCGATGAATTCCCAGCGTGTATTCCCACACTGATGATTCAATATATGTAGTCATGAGTCTGAGGCACCCCGTCTTTAAGGTCTACCACCTTTCCCCAAAGCAGTTAATATTTTATACTATTTCCCTTCGAGTCTCTAAATCCACTTAGGCACCAGTAGTGTAAGTTTTCATTAAAAGAATGGACCAAATAATACAAATCACACACTAGAAGTGTGTGGAATTGAGGATCCATATTTTCTAGTGCCAGAATTAAAGCTTTATGTTCAGCAAGTTGTGCAGTGCAATCCCCTAAGGACTGCGTGTAAGTATTTTGAGGATGGAATTAAGCCACGAGTATTGGTGTTTTGTGTCTTTGGCAGGATGAGCTGAACCATCAGTATATATTTTGGGGGTCATTACGATGCCAGGCGCAATCACTTCCACCCAACACCGACTCGGTCATAGAACCGACCGACACCCGATTGGCGGTCCCGACCACCCCATCAGGATGCGACCGAACACTGTCACATTCCTATATTTCACTATGGGAGCATGGAGCACGGCCGTAAACCGCCTGTAATTCATGCTCCTATAGTGAAATAGGAGGTGCGGTTCATCCCTGCACCCCATGGCAGGTGCCTGCCACAAGGTGCAGGGAACAACAGGGGGGCACCATAGGTGTCCCTTCGGCCTTGAGTAATCTCAAGGCCTTCTGGCCTTGAGATTACTACCCGGCGTACGACTGGTGGATGGGCTCTCTGAGCCTGTCGGAAGCCAGCCGGAATGACCGGTCAGTTTCCTTTCTGACTGCCTCCATCGTAAAGAGGCATTCAGAGAGGAAACCGACTCGCCCATTACGATGCGGCCGTCTTTACGAGCCGCATCGTAATCAGCCCCTATGTGTTTGCACTGTTCAAGAGGCAATATGTTACTTGGCATAGGGTATTCGTGTTCAATTAGGAGAAATTCTTGAGTTTGTAATGTGGGTCAAAGCCATATTCTACATCAGTAGCCATCAGGGAAGTGGCCTGTTGCGGGGATTCTGCACATATACAGAACTATGCGCAGGAAAACAGGACCTCAGTGTATAGTGGTGAACCAACCATCCACCTTAGTGCCCAAAATCCCAATCCGACTAGCTATAGTGTCTCATTCGTTCTCCGTACTACAGCGAAGCTACCAATGATTAGACATCCCAGAACACGGACTCTTTCAGGAATCGCAGGAGCAAGAACACTCTTTCATTACTCACTCATACTTGTAAACAACGAGCGTATTAAGAGACACAGTATAGTTTAAAATGTTTATTTCAACTATCGTGCTCTAAGACACAGTACACGTGCCAGTACTAGCAGCATAATGCATAAAGATAAAACAGTAAGCATGGTTACAATTCCATAGAATACAAACGGGGACAGCATTTTATAAAGACAGTGGATATAGGACTAAAATGCCTTACCACCCTCCCCGTTCTAGTAACTAGTTTACTATAAAAATAGAAGACCTCTAGGCTTTGTCAGGGGGACCCCCATACCTCAAGAACTAGATGCAAGGGTTACATCATCGGACAAGCACAGCTCTACTCCCTGGAAAGGCTTTTCTCCAAGTGCCTTCAACAGTGAGATCACAATATTAAAAGCACACAAATTTCTCCAGTGCAGCTGTATGTCATGTTATGTCTAAGTGCGAGGGGCTAACCAGAACAGCAAAAACAAGGGACGTTGTTTTTCGACCTTGTACATTGTGTGCAGACGAAAACCACAGAGAACATGAGAAAAGGTGAAAGGCAGACCGTTCTAATGTGAACGGTCACAAGCAGAGTGTGGAAAAACAAAGTCACAGAGTAACGTGTGCAAAGAAGGCATCATGGCAGCTATGCCTAAGCTAACTTAGCAATGTCGACAATGAGGCCACAATCCACACTACACAATCTCCTGGTCAGTCCATAGGTTAAGACATAGGACGAAAACAGAGTTTGAATAGATGGAGCAAAACAAACGTCTATAGGTGGGAAATGTCCTTTTGAAGGAAAAGGAGAGTTAAAAAAAAAAAAAAACGTTGGAGAAAAAAAATCCTAGAGTGGGCCAGACAATAGGTCACTCAAAGACAAGAAAAAAATCCAGCTATGCAGTTCATTGAGAGTCAATGCAACTAATCCATCAGAGTGTATGCGCAGAAAACTGCAACACTTTCCAAAAAGATATCATTGTCATCGTTTGAAAAATGTTGCAGTTTTCTGCGCATACACTCTGATGGATTAGTTGCATTGACTCTCAATGAACTGCATAGCTGGATACTCAATTTTTCTTGCTCATCAATGGTCACTACTTGCCAGAACGCTCTGCGGTGAACTCTGTGGCTGGAACTTTGGCTCCGCATTCTTCCGTCATGTGGTTTGTGGCCTTATGGCCTGCCCTGCTAAGTTGGCTGCGGCCTGGCTGCCATGATGCCTTTTCTGCACACGCTACTTTGTGACTTTGTTTTTCAAGCCTTTGCTTGTGCCTGGCTATATTAGGACTGTCTGCATTTCTGCCTTTCACCTTTTCTCTTGTTCCCTGTGGGTCGCTTCTGCACAACATGTACAAGGTCGAAAAACAACGTCCCTTGTTCTTACTGATCTGGCCTATCCCTCGCACCTAGACATAACACTATGTGCAGCTGAACTGGAGAAATTCGGGTGCTTTTAATATTGTGTTTGCACTATTAGAGACACTTGGAGAAAAACCTTTCCAGAGAGAAGAGCTGTGTTTGTCTACTGATGTAAAACTTGCATGTAGCGATTGAGGTATGAGGGTCCGCCTAACAATGCCCAGAGGTTTTCTATTTATATAATAAACTAGCAAATAGCACGGGGAGGGTGGTATAGTCATTTAGCCCTATATCCACTGTTTCATGAAATGCTTTCCCCGTTTGTATTCTATGGAATTGTAACTATGCTGATTATATTATCATTATGCATTATGCTGATAGTACTGGCTCGTGTTCTGTATCTTTGAGCACGATAGTTGAAATAAATATTTAAACTATACTGTGTCTCTTATTACGCGCTTTGTGGACAGGTATGAGTGAGTGATGAAAGGGTGTTCTTGCTCCTGCGAATCCTGAGAGAGATACTGTGTTCTGGGTTGTCTAATCATTGGTAGTATTGTTGCTAATGAGACGCTACAGCTAGTCGGGTTGGGGTTTTAGGTGCTAAGGTTTATGGTTGGCTCACCACTATATTCCGAGGTCCTATTATCCTGTGCATAGCTCTGTGTATGTGCAGAATCCCTACAACATGGCGCAACCAACGAGTGGGCTGCTTATCTGCGAGACGCTTGAGTAGTACTTGTGCTTGTCCACAACCCCTTCTCAGACGCTTCCGGAAGCGTGTGTGAAGGTGATACCTCCTATATTGACGTTTTTATAGGTTCTTTCAAGCTTGAAATTGTTAAAAGGTTCTTAACTAAAACCCTATATTGTGCTGCCTCATATTAGGTTGTCGAAAATTTGAGCTTGAAATGGCTGTTCAAATTGCGGCACATAGCCGCGCAGCGCTCCGGGCTCACTTAACAGTGTATGGAGTGCCTGACGCGGGTGTCGATTTAATCTTTGTGGTACAATCAGATCCAGCTTACCACTTTGAGGTGTTCTATTCTTGGATCACCTTTCCGGCGGTGGATGGGAACGATAATTTGTTCCATTATTATGAAGCCACCGTTGTTCCTAATCACTATAGACCGTATAGGAATCTTGAAGTACCGCTCACGGCATGGCAACACCGTGTTTGGTTTGATGGCGACCTCCCCCAACCGGTTACCGCGGTTCGTTTAGGCTGCTTATCAATTGACGGGGCCACTTGGCCTGTCTTGGCTGGGTATACCCCACATCCGCATTATATGACGCTTGCAGTCGGTGAACTGCGTAATTTGCATTCGTCTTTGATACGAGTGCATAGAGCTTTAGTACAGTATGTTACAGGCAACATCCAGGGAGCCCCGCCTGGAGTTGCAGGCCATCCAGCTGGAGCAGGCGGTGTGACCATAAGTCCTGTCATGGTTAATTCGGTGATGGGCAAGCGCCCACAAAATAAGGAGGATTTTCCTTATTGGCTTGCAGAGAAGTTTGACCAGCTGGAGGCAGTTTTTCCTAACACCTCTCCCGTGGAAAAACACAGGATTTTGACGATTAGTTTGCCAAAAGACTTAGTCCCCGAGTTGGCAGAATGCAACAACTGGGGTAGGGTATTCGCAGCAGTATATGCGAAGTGTTTCGGCACTCCTTCCATGACGGTTCTCCCCTCTGTAATTAAACGTGTACAGGATGAGCATGGCCCTGAAGCGGCTGTGGAATTAGGGATGAGACTGGTGGGAGTGTTCGACGTAGTAGCTGATTTGATCCTTGCGAATGTCAAGGGCGATGCAGTGAACTTTCAAGTGGCTAATGCTTTGGCTTTGGTCCCAGATCCGGACAAGCCGCGCGAATTACCAAAAATTATTGCCCAGGCTTACAAAACCATTGGACGTAATAGCCTGGGAGTTAAGCCTTTTGCAAAAACGCAAACTCAATCAGAGCCTCAACCGAAATCTCAAACAGAGAAGGATGAGAAGCCGTTCTTTACTAAAAAGAACTGGAGACAGAAAAAACAGGGTAAGCAACAAAAGAAGCCAGGGTCGCGAGGCGCTTCCCCGGCTTCAGTCTCTTCTGAACGCACTTATGATTTGCGCGATAGGGCGAGAATTAAATCTCCAGAGATATTTCAAGTCCCTGATACGCGTTCTCCTCGTTCTTCACAGGCTCCAACAACTTCTCAGGCCGGTGGAGGAGATCGCCAAGATAGAGGAAGGGGTCGCGAGACTCCTCAGGGACGAGACCAACCTCGACAACAAGTCCGAGGGAAGCCAGACGAATTTCCACGTTCTCGCCCACAATTTCAGAAGAAAAAAGTTGATGCTGTTACAGCGAGATATGCCACAGACGGTGAGAACGAGACTCCTGAATTGGACGTGGGCAGTGACACTCCTAGACAGCGCCGCGGAAGTTACCATAGTGCGGGAGGCGCTACGTCCTCATGTGGAGGCGACAGCAACTGATACATTCATTACTGTTGAGACAGCAGACAGCAGACACCAGAGTGGCACCCCCTGACAGACTATACAATATTGTTTTTCAAATTGAAGGTGACATACAGCGTGTTATTAAAGGGATTTTTTGGGAAAATCTGACCTCTTCGTACGACATTCTGTTGGCAGAGGCGGATTGGCCGCCCCTGTTCGTACTAGCTGCGCGTAGAGGGGAGGAGGTAATCCTTCCGAGCTTTTCTCGCCATGTCCCCAAGGACAAAGCGGAGGCTCTCGCAGCCGAGTGGGCTGCGTCCCTGGCTCCGGCGCTATACCGCAACCACGTGGGCTGGGATGAAGACTCTCCCCCTCATAATATTCCTTTGCGTTCGCTGCCTCAGCCAGAGCCCCAATATCCCATCAAGCGGGAAGCTAAAGGTCCCGTCTCCGACATTCTGACTCCGTTGGAATATCAAGGAGTAATTGAAACATGCGTATCACCTATGAATAATCCCCTTTTCGCGGTTTCTAAACCCGATGGATCGTACCGCTTAGTTTTGGATTACCGACATTTGAACTCTCATTGTCGGACCTTTGCGGTGCAAAGCACACACAGTTCTGCGATTGTAGACAGTCTTGTGCGTAAAAAATATAAAACTACCCTTGACCTATCCAATGGATTCTACACGCATAACTTAGCCCCGGACAGTAGCCAATGGAGCTCTTTTACCTCCGGTGGTAAACATTTCAAATTCCGGCGTCTACCTATGGGCTATAAGAACAGTCCAGGCGTATTCGCTGCCCGGGTCGTCTCTTTGTTAGACGGCATAGACCCGGATGCATGTTTGTACATCGATGATATCTATCTGACAGACGACGAATTATACCCGCATCTTTCCCGAGTGGACCGCATTATACTTGAATTTGCGGTCCTGGGATACAAATTCAACTTTGCCAAATCCCACATTGCTGAATTTACCGTTTTGTTTTTGGGTTATGAACTCAACAATGAAGGTAAGGGCTTAGCCCCCCATTTCTTGGAGAAATGTGCACTTTTGTGCCCTCCAACCACTCTGAAGAAACTTCAGTCTTTACTGGGTTTTTTAAACTTCGGGCGCACTTACATTCCCGAATATGCCCAGTGTATCAAGCCGCTTTATGCCTTGATACAACCTAACTTTTCGAAGTCATGCTGGCTTCCGGAGCATTCCTCCATACTGCAGTCTTTGCAGACAGATCTACTTGAATCTAAATTCCTGTTGACTCGTGACAACCACACCAACCTGGTGATTAGAATAATTCCAGGGGCAGTGGGTTTCACGTACTTAACCTTTAACGAAGGTGACACAGTACCGATTGCATACAAGTCACACCTGTACACTTCCGCAGAAATGCGCTTTTCCTCTGTGGAGAAAGTTTTGACTGCAGTGCAAATGGCGATTCTAAAAGAGCGCGCGCTGGCACAGGGAAAACGCATTCTGGTGGTAACACCATATCCTGCCCTGGAGGCAGTGACTAAAGCAAGTGTTCCGAACTCTAAAGCTTTGCACCCCCGTTGGATACAATGGGCAACATCTTTGACGTCCCCGGATGTCACTTTCATTTTTGATTCTTCTCTTCAGACACAGGAGTTTTTACAGTATGAATTCGTTCATCCTCCTCCTCTGTCTCTGCTACCGCTTGAGGATTACGACTGTATAATCTATATCGATGGTTCGGCACAACCGGCCACGGGTTCCAAGCATGCTTATTCCGCGGCATGTGCTATTGTTGCAGGTACCATGGTGAACGGAAAGTTCAAATCAACTGTCGTGCACACACAGGCACTAGGAGACAGTACTGCACAATTGGCCGAGCTGCGCGCATTGGTGCTCGCCCTTGAGTTCGCTAATCCAGATGTGACGACTCTGATTGTATGTGATTCATACTACTGTGTTCAATCTTTCAATGACAATCTATTCTTTTGGTCGCAAAACGACTATAGAGATGCAAAAGGCAGCACAATTAAGCATAAAATGCTTTGGGTTCGAGTGGCAGATTTGAAACAACGTCTGCCTCTCACACAGGTGATTCACACCCCTGGCCACCAGCGTGTGGGCGCACACGCCGTTGGTAACGGTTTGGCAGACGAAGCTGCCAAATCAGCAGTAGCCACGTGTTCAGTCGCAGCAGTTACAAGATCCATGACTAAAATAGATACTGATATCTTGGCAGCTATTGCTGCAACAAAGGAAGGTACCAAATATCCCTGGGGTTTCCCTTCCAAATATACTTATCAATTAGGTCCCGGACAGGCTCCTTTCGTAAGTATTCCAGACGTTGGTGATCGGCTGATTCCCAACGCGGACCGGAGGCTTTCCTTTCCACACGAAGGCATGGCTTCGGCTCATGCAGGCGTGTCTGCGACGGTTTCCATCTTGCAGCAGCGGTACTGGTGGCATGGGTTATACAAACAAACCCGTACCTATGTGCTTTCTTGTGACGTTTGTCAGCAGATTAAGCCTTCCACGGTTACACGACCACCCCAAACACCGCTCTGCATTTCAAACAGACCTTTTGCGTGTGTTTACCTGGATCACTGCGGTCCATTCTCTTCAGACACTGCATATAAATACATCTTGGTTGCAGTGGACTCGTGCACACGGTCCTCTGGGTCTGGCCACAACGGAGTGCTGACGCTCGAAATGTCATAAGGGATTTGCGTGTCTTTGTGGGAGTTTTCGCATGTGGCACCTTCCATTCGGACAAAGGTCCAGCGTTTGCCTCTAAGGCTTACAAGGACGCAATGGGTTCCCTGGGGGTGCGGGTGAAATTGTCGTCTCCATATCGGCCTGAGGGCAATTCCATTGTTGAACGAATGAACCGTGACTTAAAGCAATCCTTGACAGCTAGAGTCTTAGGTATTGGCAGAAACTGGCTGGCCCACTTGTATACCGTACAACGTGCACTTAATAATCTCCCTAGAAAACCTCTGGGTGGGCGGACCCCATATGAAATGCTCTTTGGCATATGAATGTTTGTGCCCGACCTTGATGGTCTAGACATGACGGCGCAGTCCGCCATCTTTGATGTAGATAACCATTGTACTATGTTACAGGGCTTACAAGAAGACCGAGACAAACTTGCAAATGAACATTTACCTTCAGCCACAGACGCTGCGTTGCAGATTCCGGTTGCCGGCTGGCTTCCGAAGATTGGAGATCTGGTTCGAGAGAAAGTGGAGAACAAAAAAATTTGGCCCATCTTATCGTGCACCAGTTCCAGTCCTTGGCTTGAAGGGTACTCGTACAGTCATCTTACCACCGCTTCCTGGTCGAAAGGACAACAGATTCATCTCAGTGGACAATGTCAAGCTACAACATCTGGCCGATCCTGAATAGTGTAACACCAGCGGTCTCTTGTCCAGTCATTTCCCGGACATATGTTCGTGGCCCTCTTGCCCGAACGGTCACAGATGTTGCTATCGAGATGGTAGATTTGCCTGATCGCTTACTCGACTTCCCGCTGCGAAGAGGAGACTGAGTATACATACCCAGCCAACGAGTCGGTGGCTCAAGCACCTACTACGCCACTTAGCCCAACACGTTATTCCTTTGACTCGGATTCCACCTCATCACTAATCCCGTCCAAATTCAGTTTGTTTGTATCCTGGTTCAGAGACAATTTTTTGATTCCTCCCTGGACATACATTTGGTTGGTCTTTTTCCTGATTTTTTTGTTCATGTCTATTGGCTTTGTCACAGTTTTTTTTTCTACTAATCAATGGTCACTATTTGCCAGAGCGCTCTGCAGTGAACAGTGTCGCTGGAACTTTGGCTCCGCATTCTTCATCTCACATCATGAAGCCTGACCACACCTTTGTGAACATTTCAGATTTCCCAGTCGCTGATGGCATCGTATGGGATGCGGTAAATTTCCAAATTCATGTACCTACCGAGATTATTAATGTTCCAAATGTTCTCCGTGTTTCAATGGGTGATGTCGTTAAAAGTAATATTCATTCTGACGATTGGGATGTGCATGCCGTTGAATCGTTGTTTACTGATTTGAAATATTATGCTGCTTTTAATGCTGAAGATTTGTACATGAATTCTGCAAATTATGCCGCTTTATATTGTTATCAGCATTGGGGCAACCATTTCCCCCATAAACCAAGTACCCTTAGGGGTCCTGTGAATTACACCCAATGGGAACATTGTCCTACCCCTTTGCCAGGGAGCTCCCACACTCTTAGAAACAAGTTTACTTATTTTACCAACTTTGATAGATCGAACCCTGGGTCCTATTATTTTAAATTAAACACCTCTTCTATGCAGAAGATCATGTTGACCCACACCAAGTTATTATATTCGGGTTCCTTTTTGGCCGCTTTGGCTGTGGGTGGTTATGAGCACTGGCGGGAAACTATTGACTTGAAATCTATTTGGGGCTCCAAATCCTGGCAGGTACAGGGCACAGAAGCCTTGCACCGTGCTTGCCTTATCCCGACCCAAATTCTATTTTTAAATCATTCAATCTATCAAACCACGTGTTGGGGTTTGGCTACTTCCAAACAATTAAATGCCCCTTCCATTCCTGTGATGTCTTCCACCACTAATGAGAGCTTGCATTTTAATATTTCCCTTAGAGAGTTGCAAGCTTTGTTTCAGAACAATTCATTTAATATTTCCACGTTTGGTCAGTCACCATGGCTGGCTTGGCCCGCAGCAGCAAATGCCTGCCAATTATGTTTTCATGACTCAGCTCCTGGTTACAAACAGGATAGGCCGGATCCGAGGTTTTCTGACTCTCGTACTGTTACAACATATTCTGTTGGAAAATTATGTAAACAGTGGTTGCAGCACTCTTCCTTAGATTCTGTAAAACAGCATTTATCCCTCCTTTCAGGCAACATTGATCTGTCCGATTTTGTTCTGGGGCCTCGTGGCCCTCGACCTAAGAGATTCATTTATGAAACTTACAATGAACTCTGGAAGCTTTCGCAAATTGAAGCTGCCTCCCGCCTTCGGGAGATTGATCAAGCAAAATTAGAAAAGGTGCTTGCTGTTGTTGACAATAGTATTAATACCGTCTTCCCGCATTTACACATTAGAGAATATTGATTCCTCTGTTGTTGATATTGTACAAGATGATGTTACTGTGTTATATCATGGTCAGAATCAATTGTGTTCTGTGATGCAGTTTGCATGGACTTTGCAAATGCTTAAACTGGGTAAAGTTCCTTGGCATTTTCTGAACACCACTGCCTTATTTTTACCTTTTAATTTGACTGACAAGCAGCAGTTCATGTCCATGAAAGATGCCACATACACTCTGTTACATATCGAGAAAATAGAGCCATTACCATTCTCTGTTGCGGAATTGGATTCTGTAGTGTGGCTAGTACACGGGGTTATCGCTTTACCTTTTTCTTTATTTGAATTCAGTTCCTGCATGAAACATTATCCCGTTGGCCGTTTTCAGCCTTTGGGCAGTGCCTTCTTGCATGAACTGTGGTCCCTACCTTTCATGTTTAAATGTCTTAGGGACGGCACGGAGGTGTTTCTCACAGGCGAGTCTTGTGATTCTACTGTGGGTCATTCCCTTATTTGCAAACACATTAAATTGCACGGCGCTTGTAACGTTTCAGCTCCGAATCTTGCTTGTGTTTTGAAGGGTATTCCTGCTCCTGCTATATCTCCTACTTTCACTGTGCTTGCAAATGGTAGCTATCTGCTTCTGAATAATCAGGACTGCTGTGGCATGCTAGCCGGTATACCATATATTGTTACCGTTTCCCACAGAGTTGTCTGCTGCAAAAATGTGCTTTTTCCTCCCCCGCACGACATCATAGATAGTTCCATTTGGCCTTCCATTCCTACCTTGAAGGCGGATTTCAATAAATTGAGCAGAATAAAGGCGCTATTATTGAACCAGGAGGTTATGCTTACGTCCGCCCGGGAGACATTCATTCTCCAGGTGGCAAGTACCCACAGTGAGATACAGGCCCTTTTGAACACTAACCTCCCACAGCATTTCGGTGAACTGATTCACCGCGTTTTTAATGCATCATGCACCGAGGGTCTGGTGCACTTTTTTAAAGTTGTGGGCTCTGGCCTTGTGACCTCCTTTCAAACTATCTTTGGTGTAATACCGGCTTTTATTCATTCCATTTTTTCCAGCGTCTTCGGCGGCTTTCCGTTGATCCTCGCTTTGGTGGCTGGTATTTTGCTTTTGGTATGTTTACTGCGCAATGGCTGCGCTTCATTGGGCCCTTCTCGACCCCGGTCGGCTTCAGATGCTCCGTGAACGCATGCTCGCCAGCTTCGGCGTCCTGCCATTGGCAACCCTCAGTGTGTCCTACAGTCTTTCGTTTCGCTTTGCGTATTTCACTTGCGTGCAACCTGTGATGACTTGCATACGCTGTACTTTTTCCTGGTCCTTGGATTATTGCCTTTCCAATGCGTCTCTGTCTCGCCCAGATTTTGTCCCCTTGATGGGTCCCTTAGAGGCTCATGAGCGGGACTGTTCCGGGGATGGCTATATGGCGCGTGCAGCTGCACTTGGAATTTTGGCGCAATAGGATGTCTGTGCGGCTGCTCAGACTCTCCTACAACAAAGTTATATTGAGTATCACGCAAGTTGTCCCGCAATGCTCTTTACTGCTCCCTCCTATGAGGAACATGACTGTAGTTTTGATTTATTGGACTGGATGGCATCTCTTTTTTCTGATGGTTCCAACGATGTCCTCTTGGAAAGTGTGGCGTTTTTCTGCACCTACACCTTGATGGATTGACAAGGGCCTCCGCTTTCAGCTTCACACTGAATTTTTTTCTGCAGACTTTTTCATTTTCTCTCCCATTCATTGTCCTTCATGGGGACTTTTTCACATACAGAAGTTTCTGTTCTGCTCATTCGCTTTGAACTCCGTCTAGGTCGATGGACTGTCCAGGGGAGGGTGTCATGTGGTTTGTGGCCTCATGGCCTGCCCTGCTAAGTTGGCTGCGGCCTGGCTGCCATGATGCCTTTTCTGCACACGCTACTTTGTGACTTTGTTTTTCAAGCCTCTGCTTGTGCCTGGCTATATTAGGACTGTCTGCATTTCTGCCTTTCACCTTTTCTCTTCTTCCCTGTGGGTCGCTTCTGCACAACATGTACAAGGTCGAAAAACAACGTCCCTTGTTCTTACTGATCTGGCCTATCCCTCGCACCTAGACATAACACTATGTGCAGCTGAACTGGAGAAATTCGGGTGCTTTTAATATTGTGTTTGCACTATTAGAGACACTTGGAGAAAAACCTTTCCAGAGAGAAGAGCTGTGTTTGTCTACTGATGTAAAACTTGCATCTAGAGATTGAGGTATGAGGGTCCGCCTAACAATGCCCAGAGGTTTTCTATTTATATAATAAACTAGCAAATAGCACGGGGAGGGTGGTATAGTCCTTTAGCCCTATATCCACTGTTTCATTAAATGCTTTCCCCGTTTGTATTTTATGGAATTGTAACTATGCTGATTATATTATTATTATGCATTATGCTGATAGTACTGGCTCGTGCACTGTATCTTAGAGCACGATAGTTGAAATAAATATTTAAACTATACTGTGTCTCTTATTACGCGCGTTGTGGACAGGTGTGAGTGATGAAAGGGTGTTCTTGCTCCTGCGAGTCCTGAGAGAGAGATACCGTGTTCTGGGTTGTCTAATCATTGGTAGTATTGTTGCTAATGAGACGCTACAGCTAGTCGGGTTGGGGTTTTAGGTGCTAAGGTTTATGGTTGGCTCACCACTATATTCCGAGGTCCTATTATCCTGTGCATAGCTCTGTGTATGTGCAGAATCCCTACAACACTTCTTCTCACATCATGAAGCGTGACCACACATTTGTGAACATTTCCGCCTTTCCAGTTGCAGATGGCATCGTATGGGATGCAGTGAATTTCCAAATTCATGGACCGACAGAAATTATTAATGTCCCAAATGTGCTCCGTGTTTCCATGGGTGATGTGGTAAAAAGGAATATTCATTCGGATGATTGGGATGTGCATGCCATTGAATCGTTATTTCTGATTTGAAATATTATGCTGCTAGTACTGGCACGTGTACTGTGTCTTAGAGCACGATAGTTGAAATAAACATTTTAAACTATACTGTGTCTCTTAATATGCTCGTTGTGGACAAGTATGAGTGAGTAATGAAAGAGTGTTCTTGCTCCCGCGATTCCTGAAAGAGTCCGTGTTCTGGGATGTCTAATCATTGGTAGCTTCGCTGTAGTACGGAGAACGAATGAGACACTATAGCTAGTCGTATTGGGATTTTGGGCACTAAGGTGGATGGCTGGTACACCACTATACACCGAGGTCCTGTTTTCCTGCGCATACTTCTGTATATGTGCAGAATCCCCGCAACATGGCGCCCAACGTGAGCTATAGTGTCTCATTCATTCTCCATACTACAGCGATGTCATATTTCGTCATGAATAGTTTGTTTAAAAAAAGAGAAAAAAATGCGACATATGTTGAATTACTAACCTCGTGAACAAGATCTTTGTTAAGATCGAAACGCGTAGAGGATTGCTGGAATGCTGAATAAATCACAGCTAAACTATTAAGCTGTATTTGCTTCGAATTTGTGAGTGCGAGCGGAATTGTCTCAATTGGGAGACGCTGGATGCAATTTGTAACGGCTTGGCTCTGCCGTACCGCGTATGCACCGCCAAGAGCGCCTGGATGTCGAAATGTGGGCCAATCTTGAAAGGGTATATATATATATATATATATATATATATATATATATATATATATATTTATGTATACATATATATTACTTTTCTATATTAAGAGTTTTTATTTTTGTACTATTAATAATTGTTTTAAATTATGGTATGTGTTTGAAGTGAAGTACTTTCCCTACTGCTGCACAGACTGGCGAGGGAATAGTAACTTTTACCCCTCTTCAGTCCAACGCTTTCCCTACTGTTGCACTGACTGGAGTGGAAATGCTAAATTTTACTCCTCCGCAATCCAATGCTTTCCCTACTGTTGCACAGATTGGAATGGGAATATAAATTTTACCCCTCCTGAGTCCAACGCTTTCCAACTGTTGCATCGCCTGGAGTGGGAATAGTAAATGTACCCCTCCTGAGTCCAATGCTTTCCCTACTGTTGCTCCAACTGCAGTGGGAATAGTAAATTTTACCCCTCCTGAGTCCAATGCTTTCCCTACTGTTGTGGTGACTATAGTGGGAATAGTAAATTTGATCCCTCCCTCTATGCCTTTTAGCAATCCGGAAAATAGCCTTCCAATTTCTGATACCCAAGGTTTGTCCAAAAGCATCCTACCATTTTTTAGTTGGAAGGCCCATGCGTATAACTGTAAATCCGGGAAAGCCAGACCCCCCTTTTCTCTCCTCCTCCGCAGTTTCTTCCACGAGATACGTGAGCCTTTTGCTGCCCATATAAATGTAATGTTTTTAAAGTGTTCTACTTTATTTGTTATAGTTTTTATTTTTATTTGTATGTATATAGATGTATAATTGTTATATTAGTAAATTGAAAAAGAAAAGAAAATTATAATATGCATTTTAATGTTTTTAATTTGAATTGTGTACATCAACATACACATAAATATATGTCTGTTGAATTAAGTTTATTTTATATATATCTTTAGATATGTTTAATTAACATTATATTAATGTTACAAATTAAAATATTTAATATTTTTAACGATATATGTATATATAAAAACATTTTGTATAAATTTTTGCAATATTAATGTATAATGATTTTTTGCGATAGTTTTGTACTTACCATTATATGTACAGAAAATTTTTATTTTTCTGTTTGATATTTTTGACACGATATTTTGGTATCACAATATTTATGGTTTCAATATTCTGTCATTGAACCCTGGAACAGGAGTAACGACAATTATGCTTTTTCCTTGAGCCAGTGGTCTTTCCTTTATGTCAGCCATCTGAACTGCAGCCAGTTTTTTTCTAGTGGACGCAAAACGCATCTCTACATTACAATATTGATGTGATTTCTATGCTATTGGCACTGTGTTGCCTTCATTGAATGTGACCTGTGTAAAGCCAACGGCACCCACTAATATACGGATGACCAAATTTGTTTTGTTGACACGTGTGTGTAAGAGTTGTGATGCAAGCATGTCAGATTTTGTTTTTTTTTGTCCTCATTAGCCTAAGATTCACTATCCACAGCACTTCTATCCGAAACCCAATCCCTTGTGCTGGGAACGGAAAGCCTGATCCCCTCTTGTCCAAACCTTTCCAGTTGCACTTCACCGCATTTTCCCTTATATTCGACTCGCCCCCATGAGAAAAATGAAACCGAAAGATGGGAGGTCGACAAAGGAATGAGAATGATATGTGCTTTACTGAGGTTTAGTTGGGCTTAATCATTGGACCATCCCTTCCTTTCCCCGTCTTAATCCCTATCTATATTGTGCCATCCATTCCGCCATCGGGAGCCAAAAGGCATATCTTTTCTTCTCTAAAGAATCTGTATCCATCCTGAAAAAGTATTCTAAAGATGCTCTCCACTCTATATATATGGGAGGATTCGGGTTTGTCCACTGTTTGCATATTTCTCTACGTGCCAACAGTATTGTATAAAATATTAACTTTTGCTTATCTTTCTCTTGTTCACTCACTTCCTGGGCCACACCAAAAAAAAAAACAATAAAGGGCTTACCTGAAGCTTTATTTTAAAAATATCTGTCAATGCCTTATTCACCACGCTCCAGAATACCTGAATCTTTGAACAGCTCAAGAACATGTGTAAGTCGTCTGCCATTCTCTGACCACATTTAGGACACGCCACTACTCCTCTGTCTCCAAATTTTGACAGCTTAAGTGGCGTCCAACATACCCTGTAGATAGAAAAAAGATGGTTCCTCCTTAAATAGGCAGGTTTGATCACTTGATATAGCATAGAAAAGGATACTTGCCATAATTTCTCCAACGTTGTTTCCGGCAAGCTCCTCCCCCACAGTTCTTGAGGCGTCGTAAACTCCCCTTCAACTTCCTCCATCAGTCGCCAATACCACTGTGATGTCTCCTTTTTTTTTGGCCCATCAGAAATCAAAACTTCTTCTAAATCACTCAAACCTCCTTCCCTGCTGTCCAAAGACTGAAACCAGCTCTGAATTTGTATGTACTTGAATCTTGAGACTTTGTAGTTAGTTATGCGTTGAAAACTATCCCAAGAAATCAATTGCTCTCTCTCTAGTAGATCTTTCCATTTCTCTATACCCGCATTCCTTAGCGCTCTCGCCAACTTGTCCTTCGTCCAATCCGGTGACCCTGGTGAATCCCATATAAAAGCCAAATTGCTGTAATATGGTATTTTTAGTTTTTTTCTTATCTTATACCAAGTTTCCGCCAAACCCTGAAGAATTTTTAGCTTAACCTTTTTAAAGTATTTGGGGTCAGAAAACTTCATCATGAAGCCTGAGTCGCCTCCCTCTATGCCTTTTAGCAATCCGGAAAATAGCCTTCCAATTTCTGATACCCAAGGTTTGTCCAAAAGCATCCTACCATTTTTTAGTTGGAAGGCCCATGCGTATAACTGTAAATCTGGGAAAGCCAGACCCCCCTTTTCTCTCCTCCTTCGCAGTTTCTTCCACGAGATACGTGAGCCTTTTGCTGCCCATATAAATGAACCGATCTTTCCCTGCAATTTCGTAAGCCATACTTCCTTGAAGGGCAAAGGTAAAGCATTAAATAGAAAGGTGAGCTTCGGGAGAATAATCACCTTTACTAAGTTCACTCTCCCAAATACTGTGAGGGGAAGATGTACGCAACCTGCCATCAAATCGCATACTTCTTTTTTGATTCTATTAAAATGTGTTTCCGCCATTTTATGTATATCCTGAGTCACTCTAATTTCCAGATATCTCATCTCAGTTGTTGGTCTATCGTCCCCACTTTCCAAATCATGATCTCCGTCTTCCCCCTATTTATTTCGTACCCAGAAACTCTTCCGAAATCCTCCGCTATTCTAACCACCTGCACCATTGTATTTTGCAAATCTGCCGTATATATCAACAGATCATCGGCATACAATGCCAGTTTCTTTTCCCAACCTTCACATTGAAACGGAAGAATCCTCTGCTCTGCCCTTCGCTTCCTTGCAAATGGCTCCATATAAAGGTTGGACAAAAGTGGGGACAAAGGGCATCCCTGTCTCGTCCCTCTCCTGATGTTGAAAGCTGGCGTTAATGTCCCATTTACTAAGATCTTTGCCTTTGGGGTCTTATAGAATCCTGCTATTGCTCTACAAAACCTATCTCCCAATTTAGCAGCTTTCAAAACAGATCACAAAAATTCCCAGCACCTGATCAAATGCCTTAGTTGCGTCTATTGCAATCACTGCTAAAGGAGCTTTATTTGCTGTAGCCAAATCTATTGCCCTTATAAGGGAAAAAGTAAGCTCATGTAATGACCTTCCTTGCATAAACCCCTTCTGATCATCATGCACCAGATCCTCCATAACTCCATTTAACCTATCTGCTAAAATGTTTGAAAACATTTTATAATCACTATTTAAGAGTGACACCGGCCTATATGAATCGCAGCTGTTCTTGCTCTTGCCAGGTTTCAGGATTAAAGAAATTGTGGCTTCTGCCCACGATTCTGGTTGGAGTGCCCCTTCCATAAAGATCTCATTATACAACTTGGTTAAAATCGGGGACAATACATCTGCTAATACACTGTACAATTCCATTGGTAAACTATCTGGGCCTGGAGCTTTCCCCTGTTTACCCTTCTGCATGGCTCGTTCCACTTCTCCTTCTTGAATCTCCATGTTCAGAGTTATGGTCTTTTCCTCCACTAAAACTTCAACCAAACCTTGTTCCAACCACCTTTCCCTTTCTTCTTCTAATGTCACTATGCCTTCTTCATACAATTTTTTTAAGTAACTATAAACCTCTTTTCTATTTGTTAGAATCCTCCCCGTACTCTGACACTTAATTTCCTGTATTGAATTCTTCACCAGGTCCTTCTTAGTCTGCCAGGCTAATAACTTCCCACAATTTTCCCCATACTCAAAATACCCTAGTTTGCTTGTTTCCCATCTCTCTCTTACCCTTTTTTCCAGAATAGATGCTAATTTAAGTTTCAGGTCTAACAATTCGAATTGTCTAGATTCTCTCTGATTATTAATACCCAAGTCGTCTTCCACTGCTCTTATCTTCTCCTCCATCTCTCCAATTTCCTCTCGAAAGACCTTTCTTTTAGCTGCCGCACAACTTATCAGGATCCCCCTTAAATAAGCTTTATAGGAGTCCCAAACCACTCCCACCGGGGCCGAACCCCAATTAACCTTGAAATAATCAGCTGTCTCCTCTTTCAGTCTCTTCACTACCTCCTGATCCAGTAATAAGGTACGATCCAAAGTCCACCTGGTAGGGACGTTGTCCTCCGTGAGGAAAATTTCTAAAACTACTGCTGAATGATCTGACAGATGGATCCCTATATGCTGGACATTTTTTACTTGTTCACTTAAACTAAAATCCACCAGAAAATAGTCTATCCTAGACTGATGGTGATACTTTCTGTTTCAATATGTATAGCCTCTTGTACCCCCCATTCTCCATCTCCATATATCGCACAACCCCAGTTAATCCATCACTAATTTTACTTGTGCTCTCATTTTATGATTAACGGTCGCTCTACTACTAACCGATCTGTCTAGGGTACTATCTATTACTACATTAAAGTCCCCTGCCCAAATTATCGGGCTGGGAAACAAGCCAACTCCACCAACAACTCCTGTAGAGGAGATATATCATCCAAATTCGGCCCATAATATCCTACTAGAGTGTAAACAAGGTCCCCAACTTTTAATTTTACTATAATCCACCTACCTCTATGATCTGAAATACTTTCTATGATTGTAACTTTTGGGTATTTTTTTACTAATATCGCTACCCCTTTAGTAACATAAGTTTACTTAGTACATACCAACTGCTGCACCCACCATCTAGACTCAAAAACCTCTTTACACTCTTTTTCCGCCAAATGCGTCTCCTGTAATATACAGACCTGGGCAGTACAATCTTTAATATATTGTATGATTCGCTCACTCCTAGACCTCACCCTTAACCCATTCACATTCCAAGATAGAATTTTCAATTCTAGCCTCCGTCCCTCTCCCATACCCCTATCTTATTGTCCTTCTCTAAAAGTGAATCTGCCGCTTCAGAGGAATTTTCTTTCTCTTTTATCCCTATAAACCCTTCACCCAGTGAACCCTGCCCTCCCCCCCCATGGAGAACCTACCCCCCTTTATGATGGTTATTACCCTATTGGTTAACCCCCAAGTGTGCTTTAACTTCAACCATAATTTAAAGTTTTACAGGAGTCCTCACTCAACACATCAATTTTCACTCTTTTTAAAAAAAAATTATTTACAAGATGCTATAAAGTCATCTACTTCGCTCACTCCTCTGAAGTTATGCATCTTGTTGTTCAACATAACTTTTAATACCGCCGGAAATCGCATTTGCACCGAAGCCCCTAACTCTTTCAATTGTTCCATTCTCTTCCCCAACTCCCATTGCCTGTTGGAAGTAATATATGAAACATCCGACCTAATTTCACAGGAGATCCCCTCCATCTTCACCATTTTTAGTTTTAGAGCTCTAGATAAAGCCTTCTCTTTCAGGGCATAAGTGAGAAAATTCACTAGAATCCTCCTAGGTTTGCTTCTGTTGGGGTTGAGCCTAAAGGGGTCCCTATGGACTCTCTGTATGTCCTTGGCAATTTCCTGATCAGACTCTTCCAGCTGTAACCCCGTTTTAATCAGTCTGACTACAAAACTTTTCAGATCGTCTCCCTCTACCCCTTCTGGCACATTGAGGATCCGTAGATTATTTCTTCTCAGATTGTTTTCCATCCTTTCCTTCCAATTTTGGTGCTTGTTCTTTCATCCTTAAAACTTTTATCTCTTCTTTGTTGGCTTGTACTTCCCCCTTGAGCTCTTCGACCGTAGCCTCCAGGGCTGTTCTCCCGGCCAAAACGTCAAATTTTTTCTCTAAGGTCTCACAAACTAGCTTTATCTCTTTTTGGTTCTCCTCTGCTACTTTGAATCTGCTCCTGATCTCCGACGTGAGTGCTGCTATTAAATCCCCCAACCCTACTCCCCCAGTATTTACTTCCACCTCCTCCCCCTGCATCATGTCCTTCCCCTCCCCAGTACTGCAATTATATTCTGGGTCCACCTCTTCTAGTCCCTTGCTTTTGCTTGTCACCCCCATCTCTGGATCTAAAGGGGTAACAACTCCATCAGTTGAATCAGTTTGATTTTCCACTTGCTCCGATCCCTCAATATCCTCTACCTGAAGTGGTGAGAACCTATTTGTGCTAAAAGCAATTCCCCCAATCCTCCGCTGTCCCACCAGCTCGATTTTCCCGCAGTTCCTTCGTGGTCTTTCCCTTATGCACCTCCTTATCTGCCATCCCTACCTCTCTTAATATCAAAGTCTTTGGCAGTACTTTAAAAAAAAGTCCTAAGAGAGGGGGTGACCTTAACCTTCCGATCCTTACTCATACACTTCTTTACCAACCCCTCTTGGCCACCTGCTTTCTGCTCTTTTACCAATGGTTTCCTAATTACTGGGACTCTAGGTACTGGGGTTCTTTCCCCTTTGGCTCCTGTTTTTACTCCTCTGCCCAGATAAGGTGTACGCACTGCGCACTGATCGAACAGGGTTTTTTCTCGTTTAGCACTCCTTAGTGTATATCTCCCCACCCCCTGCAGTTTGAGCTCGCTTTTATTACTGGCTGCCTTTCTGCTGTTCAAACCCTTAAAGACTTCCTGTCCCACTCCTCACTTTCCCACCTCTCCCTTCAATTTAACATCCTGTTGTGTTCCCTGATACCTTGCTGCGGTTTCCTCGGAGCCTTCAGGTACCCCTAATTCTGTCCGGGTTAATCCTCTGAGGCTGCCACCAGCACCTCCTCGGAAGGAAATCCTTGCTGCAGCCCTTCTCCCGCTCTTTACTTCCAGCGCGGCTCTTGACCAGTGCTGTTCGATATCCTCTTCCCCCGCCGTTGCTGCCTCTCCTCCACACCTTCCACCTTATATCACGTTTCACCCCCCAGTCGACTCGATCCCTCCTGCGTCTCGACCTTCACTCCAGAGTATGTAACCTCCCTACTTCACCACTCAGACAGGGACCTCCATGTCCACTGCAGCTCCTTGCACCAAGTTCCAGAGCATTCCAAGGCGTTCAGCTCCAACTAAACAACATCCAAGTCACAACGCCTTTTTTATTCCTTCTCAGAACCCTCTCCTTATTTCTGTTGAGGAATCTCACACTATAGCGTCTCCCATTTGATAAATGCCTCTCGCTTTACCTTTATTTACATATACCTGAAAAAACAATGTTTCTCCAGAAACGAGGGGATACGAGGAAAAATGAACCGGGTTTTTTACCTCCGAATCACTGCAGCGGCAGCAGCACTCCAGCATTTAAGTTAGTCCCACATTTTCTGTTAGCACTCTAACGTTTTCAAAACTGAGCCTTTTGACCAGCGCAGACCACTTCTCTGCCTCTTGGGGCAGCGCCACCTTAACCACAAAAATAGCTCCCTTAATCTCCCTGAAAACAGAAGTTCTTCGAAAACGAGAAGATACGAGGAAAAACGAACCGGATCACCGCGCCTTCCTCAGCGGCAGCGGGACTCCAGCGTTTCAAGGCAGAGCCTTTCGATCAGCACAGTCCGCTTCTCTCCCTCGTGGGACAACAAACTCACATTAATCTCCAGGTATGTCCCCCGAGTAACAATCTTTCCGACCAGCTCTCCATAAACTTTCCAATTAGACTCTCATTTTCCGTGATTTTCCTCCTATTTAGCGCTCTGCATGCACACTTGGCGGAGCTCCCGCGACCTGCCTCTAGCCAGCCGCCATGTTCTCCACCCACAGCCGCAAGCATGTCAGTTTGTAGTGATCTGACTATTTGTGTATGTTATGATGTCCAATGTGTGTTGGACAAATCACGGTGAATCAAATCGTACAAAGGTTTTATGCATTGTGCATAATCTGGTATGTAAGTTCTGTCAAAGCTAAAGAGTACTAACAAGTAATTTTTCGAGTGTGTTCAGTGGTTGTAGGAGAGCACATTTCTAAAGGAAATGTGGTGCCAGGCTCTTACCCTTATTTGATAAACTTAATCCCAAAAATAGGATACTGAGGAAGGCAATTTTTTTTAAATTAAATTTGTAGCCATGTTCACCAAATCCCAATACAATGCGATCTACTCTAGCTAGATGTATGTTTAAGTCATCATCAGTTAGATATATGTCATCAACATAGGACAATGCTTCTGGGTCAATATCATGTAGAATTGACATTACATAGGCAGAAAACAATCTAGGACTGTTCTTATACCCCTGAGGTGTTGAGAGCGGAGGGCGGAGAATGCGGTCAAATCTATGTTTTGGCAGAAGAAACCATTGGAAATATCCAATGTTTTGTATATTTATGAATTATATTGCTCATTAGAGCTGTACTGTGTGAGTTTTGAATTGCAAATGTGCATGTATGACTGTTTAAATGTCGTAGTTTAAGACTATAAGATAACAGTGATCCAGTTTGGCAACTGGAAACACGGGATTATTCATAGGTGATACACAGGGTTCTACTATTCCCTGGTACTCCATCTGTGACAGGATCTCTCTCACTGGAGCTTATGCTTCATGTTTAATAGGGTATTGTGGCTGCACTTGTGGGCTGGACCTTATGGGTATTATGTGATAAGACAAGTCCTTATCCCAGCCTACATGGTTGAGGTATAATGCCGGGGATTGTGCAAGAGCTCATTCTCCGGCATGCATAGGCTTGTTTAACCTTTTTGGGGACAAGCGCAGAGAAAGACGGTAATATTACCTCGTCTCCTCATGGGGTTGTTCTCACAAACTCCGGGGGCCAATCTACTGCCACTAGGAGAATGTCATAACTTAATGTTAAATTTTCCCAGAAAATTAACCCAAATGGTATGCATTATGTCACCCTTAATTTGTAAGTTACTTGGAAAAGTCTGTCTGGAGGGATGACGCATTGGTCTGGAGATTTAACCTCTATAAATTCATTTGTTGCTTTCGCATCCAGAAACTCTTGTAGATCCTGGCGAACTATCGTGACCTCTGACTTGCTGTCTAGCAGTCACTGCCCATTTCCTGTTCAGGAGGAGACTTCTCAATTTTTGTGGCATATGTTGGGGAAATTCCTGCAACCTTTTTCTTCTTGAATTAGGGTTTTGTAGTGGAAGTTTCTCTTACTTTTTAGGAATATGTCAGAAGAGCATTGCAAGTCCTTTTTCAGATTCACATACTCTTCTTGTCTGCGCTCTGGTTGCCCCCCTCTCTTGTATCGTTTGTACGGTAAGTCCTGAAATGAATGAGAAGTACGTGTATCAGTGCATTGATATCTATCAGGCTGTTTTAGAGTATCATGGTTGCGTAAAATGTACTGTCTGTCAGAAGTCTCCGGCTGTGGAGAACCTCCCTGTGATTTAGATTTTCCTTTATTTGTTTGTCCCAGTGTTTTTTTTAGAAAACTCTGGTGCTTGTTTGGTATTGGTCTTTTCAGAACTACCTTTGCCAACCTGTGGCTTATTTGGTCTGGCTCCCAAATTATCTCGACCTATAGATGTATAGGTGTCTGCAATAATTTTTGGGAGCTAGCACTCTTGGTCTGTGACTGCAACTTGCGTGAGCCGTTGGCAGATAGCCTGTGCTGCTACTTCCCCTTTAATATTGGCTAATACAATTGAGGACACTGTGGCAAAGTTGCCAATTAATTTTATCCTCAAATCCAGGGCAGGAACCACCCCGTATTCGTTTTGTATTTGTTTTAGCACCTCAGGCAACACCGTCAGAGATCGTGTACCATGAGTTATAGTATATATTGCAGCAAAGACTGTATCCCATAGGGCATAGTCATCAGTTGGGGGAACCATCCCAAGTTGCAAGCACATGGGGAGGATTCCCTGTTTATCCTGGGGGGAACCGTGTGGGGAAACACTGCTCCAAGCTGATTTGATTTTTGAGCAATACAGGACAGAATTTCCTCCCGTCAGGTGGGAATTTTACCCATATTTGCATTACTAGTTACAGGACTTATTGTAGGAACAGCTAACTGTCCTTGCTGGGGCAGTAGTTATTGTTCGCATAACATATTGAATTAATCATCTATATAGTCTCACAAGACCGTTATAGAGAGTGCGTAATTCACCCACATTTAGTGGGCCCAATGCTGGGTATGGTGTGTAGCCAACTAAAGCTAGCCATGCTGCCCCTTATTGCTGAGGGGACCAATTTGTACTTTGTTTAGTACATGTCATACGGCGCCTTGGAACGAATTTTGATGTCCCTGAAATGTTAATGGTTTTTCTAACTGCTGATATGGTCTGTAAGCATCTGGTAAGGCTGGTTCAGTGTAGTTGTGATATTCACGTGTAAGCATCAATTGCTGGAAAAGTGACCCATGAAAAGAACACTTCAGTTCTATAAGCTTTGTGGGCCTAAACCATGAAGGTAACGTCTCCACCCCCACTGTCTAGCACATGTAACGTTAAATGTGCTATAACAGTGGGTCTGCAATTTGCAGGAATATTAATTGCTAGTGTCATCTTTAAAAATGGAAGATGGATTTACTAAAGTGGGGTATCCTTTGAAACTTTCAAGCTTGAACAACCATAAGACAAGATTTAGGTGCTTCCTAAAATGTTGAGGAGGGATTAGCCTAAACACCATGGACATCTCCGTATGAAGGTGAATAGGGTACCTTGGGCACACACAAGTACTAAGGAGACCTGTTAAATAAGTACCTGACCTAAGAACGTTGGTGGTGCCATGTTATAGGGTGCCCACTAGAAAATGTAGGAAAGAGTATTAGGACAACAGAACTTCAGAATGTAGGGACTGAGTCGGTCTACACCATCAGAAACTGTCGGCGAAATTCCTGACTAGCTCACAGTGGCTCAACCGGAACTCCTAAACCAACCACGGTAGCAGATGATCTCGGCAACCTCGAACATGACACTGATACTCTAGGTAATCATGGACACAGATCTTACCCCTTACATTGTTTACTTATGTATGCCCATGGTAAAACACAAAAAAGATACGAAGAGAGTTTTCAATGCATTTATTGAAACTATCGTAATCTTGCATAGAAAAAATGTACTGCGATTATTAGGCAGATAAAACAAAGCTAGGTAACATTATGAACATGGTGAAAAGAATGAACATTCCAACCATGGCAGCATTAGTTCTGTATCTATATTTCTCCCCATCACTACCCCTACTCTGAGAGCATATTGGGTGTTCCCTCTGCACAATCTCTTAGGCTAGCATGAGCCCCCATACTTGGATAACTTGGCCAGGTGATCAGCCTGGAGTGGATTGGCAATTCCTCTCTGCAGGATGGCAGCTCAGTATTTGCAGGGCAGCAGACCTAACAAAGCAATTCGTCCCAGGATGGTGGAGACCGGAATGCTCCTCTTTGACTTCCAATAGGACAGGATATAGTTCATTATAATAAAACCACTGTGATACAGCTCTGATGTAATGATGTGTCGAGATGTTAGAAGCTGTCGCCAAGCGGGCAACATAAGTACCAGGATATCTTGTTCTCTGTTCTAGCCTTATACTGAGTGTACTGATTAAACGAGGCAAAAGGCTTCCTAAAAACAAGCAGCATGTACAGCATCTTCTTAGAATAATATTGTACAAGCAAAATATGTAAAATATAACATTGCTAAAGTGATGTCAGCCTAAAATGTCTCAAATGTGAAACTAAGTGGAGAACCAAAGTGGGTCCAGGAGGGAAATCCCTACAGGGACATGTAACCCTTTGAATCCTGGCCTTGCTTGTAAATTACTTGTAGCACCTACCCCTTGCATTCCTTCTTATCATACGCTCCTAGGAAACTGTTCTTATCTAATTAGAACAAATTAGTCTTACTGTGGGCTAACCTCAGGTTTTATATATGTGCTAACTGTTCAAAAGACAGTGAAACGCTCCCATTTTATTCTTCACTCAGCTGAACCTAGCCTATTTTTCAGAAATGATTTGGCTGGTCCCGCTATTGTTATGGGTCAGAGTATGGGCCAATATGGAGGCTGGTTTTAACAGGGAAGTAATCTTAGATTGTCTTAAGCTTGATAGGGCCTCTCTATTCCTTGGTTGCACTATGTACATAAGATTTTCAATGAAATAGGTTTGTCTGACTTATTTTCTGCACTGCAATTCATAGCTAGATCAGAAAAATTACTGGTTAGTTCAGGGATTTTTGCCTAAACAAACAACTGGATCAGGACTATAATAAAAGCTCAGTGAAGTATTATATTGAAACCGTAGCATTGCCAGAACCAGCGTCTTATCTCGCCCTGGAACTCCATAGATGGGAAATATCTCTCCTATTTTGTTTCAGGGCAGGCACTGAGTGGCGATAATTGTGTTTTCAGGGAGATGCCATTTAGTTGGGAACCCGTATATCTGCCTGCCCCTGCGATGGGGCCTCTGCACATTCACTGTTGCACTTTCTGTTTTTTGGTAAATTCTGTAGGTATTATTTTATCCTGTTTGTTAAACCGATATTAAAATGTTTATGCTTAGTGAATTGTAAAGAAGCCTTATTGCACTTGCAGCAACTTGGCAGCACTTGGCAGCACAGATGTATGTTTCAGAGTTTGCTCTTTTTTTAAAACAGCAGTGAAGTGTATAAAATCTATGGATGGTTTTTACGCTACTTTTACTGATTATGTGTGATTGCCTGGGCTGTCATAAGCTGAAGTCATAAATTGTGTGTGCATACGGTTATTAATGTATTTGTGGTGACATGAATTCCAATTGACTATTGTTTTAATAATGATTGCATTTTAACTTTTGCTTCCATAACTATGATGTATTGTCTTTTTTATTTTTTATGGTTGATGCAACCAAATAAAGAGATTGTCATTGTTGTTGCTATGGTATTACATTCTACCTTACCCCAAGAAAACTGTTTGAAAGTGTTCCTTGGACATACTATATATGTGCTTTGAGAAGCTAAACATGCTTGTTGAGATTCTAACATATAAATAGGTGTCTTTAACTTGTGTGTGTGTCAGAAACAATTGCCATGTAAACAGCCCGACCTGCATCTGAAATTTAGCAGCTCCTCCTGACTCAGTTTACAACACATTTTGCTGATTTATTGTACACCACATTTAATGCCTCCAACACAACAAGCACAGTGCATGACTTAAAAACGGGTCTGGGCTTAAGACTATGTTTTGGGGAATAACTCCTTCATTCTTCAGTTCCTTGCTTTCAAATCTGTTCGGTGGAATCTCAACTACACTTCTGATAGCTGGTTGTGCAATTTTATTTTTTCCTATTAAGGAAATAAAGTCAGCTCAACATAATTGCCAAAGTGGATGAAAATGACATCTACCCAACATAGTGAAGCAATGGCACTCTACTTTGGAGGAGAACAGTTGAACAGGTTAAGCAAAGCCTGGACACTATCATTTAACAAATTTCTAGCTCCTCAAGTGAGACCCGCTTTCTGGTGCATGATCTGTTATAAGACAGTTTACTTGCATATTCTATTGGAGCAACTCCTACAGTTTCTGGACATTTGAGAAATAACTTAACTAATCAGAATGGAAGAAACATGATGTACTGCAATGCTATATATGAAAAGGTTCCAATGCCATCACCCAACCCACCGCCTATGTCTATTTTGGTAAAAAAAGTTTATCCTTTGGACAATATTATTACAAAAACCATAAAATCTATCATCCACATTCAATCCCAATCACACTCATTCAGTTGGGCACCATACATACACAGGAAGTATGACCATATATCCCAGATAGATAATCTAGACAAATTAATTTATGAAAAAGTACAAATCTATTTATTGATTAAAAACTCATAGGGTACACAATTTAAAAAAGGGTAGATATAATCCATAACATTGTCAATCACCTCAAAATTAACATCAATTCTGATAATCGTTTGGTCACAATTCGCTCACTGACCAGGTTGAAAACCCCTGTGTGTGGCAATTCCATATCCTTGGCCCACACAGACTCCGCATGATAACGCTTGTGCTGGTGCCTCTCCGCGATGGGGCTCGCTGCTATTAATGAGAAGAAAACCTGGTCAGCGAGCGAATTGTGACCAAACGATGGAATCCTGAAGCCCGTAATCGGGCGAAAAAGAAACTGGCACATTTGTTACAGAGACGATACAATCTGTATGCAGAACTATGACACCCATAATGCACCACTGGGAAAGGAGGTGTGTTGTTTGAATATACTCTGTACAAAAGTGCTTTTAACCTACCTGTGAACAAGGGCGATCAATAGGCCGAAACGCGTCAGGGCTTTAAGGGTTAAAGTCATTAAGTGATTGCACCGGCTGTGTTCCTGCCGCTGACGATAAAGTGAGTTGAAAAACGAGGGCGTCTCCAAGCAAGGCAACCTTTTCTTTATATATATATATACATATATACACACACACACATACATATATATCCTGTCCCTAGGGCTGTCGTACTGCCCTGAAAGTACATTTAATTACGCTACCACCAGAATGGACATTTGGAAAAGTGCGCGAAAATTGAAATTAAAAAAATATAATTTACTCCAGAATAAGACAACGGACAATATAGCACGCAGCGATATTCCAACATCTCAATCACCCTTTCTAAATTTAACTATCACCGATTTACCAACTCTGCGGGACTTACATGATTTAGCCAAAGAAAGCGACAATATGAACTCGCAAGACTCGAATCTAAATAACCAAGGGGGAGGAACAACCTTGAAGACATTTGACATTGGCCAACCGAAGACGCCTTTTAAACCTAGGTCAACCTTCAACCCAATAACCCCCAGGGACGCATTAGATATTTTTCATGAGCAAGTTATAACTGGGATTAAACAGCTAAACCACAAAGTGCACAAAACTGGAAAGAAAGACAAACAAAATAAACAACAATACCAATACCATCAACTCATGACCAAGTTACACAACAACTCCCAAATCATCATCCACAATTCCGATAAGGGAGGTAATCTGATAATTTGGGGGAGAGAAGAGTATGTGGAGGAAGCCATGGGACAATTAACCGACAGGGATTGTTACAAAAAAACAGACATGTTGTCTTTAAGGGCCATCTATAATGAATATTACAACAAGCTCCTGGCATGGAAGAGTGCCGGTTTGATATCAACGCAGGAACACAAATAAAAAAAAAATGAAAATCCAACAGTCCCTGTAATGTATTTCATACCCAAAATCCACAAGAACCCTCTAAAGCCACCAGGGCAGCCAATAATATCAGCGCGTAACAGACTTTTAGAAGCGTCTTCACAATATGTGGACTTCTTTCTTCAGGAGCATGTTCGCCAACTGCCATCCTATGTTAAAGACACAAGTGACTTTTTATCTAAAATTCAGGATTTTGCATGCCAGGATGATTACTTATTAATAACTCTTGACGTAACTGCGTTATATACCAGTATTAACCATCAAGATGGACTAAGGGCCCTCCAACATTACTTGAATGGTAGACCAACTCGAATGCTGCAGCATAATAAAATGTTGATTAATATGGAAGAATGTCTTTACAACAATGTTTTTATGTTTCAAAATGCACTTTACCAGCAACTACGAGGGGTAGCAATGGGTGCTAGCTTCTCCCCCAGCTATGTCTGTCTCCACATGGGCTGGTGGGAGGAGCCGGTACTAAAAACCACACATGAAGTTTGGTTCAAGAAAAATGTTAAAATTTGGCTGCGGTTCATAGATGATCTCTTTGTAATTTGGCAGGGGACCCTGTCAAGTGCACAAGAATTAATTGAGGGGCTTAACAATAATGAAATCAATCTAAACTTTACCGCAAACATTAGTGCAGAAATGGTGAGCTTCTTAGATGTGCGAGTCTATGTTACGAACAACCAGATAGAAACTAAAGCCTATAGGAAGAGGACTGCAGGTAACTCAGCATTACACGCGTCAAGCTCTCACCCACGTCATCTTATACAGAGCATCCCTACGGGGAGATGCTAAGACTAAAAAGAATCTGCAGTAATGAGGATGACTTAAAAATAGCACAACAGGCTAGTAGAGTGAGATTTCTGGCTAGAGCAATCATTAAAAGTAACACACTGGCCAGATCTGACTTATTAGAGAATTCAAGGATAAAGGAGAATAAACAATCTAAGTCAGTGTCCGACTCCAGTGATAGGGGGAATGAGTTTAGAATGATCTTAAAATTCAGTAAACAGGAGAAGGCCATCAAACGTATCATCAAAAGAAATTGGCCTATAGTCCTAAATGATCCCACTACAAGCCACCTCTTGCCAAAAAACGTGTCCATTACATATAGTAGGGCACCTGCAATGAGGGACAGTTTGGTCAACAGAGCAATCTTGAGAACCAAACCGGAACATCTTGGCTTACACAACGAAAGGGATTTTATAAATGTAAGTTGTGTACAGCTTGCCAGTATGGCACCAACAAGACAACTTACAGGATTCCTTTTGGCAATCAGGAAAGAACTATCACTAAAGCGCTAACCTGCAGAACTGACCATGTCGTGTATGTGCTGGAGTGTTCGTGTGGCCTACGATATGTAGGAAGTACTATACTTCAGGGCCACAAGAGGATACTCCAGCACATACGTGCCATCAAAAACCATGACACATCATACCCTGTGGCGCGGCATTTCGAGGAATCCCACAGCTCTGACCCGAAAGATCTAACATACTACCTGATCGATTCCGTACCACCCAATAGGAGAGGGGGGAATCGGGATAAGACGCTACGGAGATTGGAAACACGATACATCCTTGATTTTGATTCGAAATCACCGGGCGATCTGAACGCTACGGAAGACCTCTACACCTGTCTTTAAATAGGGTTATAATAATGTACTGCAGAGATAGGGTAAGTCATCAACACGCCAGGGGCATTCAAATATTTACAAGTCAAATGAATCACGAACTAATCGATCATAAGAGCTGCCCTCCCAGAAGATTGCACAGTTTTATCCAATTTTAACCCCTTTTTTGTTTACACTATGGTTATGCAGATGCACTTTTATTGGAAACAGTATTAAGCACATAGCACTTTTTTGCAGTCCCAATGTTTAGATAAAGATTGTTTACAGGTTAGAACTTATTTGCTGTTTTTGCACAATGTGTATTAGACAGAGATTCTGATGTGAGTTGTCAAAACTTCATTTATTGTGAGCTAATGTATTTAGACATCAAATAACGCGCTGAAAAAAAAAATGGTAGAAAAGGTGTAGTGAAGCTGTGTAGCGCGTCATGTGATCAAGGCCCTTCGGGGCTGAAACGCGTAATGGCTAACTGCTGCTAAAGAAAAATAAAAGAACTTTCTGCACTCAATTGGTGTCCGTGCTCCAGTCTTTGATGAGAAATCTGCAGAAGTGAGTGGAGAAACGCAGGATACATATATATGTATATATACACATATATATGTATAAATTTATGTGTATATATATATATATTCACTGAAAAAACCATAGGTTTTAGGGACAGTTATAGTTATTTGGACATTGCACTCGTACAAAACCCGTGAAATTCCCCCGTTATAGTTAGTCCAGCTAACTATAACTCGCGCCCCCGCAATGCACTGCTGATGACGTCACATATTACATCACTCATGACATGGTCAGTGACATCACTGATGACATCACTGATGACATCACTGATGACATCATCCAGTGACTTTGTGTTTCTGTAAAGTTTAAATATTTTTAATATATATAGGAAAAGACGTATTGAAGAATGAGTGGGTGTGTAAGTGTCTGTATGGATGATTTAGTAGGTGCGTGACTGACTCTATAAGTGAGTGATTTAACGTATCTTACTGAATGCATGGGTTAGTGACTAAACTGGGTGAATGTCTGTATCCGTCTGTCTGTTGCTGTGTAAGTGGCTGCATGTGTTTGTGAATAGCTACATGAGTGTCTATATGAGTTATTGAATGCTTGTGTGAGTATCTGTATGGGTGCCTGAGTGTTTGTGTGGGAGGGGTGTGTGCGACTCTGTGCATAGATGTGTGAGTGGGTGATTCACTGGGTGGATGGTTTCAAGAGTGCATCTGTGATAGACTGTATGGGTGGGTAAGTGTGTGTAAGAGTGTGTTAGTGAGTGAATGTATGTCCCAGTGGTACATGTGTGAGTAACTACATATGTGAAAGGCAGTATATATGTGTGTTGGAGTATATAAATAGCTATAAGCAAGAGTGAGTGATTGTGATAGTGGCTGTATGGATGAGTGTGTGCTTGTATCAGTGATTGTATAAGAGCGTAAGAATGAGCTAGTATTTGTATGAGTAAGTGAGCTGGTGTGTGTATAACTGTATAGGTGAGTAAATGGTAGTGTGTTTAATTATTTGCATGACTGACTAGGTGTGTGAGTACCTCTATGGATGAGTGGCGGTGTTTGAGTGTCTATATAGGAGTATGAGTGCATATGATAGTCCTGTACTGAGTGACCGTAAGTATGAGTGACTGTACGGGTGAGTGAGTGGATGTGTGCGTAGACCTAAGAATCAGTGAGTGGGTATGTAGTTTTTGGTGTTGGAGTGTCTATGGTTTTGCGAATGGCAGTCTGTAATTTAGAGTGGGTGTATCAAAGGTTATATTAGGGTGTGAGAAGATGCATGAAATTATCACGTGGATGATGTCATCAGTGATGTCATTTGAGATGTCATCAGTGATGTCACTGACCATGTCATGAGTGATGTAATATGTGACGTCATCAGCAGTGCATTGCGGGGCGCGAGTTATAGTTAGCTGGACTAACTATAACGGGGAATTTCACGGGTTTTGTACGAGTGCAATGTCCAAATAACTATAACTGTCCCTAAAACCTATGGTTTTTTCAGTGAATTTCAAAGGCTTTTTAAATGCTAATTTGTAACTATAACGTCCCTGAAACCTACGGTTTTTTCAGTGAATTTCAAAGGTTTTGTAAATGACAATTTTTAAATGTATTAATTGTTATATAAATTTTTTTCATACTGATTTCCAAATTGTTTAGAAACAATTTTTTTTTACATATTTTATTTTTTAAATTACATTGTAATTACATTATACATTACAAAAATACTTTCTCAGAATGAATTACTTTAGTTTAAATACTTTGCACATAGGCAATAGACTTTTAAGTACAGTAGTTACAGTTGTTGCAATGGGCAACACATTTTCAAACACAATGCAACATTCAGCTCAATGTGAATTTCTAGTTAAATGCAATTAGTTACTTTATGGATTACTTTTCTAACCACAGGACTGGATCCTAGATTCAGTCCTGGGACATCTCCTGTAAACAGTTGAGTAAAAGCGTTTTGGTTACAGTAGTGATTTTTAAGGAATATTATTGTATTTTAAAAGTTGACACTTAGAAACTTTTCTCATAGAATCACCAATGTTATCCTATGGAAGGAAATTCACTTAGCAGGTAAAAACTGTTATCGTTACTTTTTCTTACTCAGTGTTGGATCCTGGATCCAGCACTGGTGCATCTCCTGTAAACAGTTGAAAGAATGCGTTTAAGTCATACAGGCGATTTTTAAGGAATATTTGTAGTTTGTGAAAATCGACACTTTGAAAGTTTTCTGCTGAAAACCAGACAATGGATTCCTATGGAAGAAAATATAAGTTACTGGTAAGTACGGTTAAAATTACTTTTCAGGGTCAGTGCTGGGCTAAAAGATGCAGCACTGGGTTCTCTCCTGATAACAGGTGAGTAAATTGGAATTCGTACTTTGGTTGATTTTAGAGGAATATTTTAAAGTTCCAAAACTCCACACTTGGAAGAATTTCCAAGTGAAACCAGTCAATGTTAGCCTATGAAGGAAATTCAAGTTACCGGTAAGTACGGTTAAAATTACTTTTCAGGACCAGTACTGGGCTGAAAGATGCAGCACTGAGGTCTCTCCTGATAACAGGTGAGTAAATCGGAATTCGTATTTCGGCTGATTTTAGAGGAATATTTTAAAGTTCCAAAACTCCACACTTAGAAGAATTTCCAAGTGAAACCAGTCAATGTTAGCCTATGAAGAAAATTCAAGTTACCGGTAAGTACGGTTAAAATTACTTTTCAGGACCAGTACTGGGCTGAAAGATGCAGCACTGAGGTCTCTCCTGATAACAGGTGAGTAAATCGGAATTCGTATTTCGGCTGATTTTAGAGGAATATTTTAAAGTTCTAAAACTCCACACTTAGAAGAATTTCCAAGTGAAACCAGTCAATGTTAGCCTATGGAATGAAATTCAAGTTACTGGTAAGTACGGTTAAAATTACTTTTCAGGATCAGTACTGGGCTGAAAGATGCAGCACTGAGGTCTCTCCTGATAACAGGTGAGTAAATCGGAATTCGTATTTCGGCTGATTTTAGAGGAATATTTTAAAGTTCCAAAACTCCACACTTAGAAGAATTTCCAAGTGAAACCAGTCAATGTTAGCCTATGAAGGAAATTCAAGTTACCGGTAAGTACGGTTAAAATTACTTTTGAGGATCAGTACTGGGCTGAAAGATGCAGCACTGAGGTCTCTCCTGATAACAGGTGAGTAAATCGGAATTCGTATTTCGGCTGATTTTAGAGGAATATTTTAAAGTTCCAAAACTCCACACTTAGAAGAATTTCCAAGTGAAACCAGTCAATGTTAGCCTATGAAGAAAATTCAAGTTACCGGTAAGTATGGTTAAAATTACTTTTCAGGACCAGTACTGGGCTGAAAGATGCAGCACTGAGGTCTCTCCTGATAACAGGTGAGTAAATCGGAATTCGTATTTCGGCTGATTTTAGAGGAATATTTTAAAGTTCCAAAACTCCACACTTAGAAGAATTTCCAAGTGAAACCAGTCAATGTTAGCCTATGAAGAAAATTCAAGTTACCGGTAAGTATGGTTAAAATTACTTTTCAGGACCAGTACTGGGCTGAAAGATGCAGCACTGAGGTCTCTCCTGATAACAGGTGAGTAAATCGGAATTCGTATTTCGGCTGATTTTAGAGGAATATTTTAAAGTTCCAAAACTCCACACTTAGAAGAATTTCCAAGTGAAACCAGTCAATGTTAGCCTATGGAAGGAAATTCAAGTTACTGGTAAGTACGGTTAAAATTACTTTTCAGGATCAGTACTGGGCTGAAAGATGCAGCACTGAGGTCTCTCCTGATAACAGGTGAGTAAATCGGAATTCATATTTCGGCTGATTTTAGAGGAATATTTTAAAGTTCCAAAACTCCACACTTAGAAGAATTTCCAAGTGAAACCAGTCAATGTTAGCCTATGAAGGAAATTCAAGTTACCGGTAAGTACGGTTAAAATTACTTTTGAGGATCAGTACTGGGCTGAAAGATGCAGCACTGAGGTCTCTCCTGATAACAGGTGAGTAAATCGGAATTCGTATTTCGGCTGATTTTAGAGGAATATTTTAAAGTTCCAAAACTCCACACTTAGAAGAATTTCCAAGTGAAACCAGTCAATGTTAGCCTATGAAGGAAATTCAAGTTACCGGTAAGTACGGTTAAAATTACTTTTCAGGACCAGTACTGGGCTGAAAGATGCAGCACTGAGGTCTCTCCTGATAACAGGTGAGTAAATCAGAATTCGGATTTCGGCTGATTTTAGAGGAATATTTTAAAGTTCTAAAACTCCACACTTAGAAGAATTTCCAAGTGAAACCAGTCAATGTTAGCCTATGGAATGAAATTCAAGTTACTGGTAAGTACGGTTAAAATTACTTTTCAGGATCAGTACTGGGCTGAAAGATGCAGCACTGAGGTCTCTCCTGATAACAGGTGAGTAAATCGGAATTCGTATTTCGGCTGATTTTAGAGGAATATTTTAAAGTTCCAAAACTCCACACTTAGAAGAATTTCCAAGTGAAACCAGTCAATGTTAGCCTATGAAGGAAATTCAAGTTACCGGTAAGTACGGTTAAAATTACTTTTGAGGATCAGTACTGGGCTGAAAGATGCAGCACTGAGGTCTCTCCTGATAACAGGTGAGTAAATCGGAATTCGTATTTCGGCTGATTTTAGAGGAATATTTTAAAGTTCCAAAACTCCACACTTAGAAGAATTTCCAAGTGAAACCAGTCAATGTTAGCCTATGAAGAAAATTCAAGTTACCGGTAAGTATGGTTAAAATTACTTTTCAGGACCAGTACTGGGCTGAAAGATGCAGCACTGAGGTCTCTCCTGATAACAGGTGAGTAAATCGGAATTCGTATTTCGGCTGATTTTAGAGGAATATTTTAAAGTTCCAAAACTCCACACTTAGAAGAATTTCCAAGTGAAACCAGTCAATGTTAGCCTATGAAGAAAATTCAAGTTACCGGTAAGTATGGTTAAAATTACTTTTCAGGACCAGTACTGGGCTGAAAGATGCAGCACTGAGGTCTCTCCTGATAACAGGTGAGTAAATCGGAATTCGTATTTCGGCTGATTTTAGAGGAATATTTTAAAGTTCCAAAACTCCACACTTAGAAGAATTTCCAAGTGAAACCAGTCAATGTTAGCCTATGGAAGGAAATTCAAGTTACTGGTAAGTACGGTTAAAATTACTTTTCAGGATCAGTACTGGGCTGAAAGATGCAGCACTGAGGTCTCTCCTGATAACAGGTGAGTAAATCGGAATTCATATTTCGGCTGATTTTAGAGGAATATTTTAAAGTTCCAAAACTCCACACTTAGAAGAATTTCCAAGTGAAACCAGTCAATGTTAGCCTATGAAGGAAATTCAAGTTACCGGTAAGTACGGTTAAAATTACTTTTGAGGATCAGTACTGGGCTGAAAGATGCAGCACTGAGGTCTCTCCTGATAACAGGTGAGTAAATCGGAATTCGTATTTCGGCTGATTTTAGAGGAATATTTTAAAGTTCCAAAACTCCACACTTAGAAGAATTTCCAAGTGAAACCAGTCAATGTTAGCCTATGAAGGAAATTCAAGTTACCGGTAAGTACGGTTAAAATTACTTTTCAGGACCAGTACTGGGCTGAAAGATGCAGCACTGAGGTCTCTCCTGATAACAGGTGAGTAAATCAGAATTCGGATTTCGGCTGATTTTAGAGGAATATTTGTATGTTTCAAAAATCAACACTTAGAAACTTTTTCAGCAAAAAGCAGGCAATGATATCCTATGGAAGGAAATTCAAGTTACTGGTAAGTACGGTTAAAATTACTTTTGAGGAGCAGCACTGAGGTCTCTCCTGATAACAGGTGAGTAAATCGGAATTCGTATTTCGGCTAATTTTAGAGGAATATTTTAAAGTTCCAAAACTCCACACTTAGAAGAATTTCCAAGTGAAACCAGTCAATGTTAGCCTATGAAGGAAATTCAAGTTACCGGTAAGTACGGTTAAAATTACTTTTGAGGATCAGTACTGGGCTGAAAGATGCAGCACTGAGGTCTCTCCTGATAACAGGTGAGTAAATCGGAATTCGTATTTCGGCTGATTTTAGAGGAATATTTTAAAGTTCCAAAACTCCACACTTAGAAGAATTTCCAAGTGAAACCAGTCAATGTTAGCCTATGAAGGAAATTCAAGTTACCGGTAAGTACGGTTAAAATTACTTTTCAGGACCAGTACTGGGCTGAAAGATGCAGCACTGAGGTCTCTCCTGATAACAGGTGAGTAAATCAGAATTCGGATTTCGGCTGATTTTAGAGGAATATTTGTATGTTTCAAAAATCAACACTTAGAAACTTTTTCAGCAAAAAGCAGGCAATGATATCCTATGGAAGGAAATTCAAGTTACTGGTAAGTACGGTTAAAATTACTTTTGAGGAGCAGCACTGAGGTCTCTCCTGATAACAGGTGAGTAAATCGGAATTCGTATTTCGGCTAATTTTAGAGGAATATTTTAAAGTTCCAAAACTCCACACTTAGAAGAATTTCCAAGTGAAACCAGTCAATGTTAGCCTATGAAGGAAATTCAAGTTACCGGTAAGTACGGTTAAAATTACTTTTGAGGATCAGTACTGGGCTGAAAGATGCAGCACTGAGGTCTCTCCTGATAACAGGTGAGTAAATCGGAATTCGTATTTCGGCTGATTTTAGAGGAATATTTTAAAGTTCCAAAACTCCACACTTAGAAGAATTTCCAAGTGAAACCAGTCAATGTTAGCCTATGAAGGAAATTCAAGTTACCGGTAAGTACGGTTAAAATTACTTTTGAGGATCAGTACTGGGCTGAAAGATGCAGCACTGAGGTCTCTCCTGATAACAGGTGAGTAAATCGGAATTCGTATTTCGGCTGATTTTAGAGGAATATTTTAAAGTTCCAAAACTCCACACTTAGAAGAATTTCCAAGTGAAACCAGTCAATGTTAGCCTATGAAGGAAATTCAAGTTACCGGTAAGTACGGTTAAAATTACTTTTGAGGATCAGTACTGGGCTGAAAGATGCAGCACTGAGGTCTCTCCTGATAACAGGTGAGTAAATCGGAATTCGGATTTCGGCTGATTTTAGAGGAATATTTGCACAATGGTGAAGGGAGGGGCGGGGCCTGAGGTGACATCTGTGCAAACGCGCCCGTGGTGCGTTTTAAGTTGGGGGATTAAGTCCCCTTGAATCATGAGGGTCCCTACGGGCCAACTAGCCCACCAGGAACCTCCAGTATGCGCCAGGGGCTGCGTTGCAGAGACATGTACAGAGGCCACACCCCTTTTACACCTCTCTGCAACGCAGCTCTGTGGCGCTTTCTGGACGTACCTGTTGGGCTAGTTGGCCCCAGGGACCCTCAGGATTGAAGAGGATTTAATTCCCCATCTTAAAACGCGCCACGGGGCTTGTTTGCACACATGTCACCTGAAGCCCCGCCCCCTCCCTTCACCACTGTGCAAACGCGCCCCTTGGCGCGTTTTAAGTCGGGGGATTAACTCCCCTTGAATCCTGAGGGTCCCTGGGGTGCAACTAGCCCACCATATACCTCCAAAAGCGCCATAGAGCTGCGTTGCAGAGAGGTGTAAAAGGGGCGTGGCCTCTGTACCCCTCTCTGCAAGGCAGCCCCTGGCGCATACTGGAGGTTCCTGGTGGGCTAGTTGGCCCCCAGGGACCCCCAGTATTCAAGGGGAATTGTTCCCTCTCTGCAAACGCGCCAGGGGCGCGTTTGCAGAGTGGTGAAGGAAGGGGCGGGGCCTGCGGGCCCGATCGTTTTTTTCCCCCTGAAGGGGGGCTGTGTGGCCCCCTTCCTTTTTCCTATTTTTAGGCCCTGGGGACCCCATCCCCCAGGGCCTTACCCTTTTTTTAAATTAAAATTTAAAAAATAAACGGGAAGGGGGCCGCGTGGCCCCCTTCCCTGGGCCTGTATTGGCCCCGGGACCCCATCCCCGGGGCATGGCCTGTTTTTTTATTTGGAGGGGGCTGCGTGGCCCCCTCCTCAGGCCATTTAAGGCCCCGGGGACCCCATCCCCCGGGGCCGGCCTTGCACTTTTTTTAAATTATTTTCTTTGTTTTACTTTGGGGAGGGGGCTGCGTGGCCCCCTCCGTGGCCACTTATGGCCCCGGGGACCCCATCCCCCAGGGCCTGGCCTCTCGTTGGGGACTGTGGGGGGGTCCCCAAGCCCCCCACAGTCCCGCCGGCTCCCCGTGTCCTACGGGAGCCGGCATTGCTTTTACACATAGCAGCTCCCCATGTGGAAAAGCAATCGGCTTTGGATATTGGAAGAGAGAGCAGGTTTCCCTGCTCTCTCTTCCAATATCCAAAGCAAGTTTGCAATGACAGGACGGGAGCCGCGAGGCTCCCGTCCTGTCATTGCAAACAGCAGTGTCCCGGGGGTAGGCACCCGGGACACTGCAGGAGCCGGCCCTGGGGGTGGTGGTCCCCAGGGCCATCAAGGGCTCCAGGAGGGGGCCGCGCGGCCCCCTCCCATTCAGTGCACAGCCCCGGGGAGGTGGTGGTCCTCGGGCGTGTGGGGGCTGGAGCCCCCCACACAGGTTTTTAATAAAAAAAAGGAGCCCCGGGAGGTGGTGGTCCCCGGGCTTGGGGCCCTTAGAGGCCCCCACACATAAAATTAACCCCCCCAGCATGCCCCCGGGACTTGGCCCACCCGGGGGCCGATTTTTTTTTTTTTTCGGCAGGGTTCGCGCTCCCTGAGCGCATCCTGCCAATTTAAAAAAAAAAAAAAAAAAAAAAATTTTTTTGCCCAGGGGGTCCTTGTGGGACCCCCTGAGCAGACCTAGGGGGTCAGGGTGTTTCTACCCTGCCCCCTTTGTGCGCTTTGCGCACTTGTTTCTGTCCCTCGGTTCTACCGAGGGACAAAATGGCTGCCAACACTTCCTGATTTGGAGTGTTGACAGCCAATTAACATAAAGCTCGTGCTCGGGAGGATCCGCGGCCCTAGATATATCTATCTTTTTTACTTTTCATTTTCTCAGCAACTACTGAACGGATTTACACCATTTAACAAAAGGGTTCTTTCTGAACCAAGAACTACCTCTTTGCCAAATTTGGTGTAATTCCGTTCAGCAGTTTGGGCTGTAGCCGTGTCTAAAGTTTCCTATGGAAAATTGCATGGGGAAAACGCGTTTTGGGACCCCCTTTTCTCGGCCCCCGCTTGACGAATCCCCCGAGACTTTCAGGGTAGGAGCGGACCGGAGCGGGCCACAAAGTTTGAAAATTTTGCGAAGATACGTCAACCGGCAAGAGAGTTATTTCAAATAGAATGTCGCGGATTTCCTATGGATAATAGGTTGTAACTATAACTATCTACTGGCGACCGCCAGTAGATAATATATATATATATATATATACACACAAATACAAATATATACACACACACATATATATGCGGTCTTAAAGTATAAGATTAGGTAGTGTCATCAATGTTGAGCCGTAAAATGAGAAAAGCCTTTTATATATACATATGTATGTATATACACATGTATATATATGTATAACTATTTATATAGCATAAGGGTCATAGTTGAACACTACAGGACCAAGTGGCCACAAAGTAACTCAAGCATAACCCATGCGAGGCTCAGGCATCGGAAAAGCGCCCGTGTGGGCACACTGACTAAGTCCTTGTTGCCATGTCTAGATAACCCTGTTCCGGGCCCTGTTCAGAATAAATATATATATTAAAAAAAATAAAAAAAGAGAGAAAGAGAGAAAGAGAGTGTGTGTGTGTGTGTGTGTGTGTGTACACACTACAATGACATCGACTTGGAGGTCCATATATTTCTAAAGCACAGAGTGGTTAGTCTTGGAAATCATTACTGACACAACACATAGTACAACAATACTGTTAAGAACAATTATTCTCAGCACTACTGTTCTTATATACCGTTCACTACTGATTTTCTCTTGTCCATGCACATACATATATACTCTTCCAAAATGACCTCAGCAGCCAGATTTGTTACATATCTTGTCTATTGCATGGCAACATGTATAAGTGGGTAGGTGTGATTTGGCTAACATAATGAAAACATACATTCTTTTTCACATGCTTGAAATAAGAATATTTTACTTTGCCCATTTGTTCTTTGTTGAAGATTTCTTTGCCACCACACTAATTGCAGAACACTTTCAGCTCTTACGTCTGCCACATGCTTTTCAGATTATTCAGTTCATACATTTGTAATTTCATTGAGCGTAATGTCTGTCCAATACCACAATTTCTTTTGGCCTTTCTTACTCCTAGTTTTCGTCAGGATATAAGCCCGAATTACTTATTCATGTGATATTCTCAAAATCGCATGATACCACTAATTGTTTTATTTAATACTCATCAATGCCTTCACCAAGTACCTGATCATGAGAATCAAACTAGTAACAGTCAAAAACAGAGTTTTTTCCCAAAATCTTTTTTATGCATTTGCAGAATTACATGTTTGTACACTTAATGACTCTGGGTGCAACAGTCGAACAGGGAAAGTGTTTAAAGGCCAGCAAACCTTCATCTCCAAGGTATAGCTTGAAAGAGTACATTTAATATAGTGATCACATTTGAAACCTTTGCCTGCTTCAATACAGCTCCAGATAATCTAGCCATAATGCCCATTCAATATTTGGTTAATCAAGATGCTGCAACAATGGTGCTAGGGGGACACTTCACATGACTAAAGTGTATTTCCTCAAAGGTGATCATAATCTACTCTTTTGGTGTAATAATGCAGAAGCACAAACCTCATTCGTATAAAAATAAACCACTGGTAATTAAAAGCACCATATGTACTTGCAACAAAATAATTTGGTTTCAGAGTTAATGGGGTTTTGCTATATCACTGACAGAAATTAAGAAACAGGAGAAAGAATGGTCAACAGTGACTGCTTTACGCATTCATGTTTACCCTGTAAGGTAAAGCACCTTGTATACCTGAACCAATCCAAAATGGCCACTTAACGCATATGTGCTTAGGTAACTGTGGGACACAACTTATAGGCCTTCCCTTTGTGATTTCATAAATTACATTGGAAGACAATGGTTGTGTTGTCATAGGAAAAAGAGACTATATTGTCTGGGTCCGGAGGGTCTCAGAGTTCACAATCACAGGCAAAAACCTGAAAGAGGGGGTGACCCTGATGTGTTAAAGAATGCCATTTTAGATCTAGATGAGCATTATTCACCTATTGTGTGTGTCGCTGTTACAAGATGAGCCTTCTTTCAGGGTAAGCAAGGGCATAACAAGGCAGTGAATATTATGTTTCCGCCCTTAAGAACTTGGCAATCAAGTGCAGATTCGGAAACTTACATGACCAGTTGATTAGAGACCAAATTTTCATGTGCACTAAAACTAAGGCATACAAGAGAGATTGAGGATTGATGGAGAGTCAAGTTTGAAAGCTGTCAAGTCTTTAGTTAAAAAAGCAGAATTGTCAGAGCGGTGTGTCACAGCTGTGACTCCATCATCTGACAGTTCGTCTGTAAATAAAGTATCTGAAGGAAGAAAAGGAAACTCCTCAAAATTTAATGTACGTCCTAAGTACAAGAAAGTGGTTGGAAAGCAAGGAAATAGCCAAGGAGGTGTTTCTGGTTTTGTGTGCTTCAGTTGTGGCAGTATGGCACACACTGCCAGATTTGACAAGTGCCCTGCTAAGATGGTGAAATGTCTTGAATGTGGAATTTTAGGACATTTCACAAGGGTCTGCAGAAAAAAGGATAAAAAGAAGAATGGAGTTGCTTGTCTTGCTGAAAGTGGTCCTGATTCATCAGGGACGAGTCTGATGACAGCTCAGGCAATTCCAATCTGAAGAAAAGTAGCAGCAATAAGAATGTTGTGCTAAATGTGAACAGTAATGATTGTAACAAACTATTGTGTGCTATTATATAAGGAGGAATTCCTTTACAGGTAGCAGCGGATTTGGGTTCTCCTTTCACAATTATAGCTTGTTCACTTTGGGAAGAGAACTTTGTGAGTGGTATTGGTTCCCATTTAAAATCCATTGATGTGAACCCGGAGAGTTTATATTACGCCATCATATGAATCTCCAAACCCACACATGTTGGAGGACTGGGCAGAAAACTCTGCGAAAAGCTCGAGAAACATGGTAGGCATCCTCATTAAATACGCATGGGAGGATAGAGAGGCAATTCTTCTCGAACTGGCATCACTTGAGGAAGAATTTAATAAAAGCAACGAGCAAGGAACAATTAAAAAATTCAAAGAAGATCTAAAACCAAGACTGAAACAACATGAAGAGGATATAAAAATCTGCAAGCAGAGAAAGCTCCATAGAGACTGCGTGGATGATGAAAGCGGCCGCATTTTAACATATAGCCACAAATACGACCACTTGTATGAGGATCGACCCCCTCCTACAGAGGTGAACACTACAATACAGGACAGAACAGAACCATCATCCATGAAACACACCCTCTGCTTTAACTCGCAGCAGAGGCATCATAGAGCAGCAGGCAACTTATCGGCACATCGTATAACAGGACACCACGTCTGCATAAATCCAAGCTGGTGCTTTATTAGGTGCCAGCAACCTGGTAATCAGTGAGACACAGACACCTAGTACACATACTAGTAGGGCACCCCTTTTCAGCACTTGCCAATTACTGGTTCCTAGGGGACACTATGTCGCTAGAAATGCACTTGCACAAACAGCCACAGGCCGCTGACAGTGCCAGCGGCCTAGTCCAGAGCCACTTTGGCGTGTATAGGTAATACGCTGTAATACATATTACCATGTTTTCGCAACGCGTAAACCAATGTAATACATAAAACTTTATTTATAACATGAACAGTAACAGACTTCTGATGGCTTTACTTCTATGTGTTGTGACTGCTTAAAAACAATATAACATGCATATTATTCAATGCTCAGGATTGTACCATTCTTTAAGTTGTACTTGTCTGTATTACTGTTTATCAAGAAATTCATTGCAAACGATACATATCGGATTTTACCACTCCAAAATGGATGCCATTCACGCATCCACATTGTGCCAGTAGTCCTTTTTTCCTCTCAATTTAGCCCCTATGTATTGCCATGTTTCCATGGGATCAGCGTGTGAACAAGCTCGCTGTGCGAGCGAAATACGTAGCTGTGAAATAAACAACTGCTGTTGTTTTGCCTTTGTGTGATCGCATCATTTTTTGGATTGAACGGATACTACGGCCGGCACGCTCCGCCGGCGTCTGCGATCCTCTGCATTTGGTGTGGGGAGACAGAAGGAGCCAAGTACGTAAGGATTTGAACGAGTCTCTGGAGGCCGGCAACTACTTCTGTGCGAGAATCGAGGACACAGAACTGGATCTGGAGCAGAGAACAGACAAAGCGGACCGTAAGCGGATCGTAAACTGCCCCAGAGGTATGTGCTCTTAGCGGGCTGTGCGACGGGGTGTGTGTGTGTGTGTGGGGGGGAGACGGGTCGAAGGACGCGTGTCCTTCTCACCCTCCGTACCTTTGCCGTGGCTCTGCGAGGGGACCACGGCGCTTTGGGGCAGCGGCTGGGATCTCGACAGGAGCTGCACTACGCGGACTCCACGTGAAAGAATATACGGGGGTAACACCTGTCGGAGATTTGTGGACGCCAGAGACTCAAACACCAAAATTAAGGAAATAACTGGGAGTTCCAAGCAAGTTACGATCGTTCATTTCTTCCCAGTCCTACAATGCAAGACAACTCACGGGTGAAGTACGCTCCACATACATTTGTACAACCGGATATACAGAGCACCATTCTGTACTCTGTCACCTTCCTGATACATTTTGGGGAAATATCAGAAATATGCAATCCTCATTGGGAGAAAAGGAATACCCGAATCAATCCCTAATACATGTGAGTTTAAGAAAAAACATCACTAACATCCACGCAGGAGGTACCCCATCATTGCATACCAGAACTCCCTCTTCTTCACGGCCAACTGTAGTCCCTACTACTGAGTTGGTAGACTCAATAACGGGCACATCAGTAGTGCACGCCTAGCACAGACATCTAAGCTGCAGCAGGAACCTCCTTACCTTGGAGGGAAGGCAAGACAACAGCTTTTCACAAACCATCAGCGCATTCACAAAAACCCCATTTTTTAGTAGGAACAGACCCGAAAGATAAGCAACAGGTGCACATCGAGAGTAATAAGTAGACACTTATGGATGAAGAAACGGAAAGAAGGGTGGCTGCCCAAAGTCTCTTTGCCCGAGCACCCAACAAGGGCCAACAAAGGAAAGAAACAAGCGCAAAAGATAATACCCTGCAAGAAAACTTAAGAAAATTAGAAAAACTAAAAAAATCAGAAACATCAAAATGGTGGGAAGCAATATCCCTACAGGATTATATCGAAAAGGATATGGTAGCCCGTGGCCTGCGGATTTACACAACCCCTTCCTATGAGTCACCCAACCCTAAAATGTTGGAGGAGTGGGCTGAAAACTCTGCCAAGAGCTTCAAACAAATGCTCACCATACTGGTTAAATACGCATAGGAGGACAGAGAAGGAATCTTACGGGAACTAAGATCTCTGGAAGAAGAGCTCAAAAAGCACAAAGAACAGGAAATCATAAAAAAATATGTGGAAGAACTGAGAATAAGACTGAAACTACACGAAGATGACATAAAAGCACGCAAGCAGCGCAAACTCCATCGCGACTGCTGCGACTACGAAAGTGGCAGAATTCTTACATACAGCCACAAATATGACCACCTGTATGAGAAGATGGCACTAGGAGAACCGATCGACAACATGACAGAGAACATAAGTGGAACCGACTCCATCACAAGCAGTAATACGGAAGGAGATATTTCCCTTACAGCTGCAACATCTTCTAAAGAAACAACAGGAATAAGAGCACAGCCGACTTTTTTGGGCGAATATCGCCTCCTACGGATGGGGAGGCAGACTCCAAGAACAATCCCACCAACAAGGACACGAGGGAGGGGACGAGGACAACGGGGCAGAGGAAGAGGAAAAAGCCAGGAAGGAACTGGCGGAGAAGAAAGCGACTCAGACAGAGGAAACAGAAGAGAGAGAGAGAGGACGAAGAAAGAGGCTCATGGGAAACAAAACAAATGGCCCAAAAACACAGATATAATGGATGACGAAACGGTAAATCAAACAATCATAAACCTCTCCTACCGACCACTATCCATGCTAGAAAAGAGAACACTCTGCCTTGGCTTGTCTTTCTGCCCTTCCAACAACCTTAACTACCCAGAAACCAGAATAGACATATACAAATTTGTGAGAAAACTCAAACTCCAAAAATGGCATATTCTCAGAGGACCAAGACCACCTGACCAAGAATATAACACCCACAACACCGAATCCAGTGATAATGAGAATAGAGAAGACAGTAACATCCTCAGTGTAGGAGACATTGACACCCTACAAGCTATGCAAGATCTCTATGTAGAAACAGGTCTAGGTCCCTCAGAAATTAACTGAGAGATCACCACTGACCGGCCAGCACAAACTAAATTCAAACCCAAATCCATCTTCTACCCCAGTACACCACATGACGGTATCGATGCCTTCCACGACACAGTAACTAGAGATCTCATGCAATTCCGCAAGAAGAGAGGTAAAACACACACATCCTCTAATTTTTCACAAAATCAAAGGGAAATTATAAAAAATCTAGCTGACGACGAGAATTTAGTTATACGACCTGCAGATAAAGGAGGCAATATTGTACTTTGGGACAGAAAAATGTACATAGAAGACGCAGAAAAATAACTGTGCGACACCAGATTTTATGTGGTTACCAACATGCAGGAATATAATGAAAGCATAGTGAAACTATGGAGTATGCTTAACACATGGAAAGACAATGGAATCCTCCATTGGGAGGAATACTGTTACCTCAAGTGTGACTATCCCAAATTGCCCATTTTTTACCTCTTGCCTAAAGTCCACAAAACTCCTGACAAACCACCAAGGAGGCCGATAGTTTCCTCCAAGTGGTGTGTCTCTGAAAAAATATCGAAATATGTAGACCACTTTCTTTGCGAGTATGTCATGTCACTACCCTCATACACGAAAGATACCAAAGAGTTTTTAGGGAAAATAAGAGACATCGCCTGGGAGGAAGATTTCCTCTTAGTCACGATGGACGTGAACTCCCTATATACAATAATAGACCATACCCTTGGTATTCAATGTTGCCATCATTTTCTCAAGAAAAGAAAAATCTGCTACCACGAACACACAGTGATGTTACTTGAAATGATGAAATTCTGTTTATATAACAACATGTTCATGTTTAATGGCACACTTTACAAGCAAATCCTTGTTACGGCCATGGGGACATGCTTTGCCCCCAGTTTTGCTAACCTTTTCTTAGGAGTATGGGAAGAGGAGGTTCAAAAAAATCTGGAAAGTGACAACTATGGGGGTAAGGTTATGAAGTGGCTCAGGTATATAGATGATTTATTCATCATATGGAAAGGCAGCAAGGAGAGTGCCAAAAGAATGATTGACAAACTTAATGACAAGTTTAATCTCATGTTAACATACACCATGAGTAGAAAATCGATCGAATTGTAAGATGTAGCGGAAGAAGTCAGGGATAACCAACTCTGCACCAAACTACAACGCAAGCTGACAGAAGGTAACAGCCTCCTTCACGCTCTCAGCAGCCACCCAGAAGCCCTCAAATGGAGCATTCCGTATGGGGAACTGCTAGGAGCAAGAAGGAATTGTAGCAATCAAGTTGATTTCCTGACCGAACAAGAAAATATGATCTGCAGATTCAGAGAAAGGGGTTACCCTAAATGGGTATTGGATAGAGCAAAAGACAAGGTCAGTAAAGTGGACAGAGAAAATACACTCAAGGAGAAACCCATACCACCAGAAGAAAATACCACGAGGGTCATCCTCACGTACAACGAGGAATCCAAGAATATCTCCAAAATCCTTAATCAGAATTGGAATATCCTGGCGACAGATCCCACCATTGGCACTAAGCTTCCCAACCGCTCAGAAATCACATATAGGAAAGGTAGGAATCTCAGGGACATGCTAGTGAAGGGGGACATTACCAACACACACCTCAACACTCACCACGGCTTACAGGGATTTTTCCCTTGCGGGCATTGCAAGGCATGCCGCAATAGCTCCATGAGGAAGAGCTACCACACACAGACGGAAGAAAAAACCATCAGCCAATTCCTCACATGTGGCTCGACTTTTGAAGTCTACATACTAGAATGCCCGTGCAAACTACGATATGTAGGGAGTACAACACTAGCAGCCAAGAAAAGAGTTCTTGAACATATGAGAGCCATTAGTAACAAAGATCCACACTACCCCATCGCGAGACATTTCGCTGAATACCATCTTTCTAATAACTCACTCCTGACGTATTTAGCTATTGAACAAATCCAACAGAATCTCAGGGGAGGGAACAGGGCCCTCCATCTACGCAAAAGAGAATCCTGGCACATCATAAATCTCCAAACCAAGACACCTGGAAGACACAACCAGGACGAAGAATTAGGCATTCATCTATACGAAAACTAAGCATAGATCTAGTCAGGGACACATCAATATGAGCTAACTTGTTGGACCCGTACCAGTAACAGTACACCGTCGTACTTTTGTATATACTTTTATGTCTGCTCCTACTATTTTGATAATGCATAATAATTCCACTGTGTAAGTGTATTACATGTTTTTAACTTTACCGTAATACAATTATGGTTTTTTCTTTCTCGCTCTCTTTTTTTACCACAGGAGAAATGGAAGGGGCCGACTCCAGGATTGGACACGTCGACTCACCGCCCTACCCTTTTCTTCATCCACGTATGCACCGGGGTGAAGGGCAGCATAAGACAGATAAGAGATACCTCTTTGTCTTTGTTCTTTACACTATCTACTCAGTAAAAAATGACATGCACAAGGGTGTCCCACATATCTTGTTCTAATTTACTTTCCACTTCACTTTTTTCACCTGTGGTAGATTCTACAGCTGATGGATTTGGGCATGGAAGGCATGCTCCCATAAACTAAGGGGGGGATATCTTCACAGGAAGAGAAACCAGGTTACCATCGCTGCTCGATAGGGGGTTCACAGTACACGCCTGCACTGGCAGGGTACAACCACATACAACAGAGGGTGAGAGGTACCAGAACTCAGTACTTCTGAGACCGTGCGCAGCACATTTGTTACTCGCATCAGTACCCCTACTCCAACCAGTTATAGATCAACCCACTTGGGGTACATAGAACACACCCTCTGCTTTAACTCGCAGCAGAGGCATCATAGAGCAGCAGGCAACTTATCGGCACATCGTATACCAGGACACAACGTCTGCATAAATCTAAGCTGGTGCTTTATTAGGTGCCAGCAAACTGGTAATCAGTGAGACACAGACACCTAGTACACATACTAGTAGGGCACCCCTTTTCAGCACTTGCCAATTACTGGTTCCTAGGGGACACTATATCGCTAAAAATGCCCTTGCATAAATAGCCACAGGCCGCTGACAGTGCCAGCGACCTAGTCCAGAGCCACTTTGGCATGTATAGGTAATACGCTGTAATACATATTACCATGTTTTCGCAACGCGTAAACCAATGTAATAAATAAATCTTTATTTATAACATGAACAGTAACAGACTTCTGATGGCTTTACTTCTATGTGTTATGACTGCTTAACAACAATATAACATACATATTATTCAATGCTCAGGATTGTACCATTCTTTATTAAGTTGTACTTGTCTGTACTACTGTTTACCAAGAAATTCATTGCAAACAATACATATCGGATTTTACCACTCCAAAATGGATGCCATTCACACATCCACATTGTGCTAGTAGTCCTTTTTATCTTTCAATTCAGCCCCTATGTATTGCCATGTTTCCATGGGATCAGTGTGTGAACAAGCTCGCTGTGCGAGCGAAACGCGTAACTGTGAAATAAACTGCTGTTGTTTTGCCTTTGTTTGATCGCATAGTTTTTGGGATTTTTTGGGATTGAACGGATATATATATATATATATATATATATATACACACGGTCTTTAAGTATAAGATTAGGTAGTGTCACCAAAGTTGAGCCGTAAAATGAGAAAAGCCTTTTATGTATACATATACATATATATATAATTATTTGGAGTTTTATATAGCATAAGGGTCATAGTTGAACAATACAGCACCAAGTGGCCACAAAGTAACTCAAGCATAACCCAAGACGCACCGAGGAATAGCACTGGGGCCAGGAGACCAAAAGAGCCAAGCGTCCATCCAGAAGGAGCCAGTCAAAGAGAGAAATGCAGAACAGCCCGTGCGCGCATTGAAGAAGTTGTATACATCAAAATCAAAGACGATGCGAGGCTCAGGGGAGATGAGGCATCGGAAAAGCGCCCATGTGGGCACACTGACTAAGTCCTTGTTGCCATGTCTAGATAACCCTGTTCCGGGCCCTGTTCAGTATGTATGTATATGTGTGTATGTATATATATATTTGATACTGGAAGAATACCACTGATCTAATATCAGAATGATGTAAGAATAATTTAACCAAACCTTAACCCACAAGTGGCGGGGGAAGTAGTCAGGGAACCTTAACCCACGGGTGGCGAGAAATGTCTCTAAAGACAATAGTGCAAATATTTCTATTAATAACAACGGTTGTTAAATCCGGTGAAAAAAGTGCCATGAAGTTTAAGTTTTAAACAAACGTGCAAACAGTTGTGCTGTTAGAACAATTCACCCCATATTGGGTGGCCATCACGCTGCTTGCCAGAGTTTCAGGGTGAAACAGACTTAAGGATGATCGCCATTCCTACTCGATTCATCCGTAACAGGGTGTCGCAATATCTGACACGGATATGTGATTTAAATGGCACCGTCGTAATGACGTTCGCATAGGTTAGTGAAAGTAGAAAAAGGACATTTCTCGCCATCCGTGGGTTAAGGTTCCCTGACTACTACCCCCGCCACTTGTGGGTTAAGGTTTGGTTACATTATTCTTACATCATTCTGATATTAGATCAGTGGTATTCTTCTTTTGATATTAGCCTATATTTCAATTGCAGATTATCCCCAGATGAAGGCTTAACAGCCGAAATGCACTGGGATCAATGAAGTGTGTATATCACCCATACTGCATTCTGGGAATCGTAGTTTGAACTTCCCAAAGATGAATATATAACATTGTGATGCAACAATAATTATAAAAAATTGAAATCAACGGATGTTGAGTGTTTCTTTGAATAAGGAAACGAAAAAATTGAAACCTTTTTTAAGGACCCGCCAGACAGTGCCCGGGGGACATACCCCACTTATATGGGGATGCAACCAGTTTGATAGATTTTAACATATAGCCACAAATAAGACCACATGTATGAGGATCGACCCCCTCCTACTGAGGTGGACATTACAATACAGGACAGAACAGAACCATCATCCATTGAAAACAGTGGCTCTGATACCGACACCTCCGCTGCCAGCTCGGTCTCTGAAAGAGTAGTCCCTTCCAAACCGGCTACTTTTTTTAGACGAATACTGGCTCCTGAGAAGGGGCCGGCAAACATCAAGAGTGACACCGGCACCAACGATCCAAGGAAGAGGAAGAGCACAACATGGCAGGGGAAGAGGAAGAGGCAGGTGAGGAGTAAACAAAGGAGAAAACGAAGGAAACAAAAAACACAAGCGACAAAACAAAGGAGCCCATTGGAAGAAAAGCTGGAAACTCCAAGAACAAGCAGTAATGGATCATGACACGGTAAATAAGACTATCGTTAACCTTACTGAGCGCCCCCTCTCCTTCCTTGAAAAGAAAACCCTATGCTTAGGTCTGACTTTGTCCTACAGAAATATTTAACTACTCTGAAACCCGTATTGATATGTACAAATTCGTTAAAAAAAATCAAACTCAAGAAATAGCATTCACTCAAAAAAACTGGAGGCACGACCAACATTGGCCCACATTCTACTACTACCACCTTCCCAAATCTTACTGTCGAGGATGCAGAGACTCTCCTCCTCATGCATGACTTAGAAATGGGGTCTGAATCCATCACGGGGCCTCCTGCGGAGTCATATGAGTTAGACATCCCCTCGGACCTGGCTGCCTCAACCAAATTCAAACCCCGCTCAATTTTTTACCCCACCCTCCCGCATGACAACATTGACACTTTCCATGAAGTGGTAATCAACGCTCTGCTGAAACTTACACCAGGATGGGAGAAACGTTCCATCGAAACATAATCTGTCTACCAAACAAAAAGACAATCAAGTCTTTAGCAGATAACACTAATAACGTTATCCGACCAGCCGACAAAGGGGGCAATATTGTACTTATGAGCAGAGAACTGTATACCAACGAAGCTCTTAGACAACTGAATGATTCTAGATTTTACTTAAAAATTAACCCGGAGTAAATTGACATGTTAGGATTTAGAGTACTTGTTTCTGAGTTCAAGGGCAGGAGTACCACATGCAAATTGTATGTAGCAGCTGATGGCCTATCTGTCTTAGGATGGAAAACTCAGAGGGCATTACACATTGTTCTTGATCCTAACAGCATTGAGCAGGTGTTAGTTTATTTATTTATTTATATAGCGCTACATTCATCCCAACGGGATATCACGGCGCTGAGGAGGCGAGATCTGGTGCTGAAAAGAAGGGCCGGAGGAAGTAAGGATCTGCTTAGGTGGGAAATAAATGTGTTTTTAATTTTTTTCTGAAGGTGTTATAGGCACTGATGAGTCGAAGTTCGACTGGCAGCCCATTCCAGTGTAAGGCCGCGAGGTGCGAGAAGGTGCGTCCCCCGGTTTTAGCCTTTTTGATCCTTTTTGATTCTGCAAGCGCAAGATGCTGTGACCGTAAGCATCTAGGAGGGGTGTAGAATCGGATTTTATCTTGGAGAATTTTGGGACCGATGTGGTGAAAGGTATGCCCCAGGAGCTTAAATCGTGCTCTTTGGCGCACCGGCAGCCCGGACCCCGCTTTACGCCGAGCAGGGTGAGGAGCTCTTCGAGTGAGCTCCGCTGGCTGGGGATCAAATTTGCCAATATATCCCTGTTTAGCCTCCACACGCCAATGCAGGACAGCGCACCCCAGGAACTAAGGAACTGCGGACCTACCGGAGACGGAATTCGGGATTCCGGATGGCTTGAGAGGAGACTGTGGGTACTATGGCCCGCCGTCCGACATAACTCGCCCGCATAACCTAAGGCGAACAAAGGGTCCACAGGAATAGTCCCACAGCAGCTGGAAGGGGATTGACTGAATTTCAGCGCATCAGCGCCCGGAATGTGGCATGACCTACGGCCAAGTTCTGGCACATCACCAGAGACCACCATGAGAAGCCTCATACCAAACTACAAAGTCAACAAAATCAGAAAATAGAAAATGGCGGAATTCGAACACTGATAACATTAGCCGCTGAAACTATCAGGCTCATTAGTGACCCTACCTGCCTCAGCAGTCATCCGACCCACGAGACATCAAGCGGGCGCTCCCACATCAAGGTATTTACATCCATTTTTGCTATTTTCATGCCGTTGCGATGACCGTGGACCGAATGGTGGCTGTGCGCAAGATGGCGGCTCCTGAGGTCTAAGCAAGCCGGGACTCGTTTGGCATTAGTGTGTCTTGAGGCCTGCATCAGGGGAGACGATTGTGAGCGTGGTAGGGAAAGGTCACCAATCACGGAAAGGAGTAGCGTGGCGGGGTCGATCACTTCTTCCCGATGGTTTACTGAGTGTTGCCTGACTTTAAAATGGCGGCGAGGTAACGACATAGCGATTGAATCACACTGCCTGACTTGAAAATGGTGGCGAGATAAAGTCATCGCAATCGATTAACACTGCCTGACTTTAATATGGCGACGGCACAGCTATGCTTTCGACAGTGATAATGCAAGCCTGTAAAAAGTAGGGAAACAATACAGAGAGAAAGTCATCGCAATCGATTAACACTGCCTGACTTTAATATGGCGACGGCACAGCTATGCTTTCGACAGTGATAATGCAAGCCTGTAAACAGTAGGGAAACAATACAGAGCCTGCACCGATTGAAGAAGGATACATACCAGGATACCACCTTAACATGGCGCCCGCCCCTGAAAAGGCTGTGGATCTGTGATTGCTGACATTAAATGGAGCCACAATCTCGGAGTGGTGCTTAAGTCAACAGCAAGGGAAACCTTAATATATCTCGAATTCAACACAAGAATTATCACAGTATCACAGTCAGGAGCCGACCTTGTTGCCACTTCAACGTAGAGTGCAGATGGTCACTTCCTCTAGGGACGGCTACTTCCGCTAACCAGCTGAGATGAGACAGCGTCAGCTTGCAAGGCTGCTATGCTCGCCTCCACTGTAGTTTCTGCGCCTGGCTGGCCTCTCATTCTACCATCCGCCTCCCTAGACAACTATACATGGAATTGACCTTTTATATCCCCCCAGGGATCTAGAAAAAGGGACAACCTATGTTCAAAGAAGATAACCATCTTGATCGGATCAATAATCTGACACTTCCCTTCATCTCTTAGTCCAACCATCCACAGCAACTAGAGGCAAATACGCTTCCTACCTTTACTCCCATAGATTCATACAGAGCCTGATCTCTCAGCCATAAAATATGCACCCGCCAAACCCCACCTGGAACTCTAAACTCATGCGCTACGGTCCCAACTCATGGTCCATAAAATACCCAGAAAATCTGACTAGTAATGCGAAAAAGAACCTAAAGCACAGTACCTTAAAACAGCACCCGGAAACACTTATAGTTGACGACTACCACACCGCCACTAACGGCAACACAAAAACTAACTTCATCTTTTACACAAATCGCCCAACTAAGTGGAAAAACACCTTCCTTCTTCACTTTCAAGTCACCAAATCAGTTAATATCCCCTACGGAGAGAAAATCTCCACAACAGTCACCCCTACCTTTAAAGGGGAACTCACAATCTCTATCTTCAGAACAGGAAACATTCTCGTACAGGCCACCGACCCGCACCTCACCATTTTTGATCGGCACTTCCCAACATTACTCTCCTCTCTAACCCACCAATACCATCAAACCCAATCCCCCCCCACCCCGACAAAAAACCCAGAAACAACCCAATCTCCTGCCCCGGACAACCCACACTACAACTTATGGACATCCACCATCACTAATTACAATCGCACTACCCCCATCATCACACTCCGCCGCCAAACACCCTCTACAATGGCCCCAACGGCTACCACCAGGTACAGCAAACGCTCTGCTAATAAACTCCACAAGGTTGAACCGGACCTAGCCAGATCGGACTCTAACGACTTCCTTGCCAATGTCCGAACCTCCTACAGGCGCCCCCGTCTCGTCCTCAGGAGACCCGACCCTTCCATCGCAAACCTTCCCAAACTCCTCTACTGTCCCCACTGACTCGGAGCTAGCCAGTTCGGACTCTAACGACTTTCGTTCCGTGACTGAACCTACTACAGGCACCCCCCCTCGACCTCTGGTGACCCGACTCTACCCTCGCGTACGATCCCCAACCCCACTACTGTCCCTACTCCGCCTGCCCTAACCATCCCCATACCCAACATCACCGTTAATACCTCGGACACTGACCTCCCGCTAGCCACTGCCCACTGCCCCCTCCCCAACCCTCCGCCACATGCCCCAGCCGCCCCCACTGCTAATCACACCGCCGATCCCCCGGACACGGACTTACTCCTTACCATTGCTCACTCCCCACCCTCGGACGCAAGACCCACAACACCTCCTCCTAACCTCCTGACCGAAAGCACCAACGAACTGACCCCTCACGTCCAATCTATCCCCACTCCAAACCCCAAGGATGCCACCCAATCCCACAACCCAGTACCCTCTTCCTCCACAGACCCTGATCATACACTGCCCCTGACGAAGACGTCATGCCCCCTCAGCACACTTTCCCAGCTACTGACCCGAATGGAGCAGAAAATAGACTCCCTAGCGGCAGATATCCTACACCTTCATCTAAGCCTCCCCAACCGAGTTAATCCTTCTTGCTCACACACGGCGGGTAACTACACACCTTCCCCCCAGACTGCCTCCTCCATGGCCCCACTTGGCACCCCATGGCCCACCAATCCTTTGAGGAATCAGGCTCATCGTCCCAGCCGAACACTCCGACCCATTTCAGAACGTGAAGCTGATGTTATCAACGACTCTTACCTCGAAATTAGCCAGAACTCGGCCGCGTTGACAATCCCAGTTTTAGTGAGCAATAATAGAATCCCTAGACCTGTCCTCCCGCCCAGACCCCCTGCTCAATACACTTCCATTCACACAGCACACACCACCTGAGGCGCTCCGGCCTCTATCGTGCATGCTCCTCAATTGTAGATCAGCAGTACAACACGCCACAGACATTGCTGAAGTCATACTTGCGGAAGATTTAGACATCGCATTCCTCACAGAATCCTGGCTCAATGACCACTCTACCCCCATCCTAGACCTTCTCACCCCCCCAGGCTACAACATCATCAGACACGACAGACCGATCAAAACTGGTGGCGGCCTTGCTATCATCCATAAAGAAGGAATACAGCTTACCAGATTAAAATCCACAGAATACCTGACTCTTGAGTACCTAGGTGTTGAACTCACAGCCAAAGGCTCCACGCCCATCAAATTTCACACCATCTATCACCCTCCGGGTGATCGTACCGTCTTCACGGAAGAACTAACCGACCTAATAACTCGTTTCTCCCTCACTGACACGGAAGACGTGTTCCTGGGGGACTTCAATATCCACTGGAACAACCCAGAAGACACCACAACCCAGAACCTCTCCAACCTGCTTGAAATTACCAACCTCAAACAACTCTGCAACGTACCAACTCACATCAAAGGAGCAACTCTGGATACTATCATTACCAAAAATGAGCTGGTCTCCTTGAGTTCGATTTCTCCCATTGACTGGTCCGACCACCACCTCATTCTGTTTAATATTGACGCGCATGTCAGAAACCAACCAACACGACCTGACAAACCTATAGCACTGGACCAGGAACATCAAAGGAGTCCCCATAACTAAACTTGAATCCAGGATTCATGACCATCTACAACCTCAGCCTTCCACTATGACGACAGACGAACTCACAGCCCACTTTAATTCCACAATGACAGAGGTGTTAGACCAAGTAGCTCCACTCAAACTCAAACATCTGAGATCTACCAAATCTAAATCTTGCTTCAATATGGATCTGAATAACGAAAGAAGACAACTCAGACAATCAGAACGGACTTGGAGACTTAACCCTTCGACTCTTCACCTAGCACAACTTCGTTCAACCCGGTCGGCCTATAAAAAACACATTTTTAGAGAAAAGGCCTCTATCTTCCGCACACAACTAGACCAGGCGAAGAATAGACCTAGAGAACTCTTCAACATTGTCAAAAGTCAAACAAACAGCACACCCCCACTAGAAATAAACGCCACCAAAGATCGATGCGCAGAAATCGCCTGCTTCTTCACTGATAAAGTCACAAAAATTGAGCAATCCTTCACCAGAACCGCAAATCCTCCCTCCCTTGCAACCTGCCCCTCGTTAACCATCCCGGTCCACACAGATCGAAATCCTACCTCGGGCAACTGAAAAATGACGCTAATTGGCCGAACTTTGAACCCATGTCGGAAACCGAAGTCTTCAATATAATTGCAAGATTAAAACCCTCTTCCCACACTACGGACCATCTCCCATCCACAATAGTAAAAAAACTCAACCACATCATTGCCCGTTTGGACAAAAACCATCAACTCCTCTCTCACATCAGGTTGTGTCCCAGACTCCCTTCAGCTAGGACAAATCACACCTTTACTCAAGAAACCAGGGGCCGACCCCAACGAGCTCAACAACCTCAGACCTATCTCCAACCTCCCGTTCCTAGCTAAAACTTTGGAGAAGTGCGTTCTCCAGCAACTTAACAAACATATGGACAACTTCAACCTCCTCGACACCTTTCAGTCAGGTTTCAGGAAAGGTTGTAGCACCGAAACAGCGATGCTCAATGTTGCTGATGATATCCACAGAGCCTTAGACGAAGGTTCTGCCTGCCTCCTCATCGACTTATCAGCGGCCTTTGACACAGTAAACCATCGAGCTTTACTAGAGACTCTGAAGAGCCGATGTGGCATTAATGGCACAGTACTAAAATGGTTCACTTCCTTCCTTCAGCACCGTTCGCAACAGATTAAAATCAACTCCTGCCTCTCGGTACCAACACGAGTCAAACTTGGAGTCCCGCAAGGATCGATCCTATCACCATCCCTCTTCAATCTCTTCATGGAACCCCTTGCAATTATTTTGAAACAAGCAGGGGTTCATTACCACTTATATGCTGATGACACTCAAATATACTACAAAATCAAATCGCCCAGTGACGTCCGACACCTCAACGTCACGCTTACCCAGATCCAAACCTGGTTTAACGCAAACCACTTAAAACTGAATCCGGATAAAACTGAATTAATACTGTTCTCTCCGAAAAGTAACCACCAACCAACTCAAGTCTGGCTCAAGGAACTGGATGCTCTAAACTGCTCCCTCGTCCTATCCGACTCAGTAAAGTCTCTAGGCATTACCCTGGACAAGAACTTGTCAATGAAGGACCACATAAAGAACTCGGCAAAAAGCGCGCTCTACTCCCTAAAACACCTCAAGAAAATTAAACCTTTCATTCCTCAAGATGATCTCAAGACAATAGTCCTTTCTAAACTGGACTATGGGAACGCCATCCTAACAGGGACACCAAAAGCTCACCTAGCCCCACTTAGGTCAGTCCTTAACATGGCAGCCCGACTCATAACTGATGTAAAAAGATTTGAACACATCTCACCAACCCTCAACGCTCTCAACTGGCTTCCCATGGAAGGTAGATGTATTTACAAACTGGCCTGCATCACTCACAAGACCCTTCACACCCAATTCCCAAACTACCTTAACAGCAAGCTAATAGAAGCAGGGAAATCCAGAACTCTGAGAAGCACCAACGCTTTTCTTCTCATCCCTCCGAAACTGAAAAAGAAAACGACCCAGTGCCGGTCCTTCTCTGGCAACGTACCCAGGATGTGAAACGCACTCCCGATTGACCTCAGATGCAACCCCTCCTTCTCTTGCTTCAAAAAGGACCTGAAACTCTTTCTTCTCAACCAATACTTTACTAACCAAGGCAACCGTCCCAGGCATCAATAACCGAATAGAACCCCGCTCACTTTGTCCTTCTAGGATGGTGGTTCTCTGACTGTGTCAGCCACCTGAGTCCCTGCCCACTCTCTGGATACATAAGTTCTATGTCTTTGCTTTTGTTTTTATGCATCCTCATGTACAGCGATGTTTGGTAATTCCTTTTCTTTGCCTTTGTGTATGTAAAGCGCTCTGATACCCACGGGTCTAGCTAGCGCTATGTAAAACTTTATAAATAAAAAAATAAAATAAATAAATGAAGTTGTTTCAGGCATTCAGTAGCTGAGCTTAGTCTGCCCTTATTGCAGACCAGTTTAGCTGCAGCGTTTTGTACTACCTGGAGACGTTTAAACAGGTAGTCTGGCATGCCCACAAACAGGGCATTACCGACGTCCATTCTGCTAACAAGCAATGCTTGGGTGACTGTCCTCCTATCTTCCAAAGGGATCCAGGGAAAAAGCCTTTTTAGGAGTTTTAGTAAGGCTAAACTTTTCCCGCAGAGGGCCCGTACGTGATCCTGCATGGATAGTTTGTCATCCATGAGGACGCCCAAGTTCTTAGCACACCTCTTGGGCTCTGGAGCGTGTCCTAAAGAGTGGGGCCACCATGAAGCGTCCCAAATGTGGTGGGCTCCACCAAAAAGCCGGATCTCAGATTTGTCTGCATTAAGCTTGAGACAGTGATCGGACATCCATGCTGCCATTTCAGTAAGGCAGTTGTTAAGCTTGGTCCTTGTGCGTCGTGGTCATTACCAATGGCTATTGTTAATTGCGTGTCGTCAGCATATGAGCAATTATCGAAGCCCCATTTAGAGCCAATTTTTGCCAGTGGTGAAACATAAGCATTAAAAAGGGTGGGGCTAAGAGAAGCTCCCTGGGGGACACCACAGCTCAGAATTTTTGGTTTGGAAGCAAAAGCGCCAAGTTGTACTGTTTGTTTCCTGTTGCTGAGGAATGAATTGAGCCATTGGAGTGCTTTAGCATGTATTCCTTTTCCGTGGAGATTGCGAAGTAAGAGCTGATGGGAGACCGTGTCGAATACTGCTGACAGGTCCAATAGGATCAGGGCAACTACCTTGCCCTGATCCAGAAGTGCTCTTATATTGTCAAACACGGCCAGCAGGGTCGTCTCCGTGCTATTTGTGGCCCTGAAGCCTGTCTGAGATGGGTCCAGAAGGCCATTAGATTCCAGATAAGCAGACAGCTGTCTGTTGACCATTTTCTCCATTACTTTGGAGAGAAATGGAAGTAGGGATATTGGCCTATAATTTGCTGGATTTGTCACATCTACACCTGCTTTTTAAGCAGGGGAGTGACTATTGCATGTTTCCAGGCCTCCGGGAATACTGCTGTCTCAAGTGATCTATTGAAGAGCTCCGTAACATAGGGGCAGAGGGTGGGGATAATTTGTGAGAAGATGAAGTGAGGACAGAGGTCGAGGGGAGAGCCAGACTTGACTTCCCCCATAGTTTTGGCTACTTCATCTTGGGAGAAAGGGACGAAACTGTCCAACTGTGCTGTGGTATTAGGAAGAGGATCCGTGTTTACCCAGCTGTTGGAGTCAGTTGGGGCATTTGTGTTAAAAGATGAGTAGATAGTTTATTTTGTCTATAAAGAAGTCACTGATCATTTCACAACAGTCTGGGGAGGGATGTAAAGTTTGCGACATGCATGGGGGTTTGCATAAGTCGTGTATGATTTTATACAATTCTTTCGCTGAATTCTTGCTTTCAGTTATTCTGTGTGCGAAGTAGGTGCGTTTCGCTCCTTTGATGGCATTGTGGTATTTCTTAAGCATGGATTTGAATAAAAGTTTGTCCGTCTCAGATCTGGACATTCTCCAGTTATGTTCCAGTGTTTTACATTGCTTTTTAAATGCTTTAAGTTCAGTCGAATACCATTTTTCTGATACACGTCTTTCCGTAGGCTTAGACCTGCGTTTGGGGGCGCAGTGATCTAAGGAATTGTAGATTTCTTTTTCGAGACATGCTGCTCCCGCATCTGTGGGGAGTAAGTCGAACGCCTCCAGGCTGTTAGGGGAGAAATGGAGTCGGAAGAGGTCGGGCGTGATAGATTTCCAAACGCGGTAAAATTCATGTGTTGGTGCATAAGTTGTAACAGAGGCTGCAGGTTGAGTAAATGAAAAGGTGATGAGAGAGTGATCAGTACAAGTGACAGCTTTAATCTCAATAGTGATGGATGCTATATTGGAGAATAGAAGATCCAGAGTGTGGCCTGCAGAATGAGTGGGTCCCTCAATCCATTGTCTAAGTGGGAGAATCTGCATGTCATTGTATAGATGGTTAACCTCCGTGTGATCTAGTTTTTCAAAGTGCACGTTAAAATCTCCCACCATTAAAAAATGTCTGTATTTTAGACAGGCGGGGAAGAGTTGTGTGAGTAACTTCGCACTTAATTCAACTTGGTGGCCCGGGGGATTGTAGATTACAGCTCCTCCCAGTATGGTGTGGTTCCCTCTGGATACTGGGAAAGGGAGTGTGATGGGGTAGAAACAAAAAATTGGGTCCCAAAGCAATTTTCGGAAGTATTTAATAACAAAATTGAGAAACTCAAAGGTTTCACTCACAAAATCAGAATGAAAACGTCAGCGTCTCCTACAATACACAAAGTACGCAACATACCCTTAATTGTCAGTGATGAGGTGAAGTCAGATGCAGGCATTATAGAGCCCATCGAAGCTTCCAAGTGGATGTCTCCATTGGTCGTTGCAAGACAGGTAAATGGAAAGATAAGCCTCTGTGTGGATCTCAGGTATCTTAACGACAACATACTCGTGGATCAGTTCCAATTACGGAGAATTGATTAAATGCTGTCTGTGACTAGAAATTTCCAGTAAGTTCAACAGGGATTCAACCTAAGGAGAAGTTAGTGAGAACCATAGTGGACGCACCCTCACCTAAATCAAAAGATGACCGTAGGTTATTCTTAGGGTTAGCTGAGTTTTATGTAAAGTTCGTAGACAGATTTTCTGAAAACCTCATGCCATGAGGGCTCTATTAAAAAACAATGCACAGTTTACTTGAAGTAAGGAATGTCAGCTATTGTTTATGGAAATCAAAAACACCATTAGAATAGCACCGAACTTACAAGGGTTTGACCCAAAAGCAAGTACTGTTGTTACCACAGATGCAAGTGGTAAGGGGTTAGGCAGCGTTCTTACCCAGATTGGCTTGAATGGAAAGGAAGTAGTGGTAGCGCTTGCATCTCGCTCACTTACACCAACAGATGAAAAATACTCATCCCTGAATGAGAAACGTTGGCATGTGTGTGTGGGCATTAGAGCATTTTAGGATTTTTTTATGGGGAAGGAAATTTACACTACGGAGGGACCACAAACCTTTGACAAAACTGTTGCCAACAGAAGAACTTTTGATGGCAACAGATAGAATAGCTAGGTTATCCATGCGTTTACAGGATTACAGATATGATATTTAGTATGTTCCTGGTGCAAAGAATTTTATAGCTGATTTTTTTAGCAGGATGTCATTACCATTAACTGAAATTGATAGGAATTAATTTTCTGTAGCTAACATTTCTCAAACGAATGCACTTCAGGATGTCTTTGACTGTAATGAATGGTTAGAAGCTGAGAGCAGAGATTACATTTTGAAGGAAGTAAAGGAGAAAATAGTGAATGGGTGGGGTGTTTTGGGAAAGAAAGGTATGAGAGATAAACACAGGATTCTAGGAAGTCAGAGATGAATTGAATGTGGAGGAATCTTTCGTGTTACGTGGGGAGAACATAGTTCCTCCCAAAGATTTAAGAGAAACAATCATCAATCTTTGTCATGAAGGTCATTCAGATATCACAAGTATAAAAAGGAGATTGAAGGAATTATAGCAGTGGCCAAAAGTAGATTTGGAGGTTGAAAGTTTTGTCATTTTATATGCAAAGTGAAATTGCAGACAAAACCCAGAAAACCTTCAATCCTCCATTATGTTCTTTGGGGTGTCCAAAATTATCTTGGGAGGAGTTGGCTTTGGACATTATGGGACCAATAATTGGCAGGTTCGAACGTGCAAACACAATTTAGTCCTGGTGGATATATTCTCAAATTGGTTAGAAGTGGGAATCGCAGATAAAGCAAACACCACAACAGTGATGAAATTCTTGGATGAGATATTTTGGAGGGTAGACTTTCCTGTAATTATACTTTCCAACAATTGGGTACAATTTAAGACCACTGAGATGAAAGTATTTTTAAAAGCGTCTGGCATAGAGTAAAAGTTTATTGCCCTCTATCATCCCAGTAGGAATGGTATCGTGGAAAGGGTGAACAGAAGTATCAAAGGTATTTTGCAACCATCAAGTAAAAGCAATATTTAATAAGAAGGTGAAATTAAAAAAAAAATGGTGTAGGCTTCAAGGACAACTAGCCATGGTTTGGTTGGGAAAAGCCCATTTTCATTAATGGGAGGTAGTGTACCGTACTCTATAATCAATCCAGGTTGGATGAAGAAAAGTGAAATGGTAGTGTGTAATATCCAGGAAGTAAGGAAATGTATCATGGATTCACAAATCAAAAACAAGTTATATTACGATTTTAAACATGGTACTGAATCAAGTAAAGTTAAGTGCTGGTGAATAGGTTTGAGTGAAATAGGCCAGGAAAATAGCAAAGTTAGAAAGCAAATTTAGTGAATCTAAGAAAGTAGTAAAAGTAATGAACACTGCTGTGTTGGACAACGGTGAAGTGTGGCATTTGAGTCGCCTTTCTTCGGCAAAACGCATGGCTGGTGATGGGAAGGTAAAGAAAACCGTTATTAGCAATTATTGGTGGTTAGATCACTGTGGTCTTGCTCCAAGAAGTGAAAAGGTTCCAGAAAATTGTTCTGATGAATTTATTAAGTTTGGTGCAAATGCGTACATGGATTTGGACCAAGTGAACAAGAGTCTCCTGAGGCAGTACAAAATAACACCATGTGTAGCAATGAGTCTCAAGATTCGAAGGAAGTTAAAACCTCAAAAGGATGAATACTTAAGAAAGCCTAAAAAATGGATGTTTATTAGCGAGTAAAATTTCTTTATGTAGATTTAATTTAGCAAGGAAACATCTTTTCCCACATAAAAAGGAAATGGTATATATTGACTAGTGTTATACAATGTATTTACTAATGTTCCTTTGGTGCATTCTTAGCTCTGTGTATATATATTGTGGGGTTAGGAACTTTGCTGGCATTCTTTGCTGGCTGGGACGATGTCCCTACATCTATTCTGTTGGTGTTGAAATAAAGAAAATTAACTTAACCTTTCTACGTGTTGGAAAATTATTCCTGTGGAAAATAGGACACAAGGCTATGTATTTCATAACATAACGAACACGCATTTTTGGGGAGAAAGGAACAACCGTACCTGGTTTGATCGACAGGAAAGAAAGTATAGCTACTAAATAGTTTGAAGTCATAAGGTGTAGCACATTCGGCCAGCCCTAGTGTTTTGGTAAACAGCTCTCTAGATGGCGAGATGTTTTAGCTAATAGATTTTACAAGTACCATAATGCCAGCGTCCAAAACGCTCGGATTGCCTGACGGGGTTCGTTGGTAGGTATTGACTGCAGTAGCCGTCACGCAAAACAAACATCAGACATGGACCTGTATAAGGTCTGAAATATATGAACTGAATCTAAAAACGTTTTCCTTCAACCCAACAGCTTAAAAATAAACATAACAAAAGTATTCTCTTAATCATTACAAAGTCTCGCCATTCTAACACTGATTTTGGATCAAGGAATCATTTCCTGTCGTTGAAGCAGTTAAGTGAACAATAAAAGAACAAAGTCTGTGCTTTGCAGTTCCACGCTGTATGCTGCTGCTAAAGACTGCTGATATCGAAGTTTAATTCAGACACTGCTCTCCACAAAGAGGTTGGGCTAAGTCACAACTGTCGACGAACAGCCAATTATGCAGGAAGAGGGAGGAGTCTTTAAGACAGCCGAAGATCAGGGGATTTAAAAAAACAAACTTCATGGAATCCTAAACCGTCGATTATGACAGCGGAAGCTGAAAGACAAAGGTAATCGGTGTGGACGATATCGGTGCTAATGGTCAGACTGTTCCGCTCGGCGGACCTAATCCGATTGATCACTAGCTCCACCCCGCCGCAGCTTCCGTAGGGCGGTTAGCTGAGACCCACCCGGCCTGTACCTGCGTCAGTGGTACGTCACCTCCTGCAAACCCCCCCCCCTCCGTCCCTTCCTCCGCTGCTCCCCAGCACCGCGGTCCCCCGCCCGGGCCTAGGCCCCACCCTGTGCCACAGTCGCAGAGTGTCCCTTGTGTACGCATCGCTCGGGTCGACCTCCGCGTCTCTCTCCTGGACAGTCGCGTTCCTGCTTCTACAGCTCCATCTTGGGCCTGCGCAGCCGCTTCGAGTGCGGTAAGGGCGATACTCGTCTGCCAAGAAAAGCGGCATAAATCTACGCGGGGGCGGGTTGGGGTGCCCTTCCACGGACTCCTCATCCATCACTTATCTATGTTTCACTGTCCTGCTACTTCTACGCCTACTGCTCCGCGGGGCCAGTGATCTTATCGGGCTCCGCGTCCACATCACCGTAGGGGCGGGGCTAGCCTGCTTCTTGGTTTTGTGTCCACTGACGGCTCTGCAGGGGCGGGGCCTAGCTACCCATAGTCTCCGCCACATCGCTGCGCGGAGGCGGGGCTTAATTGCATCTTTGCTTTTGCACTGAATTCCAAGAGGGTAGCGCTCTCCGGCATACGCTAATGGGCTGCAATTCTGGTTCTGAATCATGATCTGTGGAAGTGGGCACCATAATTCATATGGCTGGGACTGCCCTTGATGGCACCATTTTGTGGAATTGAGTTTAAGCTCCCTGTGGACTTTGCACCTACTGGTGAGGCAGATCTGACTCTAGGCTTTGCACCCAACTCTGCACTTATTTTAAAAGTGGGGTGCTATGTTTCCTTTGTGCTGTTTACCTACTGCTTTCTGCATAGCAGGTGATCTGCCCTTCTGGGTCCACGTTCATCGCACCCTAGGAGTGGGGTATCATTGAGCTCAAGCGTTTGTATTCTTCACTCCTCTCCCAGTGTCGACCTGGCTCATCTATCAATCACTACATGCTAGTACAGCAAGGAGAAAACGGGCCTCAAATCCACTTGCCCTATGAGGGTGTGCTTAGGGGAATGCTTTAGTTGCTTTCACTGATGCCCTTATACATTAACCTCCTCGTTCCTGTCATTAATGGGTTAGATAATTATCCCTGGTCACAGAAACAGTTTTCCACGAAAACTACAAATATAGTTGACGTTCTCTTTTTGCCTGGAACATATATAGAGGAAGTGGTCATATAGCACATCGTGTTTTTTTTATTTCTGGCTCAAACAATGGTTCCTATTTTTTTTTTTTTTTAATGTAGATTTAACTGGACTTCACAGTTCAGTTTCAGGACCTGCTTTAGCGGTCTGTTTTTGTTAGGCGCATGAGGCTCAAACGTTAGTGACCCATCTGCTGTTTCCTCTTGTAAGCACGGTAGGTTCCCATAAGTCGGGCTGCTAGACCTGGTTGACTAATAATGCTTTAAGCGGGCACCGACCGGCAACCACATCTATATAAACACTGTTGAAGGTCCTGGAGCCTGGATGAGTTGCAGTGAGGAGTAGTCATTGTGACCAAGTGGTTAAGGGTTTAGGCTCTCAATTTGAAATGTTGCTTATAAATGGAGGAGAAAGTCAAGTGCAAGAGAGAATCTTTAGGATCAGATGCTGATGGGGCAATGCCAGTGCCTGCCTCTGGAGAAAGAATGACTATGGAGCCTGTACAGGAGATGATTCAGACAGCAGTGAAGTCTGCTATTGCATCCAGAGAAAGGCCTCCTCTAGCAAAGACTCCCACGATGGTGGCTGCTGCTGTGGATACTATGTAGGATGATGAGAAGGAGTGGATTCATGGATGTTCTGTCCAAACTGATGTTTCTTTTAATGCCGAGTGCTGTGGCAGCTTCTTCTGGAGCATCAGTTGCTGCCAGAAGACACTTTAGGATGCCCTTCTGGAAAGCAGACTCAGTGCAAAAGAACATGCTTCTGCAGTGTTCCTTTTCTGGTGCCAAAATCTTTTGGTCCGCAATTAGAAGGGAGGGTTAAGAAGTCACTGGAGGACCGAAAGCTGGTAACCCTTTTTACACTGACGACAAGAGGAAGGGCTTTTTGGATTCAGCAGGCCGTTTGTTCCAGCTCTTACGTTTAGACTATGCAGCCCTTTTAAGAGAGACGCCATGGCTAGGTGGCCCCTGGAGGTGATAAATCCTGGTTGCAGCCTACTTCTTCTGCACTCCAACACAACCACCACAAGCATGACTGTCTTCGCCCAGCTCCCACTCAGGTGGGATGTCGCCTGAAATTCTGTAGAAGAATTTGGCAAAAAGAGAGTGCAGACAGTTGGGCAGTAGAAGTGTTTGGCATAGCTATTGAGCAGACCTTTCTGACCGTTTCCCAGATTTTTTTCTCTCAAACCCCTCTACCAAGAGAGTCTCTGCGTCAGACTGCTCTTGGAGGGCATTGCAGACAATCTCAGCAAAGCAGCAATCATCCCAGTACTAGAGGCCGAGAGGGGAAACTGCTGCTATTCATTGATCTTTTTTGTTCTGAAGGTGTCCAGAACTTACAGACCAGTCATAGACCTCAAGCAAATGCACTGTTACGTTCCTTACCAAATGTTCAGATGATATCGGATAGAGTGGTTCTGCTCCTAAGGATGGATGATTTACTGAGAGACCCTTACCTGTCTCTTCCAATTGACAAGTGTGTTTTGTTTTTTTGTCCAGTAAAATTACTTCCAATTCCAGGTGATACCTTTTGGCATGACCTCGGCTTCATGAACCTTAAGAAAGTTGCTAGCTCCAGTGGTGGATAAAGTTCATTTGTATGGTATCAAAAAAATCCCTAATCTGGTGAGGGGCTTATTGCTTCTCCTTCTTTTCTAAGGTGTCGGATGACTTCTAAAAACGAAACACTGACCAAATTTGGCTTCTTGTTTAAACATGGAGCAATCCCGCCATGTTTAGCAAAAACAATTCAGTTAATCAAGGTCAAATTTGACACGTAAGTGGGAAAAGTTTTTTCTGCCAGACAACAGGAGAATCAAGCTACATTCTCATCTAAGAAACCTCCTGGCAAAGTGGCAAGCGTCTGTCAGGAAGTGGTTCAAGGGGACATGGCGTCATACATATCTATTGCTCTGTAGGCTCGTGACCACTTCTGTCTCCTAGTCCATCATGTGTTGAGCCACTGGGTTCCTCTTTCTTAAGAATATAGTCTTCCAATTTTTATTCTTTCACGGATAACTCAGGATCTGCAGTGGTGGCTTCAGTCAGACTCCTTAAGCAGGTGAAACCCTTTTCTTCGTCCCTCCACAAAGGCGATTACAACAGATGCCAATGGGAATGGTTGGAGTGCAACCTTGAAAGACAAGCAGATTCAAGGCAGGTGTGAGATTCACACATTTTCAGGGTCTTTCAATTGGAAGGAATTGAAAGGTGTCCATCTAGCCCTCTTGCATGTTGCCAGTGAAGTGTTAAATATTTTATCCAATATTCACACAATCCGAAAGAAGTTATTGTCAGTCATTAGGTGGGACAGGCTCTTCTTAATTATCTTTCGTGGCACACAATATTTGAAAATGGGTGGAGGCTCAACTTCTCTTTATGTAGTTCAGTAAAGGAGAACTTGCTTGTGGACCATCTGCGTTGCTTCCCCCAACCCATCAGCATCTCTGGTCTTTCATTCAGAGAGCTTTCAACAGATAACTATCAAGTTTGATGCACATGGCTCGATCTGTTTGCATCCAAGAAGAATGCTCAGCGTCCCATGTTTTGCATCTGCAGCCCAGCTCTGGAGGCTTGGACTATAGATGCATTGTCAGTGACCTGTCCATGGGCTCTTCTATATGCATTTCCTCCGATACTCTTGATCCACAGGGTGCTACAGAAGATCCTGGTGGAGCATGTGGAAGTTTTATTAGTAGTTCCTTGTTGCGCCAGGTAGAATTGGTTTCATCTTCTCCATCTTTCAGTAGTTCCTCATTGGGTTTGCTCTCTAGGTTACTCTCTTCTGTTGGCTTCAAATTTAGACAGATCAGCCCTCTCCAGTCTTTGGCTAAGGGTCTGGAGCTTGAAATGTTAAATCGTCTAGCTTTGGTGTGGTCAGAAGAGGTCACATCTGCAATTCAGCAGCCCTGCCATCCAGCCCTGCTTAAGCTTTATGCTAGGCATTGTAAGCCTTTTTCATCCTGGTTTAAAGCAAGGTCTTTAGTCCCTTCCTTGTTCGTTCCTATGAGCATTTTTGTTTTCTCAAGGGAGGGATTTGTTTTGGGTGTGTCACTACCTACCTTGCCTAGTCAGAGTGCAGTGATCTGAGATTTTAGGAAGTCTAACATAGAGAATTTGGACTTTTTAGTCTCTGAACTTTTGGGGAGTTTGTTCTTGGATACCTGTGGTGCATTACCTGATTCCTACTTGGGATCTTCTCTCAATTCTGAGGGCCCTTTAGTGTTCTCATTTTGATCATTTGGATTTGGTAGACTTAAGATTTCATTTTTATAGTGTTTTATCTCTAAAGGCAATTTGTTCTTGGAGAAGAATTGGGTGTTCTACTTTGTGCTAATACATTTTGTTTCCTTCCAGATAAGGTTGTCTTGAGATCAAACCCTTCCTTTGTACCCAAGATTCCATCTGACTTTCACATTTCACAGGACTAGGGGCTACCTGTCTATTTTCCATCCACTTCCTCTCAGGAGGAGGAAAGACTTCATACTCTTGACTTTCACAAAACACTCTATGTAGTGAGGACGGAGGTATTTAGAAATGTGCAAGCACTTGTTGTTACGTCTGATATTTCTGGACAGGGTGTGGAACCTGCTTCTTCAACACCTAGTAAGTGGCTAAAGCAGACTATTGTTTTACCCTTAAAAAAAAGGAAAATTAATCTTTACCACAATCAATTTAGGGAACATTGACCAGGGGTATCTTGGCATTCTGGGCCATGTTGAAAGTAGCACCCCTAAAGGATGTGTGAATGGCAGCTGCCTGGTCTTCCCCACACACCTTCTTGAACCGCTACCATCTCTAGGTGGGAGATGGAGTTTCAGCAGTTTTTGGTGAAAACCTTTTAGATACGGTTCTGCATATCACTTTTGATTTTATTTATATAAAAAATTAGCAGTTCTGCATAATTTCTATTATGTATTTTCTGGTTGCTATTACGGTTTGCGTTTAATCTCCCCGAGTGACGACTGTGACGAGTAAGACTGACGTGGAGATAATTCCTCGATTTCTTACCGGAGATCTTGACTACTCTGAGTTCAGGTCATCCTTGTCACAGACTAATGTTGCCCTCTCAGGGTTGGAAGTGCGACCAGACAATGGTTGTATATGGTTGTGGGTGATTAGTGACTTGATAGTTATAGGAAGTACTATATGACCACTTCTCTGTATGTTCCAGGCAAGAAGAGAAAGTCGGCCATATTTTTAGTTTTTGTATGGATTTACTAGGATAGAAAAAGCAATTCTGTGCTCGGAGATATCATCTCATCCAGCAAGGATTGTGAGGAGGAAGACCTGAACTTGAAGTAATGAAGATTACTGTTAAGTAACCTAGGCAGAGGCCTCCAGTGTTGTTAAAACGTTTCAGTCAAGTTTTATAATAGCTGCGGAATTTATTATTTTCCTCAAGTATTCCAGGAGTTGACTTTGAATAGTAAATAACCCCTTTGGACTATTTTTGGAAAGTGTCACTTTCCCTAAATACTGTAGGACTGGAGTTAGAATATTAAATAAGGACCTGGTCTCTGAAAGAGTTTCACTCATTCCGTGTCTATGGCAAAAAGCGATGATACATTAGGGCCTTAGATTTCCCAGTATCCACAAACACCCTATGCTCCTCAGCTACTACAACTGCATCCCATGGCTTTTCACTGCTCCAGCTCTGCATCCATAACTCTGCAGGACTTCATGGGAGCGGGAATGAATGCACACATCTGCTGCGAATAAAGCCTCCTGACTGGACTGCGCATCCAGTAGGCTTTGACGTTTCCGGTAGGCCTGGGCGGAGTTCAGCTGCGCGGAACTCCGCAAAGTGGCAAAAAAACTCTGCTGCGCTACGCTGAGTTCCACGAGCAACGGAGTGCGTTGGGGTCTTGCCGTTCGCGGTGATTTTGAGCGGCGGGTGTTTGACCCGCACTGTAAAATCATCACGAACGGCACCTTGCGCAGCGCAAGAGGGCACAGCTTCCTTTCTGCTACTCGAGTAGATTTTCTACTCGAACAGAAGGTTTCTCAACGCGAGTGGTCGCAACCTGCTGCATATGATAAGAAATTAACTTACCCGTATCTCTCAGAGGAATACTATCAACAAGACAATCAGGGTTACCACACCAACAGAGGTAGATGGGGACAAAGAAGATTTGCTACTTTTTTGGACTCGTCTCTAGGCAGCGGCTCAGAGTGCGACAGTGACTGGCCTACCACCAGCCGTCCATACAATCAAGCTCTGAGATTTCAGGATACAAATAGTGGCTCACTTTTTTTAGGGAACAACTCATGGATGCCACAGAGAGGCGGGGGTCAGGAACAGGGATGGGAAAAGCCCAGAGGATGGAACAGAGGAAGGAACAATCAAAGAGGGAACACGAGAGACAGATTGTCCCCACAGGAGAACCACAGGGAAATACAGACCAGGAGGCAAACTTACAGGTGGTAGACGTAAATCCGTCTGCCATCGAAAACAATACTTATGGACAGGATAATCCGAATTCTCATTCCATCTCCCATCCAGACCCCATAATAAACATCTCAGATTACATGCTTAATGAAGCTGAGAAGAACATCTTATCTAAGGGCCTGTCCTTTGTCCCCATGGTCCCACCCAACACATTCAATGTGAAATTGGAATTACAACAGTTTTTTTTAGAAAAATCAGACTAAGGTACTTTTTTACGCACAACCCACCATCAAACACATAGCAGGCTGCCACCAACTTTAGACCAGTATCTACTTTGACTCCAGCATCACATTTAGTGAGTCATAAAATCCTGGCATACGAACAAATTGTGCTCAAGGAAATTATGGGTCTACTAAATGACAGGAAATACATTCGATACAACATTACCAAGTTGCAAAGACAAGGTCTGGATTCACTAAAAAAACAACCCAGCCATTGTCTTTAAGGCATCCGACAAAGGGGGTGCATTAGTTGTACAAAACACTGTTGACTATGTTGCTGAGATCAAGAAACAACTAGGAGCTGAGGACAGTTACATAAAAATAAACAAAGATCCAACTCGGGACATAGTCAAACTCATTCAGAAATTGACACGCAGTGGGGTGGATGAAGGCTTTCTAAGTGAACCAGAGTATAATTTCCAGAATAGGCAGAATCCTCGTACACCCACAATTTACACCCAAGATTCACAAGGATCTCGAACACCCCCCAGGAAGACCAATAGTCTCTGGTTGTGGCTCTATTTTGGAGCCTTCGAGTAAATTCATTGATACTTTTCTACAACAATGGGTGGTTGATACTAAATCATATGTGAGAGATACCATGGACATTATCCAAATAGTGGAGGGTCAACCTTTTGACTCCAAGACACAGATGTTGGTAACCCTAGACGTTTCGTCTCTTTACGGGAATTTTTGGACAAAAGGACAGGTCCCAGTTGGGTCCCTACTGAATTCTTAGTGTAATTATTAGGGATTGCAGTGACAAAAAATTATTTTGTCTTCCAAAATGAATACTTCTGCCAATGTAAACGAGTCACTATGGGAGCTGGATTTGCTCCCAGTTTGGCGATTCTGTTCATGGATAAATATGAGGACAAGTACATATACAATCTGGACAACCCTTTACTAGATAACATCACGATGTGGAAATGTTACATTTACAATGTTTTAATGATTTGGACCGAGAGTGATTTGAACCTAATTGATTTCACCTTTTGGTTGAATGGTAGGTCCCCAGATATAAAATTCACCATGAACTATGACAAAGGGACCATATGTTTCCTAGATCTTTCCTTGAAGATAGAAGACTCTAAGATTTTTACCACTTTTCAGGAAACCCACGGAGCGTAACACCCTACTTAGATACAACTCGCACCACCCTAGGAATCTACGAGATAATCTCCCGTATGGCTAATTCCTGAGACTACGCCATAATTGCTCACACAGAACTGATTTCTTTAATGAGGCTGACGCACTTATCTTGAAACTAAGAGAAAGAGGCTATCCGAAAGGATTGTTACACAGAGCAAGAAAGAGAGCGTGGTATTGCCCACGAGAAACCCTATTGGAGGTAAAACCTAAGGAAAATACTATGAACAAATTGATCTGTGTAACAATGTTCAATACCAGAAGTCATGCCATCAAAAAGGTTATTACAAAATACTGGAACCTGGTTGCATCTGAAATTGGTATGACTGAAAAACCTCTGTTTGCCTTTAAGATGGGCAAAAATGTGAAAGACTATGTGGTCCGTTCCTTTTTGGAAACTCCCCGCGCTCCTACTGAATCTCCCACCACTAGTGGGTCATTTCAAATGTAGCCACTATAAAGCTTGTAAGCTCACAATTGAAGGGAGTGAATTCACGCATCTGGGATGCACTCATACACTGACACCATACGAATATTAATAGTTCTGAGGTGATCTACGCGATCAGCTGCCCATGTGATAAGTTATATGTTGGGCAGACAAAACAGAAAGTGAAAACCAGTAGTTGGATGCACATCCTTGATACCGTGGAACATGGTCTTAATGAATTTGAAGAGACCAACCGTCAAATGGGTCTGATTAATCTTTTATAGCCCACTACCCGGATGGTTTTCTCCATACAGGCAAATGGGTATGTAACATTTCCTCACATTTATGTAACCTCCCTCACTAAATAGACCATGATTATGCTACTTCATCTCAGAAACGTACGTGGTACGTATTTTTATGACCTGCTGTATTGATTTTAATTAACATAAAATAGAATGCCACATTTGAAATAGCTTGCTTCTGCTATAACCCACTGTATAACTAAATTTCATTAACGTACGCTGTACGTATTGTTATAACATGCCGTATTGTTTGTAGTTAGCATCCACAATTATTGTTAACTAAGGGACTAGCATAGAAAGCCACATCGAAATAGCTTGCTTCTGTTACTACCTACCGTACAACTAAGTCTTCTCACGCAATTTGCTGTGTATATAAGGCGACATGTTGCCCCTTTGATGATATGCCATTGCAACATCTCGTATCAAAATTGACTGTAATTAACATCTATATTCATTGTCAACTAAGCATATTATGCAACGTTTGAAATAGCGTGCTTCTGCTACAACCCATTGTATGACGAAATCCTCTCATGCACCTTGTTATATAATGAAAATGTTTCACGCATAGTTGCTCTAAATGTTGCCTTTGTTTCTATAGTGATTTCTAACCAATGTCAAGGCCCATTGTTTTTTGGTTCATTCGCCCACCCCGCACTCTTTATTAATTTGTGTGGTTTTATTCAATTGTTAATACAAGTATGGACAGTGTTTAATGGCCAACATGTTAAGATCGGCTTTAGAAAGGGTTTCTTAAAAATACTTGAAAAATATATTTATTTGTCAACACTCTTCCTTGCAAGAAACGAGCCTTGGAACGCCATCCGAGGCTTTTGACGTATTGAGATTAGCCCCAGCGTCGTCCTCTCTTCTGAAGACCACCCGATAGACACACGTCAATGCGTTGACGTGTCAGCGGTTCAGCTCTGACAGCTTCTTCCTTGCCTCACGGCGTGAACGCATATGCTGCGTCTGCCTTCCCCATTTAACCATTTAGGCAGTCAACTGTGGGCTTTCCCGCGTTGTCGAGGCATTTAAAACCGATCAATGGCAGAGGTAAGATTTGTTCGTAATCCTGCCCGGTCCACATTTAATTTTTTGTGAGTTTGCCACTGCATTTGAAACCCTTATACTTCATCTATTCCTTTAGATTCCAACCGGTTGGTGGAATTCTTCTTTCTTTTGGTTTGAAACTCGGGGACATTTTTTGCCTATCTCGCTCAGATAGTGATTAAGACACTACCTCTTGGTAAGTTTATAGCTCAATAACTATATACCGAATTCATTCAATCTTATTTCTTAACTTCTTCAAGATTAAGAAGTTACATTCCCTTTCGTCCTTATTAAAGATCCCTGGACTGCCATCAAATAATACAATTTCAACCCATTAGTCATCTTACCAAGATATTACCCATTGGTAAGTGCATTACTATCGGTTCAGGAGTGGGAACAGTTAATTCAGTTAATTTCATTTTGATTTCATATTACTTTTTGTCCTGCTCACTGTAGTGTACTCGAGGAACTCATTGGGAGTGATTAATTCCGGCCCCGCCTAGGAAGATGCATGGGCCCTCACTTCAAGGAGATATGGTCCCTCTATAAATACTTTCAGGCTCCATCCAGGCTTGGAGGAGTCTCTTCGAATAGTTGGGTTTCTCTCGCCTTTGTTTCCAAACCCTTATTCTTAGACCAGTCTCAACACACCTCATTCATTCTGAATTACCTTCTCTCACATAGGCCGTCTATATTCCATATTTCAGTCCTGAGGAAGACCCGCTGTGATGTTTATTTATTCACGCAAACAGTCTTGGTCGAAACGTAGACGCTTCTATTTTGCCCACGTCCTTAGTCTTTTCACCCTTGAATTAAGAAGAAGGCAGTCCAAAGGGTGTTGTTAGAACTTTATTTAATTTAGGAGGGACGGCTCTTTTCCCAATTTTCTGTGTGTATATGTATATGTATGTATATATATATATATATATATATGTATTTAATTTATGTATGTTTTGATTTTTATTCCTTATCACAAACACCTCACTTATCTCACCAAAGTCACTTTCATTCTGTTGGTTTTTTGTTCTACCATTTGTGTATGTTGCAGCCATATATGAATTCAACTATTATAAATGATATATACAATTTTTGAAATACGATTTCTTTGGTGTGTTTTGATCTGTTTATCAACTATTCTGGTCATTAGTGAATAGTCGTGTGAAGCAATTGTTTTCTACCCCACAGAACTCATTGTAGTTTATATTACCAAGAAGGATTAATCGGCAAGTCCTCAAGTAGGAACTTTACCCAGACGTCATCCAAAGATACTTAAAGAGGTGGTGTAGTGCAGCCATCGACTTTTTGACTACCCAAACTTTCCTAATTTGTCCTGCGGGTACCCTCACCCCCAGTCCATGGTAATGCACTGTGGATTAACTGGTCAGGGATAATTGTCTGCGCTTTTCTACCTCTCCCGCTCATTGCATATGTTGTGAGAAGAATGAAGCAGGTCTCAATGCCTCTAATCCTACTGGCACCAAGGTGGGCCAGACAGCCCAGGTTCACAGTGCATTCCTACTGGAAATGTTCATCAGTCCCCTCAAGAAGCTTTCCATTAGAGCATATCTTCTCACACAACAGCGCAGAATAGTCATGCACCCAGACCCAAAACAGCTCAATCTAGTGATCTGGAACCTGAGGTTATAGAGTTCAAATACCTACACTTTCCAGAGGAATGTATGTAGATCTTGTGATAAACACATGGGTATACCACCGGTGCATGCTATGCTTAAAAGTGGAACCAGGGCATTTCCTACCTTTTTACATCTTCAAAAGGCAGCTCAAGCATACACTTCAATACGTCTTCATTTAGCGGCTGTAGTTGCATACATGCAGAACAGGGAACGCTCATACCTTTTTAAGATTCCCGTAGTCATGGTGTTGACGGAGGGTCTTCAAATAGTGATTTCCCCCCACAAGAACTCCTCCAGCACCTGTTTGGATCCTGAATGTAGTTATGAGAAGGCGTATGGAAACAACTTATGAGCATTTCCATTCATGCCAATTACAGTTCCTCATGGAAGGTGATTTGTCTTGTAGCTATAACGTCTCTCAGATGCATTTGTGATCTCCAAGCACTTCTTATTCAAGAGCCGTTTATTCAGGTCCATAAGTGCCGAATAGACCTTAGAACCAATCGTTAGTTCTTCCCTAATGTAGTCTCACTTTTCCATTTGAACCAGACGATTGAACTGTCGTCTATTTCTGTTGGGGAGAGACCGCTAAACACTTTAAATGTTAAACTTGCATTATGTACTATACTGATAAACCTTTCAGTAAGACTAATCAGATTTTTGTTGGTTTTGCTAAACCACGCAAGGGTCACCCTATTTCAAAAGTAGGCATTGCAAAGTGGATTGCAAAATGTATCCAGACTAGTTATGCTAAGGCTAAATGGGTACTCCGGCACCTCCTAGGGCTTTTGTAGCCAACATCCCGTTAGCTGATATTTGTAGTCAACAACTTGGGTCAACACCACACATGTTCACAAAGCATTACTGTGTGGACATATCGGCTCGTCAACAAGCTATGGTTGGCCAAACTGTATGAAGGACTTTGTTTTAAACATCTGTGTCATCTGCCAGCTGAGAGGAAACTGTTTTACAGTCAATACAAAGCATGTGCATTTACAGCCTCACATGATACAAAGGGAAAATGTAAGCATTTGTTCGTAATGTGTAGTGCTGTAGATTCAAATGCACTCTCGCTACGGCGGTGATTGCGCTTGCTCTTTACTGAATATACATTAAATGAGCTAATTACAATGCACATTCTTACTCTACACTTCACTTTCACCTTTCACCCACAGTGCGAAAAACATTACAAAGGGGGAGTCAGTGCCGGTGTGCATTTTGGACTAATGGAGGAGTCGCACAGCATCACATGACTCGAAGCTTCTTAGTAGAAAAACAACTTGTATTGTCCGAGCCTAACACTAGATGACAGGAATGTGCAAAGTATATGAATCTACATAAAAACGTATATTTATGGCATTTATCTTGTGACGCTATTAATTTAATCTTCTAATGCCTGTGCTAGAAATGTCTACCATCAGAATTAATTGCCCATGTTAACACTAATGTATATCTCCCTAAAAGCTTTTGCTTCGTAACATAATGGTGCACAGGTCTGTGTTAGGATTTTGAACAAATATTTACCTTCTGTTAATCCAGACCTAAATGACCTCTGTTATTTGATAACTGCATGATATTTGGCTCTACCATCAGCAGCGCGGTAGCTGTGCACCATTAAACAGATAACTAGTGGCACTTGATTCACAGCAGCCAAGACATTTTTGTGCTCCTGGGAACAATTTTCTGCCCATGAAAAGTTGTGTAGGGATATCCCATATATTCATCTATTTGTCTTTGTCCTAGGAGTTCTTGTCCTGCTAAAATAGTAAAGTGCCCCAAACTTTTAGAAATGATTAAACTGCTCCCCAAGTCTTAATCCATTCGAATGGAAAGGTCCTTTTTGACCAGCATTTTAGTGTTGGAGGACTCTTTTTACAACTTTGACATGTGGAAAGCTATGTTAGCTTCACTCGCTTGCATCTCCTGAACTTGGTAAATGTGCATGCAGTTACCACATGTTCTAGATGGTATACCAAACTGCAAAACAAGAAAGCTAACAGTTGCTGACTGGTCTTTAACAACTGTGAGCATTTGTTACAAGTCAGTTCCTTGTGTCATTGAACAAATGCATCTATATGTTAGTGTAACCTTTAACATTATTTCTTTTTTCTTTTTTTCATCCCTGGCAGATGTAGGTCATCTGTCCTAGGCAGTAGAGCAGTTGTACTCCGCTGTGTTGCTCTCTTCCTGCAAGGCAGCCCAACTGAGGCACCAAGGGTTCATTACATTGTGTTGAAAATCCATCCCAACTGCAGCAGCTGCTTCCGGTAGGTACAGCAGCGGGCTAGCTAGTGCTTGGCAATGTGGATGACAGCAGGTGCACTGGAGACTGGGTCCTGGGTTGCTGCTGTGCTGGCTGATCTAGTTGTGGGATTCTAAGAACAATTTGTGTGTTGTGTACTCCTCTAACTTCTGTGGCTACCAGTGTAGACACACCTCTATGCGTGACCTCAGAGAGGCAGCTGAGACTCAGAGAAGTGGTTAGGGGCTTGCTCTGCATTTGATGCCTGTGTCAGTTTTTCTTTCTTCTTTAATCTCACTCAAACTACGTTTTTGTTGAAAAAAATGTTTTTTACCAAAAGACTAACACAGTAGTTTGAGCACATGTAGCTGGCATGTTCAAATCTCTGCAAGGCAAATTCCAACACTCTTCTGATGGTGTTAAAATGAGCATGAATGCTGTTGGGTTGGGTAATAACCACCAAGATCCTGTTCAGTTTATTGCGTGTGGTACATTTTGTGAGCTGACATTGAATTTCTTATATTTCTTTCTTTTTTTTCTAATTGCTATTTAAGTTAAATCTGCATAATAATTGAGTAATTAGATGTGTCTTCATTAAATTGACACAGAATAGGGATGAACAGTGATGAAGTAGGAAAAGTAAGCATGGTCATATATTTTGTGTAGTGGAACAAAATTTATAAAGTCTCAAAAAATAGAGTTGCTGTAATTTTCATGACGTTCTAGTGTGTTTAAGGGAATTTTCTTCAATCTTATTTAGTTAACATTTGTTTGGAAACTCTCTGAATCCTTTTCCTTATGCCCATTGTGAAGTATGACTATACTAGAATTACTAAAATGAATGCCAGTCAACTAACAGGGTTTTTCCACAATAGGCTGTCAGCTAAGAAGCCTTATTGAAACCTGCCTGACAGACCAGTGAACCACGAAGCAAGAAATCACACTTTAGTCGTCTGAAGGTAAGTCTTACAACAGCTTGTACTTATGTCATGCTTAAAGTCAGTATTCTTATGTGTTGCTTTTCGACATGTTGTGCCAGATGTCCAAAGATGCTGCTTGCAAAAAGTAGTCACAGTGTACGACACGACATTTTGAGGCCAGTATCTAATTTTGCTAACCAATTTATGTACTAATAGGTTGCATCGTAAAATACAGAATTGGAGGGGGGTCATAGAATAACGTGCTCAATTTATACTCGGTATGCAGCTTGCCAATAGAAACTTCCTCCAATTAGCTGTAACGTCAAGGCTGGTGGCATGCAAGGAACGGCAGACCACCATGTCTGTCTTTTCAATTTCCGTGAAATGGGGCTGATTTAAAAAAAAAAATATATATATATATATATATATGTATATATGTATATATATATATATATATATATATATATATCCACATGAAAATCCAAGAGTGTCCAGTCACACCGGCACTACACAAGGACACAGACTCCACAGCAGTTGAAGTGGCAAGGTGTTTATTAATTAACCATCATTGTCCAAAGACGCGTTTCGGCCGCCAGACATGCGGCCTTGTTCACATAGTGCACTGCAAGTGAAGGTGATCTATATATACATGGTGAGTAAGCAGTAGTCTTTCTACAGTGGTATTCGTTCAGATAAGCACTTTACAACATGATGTGGCACTTTTACTGCAGTATCATTGCTTTACTGCAGTGTCATATTACTGTAATCTAAGTGCTGACCAATGACTGCATACCTGGTGCTATAATGATATGGAGGTTGAAGGCATCTGTAATGTCATTCTCCTAAAGGCTAGCGCTGGTGTGGTAACTCGTGCTCGCTCTTGCCATTGCAAATATTACAGCGTTGGAAAATCCAAAGTAGCTGCGAGCTTGTGAGTATAAAATGTATCCTAAAACTTAGGATAAAGTATTTAATCAGTCGCGCAAGTAGCATAACTAAATTTGATTGACCATCAAATCGGCCAGCCCATATTAAGTATTAAAATGCGGGGCTGAAGGGCGCAAGATCAGCAAAGAGATAGATTTAAAAAAATACCACGAGTGAATTGTAGTGCCTGTTAGTATTATAGCGAGTACATGCTGTTGCTGTTACTCATAAGTGATTAAATTTGTGTGTGTGTTCTGTGAAAGGGAGGGAGGTGTTTGGAAATGTGAGTGAGCCCGTGAGTGCATCTGGTCGCGCAAAAATGTACTAAACCCAATGGTTAATGTGACAACATCTGCACACGGGGTGTTATTTAAAACAAAAGACACAAAAATTGATAATCATTATAGTGCCTCTACAGTACATATACACATGGGTGTATGCCACCCTATAGATTTCTAGGGGGAACATTAGGTTAGGGAGGGAACAAAATTAGTAACATTGTATGGAGATTCAACTGCTGCAGTTGCATGAAACTATGATGGACATATTTAAGAAGTGTGGCAAAAACGCAAGGATTCCAAAAATACATGTAGCAAACCAATAACACAATAAATAGCTTACTGTTAGAAATATTAATATAAAGCCTGCAAATTGCTAAAATAAGCATATATGCGATTTCAACCTAGATATTGTGCAAATAAATAGTTTATAAGCAGATAGTCATGGCGAGAACATATTGAGCCATTGATACCCATTCTCTATCTAATAAATGGTTTGCTAAAGCACCTAGTGTGCCATAAATATTGTGGTGGAACTAAACATAGCAGAATCAGTGGGGCATTGGTAACAAATCTATGTGTCATCGATGTGTATGCATATAGCCTGTTCATACAGTAAGAAATCATAGGAAGTTATGCAAATCTTCACTCAAGTTTAACCCAGATGGGGCCTTGGTGTTGAACTCGATGATGTGTTTGCTCTCTAGCTGTCTAAGGAGTTTTTCCCGATTTCCACCCCTCACTAGCATAGGTATGCAATCAATGACCGAGTACTGTAAATGGGCCAAGTTGTTGCTGTGCTTGTCACTAAAGTGCCTTGCTACAGGGTAAGTAGAATCATTGTTAACTATGGCCCTAAGATGTTGTAAGATGCGCTGGTGCACCGGTAGCTTTGTACTTCCAATGTACCATAGGTTACATGAACAGACAAGTAGGTAAACTGCAAACTCAGTTTTGCATGTGAGGCGATGCCTTATGATGAAGGGATGTTTCCTAAATACTGAATCTACCTGGGTGATGCTTCTGCCAAATTTGCAAGCCCTGCAACTGTTGCATTTTTTGAATCCCTTGATATCAGATAACCAGTTACTCTTGGAGATGATTTCTGGACTGTTTTTCACAAGGGCATCATGCATAGATGGTGCTCGTTTGTATGTGATGTCTGGTTGATTTGACACTACTGGGCCTAATATGGGATCAGATTTGATTATGCCCCAGTGCTTGTTTATCACTGCTCTGATGTTGCGGGCTTCAGTGTTATATGCCGTGATGAATCTGGTTGTGACTGTATGTAAAGGCTCTGGACTGGGGATACTAGTATTTGTGTCATCCACTCGGGTGTCTTTGAGTAGGTCTTCCCTTGGGATCTGATTGGCCCTGTTCATAGCTTTTTTGATGTTGGCTATGGAATAACCTCTTAGTTTGAAACGTTGGAATGACTCTTCCTGGCATATTGCTAGATCTGATGGTGAGCTACAGATCCTGCGTATGCGCAGCATTTCCCCATAGGGGATGCTGGCAATGAGATGCTTGGGATGAAAGCTGGCCGCGTGGAGTGTAGAGTTCCCTGCTGTAGGCTTTCTATGTAGTTTTGAGTTAATTTTTTGCTCTCTCACATATATTTCTACATCCAGAAACTCAACGGATGTCGCACTGATGGTGGCATTGAATTCTAAGTTCAAAGTATTAGAATTAATATCATCAATAAAGGACTTAGCGCTGGTCGCATCACCCTTCCAAATCACAAAGACATCATCTATATATCTTAGCCAAGTTATGACATTGTTGTTCCATGTTTCACATAACTGACCTCTAAGTGTCTCCTCCTCCCAGGCTCCCACATGTAGGCAAGCATAACTTGGCGAAAAGCAAGACCCCATAGCCACTCCCCTTAACTGTTGGTAGACTTTGTTGTTAAATAAGAAGTAATTATGGCATAGGCACCATTCAATGAGGAAGAGCAGAAGTTCGTTATGTTTGTAGCAATTGATCGGTTTTTTGTCCCAAAAATATTTACAAGCTGCAATGCCGTCACTATGACTAATACTAGTATACAGCGACGTAATGTCTAGTGACATAAAAATGTAGTCATGACTCCAAGGAATGTCTTTGATTTTCAGCAGGAAATCACTAGTATCCCTGAGATAAGTTGGCAGACTGGAGACCAGGCCCTGTAAGAAATAGTCAACATACCTTGAGATATTTTCACATATATTTTTTCGGGCTGATATAATTGGGCGTCCTGGTATAGGAACAGTACCTTTGTGTATCTTAGGCAGAAAGTATAGGATAGGTGTTACTGGAAACTCAGCATGCAGAAAAGACAATTCATCCTTGCTAATGACTCCCTGTGCTCTAAATCCATTGAGATGTTTCTTTAGGTCTTTATTACTGCTAGCGACCTCTTTGTGGCTGGAGATTTTGTAGCAAGTTGAATCCGATAAATGTCTTTCTGCTTCTGCTAGGTATTGGTTGCGTGGCCACAGCACAATGTTGCCACCCTTGTCCGCCTTATTGATGATTACTTCATTCTCTTTTTGAAGCTTGGTCATAAGATTACGGTAGCTTTGATTCTTTCCTGGAAACTGGCTGGAATAGCGTTTTCGTTGATTCTTGAGATGTAATGCTTTTAATTCATTAGTGATGACATCATTGAAGATGTCGATTGCATCTTTTGGCATGATAGGTGTGAAAGTTGAGTGGGGTTTGAAAGGGCTTGGTACTTTATCAGAGCCAACGATCGATTCATTCACCACAGTATCTGGCGTGGCACTATTCGCCGTGGAGTTAAGTTCCATCAAGGTTCTCATGATGGGGATGTCTGAGACTGTCAGAATGTTACCACCTGCTGACGCGATGCTAGGCGTGTTAGTGGTGTTGTTTTCATTTTTTTGCTTGAAGAACTTTATGAGTTTGAGTTTCCTTATGAACTTAAATACATCAACTCTAGTACTGCAGTAGTCAAAGTTACTCTCCGGACAGAAAGTGAGACCTAAACAGAGGAGTTGTTTCTCCGCCTCTGTCAGATCAATTTCACTCAGGTTGATGATTGTTTTAGTGTCTGGTTTTCCTATCGCCTCCAGTTTCCTCTCTTTCTGTTTGTTGATTTGGGTTTTTCGGATTTTTCTCCTTTCGCGCCTCCTGCGATTGTGTCTGAGTTTTGATTCCTTGGTTGTCTTGGTCTGAGTGTTTGTCGTCTGTCCAGTACTAAAAATCCAACTCCTGGGCCAAGCTTGCGCCTGCTTCATCAGTTGCGGCCACATTTTGACCCCTTTCTTCTGATTCTGATCCACTTTCTAGTGCAGAGCTTAAATCGGACATTGATGCTGAGTCTGTGCCTTCCGCGGCTCTGCTTGTTGTTGGTTGAGCGCTGAGTGGAGTCGATTTATTCAGCCTTTGCTTTCTGATGTTATCATAGCGTTTCGCAAAGGTAAAGATTTGTCCACATTCGTAGTCCGCCTTATCTCTTGCGAATTTGAAGACCTTTCGTGTTTTTATTGTTTCTTCATGCTTTTTGAGGCAAATTGCAATTTCCTCTTTTCCTTTATTAATTGCCTCTTGTTGCTCATAGCTGTATATTTTAAAAGCTTAAGTGAGAATTGTCAGTGGTCACTTTGAGACTGGGGGCACGGTGGGGCCTTCCCTTTTGTCAGTATTGGAAGTCTGTATCTTATCAGTGGTTTGCGAACAGAATGGTGATCTCGATCCATTGATACCTTGGGTACCGATTTGGTATTTTGATGGAACACCCAAAATGCACTCTTTCCATGTACCGAATGAATAATCCTTTCTAAACCCATTTCACGAGTCAGAAAAACAGGTTTAGTAAACTAGAAAATGCTTTTTACCCTTCGCAAACCCTCTGATTTAGCCAATGGGAGGGTTTGCAACCAGCAAAGTTTAGTACATATGGCCCATTCTGCCTTGCTGTGGAATACCCACAGTGACAACTAAAGCAGCATGGTAAACCTTGGAAGCTTTTTCTCTTTTTCAAGAATTCTGCCTCCCTGTTGCATCTCTTTGGGAGTAGGTCTACATGCTGGACACTCCCTATATAGACTAACAAGAGAGGGTGTATATAGGAACACAACAAATGTGGAACTTTTTAATATTCTTTGCATTCACTTAGTTTCTTTTATTTAGTTATGTAAACATTACAAATAATCTGGCCAACTAGTGGCTGCCTCAAATAAAGAATATAGTTTACATTGTAGATAGTCTGATAGCATAACAGCAAAGTTCATCATAAGCGTGTGCAATCATTAAAACTCAAACAATATTACCCATTTAGGTCCACTGCCCCCTCAAGAAAGGAGGATAAATGTAAACGCCCATAATGAGGTTCTACTGGGCTTCCAGATTTTGATTAGGTGGGTAAAAAATTAAGTAAAGGATGGATTAAAGAAGAGGGAAGGAGCTACAGGTGGCAAGGTTGAACAAAAGAAATGTATGGAACTGTAGGTTGGAAAGAGTGAGCGAAGATCCTTGGATTTGTGTCTCTCAACGGGGTAAGAAGAGATAAGTCCTATAAGTAGGTGGCAGCGATACATGGGAAGGTGGTGTAACCAGGGGTTGTAGAGAAAGAGGGTGAGACCAGTGTTTGATAATGTTGCCCAAGAAAAAAGAGGCCAAAAAAGATCGTCTTCAGCAAGGGAAGCTCCTGCTGCTCTCCAGAGACTTCACCATTCATCCCTCTATGCTATTAACTCTGATAGGGTGGAGATTTGCCAATTATGTGCGTGGCAAAAATGACATAAAAGAAATAGGTTTAATCTATTCTGAGGAGTAGCCACTTGCTGTATTCAGAATATAATTTCGAGACTTGTCACTCACAAAGTCCAAGCCATTTGCTCTCCTCTTGGTTTTGATGGCAGTCCCTCTACTACAACACCAGCAGGTGATTAAAGGCTACATGTTTTAATTGTTTTATTGAGTTTTCATTTAATACATTCCAGATAAACCACATATGACATATCACTATTACAGAGCAATAAATCAGGTGTGTACATTAAGGAGGGAGTCTAGAAATCGCTTCTGCGCAGCAGTATTCTCACACATCATTTCAAAAGTTATGGGCTAGTGTTATATTGCGTCCATCCAAACTTAAATTAGGTTTCAGTCAGTCTGTGCGAGAGAGATCGTTGATTGTGTCTTACCGCTCTCTAGGCGCCTATCTAGAAAAAGCCTAAGCGGACCGCTAATGTCCTTGGGTCGTGTATTCCTAGGTTGGAGCATAGTAAACGTCTCACTTCTGCTATTGCATGTTGCTTGGCTTTTTAAAAAAAAACTTTTATTTTTCCATTTTATAACACAATACAAAAGACCAGACAGCAGGCGGTAGTGTGTGCGGTGGGTGCAATACACATAAAAAATATGTACAGTATTACATACAGCATCACTATTCTGAGCACCAGAATCAGGAGGCTCCACAGCATGACATCAGGTTTCACCCCATTGGGCGTATGCTTTCCTCCCCATGAGCATGCCCTGACACAGACCCCCCCACCCGGACTTTCCTCCCCACTGTCATCAGTCTCATCACATCCTGAGGAGGACTCGTCCAATGTCGGATTAAGGAGGGCATGGCATAGAGCTCTCCAGTCCATTAAATCCTCTGCTAGTTTGTCATCGCGTCAAGGCAACTTCATGTGAAGTTCTTCTCCCAGTGACCACTCCATTACGTCCCTGTGCCAGTGTGCTTTCTCAGACGCCCTTTGACCCATCCATGTGATGGCGTCCCGACATCTAGCCAATACCAATGCCAAGTGTAAAAATTTGTAGCGCAGTTTTTTCCCCTTCGGTCACTTAACATTGCCCAACAAACAGCACTGAGACGAGAGAACTATGTGTAGACGGGTGGCCCTGACAATATCAGCCACGATCTGGCACCAAAAGGTCTGTACTGAAGTGCAGTTCCAGGCTAAGTGTGAAAGGTCTGCACCCTCTGTACCACAACGGGGACAGCTATCAGGACATGGCGGGGAAATACGGTGCAGCGCTCTGGGTGTAAGATAAGTCCTGTGCAGGAAATTGTAATGTACTAATTGGAAACAAGCATTGCTGGAGACAGTATGTGTTAATTCATTAACTGTTATCCAATCACTGTTGGTTAATGGCATGTTGAGCTCCAAATCCCACACCAAACGTGCACGGGGAGGGGTCACAACTGCTTCTGCCCACATTGCACTATATTGTAAGAATATTAGGCGGTGTCCCATTCCATAGGTTAATAGGACCCTGAGTGTTTGTGTGGGACCGGGGGCCGCAGGGTATGAAGGCCAGGTAGTCCAGGCTACATCCACCAGGCTAGCATGTTGTAAAAATTGACCAGGGCCAAGCATGATTTCCTGGCGCACGTCCTCCAGAGTAATGAACGCTTCTCCGGGATACAAGTCACCCAATAGCGCGCACCCACCCTCTTGCCACGTCCGACAGGACTAATTGCCTAATAACTGCCTGATAGGCTTCAACATCCATATGTCAAGTTCCCTGTGAAATAGAGCCCGCTTTAGGACGGTTTGCAGAAAACGCTGCCTGATAAAAGCTGTGTGTCGCACTAGATATGGAAGGTCCGCAGATGTGCCAGCCCCTTCCATCAACAGTTCCGATAAGCGGTCCGCAGCCACACTAGCACCCAGCAGTCTCTTCTCCCAATTTCTTTTCCAGATTTACCCATCGAGCTGCATGTTGAAGGTGTGCAGCGTAATAGTATAAATCTAGATGCGGGACCTCCAATCCCCCATTCTCATAACATTTGGTCAGGCCCGTCAAGGCCACTCTGCTACTTTGGCCCGCCCAGAGGAGCACATTCAGAAGAGAGTTGAGTTGTTTAAATATCATGTGTGGCAAAGGACAAAGTGAATCCTGCAATACATAGAGACATCGCAGCAGCAGCACCATTTTTGCAATAGCCATCCAGCCCTTATGGGAAAGGGGCAGCATGGTCCAAAAAGCAAAGGATGTCCTCAAGGACTCTCTCCACAATTAAGCGTAATTGTTCGGCTCTAGAATGTGCTGCTTTGATTCCTAAGTATCGAAATTGCTCTAATTCCCAACGCAATCCCAAGACCGGTAATTGATCCACCGGCGGACCTACCAAGGAGGCGAGTGGGAATATTTAGGACTTATTACAGTTCAGATGAAGGCCCTAGATATTCCCGAATTTGTCTAGCAGCTGGAGGAGGAAAGATAAATTAAGACATCATCGGCATATGAGACGACATGCCATACCTCACCCACCTGTATGCCCCAGTCCTGTAGTTCCTAACATGCCCATATAGCTAATGGCTCTATTGCCAACGCAAACAATAGGGGGGGAGAGAGGGAACCCCTGGCGAGTCCCTCTACCGAGTGTTCATGCCTCTGAGTGATGTTGTCCCACCCTCAATCTCGCAACCGGGTCTGTGTAAAGGAGGTGAACCCACCCTCGGTACTTGGAGCTTGAATCCCATTATCTGCAGTACCTGGAGCAAATAGCCCCAGTCCACAGTGTCGAAGGCCTTTTCCAGATCATTCGGCACTAGCCAGAGTTCTTCATCGCGCTGGTCTGCCTCGTGTAGAAAATGCGTCAGACGCCGGAGGTTCATGCTAGTACTCCTTCCTGGGATAAAACCACATTGGTTCTAATGAACCAACCGTGGCATATGAGGTGATAAATGGACAGCTAGGGTCTTACTGAGTACTTTCACATCTGTATTTATCATAGTAAGAGGTCTATACAGTGTAGGGTCAGTGGTGTCGCCCCTCTCTGATTTTAGAAGCATGCAAATCTCGCCCTCCCACATCGTAGGTGGTAAAACGCCAAGTTCTGAAGCCACCATAAACACCTCCAGGAGATTCTGTGTGTTAATGCGGCCGAAAACGCCTGGTAAGATTCCTGGCGGAACCCATCTCCACCCCGTGTCTTAGCCCATGGGAGCATATGAAGTGCTGATCTAAGCTCGTCCAGTGTTAATTGCTCATCCAGTTCCTCAGCGGCCACCTGTTCTAATTTAGGAATAGCCAACCCTTCTAAAAAGGGGGAGAAGACATTTGCATTGACTGTCTGATCCACTGCATATACACGCTGCAGGTGTGTGTGTGTGGAACACTTCCACAATACCCACCCTAGTGGTAACCCTAGTCCAAGTAGGAGAGACCAAACAAGTGAAGAGCAGAGGTAACCGTTCCTGTCGCAGAATCCATGCCAATAAGTGCCCAGATTTATCCCCCCTCACGGTGCAGACGCTGACAGTACTGCTTTAAGGTATATTTGTCTAGTCGATCCCAGATATCAGCGATACGACCCCGTATGTCCTGCTCGTCATTTAGCAAGGTTGGAGGGGTTGGATGCATCGCCAGAGTTCTGGCGAGTGTCTGCTCTGCTTCATATAGGTCTACCTGTAACTGCCTATGGACCCTGCAAGTTAGCCCCAAACATACACCCCTTGACACCGCCTCAAGGGCCTCCCACTCCACGAACATGCTTCCAGCGGTGCCCCAATTAGATTCAAAGTAGCCAGTCCGGGTAAGAGATGAGGATTCCCTGCCCGTCAGGTCCTCCAGGATATCAACAGGCATCCGCCAGTAGCGTGCCCCCCTTCTGCATGTCAACAAGAGCAACTGTGCAACAGACATAACATAAATGTGTTTGGATCCACATAGTAAGTTACATACAAAAAGACAGTGATTGTCTAAGTGTAAAACTAACTCGGAGATACCTTTCCAAAATTTTATTCCTGGGTTCCCCGGATAGGATTAAAAGTTAAAAAAATTAGAGATGGTCTAGGGGAAGTTAGGACCCCTTTTCTCTCCTATATTGCTTCTGTGTCGACATGTTTCGTCCACTACTATCGCCCATAATGGGTCATTTGGCCTTCCTCAGGACTAGCGATCCCATTTAATACAAATCCCTTTCCTGGTAAGTCTCAAAATCTTCAAGGGAATATGTGTGTTTGGGGAGATAAGTGTTTCTATATACAATGACCTTGCTTGTCACTTTCTGTGTAGATGCTCTCATTTATTACAAGTTTCATTGATAAAGTTGCTCAAACTGGAGTGCAAGTGGGAGCATCCCCCTGTAGTCACACTTTCCTCAAGGGTTGGATGCCACTAATCAGTGCCTCTCGCTGCCCCGTTCAGTAGGCACGCAATGTCGATCTTGTGGCTCTTAAGAAAAGTGAGCACCCGTTACCTCTTCGCATACGTCACCAACCGCTGGACATTCCAGGTCAGGACTCTGTAAGTACCCCCCATTCCTGGTATGGGTGTGTGTCATGCTTCACTGATCCACCCCTCCACTGCTGGTTAACTACTGCAGAAAGAAACCAACAATATGAACAAAAATCCACCCTACCACCCACGGACAAACATAGCGCAACTACATGTCTATCCATGTCCACCCATCGTTCTTGCCAGGACTCTCACCATATACCTGGCCAGTCCAAAAGGGTCTGGCTGGTACCAATTGTCAAACTGCATCCCGGCCTGGCAATCATAAAACTTGAACTATACTTCCCACCTCCAGAAACAGTGTGTTGTCACGCACAGGCACCGAAGCAAGCCACACCATTAACTAATGTAAATTGAGTGCACACTTACCCTAGAGGATTCAAGGTATGCCCTACCCGTTCCAGGAGCGGGCACAGACACCTCAGTACCACGTTATGCACTCTCACCAACACACACAGTCATAACTGCGGGGAACAAAACTCCCCATCCAGTCCCATAGTCTCCCATAACTCCAGACGCGTTACTCATACACCCTCATTCTCGTCCATCGTTCCCGGTAGGGTATCGGAGACAACGTCTTGCACTGGATTATCGGCATCCATGTCTGGTCCATATGGTTGCTGCAACAAGTCTGTTTCCCGTGCTTCTGTCGATCGGTCTATGGTGGAAAGCTGCTTGGTCCCATCCTTGCTGATTGTGATTTTTTGGGGTCCCAGAGGACAAGAGTTAGGACTGATCGCCCTTTCCCAAGGTTGGTCAGAGGGCTGACAAAATGCGGGTACCCCATGTCCGAGAGCGGTTAGCCCCCGAGAAGGAGTCGGTAGGTTTACCCCTTATTTCAAGCCGTTCCCATACATCCTCGGGTCGGTCGAAGAAGTGTGAGTTCCTTTGGTGGAGAACTTTAAGTTTCGCTGGATGCAGAAGCATATATCGGAGATTAAGTGCCCTCAATTTCTGTTTACACTGATGTAGGATTTTCATCGTTCCTGTACTTGTTTGGTGTAGTTCGGGTAGATGGCAATATTGGCACAGCCAAATTGAGGCACAGCCCCCTCCCTCGCAGCCTAAATAAAACGGTCTCTATCACGATATTTCATGATCTTGGTGATGAGGGCTCGAGGGGCCACCCCCGGGCGCGTAGGCTGCACCAGGGCCCTTTGAACTCTCTCCACCACTAACAGATCAGAGAGGCCCTCTGGTTTGAGTTCAGTTCTCACCCAGTTCTCCAAGAATTGCTCTGTGGAGAGTCCCTTCGACTTTTCTGGGAAGCCCAAATGTCTAATGTTGCTATGACGAGAGCCTCCTTCCGTGTCTTCGGCCCTTCGCTCTAGATCAGCCAGGACAGTGTTAAGGTGGGCGACCTGTTTCTTGAGGGACTTCACCTCTCCCTGTAATTCTATCGATATTATCCTCCACTGACTTAACTTTATCTGCACAGAGGACATTAATATTAACAGAGACTGTCTCAATTGTATGATCGAGGGCCATGCGGGATCCTTGTATCGCTACCAGAAGTTCCGCTCTGGTTGGTTCAACATCGCCGTCTGGTATGTCGGTGGCGGTTTGCATGTCCGACTGCCTCGTGATCCTCTGAGTAGTCCTCCGCCTCTGGTGATGTTGTGTGCCCACAACCACCTGCAGCAAAGTCAATCCTCTTACGACGCGGCCTGTAGGACTTCAGGAGGGCATATCGCATGGTAGAGCACCTTGATTTAAGCAATGCCCCGTGTAATGTTGGGTCACCCTCCTTAACGCCTCAAGTGCGTGTTACCTTCACCATGGGCCTGGCCCCAGTCAGTGCTGCAGGAACCAGAGCAGTGCAACCTCGTAAAGGGCCCCCTTACCTTCTCCCAGATCCATGGCACCAGCAGGGGGTCAGTTGCAGCATTTACAGAGGAGCAGGCGGTCGATGATCCCCGGTCTCTCAGACCCAGGCCACTGCAGCCCAAACAGAGCCCTCGGGGTCTGTGTAGGCTCCTCCGCCCAAATCAGACGACCTCAACTCCCTCACGGCGCCGTCAGGCCCCAGGTCGTATCACCGCAGGCAACACAGGTGTTTTTCGTGCTGGGCCCTCTCTCTGCCTCACCCGCACATCGCCAGCATGGAGCAGATTGTAGGAGTCGTGGGGAGAGGTGAGGCGATCGGTGCGTTCCGATTCCTTGGTCACGATGCCCGCAGTTCGAGGACCCATCGGGCTTCCACAAGTACTTGAGGCTGCTGCTTCGCCTCCTGTCGCAGACCTCTGCATGCAGTCCCTGCTCACCACAGTGGCTGTCCAGGCCCAGGCCATCAAAAGGGCCAGTCAGCCCTGATCGGCCTCGAGAGCTGCCGAGGTATACGAGAAGTCCCAGTGCAGCGTTGCAGGGCAGGATCAGAGGCGGGAATCAGGATATTTCTGCCAGGCCGGCCGGAAGCTCGAGAGGTTTATTCCTCACCGGCCATGTTGCTTGGCCACGCCCCTGCATGTTGCTAGGTTAGCATGCCAGTCTTGCTTGCATGGTGTGTTTTTCCTACACTAGTTCATAGCAATTCTTCTTTTAGCTACTAAAAATTCAACTGCAGCTAGCTGACATACTCCTGTGAGTATCTCTTTTACGTAACCCAACAGGATATTCAATGGCTGTGGGTCTATAGTGTAATCCATCAATATAGCAGTTGTTTCTATCACTTCTGCCAAACCAACTATATGGAAGCGTACGTCCAAGCCAAATGGTAGAATCCGGCATGATCTACATTGAATCTAGGGCATTGATTGGACATGGCAGTGCTATTCTGTCCTGAGTCTCTGGTGTGGAATAAGCACAGTGGAGAAATTTGAGATGTAACAATTTATACTCGTGGTTCATAAATACCAGTTTAGTCTGCTTACAGCTCACGGAGTGTGGTACATAGGGTGTATAATCTGGAGACTCATCTTGTTGCATCAGGGGATCTGATAATCTGGGTTAGAGGTATGAACTCTCTAGACTCCTCTGGAAACCCCATCAGTTGTTCTTGTGCAGTGTGTTTGAGTCTTATTTGTTTGTAGTGATCCAGCTTGGACTGGTTATGGCCCGGTATCAGGTTGTCAAGTGATTTAAATACCCCTAGTTTATAGGGAACTGCTCCATCAACCGGGAGAGCTGGTTTGCAATGATCTTGGCTAATATTTATCACAATTTTAAAGAGATAAGGAGCTAACCTTTGGATCCCTCCCAAGCTTAAGCAGCAGCGTAATCACTGCCTCTCTAAGTGATAATTGAAGTACTCCAGCCTTTAGAGATTCTGTGTATACCTCTAGCAATTGAGGGACAACAATATACTAATATGTTTCGTAAAATTTGCCAGTAAGACCATGTGTTACCCACATCTTCTGCCCCTTTAACTCCACAGTGGCAGCAAATAGTTCTTTAATTGCTATAGGTTGGTCCAGGAACTGCCTGTGGCTATCTTCCATCCATACCATTGCAATTTCATCTAGATAAACACGCGTGGAGTCTTTTGTCTCCTTTACATGTGAAGTATATAATTGCTTGTAGTAATGAACTAGATCCTAGAGCATGTCTTCATTTTAAGAGCAATGGGATTCCATTGCCTTGTCCCTTTTAGGAGCTAAGCCTAGAGCCTCTCACCGTCACCAAACTGCCATGCTAAAGCGTGTTTACAGAGATAGGCAATTTCCATGTCCACCAGGTCTCTATACATTTCTAATAATTTCTGCTGTTTGTGTAGGTATACCTTATCAGCTGTGGGATGTTGCCTTCTAACTCTGCTATGGTCCTGTCATGTAGGAGCAAATGTATGCCATGAATTTATACGTTAAAGGGCCTCCACTGGATCACATGTGTTTTAACTGACCCCAAGTTGTGCTTGAAATTTTCCAAAATAGCTTCCTCAATTTCCCCGCAAATACCAGGTCCTTTCTAGAGAACCCCCAGCCGGGGCAGGTAAGTTTATAGCATGGGATAGCTAAAGAAAGTTGCACCCATGACTGGTCTGAAAGTGTGCATGATAGATGCACAATTTCGGTGATCCTGGACATTATCTATACGTGACTGTCCCATGGGGTGTTGAAAAGAATATGTACTCCTGTTCATGTTCAAGTGTCAACTAGAAAAAACTGATCTACTATTGCTAATGCACACTTTGAAAGTGGTGACGTAAAGTGTCTGGTGCTAAAACAGTCCATCATGTCTAGTACCATGTTTAGTTCTAACCCGCCCCTCTCAATTGCAGTGTAACAGTGTATGAGCTTTTAGAAGCCTGAGAATCGATAGAACAGCATAGAAATACTCCGGTGCATTAATGTTAGGGGCATATGTGTTAATTATTACCACTCTCTGGTCTTCAGTCACTCCATCTAGCTCCAGATATCGGCTATTTGGGTCTTCGTATTGCCTAAATAATTTAAAATTCACCCTGCTGTGTAACAGAATGCACACACATAGGAGCTATATGATGAGAACAGTTTATTTCATCCCTACCTTAGGGCAAATCTTTGTGTGTCTCATGGTAGAAAGTGGGTTTCCTTGTAGACGGGCCACGTCTATACTATGTCCATCTAGATAAGCTAGTACATGTTTATCTTGCATTGATGGTTAGCCCCCTGATCTTCCAAGTTAGTTGTGTTAGTGACTTGCTAGTGGGTACTGCCACGAGGGTGTATGGTGCTTCTGTATAAGCCGCACTCTGCATTCTACAATTTTGTGAGGTGGTAGCGGTTTAAACCTCATAACATGTCTGCCTCAAACCAAAGTGAGATGGGACTTCCCCGCCCAAACAGAACATCAAACCAACTGGTTTTAGGCAATGACTTTAAGTTGTGTGGCTATGTCTGGCAATTATACGGAGTCAGTCTGTTTCAGTGAATCTTGCCAGATAGGCTTTTTCTCTAGACGATTAGGGGCTGTCTGTTCGTGTCAGCAAATTTTTAGTGTTAACCTGTTTTTTGCGAAACACTACAGCATACGGGTTGGAGAAGATCGTCCGTTGCAATCATTCTTCAAACTCGCCGGTTACAGCATCCATATGTGATGCCCCTTTCTCGTAATGACTGTTTTACTCTTTGAATTTCCATCTGGCTTCCTGGATGCTATGGGTGAAATCGGGATATATGGACAATGTGACACCCTGATGTTGTAGAGGACCTAGTTCTGTTGAAACTGTAGATCGTGTCCTGGTCCTAGAAATTGAGCAACCTGGTGATGTTGGGCATTGAGAGCAGGGGCCTCCCAGAAGCAAGCATGGACCAAGGGATGTATGCACTCCAAAATAAACATCTCTCTAAAACTGGATCGCACCTCCAAGTCCTCCTTTATGGTAATGGTGGCGATCAGTAACTTTTCCAGTTTATTTCTGTGTTTGTGGTGGTGTCGTATTCCTGATCCGATATTCACCTTTCGACACAGTCCAGTCTCGCATTCTGTCTATCCAGGGGTTCAGTCAGCCTATCCACCCTAGAGGAAATGGAATCAATCTTCGTATCTATGGATGCTAGCCAGCCTTAAGCTCCAATAGTATTGTGCCTGTCTCTCCTTTAGCACGCCAATGGGGGCCCCATCCCGTGAAGCCAGCCTCTGTGTCCGAGGCGGGGGTTGCGTTGCAAGGTGCCTTCCGCTGTTCGAAAGGAAGCTTGCTTTGCTTAGAGCCCCCTTTGCACCTAGCGGACAGTCCTGCAGATCAGGTTATTTGTGCTGGAGCACCACTGGGTATATAGTTAAAGTTCTGCCCTGGCCCACAAAAGCTCTGTACCGGAGTTGAAGGGCATTCTGCGTTTCTGCCAAGATCATGCAGTTGATGTTAGGCTGGGCTACCGACAGGTCAAGTTGTCTGTTGTGGGTCTAAGAGCTGCGGAGACTGGGGCCATGACTTGAGAGGAGAAAGTTTTTGTGAATCATTTCTAGTGCATGTGGTCCTTACCCATGAGGTCACCACAACCTATAACGCAGACACCCCTTCCTTATATTGCCGCTGCCCACCCATGTAATAGCTCGCTGTGGCGCTTGCAGGAAAGTCTTTGGGGGCTGTGAGTCTCACCAGGCTCAGGCAGCATGTTATGCCACCCGTCTCGGCAGACAGCTGGCAGCCTCAAGTTCACCAGCTGACTCTGTCACCTCCAGGCCTCTGAGGCTCGCTTCCACACAGCTGCAGACCTGCGAGCGGAGAGGTACAGTGTTTGTGGCGCCCGGGCGCGTCCACACACCTGTTATCTCCACATCTCTGGTTGTGAGGGCATGTAATCCTCTGGTTCGTGGCCACGGTTGCTGGGTCAATCACGAAGCTTCGCATTAGGCAGCCATCTTGGTTGCTGGCGCGGTCACCCTCTTCAAAGACTACCAAGACTTTATAAGAGCAAAGTTATTTACTTAAGATGTTTCTATGTACTTTGAAAAATGCGTCTAGGAAAAGCATACATGCCATTCTTGGACAATAAACCCTATACGTAGAAGATAAGTTAAAGATGATGGCTCTGCGCCACATTATCCTGCAAAACTAGCACACAATCCTTTTAACATTGTTCCCAAAGGGAGTAAGGCTATTCTGAGATATTCATTATTGGGGAATTGGGGCTGAATAAATGTCTTTTGTGAGCATGTACTATGAAATTTCCTAACTATCTTAAAGCATCATGGCAAATTGCTTTGTTGGTGCTTCAATTGTGCTGAATCTGTTGTTCTGTTCTCCATTTATTTACTCTGCAAATCACGCCTTCTTTAAACCTATCCGCAGTTACTCCTCTAAACTCCTCGCCCCTGCATTTCTGGTCCGTGTGGAAAAAGTTTTTCTTTTTGCGTCTAAAATGTTATTTTTACAACAAGCTGGCAGGCACTACACAAACAAAATTTCTCTGCTTCCAGCTTACTGCACTACAGAGCGCAGCTGATCCTCCATCTACACCAGCGCAAGGCACATTCAACAATTGAAGCCAATAAGTCTTTTTGCTGTGTACAAGGCTGCATAGTGTGCAGAGGACTATTATGACTGTTAACATTCTGCTGCAACACTATGGCTGAAAGAAAAGGTAGGCCCCAAAAAATAGGTACTCAAAGTTCGGGAGAGAATATGCGTGTGCTTACCAACTATTAAATACTTCAGCGATGTGATTTCACTAAAATCAGTGGTAGCATAGGTGACTTCACGAATATCACAAGAAGTAATATCACATGACAATTTGGTTGTCCAGTTTAGTTTTTTTTTTGTGTATAAATCTATGGTATTCTCCCCAACACAGTTTTCGCTAGAGTAAAATATACAGGGCTAGCTAGAAAAAAAACAGCCCAGGCCTGACCAAACAAGTTTTCCAATAATGCAGCACATTTATTTTTAAAATGGTACTTGTGGACAAAATCCTTTCAAAAACAGAAGGCCAGAGGCGTTTGGCAAAACAGGAACAGTTTGTTTAATTAAACAATACAGGCGGGAGAATAGTTACAGGCACGAGGTCTGAGGACTGTCTCAATTTACAATCTGTAAATGTCCTTCTTTTATTAAAAACGCAGCAGGTTATAAAGGTTTCCAGCGTACCATTTATGGTGAGGAATGTTGGTTGCTGCCTTTGGAGTCCTAAATGAATGGTCTAATGGTTACTCAGGTGGCATCTGACTTCTTATGTTATTTTAGGCGCGTGCGTGCTCCCTCCGGCCATGTGTGCTTTATTGGGGGCAATCTCCTTTGGCCATTGTAATGTCGCTGCACTTATCTGTGAATTTGATCAAGAGTTTCCTGCCAGAGTGTTTGCCTGCCAGCAACGTACCCTCCCACCTGTGGCTTATCAATCAGCATTCACAGGCCTAGGTCAAAGGGCCTGCTTGACTACATATTTGCGTGTCGAGGTTGATGTGGAATTCACAGCAGGCGATTCTGTTAATAAGGACGAGATTTAATTTTTATCGATGAACGCATCGATTTCCATGTTCACAATCCCCCTCTAGTTCATTTTTCAACTACACTATCTACCTCATGCATTTTGACAGTTACTTTATTTGGGACCTGTCGTTCCTTATGCTTGCTTTTGACTACTACTACCTTTCAAATTACTTGCATTCTTCCCAGTTTGAGGACTGAGTTTTTATAGCAGGCGATCCCCAATTGTATAATCCTGCATGCCAATAGCAACATAATGATAACTGGAAACAGTGATTTACATAAGCCGTATATCCATTGTGGGAGACAGGAGAACTAGTTCAAAAACCACTCCTGCTCAGGGGCACCTCTCTCTTCATGCATGTCTTTTTTTAGTTTGTGCAATGCTTGAATGGCAAGCGTGAGTGTCCCATTGTCCATGTCATTCCCGGGGATGAACGTGCAGCATGCTGCTCCGATCTTGACACACACCTCTCCCTGCATCGCGGTCATTAAGTCCAGTACATATCCGTGCGGCGTTACCGTGCTGATTGCTCGCTTTTCTTCCTTGATAGAATTGAGGCCGAGCTCAAGCTGAGTGTAGGCATGCTTGCCGCATTGCCAGTAGTAATCCATCAACGTGGATGTGCCCCACTGCATATCTGGAATATATAATATCACTGTGCAGTTAGCATTCGAGCCCATCAGAAGCGTTCCTTTTCCTCTGAAACATAAGGAATACAGTGTATGTTTCTGTGCAATCGTGGGTTGTCCTTTCCCTTCTAACCAAGTGTATCCACCCACCTTGATGTCCTAGATTTGCTGACATGGGGTAGTCATACTTTCATTCGACCCATTCCCCTTTTTATTCCAGAGCTGGACTGACCTACATAATAGGGTCCATGTTGGGAGGCCATTTGTTGTTTAAGATCACCCCTGTTATACTAAGAGCCACTCTCGGTGGAGCAGATTTGTTTGTGCACTGAGTTGGGGGGTTTTGCTTCTTCCAAAAATCTCTTCTGCGGGAAATCTGAGGGCCATGTGATATCTTTCCCTAAGTGGGCCTTCCTACGCATCCTGTCTAGCTCAATTTGGATATCAGTGGATTCAGTTGGGATGTATAGAGATGTTGCGTTGGTGTCGTATCGGGTTATGTTTACAACTACACTGTGTGGTTCTATCTTGTTGGGTTGAATCTTGGCCCTTATTCTACATAGAGGTGTATAAGGCTTTTTGCTTTCTCGTGGGCTACTTCTTGGGACATGTAAAGCCTATCTGCGCCTACTGCATGTGGGATCAATGAACAGATATAACATAACCTGGCTGATGCTTGGGAGCTGACTGTGGTCATGGGCTGGTACCATGTGTTATGTAAAAGGGCGCTGTGCAGTGAATGTGGGATGCTGGTGTTCTGTTTGTGTAATTGTAGGTAACTTATGAGAGGTCCCTATGCCAGCGCTATAGTTCCCCTTTAGTGAATCTCTTTTGACTAGCCAGTTCCTCAGTAGTGCTCAAGTGTGGGACTGCCCATAGTAGGCAGATTGTACATAACCATATAAATATACATAACTTTTGTCGTAGTACTGCAGTTGTAGGTATGAGTCCTGTGGGAGGCATCTACGCTCCTCGGGTGGCTATGTTTTCTTCTGTCCAGTTCATGAATGTTTATAGTTTTAGTTCATGGAGGCTATGTCGTGGAAGGGTTCAACCGGTCATCGGAGAGGTAGACCCACGCACTTTTTCCCTCCACCTTGAGGGCTGTAGGCATTGAAAAGACCACCTGGTAGGGGCCCTCGAATTTAGCCTCTTTCCATTTCCCCACAAAGTTCTGAATGTACACCTCTTGTCCAGGCTGTGGTGTTGGATATGGCAGCTTGGTGTTGGTGCACTTAGATGTCTGTGGCTGATGTGATTGGATAAGAACCTTGCAGTTTTTATTAGTTCTGAAACCTATATATGCAGTTCGGCTCCCATTGCTTTGGAGCTTGCTTTGGAACTTAACCTGGTCCTGGTTGTTGGGATAGGCGTCCCCATCAGCCTACCAGTCGCAATCTGGTGTGAGATGGTGATTGCTGCTAGGTGTGTTTCTCGGTGCAAACAAGGCTAGTGGTAGACGGTGTAGCCGTTTCTTTTTAAGGGTGGCACCCTTGTAAAAAATCATTGAGCCTTTCTACAATGCCGTTACTTCGGGGATGGTAAGCTGATGCTTATTTATGCGTCATTCCTAGCAGGTTACAGAAGTTGTCGAACATGGTGTTGACAAAGTGTTTCCCATTATCTGATCTGATAACATCTTGCACCCTCCCCCCCACCTGGGTATTACCTCCTCACCAGGAAGGTTGCTGCTGTTTTGGCAACATAATGCATGCAAGGGCCTGCTTTGATCGATCTAGAGTACAGACAAACAACTACAATTAAATACCCGTACTTGGCACATCAATCAATCATGTCAATGAAGTCGATGTGCAGTGCCTTAAAGGGTCCTGTTTCTCTAGGGATGGGCAATGCTATGACCTTCCGTGTGGGTTTAGGCTAGTACAATGGCCAAACGGAGCACTTGTTTTAGTACATTGCTACTGCTACTGCAAAGTTGGGGATAAACCAATCGGTCTGAAGTTCGACAACATATTTTCTTTTGTAGCGTGTGCTGGAAGGTGCAATTGGGGCAGCGCTATATTTACTAAGCCCTGAGGCATGACTGGTTTTCCAGTGGGTGTGTTTCGATATATGAAGTTGTGTGCTAGCTTCCCATATCTCTTTCTCTTGTGGTAATGCTGTTTATTGCAACTCTCTCAGATATAATTTTGCTGTTAAATGTGTGTGGTCTGTGTTAAGTGGGTGTTGTCTCTGCTGCCTGCTGTACGAGGAGTACGTGTGTCTCCACAACTGTTTCGTAAGCTGCCTTCTTTGCCATCTGGTCTGCTAGCTTTCTCGTGATATAAAGTCCTTATCCCCAATAATTTGGGTACATTTTACTATGCCTACGCGTTTAAATAGGGTCAATGCATTAATTAGTAGTTCAAGGAGGTCCTTGTGCATGACGGGTGTACCGTCCGATTTCAGGAAGCTTAGCCTTTTCCACCTCCCTATGTTCAGATGCACTGTGATGGTGACATAGGCTGAGTCAGAGTAAATTGTTACTGTCTTCCCTGTGCTTTCGGTGGAAGCTTCAATCAATGCTATTAACTCTGCTGCCTGTGCTGAGAGGAGTGGTAGGAGGGTTAGCTGTGCTGTGACCTGTAGTGTTTCTGAAGGCACGTGGCTAGGAGCTGTCACTTACGCTGCCCCTATGTGTCTTACCCCTGTTTTCTGATCTATCGCAGAGGACCCGTCAAAGAACAGTGCCTCACTGTCTGGGATGGATCCTCTTCTGCCTGCCTGATCTAATCTGGGGTGTATGTTACACAAACATGGATCTCTTCCCCCTCCTGTACTTCATGGGCTATGAAGCTGGCTGTGTTCACCAGGTGACATTGCACTATTTTTAGTGACAGTCTAGAGCGCATCAGCTCATAACCCGAAATTTGTTGCATAGTCAGCTTGCCCTTACTCTTTTGTATGACTGCAAACACTGAATGTTCTGCATACAGTGTCAGTGGTTCCCCCATTACAATGAAAGTGCTTTTATCAACGGCAAAAGCTGCTTCTGCCAGAGCTTGCTCACATGAGAAGTAACCCTGCATGACCGAGTCTAGGTGTCCGCTGTAGTACGCAAGGGGTTTGTGTCCCAATGGATATTTCTGCGTCAAGACTGCTGACATGACTCACCCGTCACTGTGGCTGAATAAGAAGAATTCCTTATTATAGTCGGGTGTCCCTAACACAGGTGAACGTGTTATCTCAGTTTTGAGTTTACAGAAAGTATCGTGCATTTCAGGTATCCACGTTAGTTTCTCGCTGCTGGTTTTTGCCCTTTTCATAGCCTTGAGTAAGGGGCCGATGAGTGTGCTGCAGTCAAAAACCCCCTGCCGGGCGTAATTACAAAGGCCCAGGAATTTTTGCATGCTCTTTTTAGTTTGTGGTTGTGGCATAGCCCTAATGGAGTTCGCACGTTCTTGAGTGACCCATCAGCCGGCCCCTCCAGTTGGCCTATATAGCTGACCTCCTGCTGTACATATTGCATCTTGCCCTTCTCCACCTTGTATCCCTTCTTGACTAGTGCAATGAGGAGAGCTATCGTGTCCTGATGACATATTGCTTAAGAGGGGCTACATATCAGGATGTCATCCGCATATTATATCAGGGTGCCATTCGACTGGAAGTTAGCAAGATCCCTCCTCAGTATTCGATTAAAGATACTTAGGGACTCACAGTAAGTACCCTTTTGTCAATCTCCGGAATAGCAGCTGAACCCCTCAGAATGTAAATGCGGTCAGGTACTGACTATCGGTGTAGCAGGATGCTAAGGAATGCGTTTTTTATGTCGATTACGGAAAAGTAATTTGCATCCGCCAGTATGTTGGGTAAGATGATGGAGGGGTCTGGTACTATAGGGAACTCTGAGACAATGATGTCATTAAAGGGGCGTAGGTCTTATACGAAGCGCCACGTTCCCCCTTTACTCTTTTTTTACTGTATTCCAGGGGGATACACCCACGTAGAGGACCCCTTGATCATATAGAACCTGGATTGTGGGCGCAATACCCTCACCGGCCTCCCCAGAGAGTGGGGCTTGGCGCAATATGGGTAGGGTAGCCCCTTCTCTCAAAGTTATTCTCACGGGTTCAGCGGTATTGATGAGACCCACGTCATACAGCCTCTTTGCCCACAGTTGCGGCGGTACTTTTGACAAGTCCTGCTCCTGTAAGGTCGTCCATACCGCCATTGGTTCCAGGCCTTATTTCATAGTTCTACTTTAACCTCTACCTGGTCTTCGAAAACAACTGTTTAAGTTCCTGGCCCATGAGGTCACCACAACCTATAACGCAGACACCCCTTCCTTATATTGCCGCTGCCCACCCATGTAATAGCTCGCTGGGACGCTTGCAGGAAAGTCTTTGGGGGCTGAGAGTCTCACCAGGCTCAGGCAGCATGTTATGCCACCCCCCTCGGCAGACAGCTAGCAGCCTCAAGTTCACCAGCTGACTCTGTCACCACCAGGCCTCTGAGGCTCGCTTCCACACAGCTGCAGACCTGCGAGCGGAGAGGTAGTTTTTGTGGCGCCCGGCCCGGGTGCGTCCCCACACCTGTTATCTCCACGTCTGTCACCGAACAGCTAGTCATCTGTTACCTCCCGTACACTGAGGCCAGGTGTTACAAAGATGATACACGCCCACATAATTTCTACTTGGTCAGTGTCTAGCAAGACCCCATAAGCAGGCCGTATTTCCTCTGACTCTAAGCAGAGCAACACTTCCTCTTTGGGTTCCCATTCATGATGTCCCTCCCGGCGGAATACGAATTGGTTGGGCAGTTACAACCTCTGTGCCAACAATTCCTTCGTGTTTGCTATAATCGTTAAGACTGCCTTAGTGAAGGCAATCTGATTGACAGGTGATGCTCTCATTGGCTCATCTGTGCTGTGGGGTCGCTGTAATGGCATGAGTCTTCGGGGTGAAACCCCAGGGGTGGAGCAGGTCATCCAAGAAGTGTTTAGTTTGGCCATTAAATCTTGTCCCAATAGATTAGTTGGGGATGAGGGGTGATATAACAGCTGCCCCTTCACATGACTATCTCCTATGTCCAATTCTAGGATTTTTGTAAATGGGACCCTCATCACCGTACCTGAAAACCCCTGAGTGTCCATAGTGTCTCTTAATAAGGCGACTATCCCTTCCCTGAGGCATGACTTTGTTGCCCCGTGTCTATCAGGAAGCTATAAGTTGTGTTGTTTACTAGCAATGTTACTGTAGGTTCTTCAGATTGAAGCGTGACTGATAGTACTGGGCGTGTGTGGTTGTGTGTGTGCCCCTCATGTACCGGACACTGGGTTGACCATAGTTGTCCCGTGCCTTATCTCCTGGGAACTGAGGAGGAACTGCGACCATGTCTTGCCACTGGGAGTTGTGTGATGTCTGGCTATTTCTTTCGGTCCGCTGTGTAATACTTCCTTGGGTTCCTCTACTACTTGTTTTGTCTTTCTAAAACTCTGTGACAGTACCCCCATCATTACCGCCACCTTCTGCGCCACTTTGGCTACAGCTGCTCTTCCTAGGGCCATCCGTTACTGGTTGCCTTGCAGTGATTCCACAATGGTACCCTTGTTCTGCCCCAACTTCTTTCTGTCCTTTTTCTCTCCCTCTAGCCTTATCTTCTTCTTTTGGTAGTGGAGTATATGGGCTTGAATTTCCTGTCAGGGTTTGGTATCTAAACCAACTACGCTGTCCAGACCGCTTTGTATCTCATTGGGTAACCCTTTCTTCAAAATATTGTAGAAAAATGTGACTTGTGGGCCCGTGTTGGTCTACGGTTGTCTGGTTTTCTGTCCCCATCTTTCCCTCATTCTATTCAAGAAATCGTTCATGCTTTCATCTGGCTTCATGGTCTCCGCCATTAGCCCTCCTACATCTGGGCGGTCAAGGAATATTTCTCTCAAGGCGGTCTAGATCCGGTGCCTGTGCGTATTAAACGCGGCCGATCATGCTGGGTGTTTGTTAGCGTGATTGCTGGATTTCGAGCTTGGGTGATCACCGTGTTAGTGTACTCCCCAATTAGGCTGCTTAGCAGACTCTTAAAGTCACCTGTCGCTAGGTTGATACCTGTGATGTTTTTCTCGAAGCATGTAATCCATTTCCCTGCCCTATCCAGCAATGATGGTAACTTTGTTCTCAACCCCTCTTTATCCATCTGGGCCCATGGCACGTATACAATTCACGCCGCGCCCTTCTCACAGACGCAGAGGTTACAGAACAAGCCAGCTACTGCTCTGATGCGACGAATCCCTTTCTAAATAACTCACGAATCCAACTGAGGTTCGTTTGATTAAAGTGAATCTAACGAGCAGACTTAGCGGGTGGTGGACACCCCCTCCACACCAAGTAAACCCTGGCGGGGGTCCATGGTGCCATGAAATATACTTTATTGATATTTAACAGGACTCAAGCTGTGTGTTCCTGATTACATTGTTTGAAAGCAGTCCTCTGGTTTGTTAACTTTTTTAGTCCTGAGGAAGACCCGGTTTGATGCACAGTCATTAACACCTGATCTTAGGATCGAAATGTCAACGGCATTGTTTTATGTCCTACTTCAGCTATCCTATGGAAAAAAACAAAGATATAAGGATATCCTGAACTTGAATACTTGGACATTTGCCAGTATATGTTTTCATTGTCTCAAGTTTGTGTGTGAACACTGGGAGCATTTGTGTGATTTATTTGATGTATTTCATGTGTTATGGGCAGCTGATCATTTACAAAAAACAAAAAAGTGAAACAATGTTAGATATATGATAATGAATGTATCGAGTTAGAAACTGCTTTTTGTGTTGTGGTTTCTCTTACTGGATTGATTTATCTTTCAAAGAAGGTTGATATTCTCCTTTGAAGGGATCATTTTCTTGACCATTCTAAACCGATGTTGAATGATCAGCATTGTTCACAATTCTTGGTGAAGAATTGTGCCACCCGGCAGAACTTTTTGTAGTTTGTCACTGTATACCCAGGTTCTGAGGGACACAGGGCAACCCCATTATATTTAATCGGCTTCAGCAGTAGCAGGCACACTCTCATTCTAGGTGACTCTACGGGTCTCTCCTCAACATAGCGTTCCCATCTTGCGAGGCATTGCTACATATAGAGGAATTCCCAACTGGGGTTTCCTTTTCCACGCCTGATGCAATCCTCCGCTACTGCCATGTCCTCTGGCTCAAACGATCCTTCCCTCGGCCAAGACCTGTCGTACTGGTTCCTCCCCTCAGTCCAATCTGCTAGTAGGTCTCAAAAAGGGTATGCAAAAGTCTTGCCTTTCTTTTTGGCTGTTATCTGCCTCTAGGTTAGTTTATCTTTGTCGTGTCCCTGTGCGGAGCAGCGCGTATCCTTGTCGCTGCTTCCTGTGTGTGCACACAGGTGCCATTTTGTTTTTCCTGCATCGCGGGTGGGTAAGTACCAGGCTGCCTTGTTCCTTTATCTCTTGTTCAGCCTCTCTCCTTTATAGACTGGATGGTGTGGCTCTGAGCCCTGCTAGTAGCCTTTTATCTACCTCCAATTCTTCCCAGCTCTGCGCCCTGTACCTGGCCCGCTTTCTTCATGTGAAGAGTGCGCTGTCCTGTACTCTTGCGCTAACTTACAGTTGCGCACCCTTTCTCTGTCTAGCTTCAGATCACGCATCTCTCCTTTGCACAGTCTGACCTGTCTCTTTTCCCCTGAGCTATGCGCTGCTTTAGTTAGCCTGCTTCACCCTCAAATTCGCTCTCCGTTTACTCATCGGCTACCTGAGCCCCAGCCTTGTCATTGGTACCCGGGGGAGTGGACCTCCCTTCATCACGAGCTCGCTGAGTCACTATCGAAAACGGCCACAAACTTTCCTGACACGTTTATTTCGGCCTAAACCAGTGGGAGTGTGTGTTTTACTTTCCTTTGAGGTATCACGTTTTGAACGTGGTGGAAGGGGAGTCAAGATTTTGGGGACCTTCCCTATGGACTTGGGCTGTGCTGGAGGCGTCTGGGCTTGCTTGCTTTTGGATTTCTCGGGCTTAGACCCAACTGTCCTTCCTTTAGTGGGGGGGCTCGTCAGCTTCTACTATTATTTGGTTTGAATATCCTATTGCAGGGGGAGCTGGTGAGAATACATTCATCCTTGCATATGGTGGGGGAGGTGCCGACGCCATGCTCGCTATCGGCATTGTGGGGTTATCGGATTTGACTTCTTCAAAGATTGCCCATAATTCTAACATTGACTCTTTTTTTTTCTCTCTTTTGTCCTGCCTAAGTAGTCTTCATATGTGTTTTAGCGTGTTCAATCATATTTGGGTTAAATGTTCCCTCCTTAGGACAGAGAAATGTGTGTGACTTTGTGTGTAAATGCCACTCCTGGCAAAACGTATTACTTCTCTTTATCTGTTTAGGGAACCTAGTTTCCATATGCTTCAATAGGGAATCCTTGGAAATTTTAATAATTTGAATAAATGCAACTCCAACAATGTTTTGTAGTTTGGTTTGTCTAATCGTAGGGGCAATTGTACGTGGTGCACTTGTACAGATTACGTACTTGGAGTTTAGTGCTTACAATATTTGCATCAAACAGTTTGACTGAAAATTTAAATAAAAACAAGATAAGAATGCATATGTAGTATTACAACAAAGGGCAAATATGCGATATGTTAGAATACCATCTGTGCGATATTAGTTTTTCACATAATACAATAAACAATCAATGCAACATCATCAAATACATAATACAGTTCAATAATTGTTGACAAAAAATGTACTTTGTTAAAAAACAAATTAGTACGTTCTCATCACATATCCTGACGAGAAGACTAGCGTGGAATACGTTCCTAAGTGAGCTGGATAGTCTGCCAATATCTGCTCCTAGACAAAGGTGGTAATCATAGAAACCATATCGTAATAACTTGAGAATCATCGGCCCCTCTTGGACACACACAAGTTACGCCCAGTTTCCTTGGTTCAATATTTCCCTATGTCTGAATTCCGCCCCATAACGCTCAGGGTCAAGCCAGATGCAACTCCCACGCTCCATCTAGATACTGAGGGTGTTAAACTCTTGGCATTGGGAAAACATTGAACTAAAAGTCAACTCCACCCAATTAGGATAGCTATATCACAAAACTCAGCGTCCTTTGTGTCATCAAGGGCTATGTTCACCCTAGCTAACGTACTCGGCTCTCGAACAAAGGTGACGTCAATGGGAATGCCTCCAAGACTGCCTTACCACTGATTCTGTTAGGACATATATAATAGGTAATATGCCAGACCATGTCAGTGGCAGGGCGCTCAGGTTATCTTTTTATGCTTCTCCCTAGTTTGCCATATGCCAAATGCTTTAGACTATGTTTTAGGTTCAAATGTAGTCTTTTGATGGCTGCCACAGGGTAGACCTCCGCCCTGGCGATTCAGCAGAACTTCCAGTCAGTTGCAGTGTCTCCCCACTTTTCTTGTTGCGCAAACGTGAATTCATCCATGCTAGGTCTCCTTCCTTCGGCTGCAGCTGACTATGAGGTCCCAATCCCTCCTATGGTGGCTCGCCAAAATGTTACTTGAGTTCGAAATCCTTTAAAAAACAGAAGACGAGGCATTTGGCAAAACAGGAACAGTTTGCTTAATTAAACATTACGGCCGGGAGAACAGTTACAGGCACGAGGTCTGAGGACTGTCTCAATTTACAATCTGTATATGTCCTCACTTTATACAAAACACGACCGGTTATAAAAGTTTCTGGCATACCATATATGGTGAGGAATGTTGGTTGCTGCCTTTGGAGTCCTAAATTAATGGTCTAATGGTTACTACAGATGGGTCTCGCGTGGAAACAATGTGGCTAGTGGAGAACGTGGGTGGTGCGTGATCACTACATGTGCTAGGTCCTGATTATCTATGTGTTCCTAACTCATCTGGATTCTGACTTTTTCTGGTGTTTTTAGGAGCACACATATCCCTCTGGCCAAGTTTGCTTTATTGGGGCACTCTCCCTAGACCATTGTAATGTTGCTACCCCTATCTGTGGGATTGATCAAGAGTGTTTGCCTGCCGCCTACGCACCCTCCCAATTGTGGCCTATCAGTTAGCAATCACAGGCCTAGGTCTCAGGGCCTGCTTGACTACATATTTGTGTGTCGAGGTTGATGTGGAGTTCACAACGGGCGGTTTCTTATTAATAAGGAGGAGATCTCATTTTTATAGATGAACGCATTGATGTCCATAATACCAAAACTGACTGGAGGTAGGAAAGAAAGACAAGATTTCAGGTATCTGGGTATTTTGGGTGGCATTTGAACAGCATGATTCCATGTTTGGTAGCTCTAGCATCCTGGGCTATTTGAAAGAAGAAAAAAATGATCAAAAACATATGCTGTGCTCACTAAATTTTCCACAAAAAGCTGCATTCATTACAAATGTCCCTTTTTTTATGCCTCAAATTTTTTAAATGAATGCACAGGTTCCTAAGCTTTCTCCAGATTTATAGTGTTAGTGGAGGCTCATCTCAAACGTCTTTATTTTCCTATACCGTTGTGACAAGCCCTTGTTTTTAGGGATCATATCCAGTGAAAGTAGTGCTGGAAGTAAGGGCAGAAGTAAGATTTTCATCCTTTTGCTTATAAAATAAGAGTCTCAGCTCAATCTGAATGTTGTTGGTGCCTTAATATAAGGCCCTTTAAAAATGCATTTAGGGGATTTGTTGGAGTAGAACAGTGTTCCTATTGATGACAAGGAAACAACTCTGTTGGTTTCTGAAAGGTGTAACTACCAGTCTACATACATGTTTCAACATTGTTTGGCCTTGTAGTTATCCATACCATCATCATGCAGCAGAAAATAGTAGGCTTGCAAGTGTGTAAGAGATTGTTGGTGAGACAACGGCATCAAGGATGAAATAAAAGGTACGAGGTACCTTTATTCTTACTGTTGGTCCCAAAATCTGATATTCAAGCTTTTCCCTGAACACACCATCTTGTAGTGGGATAGCAGTCAGGCTAACAGCTGGTGCACTCCTTGTAGCATGATAAGATTAAGTACGCTGGTTCAGCTGTTCATTAACTGGCTTAGGTTGCCTGAGATTCAATAGATATTGCCCATGCAAGAAACACTATGTAGCCAATGTTAAGAGACACATCTGAGTCTAAGGGGGTTGCAGGTATTAATTGATAACATACCTTTATAGAGCCAATTTGTCTTGCCAGTTCAAGTTCTCACTCTGAGTCAATTCAGATCTTTATAAGTCGAAGACTACAGGCATCATTTCGCTTCTGCCCTTCATGTTGCACTGTAAATTTCACACTCCAAAAGTTCAAAGTCTAAATCTGGTTTGCCTGTTGTGTAAAGTGTATTAGTTTCAAAATTAATTACCATTGTTGGGTACATCCAGCACAAGTGGTGCTGTTGTAACACCAATAGGGTGATACTCCACCCCTCTTTCAACAGGCAAAACGCTTACTGATTTCTGAGATGGCTGCAATTCACATAGAGAGTTTACTTCTTGTGGTTTGAGCTTTGGGCTTTGGGACAGTGTTACTGGAGAACTGAAGAATTAACCACATGATATGGTTTAATTGCATCTTTTGACAATTGCCTCTTCGAACTAGGTATTGTGAAAGAATCTCACTTCCCATCTTTCGCAGCAGTTATTTGTACATTCCATAAAACATCTTTCGTAGGAATGCTCTCAAGTACAAGATCACCATCCTTTGGCAACCAGCCAGCAATAGCAGATGTGGAAGGGGCAGCAACGTGAGGAGTAGTGTGTGCTTCAGATAGGCTTTTTCGGGTATCCTGCAAATCCCGTACTAGATTCATATATGGTTGGTCATGAAGATCTAATGCCTCTGGTAGGTCAGGAATCTGCACTTTGATCCCAAATAAGATTTCTTTCAAGTTCACAGTTTAGCAATACCTGTTTCAGCAAGTTATGCAATTCTGTCTGGGCACCATAAAGGGTATTTATCGCTGATGCACCATCATTTAAGACTGTTCAAGTCAAAGCCTGTTTGAGCATGACATTCGGCTGGTGACTGATCAATTGTAGTTTGAACAGGCAAGTGAATTGTAGGTGTACTTCCACTGTGCCTCCTTTAACACTTTAGAAAAAAAAATTATCTATTGGCCTGAGTGAAAGGTACACTCCTCCCCCATTGGTACTAAGCTCAACAGACCTCTGGCAACTGCGCGAGTTGTGGCTATGCAGTATGAGCACACTCACTGTGTGAATCTGCAGTAGGCAATGTATATTGCTTTACTGATGGGAGCAGACCGATCTGGTTGACTAAACTACTCCAAACTACTCCGAAAGGGACCTCTGCTTTTGTGAGAGACCTAGATGGTGTCAGTGTACCTTCTAAGGTTTTATCATCAGACGTAATTTAAACGACAGTACATATTGTTAGGGTACTTTTAACATTAATGGACACCTGTTGTGTTCATGGAGAATAGGCAGAGCAGCTGAGACACAGTCTGAATTGAACCTGTACCCTTGTGAAACTCTTTGATTTCAAGTCCCTCAAACTTGTTCATGTCACTTTCACCTATTGTGACGTTAAGGAGACCATCTTATTCCAGAAAATGCATATACTTTGTTGGGAAGCATGGCTTTGATGCTGTGTAATGATGTAATTGCTGACATAATATCCTAGTCCATTTTAGTAGGCAGTTATATCTATCCAAACTACTCGGCTTTCATCTTTTTCCCCCTGTTGAGTTTTTGTAATCTTTGGACTTCCATGAATTTAAATACATGTTGTTACCCTATACATAGGATGAGGAGTGTTTGATCTGAAGGGTCTATTCTCAGTAGGGCATGAGGTAGTGCATGTACCTTCACCCAAAGAGTTTACATGAATTTGTTTAATAATGAACTCCTTGAACTCAAATTTTCCATCAACTGCACAATTGGCTTTGTAGTGCTGTTTTGCTCCTGCTATCAGCTTTGCTGAGCCAACCCTATGGAAAACAATGTGCTATTTCCATGGGGCACAGGTAGAATAGGTTGTTGATACAAAAAAGAATGCACACTTAGGATTTGGTCACACTGAAACTAAATATCAGAAATGGCTTGAGTCATGGCCCTTTGCACCCATCTAATGTGCAAGCAATTAGGTATATTAACTTATGTGGTATCTCCCAATATTGGTATTGGTGACACAGTGATCCTTTTGCCCTTTGCTGTGATTCTTTCTTTGATTGTGGCAGTTTGCACCACAGTGAGAATTTTCTTCACTCAATCAATCAATCAATCAGGGTTTTATAAAGCGCGCTACTCGCCCGTGAGGGTCTCATGGCGCTGTAGGGGGGGGGAGGGGTGCTGCTCCGGATCAGTTGAAGAGCCAGGTCTTGAGGCTCTTCACTGGATCAAAGTGCTCTTTTGCTGCTGAATACAAATGTGATTTTTATGCTGTGGAGGCCTTTTTACACATGTTCCATGCTGTATGTGAAACCTGACTGTCTTGGAACAACCATGATCACAAAAGTATATTTGTTTGTTGTGTGTCTCCAAATACTTAAAGTCAACCATATTTCTATGTAGTTATAAGTGTGGACTTTTGTCCATGCCTTATAAAGGTGAGCTTGGTCAACTGGTACAGTGATTCAACTCATTCAGTATAATGTGGGAGATACACACAACCAAACTTTAAGAACTACATCAATTCTTTCAATTTTCAGAGAGGATTGAGAGGCACAAGTGTGGCACACTTTAAAAAACTAAGAAGCTCCTTCCTTTCCCCTCACTAGACAAATCATAAACTAGGAAAATTGCACATAAGAAGCCAATTTTAGAATTTTTAATTTTTTTTAATCTGCTATCCTGTAGTAGCAAGTATGATGATTGTTCTGTGTACATTTAGCAAGTGCTTGACTGAATTATAAATAAATGTCATCCACATATGATATTGTACTTAGGTCTTCCTGTTGTAGATCAATGATGCATGCTGGAAATGCATCAGGAAAATTCTGATACCACTGGGTGGCTTAAAATATTAAACCTGTATTGTAGCCTTCCATATGTGAAAGTTGTTGGATATTGTGACTCGAGCACTATATGTTGTGTGAAAACTCCTTTGGCTATGTCAGTTATGCTTTTATATACTTTGTGCTTAAGCTGCAACATTACACACACTATGAGCATTTTGAATCTCATGTTTAACAATGTTGAATGACATTTGTATATATTATATAAAATGCTTCAATTTCCCGGGCCCATGTGGCTTCAAACTCCAAACAAATCAATGTATTCTTTATAGGTGTGCATGGGATAAATCTGCTCTAGTGTTAGATGTATAGTTACACATATAAAAAAGTTATGATCTGCTTTCCTGTCCCAACAAGCCTGATTTTTGTAAAGGGAAAACACGAACTCTAGTGACCACTTATTGGCATTTATTAATCCTTAATTGACCAAGGCACTAGAAAGGAGAAAGCACCTATTAGAATGTCTTCCCAAGTTGGAGGATCAGTTGCCATCGTTCCTGTGCCAATATTCAATCTTCATATTCTGTTATCTGCTCAAAACCCTCTACAGTGTGATTTTGTGTTTTATGAAAAATAAATCCTGACCGGTTAACCATTTTGTAGGCCGTTATGAAACCCCCTCTGTTTCCTGAAGTCATTTCAGGTAGGTGACTTAAATCTCTGCAGAAAAATGGAAAACAGACCGGTACTTCCCACCACCTACTTCTGAATTATGCTAACCGGGAAGTGTTTGGGGATGGAGGTTTAGAATCCGACACACCTACCAGATATGCTCTTACTCTTGCAGGGTAAAGATAATCAGACCCACCTTAAACCACAGAAGAAGTTTCTTGCACAGATTTTTATATTTGTTTTTTAGCAATTAGTGTTTACTATGTGCTAATCTACTAGAAATCATATGGAAATTGTATGGTTTAGCATTTCCATCATAATAATAATAGTATTACCATTGTATTATTAGATAACTGTGCTATTATCAAAGTGAATAAAATGTAGACCCCCAAAAGTTAATTCTCTTGTATTCCTAATCAATTAGTATAGAACTCTCAACTTGTTTTGCAGCATCACATACCTGCCGTAGACTCAACAGACCACATGCCCCCAAGCAACTGGTGCTTCTCTTCCCCCTTTCCTAATTAGGGATTACTTGTATACTTCTCCATTGTAAGAAAGTGGAGTAGTATTTGGGGTGGACAAGTGTCCACCCCAAAGGATAAGGGTGCCACCTGCTATATGTCACACATAGATATAAAAGACCTATGGTCAATCCCTGGTAACGTGACAAAAGCAGTCTGTGTAAAATCAAACGTAATGTGTAAAGGCAGTGCATACACAGTAAAAAAAAAAGTCCCACAAAACTCAATAAAATTGCACAAACAATTTTAAAAGAAAAAGTTTATAAGTAAAATAAGACCAAAATGACAAATATCTAATGAGGGCAGTGGAGATATGATTTTTTTAAAGATATGAGTGAAAATAGCACCAAGAAGTACAAACCGCAAATAATAGGTTATGGCTGCAGTAGACTGGGACCTAGGCACGATTTGAGCCCTGGTCCGATACAGCAAGTGCATTGGTCCCACTAAAAGTCTGGAAGTCAAAAAGTTAGAAAAAGTTTCCTAGTCCAAAAGGGACTGTATCACATCATTTTAGCAGAAAAAGTTGTCTCGCCTCAGGAGAAATCTCAGATTGTAGCCAGCATTGTTGAATGATATCTGCAGCACATTGGTCTCTCTAATGCTCTGGAGGTTTTGAACATTTGGGTTGAAAACGTTTTTGAGTCACAAAACAGAAAGGGACTTTGTTGTTTCTTCAGAGATGCTAAACTTTTCAGGGGCACAATTCTGAAATTTAATCTGAAGCCCTGGAACAGCTGGTCAGGTTCTTTTCGCGGTAGGTCCCCTTGGCTTTGGAACTCTTGAGCAAAAGTTTTTTTTAAATTTCCAAATGTTTTCGTTGTGCTCAAGCCAGCACAGGAGTACACCTCTAAGCCCCCTCTGACCTCAGGGGTGGCAACTAGAGAGTCTCAGGGTGCCAGGCAGAGGCCATCAGCAAAGTCTAGTCCAAGATGCCTGTGGTCAGCTGGGAGTTGTAGGGAAAGGGCCTCTTGCAGCTTTTTTCATCCATGTAGCCACACAGGTGGTCCGCCAACTGACCCTTGGAGTCCACTTCTTTGTCTTGGGTACAAGTGGGAGCATTTCCAGTCCTTCAGAGATCCTCACAGGTCAAAGACAGCAGGTCCAGTCCTCATTTGTTCTTCCACAGGTTCAGAAAGGGTTCTGAAGAGGGATCCTGGGGATGCTACATTTATGCCTGGCACCAACTAGTTGGGGGGGGGGGGGGTTAACCCCTGGACAATACCTAACCAATGGGGTGAAATGTTCCCAAAGGCAACGCTACCCACTTTTCCTGTAGTACCGGTTTGCCTTACTGCAAACGGGTCCAAAAAGCCATCTGCCAGGGTATTTCCAGGATGGCGAAATTCTACGATCATGCGAAAGGTGGGCTCTGAGGGTTGGTGGTATGTATGCAAGAGCACTGTTAAAATCCCTGTGTCCACCCTCATATAACACTAAAATCTAGTTTGAAGCAGTCTCTGTACCCACAACAAACTAGAATTTTGAAGTCTGGTAGACAAAGGCAGGTCCTTCAGCACCCAGAGAGGGGACACACTAGCACTGGCATCCTGTTTGCTTCCTTTCAAGTGCACCAAAATGTTACATGTGGCTCAAACAGATCTGTCCAGCAGGATATGGCACTCAAGTGTCAAAAGGATGTCCACAGCCCCCACCCTGGATTTTTGGCTGAACTCATAGTAGTCACCTCTGCCCATTGAGGTCAACTGTTTGTGTAGCTCCTGGGAGGAGGGATTTCACTTCTCGTTCAGAACAAGTGTTAGGCGGTGCTGCAGTTGCTGGAGAGCCAATGCAAATTAGCCTGCCTGGAGCTGCTGGAGGCTAAAGAAAACTTTTTAAAAGTTACATTTTTTTCCAGGTAGTAAATAAAAATCCGACTTTTCTATTAGATTGGATTTTTATTAAATATAAAAGTTAGTCTTTGATTGGAGTCTGTAGCTGTTATAGGTCAGAGGTTAAAGATTACCCAGATGGCCTCCGTCATAGTCAATGGTGTGTAATCCTCTGAGTTCCAGATAGGGAGGGGCCTAAGGCAGGGCTGTCCCCTTTCCATGCTCTTATTTGCTCTTACCATAGAATTGCTACCTGCATGTAAGATTCGGGACCACCTAGAGATCTGGGGCTTCCGTATTTCAGACAAGTCCATCTTAGAGGAAGAGATCTCGCTGTATGCGGATGATGTTCTCTTCTACATTACTCATTCCACCCGGTCCCTTCCCCTGCTCTTCCAGACGCTCGAGGAATATGGAGGCCACTCTGGATACTGTGTTAATTGGGATAAGTCCATACTCTATCTTCCAAAAGAGAATACTGCTGCCCCCCTCCTCCACCTTCGCCTGACGCACACTACTTCGGTGTTTAAGTATGTGGGGATTTTTCTGATGTTGCAGAGGGAAGTATGTTTCAACCGAAACTTAGGAAGCGTTATGTGTGTTTGCCAGGAAGAGATGGAGTGGTGGCGAGGTTTGCCCCTTACACTGCTTGGGAGGGCCGTTCTGTTTAAAATGGTGTTGCTACCTAAACGTCTCTATGTCCTCCAACACACATACAATCCGATCCTGCATGAGACGTTCTCTACGATAGAGGGCGATCTACGGACCTTGCTTTGGGAAGGCAGGCACCCCAGAGTGGCCCTATCGACTCTTTAACGTAATCAATACAATGGTGGCATCGCACTGCCAGACATACGTGCCTATTATTGGGCATCCCATCTCATTAATATTAACAATTGTATTTATTCCCCCCAAGATCACTCCACCTTCGTTTAGAACGCTCCCAATGGGCGCTGAAATCTTATCTTCCTTACTTATATGGGGTCGCAGAGCCCGCCAGCTCCTCCCAGCAACTAAGGTGGCGAATGCAGCGTGGGTCAGTGCTACGAAGTCCATGGGGTGGCAAGGTAAACCCTCTAGGGAGACGCCATTGTGGGAGGAGAGATGGCTACCTGAATTCAACTAGTTGAAAGGCTTCCGAGCCTGGGACTTAATCAGGATTTCTAAATTAGGTTACCTCATTGAGCATGGTGATATTGCACCGTTCTCCTCCCTCCAACGTGACTATGCCATGCACAAAAATCAATTCCTTAAATATGCCCAAGTTAGATACGCATGGAGGGCAGAATGGCTCCCGGGGGAAGGTATCCCAGACTTCGCACCCAGCCGCGGCCCGTGCCAGGTAAAAGCAGTGGGGCCGGGTTGGGGGGGAGGGGGGTGGCGGCACGGGGGTATTTCGACAGACGACAACAAGGGAAAATTAATTATTTATTTAATTTTTCCTCGTGGTTGTCTGTCGAATTCCCCCCCCCCCCCCCCAAAACCCAGTTCCACCGCTCTTACCTGCACACAGGCGCGGCTGTTCGCACCACTGGAAGCGGGTCTGTTGATGGAAAATCTGGGAAGAGAGGTGATTTCCTCTACCTATAGAACCCTTATTAATAATAAACCAGATAACCTGAAGGTCTTGAGAGTGAGGTGGGAGGCTGATGGGGGAAATAGGAGGATATCGATTGATACGTGGCCTTGATGCACCCTAGAGAGGTCGCAATTAAGACGCGGCTCAGGCTTGTCCAGTTCAAAATCCTCCATCGAGTACTACGATAGACGGCAACTCCACGCTATAGAGAGGGCCCCCGACCCACACTGCCTGAGATGTGGCGATGTAGAGGGTTCCTTTTTTCATACACTCTGGAGTTTTCCCCGTATACAGTCCTACTGGAGTGCCATCATGAGTGAACTTAGTGCCTTAGTCTCACTATCTCTTCCCTTGGACCCCAGGTTTTTGTTTTGCTTATCCCCCAATGACGTTGATTTGCCCTGCGCCCAATCGCTGTTCAACAGCTTCAGTTTAGCTGTGGCAAAGAGAGAAAAAGGCTCACCACTTGGGATCGGGGGAGTGTCCCACACTACAGGAGTGTAAATGGAGGATAGATATGTATATGATGGCGTAAAAAGTCACGTACTGTAGCAGAGGCTGCCCACGAAAATTCCAGAAAGTCTGGGGCAAGTAAATATCGTATTATTTCTTGGAAAAGGTGCTGGAAGAAGTAACGCTTGATCGAGAGGGGGTACAGAGCCATTGGGTTACTGTCCGCGAATTTGTTTGTCTACTGTTCGATGTGCTTGTTTACCACTATGCTAATGTTGGGCTTTGTCGGATGTTGGGGTGGTGGGGTGGCGGGGTTGGGGGTTGTGCATTGTCATTGTTTTGGACACTTAATCGATGGGAATTTCTTACACATCTGTGGTCAAATATTCGTCCATGTGTTATATTTCATGAAAACTGCAATAAAAAAGATATTTTTTAAAAAGTTAAGGATTAAAGTGTATAATTCATACTTTGACTGTTCCAGTTACAGCCTGACCATTGACAATTTCGTTTTGGGTCTCGTCGCTGAAAGAACATGCCTTTTCTAATGGCACATGTTACACTTAAATATTATGCACACTATCTTGTGTGCAGCAGGATGCACTTAGGGGGTGACTGAAATCATTTAAAATCACGTTTTCCTACCTGTCAAAAGGGTGATTTTGGAAGGTTGGTTCAAGCTGCTGCCATCGGGCTACACAGGGTAGGACTGAAGCCATATTTTCGCTGCTGCTACAGCGGTTGGGACGAAGAGGTGCTGAAGTCAACAAGTTGCATTTCAGTTTCCATGCCATAGGTATATTTCTGAACCATATACTATAGCCTGATAAGATAGTTAAATGTGCCAATCGGGTTTTAAACCAATTTTGACATGCTTTATGGTTCAGAGCACATACACTGGGCACTAGATAGCAGTGCCCCAGTGTTAGAGTTCAAGATTACCAGCAGGTAAGTCCCAAAAAAGAACAAGCATTAGTAATGCAATAGGTCTCGCATTTGCGAGAGTTCAAGCTATTACATCGTAAAAGACAATGCCTTTTATTTATCTGTTTTGATAATTAACACATAAATAAAAGGCATTGTCATGTACAATACCAATAGCTCAAACTCTTGTAAATGCGAGACCTATTTCACTTCAAAGATGCGGCCGCATTGTCCCGTACTGCCTGGAAAGTGAAAGCGCGCATGGAGGCTGAATGTTGCAGGAAAGCATGTCGTGCCTGCAGTAGGAGAAACTCATGAAAGAAAATAGTGCTTACAGACTAAATAAGACATACTGTGCAGCAACAGAAGTAAACATTATTCATGGTAATATCTGGTACCATGGCAAGCAGAATAATACACACACACACACACGCACACACACACACACGCACACACGCACACACACACACACGCACACACGCACACACACACACACACACACACACACTATACCCACATGTAGTGTTGTGGTAACATCTAAAAGATAATGTTTTATAGCGAAAAATGTAACAATTCTTTCACCAGTAAATTTTATAAAGTGGATTCTATTCTAGATAAACGTGGATCAGAAGCGTCTTACATGCCATTGCAACAAAAAAAAATTACAGGCTGCAGGAACCAGGCGGGATAAGAAATACTGACTAAAGAATCAAATTGATTATGCTTCCACAATATTTTAGTTCTCAAATGCAGTGAAACCAAGCAACGTCCAAAATAAAGTAATCTGGTCATTGCAACTAAAAACTAGCTTATGTTCCTCTAACAAAACAAGTTAGCAAAGGACGTGCGGAAGGCTCTTAGATATCGCTACTCAGTTTGGACACAACGAACATGTCACACATGAAGCAAGAGTGATCAACCAAGTATTAATTTACCGAAGCAATAGTCAATATTTTATCGCCACCACAGTGTGTGGGAAAGTGCCATCTTTCTTACATGGTATGCCCCCACTTTTTGCTGAATGGCTGATGTACTTTGACTGAGTGTGCCCTGGGCTCCTGCCAACCAGGTACCCAGGGCCTGTGTTCCTTCCCTAAAATTGCATTGATACCTACACCCAATTGACATCCCTGGCCACAGGTCAGCCCCTGGTAAATGGTACCATGGGTACCCAGGGCACTGTGACCAGGGAAGGCCCCTAAGGGCTGCAGCACTTGTTGTGCCACCCTTAGGGACCCTGCACCTTACACACACACACTGCCTTTGCAGGCTGCGTGTCTTGGTGCAGAACAAAAGTGAAGAGTCGACATGGCTCACATCCCTGTGTGCCATGCCTACAAGCCACTGCCCTGGCCTAGGTCAGCCACCCCTCTAGCTGGGTGCACTATGCCAGTGGTGAGGGCATAGAGGCATGAGCCCTGTGCCCCTACAGTGCCCAAGTCCATTCTTGGGCATTGTAAGTGCAGTGCTGCCATTAAGAGTATATGGTGCTGGGAGTCTGTCATTACGAACTCCACAGCACCATAATGGCCCCACTGAAGACTAAGAAGTTTGGTATCAAACTTCTCAGCACATTAAACCCCACTGATGCCAGTGTGGGATTTAATGTAAACGCACTCCAGAGGGCATCTTAGAGATGCCCCCTGAAACCAACCCGACCTCCAGTGTCCGGACTGAGTGGCTGCCCAGGCTGCCACCACCAGACATGTTTCTGGACCCCTGGGTCGAGAGCCTCTGCTCTCAGGGGCCTGAAACAATGCACATCCTGGGGCGAGGTGCCAAAGCCTCCTCCCCAGGATGGGCAGGGGGAGCTTCAAAGGCCTGCCGCCTTTGGAGCTTCCCCAGACCATTTGCTGCTTCCAGCAAACTGGTCCCCACTGGTTCTACCCCACTCCTGGCGGGAGAACCGGCGGGAAAACCAGAGGCAGGAAATGGGTTGTGCCCACCTCTGCCAACTCCACCCCTAAGGTGGGGGAGGCGAGGCGAAGCACAAACTCGAGTCCCCGCCATCTTGAGGATGGGGGGACCTGGCCAACCAGGGACAGGCTCCTGCCCCCTCCCACTGGAGAGGAACAGAATAGGGGTGTACCCATCCCAGGGAAGGGACCCATTGGTCCCTGCCCTTACCTACCTGTAACCACCCCTAAATTTAGTATTTAGGGGCTCCCTGAACCTTCCTTCCTCAGTTCCCAAATCCGAAAACAAGAAGAGAAGACGAAGCAAGAAGACCAGCCGTGCAGCTGCTAAGAAGGAGGCGACAACAACTGACTTGGCTCCCAGCCCTACCGGCCTGTCGACCTCTGAACCTGCTCCTGCGGAATCCCGGCCTCAGCAACCTCACAAACCCCGGAGGACCTGACTTCTGTGCTACAGCCTTCGACCCAGGGACTCCCACGAGCAGTGGTACTGCTCAAAAGAAAACCTACCAAAGACCCGGCCCTGGCACGGAGCCGCGAAACCTGCACACTCTGCACCCGCCGAGTCCAGCCTGTGCCTGAGTGACCAAAGACCTCGAGGACGTCCCCCCGGCGATTCTGACCTGGAATCCAGTGGCCAAGGACCCTCCTCGACGACCCAGACGACGCCTGCAGCCTCAGGACAAGGGACCCCTCCAACCGCGACCAGCAGGGGGTAAGATTTCCCGACCTCAAAAGACACCCCTGCACCCGGCGCCCCACGGCCCCCTGTGCCCAACTCCTGGGTGTCTACCTATCCTCCAAGACCCCAACTACCTCCTGAAGTGTTGGTCGTCCCTGAAGAATCACCGTCCCCGAGCCTGCAGCCTTTCTTCACCTTTCACAACCTCCATTGGTTAACATTGAGCGCCCGACGGCTCAAGCACCCTGCACCCAGCCGCCCGAGTGCCCCTGGAAGTGCAACCTCTATCCTAACCTACTTCCCCACTTGCCCTGAGTAAGTGACCAGGAGCCCTGCTCCACAGTCGTGTGGCCTGCTTGCCAGCAGCCACCAACCCCGGGCCCCCGCCTGCCTTAGGATAACATTGGGCCTACTCACTCTGCACCCGGCCGCCCCTGTGCCGCTGAGGGTGTAACAACTGTACTTACCTGATCCTGGGGGACCCCTGAGTCTATACCCAGAACCTTAACTCTGCCAGTCAAGTACTTACCCGAAATCCGATAACTCACTTTTCTTCCATAGGGTTCCATTGACTGGTTTTCTGCGAAATTTCTTCTAAGTGTGGAGTTCTGAAACTTTAGAATATTCACCAAAATCAACCGAGTCACGAAAACGAAAAAAACTCACCTAGTATTAGAAGGGGCCTCAGTGCTGGACCCGAGTGCCCAACACTGGCCCTAAAAAAGTAATCGCAACGTTACTTACCGCTAACTCACTTTTCTTCTATAGGGATCCATTGACTGGTTTTCTGTGAAATTTCTTCTAAGTGTCGATTTCTGTATTTTACAAATATTCTTTAAAAATCGTACAAACTACAAAAACGTAATTACTTACCTGTTTTAAGTAAATGTCCCAGTGCTGAACCTAGGAGTCCAGCACTGGATTACAAAAGTAACGTAAACATACTTTACTTGCACACAGTATTTCCTTCCATAGGATAACATTGGTAATTTTACCCAGAAAAGTTTCTAAGTGTCAGCTTTTGAAATACAGTAATATTCTTCAAAAATCACTACAATAACCAAAACGCTTTTTCTTACCTGTTTACAGGAAGTGTCCCAGGACTGAATCCAGGATCCAGTCCTGTGGTTAGAAAAGTGCTCTGCAAAGTAATCAATTGTAATTAAGCATAATTTTCCATTGAGCTCAATGTTGCATTGTATTTGACCCTGTGTTGCCTCTTGCACCAACTGTGATTACCACTATCTAAAAAGTCTATTGCCTATCTGTAAGTTGAATAACCAAAGCATCTCATACTGAGAAAGTATATTTTGATCCTATTGTTGGTTCTAAAATAAAACAAGCATATATATTTTTTTATATACAACCCATTGGCCTAGAGTTCAGTTCTTGAGTGTGTGGCTTCATTTGCTGACTGAGTGTGTACAACAAATGCTTTACACTGTCCTCTGATACTGCCTTACTGCTCGACCAAGCTACCACTTTGGAGAGTAAGGTTATATCTAACTTTAGCCTCTGTCAACCCTCTGGGGACTGTGGACTCTGTACACCCTGAACCTTACTTGGGTACAGTATATACAGAGCCACTTTCCTACACAGTTACATATGGATTCCTTACATTTCACTAAATCACTTCAATTTTAACTCTCCATTCAGCTCAACAACGAATTATCCTCATGCAAGACTGCCATAACAACAACACAATGTTTTCTTTTGGGAAAGAGGGACCTGTTGATAACCCGTGCAGAGGAAAATTCTTCAGGACAACAACCACACTCCAAATTAACTTTCAACTGCTGTTTGAACACCTCAATCTTCCGAAATGGCTCTACTTGATTCTAAGTGCTAAGTGCTTATAAGGGCTCGTACTAGCCCCATTCCGCGAATGCAACACAACAGCAAGCAACATAAATGGACACATGTATAGCATAATGACCCTGAAAGAAAAAGCCGACCAAGAATAATTGATAAGATCGCTCATTTTTACTCGGCACTCCGAGAAACAAAACTATTTTTTTCCAAACAGTTGGTTACTGCGCATCGTTACTTACGAAGCCCAAAGTTCTGTATTGTAAAGACAGATTGGTACTGTATGGTTACTTGTTCCCCTGGTAGCGCCTATTACACATAATTTTCTCAACCAAGCCTTTCATGTCTCGACACTTCAGAGCATCGCTGTGAATGTTGCCGAACTAGACGTACATAACACCGAGTGCTAGAACACGGAAAATATAAGTGCTGGTACACACTAACCCAAGTCCAGTTTGTTAACACGAAGTGCTGGTACTCTCCTATTAAAAGTATTTAATCCGTACTGAGAAATCCAGGTGTTCCCATTTCAAATTTAAGTGCAGATTCTCAGTGCCTGCCCATTTAAAGCAATGATCCCAGGGCATGCTTTATTAATTCTAACACGCCAAAACAGTACTCTAACGGCCTGTGTACATACAAGAGAAAAGACGTAAAAATACTTATTCAACTTGAAAAATAAACAAAACCACTACCGAAAAGTTGCAGGATCCACGAACGGCATGGACAAAGATCGGGCTATATCTATGACGTGTATCGGAAATTAGCTCACCGTATTAGGAAGATGTCCCATAGTGGAGATACATATCTGCCTCCGCTGCAGGTCTAACAAGGGCTCTGGTTGGCCTAAGGGACGTGAACCTTCAGAGTAGCGTCAAGGTGTCAGCGAAGAGAGGAGGCTACAATCTATATATACTAGAATAGGGGCAGTTCTTCGCTGATATCAGAAGAGCATGTTGCCAGCTTCGGTGTCTCGCATTCACATGGTGAGCAGATACACGGCCCACCCACCCTGGAGCCACGGAGGGTGTGGCACCTAAGCCACAGACTCTAACTACAGGATGGGTGGTTCTCCCCTCACGCATAATTCCAGTTGGCCTGCTATATATTTACCTTAGTAATGTGATACAGTGACCGAACAACATCAGAATACCTGTTCTCCCATGGTATGGTGACAGTTTTCCTGCGATGCCATTATGCCGTCACTGGTCTACAGCGCTGAGAACTTCCTTGGCACTTTATGAATAAGTAATGGTAATGAAACCAGAGCGATTGAAAGCAGCGGGGCTGCAGATGGAAAACAGTTTAAATGAAATAAAGAAAGAGAGAGGAATGGAGACGAGGACTGGGTCTGCGCTCGGCCTCCCAAACGATAGAGTAACTTGGCAAGGCCTGGTGTCACCGTACAATCTGCGGTGTAACAATTAGCACTTAAGCAGCACTCTCGCTAAACACCCGCAATGAGAGCGCTTTGGAGAGGCGGGGAGGGGAGGCCATGGGTCGATGGAATGCGGCCACCTAATACTGCATTATTGATGGCCACAGAAGCAGTTGGAGTGCGTTTTCCACCACAAGCAATTAGCCGTCACAAGCCCAGCAGTGATGGTACCAGCCGCCCCCGCCCCAGCCACCCCCAATCCCTTACCAGTGTCCCCCAAGAGATGCCCCGCGACAGCGTCATTTGTCAACGCCGCTCTGCTGATGGTGACACTGGCGTCGGCGGGGGGGTTCGGGGGCATGGTCCGGGCGTCGAAGATTGGGGGCCTAGAAGGAAGAGGGTAGAGCGTTGCGTCACCTCCCCACAGTAATACTATCCAGTAGACACAGAGTCTGTTGCAAGCGCGGGTGAAATTGATTGCAATGGTTTTCTTCACCGTGTGGTAAAGAAGTGGCTGATTTCTCGCCTCAGCTGTCTTCTCTAATCACACAGGAGTGGTAAGTGAAGGAGAGGGCCAGAGTACAGTGAAAGATGGGGTGGGGAGGGAAGGGCAGGGCAGTGGAGGTAACTACAGAAAGAATCGCTAAACAAGCCCGGCAGACACTAGTAAACGCAACTGTACATCGCGTTAAAAAAAACGCTGCTGTAACGCTGTACTTAACGCTTACCCAAATCGTGTTGAAGTTCACGTAGTCAGCCATTCCCCGTGTGTTTGTGATAAATGTGACATCGCGAGTGTTGCGCCGGGCTACTCCATTTGGCAGTTGTCTGCAAAGCTACGCAGTGGGAACGGAGCAGCGAGCGCTTGAGGGATTTTCGCGATATGGTCTTCTTTAAAAGCTGTACTGCCGCAAGCAAAAGAGCCAGTCCGGGTGGGCGGGGCCTAAAGGACACAGGGCAGTCACCAAAAAGCCTCACTTTTAATCCGAGGCCAGCGTTTACCATAGAGGAAGACGCGCGCCAATCGAAAGCATGGGCGGAGCTTCGACTCCACTTCTGAAAGCAACCCGACGACAATAGATCTCGCAGAGCGAGCAGCGCATGCGCTGCGACGCTAGGCGAGACCTAAAAAAGAAAACTGGAGGTTACCAACGCTAACAGGGGTCACTTTACAACACCCATGACATTTTCTCTGGTACTGATGGCGCCCTCTAACGTGAAACCCAATGTTTGCAACAGCCAGCAAAAGACAATTCTTTCTTTTGAAGCTTTCAGAAGCATTAGTGCGTGTTACATCATGGGCCCCATAAGTGTGGAAACTGGAGCTTTTAGCAAGGTCATCTTTCAGAGTAGTCATCCCTCGAAGCTACAGCCTTTTTAAATATCTAGCTGGAGAATGAAGAACAGAAGGCATGTGGTGATTTTTGCACATAGTAAATAATTATTTTGCCAACTTTGCGCGAAAAAAGCAAGAAACTCTCACTCCTTTTTAAGCCTAATGCAAACGTATGTTAGTAACCGTCATTGCAGAAATGTAGACTATGGTAATATATATACAAAGGCCACCAATAAATATGAACATCATCAAGCACGTACAGAAGAGTCTATACACCACAGTGCTTGATTGATTGGTAGCTGAATGCCAATTTACAAAACTGGGTCCAGCAACATTTCGAGGCAATGTGACAAAGTCTGGGCCCACACATCATGTTATGGCAAGTCAGCAATTTCTCAATTTCTTGAGCTTGTTGATAGACATGTTCCTGGAGAGACAGCAACAAAATGTGTGCCCTTCTGGGTGAGTGACAATTTTCATCCAGCAGAAGTGCTCTTTGTGTTTTCTTCTGAAGTCTCAGTCAACACTTGACAAACTGTTCATTTAGTTTGATGACTTAGTACATATTCAGAGTCCCCAGCCAGAGGATACACATGAGAAGTATTAGAGGACCTATAAAGTGGGTGCTCTGAAAACGAAAGGCAAATAGAGACGTTCCCTGATAAATGATGAGGATGGACTTGCCTTTACCCCAGCCACTCATTTTTTATACCACAGTGACAGACACTTCCCTGATAGAGTGGTGCAACCAATTCGAAGAACTAGAAATTCAGACTGCTTGGCATCATATAACCCAAAAGCTGTTTGTATGCAATAAACCACAGTTACCACTGGACAGTTCCACAACAAGGCAAACAACCTGAGAAAACAAAGAGAAGACAGATGAGGTCTCTTTTCAAGAATTCACAGAATATTGGCACAGGTTTAAAGCCAGGAATTGACTACTACAGCTCACCTTGCTAGACTTCTGATGTGGCAAGCAGATTTCTTAAGCAGGATCGCCAAGTGGGCTAGTGCAGCAACATTCCCGGACAAGACTGTCTTTTGCGTAACCTCAGGTTGACCTTTTCTCGATGGCAGAAATCACAAAATTCTAAGGCTTTGTATTTAGCCACCTATGGTCATAATCGTAGGGCATGTATCTTTAATGAGTTGATCAGATAGATTCTCTACGCTTTTCCCCCTTGCTCACCCCCATCCCTCATTACAAAACCAGTGATGATATTAATTGCCTTGATCAGCATGTGGTCCTGACTAAAGTGAATCACAAACCTGGATAACCTTTTTGGAGCAACCACACTAGAGCCTGCTTGCAGGCAGAATGTTATGCATACCACAAGGTGTTGAAAGCACTGTAGCCAATGTGAACACCGAGACATACAGGAAAAAGTTGTGAAAACAATCAGATTGAGCAATTCATGTAGATTACTGGTAAATTCAAGCCACACAGAAAGGCAGTATTATGGAAGAGGGTGAACTATTGAAATTGCACAAACATTTTGGCGCATAAAATTATTCTTCATATCAGCCAGAACAGGAATATGAGACCTTTTTAGTACATTAAATTCACTTAGTATTCTTTTGTGAACTTTGATAGCAATATTTATAGCAGCTTTTGTAGGGCAGACTTTTCAAAACCACTTCATGTGAAATATCCTCATCATACCATGACACCTTACCCTTCTGCCTGACAGTTTTCAAGTAATCATGTTCTGAGCCCATGTACTGAATGAAATGAAGAGATTACTCTTACCTTTGGAAGCTGTAATATTGAATCTCCAAATTAGGTGACCAGAGAGTGGCACCTACAGCTACATTCAAGGTCTTTGTAAACCACGCAGAGGGCATTAGTCTCAACCGAGATGTAGTTGTTTTATGCATTTCCAATTGCTACTGAATTTTAAGGGAACCTTTGATGCCCCTTTAATTTCCTTTAATATGCTTCTATCTGCTCGACTCTGTTACTTCATAGATACTTATGTAGCCTATGCCTTTCTGCAGGGGCAGTGAAGTATTTTTCATTTACAGTAAAAGAAAAAAAGGATTATTGTTAATTTAATGCATTTGTACATGAGCATAACCCATGCAACCTTTCAAAAGGTCCAGTATTAAACCTACTTCATCCAAACCCTCCACCACTGCCAGCGAGAGGTCAGTTTCTAGAAGAAGTGTTGATCTTATGTCCCTTATGTATTTTCAAAGATGGGCAGTCCTTAGCTGGGCAGGCTTTAGCTGGGTTCAGCCCTCTTTCGGGGCTGGACATTTCCATGTCTCAGGGTGAGACTAGGAGTTAGCGATAAGCCTCATTTAAGCCAGATAGGCACGATTAGGTCTGCATGTATCAAATACACAAAAGGTGATGGCAGGATGCTTGCAATAAGTCTAACCACTGGCAAACGCTCGGGGTAGCCCAGATGTGGGTTACTTGCCCACTGTGCCACGGAAGCAAGCTACTCCGACTGAAGAGCCCAGGTCAGGACGAAACCGGCCTTGGGTTGCTTGTGTTCCGGTTCAGAGAGGACCTGGCTAGGCAGTTCGTGCTTGAGTGTTCCTATTGGAGGAGGGACAAGACTGATTTGCACATGGCTGGGTCTAATCTGAGGTGTCATGGTGGGCAAAAGAATGATGGTTTGGAATGCTACTGTGAGCAGTTCCCTTATTGCATGCATACTCCCATCACCTTTTGTGTGTTTGATAGTCCTGCATATAGCCACCTTCCGGATCACTCTCCATTAATTTACGTGCAAGTCCAGAGGCCAAGTTTCACATTTTTACGGACATTTCCTTTCTTTATTTAATTGTACAGGAGAGGCAGGTACAGTTAATCATTCTTGAATCAAGGAAGAAGGCCCAAGGAACCTCACATACATTTAGTTTACAAAGCATAAGTCTTTTTCCGTTCCAAATTAAAAGGAAAGAATAGCAACAAAAAAATCCCATAAACATCTGAATTGACTATAATTGAATAAATAAATCAAAGTTATTATAAAGTTGTATAAACGTGCTGTGAGTAGAGTCCATATCTTACTAAATCAGGAAATGTTTTGTTTTTTTTAGTAAGTTTTAGTAAATTCTGTAGCAAAGCATCGACTCTTGAAACCAAGGAGTGTAGTACTAAGGACCTGCATTTAACCAACCTCCTACTAGAAGGGGTACGTACGTTCTGGAGGCAGAGTTAGCAATGAAAGTTCTCAGGTGCATAGTAATTTCCGTTTCTGGATTTACTCTAAAAGTTATTCAACTCTTAAATATAGTAACAGTAGTGTTATAAATTCAGTTAATGTTCTGGGAATCCCTCTCCAATAGTTCTAAATAATAGGCCACTTATTTAACATATTAAGATTTGCTTCAAACAAAGCAAGTTTTGTAGAGGCAGACACTGTCCTAATATGGCATTGAAATAACTGCATGGAGGTAAAACATATCTGTGTCATAGTTTAATACATTTGGAAAGATAAATTAGCTGCTTAAATAAACTGCGTAATGTTTTGAAGAGCCTGTCTAAGCATTTCTTTGGATCAATGTGTGTTCATGTCCACTGGCCATTAATCAGCAATATTTGCTTAATCTGAACAAGCATTTTACCAGAGAAACAAATCATATCCAGAGATTGAAAATGGCTTTGAAAATGATTCCATGGTTTTGTGTGGCTCTTGTTCACAAACCCCCAGGCAAATGCGTTTCAAGGCACACATTCAGCTGCCTGTATTTGAAAATATCTCAATTCTCAAGACCATGTGTATGTTAAAGCGCTTGAAAGTTCCAATGTATAAATCATCCATGCTGGCCAAAACATTTAATATCTACTTGACTAGATTTATCCGTAATAACTGCAGACAATATTTCATTATCCCAAATTGGAATGGATCATGATTTGATTGAAATATTACATGAATATGCAATATCTTTCTAAGCTTTTGTATAAATGAAATAATGCTGCTTAACAATATAAATAAATGCGAGTGTTACCTTTTATTAGATGCTCTCTGCAGCGTGAGGCATTCTAGAATAATAATCTGATAATAGTGTATTACTACCCTACAGATTCAACATTCATTACTTGGGCTAGTCTAGTGCCCAGAAATGCCCAATAAAACCATCTTCAGAGGCATTTCCACTTAACTGCTTTGTACGATACTATAAAAGTGAGATTGAAGTGTTGTGATTTATATAGTTAGTAAACAATAAAAACACTATTTAAAGGGGCATTGTGTTGTTTAATGCATCTAGCACTCGTCACATTTTTCCGAGGTGCTATATTTAACTCAAAATGGTGACATCCTGTGTGAATATCAGTATTTGTAATTACAAGTTAGTGTGCTACTGAAACTCGAGGTTAGTACGTGCCCATGTGTGGACTGCTATCCCCCCATTACCAGACATTGTTCTCTGTCCTAAAGTGTTGTGTTATCATTTTTAGTAGACATTTTGAAATCCTATTATAGGTTATGCACAGGCTCATTGGTAAACCATTTTTTTGCACTGCAATACTGAAGTTTGGCAAATGTATTCTCCTCATTGAGGGGTGTAGTTCTTAAATCAGTTCATTTAGAAAAAAATTCTGCTTTTGGGTTCTCTGTTTTACTATATTGAATAATGTTTTTTCATTGTAGGTGCGAAAGCAGCAATTGTTCAGCATCTTCCCAGGGCATTTTTGCAGAGCGACTAAATGCACCTAGGCCAGTCCATCTGTTGGCATGAAGTGGTTGGGAGAATCCAAGAACATGATTGTGACTGGCAGGCGAAGTGGAAGCAGACATTCCAGCAGACATCCACACAGCCAAACTAAATTGCGATACAATAAAAGGGAGCGGGCAAAACCCACCAGGCATATGCCCGAGCGAAGAGCAAGTACTAGATGTATGTTGTGCTTGTAAATTGTTTAATTTGAGGACTGTATACAGATTTTCATTGCATTATTAATTTTGTTTTACACAGGACACATTTATAATTTAGACATTATGACGTTTTATTCACTGCTATGATTTACTTCTGTTTTTGGTTTGGTTGCCACTTGTTTAGTTAGTTATAAAATATAATTTTCACCAGATTAATCAGGATTCTTACTGCATTCAGCTAAAGGTCAGAAATGCTGCTACTCCTCTTGAAGTGTTTGGTTTTCCCTTCTTTTTTGCTCTGTTCAATAACACACACAACTCCATGGAGCTTTGCTGTTAAACTGACTAACCATATAATTTGTGTACATTCTCTTTATTGAAACCAGGGAGTGAAGCAAGATCTTTTGTGCTGACATTTACGTTAAGCAGCTTGTACATATTCTGTTCACATGCTGTGCATTATGTCGCCATATAGTGTATGGGCTTCCAAAAGCATATTATTTGTGTTAAGGTATTTGGCTGTTGGCCATAAATGGAGTCAGTATTGTTGATTATAATGGTGTCACAACCCTACTGTATTCCACAGCATTTCTTTAGATTTTATACTACCCACTATCTGTTTCAGTAGCACACAGGCGAATAAGATTGCTATACATACTGGAACTAAAGGATCAGATTGTGCAAGTCTAAGAAACAGGAGGCTTCGCCGCAGCGGGCTCCACTTTTTTAGACAGTCAGCGCTGAATAAAACCCTATGGATAGGACACCATTCTAGTTCTGCCTGCGGTCCCCAGTAGTACATAACGAAGGAACTATTTTCTTTATGTATTTTGTGTCTTCCCCGAAACCATTATGACAGTTGTGTCAGACATGTACTGCTTTACAAACAAAAAGTTTGAAAACTGAATAAAACAATTGTGCTTTTTATGCCATAGTGTTGGCCCAGGTTTAAGTTGCCACAGCATTTTATCTCTGGATTTAGCTTTGGCAATGAAACATCCAACGTCAAATAAGCAGAGTAAGCACAGGATCAACACCAAACTGGAACAGGGTGGGGGGTGCAGTAATGGGGGGCCTTCACCCTCGACTCTCACTAATTATTGGTGTTACTGCGGTGAAACTTTATCAGGCACATGATGTTGAAAAGGTGACTGGGAATAGATGCCAAGACGAATCTTCTTTAAAGTTGACTTGAAAAAATTGATTGGGCTCAATCTGAAAACCTCTAATTTTTGGTATGGAAACGTCCTTGGCTGCCACTCAGTACGGCTGCATATGAAAAAGCGTTGAACTATTTTAGCGTAAAAGAATTTTGGTGCCAAAAAGGTTTTGAGGAATCCTATGTTAAAGCTCAAAAATCAAGCCCTAAATGCAAGTCTAAGGGTGATTCTGACCTCACTGAGGGATATTTGCCCTTCTCAAATTCAAGGACCACAGGGGTCACAAGTTGTGCAAGATGCTGGAGAGTATATAGTGGCAGTATAAAATCCACCAGTGACAGGTAATGGTAACGCAAGTGATGTAGGGGCATGGTATTTACCAGAAGAGCACAAGTACCGAATGGCAGCAATAATTCAGGATGGCAAACTAAGATCAGACACCTGCCTAAAAGCTTTGCGATAAGCTTGGGGCACTTTCCTTGTACATCTTATTGCCGGACTGGTCCTGTAATGTCTTACCGCTCAGGGGTTCAAAATTATTAGCATGCTGTTTGACGTGGAACACCTCTTTCCATGAACTGATGATGCATTTTAATGTCTGAAAAGTACAGTGAAACTGCAAAAGGTACGGAACCTTTTCCCATACCTCTTCGTTGGACCCCAGACCCCCCAAACCTCAACCCACCCCCACCCACCGCCTACCCCAAATACCCCTGCTGAGGATTTAGTGTCTTGTCTCCGAATGCCAGATTTAGAAGTGGTGAATCAGATTCCCCATCAGTTGGGAAAGAGGTAGTGCTGGACGGAGTAAAGGCCAACAAGCTTCAAAATGGTTTTGGTATAATGTCCCTGACTTCCCTACTTCAAAGAAACCTATCTAGTCCTCTCCTAGTATCGCTTATACTACGCTACAGCTGTGCATATAAGAACTGGGTGGACCTCTTGGTGAAAATTGGTAGGGGATGGAGGATACTCTGAAGGTATAAAGTCTTTAATGTGACTGCATGGTTTTTGTATGTTTTAACTGGCACTCCCTGCTGGCACAGAGAAATCTCAGCCAGTTATAGATTGGAGAGAACCAGGACTAACAGTAGCAGAATACCAGTGAAGATGGATTTTCTATTCAGTCCATGATAAATTGAGCATCAAGCTTCTTTAGATTTGTTTTGTGACTCACTGTCCTGTCTAATTAATTTTTTACAGATAGTACTGCTTGTGCTTCATCGAGTCCCACTGTTGCTGCTGGATTTGATGGCCAAAGCAGATATGTTCCGTCTTCAGGAATGACTGCCAAGGAGCTGTGTGAAAATGATGACCTAGCAACCAGCTTAATACTTGATCCCTATCTAGGGTTTCGGACACACAAAATGAATACCAGGTAATTGGACTGTGCTACACTTTTCTTCCAGGATCCTTCAGCATTTTGAATTATTACAAAAAGAACGTCTCCATTGTTTGTTATTTTTTATATACTTGATGCTGAAAACATTTGTTTTTCCATTTGTGTTTCTTCATTTAAGGCAGAACCATCGGATCAGGTTTATTTATAACTGGACCAAACTTGGATGTAATAAATGAGTTCATACATTTTATGTATATCTGCAATTTTCCTATTTATCTATGCTTGTGTATTTAAAATATCCATAGTTATCCAAAAGATATCATTCTGAAGTTCATTAAGCAAACAACTTATTCTTGAATACAAATTAAACCGATTCAAAAAAATAAAATCTATAATAAGGGCAAACCTCTCACAAAAGCAACTTAAATAATCAGATCTTCAGTTGTTGGTTAAAAGCCATGCAGTCTGGCACCAGTCTTGCATCAAATGGAAGTTTCTGACTTTTACTCTCTCGCTTTTTATAGTTGTGGTCTCTCATGGTAACCAACAGTAGAATTACAGTGATTTTGTCCAAAAACACTGCATCTTATAAACCAAGGAGAGAAAAAGAAGCAAGGAAGTTACTGACATTACAGGAATGGAATAGAATCGTACACAGCACCCAGATCCAGCAGTGAACCAAAAAAATTCTAATTCACACTACTCTCTTTTGTTAGGTATATTAGACATGCTTAAAGTTTAAAACCGCAAGAGATATTGCATAACCTTGAAGCAACTAGCCTAGCTAGCTGTCGAATAGGTAATGTTTTATGGTATGTATTGGGTGTAGGATGCTTCCATACAACTGAGGTTCCCGGAGAGTCAGTTGCACTTTTCATGCACCATAGGCTGGTGAAGCTCTCTGTAACGTTTGTTTGTAGCATGTGTATGGCTGTAGTTACACATACTCTGCATACTCCTGCCATTTAGTATTGGGCTCAGACGTTGCAGCTTGTTTTTCTTCGAAGACTTTTCAAGTCCTGGAATGTGCAGTGACTCCTCCCTTAGTCCACGGGCACCGGCACCTCTCCAGATAGTTTTTTTTTTCGCCTTGGGGTTCGAACATGTCCATCAGTAGTTCTAAAACTGACATGGATCCTCACAGTTTTTTTGTTTTTTCTGGGCACACGTGCTCTACTCTTTGAGCCTAAGACTTGGTTAACAATGACAGCGTGGTCGGCTTTCCCGGCTGAGAAACCAATTTAACCTTTCCACCGACCACTGCCCTTCATGTTCTTCCCAGCTCTCCTCAGAGAATGAATACAGGAAGGGTTGATGGGACACACACCCGTCCAAACCTCTACAAAGTGCAACGCAAAATATTGTCGTTCAGACTAACACAAACTTTGCAATCTTTGTCTGTCCCAGGACCATGAAACCTCCTGAGTTTTGCCTCACCTTCCACTGCAAAAAGACACTGTGGTACTGAAGAGAAAGACGCTGGATTTACACCAAGATGCAGCAGCAGTCTTCCTCAGGATCCCCTGACATTTTTGGGGAGCACAACCTACTCTACATCGAGGTGGAATAAGCGGGCTCATCTAGGGGCACAGTGGCTCAACCCACCTTCAGCTCTGTCTGCTATCAAGTGCATCTTATGGGGAAAACCAAGATGTGCCATCATTGCCTTTGAATCAAACAGGGCCCTGAATGAAGAGGACTCCAAAGGGTGTGAGTATGACTCCAGCGCAGCAAAGCCAGAGATCAAAACCCTGCTCTGCTAAACTTCCCCATTCTGAGGCAGAGCACCGCTCCAGCAGGAGTTGGGCATCAAACCCTAAGCAGGGAAGAAAAACGCCACCACCCACTGGTCCGCTGCCGTAATGAGGTTCCAGTCGGCACTCGAAGAAGGCTTCAGAGCTGAGCAGGCTTTTGACAGATTGCGCCAAGCTTTGATAGTCATCGGATCACCTTTGACTTAAGAGTGTCGAAAGCCCTCATTCAGATCCAAAGAGGACACAGAGCGCAACCCTGATTCGAGCACCAGGCAGACGTAGAGGAGCTCTTCGATGCAGAGACCGGAGGAATCTGAGGCATCCATCCTGCAAAATCCAGCAGAAAAGCTCGACACCTGACGGAAGCGGCTCTTCATCCACCCAGAGGCTGGCAAGATAAATTCCACGCCACCCTGTGCCCACCTTCAACGACACCACCCCAGATTCCAAAGAAGCGCAGCCTTACCTTTGAGGAAAAGCTTGCTTTCAGCACGCTGAAACATCTGTTGCCCGAAACCCATAAGGACAACCACTGACACCCAGGCGATTACTACCACCACCAATAACACCACTTACTCCGCCGCACCCACAGCTACCACGCCTGTACTTACCTCCACCATCACCAGAGTCACCTAACTGGTCAAACCCAGGCAGCCCCTATGGGGAGGAAGACCCCATATGACAAACCTCTAGGGACAGGGGATGGGGACAACACTTGAGATGATTTTAATGTCAGCTCCATGGACGGCCCTGAAATGGAGCCTTACCCAGAAAAGTCATTCCAGCCAGATGAGACTACAGCATATCATGCTGTGATTCAAAAGGCAGCTCACCACCAGAAGTTAAACATGCATGTCCTACAGGAGAACAACTCCTAGTAGAGACCCTTTACAAAACTGAACACACTGTTCATTTACTCTCCATGCTCAACAGCTTCCTTTGATCCACTCTATATGCATGGCCAGGTCCCCCTAGACTTCTTGGTGCTGGATACAGCAAGGAAGCGTGCTTCTGCACAAGCCACAACCCTGCCAGACAAGGAAAGCAAACTACTTCACACTGCTGGTAAGATCGTGGCCGTGAGAGCAGCCGCCCACTGGCATCTCACCAATTGTGTTGGTTTGTTGTCAAAGTATGACAGATTTCATTGTGAGCCACTTGAAGTGCTGGTGCAGAACCTTCCCACAGGAAGAGAGATGGAAGAGCTCGTATCCAAGAAGAAAATGTTTTCAAATGCAAACATCCACTGTGCACTGGATGCTGTTGATACCGCTTCCTGTAGTATTGATACAAGCATTTTGTGCTGGCATGCATTGCTGTGCATCTTGGGGCTCAGGCTGAAAGTACAACAGCACCTCCTCACCATTCCATTGATGGGGGACATCTTTTTGGGACTAAGGTGGATGAGATGGTTGGCACACTATAAGCTGCCACTTCAAGGGCAGTATTTTTGCCGGCAACAACCCAGGTGTGGTGCCAAAAATCACACCTTCCGGTCCGGTACAGATCCAGCAACAGCCGGCCTTTCATGAGTCGCTGGTAGAGGATATGCAATGGGTGGTGACAGAGGCAACAACAAAAAAGGCAGGTCCTGAAATGGATGCAGCCCCAACTTAGAACACTGACTTGACTTGCTGGCCCTGTCTACACCCCCCCCCCCCAACCCCCCCAATCACACACCTGGCGAGACTAAAAGATTTCTATCCCCTCTGGGAGTAAATAACCTCTCACTAATGGGTTCTATGAGTTGTTCAGCAGGCTTTTTGCTGGAATTCCACATAGACTACCCCACCCACCCCCACAACAAATTCAACACATAACCACATCCTCCGCTAAGAACACCTCAGTCTTCGGGAAGAAGAGGTTCAAACGCTTCTCAAAAAGAGTAAAATACAGGTAGTGCCACTACACCTGCGAGGCAAAGACATGTACTCTCTGTACTTCCTCATTCCAAAGAAGGACGGATCACATTCTAGACCTGAGGCTGCTAATCTGGTGCATCCTGTTGGGGTACTTTCAAACGTCAGCCCTGCAGGAGGTCATTCCCCTCCTCCGATAAGGAGATTTCATGATGGTGCTAGATCTGAAAGACACCTATTTTCATATTCTCATCCACCCTGCTCTTCACCAGTACCTTTGTTTCATGGTAATTGGACATGACTACCAATTTAAAGTCCTACCCTTCGAAGTCACTACAGCACCCAGGGTGTTCTCGAAGTGCCTGGCAATGGTGGCCATGCCTCTCTGCATTCGCAGCATTCCTACTTTTGGTGACTTGCGTGTTCCAAGCGATATACCTGCCAGGGAATAAAATTATAAGCATTTGCTCTTTTGAAAAAACTACTGCTATTCTTAGGTGCGACTCATGTCCATGGGGGCTGGGGCCATCTGTATCCTAAAGGAGCAGATAGGTCTCAAATAAGGAGTGAGAGTGCCTTTTTGATTACATATCAGACTTAGAGTTGTTTTGCTTTGCAGGATCACAAGTGAATTGCATGTGCCTACTCACATCTGCATGATGTTGGAATGAGTAGAATCTTCCGCGTATTTGAAAGAGACAACATTCTTCATACCAATAGTAAGTTTGTATATATAATATGTTTGTGCTTTCATGTTTTTATTCCCCGATAGGTATATCCCTCGGAACACGTGAGTCACCAAATGTAGAAAGGACTCATTTGGTATGACACACATAGTACTGTGTGTATCAGAATAATCACATCCCTATAGATTTAGGCACTGATTGTATATAGTAGGATTCAACAAAAAGGTCCTGAAGAAATGCCGCTTGACCATCAAAGGCAAAAAGAGTGTGAAGCATGTCGACCACAGCAGAGGGACCACAGAACACCTCAGGTTCAACTGGCCCTCTGTGTTTTTAACCTTGCTATAGATCCCCGTTCCCATAAATACGTCTGTAGACAATTTTAATTCTCTTATCTATCTGACACTACACCCACTATTATCACTGACACATGGGCAGTGAAAAGTTCCTGACTAACGGGCCTCAGTTGACAGGCACGCTAAGCACCGCCCGCCTAGTATGCAACAGAATACTATCAAGAAGCATGCCACCTTGGAGAGTGAGGATTCTTGTCCCTGAAAAAAAATTCTTCCTTGCTTTCATATGAGGACGATCACACCATAGAGCATGCTACATACATTTGGAGTATCAAACTAATAGGTTCATCACTGGTTTCTCCGTAACGTCACATTTCACAATTTCATAGTCATGTGGGAGGGTATGTGATAAGCAGTTAACACCTCCGAGCCCCTTACATTTTGTATGTTCAGATACTCACTCCATCCAGTTGCGCAATAGATTTGGCACAAGGCAATCCGCAACAGGATTCACTTGTTAGCGGAACACCTATTTTGGGAGGACAATGACTTTGCAAGCCTGCTCATTAGGACTTCTCAACAAGTATACGACTGGGAACTCCTCCTGCAGGTGCAGATAATTCCCGTCCTTGGGGCCCCTCTCATCGATTTTCTTTTACACATCAGAAAATGCAAATCGCCCAAGCTTTGCCTTCTGGTACCCAGATCCACAGTCCCTGGGCAATGTACTATAGATAGCTGGTTAGGCATATTTGCTTATGCTTTTCTGCCCCTTCTTCTCACTTCATGTATGGTAAGAAAGAGGAAGCCGGTGTCCATGACCCTCGTCCTAGTGGTTCCAACGAGGGCATGACAGCCCAGGTGCTCATTGATCCTGGAGATGTCCTCTGAGCCTCCATGAGAAGCTACCGATCATACTGGACCTTCTCAGGCAGCAACATAGTCAGATCAGGCACCCGGACCGAAGGAGCTCAACCTGTCGATTTTGCTCCTGAGGTCCTAGAACTTTAGCTTCCCAAACCTCCTTGATGGATGTATAGCCCTACTGCGAGAGGCAAGTAGACTTACTTCATGTGCATTTTATGCAACCAAGTGAAAGATATTGGTTCATTACTGCATCTCAAGCAGCCAGACCCATTCAGAGTATGTGTCCAAGACATTATCTGTTACCTTCTATGCCTAAAAAAGTAAGGCTTGTGTATACCGCCATACATCTTCACCTAGCCGCAGTATCTGCCTACGTGCAATAGAGAACGCTCATTCTTCTTCAAAATCCCTGTAGTAGGGCTGTCATGGAGGAACTTAAAAGGGTAATGCCTCCAAGAACACACCCAGCCCCTGTATGGAACCTTAATATAGTTCTAAAAAAGCTTATGGGTCTCTCTTTTAAGGCCCTCTCTTGCAAACTACAAGTTCTATATTGGACAGTGGCTGTTTTTAGTAGGCATTACTTCGCTCAGAAGCATCAGCAAGTTACTAGCACCGTTCAAGAATCATTCCTTCAGGTTTACAAGGACAGGGTAATCCTTAACCAAAGTAGTCTCACCTTCCCACGTTAACCAGACTATTGAGCTACTCTTATTCTTTCCGCAGCCAGATTGTGTTGTAGAAAGGGCATTGCACATCTTGAATGTCAAGCGAGGGCGCATGTATTGACAGGACTAAGTTCTTCCGCAAAACTTGCCAGCTCTTTGTAGTTTTTGCTAAACCCCACAAAGGTAATACCATTTCTAGGGTAGGCTTTACACGATGGGTTCTTAAGTGTATTCAGACTTGCTACACGAAAGCGAAACATGTACCTCCTCTTCCGCCCAGGACACACACTACACACAAAATGGGAACCACAATGAATTTTCTAGGTAACATCCTATTAGCAAACATCTGCAAGGTAGGTTTATGTATCAGAACTCGCCCTCTGACCCAAGACTTCGGTTTTAGCCTCACCTCTTACGCCGATGACACAAAGATCGTGGTGGCAGCGTATAAAGATCAAGCCTCCCCGTTTTTGCAGTTTCAAAACTGTATGAGGTAAATAAACAGATGGATGGGAAAGCACTGTCTCAAATTGAAGTCTGAAAAAACCGAAGTGGTGATCTTTGGGAATATGCAACCCAGCTGGGCCCACCTGTGGTGGCCGGCAGAAATTGGGGAACCACCAAAACCGGTTCCTAAAGCGAAGAATTTGGGGGTGTTAATTGATAAGAAGCTCACCCTATCTCAGCAAATCAATACTATTGTGTCCACCTCCCATTTCCTGATCAAGAAACTGAAGATCTTACCGTATATTCCCGTCGACTCCCAAAGAACAGTAGTGACCACTCTTGTGCAGTCTAAGTTAGACTACTGCAACAGACTTTATTTGAATATACAGAAACAGTGCCTTAAAAAGCTACAGATGGTACAAAACGCTGCCGCAAAACTAATACTGAATGTCCCCAAATACGAGTCAGTTGCTAAGGGAATTCGTAGACTCCACTTGCTGCCGGTAGTGCACCGTATTAAGCTCAAGACACTATGCTTAGCTTACAAGGCCTTGAACAACACCGGACCAATGTTTCTCAGAAATCTTTTTTCTTGGTACCAGCCGGTCAGACAGTTACGCTCTACTGACGCTAAACTGATGCAGGTTCCAAGGATTCGAACGACATGCTGTGGAGGCCGAAGTATCTCCTATGGTGCAGCAAGGCTATGGAACACGCTTCCAATCGATATTAGAAATGCCAGCTCACTGACCTCTTTTAGAAAGGGTCTTAAAACCTGGCTATTTCAGAATTAGATCCCTGCCGGGCTTACCACTGTCCTAGCACCAAGACACCTCCAGGTATTCGTGCTCTCAATAAATTTTATTAACATAACATAGGTACCTGGTCAATGCCACATACCTGTACAACGCACTACCTTGTGGACATACCAGCTCATCAGCAGGCTGTGGTTGTTCAAACAGTGTTAAGAACATTGTTCCAAACATCTGCATCATCTGCCCACTAGACCCTGCTCGGGGCGAAACTGCTTTACAGTCAATTCAGACCATGTGTATCTGCAGCCCCACATACTACGAACAGAAAATGTTACCCTGTAAGAATCTGTTTGAAGGGTGTAGTGCTTTAGATTCACATGCGGCCCCCTCCTCCCCACAAGCTGGAAATGGGGGCACATGTTTACTTTCCTTACACTTCGCTTCTCGAATAATTTACAATTCACATGGCACTATACAGTAGTCTTACTCTACATTTCACTTTCACCATCTGTGGAGAAGTCTGTGCCCAGGCACATTCAGGGCTAAGGGAAGAGTCACAGCACATCCTATGATTTGAAACTTATTCAAAGAAAAATAAGTTATAAGTTGAAATGTTGGCCAACACTAGATGGCAGGAGTATGCAGATCATGTGAACCCACAGGACTACACGCTACAAAGCTAAGCTTTCAAGGTAAGTAACATTTTCCTTATTAAATTGCTTATTAAATCTTGAAGAGTAATTTCTGATTACACATGCTTTCTACTTTTAGAAGTAATACTGGGGGTTGAACAGTGACTCCTTGAACTTCCAAGGACAATAGCTATATTATGTAGTACGCATGGATGATACAACATAAAATGATGATTTATTTTAGAATAAATGTTGGAGACAATACACACGCCCTGAAAAAGTCCAAAGTGTATGGGGACGAAACGCATTAACTGATTTGGTGATTGAGAACTATAGATTATTAAGCTTTTAATGCAACAAATTTTATTAAATTAATTAATTTAGTAGAAATTAGTAGAAACATCATACATGCTTCTTTTTTCAGTTGGAAGGACATTTATCATGGGCACTGTACTGTATACCAAGCTCAGCCCACACTCCTGTAGTATGTGTAATTGTTAAGTTTTTCTTTTTGGGTCACTGAATGTGGTGATTTGTTTAGTCAGATCTTCTTTCTGCACTTCTTGAATATGGGATTGCTTAAGGAGTTGTATTGTATTGCAACATTTAGATACTGCATACTGCCTCTGTGTGTGTCGCTTAAGGGCTTGTCTACATAGGTTGCACCCTACACCATATAGGGTGTGTAGTTGGAAGGGTTTGTTTTTGTCTTGACCCTTTGTGGGAACTGTTTCCATGTCATGAGTGATGACTTCTCAGGTGTGGTTATCGTATTATGGGATGCAGTGCAGAGTATGGTGGCTGAGGAATTTTGAGAGCGAGGTTTGCAGTTTATGGTTTTCAGTAAGCTGGCAGCTTGGAACAGCTCTGCAGGTCCCTTTATGGTTTTTTTGTATGAACATAGTTCGCTTAGCTGGATACTTCACAGGATTGTTCATTCTGAGTTATTTTGTTTAAAGTTTATGGTCTTGAGCAGGTATAGATTAGAGGGAGCTATGGTGGCGAAATCTCCTGGGATGGATTCCGTTAATATCATCTCATATCTGCTTGTCATTGTGAGATGCCAAGAACCAGTCGTAGTATGTAGCTTGTTGGGACCTGTAGTAGTAAACTAAATTAAAGCCTTCCATTGACCAGTGGCATGTTCCGGATCTCTTCAGTTATTCCATGCCTGACCAGTTGGTAATTAGTGATTTGTTGCTGTGGACCGGTACAGTGCTAGATGATGGCCATGACCAGTAGCAGTTTGTCACATGTGGTGTAAGAGTTTAAAGCGAAATAAAATAATTATTCTGCAGCCTGTATGAACTCCAATTGAGTGCCCGACCGCTGAATGTTCTGATATTAGTATTTAGATTATTAGTGGAGCTCAGAAGGATTATATATTTCATTGTATTGTAATTGCATTTATATAGCGCTTACTACCCCTGATGATGTGTTGAAGTACATTATGCCAGGCAGCATGCCACTCCGAACCCAAGGTGTTTTTTTGTTCCCCCAGTGGTTATTTATGGTTATTGGGATTAGTCTTGTGCTCTTAAGGAAATTATCACTACAGTTTCCTAGTGGTAGATTAAATTAATAGAAATTAGATGTTATCTTTGGTGGGAGGGGGTACGTGAATTCATCCTATGATTGGTGGTATTAATAGATAACCTAATGGAAATTAGGTATTGTTAGCTTGCAGGGGGATTACTTGTGGAGGAGAGATTTTGACCTTTGAAATGAGGTGTGGGCAGGTTGCAGAAATACTGCAACAGGGATTGACTAAAACATGCATGCAACTTACAGTAGGCTGTGCTTTGAAAGAGGAGACACGCCGAGCATTGAAAGGAAGGAGTCATTTGAAAGAAAAGGAAAGTTGACAATTGGATGCTGTAAGTCAAGGTCAGTTTTATATGCAAGGTGTTTAGAAATATTGTGGAGGCTTTTTGAGATACCATGCACAACTGTAGAAGAAACAACTTTATTTGCATGCATGAGATCGTTTTGTACTAGGCACTAGAATCAGGCGAATAGTCTGTCCTCATCTTACTCTGCATGTTTTGGAATCTTAATCATCACCATTATATTGAGTTACTCCTTTTTTTGTGCTTGACAGTCAGAGCAGTCGGTGGTTTACTCCAGGAGGTAGTCTGAGTTAGAATCTCAGATACAGTGTAACTCCGTAAATATCACTCATTCAGTTACATCTATGTCCAGTCTGTCTTCTGCTTTCGAAAAAGAAACTGACATAAAAAGGAAAGTAAAATAGAAATGTTAAAATAAAACTAAGATACTAAAACTTGGATTTTATTTCTGGATTGAGATACAACTTAATGTGTTCTGTCTAAGCATAATGCTCTAGATGTCTTATAACATCTCTCTCTCTCTCTCTTATGACATTGGCCCCATGACTCCTAATTATCCCATGTGCCTTGGTTCAGATCTACTTGGGAATTTTAAGGTGTGAATGGGTCCTTCATTTTTAGTGAGAGCTTTTTCTCACACAAAAGGACTGGAAGGTGGGCATGGGATACATATGCAGGAACTCCTGGAGCTGATCCTGGTCAACTTCTGAGTACCTCCCTGGTAAGAAGGTGTCGCCTTTCTAAAATGATATGTCACCTCAAAGCCCACTGCCCAAAACATTAGGACTCCTTCCAGTAAAAATTACCTTACACTCCTCTAGTGCCATGGTGGTGACATCCTGGTTTGTCTTTGTCCAGGCAGAGGCACAATTCACAAAATACCCAGGTCACTGAAACTTAATTACCAATAGTAGTCCTCATTTTTGTTAGATCAGATAGAATACCAAGCCAACATTTGAGTGTAGCCTTCCGTGGGTACAGGCTATTTCCTTTCTTGTGGTATTCCAGAGGGAGCACATCTTTCATTGAATTCCTTCCCTTTAGACTCACAGTTCTCACTTTCCATCAGCGCGAAGATACCTTGGTGTAGGAATTTGACTCTTTAAATAGTGGATCAAACGAGGTACACTGTGTGAAGAGTCCAGTCAAACCCTTATGGTTTACAGAGGCAAAATTGATAACACTAAATGCTCTCTTTTGTGGTAGTGTGGGCGAGCAGTTTAGGCTTATAAAGGGTAGTTCTAAGCATTTGTTGTACTCACAGAGGCAATAAATGAGACACACACTCAAGAATAAATCTGAGACCAATTTAGAAAAATAAGTAGTATTTTTATATACATATGGATACCATGAACTTCGTTATCAAGTAAGTACTTTTTTTAAATATGGAAGTTCACAGGTAAGTAAACAGTTCACTTAAATTTGTCTTTATGCCGCAATGCTCCCCTATGGGAGAAAAGGTACATGTTGCATACAGTGATTTACGGTCGGTTTCTGGGGCTCTCCTTCTGCACTAAGGGTTGCAGGGGGCGAAGGTCCAAAGTACCACCAGCAGTTACTAGTTACCTGCCCTGGGGCGTCCAGGTGCAGAAGTGCTGGTCGGGTTAGTAGCTTTGCGTGATATGCCGGTGGAAAGAAGGAGGGCTACCTAGAAATAGGCTGCAGAGCGGGACTTGAGGACATGTCCGGGAGCTCCCAATGGGGGGCTCGGGTCACAGGGGTCGTGGGAACAAGGGGGCAGAGCCGGTTCGTTGGTACCCGGGCTGGTGCGCACTGGTGATGAGTGGAAAGGTCGTCTGGGCTCTGTGCATTTTAGGGCCTTTCAGTTGTCCGTCTCGCTGGTTGAGGGTGCAGAAATCAGGACAGCTGGGCCACTCTGGAAGTGGGTCTCTGCGGTTCTGACATCCCTCGACGGCTGCTCAGCCTTGGTGCTGTTAGAGTCACGAGTGGACTTAAACAGGCCTGCTGTAAGGGATCTGGTACCTGAGGTATTGGTCCTGTACGGCTCCGGTCGGTCCTGGTGTCCTCTCACTGGGTGGGGGGATAGATCTGACCTTCAGGAGCACGGGTACCTCTTTCTGGGGGAGGGGGGGGAACTGCTGCGTTGGGCTCGCCGGGGAGCAGCAACACTGTAAACCGAACTCTGCTTCTTCAGGGGAGTAACTCCTCTACTCCAAGGGAGATTGCTGGCAATTTGCTAAGGGCTGGCAGTCTACCGGGGTTCATGGTAGTTGCTCAGCTACAGGAAGAGTCACTTGGTTGCAATTGTTGAGACTGGTGAAGGCAGGGTTTGGGTCCAAAAGTCCATGGCAGGCTTCAGTTCTCAGTCTCTTGCAGCTCTTCTTTGGCCTCTTCTTGTGGAACCGTTGAAATCTAAATTCCTGACATCAGGGGTGAACCTAAATACTCAATTTAGGGTGATAAGGGGCGTGACAGGTAGAAGCCAATGGGCTACTGTAGGAAGCTGAGTTTCTCTTGCAGTAACCCCCCCCCCACACTTTTTGCCAGATTTCTGATGCACTTTGACTTGGTGTGCCCTAGGTCCCTGCCAATCAGGTTCCCAGGGCCTGTGTTCTTTCCCAAAACTACCTTTGTACCCCCAATTGGCACCTCTCTGGCCACATGTAAGTCCCTTGTAAAAGGTACCATGGGTACCAAGAGCACTATGACCAGGGAAGGCCTCTAAGGGATGCAGCACATATTGTGCCAACCTTAGAGGTCCTGTACCTTAACACACACACACTGCCATTGCAGGCTGCGTGTTTTGGTGCAGAGAAAAGGAAGAGTCGACATGGCACACAGGTATGCCTGTGGTATAGGTAAGACACCCCTCTAGCTGGGTGCACTATATCACTGGTGAGGGTACAGTTGCATGAGCACTGTACCCCTACAGTATCTAAGTCCATTCTTAGACATTGTAAGTGCAGAAAAGCCATAAAAGAGTATATGATCTGGCAGTTTGTCATTACGAACTTAACAGCACCATAATGGCTTTACTGAATTCTGGGAAGTTTGGTATCAAACCTCTCAGCATAATAAACCCACACTGATGCCAGTGTGGGATTTATTATACAATGCATTCAGAGGGCATCTTAGAGATGCCCCTGAAAAACGACCAGCTTCTGGTGGGTTCCCTGACTGGTAAACACCAGCCTGCCACCACGAGAAATGTTTCTGGACCCCTGGGGTGGGAGCCTTCGCTCCCTGAGCCCAGAAACAAAGCCTTTCCTGGGCGGAGCCTTTCCTGGGTCTCCTTCTGGACTTGGGGTCGCAGGGGCGAAGGTCAGGAATAACCATCTGTGGCAGGGGAGCTTCATAGGCCTTGCCCCCTTTGTAATGCTCCCCCCAGCCTCTCCTGCTATCAGGAGCAGGCCCCCTTCCTGTCTCCCCTCCTTTTCGGCGGGAAACAGGCTGGAAGAATTAGCACAGCCCACAAGGTGTGCCCACCTTTGTCAACCCCACCCCTCAGGTGGGGAAGACGAGGTGAAGCCCACTCTTCAGTGCCTGCCATCTTGTAGATGGCAGGCACTCTCCATTCTGGATTAGGGATTGTGGAGTGAGCACACCAAGGGTGTAGTCACCCTAAAGTCAGTAGCCCGTTGGCTACTGACCTTGAGACCCCTATAACGCCCCCTAAATACAGTATTTACAGGGCAGCCGGAAACCAAGAAGACAGATTCCCGCAACCTACGAAGGACGAAAGAAGACGCCCAGCAGAGGAGACTGCAACTGAAAGGCCCTAAAATGCACAGAGCCCAGACTTGGCCCCGTCTGCAGTTTCCAGAGATCCTGCGTTAAGTCGCCTTGTCCTGCAGCCAGCGACCACCAGAACCCTTGGGAGGACTGACTGCCTTCAACAAAGACCGGATCTTCTGTGAACATCAGCTCTGTTCAAACGAAACAGCCAAGAAAGACTCCGAGCCTGCTGAGGACAAAGAAACCCGACGCCTGGAACCACCACTACACCTGACGCCTACGGCCTGAATCGGAGTGGCCCACCGGTCCCAGCGAGGTCCCCCAGCGCTCCAGAGTTGACCCCTCCAAGACTCCCCAACGTCACCTGCAGCCTCTGTACGGAGACCCCCCCTCCCCCCCAACCGCGAGTGACCCTGTTAGGTGAAGTCCGACCTCAAAAGACACCCCTGCATCCAGCCGCCCTGCGCCTTGGAGAAGAGGACCTGAGGTGCACCTACGTCCCAGAGCCCTCCAACTTTCCTGCCCAGCTGTTGGTTCCTCCGGGAAGACTTCCTGGACCGAGCCTTCAGCTAAAAACCAAAACCTGCAATCCCCATTGAAAACAACAGGGCACCCAACGCCAAAACAGCACCCTGCACCTGGCCGCCCCTGGTGCCGATGTGGGTGCACCTTGTGTGCTAACTCTGGTCCCCCTTTGCCCTGAGCTTAAGTCTAGGAGCTTTGCTCCCATAACCTTGTGGCCTGCTCATGAGCAGCCACCAACCGGAGGCCCCCTATCCCCCACTGGATAATATTGGGCCTCAGCACTCCGCACCCAGCTGCCCTAGTGCTGCTGAGGGTGTTTTAAGAGTGCATCCTCGACCCTGGGTGAACCCTGGTTCTAACCCCAGAATACCAACTCCAAAACCTAAGTACTTACCGATAAACCGATACCACCGTTTTCTCGCATAGGACTGCATTGACTGCTTTTCTATGAAAAATCTTCTAGGTGTGGAGTTGGTTTGTATGAAACCCTAAGAAACTGCAACTGTACAAAAACTGAATTACTTACCTTTCCTCTAGGACGTGTCCGAGGGTGATATCTAGGCATATCACACTGAGTAGAAAAAGTAACTTAAAAAGTAATCAAAAGTAATCTAGCAATAATTTCAACTGTAATCAAAGTATTTACAAACCTGTAACAAAGTCATTTTCATTCAGCTTGCTTGTATTGTTCAACTTGCCTTGAAAAGTACCATTTACACTTACCTGTGCCAGGCTTGCTTGGGTCTAGAAAATAAATATAACTAAATAATATTTTTATATACAAACAAATTGGTCTGAGTTCAGTCTTTGAGTGTGTGACATCATTTCTTGCCTGAGTGTGTACAATAAATGCTTAACACTACCCTCTGATAAAGCCTTACTGCTCGCCCACACTACCACAAATAGAGAGTAAGGTATTATCTACTTTTACCTCTGCCTACCTTTGGGGTTCCACTGGACTCTGTGCACACTATACCTTACTTTGGTATAGTATATATAGAGCCAGCTTCCTTCAGCTACTTACCTTTAGGGTGTCTACATCCTCTATATGACCACCTCCTGTGGAGAGTGGGCACAACCCTGACCCAGTGAGCCTAATTCCGCCAAAACCAAGATGGTGGAATTCCAAGTGTTATGCTCATATCAAGTAACCCACCTTTGGGGTGGAACTTGCCTGATGGGGGAACATGCCTCCAGACTATCAAAATTTCTCGCCTGTCCTGGTGCCAAATGGGCCCCGGGCAGGGGGTGTTATTTCCCCTGTCTGGCAAAGTCTTGAGTTGCTTATCAAAGGCGACAGAGGCCTTTGAAGCCTCCTGCCTTGATATGCTGATTACTTAGCCATCCTGCTTGGAGGAGGTGACAACAACTCCGGCCGGAGCAGGCTTTGTTTCTGCCCTTATCGAGCGTGGACTTGCACCTGCAGGGGGTCAGAAACCTGTCTGTGGTGGCAGGCTGGTCTACACCGGGTCAGCCAGTACACTATTAGCCAGTAGTATTTCAGGGGCACCCCTAAGGTGCCTCCAGGTGCATGTATTAGTAGATCCACTACTAGAATCAGTGTGGGTTTATTAATACGAGATGTTTGATACCAAACATCTCTAGTTTCAGTGAACCATCATGTAGCTAGGAAACTCCTAATTACCAGTGCCCAGCACTTTTATTTAAAATGGCTTCTCTGTTCACATGTAATCTCTAAGAATCGACTTAAACATCACAAGGACATATCTGTTCATGCAGATATATCCACACATGTAGTATAGTGCACCTTGCCTAAGGGCTGTAAGGCCTGCTGTAGGGGTGACTTACCTATATTGCATGCATTGTCTGCAGGCATGGCACACAGGAGGTGTGCCATGTCGTGTCTTCACTTTTCTCTGCACCAAGGCACGCAGCCTGCAATGGCAGTTTACATGAGGGTGCTGAGGGGTCTCTTAGGGTGGCACAATACATGGTGCAGCTTTTGGAGACCCTCTTTAGCCTCCCTGTCCTAGGTACCAGGGGGACCAATTACTAGGGACTTACAGGGAGTGCTAAAGATATTGCCATTTGGGGGAACAATTGAACAGTTTTAGGGAAAGGGATCTGGCACTGGGGGCCTGGATAGCAGGAATCCAGTGCACTTCTGTCAACATTGCATCAGATACCAGGCAAAAAGTGGAGGTAACCATGTCAAAAAGGGGCACTTTCCTACACTTGGTTACTCGACTCAGGCTTGAATGCTGGGCTTCTGTTGTCGTATCACTCTGCTTGACAATCCCTAGGCCCGATGGGTTATTTTCAACTGCCACTTGTTGCGGCCAGCTAGAAGTAGGCTAGTTGCAGGGGGTAGGAAAACAGACGAGTAGGAATATAGGCAGGACAAAATCTCGTAAAGGAACGGTGAGAAAGTGCCCCTTTTGCATGGTTAGCCCCCCACTTTTTGCCTGGTTTTGATGTGGTTTCAAATGTAGTGCTCCGGGTCCCTGCCATCCAGGTGCCCTAGTCCACTGCTCCTTCCCTAAAACAAACTCCCAATTGGTACTTCTTTCCCCTGTAAGTCCCTGGTAACTGGTACCATGGGTCCCCCCCCTCACTGGAGCCATGCCACTGCCTTTGCACCCTGCATGCCCCTGTGAGGAAGAAAACAAAGTCAACATGGCACCCTGTCTGGGTGCCATGCCAACTTACACTGCCTGACAGCATAAGTAAGTCACCCCTCTAGCAGGCCTCACAGCCCTAAGGAAGGGTGCACTAAACTACAGATGAGGGCATATCTGCATGAGCAGATATGCCCCTACAATATTGGGCACCATTTCCCAGTATTGTAAGTGCCAGTGAAGCCCTAGAAAGTACATGGGCTGGGAACTCGACAACTCAAGTTCCACAGCACCGTGATGGCTTTACTGAATATAGGAGTGTTTGCTACCAAACTAGTCCTTGCAATAAATCCACACAGATGCCAGTGTAGGATTTATTGTACCATGTGCCCAGAGGGCACCTCAGAGGTACCCCCTGAACCCCTACCAACCCTGGTGTGGTCCCTTACCGGCTGTAGGCAGCCAGCCACTACCAGACATGTTTCTTGACCCCTGGGTAGAGAGCCCCTGCTCTCTGGGACCAGAACCAATGCACATCCTGGGCAGAGGTGTCATACCTCCTCCCCCAGGCTGGTCCAGTGCTCGAAGAGGGAAGCTTCAAAAACCTGCCGCCTTTCTAATGCGACCCTCCAGCCTCTGCTGCTAGCAGCAGATGGCTGCCCCTGGTTTACACCCACACCTTGGGCGGGAAAATTCCAAAAGATAGGTGTGCCCACCTCTGCCAACCTCACCCCTAAGGTGAGGAGGAAGCGAGGTGAAGCACACTTTTCAGTCCCCGCCATCTTGAAAATGAGGGGACCCTTCCAATCGGGACTAGGCCTATGCCCCCTCCCACAGGAGGGTGGCATAATAGAGGGTGTAGTCACCCCAGGTGAGGTGCCCATTGGCCCTACATGCTACTCCCCTAAACTGCCTCCTAAATTTTGTATTTAGGTGGTTCCCACAGACCTGGCCCTCAGATCTACGACCACCTAAGAAGAAAGAAGACACCCTGCAGCAGAAGCCAGAAGCCGACCACTGCCTTGGCGCCAGCCCTACCGGCCTGTCTCCAGCTTCGACAAAACCTGCGACCTGTCTTGCAACACAACCTCCAAAACCCCTGGGAGGACTATTGCCTTCAATAAAGACTCCAATCTCCCAAGGACAGCGGACCTGGCCAGAAGAAACAGATTCCAATGACTCCAGATTCAGGCGGATCCCCGGTCCACTCTGCACCTGACGCCCACGGCACGAGTCTGAGTGGCTCACCTGTGCAGTGAAGTCGCCCCGGCGATCCTGACCCCGTGTCAAGCGTTGGCTGACCTCTCCTACCCTCCACGACGGCACCTGCAGTGTGTATACAGAGGCACCCCGCGACTTGCTCCGGTAAGAAGATTCCGATGTCCAATGATACCCCTTACCCGAAAGCCCCTGGGCCTTGGTGAGCTGAACCGATGGTGCCCCTACGACCCCCTACATCCCAACTTACCTCTGCTGTCACTGGTCTTCCTCCTGCGACCTCCAGTGCATCACCTGCAGCACCTTTGCCGTCAGGACAATCCTCATTGAAAAGCATTGGGTGCCCGATGTCGAATTGGCACCCTGCACCCGGCTGCCCCTCTGCCGCTGGTGGTGTGTGTTTGGTGCTGCTTTGTGGGCCCCTCTGCGCTTGAGCTAACCCCCAAAGCAACCGATTTACTTACCTGCAAGCAGTGCGGCTCCAGGCACCCCCTGTCTCCATTGGAAAGCATTGGGTCGAACTCTGATTTTGACCTCTGCCCCCGTGCCGCTGGTGGTGCAGTTTTGGTACCTACCAGACCCCTGGCCCTTGCTGACTTTTGGCTCCGAAGACTTAAATTGTAAGTTCGATACTCTCCTGGTTAACCGCAATATTGTTTTCCCCATAGGATAACAGTGTGAAAAAGTATCCAAGTGTCAGTTTTTGAAAGTGAAAAGTATTTTTAATTAAAAGTGTACTTACCTAATTACGAAGACCTGGGTCTTAAAATAAAGTACAAACAAAGTATAATTTTATAAAATTGGTCTGGATCTCCTTCTTGAGTCTTGTGTCTTTTATTGATCATGAGTGTGCAATAAATGTCTTGCACTCCTCTGTGTTAGGCCTAAGACTGCTAGCCCACACTACCACTAATAGAGCACTTAGCGTTTTGCATTGAGCCCTGTACACTTTTGGGGAACCCCTGGACTCTGTGCACGGTATTACCACCTAGTGATATATACAGAGCCAGCTTCCTACAGGAACCTTTCCTCATGTCATACTTTCTGAGTTCCAGTGCCTTGGTAAATTGTCAGGATGAGGGTGGTGGTGGGGGAGAGGGTAACCCATTATACATATCTCACTTCAAGATGGCCTTGTTTACAAGCGTTATAATTGTTCTTCTCCAAACCAAGATGGAGGCTTCCAATTTCCTCTGAGGTCATTTCCTGTACTGAAATCCGTTGTTAGTCTTGTTCATTGCCCCTACATACAACCTTTTTGTCCCTGATTTGTTTTTTGTCTTTCTCCACCTATTTTTTTAGTGTATTCTTCAATTCATAGATCCAGACATTTCTGGATTCTTTCGCCAGCTTCTGCTCTGCTCATTTTTTGGTACTTCAGCTCCTTGCCAATCTTCCTACAGATTTTCTACTGCAAGATTCCATCACCTGCCTCCCTAAGATTTTTTTTTTTGTGCCTTAGGGTTTTTCATCCTTTTGGGACTCTTTTGCGAAAAGCAACAATACCTTTTCACGTATCTCTTCTGTGTAGGATGACATTGTGGCTGTTGAATGAGATTGCCCCTTCCTTATGCAATTAAAGTGAGCTAAAGAAGTGCGATTGTTATGCCCAGACCCTGACATTGAGTTGGCTCAGGGTCTTTTTACTTTAGGGACTCGTATATCCTCCCACCAGTTGTGGTCAAGTTTTTCCATTGGCAGGGGCACCCATAGGAGTGGGGACATACAAATCATAGTCCGTGGTTCAACCAAAGTGACCATTACCTGGTCTTTTAGGCTCAGAACTAACCACAACCAGTGATCTATTCAGAATCATAACAGCCAGGTCAGTCAGAACCTGATCCCATACCTTGTTATAAAAACTGAATGAATCCTGTTGCTAATCTGGCTGAATAAAGGTGGATACAGGCAGCCTAAATGCACATTGGTGATGTTAGCATTGAAGGCCGACCCTGATGTCGAAGACAGGCGACATAGAGATTCCAGTGTTTGCACTTCTTTACATCTTGGTTTTCTCATCAGCATCTTGGCTGTAGTGACTTTCTGCTGCCTGTCGGCATCCTCTTATAGATCTATGTGCATGTTTTCTTGTGGATGAAGTCCACTTCTCCTTAGAGACACAGTCCAGGTACTCCTTTTTTAATTTTTTTTTTATTGATATTTTCATATACAGCAATCTTTCAATATACATCAATGGTCTGCACCAATCTCGGTGCTATTAATTGACATTGTTGAACAACAACTGAACATTCAGTAACAGGTCAGTGCTGAATACAGGTTCACATGGACAGATAAACATTTCTAAACAGTAAGGAAGCGGAATTTTGTTACATTAACATAGTCCCTTTACACATATAGTTACAGTACGTTCATCGACTGAGGGGATCTCACCCGTGTGCACATGGGGGCGATCAGGCGAATCGATCCCTCCTGTTACATTGTTGGGGGGGCTAAGCCCGTTATTGTCATCCGCTGATCTATTGCGGAACCAGACCAGCATAGGCTCCCAGATGTCTTTGGGCCTGGAGGTAATAGGCATTACTTCCCAGAATAGCGATAGTAGGGTATGACAAAAGGTAATATCCTGTAGCCAGTTGTTGACTGTCGGGGCTGTAGCTGACCCCCAATGCATGGCTACTCTACGTTTTGTCAGCAGTAGTAGCATGGCGAATAATCGGCGGGAGCACGCTGGTGCATCTTTTACATATCCCAGTATGCCTAATAAGGGTGTAGGCTCAACTGATGTTTCCAAAATATCCCCAATTGTGATGAAAATGGCAACCTAGTATTTCGCTATGGATGGACAAGACCAGGCCAAGTGTAAGAAGGTTGCGGGTGAGGCCCTACATCTCCAGCAGCTGGTGTCGGATCTAATCCCCATTCGGTACAACTGTGTAGGGGTACGATAGAAACGATGCAAAAATTTGAAGTGAATCAACCTTAACTTATAGTTGGGAGACATCATGCGCAATTGGCCGCAGCCGTACTTCCATTGCTCCTCTGTTAGCGGAGGGCTTAGCTCTTCATTCCAACCTGCTAACGCTTTGGGTGTGATCACCGGGTGTGTGTTTTGTATGGTGTTGTATAGTCGTGTAATGAGTTTACGCTGTGAAGAGCATGTCAGCATTTGTTCAAGAGCGAGTAGTGTAGGTGGAGGTTTTGCAAAGGACTTGTGTCTCTGCTTGCACTCTGCTCGTAAGCGATGATATAAGAATAGTTCTGCGAATTTAGGCTTCACTCCCTCCTTCTCGACCGAAGGACACCTGAAGTTATCCGCAGGGTATAAATCAGCAAATGTGTGGAGGCCTAACTGTTGTGCCAAAGCCATTCCGCCCTTGTCGCCTAAGGGAGGTACGTGCGGGTGAAAGGCCAACTGCATGGATGGGGCATACAGATTCTCCAGCTTGGCTCTGTTTTTTAAGCCCTCCCAGCTCCAACGTAATGACTCGACTGTGTCGACCTCTTCCCGGGGGCGTCTGTACGGCTGATATACTGCTACCGAAAGTGGAGTAGGTGCAACTCTGTCCATCTCCACCGCCACATGGGGGTGGAATGGCACAGGATGGATCCAATAGTGCAGGAACTGGGCTTGTGCACAGTAAGCATAAAGTTGAAGGTCTGGGGCTCCCAGTCAGCCCTGCGTCAGCGGGAGAGTTAACAATTCCCATGAGATTCGAGCTTGTTTGCCTGCCCATACCAGGGTCACCATCAGGGAACGTAAGGTTTTGAAGAAGGCCTGTGTGAGACTAAGGGGTAGATTTACAAATAGATATAGGAATTTTGGTAATACCACCATCTTGGCAATCGCCACTCGTCCAGCCAGGGAGAGCGGTAATCGAGCCTAGGTTTGCACCTTGTTTTCCAGCCAGACAACAGCCTTACCGTAGTTTGCTCCCCACAGCTCCTGCAAAGCTCTAGAGAGCCAAATGCCCAGGTAACAGACAGGACCGTCAGCCCATCTGAGGGGAAATTCCAGTGAGAAAGGTATAGTGTCATTTGTTAGTGGGAAGAGGACTGACTTTGCCCAGTTTATTTGTATGCCAGATAGGCCACTGAATCTGAGGAGCTCGCGCAACACCGGATTAAGATTATCTGCTGGGTTGTTGATGTATAACGTTATGTCGTCAGCATATAATGATATTATTAGCCCCCTGGAGGTGAAGCCCAGTCCCCTAGCGACATGATGCTGCCTAAGACGCGCAGCTAATGGCTCCATGGCTATGGCAAACAGTAAAGGAGACAGGGGGCAACCCTGCCTCGTGCCACGGGTAATTGCCAACGGAGCGGGGATTAGGCCGTTTAATCTGAGTCTGGCGGTCGGGAGAGTGTATAACAGTTTTATCTGGTTATCTGGTTTATAAATAATGGGCTAAACCCTAGTTTAGTCAGGATAGTGAATAGAAAGGCCCATTCCAGCGATTCGAAAGCCTTGGTTGCATCTAATGGGGCCGCCATGGCCTTATAATGGGGGTCCAGATAATGTAAGATGGCAAAGAAGGTGCGGAGGTTTTGAGCCGTGGACCTCTCCGGTATGAATCCGGTTTGGTCGGGCGCGCAATCTGGGGTAGCAGAGGCTGTACCCTGGTAGCCAGAAGCTTTGCGTATATTTTTGTGTCGGTATTAATCAGTGAAAGTGGTCTATAGGAGTCCGTTTTGTTTGAGGGCTTCCCTGGCTTAAGAAGGGTTAGAATGATGGCTTCTCTCATTGTGGGGGGGTGGGATACCCGACTCCTGCGCTTCCTGATATAGTGTTAGCAATTAGGGCGCCAGCTGTACGGCGTAGCATTTATAAAATGCCGCCGTAAGCCCATCAGAGCCGGTTGCTTTTCCCGAGGGTAGACTATTGATTACTTGAACAATGTCCTCTTTTGTGAAGGGCTCTTCTAGTAAAGCTTTAGAGAGTCTACATATACCTGGAGCTCATCCGAGGTTGTGCCCAGAGTAGATGTGTATAGTGAAGCGTAGAAGTTTGTGAACTGCTCCATGATTCCCTGAGACCCTTGTACCAATTCTTGATTTGCTCCGAGTATTTCTGTAATATGTGTCCTTGCTAGGTGTGCGCAAAATGTTAGCTAGTGTCCTTCCCGGTCTATCACCTTCCCCATACTTCCTAGCCTGAGTATATTTCCCTAAGAATTTCACTTCTCTCTGAGCCTCCTCTTCGTATTCAGAGATCTTAGAACTAATGGCTCCCAATAGGCTGGGTTCTTCTGATTCGAAGTACTGTAGCTCAAGGCCCCTGATGTCTGTCTCGAGCTTCTCCAGGGAACCTCTTATGGACTTTAACACCCCGACTCGTCTGGCTATGCATTTCCCTCGTATCACGGCCTTGAAGGCCTCCCATAGTGTGGCTTGAGTCGTGACTGATCCCGTGTTAGTGCCAAAATAGTCAGTTATGTCACCCCTTATTTCCTCGCGGAACACGTCATCCGTGAGGGCGTGTGCAGGTAGCCGCCAGCTGAACATGCGTCTGGGGCCGTCCGGCAGGCTTATCCGGAGTAGTACAGGTGTATGATCGGATAGTGCTCTGGGTAGATGTTTCACATGTGTAGTCCAGGCTTCAATGTCCCGAGATACCAGCCAAAAATCTAAACGTGACCAGGCGTTGTGTTGAGATGTTATGCAAGTGCCCTCTGATTTGTTGGGTGCCACTTCCTCCAGATATCTATTAGAGTTCCCTCTAAGGCAATTGCGTTTAGCGCTGCACCGGCTTTAGGATGCAATCTACAAATGCCTCCCTTGCGGTCTAGTTCATCATTCATTAGTGCATTGAAGTCAACATCCCATATCAAAGTTTCGTTACCCACAGTTGCGATCTTGGCCCATATCGTTTGAAAGAATTTGGGTGTGTCCACATTTGGCCCATATACTGCCACCAAAGTGATACTCACATTGCCCAGCCTCCCTGCCAGAATAATGTACCTGCCCTCTGGGTCCGCAACCGACTCGTTAGTTGTCCATCCCAATCCCTTTCTAATTAATATCGATACCCCTCTGGCATAGTTTGAGTAGATAGAGGAGTAGATTGGGTCCCATCTTTTGTTGTGCAATTTAGCATGTGAAGTAGTGTTTAAATGAGTCTCTTGAAGGAAACAAATATTGGTGCTGTGTCTAGCTAGGTACGAGTGTAGAAGTCTAGTCTTACGATAGTTATTCAGCCCCCTTATGTTCCATGTTAGTATATTATAAGAGGTCATTTTGTACCGTTGTGTTCGGATTTGTGAACAATTGGATGGGAAGCAGTAGGACGCCTAGGGACCATGATTTACCAATACACATATGCCGCTGAGTACCACGTGACTTGGTGCTACATGATGAGGTACATACCGCGTTAAAAGTACTGACTGCTACTTCTGACCCACACTTCTCAGCACTGACCTTCTCAACAGCTTGAACAAACCCTACCCTCCCCCACCCACACCAACCCTCAAACAGGTTGTGCATAAGACACAACCTCTTTAAACAGCCACAAAAATAGCCCCACGACTTTTTCGTGGAGGCAAGAATAGGGAGCTCTCCCTGGGGGCATGACTTTACCGGCGTACACCCCTGTCAGGCGACAGGGTGGCCGCTTTTAAGTGTGTAAGCCAAGAACTAATTATTCGCCTATGGGAAGTACGGCGCAATATCAACTTAGCTATGTAAGTCAGTCATCCAATCACATTTACAATTAGAACATTAACTGCACAGATAGGTTACATTGCCATAATATGCTTTAACATCAGTAGTAACAAATGTTTGACCGGCTATACTATTCTATATCACTCAGTCTGGTGTCCAAGGGGAACACCGCAGACCCCTTGTCCGTTTTTTTCGTCCGTCCCCCAATATGTTTTGCAAATTTCATTGCCGATTTGGCATCTGTAAAATAATGTGGTGAGCCCTCAAATGACACCTTCAACTTTGCAGGATATAATAAAGCATACGGGACTTCCGCCTGTCGAATTTTTTTTACCGGCACAAACTCACGCCTGGCTGTCTGGACCATGGGGGTAAAATCCGGGAACAATGAAATGTTATTTCCCTTGAAGTTAATACTTCCTCTTTCCCTGGCAAGCCGCAAAATAGTGTCTCGATCCCGGTAATTTCGTATGCATGCGAGTATGGGAGGCGGCGTTGATCCCACAGGAGGCCTGGGGCCCAATGTGCGATGAGCTCTTTCGACAATAAACATTGCTGACAGTTCTGAACCAAATAACTCGCGCAGCAACTCCTCAATGAAAGTTTCCATTTTGTCTATGGCAGTAGTTTCGGGAATGCCCGTGATACGAAGATTATTTCTTTGCGACCGGGCTTCTAAATCGTCATTCTTGGCCCTTATAATATTCAGTACCTTATCCATTTGGAGCAGCTGCTCTTTATTGTCTACTTGGAATTCATGCATTTCGGTGGATCGGTTGTGAAGATGGTCCAGCCGAGACTCGTGAATGTCCACCTGATTTCTCACTTGATCAAGCCGGGAGGTGAGGATATCTAGTTTGGTGTCTATAGTCCTTAGTTTAGTCTTCATGTCTAGGAGTAAAGCACGGAGGTCATCACCCCCACCCACCGCTCCATCTCGTGCACCGGATTCCGAATCTGTATCCACTTCGTTTTCAGAATGTCTAGTTTGACACTTGCTCTCAAATTGGAGTGTAGTTTGCTTAGTGTCGTGCTTGCCCATCTTGACCTTTTTGGACAACAAACAGATCGGTCAAGCGACTGCAGTATCCCGATAAATTTCACAGGTAGATGCCCTTAGGAGTCCCGCACTGATGGTTTGTTACAACTCTGTAGCACCCACTTAGGGCTGCAACGGGGGGTAAGATGTCTGTTCCGGGGCAGGTCTTAGCTCAGGGAAGTGGTTTGGTCTCACAATGACGTGCCACCTGTAGTCTTTGTGTCCATATGTACCACTTTTGTACCAATCAGGAGCTCACGCTGCCTCACCAGACCGCAGCTGCACCCACAGGGTCCCCCCGGATCTGCTAGGCGATGATCAGAAAGCTAACGACGGGCGCACATCGACAATACGACGCAGGTAGGGCCTTGGTTACCATCCTTCTGCCCAAAGGGGATATAGGGGTGTACATCACAAAACAGTTTGCCCACGCCCTTTTGTTTGGCTGCAGTTCCTTGCCACAATCCACAACTGCCAGCAGTCCCAACTGATTTCTTCAACCGAACTAGTGGGCTTTTGTTCACCCCTTATGTCCGCTTCACCCCCAATTCATGTCTCACGTCCAAGGGGCTCGCCAACTCTGCTGCCCAAAGCCCTTAAAAAGGTGGCCATAAGATATTGTGTGTAAATCTGCCCACCTTAGGGTCTCAGGCCCTCGCTAACCATGTCCATGGGGGCACGGGGATGCGACTCACCATCACCTCGGCCGCAGCTCGATCAGATCGGCTTCCGCTGTTCCCGGCCCCGGAGGCCTCACCGCACCTCCCCGCACAATGCTGACTTCAGACCTTCCAGTCTTGGCTATCACCAGGGGCGATCGGGAGGCCAGCCGCAGCAGGACAGGAGAGACGACGATGATGCAGGGTCCCAGCTGCCCCGCGTCCAGGTTGGGCCGCCCAGATTCACACGGCTGCACACGCAGGGTCCGGCGCAGGCCTCGCGGCACGCCCAGGCCAAGATGGCGGTTGTGACCTCACCGCGGGCTCATCCACACGCCGTCGCAGGTCACCAGCAGCCCACCTCCCGGGGCCTGCCACGAGCCCAGCAATCCACCACCGACTCACCACAGCCGCATCTCTCCGGGCGCACTCTCACACGACCCAGGTGGCCGCAAGCCGTAACACGGGCCGCTGCGCCCCAGATCAGAGGCCACGTCACTCACCGGAGCTCGGTAAGCAGTTCACTGTGCTCCGCCGTTGGTGTTTGTTTCTTGTTTTGGGGGGAGTCGGGGGGAGCGCAGATATCAACAACCCCCCAAGTCAGCCACGAGTACCCCTCGGCAATCCGACCCGCCGGATCAAGCCCACAGCGGAGCGCTGCCCGGCGCCTCACCACTAGGCCCTAGTCCCACTTCGCCTCTCGACCGGCCACAGCTGTTTTCACCGGTTGTTAAACGCAATCGGCTTGTCAGACGGACCGCGCCGCCGTCCCTGCCAATCTCCGGTGCTTCGTAGTCACATTGAGTTCTTGGCTATGCAGGATGTTTTAGGATTTTAATTACGGCCAGCAGAGCCCTCTTAGTGAGCAGCCATCTTGCTGTTCGGTCAGCCACCCCCCCCCCCCACAGTCCAGGTACTCTTAAATACAAGTAGGCTCTTTCTCTCTTAAGATAACTGATGTCTTCTCAGATCTGAGTGCAGTCTATATGGAGAACGACATTTACACAGCGGTTCTAATAATGTTCCATTAGTCCATGTCTTTCCAGATTGCAAAACATGATCCAAGGACTGTTTGAGGGTTCCAATACTTTAACACTCTTTTGGTCCTGGCAATATTCCAGAGCCATCCAGAGGGTCTGCAGTAAGTGAAAGCTCCTAGGCACTTCAGACTGAGAGATGCATCCTGTCCTTGCTGCTGGACAGATGTCGCCACCTTCTGAGCCATAAGTTTCTATACCATTTTGGACGTTTCCTATGTCTGATGTATGTTAGGCTCTAACCCATTCAGTTACCTGATCCAGTTGCTGAGGGATGATTGCCATATCACTGGAAATGAGGCTGGTTGAGATTTTGAGTCAGGGCGGGGGAAGCCTGAACAAAGAAACAAGCTGGAGAACTCTGACCCTTACCACCTAGCAGGTACTGCATGTTTTGGGGGGGGAGGGGTGATAGAAAAGGTGTCTGCTCGTGATGTGCATGTCCAAGATGGGCATAGCTAGCTTAAAGATTTGAGATTGCCATTTTGTGCAGCACATCTACTCAGCGACTTGAATCAAAACTCTTGGAAAAGGATCAAACCACTTTTTTTCTTGACACACTGGAGTACTATGCTTAGGGCCACAAACCTACTTCATCGTCAGAAGGCAATGGCAAGGCTCCTCTGTATCATACACCATACCAGGTATTGTCGAAGTAGTGAACCTACTATCCATGACGTGTCACACCATACCCCATGCCCTCCTACAGTTTTCTTCCCACCATCAAGGCAAGAAAAGCACATACTAGTTAAGCGTGGACTCCTAGAGGAACTGCTTTGGTGTCCTAGGAAGAAGTACCTTAAGGAAGAGCATCCTAATGATTCAACTCCTCCTATTGAACACTGCCCTAGGTGAGAAAATCCTCCTGAAGGAGATCTAATTAACACCGATAAAAGCCAAATACATTGTATAGTGAATTGCCTAAAACTTCATGCAATTGAATCTAGCTTTTGCTGCAATTTTAGGGGTGTGTGTGTGGCTCCAAAATTGCTTGAGTTAATACTATGTGCAAGTAAAATAGTTTTTGGGCGATTGTTAGTACATTTTTACATAGTGACTAAGCTTTATGTACTGTCGATGGGTGTAAGAAGCAGTAGGTAGCTCTGCTCTCCACTTTTGTTTCTTTGCATTAAAGTATTGAGTGCCATCTTTGACTTGAATCTGGTTCATGCTCTAGTCTTTCTGGAGATAGGTGCCAAGCCTGTGTGCGCTCATCAGCATCCTGGAAGTGGCTGAAGCCTGACATCCCTGCCAGTAACTATCAGAATCGGCTGTCACTATGTGTTATTCTATTAGTGAAGTATTGGTGGATATTGCTTTGGCGTTTTAGGACAACTTAAAAATTAACAACCTGAAGGCATTTAACTGTAGCCCCACCTAAAACATCCTCAATCACACGTGTTTTGGTTTACCACCTACCTGGAAGAACTCGTAGTTGTTGCTCTTAGTTTACCAAGCAAATACCTCTAATAGCACTGCACACACCAAAATTAGCGATGTTAAGAGATTTCAGTTTTAAAATTGATTAAACCAATTCTATGATTACCAAAAATCATATTGATTCATGCAAAACTTTTAATCTGATGCAACTTATTGGTTTCTGTACTCCTGTGGCTGGCCATTGCTTGGACATATTTTTTCTGGATGATGTCAGATACAAAATAACCAGTTGGCTGCTCAGATCATGATTTGATTACCTCCAGGATTACATTGGCAGCAGACTTACATATTCGTAGTCCTTCAGCCAAGAGCACTACCATGAGAAACTTTTCTAGTGTCACTCTTAATTATCTCCACCTGTTATTGGTAGGGGATATGCCATACCTGGAACATAATTTCGAAATAGCTAAAGAAAACACCAATAACTGAATTTCTAGAACCCTCCAGATAATTGTACCACTTCAAAAAGCAAGTTTGGCCAGGACAATACCTTTACGCCCATGTTTCTCAGAAAACCTCTGGTTAGTTAAATCTACCAGTTAAGCTTTAGAACAAACCTGGTATAAGGATTAAATTCAGTGTAGTTGAGCTAAGTAGAGGCAGAAAATTAAAGAGCACAAATTATTGGAAACAGCAAGCTCGAAGTTTTATGCTGCATCAGTTTCCACTTGTGTAAACAATACTCAAGAATTGGAATTAATTAAAATCTGAAAGTACTATTTAACCTTAAATCATGCAGCTAGTCTAATAGTTCCTCACCGGAATTCTGTGAGGGATTGTCCTCACAGTGAATCTCTGTGTTTATAATGTTTGATGTCAAAGTATGGCATGTTCAGGTCGATGAGTTCCTTCAGTGAAGGATCAACGTAAACTCCAAAGTGCTATCAGTCAGTGTCAGTGGATAACTCCAGCTTCCTCAACATTGAGGAAACATTCACAATTGCCGTCAAGGCGTTTGATGTCAATACAGCACTTAACAGTGAAACACACAACCAACGTAGAAACGCAGTGTCGAAGCCCGCATCGCACGTCTTGATGCCACATCACTCGACATCAAGAATATCGGCGTTGACATAGGCTATTCACTCTCCCACTGGGCGCCTAGACTGGTCTCCTTCTCTGGTTAAGCCTCCCCACCACCAAAGCCTTTTCCAATTATTTTTCCAGCTGGAGATCTACTTCAAGAACCTCTGCATACTCTCATTCTTTAGCTTAAACCGGTTTAGACCTCAAAATCTTCTATCTATGCCTGGCCTAGAATTGCATTTGTCTACATCTCCAACGGAGTGGCTCTTAAGAGGCAGAAAGGAAAGGAGGATTTCTTCACCTTTGCTGAGGATTCATCAGACACATCTACTTCTTACACACCTGCTTCACCGACCTGCTAGTCATCAAGGTCTTCGTCAAAAGATGACATTGCCACTTTTCAAGATGTTCTAGTCAGGGGGAACAAAACTTACTATTCCATTGGGAATCACAAGAGCATCATGTCAGTAATCATAGACTCCTCAGACATGACCCTCACCTAGACCTTTGCTTCCCTTTGTTCTGGGCTGTGCAGATTTAGAGGAAGAGAAGCTTCTTCATCTGGTTCCTCTGAAGGCTCCTACTCCAAGGCTCATTAAAAAAAATATAATGCACCAGATCCTGATTCCATCTATCTACACCAGGAACCTAAACCAGATTAGTTGATCATTTCTGCATTCGGGAACAAACACACATCTGTGCCCGAAACAGCACTTCCTCTTTGATAGGAACAGAAAGTGTATTGATGTAGCTGTCTCAAAGCTAGCTCAAGAAGGAATGGCATGGTCTAATCAGGTCATCAGTGCCTCTTTGCATTTGGCAAACTTGACTGTTTCCGAATGCAGCCAAAGCATCTCATTGAGAAGGTCTTAATGGTTGTGCTTAACATCCTTAAAGCCAGAGACCCAGCTCAAAATAATTAACCTGCCTTTCATAGTCCCAGTCCCCTCACATGACAAAATGCATTGCTGAAAACTATATGTAGGAAGCTGGCTCTGTATATACTATACCAAAGTAAGGTATAGTGTGCACAGAGTCCAGTGGAACCCCAAAGGGAGGCAGAGGTAAAAGTAGATAATACCCTACTCTCTGTGGTAGTGTGGGTGAGCCGTAATGCTTTATTAGAGGGTAGTGTTAATCATTTATTGTACACACTCAGGCAAGAGTATGTATTGTACACACTCAGGCAAGAGTGTTTGTATAAATATATTATTTAGTTGTGTTTTATTTTCTAGAAGCAAGCCAGGCCTGGTACAGGTAAGAATAATAATTATACTTTGCAAGAATAATGCAGTTAAATACAGTTTGAATGTAGTTGAATGCAATTGGATTAGTTACAGCTAAGTCATTTGTTAATAAACGGTTTGAATTACTTTTCAGTTATTTTTCAGATTACTTTTCAAGTTACTTTTCAGATTACTTTTTAAGTTACTTTTTCTACTCAGTGTGATATGCTTAGATATCACACTGGGACATTTCCTAGATAAAAGATAAGTAAATCTTTTTTGGACATATGCAGTTTCTTAAGGTTTCATACAAACCAACTCCACACTTAAAACAATTTTCACAAGAAGCAGTCTATGGGAGAAAACAATGTTATCGACTTAACGGTAAGTACTTAGGTTTTGGAGTTGGTTTTCTGGGGTTAGAACCAAGGTTCCCCAGGGTCAAGGATGCACTCTCAAAGCACCCTCAGGGCCACTAGGGCAGCCGGGTGCAGAGTGCTGAGGCTCAATGTTATCCAGTGAGGGATAGGGGGCCTCCGGTTGGTGGCAGCTCACGAACAGGCCACAAGGTTGTGGGAGCAAAACTCCTGGACTTAGGCTCAGGGCAAAGGGGGATCTGATTTAGCACACAAGGTGCACCCACAGTGGCGCAGGGGCGACCGGGTGCAGGGTGCTGTTTTGGCATTGGGTGCCCTTTTTTCAATGGGGATTCTCCGGTTGCTGCAAACACTGCAGGCTCGGGGATGAAGATCTTCTGGAAGCGACCACCGGTTGGAGAGGTAAGTTGGGATGTCTTGGGATGCCGGGACACCGTCGGTTGGACCACCCAAGGCCGTGTCTTTTGTTGTTGGGCTTTCTTACTGCCTACGGTCGCGGTCGGGGGGATCCTCGTGAAAAGGGGCTGCAGACTTGAGGTTGGTCAGGGATCACCAGATCCCAGGTCAGGATCGCCGTGAAGACCTCCTCGTGGTGTTGGGCCACTCGAACTCTGGCAGTGGCCGTCGGCTGCAGAGTGGTGCAGACTCACGGATTTGGCCGGAGCCAGAGTCTGTGGATGAGCAAATTTGGTGCTCACAGGAGACAGTCTGGTTTGGGAAGGCAGGGCAAGTCCTTCGGGGTCTTGGGGGCTGCTGGCTGAGGAGACACCGGGATTTCGCTGGAGCAGGTTGAGGTCAGGACAGGCCGATAGGGCTGGGGCCAAGTCATTTGGTGTCCTCCTTCTTTCAGCACGACTTCAGTCCTTCTTCTCTTTTGTTGTCTGCGAAGGCAAGGTTCAGGGTTGCCCCTAAATACTAAATTTAAGGGCGTTACAGTTGGGTACAGGTCGGGACCAATGGGGCCCTTCCTTGGGGTGGGTACACCCCCTGTTATGACACCCTCCAGTGGGACGGGGGCATAAGCCTCACTCTGATTGGCTGGGTCCCCCCATCTTCAAGATGGCGAGACTGAGAGTTGTGCTTCACCTCGCCTCCCCCACCTGAGGGGAGGGGGGTTGGCACACCTCTCCTCCTAACTTAGTTTTCCCTGATTCTCCCTCCCAAAGTGGGGGTCAGAACCGGTTTGGGCCAGTTGCCGGGAACAGCACATGGCTGCGGTAGCTCACAAAGGCGGCAGGCCTTTGAAGCTTCCCCTTCATGGACCCAGCCCATTCTGGGGGAGGAGGCTTGGCACCTCGTCCCAGGATGTGCTTTGTTTCAGGACCCCGAGAGCGGCAGGCTCTCAACCCAGGGGTCCAGAAACATGTTTGGTGGTGGCAGCTGGCGAGCAGCCACCCAGCCAGGACACTAGAGTTATGTCGTTTTTCAGGGGGCATCTCTAAGGATGCCCTCTGAGTGCATTTTTCATTAAATCCCACACTGGCATCAGTGTGGGTTTAATGTGCTGAGAAGTTTGATACCAAACTTCCAGTTTTCAGTAAAGCCATCATGGTGCTGTGGAGTTCGTAATTACAAACTCCCAGACCATATACTCTTTATGGCATTACTGCACTTACAATGTCTAAGAATGGACTTAGACACTGTAGGGGTACAGGGCTCATGCACCTGTACCCTCACCACTGGTATAGTGCACCCAGCTAGAGGGGTGGCTTACCTATGCCAGGGCAGTGGATTATAGGCATGGCACACAGGGATGTGTACCATGTCGACTCTTCACTTTGCTCTGCACCAAAACACGCAGCCTGCTATGGCAGGGTGTGTGTGTGTGTGTGTGTAAAGGTACAGGGCCTCTAAGGGTGGCACAATAAGTGCTGCATCCGTTAGAGGCCTTCCCTGGTCATAGTGCCCTTGGTACCAATTTTACCTTTTACAAGGGACTTGCATGTGGCCAGAAAGTTGCCAACTGGGTTTTGCAACAGTGCAGCTTAGGGAAAGAACGTAGGCCCTGGGTACCAGGTTGGCAGGAACCCAGGGCACACTCAGTCAAAGTGCATCAACATTAGGCAAAAAGTGGGAGGAAACCATGCAAAAAGGGGCACTTTCCTACACTATAGCAAAGACTGTAGGCCTTAAGATGAAAAGAGAAATCTCAGTTTTAGTACCAGACCGCCTTTACTACTCTAAGTTCAGCCTCTCCGATGCCCTATCAAATCCAGCGGCAAAGTCAACCATTGGAGATCATTCGAGGGCAGAGGAAACAATAGCAGTATTAGTCTGGAAAAGCTCCATCTCCGCCTATGCAATGACTTCCTCACTTCCTGTTCTCGATGTGCTACTCTGGTGGTAGGAAGTTTATCAAAAGATATCAAGGAGTGCAAGCCATGACTGATGAAGTAGATGGCAGTAGTGGCAGTCTCCTTTGCAGAAAAAGGATTTTTCTTTACCCCCATCTCAACAACTGGCTAATAGAAGCTCATACCATAGAATAAACGAAAGTAAAGCAAAACGCACACTGCGTTCTGTGCGTAAGGCACAGATTCAGGAGCTATCTTGAGACCAAAGCCGACTTCAAAGCAAAAGAACTTGCAAATGCTCACTCCCAAAACTAGATGGCAGTAGTATGCAGAGCATGTGAATCTACAACACTACAAGCTACAAACAGATAACTACAGTGTACCTAACTTTTTCCTTCTCTAGCGTTGGTATATTTAGATTAACATCAAGTTTCACAGGTCGGAGACACATTGGTTGCCACCCTTCCACTCATGAGTTTTGAAAGTCTGAACTTAGGTGGCCTCTAGAGAGAGTGAGATGGCTGGTCTGTTCAGATGATTGGCTGATGTTTGTGTGCCTTTTAAATGATATGACTAAACAAAGACTATTCTTTGGCCTATGTTTATTACTGTTTTAAACTACCAGGTATTTCCCAGTCTGACGATTGGGAATCATTTAAGCATGTGAATCTAAAAATATACTAGCTTTAGTTATAGGTAAGTAACTTGTTTCTTACTGTACTGTGCTCCTCAGATTATAATTAGCATTTTGTTTACCTTTTCTGTTTACCATTTTTCACTGTAAATACAAATAAAAAAATCAATTTTTGGGACTGAGGTTCCATGCAGTGCTTTTAAAAGATGTCCTTTTTTCTGTGTCAGTGTTTTTGGACCAATTGTGTTTTTAATTCCTGCAAACCCGACAATCCAGCAGGTCCATGGGTGATGGGAGGGCATACAAAATGTATTCCCAACTCTGACTGAGGGTGGCTCATCCTAGGCGGTGTAATGATTCGCAGCGGTGGTAGCAAGTACTAAACCGGGTCTAAAAAACTGAATGATGTGAAAAGAGTTCTGAGATCTTCTTAGGTGGGAGTAATTAATCTAGTAGGTAACAATCATTTCTGTAAACTACTTTTCCATGTGTATATAGTACCACTAGATTTTTAAAGAAAACTTTTGAAGGTGGCCTTGATTTCTCTTTCTGTTATCCAATGCCAAGCCTTTATTTGTAATCTCCCACTCACTCAACAGTACATTGAATCGGAAAACAAAGGTACTGTAGTTTGTCAGTGATCTAGCTCCTACAGTGGAAGCAGCTAACGTATTGATAAACTTATCTTGCTTTATGGACATTGGTTGAGTTTTTCCATCAAATGAGAGGCACTTTTCTCCTCTCCCTACTTTGTGCTTTGGTACCACCTCTAGACCTCTGCTGTCTCCCCCCAAAAAAAGACAAGTGCACAGCCACTCTTCGGCTAGCCCCTGCTCTGTGCGATCAGTTCAGCAGCAGTTTAAATGAAAGTTATAGAAAGTGCCCTTTTTGACATGGTCACCCCCATTTTGTGCCTGGTATTTGATGCAACTTTGACTGAAGTGCACTGGGTTCCTGCTAACCAGGTCCCCAGTGCCAGTGTTCTTTACCCAAAAACAAGGTAGCTGTGCAATTGTTCCACAATTGGCAAGACCTGAAGCACCCCTAGTCTCTAGTAAATGGTACCCCTGGTACCTAGGACATGGGTACTAGAGAGGGTCCCTAAGGGCTGCAGCATGTATTGTGCCACCCTAAGGGACCCACCACCAAACTTATGCAGACTGCCATTGCAGTCTGTGCGAAATAGTGCAGACAAAAGTGAAAACAGGACATTGCACACACCCTGTGTGCCATGTCCCCAGACTCTGCATGCAGTATATGCAAGTCACCCCTACAGCGTGCCGTACAGCCCTAAGGCAGGGTGCATTATATCACCTTTGGGGTCATATCTGCATGAGGAGAAATGCCCCAGTGGTGCCTAGTTTAATGACTACAAGAAGCCAACCTAAGTACATGTACTGGGCAATGGTCATTACTAGTTCCCCAGCTACATGATAGCTTCACTGAAACACATGGTGGTTGGTATCAAACACCTTGTCTTAATAAATCCATTCTGATGCCAGTAGTGGATGTATTAAAACATGCACCCAGAGGGCACCATAGAGGTGCCCCCTGAAAACCTACCAACCTCTAAGACCCTGGCTGACTAGTGTAGACCAACCTGCAACCACAGGCAGGTTTCTGACCCCATGCAGGTGACAGCCCAAGCTCTCTGAGGTCAGAAACAATGCCTGCTCCAGCCAGAGGTGTTCTCACTTTCTCCGTGCAGGATGGCAGGGAATCAGCATATCACGGCAGGAGGCTTCAAAGGCCTCTGCCTCCTTTGATATGCGACCCCGCTTCCCCCGGACAGGGAAAATGCCACTTCCTGCCCAGGGCCCATTTGGCACTGGGACAGACGGGAAAATTAGCTAGTCAGGAGGCGTGTTAACTGTCAGGCTGGTTACACCCCTAAGGTGGACTACCTGAAGTGAACATAAAAATAGAATTCCACCTTCTTGGTTTTTGGTGAAATTAGATACACTGGATCAGGGTTATGCCCACTCTCCACAGGAAGTGGTCATATAGGGGGTGTAGGCACCCCAAAGGTAAGTAGCCGATTGGCTACTACCTCACCCTTCCCTTAACGCCCCTAAATTGAGTATTTAAGTGGCATCTATGTCACCAGGAACTCATATTCCGCAGTCACAAGAAGAAGATAATAAAGAAGAGCGAAGAAAGCGAGAACTGGGGACCAGCTGCTGATTTTTTGGTGTCAAACCCTGCCTGCCTGCAACTGTCCTGACAATTGCAACGAAACGACTCATCCTGCCGCTGTGCATCTGCCAAGAACCCCGGTGGGCTGCCAGCACTTCCCGAATTGCCAGCAATTTTCCTTGGAGTAGAGGAGCTATTCCCCTGCTGCGTGCAGGCACCAAACAGCAAAGTCTGTTCCACCATTCTGTTGCTCCTCAGTCTCACCAACACAGTAGAGAAGAGATCATCGTGCTCTAGGAGGTCAAATCCGTCTCCCCTCCCAAGTGAAAAGATTCCAGGATCAACCAGATCTGCACAGCACCCATACCTGGGGTCCTGGACCCCTTGCAGCAACCAAAACCTGTTTGAGTCCAATCGGGACTCCAATGACTCCAAGACCGAGCAGCCCGTCGAGTGATGTCTGCACCGCAGAGACCCACTTCATGAGTGGCCCAGCTGTCCTGTTTTTCTCCCCTCAACAGGTGAAACCGACAACCGTCAGCCCCTGTGACGCACAAACCCAGCCGACCTAACCACTTTGCACCTGAGTGCCCCTGCCTGGGTTTCCAAGAACCGACTGTGCTTACTTGCTCCCAGGGCCCTCACGAACCAAGCTCTCCTTTGGGAGCTCCCGGACTTTGTCCCCAGTTCCACCTCTGAAGCCAGTTTCTAGATGGCCCCCCTCTGTCTTTGATTTAGCATGCAAAGCCACCACCCTGACAGGAACCTCTGCACCCGGACGCTCCAGGGCAGCTAAACACTATCTGCTGGTGGGTCTTTGGACCTTGACTCCCTACCACCCTAAAGCCTGAAGGGGACCCCCGGAAATATTTTGCAAGTAACCGTTTGCAGTGTATGCCTTTTTTTCTCCATAGAAATGCATTAATGCATAAAGACGCTTTTAAGTGAACATTTTACTTACCTGTAAAAACCAATATATCGAAAAGTACTTACTTGATACTGAAGTCCTTGGTGTTGAAATTTATACAAATATACGTGTTATTTTTCTAAATTGGTCTCGGATTTATTCTTGAGTGTGTCTCATTTATTACCTCTGAGTACAACAAATGCTTAGCACTGCCCTCTGATAAGCCTAAACTGCTCGCCACCACTACCACAAAAGAGAACATTTAGATTTGTTACTTGTGCTTCTGTAAGCCAATAAGGGTTGCCTGGACTCTCTGCACAGTGCACCTCGTTTCGGTGCACTAATAAGAGAGCCAGCTTCCTTTTGTTAACTTAAATGTCGTCCTCCACCACCTTTTATCTTTTCATCTCCAGTGCCACAAGATGGCTACTGGCTGTATAAAATTAGGATGGATCAATGGGACTTGAGAATGGCAATGGGTTTATCTTGAGGAAGGGCTGAATCCATCACTTGTTTAATCTACATCTGCCTATTCACAACATGTAAAAGATGCACTGCTTGTCAATAGGGAAGTGGTTTAGGATTCTGATTCTGCTTAGGTAGTGTTAAGTGCAAGCATCCAATCCTAACTGCAAGATTTGGAGGGGGTTCCTTAAGACAATGCAGCTGTCGGTGGCAGCATACATTTGATGTCCACATCTAAAAAACTTATGATGTTGAATGCTGTTATTTGAGCATTAGAGGCTTACTCATTTTTATACTAGTTTCTGTGTTTATTTTTTGAGTGCGTCCCTGGGCATCCTGTGTTGTACACTGTTTGAGCAAGTAGCTTGAGGCTTGTTCAGGGGAGAGCATTTCCCTGTAGAGAACATGCTTTTCAGCAAAATAGGGTTTTCTAGTGCTGGGGTTAAACTGCTGTAAACTGTGTACATCATTTGCATTAGTATAATTTTACTCTTCACAGGTTCCGACCAATAAAGGGACGTCAAGATGAATTAAAAGAAATTATTGAAAATTTCAAGAAGGAGGAAAGTTTGGATAAAACCTTCAAATCTTTGACAGCAGGCGACTGGGCAAGACATTACTTTCTAAACAAAAATAAAATGCAGGAAAAATTGTTCAAGGAACATGTAAGTGTAGTTCATGATGTTGTTAAAGGCAGTGTTCCAGTTTACAATTGCATTTAGAGCATGCCGAATGTGAATTAATGGAGACAAGAAAGCCCCCAATCTATATTTTCATGAGTGACTCTTTTAACTTAGAATTCACTTGGTTCAGTGATAAAACATAAGTTGTGAAGCAAAGCTTAGAACAGTATCACTTTTAAATAATCATGCTTTAGAAAAATGAGAATGTTTTTCACTAAATTGATTTGACTGATAAGTAAATGTACCTTTAATTTTCCAGCACTGGATGTTAACACGCTTGAATATTCCCTGTCGTCAGGAGCGAACCATCAATAATCAATCTTAACTTATGCTCAAATAACGATGCAACCGTAGACTATATGTTGTCCGTTGACTTCATTATGTGACCAGTACTCTGACCTGTGAGGGCAAGAGACTCAGAGCTGCAACTTTCCACAGAGGCACCAAGTCTGATTTTCTTTTGCACTTCAGACTGACCTTAATAGCTCTGCTATTTCTTCTGATTTTCTTTTTAGTTTAATCTGGTGGTCAGTCTTTTCTTTAAAACCTCTTCACTACCAGATGTAGGACACAAACGGTTTCTGCCTCTTTTGTAGCTGGGTGTCTATGCACTAAGAATTCCTGTTGCCATTTTGAAGATCTTTCTTCAGGCTGTGTGCTTCATCTGGCTCGAAAAAGATCTTCACAAAAATACGTTTATTTTCTTCAAAACTGTGTCGATCAGCTCAAAAAACTCTAAAATACAAAGACGTTTGACTTGTTAGAGCCTTTAAAGTTGACTCTCCAGGCTATAGCTCTGTGAGATGTGCAGCTCTGCTGTCGTCTGCCAAGGCGAAAAAGAGCAGATTTGAATTTGGCAGAGTCTGAATCCCATTTGAAAACCATATACATCCGCTTCTGAGTGCCAGACACCTGGTTCTGTTGGCAGATCCCTAGAGAAGGCCAAGATTTTCAGGCCCGTGGTGTCTTGGGCTCTACTTCGAAGGCTGTACCCTTGAGTTTTCTTCAGCTAAATCTACCAAATCCAAGCATCATCTGTCAACAGCCTTCAAAGCGTCAGCATTTGCCTCCAAATTGTTGTCTGACAACGCCTGCTCCGTTGACAACCCGGTCGACATGCCAATCATCATAGTCTTTTGCCCCATCCATGGCAGGCTCGACGAAGATGCTATGGGCGACCACAACCTTGACAGGCTTTTCAATCACTTCACCTTCAACTACTACCAATGGCCACTTTAAGGTCCATTCTATCGACAACCACACTGGTGATGGCTGCTTTTTCCTTCTGATGTAGAGCCTACTTTCAACAGATAAGATTTCACTGTCAACATTATCATCCTTCTTTAATAATGCCCCCCCCCCCGACTTCCCACCTCCGGATTTCCTGGATCATCCTTCCTCTCCTGATAATGGATGCTAAATTGTTGACAATGGTAGTGTTGATGATGCTGGAACTCCAATACGAATTCTTCCTACTCTGGAAAAAACTGTACGCAACCTCTCAGCCTCAGACTTTACGTTGACTATGATCTGCCTTTGTAGTCTCAGATATCAAAAGTGAATTGTTCTTCCTTTTGTCAGATACGTTTGGCCCATACTAACACCCTTATTCAGACTGCTTGGGCCTTCCTAACAAGCAATTCCATCGATATAATCTGATGCAAAAGGCTCCTGCATGTTTTGTAGTGGGTTCTAGAAGCCTAGTCCCCATTACCCATTCTTAGTCCTATACACTGGTTACCTATTTGAAAGAGGATACTGTTTAAATTCTTAGCAATTGTCCTTCATATTATTCATTCAGCTTCCCATGCATTTATGACTGAACCATTCCATGTACATTTCTACAAAACTTCTCTATGTTCCTCTGATCACTTTCTGTTGAACATTCCCATAACAACAAACTGGCCTTTCATAAAAAAACAAAAGACCTTACTTTTTAATTAGTATGCTTTTAGTGGTTTTGCTTCTTTCATCCTTGTGTTGTAAAATGTTATAATACGAAGAAGCTTCTGTGTACATGCGATGAAAAATAACATGACATAACAAGTTGACTTGGACAATGAGTATGGCCTGTAGCACACTCGGGCAGTTCATCTAAATGGGCTGCAAATGCACCTTGTCTTCTTCATAAGTATTTCTTGCATCCTATGGTTCTGGTTCCACCTTTTGGGGCCCACACTTTAACTGTAGTGCCTCCACCCACTCCAGTGGAACCCTCTTTACTTTTACTGGCTCATCTGCAACCTGAGCCTGTAATTCCTGCACATGCCCAGCCAGTAACCCTGGATGTTTCACACCAACCTCTGGGACCAACTGATCCTCTGTTATATGCAGCTGTTTGGCTAAATAGGTTGAGAAAGACCTGCTTCATGCCACCGATTGCCATGTTGATATTGGGGAAGGCTATGGTGATCATACGGACAGTGAAAACCATGATAATGCCCTTATGAGTGCTGCTCTGAAATATGAGATCGGCTTATCTGCCGAAGACCAAAGTCAAGAACCAGAACCTATATACTATTATCTAGATGACATGCATAGGTTTCATGGCATAATTGATAGAGCCTCACAAAAGTTGAACTTGCCAATTTGTATGGCAGAGAAGATTTTTTTCTCTTTGTCCTCAAAGGTAAGTTTAGACGTGCTGTTAGATCAACACCAATTCTGGAGCAGTTGTGGGAAGAAAGTACATTTGCATTCAGAATCCTGCAGCGGGGACAATGTCGGTGGGACACGTGAAAAGGAAATGCAAGACTGCAGAGTCCTCTTCGATGTGTTTCATAAATCAAGTAAAGTTTGAATTAATCATTTCTGCAGATGACTAGAGGTTGTCATGAAAAAAGCAAATGACCACATTGATGTGGTACCCCAGAAGGCCAACATCTAGACACAATGGGCAAATAAATTCTTACTTTAGCTTTTACCTCCTTGAGCTTTTCAACAGTAATGTTGATTTTCTACAGGTACGATTTGAAGCTATAACACAAAGCATCACCTTTCTTGAAGAAGCTTCCAGAAAATTGTATGGGAGCAAGCCAAAACCAGCCCCCGAGAAGGGGAATTGTTGTTCTTGGTACTCATTGAAACATCATTTGATGTTTCAAATAAGTTTCTGCCAGAAGGCCACAGAAACAGTGTTGCAGAGATGTTTGGCTGAGATGCACTTTATTCCATCTAGAGGTTCAATCCAGATTCCTCAAGATTCCGATCGATGGGAAATACCTGGTAAGTCAAACATGTTGACTATGCTCTTCAAACGATCTTGGCAGATACGGAAATAGTCAGTTTCCTTTGTACTCTACAACACCAGCAACATTTTCAGTCATATAGACACCAACCATTGTGTTCAAAGGGACTCCTACCTATCTCCGTCTGGTCATTTTTGTCCTTCTTGATAACAAAACTAGTATAAACCAATCCAGTAACCTTCCTAATAAGGCAGACAAAGACAGACCGGTGGCAGGAAACAAATAAGTGACTCCTTGGGTCACCTCTCACCATCTCTTCACATGCCGGTAAGGAGAAAGGTATTAATTTTCTTTGCAACATGCACTATTTCACCTCCTATGGCATGCTTTGGACACCATCCAGCATGGACAAAATATAATATTCACTTCCATGCCAACCCTACACCACCAAAAAAGGAACACCATATGCATATTTATACCTTACAGATGGAAATTCTCAAACTCTTTTGAAATTTGCCATTGAATTGGTGCCAGTGGCACAGCGCAAGCAAGGTTTCTGCTTGAGGTTCTCCTCATCCCCAAGAAATCTGGCAATTGGCATCCAATATTTGTTGTAAGGACACTGAACAAATTCATTAAGCCACAGACCTTCAACATGCTCTCCTTCAGTCCATCAATTGTGGGGTCTTCCTAGCATCCGCCAATTTGGATATTTCTACATGCCTATTTATTTTCAACACCAAACGTACCTCAGATTTATGGTAAATACTAAACATTTACAGTTCAGGGCATTCTCTTTCAGACTTAAGTGGTGTTTCAAGTGTTTACCAAGTGTCTGGCTGCAGTGGCAGCACACGTGCAGTGTCATGGAGTTTACTATTCCAATATCTGAATGTTTGGCTTATCATGACCTATTCGTATCAATAGGCTGTTCCAGCAGTTCACACCACTAGACTTGTGAACAAAACGGGTCTCAGTCTCAGCCAGCAGAACTCTGTTCAAATTACCAAAAGACAAAATATGTTCCTGGAAGTATGATTCTGTATGATTATCTGAAAGAGTAGGGAAAAGAAACTCTGGTTCTAGTGTGAAAAGTATGATCAAATCATCAGATTGCAGTCCCAAAATACAAAGTTCTCTTAAGAATAATGTAATTGTGCATATAGTTAAGGCCGCAGTGTGAACACTGAGTACAATTGTTTTAAGAACATCTGGATAAAAAGTGGTATTTGGCATCAAGCAGGGGGCTTGAACTCGTCCTTTTAATTCCCAAAACAACACAGTTGTTTGTCTGGTGGAAATATATTCAGTTCATATTCAAGGGTCAGGACCTTTATGTAGTGCAACTATAGTTTCCTCTCACCACTGATGTTCCCCTAAAAGGGTGAGGTGCACATCCATGATCCCTAGAAAGGAAGAGTCTGCACATCAGTGTATTAGAGCTAAGGGTGGTCGGGTTTATCTGAAGGCATTATTCTTATGCATCTCACACCAAGAATAGTCAGGATGGGACAACATTTTATCATATCAGAGTGCAAGGAGCTGTAGAATCACCAACAATGTTGTGGAAGCTCAGCAAGCAAGTAGCCCCTCCAATGATACCAACCCCAGTTCTTGAACCTATGCCTCCAACCAAGGTGTGGAGCTCAAACTTTAATAGGGAGACCAGATACCAAGATGGCAGTCAGCCCATATCCTGGACCAGGGAAGAATACTGGCTTAGATTAGATGATATATTTTAATCAGATTCTGAAGACATTCAAATGCCCCTCATGACAATGATGACCACAGCAAAGCAGCCAATTTGTTCCCTCCTGCCAATATAAACACAGTAAATTACTTGGCCATTCTGAAAGATAGTGGTCTCAACACCTGTCTGATTCAGAGATAACATTCCCCTCAGTACCTCCATCTGCAGAGATGACTTTGTTTGCAACAGCCATAAGAAAGGCTGCAGATGTGGAGGAAACCAAGTCTCATCTTTTAATTATGATCCTTCAACTGGCCTCCTTGGTGCCTTTTTGTTTAAGTTTAATGAAGCACTTATGGAGCCCATAAAGGCAGCCTTGGTTCCCTTGTCAGACTCCTGTGTCGTGAACACAGCACAGAAATTTGTTTCAGCACAGGTCACAGGTGATGCCATTCGCCAGACAAGGAGAGTAAGCGTATCAATGGGTTGGGGACCGCCTCCCATTGGCGCATCACCAGCTGTAAAGGGCTCTCTATCCCATTATAGTAGGTGTGATGGGTGGAGCGGGAGGAACTGATAAAGTAACTCCCAGTAACCCATAGGAAATGGGGACAAGAGTCTGTGGCCAAGGGGAAGGCGATCTCTAATTCATCATCATCAAAGTAACTTTATTCTGTCTGAATTAGACCATAAAAGTGAATAATAATATCATTACATACATCAATCAGTCAATAAAAACAGAATGCATCAGCATTATTAAGATAAAATCAATAATAATGATCAATAAGACCGAATACAGGTTAATGCATCAGGTAATAGATCACCAGTTCCATCCTGGACTATACATAAAATAATAAAACGGACATGATAAAAAAAAAGTTCGCCAAAAATATAAGCCATCCAGGCAATTCTGAACAACACAGCATGTGAGAAAGTGCCTCTTTTGACATGATTAGCCGCCACTTTTTGCCTGGTTTTATGTGGGTTTGATTGTAGTACACAGGGTCCCTGCCAACCAGGTCCCCTGTGCCAGTGCTTCTTCCCTACAACACATCCCCAATTGGTACCTTTGCCCCCCTGTAAGTCCCTAGTAAGTGGTACCCCGGGTACATAGGGCCTGGGAGCTGAAGAGGGTCTCCTGGGACCCCACTCACTAGGACCATGTCACTGCCCTTGCAGTTTGCATGCCCTTGTGGGAAGGAAAACAAAGTCGACATAGCACCCTGCCTGGGTGCCATGCAAGCCAGCACTGCCTGTAGGTATAGGTAAGTCACGCCTCTAGCAGGCCTCACAGCCCTAAGGCAGGGTCCTCTATACCGCAAGAGAGGGCATATTTGAATGAGTAGATATGCCCCTACAGTATTTAAGTCCATTCTTAAGTTTTGTAAGTCTATAAGGAGTACATGGGCTGGAAACTCAACAACTATAGTTCCCCAGCACTGTGATGGCTTCACTGAAACCAGGAGTGTTTGGTACCAAACAACTCCTTGTAATAAATTCACACTGATGCCAGTGTGGGATTCATTACACCATGTACTCAGAGGGAACCTCAGAGGTGCCCCCTAAAAAACCTACCGACCCTGGTGTGGGCACTGGCTGGCTTAAGGCAGCCTGCCACACACAGACATGTTTGTAGACCCCTGGGTGGGGAGCCTCTGCTCTCTGGGACCAGAAACAATGCACATCTTGGGCAGAGATGTCACACCTCCTCCCCCAGGATGGGCCAGTGCTCAAAGTGGAAGCTTCAAAGACCTGCCCCCTTTGTAATGCCTCCCTCCTCCCCATAGCTGCTAGCAGCAGATGGCAGTTCCCGGTTTACACCACCTCTTTCGGCAGAAAAACGTAGGAAAATAGGAGGTGTGCCCACCTTTGCCAACTCCACCCCTAAGGTGGGGGAGGCGAGGTGAATCACATCTTTCAGTCCCTGCCATCTTGAAGATAGGCTGACCCCTCCATTCAAGGTTGGGTCTATGCCCCCTCTCACAGGAGGGTGGCATAATGGAGGGTGTAATCACCCCAGGTAAGGTGCCCATTGGCCCTACCTGCCACGCCCCTAAAACGCCCCTAAATTTAGTATTTAGATGGCTCCACCAGACCTAGAAACTAGATCTGCGATGACCTAAGAAGACATCCCTGCAGAGAAGACTGAAGACAATGACTGCCTTGGCTCCAGCCCTACTGGCCTGTCTCCAGCTTCGACGAACCTGCGACCTGACTTGCAGCCAGCAATTTCTGAAAACCCTTTGATGATTGCTGCCTTCGAAAAAGACTCCCATGGGCAGCGGACCTGTCTAGAAGAAATCTACTCCAAGGGTTCCGGATCCAGCTGGAACCGCGATCCCTACCTACTCTGCACCCGATGCCCACGGCCATAGTCCGAGTGACCCAACTGCCCAGTGAAGTCTCAGTAGCGATCCTGACCTTGAGTCCAGCATTGGCTGACCACTCCTGACCTCCATGACAATGCCTGCAGCCTGAATCCAGAGGCTCCCCCTGACCGCAACCGGCTCTGGTAAGAAGACTCCGACTTTGAAAGGCACCCCTGCACCGATTCCCCTGGGCCTTGGTGGGCTGAATAGATGGTGCCCCTGCAACCCCCTACATCTCTACTTACCTCTGCTGTCGTTGGTCTCCCTTTTGCAACCTCCGGTGCAACGCCTGCAGCCTGTTTGTCAAAAGAAGAAACACCATTGAAAAGCATTGGCCCCATTGCATTGTGCCCCTCGCTGCCCCCATTGCATTGTGCCCATTTTTCTTTCTGTTTCCCTCGCTGCCCCCATTGCATTGTGTCCATTTTTCTTTCTGTTTCCCTCGCTGCCCCCATTGCACTGTGCCCATTTTGCCTTCTGTTTCCCTCGCTGCCCCCATTCTCCCTGTGTCCATTTTCTTTCTGTTTCCCTCGCTGCCCCCATTTCCCTGTGTCCTTTTTGCCTTCTGTACCCCTCGCTGCCTCTCTCCACTCCCGCCGCTGCGTCCCCTGCGGCCCCGCCCCCCTGACTGCCCATTCGCTGCCCCTGCCTCCCAGCTGCTCCTCCCTCCCACCTCCCCATATATGGCAGCCGCTGCGCGGTGAGGAGAGCGACCCTTGACCTTACCAGGTAGGTCGCTCCCCCGCCACACAGCTCCGCCTGTGGTGTCCTGCCCGCTGCTGCTGCTGGTAAGCTCGCCCCTCTGCTTGTGGCCTCGGTGCCCGTTTTCCGTCTGTTTCCCCTCGCTGCCCCCATTCTCCCTGTGTCCATTTTCTTTCTGTTTCCCTCGCTGCCCCCATTGCATTGTGTCCATATTTCTTTCTGTTTCCCTTGCTGCCCCCATTGCATTGTGCCCATTTTGCCTTCTGTTTCCCTCGCTGCCCCCATTCTCCCTGTGTCCATTTTCTTTCTGTTTCCCTCGCTGCCCCCATTTCCCTGTGTCCTTTTTGCCTTCTGTACCCCTCGCTGCCTCTCTCCACTCCCGCCGCTGCGTCCCTGCGGCCCCGCCCCCTGACTGCCCATTCGCTGCCCCTGCCTCCCAGCTGCTCCTCCCTCCCACCTCCCCATATATGGCGGCCGCTGCGCGTGAGGAGAGCGACCCTTGACCTTACCAGGTAGGTCGCTCCCCCGCCACACAGCTCCGCCTGTGGTGTCCTGCCCGCTGCTGCTGCTGGTAAGCTCGCCCCTCTGCTTGTGGCCTTGGTGCCCGTTTTCCGTCTGTTTCCCCTCGCTGCCCCCATTCTCCCTGTGTCCATTTTCTTTCTGTTTCCCTCGCTGCCCCCATTGCATTGTGTCCATATTTCTTTCTGTTTCCCTTGCTGCCCCCATTGCATTGTGCCCATTTTGCCTTCTGTTTCCCTCGCTGCCCCCATTCTCCTTGTGTCCATTTTCTTTCTGTTTCCTCGCTGCCCCCATTGCATTGTGTCCATTTTCTTTCTGTTTCCTCGCTGCCCCCATTACATTGTGTCCATTTTTCTTTCTGTTTCCCTCGCTGCCCCCATTGCATTGTGTCCATTTTTCTTTCTGTTTCCTCGCTGCCCCCATTGCATTGTGTCCATTTTCTTTCTGTTTCCTCGCTGCCCCCATTGCATTGTGCCCATTTTTCTTTCTGTTTCCTCGCTGCCCCCATTGCATTGTGTCCATTTTTCTTTGTTTCCCTCGCTGCCCCCATTGCACTGTGCCCATTTTGCCTTCTGTTTCCCTCGCTGCCCCCATTCTCCCTGTGTCCATTTTCTTTCTGTTTCCTCGCTGCCCCCATTTCCCTGTGTCCTTTTGCCTTCTGTACCCCTCGCTGCCTCTTTCCACTCCCGCCGCTGCGTCCCCTGCGGCCCCGCCCCCCTGACTGCCCATTCGCTGCCCCTGCCTCCCAGCTGCTCCTCCCTCACCTCCCCATATATGGCGGCCGCGCCGCTAGCGCGCCGAAGGCGCGCCCGTCTGCGCCCGTCCGCGCCTGGACCGCGCCCAGCGCTAGACCCCCTGGGCCGTGCGCCCCCCGCACCAGCCTCGAGGACCGACGCCGATACGATGCCACCACACTCCACGCTCTCAACCCCGGACGGACGCACAACTGCTTCAAGGCCGCACCGAAACGCACCCATGGTCCCTTCACCTGCCGGAACTGCAGCTACACCAGCCTCAGAGCCACCGAGGCGCCCGCCAAGAAGGACCTCAACCACCTCCGATGCATCCTACTGAACACCCGCTCCGCACGCAAACACGCCGTCGAGCTCTGGGACCTGCTCGACACATCATCACCAGACGTCGCCTTCCTGACAGAGACCTGGATGAACGACTCCTCCGCCCCCGACATCGCCATAGCCATCCCAGACGGCTATAAGATCACCCGCAGAGACCGCGTCAACGCAGTAGGAGGAGGAATCGCCATCGTCCACAAGAACACCATCAGGGTCTCGACCAGCACCGACAACACTCTCAGCACCGCCGAACACATGCACTTCCAGATCCACACCGATCCACACCTTAGAGGCACCCTTGTCTACAGACCCCCTGGGCCCCGACCCCAGTTCAGCGACTCCATCGCCGACTTCATCAGCACGCACGCCCTGACCTCTACGACTACATCCTCCTCGGAGACCTGAACTTTCACCTGGAGAACAACAACGACAGCAACTCCACCACCCTGATCGACAACCTCGCCAACCTCGGTCTGAGCCAGCTCGTCACAACACCGACCCATTCCGCCGGCCACACGCTTGACCCCATCTTCTCCTCAAGCTCCCACGTCTCCTTCAGCCACACCACGGAACTCCTCTGGACCGACCACCGCTGCATCCATTTCACCTTCCAGAAACCCACCACACACCACCGCACCCAACAGATCCCACGCCGCTGCTGGAGCAAAGTCACCGAAGACCAACTACGGGCAACCCTCGCTCTCAGCCCTCCCTCCGACCCATCCAACACCGACGACGCTGCCTGCAACCTCAGACGATGGATGGACGACTGTGCCAACACCCTCGCCCCGCTGAAAAACTCACCTACAGTGACACCACCAAAAGAGCCAGCTGGTTCACCTCGGAACTCCTAGCTTCCAAGCGTACCTGCCGGAAACTAGAGAAGAAATGACACAGTGATAAGACACCGGACAGCCACGCAGCCCACAAAGACGCCATCCGTAACCACCACCACCTCATCAAGTCCGCCAAGAGAATCTCCTTCAAAGACCGCCTCGACAACAACGCACACAACAGCAAGGAGCTGTTCAACATCGTGAAGGAACTCTCCAACCCCAGCTCCAACACCAACAACATCCCGCCGTCGCAACCCCTGTGCGATTCCCTCGCCACCTTCTTCCACCGCAAGATCGCCGACATCCACGACAGCTTCAACACCCAGACAGCCCCAACTAAGATCGATGCACCAGACCCGCCGCACACCACCGACCACGACCCCTGCCAGCCTGGGCCAGCGTGAACATCGAGGACACCATCAAGACCATGAGCACAATACACTCCGGCTCCCTGTCAGACCCTTTCCCGCACCACATCTTCAACAAAGCCAGCAGCTCCATCGCACCCCACCTGTGCAACATCATCAATCTCTCCTTCGAGACCGCGACCTTCCCAGAGAGCTGGAAACACGCAGAGATCAACGCCCTACTCAAAAAACCCAAGGCGCACCCGAGAGACCTCAAGAACTTCCGGCCCATCTCCCTGCTTCCGTTCCCAGCCAAGGTCATCGAGAAGATCGTCAACAAACAGCTAACCCGATATCTCGAAGAAAACAGCATCCTGGACCCATCCCAATCGGGGTTCCGCAGCAACCACAGCACTGAGACTGCCCTCATCGCCGCCACCGACGACATCAGGATCCTGCTGGACAACGGTGAGACCGCAGCCCTCATCCTGCTGGACCTCTCCGCCGCCTTCGACACTGTCTGCCACCGCACTCTACGCGCACGCCTCCACGACGCAGGGATCCGAGACAAGGCCCTGGAATGGGCCACCTCCCTCCTCGCCGGCAGAACCCAGAGAGTCCGCCTCCCACCATTCCCGATCCGAAGCCTCCGAGATCATCTGCGGCGTACCCCAGGGATCGTCCCTCAGCCCAACACTGTTCAACATCTACATGGCCCCGCTCGCACGCATCGCCAGACAGCACGACCTCAACATAATCTCCTACGCCGACGACACTCAACTGATCCTCTCCCTCACCAAGGACCCCCTGCCGCCAAATCCAACCTCCATGAAGGAATGAAGGCCGTCGCCGATTGGATGAAGATCAGCCGACTAAAACTGAACACGGAGAAGACAGAGGTCCTCATCCTCGGCTCCAACCCCTCAGCCTGGGACGACTCCTGGTGGCCAACGACGCTGGGAGCAGCCCCGACACCCACCGACCACGCACGCAACCTGGGAGTCATCCTCGACTCAACGCTCTCCATGGCCAAGCAAGTCAACGCAGTCTCATCCTCCTGTTCAACACCCTCCGCATGCTTCGCAAGATCTACAGGTGGATCCCGACAGACACAAGAAGAACAGTCACCCAGGCCCTCGTCAGCAGCAGACTTGACTATGGGAACGCCCTCTACGCGAGAGCCCCGGCCAAGCTCATCAAGCGACTGCAACGCATACAAAACGCCTCCGCACGCCTGATCCTCGATGTACCACGCCACAGCCACATCACCCCCCACCTGAGGAACCTGCACTGGCTCCCCGTCGACAGGAGAATCTCCTTCAAACTCCTCATCCACGCACACAAGGCACTCCACAAGACTGGCCCAGTCTACATCAACAGACGACTCCTCTTCTACGTCCCCAACCGCCAACTCCGCTCCGCCGACCTCTCCCTCGCCACCGTCCCTCTCATTCGAAGAACCACCACCGGCGGCAGATCCTTCTCCCACCTCGCCGCCAAGACCTGGAACACCCTTCCACTAAGCCTACGACAGACCCAAGACCTGCTGACCTTCAGGAGGCTACTCAAGACCTGGTTGTTCGACCAGTAGCAGCACCCCCCCTTTTTTCCCCAGCGCCTTGAGACCCTCGCGGGTAAGTAGTGCGCTTTACAAATTCTGTGATTGATTGGGCGCCTGACGCTGATTTTGCACCCGGCCTTCCCTGTGCCGCTGGTGTTGTATGCTTTGTGGCCCCTCCTGTGCTTGTACTAACCCCCAAAGCTTGGCCTCTGCAACCGATTTACCTACCTGCAAGCAGAGTGGCTTTGAGCACCCCCTGTCTACGTTGAAATGCATTGGGACGAACTCCGATTTTGACCTCTGCATCCGGCCTTCCCTGTGCAGTTTTGGTACTAACCTGTCCCTTGCCCACTGCTGACCTTTGGTCCAGTAGACTGGAACTGTAAGTGCGATACTTACCTGTTTAACCGCAATATTGTTTTCCCCATAGGATAACATTGAAAGGTTCAGAAATTGTTCCAAGTGTCGACTTTTGAAAGTGAAAAGTATTTTTAGTTAAAAATGTACCTCCCTTATTGCGGAGGTCTTGGGCTTAAAATAAAATACAAACAAAGCTTATTTTTCTGAAATTGGTGTTGATCTCCTTTTGAGCTGTGTCCATTAGTGATCAATGTTGTGCAATAAATGTCTTACACTCCTCTGTGTTAGGCCTAAGGCTGCTCGCCCACACTACCACTAATAGTGAACTTTGAGTTTTAGATTGAGCCCTGTACACTTTTGGGGAACCCCTGGACTGTGCAGGGTATAACCACCTAGTATTATACCATATACAGAGACATCTTCCTTCACAGCACATAACTTGTAGAGCACCAAAAACTAACATGAAAACAACAAATCACAATGTAGTGCATTACATTCAGAGCTAACTAGCCCAACAAGTATAAGATGTTCGTAAAAAGTAACAAACAATAATAAAGTGCATACTGCATAATGGATCAGGCCAGCCCTGAACTCGAATGAAGTGTCTTCTGCAACATAGTTTGTATAAACATCTGAAAGTAACTTAAGGTGCATAGGAGCTTGCCCTGGACAAAATTAATAAATTACAGCAGGGTAATAAAAAAGTTCTACGAGGGACATCCTAAAAACCACAGAAAAATATAAAATGCATAAGGTCCTGTGTAGAGAAGTTATCACATGTGCAAGGCCCCAAGGCGCATTCCAGGTGTCAGTCCTAGAAAAGCCAGCAACCAGTGAAATTGATTAAACTGGATTCTGGTAAGAAGAAACCGATGGGGACTATTGGGCACGTTAATCAGATAGGGTTCAACAGCTGGGTCAGTTACAATCTGTGCGTGTCCTTGCACCAAGGGCTTCTCTCTCAGCTCTTCTCCATGATAGGAAACTATTCCATGTACAAAGAATATCCGCCTTCATAATATAAAGTGGCGAGTCAAGGAAAGCTGGTCTGCCAGCTTAACAAAGATGTTGTAAGTTTGCCAGCCATTTAATTTACCTCCACCCTTGAAGCTGCATACAGTCCATGAGTATCTCCCGGTTAAAGTGATTTGCAGGTCTCCCCCATATCATGAGCCACCTAAGCAGTGGGCGCAAAGCAATAAGATCCGACAAGTATGGCAGCCCTAACTCCTCAGGAACCATAAAGGTGGTAATAGATATTGGCACTGCCAAAAGAAGTCTACAGAATCCATTCTCCTCCACTTGTAACTCCCTTAGGTCTATACATTTTCCAGACGTCATTGCCAACTGTGGCCACATAAACCTGCTTAGTTTGGTAAATTTTAATCAAAGCACCCAGAGGCTTTCTGCCGATTCTGGAGGAGAAGGAGAAAACCACCCTTATAGAGCGGGACAGGGATAATCTTTTAGATCTTATCAAAGGGGCCCAGGTGGACCGTTCATCAAAAACCACACCTAAGTATGTGTAAGTCTGAGCCCTGGACAGCTTGTAGCCCTGAACATGAAAGGATCTTGACTTCATCCCCCTAGAGAGGTTGAGCCTATGCATAAATGTGACAAAACCATCAAGCAGTGTCTGAAGTCCCTGGGCAGTTGTCACCAGCAAGACCGTTTTGTCCGCATATAACAGAGCAGGGATCTGATGGGCACCTGGGGATTTCCTTGCCCGTTAGATCACCTCTGATCAGTGGGTGATCTCAGTGGTAGAGCAAAGCTTCTGCCTTGAGTTCCACAGCCTACCCCCCAACATCTCACACCACTGGCATATCCTCAGCTGAGGCCACCTTGGACTCCTGGAAGAAGTAGTGCTAGCACTCCTGGTGGAGGATGCCATACAACCAGTGCCTCATCACCAATGAGGACAAGGGGATAACTCTCTTTATATTCTGATTCCGGCCAATCCTTGACCTCTGGCCTTTGAACAGGTTCATCCTCTCCGAACTCTTTCGCATGGTCTGCAGGACATCATTACGCTGCTCTGCCAAGGTGACTTCATGTCACCATTGGATCTCAAAGACGTGTATTTTCACATCCTGACTCAATCAGCGCATCACCACAAACCTACGTTTTGTGGTAAGTGGCTTACACTGCCAATTCAAGGTTTTACTCCCAAGAGTCACTACTGCTTTAAAAGTGTTTACATAGTGCATAGCAGCAGTAGCATGCATCTGGGCAGAAATGCCTTACAAGGCCCACATCACCAGACCAAACCCAATTGTATCGGAAACGGCATCATTTTTACCAGCATCAAGCAGGCAGAGGCAACCACAGAGGTCGCAGCTGTGGAGGTGCCAACAAGGGACCTACCCCACTGTGAGAAAGTACCCTCTTTCTGCATGGTTGCCCCCACATTTTGCTGAATTGCTGATGTGCTTTGACTGAGTGTTCTCTGGGCTCCTGCCAATCAGGTACCAAGGGCCTATGTTCTTTCCCTAAAACTGCATTGAAGCTTAAACCCAATTGGCATCTCTGGCCACAGGTCAGCCCCTGGTAAATGGTACCACAGGTACCCAGGGCACTTTGACCAGAGAAGGCCTCTAAGGGCTGCAGCACTTATTGTGCCACCCTTAGAGATCCTGTACCATTACACTCACACACTGCCTTTGCAGGCTGCGTGTTTTGGTGCAGAACAACGTGAAGAGTCGACATGGCACACATCTCTGTGTACCATGCCTACAACGCACTGCCCTGGCATAGATCAGTCACCCCTCTAGCTGGGTGCACTATACCAGTGGTGAGGGTACAGGTGCATGAGCCCTGTACCCCTACAGTGTAAGTCCATTCTTAGACATCGTAAGTGCAGTGCTGCCATTAAGAGTATATGGTGCTTGGAGTTTGTCATTACGACCTCCACAGCACCATAATGGCTACACTTAAAACTGAGAAGTTTGGTATCAAACTTCTCAGCACATTAAACCCACACTGATGCCAGTGTGGGAGTTAATGAAAAATGCAAACCGAGAGCATCTTAGAGATGCCCCCTGAAAACTAACCTACCAATAGTGTCCAGGCTGAGTGGCTGCTTTCAGCTGCCACCACCAGACATGGTTCTGGACCCCTGGTTCAAGAGCCTGCTGCTCTCTGGGGCCTGAAACCATGCACATCCCGGGACGAGGTGCCAAGCCTCCTCCCCCAGGATGGGCAGGGTTCACAAAGGGGAAGCTTCAAAGGCTTGCCACCTTTGTGAGCTTCCCCAGGTCACTTGCTGCTTTCAGCAACTGGTCCCCACTGGTTCTGACCCCCACTTTGGGCGGGAGAACCGGCAGGAAAAACAAGTGAGGAAGAGAGGTGTGCCCACCTCTGCCAACTCCACCCCTCAGGTGGGGGAGGCGAGGTGAAGCACAACTCTCATTCCCCGCCATCTTGCAGATGGGGGACTCAGCCAACCAGGGTCAGGCTCATGCCCCCCTCCCACTGGAGGGTGGCATAATAGGGGGTGTACCCACCCCAGTGAAGGGACCCATTGGTCCCAACCTTTTTACCTGCCTGTAACGCCCCTAAATCTAGTATTTAGGGGCACCCCTGAACCTTGCTTCCTCAGACAAGAAGAAACTGCAACAAGAAGAAGGACCGAACAGCCCTGCAGCAGCTAACAAGAGGAAGACGCCCACTGACTTGGCCCCAGCCCTACCAGCCTGTCTTCACCTCGAACCTGCGAAATCCCGGTGTGTCCTGCAGCCAGCAACCTCGAAAACCCCGGAGGACCTGCCTGCCTTCAACCCCAAAGACTGTGTCTCCCTTGAACACCGGATTTGTTCATCTGCAACCTCTGGTTCCGTCCGGACACCGCGGATCCGCCCCATTCTGCACCCGCCGTCCATGGCCCGAGCTCAAGTGGGCAAACACCACGAGGAGGTCCCCCCGGCGATCCTAACCCGAGATCCGGCGACCCCAGACCTGCCTCAAACCTCCAGCTGATGCCTGCAGCCTAAATCCGGAAGGTCCCCCCAACCGCGACCAGGAGCTGGTAAGAAGATCCGACCCCAAAAGGCACCCCTGCACCCGACGCCCCACGGCCTTGGGTGGCCAAACCAATGGTGCCTAACCAACCCCTAACTTCCCAGCTTACCTCTCGAAGTGGTGGTCGCACCCAGAAGACCTTCGCCCCCAAGCCTGCAGTGCCTTTGCAAACTGGAGGTTCCCCATTGCAAACAGGGCGCCCGACGTCGAAACAGCACCCTGCACCCGGTCACCCTAGTGCCGCTGAGGGTGCACCTTTGGTGCTACTTTGTTTCCCCATTTGCCCTGAGCTAAAGTCCAGGAACTTTGCTCCCACAACCAAGTGGCCTGCTTTTCAGCAGCCACCAACCAGAGGCCCCCTATCCCCCATTGGATAACACTGGGCCTCAGCACTCTACACCCGGCCGCCCTAGTGCCGCTGAGGGTGTAACGAGAGGGCATCCTTGACCCTGGGGGACCCCTGAGTCTACCCCCAGAATCTCAACTCCCACTACCGAATACTTGCCTTAAAACCGATAACACTATGTTCGAGGCATATGAGCTGTAGATCGTATACTTGTGCATAGGTCGTCATCTGGTGTTGGGCTCGGATGCTTGCACTTTGTTTTTGTCTTGGAAGAAGTCTTTTGTAGTCACGAGGTAGGTGACTCCTCCTTAGGAAGATAGTGCGCATGGGCATCGACTCCATCTCCAGATTGTTTTTTTCCGCCATCGGGTTCGGTTGTGTATTGTGCGGCTCCGGTTCGGGATCGTCTTCGAATCTTTTCGACGCGCAATCCTTACCACTCAACAGTATTGTTTCGATCGCGGTTTCCCTTTCGACCTACCCGCGCGCACCACACCAGTAGTCCATGGAACGGACTCCAATTAAAAAATGCCCCGGGTGTGGTGCTAAGTTCCCACACACGGACTTGCACGAGGTCTGTAACCTCTGCCTCTCCCCGGAGCACGAAGAAACCAGCTGCGAGGCCTGTCGATCATTCCGATTGAAGAAAACGATTCGTGACCGTCGGGCTCAACGTCATGAGATGAGACGCGGCACTGGTCCAGTGCCAGATATCTTCGGAGAAGAATCGGAATTCCAACCCGGTGCCGAAGACGACGAAGGACACATTTCCGTGTCTGAAGCCGACGACTCTAACATGGAAGAGGACTCGAACATCACTACGGCTCAAGGAACTGTGAGTAACGAGCCCCAACTGCCCACGAAAACACCAAAGACTCCGGTTACACCTTCGCCTTCGGGCTCAGGTCGACACCGTGATACTATTTCAGACACCCCGCCCCGCCCCGCCCCGCCTTCGAGCCCGGCTATGAAACATAAAGACAAGCCTTCCGGCTCAGGATCGAGCCAACCCCGGGCAGGTGTCGAACCCACATCTTCGGCACCGAAACACAAGGCTAAGTCTGACGCTCCGCTGTCGGCACCGAAGACCTCTTCGGCACCGAAACATTCACATAAACCAAAGACTTCGGAGCCGATACCACCCAGACCGAAAGCTTCGGAACCAACACCGGCTAAACCGAAAGCATCGGAGCCAAAACCAGTCAAAGATAAAATTTCGGAACCGAAACCAAAAGGAAAGCCTTCGGATCCGAAAGAGGGAAAAACCAAGCCTTCGGAGCCGAAACAGCCCGCACCGAAGGGCACCGACCCTAAAAAACACGGAAGCCCTCCTAAACAGACTCCATCCAAAGAACTTCCTCCACATGAGTCTTTGGATCCGAAGCAAAAACAGTTGCATATTGACCCAGACACTGGGAAACTTCGAGCAACACTTCCCAAAAAACGGAAGCTGGACCTCCCTGAAGGCTACCACATACCTCTTAAGAAAAAAGACATGGGTACTAACCCCTCTCCCCCTTACAAACCTCCCTCTCCTCCACCTTTTAACCCACATCTGCTATTTTCACCAGCAAATTCACCACCACCATATTTTTCACCTGGGCCACAGGATGATAATGATGGGGATGGGGATGGGGATGAAGACTGGGATGGGGAAGGGGATGGGAATGATAATCAGGACAACATTTCACAGGACCCAGACCCCTGGGATGATTATGATAAAGACCCGGATCATACTAATGACCCCGATCTATATCCCTCCAGACCATCACCACCCGATGACAATATTGGTTTTGCACAGCTCATTAATAGAGCTGCTCAATACCATGGGGTGGAATTACATACCGATCCCTTGGAAGAGGATTTCTTAGTGGAAACTGTCGCTCCCTCACAAAAAACCACAAACACTTTGTCCATGCTCAAAGGTATGATAAAACACGCCAATGAGGTATTCAAAGACCCTGTTAGAGCTAGAATACTTACGCCAAGGGTAGACAAAAAATATAAAGCCGCTCCTACAGACCTAATTTACATCAGGGGTCAGGTACCTTTAGATTCGCTTGTTGTTTCAGATGCACGGAAAAGGGTGAATTCTCAGACAACAGGTGACGCCCCTCCGCCTGACAAGGAATCAAAACTTATAGATGCAGCAGGCAAAAGAATTGCATCTCAAGCTGCCAATCATTGGCGCATTGCCAATGCACAAGCTCTCCTTGCGCGGTATGATAGAGCTCACTATGACGAGCTAGAAAAACTGATGCAACACTTACCTGACCAATACAACGATAAAGCTCTATACAAACAAGACAAGAAGGCAGTGGTGGCATCAACAGCAGCACATCAATCCTATAAAAAACAGAGTCTATATTTCAACAAATAACAGATTCCCAGTATTGGTGCCTCTCAAGGTCACAAAGACATCCCACTACCAAAGATGTCACTACACGGTAATTCGTCTGAACTTCCGTGTTCTTAATGCTGAAAAACACTGTCCTCGGCACTCCTAATGTCCTTATTTTAGTCTTCAGCCAGTAAGCAATAATCCTCACAATAACCATAAAGCTGCTCACAAAAAATATATATCAATCTTAATAAATTGTTACAAGAAATTTTTTGGATCATTACAAGAAAGTTTTAATTATCCAACGTAAATGCTCCACTTTGCAATCAACAATCATATTTCAATGATTATGTATGTCAGTCCAGCATAGTAACACAAATAATATTTGAACAGATGAAAATCATGTTCTTGATGTTTCCTCGGTGTCAAAGGATGATGGCAGCCGACACGTGTTTCGTTACTTACTGTAACTTCTTCAAGGCTTCAGTTCTTAAGCTCTCCCGCTATTCTACGTAAGGAACAGCATATCAAATTTATAATAAAAGAGTTCAAGGAATCCTTATTTAAAAAGCATCGGGATTTCAAGAAGTCGTTTAACAGATCCACGTGAGAATCAAATTGTTCCCAAGAGGGGTTCCTGAAAAAGTATGTCCAGAAACCAGATCCAAAGTTCAGTCTATATAAACGAGCCACTGTTGTAAAAGTAGTTGTCACGCCTAACGCGGGAAAGACGTGTCTATGTTCAGACAACAAACTTATTTGGACGGCACCTTAAATCTCGCACTGTTTAAAAGTAAAGTGCACAAGGGCTGTGATATGCCCCTAGTCCTTGGCGATCCCGCCGTATGTTTCTCCGTCCAGTCCGGTCCCGCAAAGAAAAGTATCGACCTTGATTCTCACGTGGATCTGTTAAACGACTTCTTGAAATCCCGATGCTTTTTAAATAAGGATTCCTTGAACTCTTTTATTATAAATTTGATATGCTGTTCCTTACGTAGAATAGCAGGAGAGCTTAAGAACTGAAGCCTTGAAGAAGTTACAGTAAGTAACGAAACAAGTGTCGGCTGCCATCATCCTTTGACACCGAGGAAACATCAAGAACATGATTTTCATCTGTTCAAATATTATTTGTGTTACTATGCTGGACTGACATACATAATCATTGAAATATGATTGTTGATTGCAAAGTGGAGCATTTACGTTGGATAATTAAAACTTTCTTGTAATGATCCAAAAAATTTCTTGTAACAATTTATTAAGATTGATATATATTTTTTGTGAGCAGCTTTACAGTTATTGTGAGGATTATTGCTTACTGGCTGAAGACTAAAATAAGGACATTAGGAGTGCCGAGGCACAGTGTTTTTCTGCACAAGGATAAAGCTCACGACCTCATTCAAGAGGGTAAACTTATCACAAACACTTCCATCAAATGTGCCCTTGATGCAGCTGATACAGCCTCGCGTGCCATTAGTACCAGCGTTTTGCTACGCCGACACGCTTTGCTTCGAGTCTCACGATTCAAACAAGAAGTACAGTCAGCACTTCTTAATCAGCCATTTGATCAACAACACCTTTTTGGCCCCACAGTCGATTCTTCATTGGAAAAAATGAAGAAAGACACCAAGACTGCTAAAGCAATGGGGGCATTACAACTACCCTCTAATAGAGGTTCTTTTCGTCGCTCCTTTTATAGGGGTGGCTCAAAGACGGCTGCATCAGAAAAAACCTCCTCCACTTATAAAAACCCCAATCAATCCTCCTCCTCCAAAGGATATTTTCGGGGAGGATACAGAGGGAATAACAATAGAGGAAGAGGCAGGGGAAACTCCACCCGTACTTCCCCCTACCACCAAACAATGACTTCCCTCCACTACCCCTGATCATTCCACTCCTGGGACGTCTATCACAGTTCCTACCTGTCTGGAATTTAATCACAAGAGACAAGTGGGTAAGACAAATTATCCAGTATGGTTACTGCCTGGAACTCACCTCTACCTCCCAAACATTCCTCCCAGACAACGTTCAATGTCCACGGAACATCTAACACTTCTCAAACAAGAGGTTCTCTCTCTATTACAAAAACATGCAATAGAACCAGTCCCCTTGCCTCACCAAGGCACAGGGGTTTACTCCCTTTATTTTCTAATCCTAAAAAAGAACGGCTCTCTCAGGCCCATATTGAACCTCAGACTTCCACGTGGTCACTCTTCAACAGGTGCTCCCACTACTTCAACAGGGCGACTTTCTCTCCACTCTGGATTTAAAGGACGCCTACTTTCATATTCCCATTCACCCCGCTCACAGGAAATATCTCGGGTTCATGGTAGATGGTCAACACTACCAGTTCAAGGTCCTCTCATTCGGGGTCACTACAGCACCCAGAGTCTTCACCAAGTGTCTAGCAGTAGTTGCAGCCCACTTAAGAAGACAGCACATTCATGTTTTCCCTTATGTAGACGACTGGCTCATAAAAGCCAAGTCACACAGCAGCTGTGTGCAACACGCACACAAAACAATCCAACTGCTTCACCACTTGGGATTCACGGTAAGTCTCTCCAAATCCCACCTCCAACCGTCCAACATACAACAATATCTAGGGGCTACAATAGACACTTCAAGAGCTCTAGCATACCCCAACCCACTCAGGATAAGTGCCATACAAGCTCTAATACAAAATTTCAGCCTCAACACTCACTACCAGCGCGAGTGTTCATGCAGTTAATCGGGATGATGGCCTCTTGCATTCTCATCGTCCCTTATGCAAGACTCCAAATGTGTCCCTTACAGGAGTGTTTGGCACGTCAGTGGAACCAGGCTCAAGGTCAGCTAACAGATCTGGTGTTGGTAGACGACCGCACCCATCGCTCTCTGCAGTGGTGGAACACACAAAACCTTTCCAAAGGGCGGCCGTTCCTCGACCCGGTTCCACAGATAGTGCTAACAGACGCATCGCTCACCGGCTGGGGAGCTCATCTTCAAACCCATACCATTCAGGGCATATGGACCGCTCAACAAAAACAATTCCACATAAATTACGTGGAATTGTTGGCAATCTTCCTAGCGTTAAAATCTTTTCAACTCCACCTCGTAAGCAAAGCTGTCCTAGTCCGTACAGACAACATGACAGCAATGTATTATATACAAAAACAGGGGGGACACACTCTCTCCAGCTTTCACACCTAGCTCAAAACATATGGAGATGGGCCATTCCTCAAAACATATATTTCCTTGCAGAACACCTCCCAGGAGTACACAATCAAATTGCGGATCTACTCAGTCGCCAAAAACAGCAGTTCCACGAATGGGAACTTCATCCTCAAGTTCTGCATCCATTCTTTCAAATGTGGGACACCCAGAAATAGACCTCTTCGCCACACACCAAAACGCAAAATGCCCAAGCTTCGCATCCAGGTATCCACACCCATTGTCCAAAGGCAATGCGCTATTGATGAACTGGTCAGGCAAATTTGCTTATGCTTTTCCACCTCTCCCACTCATTCCGCTAGGGGTTTGGAAACTCAAACAGCATTCCCTCACAATGATCCTAGTTGCTCCAACATGGGCCCAACAGCCATGGTTCACAACCCTCTTGGAACTATCAGTAGTTCCTCATCAAAAGCTACGCTACTCACCCAAACTTCTCACTCAGAACCATGGCGAGATAAGGCATCCAGATCCCAATCAACTCAACCTTGCGATCTGGCACCTGAAGTCTTCGAGTTTAGCTACCTTAATCTACCGCCAGACTGCATGAACATCATTAAGGAGGCTAGACGTTCTACCACTAGAGCTTGCTATGCCGCAAAGTGGAAAAGATTTGTAATTTACTGTACAAATAACAAAATCAACCCACTAGATGCTTCTATTCAAGACATCATCTGTTACCTTTTGCATCTACAACAATGTAACCTAGCGTATACATCCATTAGACTACATCTTGCGGCAATAGCAGCCTATCTCCAAAACAGACAACATTTGTCTTTGTTTAAGGTACCACCTATCAAAGCTTTTATGGAAGGACTTAAAAGAATAATTCCACCTAGACTTCCACCCTCTCCAGTATGGAACCTAAATGTGGTACTTACCAGGCTCATGGGTCCCCCATTTGAACCTATGCATAAATGCGAATTACAATTTCTCACATGGAAAGTAGCTTTCCTCGTTGCGATCACCTCTCTCAGAAGAGTCAGTGAACTCCAGGCATTAACCATACAAGAACCATTTCTCCAAATCCATCATAACAAAGTGGTTCTTAGGGCTAACCCAAAATTTCTACCTAAATTCGTCTCTGCTTTCCACCTTAACCAGTCTGTAGAGCTCCCAGTGTTTTTCCCTCTACCAGACTCAGTAGCAGAACGGGCTCTTCACACACTAGACGTAAAAAGAGCAATACTTTATTACATTGAAAGAACAAAATCCTTTCGAAAGACTAAACAACTTTTTGTGGCTTTCTCCCCACCTCATAAAGGCAATCCTATCTCAAAAACAAGGATTGCAAGGTGGATTGTTAAATGCATCCAAATATGCTATGCTAAAGCCAAACGCCCCTTAACCATTCCCCCTAAGGCTCACTCCACACGTAAACTAGGGGCATCTATGGCATTCTTAGGGAACATTCCCCTAGTTGACATTTGCAAAGCAGCAACTTGGTCTACACCTCACACGTTCACAAAACACTATTGTGTAGACGTGCAAGCAAAACAACAAGCTAGTGTGGGCCAGGCTGTATTAAGAACTTTTTCAAACCACTGCAACAGATACAGATGGCCACCGCTAAGGGGGTAACTGCTGTATAGTCTATGCACAAGTATACGATCTACAGCTCATATGCCTCGAACGGAAAATGCTACTTACCAGTATGCATCTGTTCTTGGCATGTAGAGCTGTAGATTCGTATAAGCCCACCAGCCTCCCCGGATACCTCTATCTGTTACTTGGATACATTACACATGGACATCCTTTTCTATTTCTTACTAACTCCATCATAACCCTCCATGGCAAAACAATCTGGAGATGGAGTCGATGCCCATGCGCACTATCGTCCTAAGGAGGAGACACCTACCTCGTGACTACAAAAGACTTCTTCCAAGACAAAAACAAAGTGCAAACATCCGAGCCCAACACCAGATGGCGATCTATGCACAAGTATACGAATCTACAGCTCTACATGCCAAGAACAGATGCATACTGGTAAGTATCATTTTCCTTTCCTCCATAGGATAACATTGACTGTTTTTCTTGGAAAAGTTTCTAAGTGTGGAGTTTGAAAACCTAAAGCAATTCTTTAAAATTGTACTGCTTAACAAAAACGATTTTACTTACCCGTTTACAGGAAATGTCCGAGTAGTATCCAGGTGTACTACTATGAGTAAGAAAAGTGAACTCAAAAGTAACTTACCTATAATCTTACAGAAAGTCAATTTCAAAGTATACGTACTGTATTTACAAAGCATTGCATTTCTCAATAACAATACTGTAAGTCAAACCAAAGTACATTTACCATTGCAATTCAAACTGTTTACAAACTGCATTATTACTGTAAAGTATTTATTGCTTACCTGTGCCAGGCTTGCTTGGTTCTAGAAAATAAAATAACTAAAAGAATATTTTTATACAAAAACAATTGGTTCGAAGTTCAGTCTTTGAGTGTGTGAATTCATTTGCTGACTGAGTGTGTACAACAAATGCTTAACACTGTCCTCTGATACTGCCTTACTGCTCGACCACACTACCACAAATAGAGAGTGAGGTGCTATCTAACTTTACCTCTGCCTACCTTTGGAATTCCACTGGACTCTGTGCACACTATACCTCACTTTGGTATGGTATATACAGAGCCAGCTTCCTACACCCACCTATTTATTTCCTTTACTAAACCTCACAAGAGACCACCCATCTCCATAGCCAGGTGGATTGTCAAATGCATCCTAACTTTCCACATTAAGGCCAGACGAGTTCTTCATGTTCCTCCTAGGGCACACTGCACTCATAAGACAGAGGCTACATTGACTTCTTAGGCAATATTCCCATAGCTGAAATCTGCAAAACAGCTACATGGTCAACACCACACATCTTTACCTATTGTGTGGATATAATAGCACGACAACAGGCACTAGTTGTCCATGCAGTGCTATGGACACTATGTGTGGCATCTGCACCCTCCAAGCGTTAGCCTCCACTGAGGGGAGAATACTGCTTTTTGGTTTATGCTACACATGTGTATCTCCAGCCACACATGCTACGAATGGAAAATGCTACTTACCCTGTAGGTGTTCGTTCATAGCGTGTAATGCTGTAGGTACACATGAAACGTCCCTCCTCCCCTGGCACGCATTCAGTTGAACCAGATCCTAAAATAATCTATTTCTTTAAATATACATTTCAGTAATGCACCATATCTTTAATCACACTCGATACAGCCTTACACCTGCGCGATGGCGACTGTGCCCAGTTGCAATCTACCTCGAGAGGAGGAATCGCACTACATCTAATGGCTCGAGAATGTTCTTCGAACAAAAACAACTTTCACACGTCCGATCCCAACACTAAATGAAGGAATATGCTAAGCATGTGAATCTAGAACACTATACACTACAAACAGATGCTTACAGGGTGGGTAGTATTTTCCATATAAATATATATGTATGAATGAGTGGGGCAATTCATTGTGTATTATTGCAATGGAGCATCTGCTGAAGGACAACTAGGATTAAAGCTAAGTAACTTTTCTTTTTGTATCAATGATTGTGGATGATATTTTTTGATCCATATTAATAAGCTTTTCAACTATTACACTCACTGATTGTTAAATGCCTTTTAGGTTATTACCTAGACAGGACTAAGGAACAACAGATCTCTATATAGCTGTTAAATATTTTATTTGTTTAATGTGAAATGTCAAACTGTCTTAAAACAGTAAATATTTTGATAGATGGTCTAATTGAAAAAAGTATTAAACATTGGAGCCAAAGTATTGTGTATCCTCTGATATCGAATCCCACTTTAGAAGAGCTTATGTTGTAGTACCAGCACTTGGAATATTTCCTGTGTTGTGGAGGTTGAAGAATGATTGTTTGGACTTCAGTATGGAGAACATTCCATATGTTGTATAGGCATGAGTCCTGATTCAGATTCTTTTACTGATTTACAAGTTGGCCATCCTAAAGAAAGTTGAGTCTTGACTACCAATATTTTTTTTTGCCCTTGCGTAGCAGGTTCTTCAAGATGTTATGATTATGATGACAGAGAAGGAAGCATTGTTAATCTCGAAGAATAATCACGAGCTATGTTCCAAGCAGGCAGCGCGCAGCCTTGCTTTTTCCAGCGCCCAGACTCTCTCTGGCACCCTCTCAGGACAAAATGAGACAACAAAAGGGATGTTTTGCTAACACCAGCAATTTTTTATTTTTTTATAAGACACGTTCGGCGTGAAAGCTACTCTTTTTTAGGTCTCACCTAGGCAGTGCTTTCGCTGTCTCTTCGGGACATGCTGTATTCAGGATATGGGCACTCAAAACACCCAGCGCCTCTGGTTGGTTAGTTGGCCTGCCTTTCTAAATTCCTTTACTTTGGTTGGTAAATACTGTCCATCTGTCCCGCCTTTGTGTGCTTGTTTCCCTACCAGCGGACATCACCAGTTGTTTTTTTTTTGTTTGCCATCTGCTGCCCCCTCGCTCGCACCCCCTCCTTCCCGTCATTGCTGCCATCCTTCCTACGCCGCTGACTGTGATTTTAGTTATGCCTTTATCTTTGGGATTAGGGCTTGTTTTCCTTTATCTCGCCGTTTTATTGCTTGCTTTCACTGCCTACTCGCTCACTCCTGTTCATTCCTACCTCCCCACTCGCTGTCTTCCTCATAACGGCAAGCTCTCTAGCCTCCCTTTCTTCACTTCAGCATACCATGAATTGCACCCAACATAGTTTCGATGTTTTAATGCTACATAATTATACTTTTAATTCTTAGCCCTTGTGCCCGCTTGTGTCTTCTTCCATTATATCGCGCTCGTGTATCATCGCACTAAGAAATCAAATATGTTAAGCTTTGATTCCCAAACTTTTTCGAACCGCAGCTCCCTTTACCAATTGCCCGATGGTCAGGGCTCCCGTTACAATACTAATTGAGGCAGCACATTTTTTCATAACCGTCCTTTGTAAATTGGAGGTTACTGGTCCCCATTATGCCACAGGAGACCAGATGTTTTTTTTTTCGTGACCGAAGACTTCAAGTACTCAATTTGCTGACTTTGGAAGAATGGAAAGCTAAGTCGGCCACGTCGGGACTCGAATTTGTGACCTACAGATCACCATACATTTCAAGGATGAGCACTGAATTCAATAAACAATCCCGCCTCTGATACATTACCACTGCCTGGCAGTATGTTCTAAAACACACACAGTTAAGATGAAATTTATACATTTTGGGCAAGCTATCAGTAGAGGTTGAAAAAATGCAGCAGAGAAAGTGTGTGCACTATGATCAAAGATACAAATAAGTTTGTATAGGTTGCACATTGAAACACGTATGAAATATACAAGAAGGAAATGATAAACAAGTCAGCCTTGACTGCTTTGTCATATTTGCATTTTTGACGTTTGCAATGTTCCTTGCAATGCATATAAATATATTCCACAGCCATAAATCACATTCTTAGAAAACCCTGAATCTTTCTCTTTGTAGACCCAGTTTTTATTATCACTGGCCTTTCGTTGACGCACTGCATAAAACTTTAGCTCCTAACCTAGGCGTGTGCTCATACTGGCATTTAGTGGCTATATTTAGAACTGCAGTTAAACGATCTGCTAAAGCTTCACTGCTAAACAAACAATATGGTGTGCACCATTGATAGTTTTGAGACCACGGCGCCCCTGGCTGGTTTTGTCGGTGCGCTAGGGTGCCGCGGCGCACAGTTAAGGAACTGCTGAAGCATTACACTGCATTTCCAGCTTTTAATAATGTTCTAAAATATCTGTATAAAATGTAAAGAATCACGCTTCTGGATGCCTTATTACCATTTTGTCAAAAACACAAGCAGGCTAGTGTTGAATGTACAGGAATCACCCGCCGTGCAAATAAATGGAAAAATAAATCATTGTTTATTACTATGTACACGACCAGCCAATAAAATGCCAATATACACATGAAAAATTCAAGACCTATTGCATTGCAAATGCTTGTTCTTTTTGTATGTGGCAGGCGGTACTGCAGGAGGCCCAGGACATCCACGAAAGACAAAGGGGATGCTGCTTCCTTTAATTTAAGAAGGGAGTGTTTCAGGAGTTAAATCCCACACTGTCTGAAATAAACACATTACTCCAGTATTGGAACTTTCATAGATTCCCATTGCTTGTATCATTCCCCGTCGTCGAGATGGGAGTCCCCGGTAAATAAAAAATACCATAGAAATAGGTACAAAAAAAGAATAAGGCCTAGGCCTCATCTCCTTTTGTAGCATATCCACCTCTTTTTGTAAAAGAGACCAAATAAAATGAACCGCCAATTAGAACAGCCTCACCCCATAGAATCTTCCTGAGAGAGCCTCAGAGCCTCAGATTTTCTACCGCACGTTGTGCAAGGGAGTCTCCACTGAGCTCTGCTCAGTTTTTTTCTTCAACTTTTCTTCAAATTCAACTATTTTTGCTTCACTTCAATTTCGTCATGTCAGACAAGGAGAAGAAGGCTCTGTTTAAAGCTTGTGCCACCTGCTCCAAAAAGAGACTTTATGTGGAGGACAAACATAAAGACTGTATTTATTGTTTGTATCCTGACCATAAAGCTACTGACTGCAAGATCTGTCGGACCTTCTCCACCAAGACCTTACGGGACCGTGAAGGACGTCTTCTCACTTGGCTTCAAAAACTTAAGTCACGGAAAGATCCTGTTTCCAGTGACAGTGATGACGCTGCATCTGCTACTTCATCGAGGAAATCACAGAAAAAGGGTAGGTCTTCACCTTCTACTTCTTCAGAACCCCCTTCAAAAGCCTTGCAAAGGACCTCTGATAGGTCTGACAGGCGTAGTCCCATCAAATCTCCTCTCCGTGGTGTAAAGGAGAGGGAAGGACTTGTTTCTGAAGTAGCACCTGCAAAGAAGACAAGCCATGTACCTTCGGCTTCTTCTTCTCCTTCTGAGAAGGCTAAAACTTTCAAAAAACCAGCTTCTGTCCCACCTGAGGGAAAAGCTGACAGAAAAGTTTGTTCGTCGACGGCGACAACATCGACGACGACTTCAAAAACTGTACCAGCGTCTACTTTGGCTCCGTCGACGGGCTCGTCGACGAGAGTTTCCTCGTCTCCACCGGCTTCGTCGACGACGCCATGTACACAGGTACCTTCCATTCTGTCATCGACGTCTACTCTGTCGGTGGCCCTCTCCCTGTCGACGGTTCAAACATCGGCGGCGGCGGCTCCGTCGACGACCTTGTCGACGATACAAAATGTGGCAATTTCTATACGGGGACGTCGCATTACTCCAGAAATGACTTCTCCCAGGAAAGTGACACCCCTGCCTCCTGCTCTACTGTTAGAAGAGGAGTTTTCTGAGGACGAGGACGGTCCTTATGGTGATGCAGATAGCCCATCTCAACTGCATGTTAAATATCAAGACTCTGAGTCTGATGAGTATTACATGGAGCAGCAACATTATGAGCCACAATTGAGGTCTCAGGAGCAATATCAACAGGAGATGGTCTGTTTGCCATCTGCCTTCATTACGGACTTGCAGTTCATGCTTTCTGATTACAGAAAGAGATTTCCTACACAGTCCTCTGTCCAAGAAACAGTGCAAGTGCCTCCAACTCCACTTGCTCTTCCGGTTCCACCTCATCCTCAAGTTTCATTGCCGGAGTTACCGGAACCACAGCAGGATGTGGTTACTGTCCAGGACGATGCATCAGATGATGAACAAGGGACACCCACGATCCCGGACCCTGACAGGGAATGGGATGATTACATCATTCCGGATCCTGCCTCTCCTGTTCCAGAACCAGCGGATTCCCCTCCTGCTGATATTGGGGGCTTTCATCACCTAATGGAGAGAGCTTCTAAGCGTTTCGATCTGCCCATTTCATCCGTGCAGTCGGAATGTTTTCTATATGACTTTAAAGAACCATACAGGAAGTCAGTACGCTCTATCCCTATCGTGGGTCACGTCTGGGATGAGGGACTAAAGGTTATGAAGTCGCCGGCCACAGTCATACCTGTGCTTCCTCGTCTGGAAAAAAAGTACAAGGCTCCTGAAGATAGCCCCGCTTGTCTGGTCAGTCAGCCGAAACCAGATTCCGTGATTTCTCAAGCGGCCCAGAGAAAGTCTAAAAACCACACCACCTGATAAAGAGGGAAGGCGGTTGGATAATGCTGGGAAGAGGTTCTCTTCCATGTCGAGCCTCCTGGTTATAGCAGCCAATGCCTTGGCAATTCTTGGAAGGTACGATCGCCAGATGTGGTGCGATCTGTCTCCTTATCTAGACCAGCTGTCGGACGAAGCTAAAGCTGAAGCTAAAAAGATCCTCCAGGAGGGAGAGAGAACATCTTCAGAAATAATTGATTGCGCAATGGATATTGCCACCACAGCCTTCCGTTCCCTAGCAGGAGCAGCAGTTCTTCGACGCCAAGGCTGGCTTCGTGCCACTTGGTTCCGGACGGAAGTCCAGAACAAGATCCTGGACCTTCCCTTTGACGGCGAGGCGCTCTTTGGGAAGCACATTGATGCGCTGCAAGATATAAAGAAAGACACGGAAACTGCAAAGTCCCTTGGGACTCTACAATATCGCAAGGTCCCTTTCCGTGGAGCGAGAGGGAGAGGATTTTCCTCATACACAGGCGGATATCAGCAGCAGCGCTATTCCTCTTACTCTCAGCCTTCTCAATCATACAGGCCGCAATATTCTCAACGACAGGGCAAGTCGTCTTTTTTCTCTCGTTCGTCTTCTAGAGGATGGCAAGGGCGCCAGGGGAGAGATTCCTCTAAGCGCCAATAGCGGCTTCCTGGCTCTTCCTACTGTTCCTTTGTCCCCTGTAACACCAGTGGGGGGCAGGATTTCCCAACACTTCCACAACTGGCAACTTATAACATCAGATCAATGGGTTCTCAATATTGTCTTGTCAGGCCATACTCTGGAATTTCAACATCAACCACCATCCAAAGCCCCTCGCGCCACCGAATCCAAGCATCTACACCTTCTACGTCTAGAAGCACACCAACTACTTCTCAAGGGAGCGATAGAACCGGTCCCTCTATCCCAACGGGGAAAAGGATTCTATTCCCGGTTCTTTCTTGTTCAAAAGTCCGTAGAAAAATGGCGCCCAATTTTAGACCTCAGGGAGCTAAACACCTATCTCATAAAGCTCTCTTTTCGGATGGTCTCCATACAGTACATTTTACGGCTCCTCAATCTAGGAGATTACATGGCCACCCTGGACCTCGAGGACGCATACTTTCATGTCCCCATCCACCCTGCCCACAGGAAGTTTTTACGCTTTACAGTAGCCAAGAGCCACTTTCAATTCAAGGTCCTGCCTTTCGGACTCAGATCCGCTCCGCGGACTTTCACGAAGGTCCTAGCCCCGGTAGCAGCTTTTCTCAGGAAACAGAAGCTCCAAGTCTTCCCTTACCTGGACGACTGGTTGGTGAAAGCTCCGTCTCATCATGCGGCGGAAAAGGCTGTCAGAACATGCACACAGCTCTTCCGTCATCTGGGGCTCCAGCTCAACAAGGAAAAATCAGTCCTGTGCCCTTCCAAGTCGGCCAGGTTCTTGGGGGCCATTCTGGACACATCTTGCTGCAAGGCGTTCCCGTCAAAAGAAAGGCAAACAAAGCTGATGGCCTCTGCTCGTCGGTTGCAAAGAAGAGGGTCACTTTCAGTTCGCCTCTACAAATCCCTTCTGGGGTCAATCTCGTCCTGCATTTCCTTGGTTCCACATTGCAGGTTAAGAATGCGCCCCCTCCAAGAACAACTGGATTTTATAGTGGCGCCAGGCAGAAGGCTCTTTCGAGGACAAGATCACAATAACTCAGCCTATGAAAGAGGCGGCAACGTGGTGGACGGTCAGAGACAATATTTCTCAGGGTCTCACCTTCAGGGTCACCCCATCTCCTCTAATAATAACAACAGACGCCTCACTCTAAGGCTGGGGAGCAGTCTTACAAGACCTTCAGATAAGCGGCCGTTGGCTGCCCCAACATCGCCTACTCCACATCAATCTGTTGGAACTCCGAGCGATTCGTCTAGCCTTGCAGACCTTCCTTCCATGGATTCAACGGCCCACTGCCCTGGTCTGTACGGACAACACGACGCCCATGCATTACGTAAACAAGCAGGGAGGTACAAGGTCTCGTCGTCTATCGAAAGAAGCTCAGGAAATTTGGGAATGGGCAATCCAACAGGGGATATCGCTCTCGGCGGAACATCTTCCAGGTGCCCTCAACAAAATAGCGGACACGCTCAGTCGCCTTTAGTCAGTGAGCCACGAGTGGGAATTAGACCAAGACACATTGGAGGAAATTTTCAGTCTCTGGGGCACTCCTCCCATAGGTCTCTTTGCCACGCCAGAGAACAAGAAATGCCGACTCTACGCAAGCAGGGATCACCATCCGGGATCATTGGGGAATGCGCTTTCGATGGCCTGGTCAGGCGCCTTTGTTTACGCCTTTCCTCCGATCCCACTAATTCCCAGACTTCTCCGGAAGCTCAAGGCGGAACCCTGCAGAATGATTCTGGTGGCCCCGGCTTGGCCCCACCAGTTTTGGTTTACCGAGCTTCTCCTGCTCTCCCTGGATCATCCAGTTCATCTGCGCCCAATTCCTTACCTGCTGACGATGTCCCAGGGCCAAGTGGTACATCCGGATCCGAGCTCTCTTCAGTTACCAGCTTGGCTCCTAAGCACCGAGAATTTCAGAATCTAAATATCTCGGCAGAGTGTAGAGAGGTGCTTGCTCAAGCTCGAGCACCTAGTACAAATAAGACATATTGCTTGAAATGGAAGCGTTTCTGCCTGTGGTGCCGGCAGGAGAAAATTCATCCTTACTCTTCTGGTCCTCATCAGATTTTGCCATACATTCTGCGTTTGGCTAAATTAGGTCTTGCTCATTCCTCTATCAAGGTACAACTTGCAGCCATTTCTAGATTCAGACGAACTTCTTCTGGTCCTTCCCTCTGGTCGGCAAGGATTGTAAAGCAATTTCTTAAAGGTCTTTTCAGAGTTTTCCCACCAGTTAGGCCTCCACCGCTTCTGTGGCAGCTTAACTTAGTCCTTACTCAACTCATGAGGCCGCCTTTTGAACCAATTCATAGGGCAGACCTTAAATTCCTCTCATGGAAAGTGGCCCTCCTTCTCGCCTTAACATCTGCCAGATGGGTGGGTGAACTGCACGCTCTCACTATTCAAGAACCGTTCTTACAGTTTAAAAGAGAGACTTTGATTCTAAGGACGAATCCCAAATTTATCCTGAAGGTGCCTTCAGACTTTCATTTGAATGAACCAGTGATTCTCAAATCCTTTTTTCCTCGACCCACGACTCCAGCGGAGAGGGCTTTGCACTCTCTGGACGTTCAAAGGTGTCTGAAATTTTATCTTCAACGTACCAAAGATTTCAGAAGGTCAACACAACTCTTTGTCGCTTTCAGTGCCCCTCGCAAGGGTTTCCCTCTTTCAAAGCCAGAGTATTGCTCGATGGATTGCCAGCGCGATCCAATACAGTCACCAAGCGGCTGGTAAGCCCCTGGAGGGGCGGGTCCGGGCGCACTCTACGAGAGCCATGTCTTCTTCTGTTGCTCTCTTCGCCGGAGTGCCGATCAAGGATATTTGCAGAGCAGCGACATGGAGCAGTACCCATACCTTCACAAGGCATTACTGCTTGGACTCCTCCACGCGTGATGACGCTGCAGTGGGTCAGGCAGTCCTGAGGAACCTCTTTCAATAAGTGGTGAGCTTTCCCTTCTAACCCTCATTCCTTTTATTGGTTATTTGCACATTTTGTATCTCTTGATGTTCACTTGCTATTCTATTGCCAATTCTCTATGGATAATTTGTATCTCTAATGAATGTGATGCATCTCGAAAGTTTTCATAACAATGTATTATGACACAAAATGTTCTGACTGCTAGCTATTCTGATACAAGCAATGGGAATCTATGGAAGTTCCAATACTGGAGTAAGAAAACAAGTTACTTACCTGTAACTTTGGTTCTCCAGTATTGGTAACTTTCATAGATTCCCATGCGCCCACCCTCCTCCCCTGGGAAAGCTCAGCCTTCAGCATCTTCTTTTATACTGTTACACAACGGCTACGAAAAACTGAGGCTCTCTCAGGAAGGTTCTATGGGGTGAGGCTGTTCTGATTGGCTGTTCATTTTATTTGGTCTCTTTTACAAAAAGAGGTGGATATGCTACAAAAGGAGATGAGGCCTAGGCCTCCTTCTTTTTTTGTACCTATTTCTATAGTATTTTTTATTTACCGGGGACTCCCATCTCGACGACGGGGAATGATACAAGCAATGGGAATCTATGAAAGTTACCAATACTGGAGAACCAAAGTTACAGGTAAGTAACTTGTTTTCTTTTTGTGATTGTATTTCACACAGCAAAGCATTTTGCTGAAAGAAAGGTTCACTAGGTGCATGGAAGGAACAAAACATTGAGTCATATTTAGATGTTTTTTTCCTTTTTAGGTCTCGCCTGAGCCAGCGCATGCGCTGCTCTGGCGAGACATTTAGTGAGTGGGCTTCAAAAAGCCGATCACAGCTTTTTGTGAGGCCTAGAGCATGCGGTTACGCGCTCAGTTACGCGCAGAGGCGCCATCTGGCTTTCCTCTCGCGCGCGCCTCGCCCCACCTCTCCGTCTTGTTCGCGCTTTCATCTGGCTTTCCTCTCGGCCTTTAGCCGTTGCTCTCACTCAGAGCCTGCTCTCCGCCCCCTCCCCTGCTGCTCTTTCACACCAGCCACCTCACGTGCTCTCCACTCTGCCCTCCGTCGGAAGCTCACTCCTGTACCTTAATCTTCTTGCTGTCCCTCAGTGCCACCTCGTTTGCACCCTCCCATGTTGCTCTTCCACACCACCCACTCACGTGCCCTCCCTCGCCAGCCCCCTCTTGTGCGTTTATCTCCGTTCTCTCCCCAAAGCCTCCTTGTTTGCCCCTTTCTTCTCTCGCCAGCCTCCGCGTGCGTCTTCCTCTGCCCTCATTAGCTCTCCCTCACCTGCCTCCTCCCATGCCCTCTACCCCCGCCCTCTCGCTCGAGCTGCTTGAAATGCCTCCTCTCCTTCCCCATGCTCTGTCACAAGCCTTTGCCCCCCCACAGTGTCCTCTCTACCAGCCTCCTCCTTTCCCCAGCGCTCACTCCCCCCCTGCGACTCGCTAGCCTCCTCCTATACAACCCCCCCGCTCTCACCATCCTCTCCCATGTCGTACTCTTTCCTCCCACTGCTCTCCCTCACTAGCTGCTCCTTTTCCATTTACCTCGTCCACTGGTTTTCTTCAGTAGCCTTTTCCCGGATCCCTCCTTTTGCACCAACCCAGACCTCCCCGTATCCCCCCTCCCCAGCCGTCTACTTTAAGCTCCACCCCGCCTCTTGTGCACTCTCCCCTTTGTGGCTCCCCCTAGCAACCCTCCTGACCAGACCGTGTCAGTACCCATCTTTATCTCTCGCCTCAAACCGCTCTCCCTCACAAACTTCGTTAGGACCTCCTGCCCTCCACCTGCTCTCTCATGTGCCCCCCTCCCCCTTGCCTCCGTCACGTTCCCCGTGGTAGAACCATCTATTCGCTAACTCCGCCCACCTCAACACGCCCTCACCTTCACGCCCCTTCACTCTATAACCAGGTGTTCATTTTCATCGTTTTACCAGTAGTCTCTCCCCTGGTCTCCTCCACCAGACCCTTGTGGCCCTCTTTACCCCTAGCCTCATTGACACCTGTCGTGCCCTCCTCCACTCCCATTTCTTCAGCCCCCTCCTCTTTTGGACACTCGCATTCAGGGGTGGATTCCGCCGAATATTTTCTGTCCCATTTTATTTTCATTCTTCCCCTTTTCTCTCACTCCCATCTGTCCCCTTCACCAATTTAGCTCCCTCCTGATTTCTTTACATGCACCTGTCTTTTGTTATCTCTGTCTCTTGTTATCTCTGTCTCTTTGCTCCTCTCACTTTTCTTCTCTCCTCGATTTTTACCATTCCTCCCCTCTTTCAATAATGTCTCCATTGTCTCTTAACTCACTCCTCCCGACCCCTTACCGTCCCCACTTCCTTCATCTCCCGTTGTACCTTCCCCTCTCACTCCTCCACATTTTGTACCATTCCCTCCTCAATCTTTGCCTTTATTTGCGTCTATCCTTGAGTCCCCCCACCCACACTCTTTTGCCTCCTCACTCAGCTTCTCAGCTCTTTTCTATATCTCTGTACCCTCCTCTATACCCCCTCTCTTCTTTAGCTCTCTGTGGCTCTCCCTCCACCACCCATTCTGTAACCACCTCCTCTGTGTTTATCCCACTTTATTTCTTTCTCGCTCTCTAGCCTTCTCCGCCTGTGTGCCCTGCTCTTTACACCAACACCCTTACGCCCCATCATGCTCCCCCTTTTTACAGCCTACACCTGTCCGGTTTCCTCTTGTCGCACTCCCTCCTTTGCCTGCATTCTCTCTCCTCCTTTCTCGCAAACCTTCTCCAGCAGTTTCACATCCGTATTCTCTCACTTCCACCTCTTTTCTTGGTTTGATTTCCCTTTACATCTTCAATTAATGCCCCCCTACGCCTTCCCCTCACCCTCACTCCTCCTGCCCACTCATGTTAACTCAGTCTTTACTTCCGCCCACAAATTCCTACCTCGGCCCTGCCTTCCCTCTCTTGACCCATCTCGGCTTCCCTACAACCCCCTAAGGTCTCTCTCACCCCCACAGTCATAGGTTCTTTCCTCGCCCACTTCACAACCCTTAACTCCCCCGAAACCGCTCCGCACTACCCGTTTATCCCTCACCCTGAAAATGTATTCTAACCCTCTTCCATATCTTCCCTCCCACACCCCCTTTCGCTGCCCTCCCGTACTCATTTGTCTCCGACACCAAAATTCTTTGAGTCCTATCTTGCCTCCACAGCCCTCAGTGGGTCCCCATCTCCCTTCCACGCCCCTCATACGCTCCTTCCCTCGTGCATTCATGCCCTCCTTTTACTACCCGCCCCATCCTCACCGTGATACTTCGCCTCCCTCATTCCTCGTCTCCTCCTTTACCACCTCACCACATCCTTCGTAGCCACGCCCATTCCTTCCTTCACTCACCTTCACCCGCTTTACTCTTCATTCCTTGTTCCTTCCACTGCGTTCGCACAACGAGCATGAAAATGCTCATACAAAAAAAAAACATAAGTGGACAAGGATGTATCAGTTTGCTAATGTCCACATTTATGGAATAAATATATCCCACAATTTACAGCGTAAGCTACACTTTTTTTTCTCACGACTATTGTCACACTTCGAGCGGTGTGAAGATAGTAAAATATTTAAATAGGATTTGCAGACAAAGGAGTGGAAAGTAGGTGGAAAATGAGCAAAACCTGTTTAAAAGATAACATTTTTAACAAGCATTGGCATAGCCAATAGGTCTCGCCTTTGGGACCTTATAAGTGTTTAGCCATGCAAAACTTGATGTTGTTGCACCAAGGATATTGTGCTGGATAACTTCAGCACAATATCCTTGGTGCAACAACATCAACTGTTGCATGGCTAAACACTTATAAGGTACAAGGTTTAGCCATGCAACAGCTGATTTTGTTGCACCAAGGATATTGTGCTGCAAAACTAAATACTTATAAGGTCCCAAAAGTGAGACCTATTGGCTATGCCAATGCTTGTTGGGCCATATGAAATAAATGTTATCACGTTTCTCATATGCTCAGACACGTTCAACAATACGACATTGGGCTGGTCTGACAGGTCAGTGTGTGGGCCAGTGTTTTGGCTGTTTGTGGCCTGTTTTCTGATTGCGGGCCGGTTTTTAGGTCTTGCCTACGCAGCGCGCATGCGCTGCTTAGGAGGGCCTTTAGCCGTCGCTCTGCTCATTTTCAAGCACTGCACTCGTGCTTGTGGCGGCATCCACCTTGCGGGAGCGAGCAGGGGCGTGCCACAAGCATGAGTGCAGTGCTTGAAAAGTGAAGCCTGCGCGCGCATGCACGCACCGCTCCCGGGCTTGCTTTATATTTATCTGGCTTTCTTTGAACACATCGCGGAGGTTCATTCATGCGTGCTTTCACTTTCCAAAGCTGACCTAATAGAACAATTATAAAATCGGCCTAACTTAATGGATGTCTAAATTAGTGGGGCGAAAGGCACAGAATACGCCTCTTTAAAAAAATGTTTTTCCCCGTTTCATAGCACGGGCTAGTAACAGTTCAACCGCTCGATGCAGACTTTATCTGGCATACGCAGTGGATGAAAGGTTGTTACCAGACATCACAAAGCATTAATAAAGCATGGGGTTGTCCCATTCAAATATCCGTGTGAGTAGTAATGGAGGGCACATTTGCTAATTTGTGCATCAACGTGTAACTACTGACCCTGGTGTGCACATCCAGTGACTCATGAAACTGCAGGCATCCACTTTAAATATTGACTCCAACCCCGTCTGGAAGGAGTCTCACACTGTTCTACTATCAACATTTTTCACAGAATGCTTGAAATTGGCTAACAGATTGTATCACAGCACCTTGTCTGGGAACCACGCAGTACAGTTTTTACTACGTTCTGAATAAGCTGTCATGGCGCACATTCTACAGGAGGACGGCCTGTCATTTTTATGAACATTGCACATGGCAGCTGACTAACAACAATGTTGTTGCGCAGTGTGCTGATGTCACAGCTTGTTCACATTCAGCGGTTGCTGCGGTAATATGTTTACAACCTGCTCCGGAAATGTTACCCTTTTTCTGGAATCACACAATCTGGCTTCTGCTTGCTCACTATGAAAGCATTGCTACTTTGTCTCATATAAAATGTCTGCGTTGTTTTTTTCAAAATTGTTACGTATTTGCCTAATCATAAGCAGTACACACAAATCTGGCCTGTATAGACTTTAATCATGTTCCTTGTAAGCACTAGCGCTTTATGCTCCATCTTTCTATGAGCCTGAGTTTTTTATTTTTTATTTAAACATTTGGTGGCTGTCGTCAATATATGCCAAAGTGTGTTTGCAAACTCCTTAAAGAACTGTGCATTTTCATGCAGCCCTCAGCTGTTCACCAGTGGCTATCCTGGTGTTAATCACATCGCACACACAAAGGGAAGTAGCTAGAAAATTAAAATACACTCCACTTGAGCTAGACCTCTAAGCACTGAGCACGTGAAGCAAGCAAACCTACCTTTATTGAGAGACTTCCCTTCAGCCTTTCACGGTGTCAATACATCTCTCTATCAATCCGCCTTTTCACCTTTCCATCTGGTCATCCATTCATCTGGCCATCCCATCACCTTTCCATCCACCCATCCAACATTCCACCCATTCAAATATCTATATTCATCATTCCAAGCATCCACCCATCGATATATATTCGCATACCCATCTATCCAGCTTTTCACCCTATCCATTCACCCTTTTATGCTACATTTTACTTTTTCTTCCTCATTTTATCATTCTATTCTTCCTTTCACCCTCCAGTTCTTTCATTTTTGCTCTTACCTACCCTTCTTTTGCCTTACCCTTACTTTTTGCTTATCTTTCTCTCACTTTTTTTTAAAATTTGTTCACCCCTGTGTATTTTCCCCTGTTGAGTGCATGTCATCATTTTTTTTTAATTTTAATTTTTTTTTCCTTTCCTGTACATTTAAGCCCACCTTCCACACCTCTTTCATGGTATTTCCTAACAGTGTTATTTATGAGCTTTTTGTCTGCAGAGCTGCAGACAGAAGACGCCCATGAACAACTAGTTAATGTTTTAGTGGTACCCAATTCTCCTGCCCCTGGCACCCAGGTCCAGACCTCGCCACTTAAGCTGGGTAAGTGGGGGTTCACTACTCCACAGACACATATACATTTTTGTTCTTATGCAGCAAGTTAGGTCTGTGGTGTTTTTGCTGTAATTAGGAATACTGTGCTGCTCTTTCCAGATAAAAACAAGCATTGGCATAGCCAATAGGTCTCGCCTTTGGGACCTTATAAGTGTTTAGTTATCCAGCACAATATCCTTGGTGCAACAACATCAAGTGTTGCATGGCTAAACACTTATAAGGTCCCAAAGGCGAGACCTATTGGCTATACCAATGCTTGTTGCTGTTAATTTCCCTTATAATAAAACAAACATTGTCTGCAGCAAGCGCAGATACATTAAGTATTCTATACCTTGCAAAACACTTATATAGTGTGTCTCTACAAGTTCAAAACTGCCAAAAGTTGCACACATGGGCCCCGTTTAGCTATCAAATTCACTAATGGCAATTATTATTGCTGCCAAGCATAGGTTTTGTACTAGAAGACGACCCTTGCAGAAAACTATGCTTTACTACTTTTCCCACTTTGTATGTGTACTGTACATTGCAACATATGCAAAGTTTGAAAAATGAGGAGAATTTTAAAAGTTGATCCTCTGTTATGCCTGCTTCGAGGAGGTGTATGTTTTTGTCTCAAATCCCTGCCTGCAGATGTTAATAGATGTTTACCTCTAACCCATACGTGGTTGCATGGGAACGCCCATGTACCACCCACGGTACGTTCCCATGGCACAAAGTAGGGCACAATGCTAGTTTGCATAATGTTAGGCAACATCTCTATGAAAATCACGATTTATGTTGGAAAGTAAATCCCACCACAACACTTTGTGCTGGGTTTGCACCATTTTTGTTACACAAACCCAGTGCAGTGTTAGTAAACCCGGGCCAGAATCTTTAAACTGGTACTTGTCAATATTACTAGGAAGATTTGTGATCTTACTGCATTGCATGTTAATTGAAGGTTACGAAATGACTAATACAGAGCAAATGTTGCTGTATTGCTTGAAATCAGAATGCATCGAGGAAGCCAAAGAGAAGGGGCTCCTGAAGCATGAAAGAAAATGGTTTGTGCCTGGGATTGAGCATGCTAGATTTCTGTGGACATGTTCAGACTTTTAAGATGGTCTAAAGCATCTATACCATTTATTTATGGTTCTGGCAGAGTGCTAAATCATAATTTAAAAAATGTACAGATGCCTCAAATTTCTGAGGTGACTGCAAATTTAGTTAATTGCACCTTACTGTTTTGTATCTAAATGTGCAGCGATGTTCACTGCTTCATGTTTGAAACATGTCTTTGAACTTTATGCGCCAAACAACCACATCATTTCTCTTCTATAGCCATCACAAATGGTGAGGTGTGGATGAAGGCCTCTTAGTAGCAGCAGCGGTGGCAGCACCTAGCCGAGACCAATGTTGCCTGCCCCATTACCGTGTGAGGATTGTAGGGGTTAGACAAGTAGAACATAGGCATTAGGGAGTACCTCTGTGACCTCAACATATGTTTAGTCAGGGGCGTGGCTATTTTTGCTGCAGCGGGTACCAGGGCCAAGATGCGAGAAAAGACCTGTATGCTCTCCACTAGCTGCAGTTTATTTCACAGGCTGTATGCCAAGAATATTTCAGTGCCTCCCTGGGTTTAGCTCTGTGCAGTCTCTTCCTCGGGAAGGAGCCAGAGAAGAGTAATTGTCACAGAGAGCAAGGCCTGTTTCCAGCAGGTACTGGTAAACCCAGACCTGAGGCTATAATGAAGCGAAGGCATATGTTGCATTCAGTAGTTTTGTGCACAGGGCTCGTCATGAGGTAGAAAAGGAAAGATGACAAAGTGACAGAGCAGGAGGTGATTAATAAGGACAAACAGCAGAAGAAACGAAGAAAACGAGAGGTGGAGGGCAGCAATGGAGGTGGGTTATTAAGTGGAGGAAGAAAGGAGGAACGTGGAAGAGTATATGAGAATGGACTATGAAGTAGAGAAAATAAATAAAGAGGAGAGAGCGCGAGAAAATGGATAAAGGAGATGGGAAAGACGGAATGCAGAGAAAGATGCGAGAATAGAGAAAAGATGGAACAGGGAATGAAAAGAAAGAAACGATAAAGGAAAGGAAAGAAGAAAAGTAGGAAGGATAAAAATAATAGAAAGAAAAATAGGAAGGGAAGGAGATTTGGAGGAGAGATTGAAGGAGGGATGGGGTTTCAGTATAGAGAGAAAAGGGGGCATTTATGGAGAGGATGAGCTTTGGAAATGAAATAGAAAAAGTAAGAACTGAATACACACGAAATGGAGAGAAAAAAAGGGGAGTGAAACAGCAAGTAGAGCAAAAGGGGAGGAAAAGAAGGAAGGTAGGCTTAGACAATAAGGACAAACACAAGGAGATATGGAGACAAAGCTGTGACAAACACAGAGGTCGGAGACGAGGACAGGAACAAGATGAGTGAGAGAAGCATAGCCAAGATATAGATTTGATAGAGTAAGGGTGGAGTGAGTAAGAATAGGGAGATTTGGAGGAAGTGGACGGAGAGAAAAAGGTGGGATCTAGACTCAAGAGAGGAGACTGGATGAGCGAGATGTGGAGGAGAGCGGTAAAGTGGGAAGGGTAAAGAACAAAGAAAGACAAAAACTCAAAAAGGAAGGGAGGAGATAAAGACAAACAAGAGAGACGGAGTTGAAATGGATAGGGGTGATAAGAGGTGGAAGGAGATAAGAGGCAAGAAGAGGAGCGAAGGTAGATGAGTGGTAAGTCACAAGATGCAGTGGCACCGGTGCCCAGGGGTGCAAGGAGCCCATTGCACACTTGTAATCGGTGTCTTTTAATTCCAACCCAGAGGCGAGGGGGTGCATTTTTTCTGGTTTGCATTAGAGCCCATTGCACCCTTGGTAACGCTACTGATTTTGATAGATTGAAGTCTTTACATGCTTGCATATTAAGTTGTTGCTTTTCTTCAGTGCACGAAGCCTTGGCTGCAGCACATTGAGCACCTTTATTGCTGCACAAAGAGGAAAACAATTAGAGGGAACATTGATCATGCGTAGTGTCCTTGTTTTCATTGACAATACATGCATGTTCTCTTTTGGTTTTTAGAATAGTGTTTAACTCATCTGCTCAATATTTGAGAAAGCTTGACATTGTTGGATAATTGCCCTCTGAAACAAAGTGCTACAGTATGGACTGTTTTAAGCTTATATACGTAGGCCATAATCTTTTCCAACGAGCAAGAAATATGCACAAGTCTATGACTATGACGAAGATGCTAATCCTAGCAGTCTATTTTTACAGGCTATTAACTTTAACTGTCTTCTACCCTCACTTTTATTGTGGTTTGTATCCATCACATAAATGCTGTACTGCCTTAGGAAAATGAGATGTTACACGTTTTCTTTATACGTATTTACAACTTCTGGTTGCAAACCTTCATCATCTAATTTGTATTCTTCTTCTCTGTTCTGTTTAACTAGAAATAGATATGCTAAATGCCTCAGATGGTATATAAAAGTGATTTGTTCCCGATGTACTTGGAAACAGTCTGGGGTTTTGCTCCTAACATAACAACCATGTAAAAAGTGAGACCTATGTAAAACAAATTGACATGTAGTCTACAAAACAAGTGACATTCATAATGGTGAAGCCTGCCAGTGCATAGTATTTCTTGTGGAAATTAAAATCAAGCTATGACAATTGTAGGTAATCTATTCTTTATATTGTAATTCTCAGGTATTTATTTACTTAAGAATGTTTGCAACTGAAAGTGGATTTGAATTATTGCCGTGCAATCGATATTCATCTGAACAAAATGGTGCTAAAATTGTAGCAACAAAGGAATGGTGAGTTTAATGTCCTCTGTGACAGCTTTGTTTTTAAAGTTTTTGCAGGAAGTGCAACTTTGAACCAGCAACATGTTTAGTTGACATTGTGTGTTTACCCTAGCTAGGCACTTGGCACCCAGCCTCTTTTTATGGTATGTGGATTTTTTCAGTTTTTAAATGCTCTTGTTAGGTCGGGTTAGCTATTTTATTAAGGGAAACACTCATAGGAGTACTCAATCCTTTTGATAACAGTAGCTGGTTACTTGTACTTTAGATTAGGAATATGGATTGGATGAAAACCAGTTAAAACAGTTGTGTGTTCTCTTGCTGGAGTTTGCAACATTTCAGCTAGAGCACAGAACAGGCTCATGTCTTGAGAAAAATACACATTAGGCTTGTGTGCCCAAGGTATGCAATATTGTGTGTGGGCAAAATTCAGCCATATTTGAACGGTCTTGATTGTAAATTGATTGTATAGTGGGGATAATGTGTGATGCGGGCTATGTAACCAACAAATTCACTTTACCTGGTACTGCTAATACATGGCCGAGCTCCAGTGGCATCTTTTTACTGTGCTCAAGACTTAACTACTTTTAGTGTGACGCATCATATTTTTACTCCGAAACCCTCTGTTACCAATGTGGAGAGGCTGAAGTACAATGGGGATTCTCTAATTCACTCCAAAGTGCCCTTCGCTGTATTTGTGCCTCAACGGACCGCTGCAACTGATCAAGGTTGACCATACCATAATTACCAGTCCTATGTACATGAGTCTCCTCTTTGTCTACAAGACTTTTAGGTATAAAAGTGATCTTTTTTTTTATTTTTATTGCCACACATTCTTTGTATTCCAGTATCTTAGATTGCAGCTAAATCATACAATAAATCCCTGAAACTAAGAGTGAAGGAGTCTGGTAGGAGTTGGGTAACAGTATATCATTCTCTCACGGTCGGTGTGTAGCGATTCAGGCCTTTGCAGGTCGTTACCATCTGCACGTTTTGCTCACGGATCACTGCAATGTCTCTTTTGAACTTGCTGTAATTGAATAGACTTATTTTCTTCATGCTCCATTCTGAGGTCTCTGAAATGTTGCAGAAGTTGTCGTACTGTATGCTGAAAGCATATTCATATCATGCAAAATCAAAGCAACAAGCTCCTCATTTGGGTCAGTCTGGCTTCTGATCCATAATCCATGCCAGTATTATTGAAATTTGCCCTTTCTAATAGAGAATTCTAGTACCGATTTCTCTCCTTTTGAATACTCTTTAGGTGTCAGACAAGATCTGTAAACTTTTCAGCAGTACCTGTGTGCGCTGGAAGGTGGAGCATAGCCGCTCCGCACGGACACTGTTCCGCTATTAAAATGACATCCGGGGCCTAGATAGGCACCACTCCCTCGCTTTGACATCAGTTCCTTTCTTTCCACTCCACCATACGGGGATCTCGCACTCCTTTCATATCTTTCATAGACCTTTCACCTCACATTCTTCAGTGTGCAAGGGATATCACCCCCCAACAACTACAGGCTTTAAACCCTGTAGAGACTTTCAAACAGATGTCTGTGACAGACCCCTCCTATTAGGTGTACTTGTGGTACCTGGGGTCGAGCCACCACTCTAACGCCTGCATCGACTGTATGTCGATGAATCTGAAGGCCGTCAGGGAATGCAAGGCAAAACTCTACATCGCCAAGCATAAGACGTTTCCGTGTCGGGCCTCTCCAAGTCGCATTCCCTGTCGAACGTTTGTTCCCGGTCTCGTTCCTGGATTCGCCAGAGATGCTTGAGAGACTAGAGGCTCAATCCAAGTCATCAGGTAAATCTAAAAAGAGACACAAGAAATCGAAGCTGAACACTGCTCCTTCACACCACTCTTCTCGATCTCTCTCCTGAAGTCAGCTGACTTACAGAAACTATCCCCCAACTCGGGCAGGCAGAACCCAGTTTCCGGGGCCAAATGCCACACCGCTTCAGATCAGAGAGTTTCACTCCGCCATGCTCCAGCACTTTGGATGCCTACCGACTCCCTCTTGCATGCCTCCTGGCCCCAAGGAGCCGAGAGACCCTTTATTTAGAGTACTGTTGGCAGGTTTGCCCTCCGCGCCAGTGTGGCCTCTTTTTGCCTTTTGCTCTCATTCTTACTGCGACTTTTCTGTGCCGTTTCTCTCGCTCACTTATCCTCTTTGAGCCATGTCTGTGCTGTTTTTCCTGCTCGTTGTTCCATTTTTGCGACTTCTGTGCCACTCTTCTTTCGCTTTTTGCCTCCTTTTATTATTTTTTTACTCTTTTCTCATTCTCTCGCTAACTTTTCTGTGCTGTTTCTCTCCCTCTTTTTGCCTCTTTGTGCCATGTCTCGCACTCTTTTCTCACCCTCTCTGTGAATTTTGTGTGCCGTTTGTCTTGCTCTTTTGCCTCTTTGTGCCATTTCTCTTGCATCTTTTCTGAACTTCGCCATCTCTCCAGCTCCTCTGCACCTCTTTGCCACCCTCTCTACGCCCCCTTTTCCACCCACTCCTTACCTGCTCCTTCGCGCCTCTCTCCTTCGCCGTGTTGTGCTTCTCCTGAACCTTGCCTACCGTTCCCTGCGCTCCTCCCCCTCCCAGGACCTACTTAATGGTGACCGCAGTGCAGACGTGTGCAGGAAGCCCATTTGTGCCTGGACAGCACCCAGTGCCAGAACCCTGGTCCTCGATCGATCCACAACTGCCCAGCCACTCTCCTTTATGCCTTGAACCTTAGATGCCACATCAGCCTCTTTTGGCGTGCCGCACCACACAACATGGAAGGAGCCTTCACCTGCTCCCTCTGCCGCTTCACCTGCACCACCATGTCTGCAACTGCAACCAAGAATGTATCCATTTCACCCACCCCACACATACTAAAACACCTACCAATAAACACATGCGCACCCCACACACCAATAACATGCTTTTTCCTAAACGCCTGCTCACTCAGTAAGCATGCCACAGAGATCTGGGAGCTGCTGGAAGACGCTGCCCCGGACCTCCTCTTCCACACAGAAATATGGCTGGCCACAGCTTCAATGCCGGACATTGCCATCACCGCCGTATACAAGCTCTCCAGGCAAGGCTGCCAAAACAGGCCCGGAGGAGGATTTGCCATAGTATATAAAGACACTTTCATCTGCACCCCGTCCACCAAATACAGAACAAAACCACATGGAGCCCCTCAACTTCAAATTACGAATCGCAGCAAATTTCACCCTGGGTGGGACCTAGTCTACTGTCCCCCAAGCCCCTGAGCCAGCTTCGCAAACAACATCATGGACTTAATCGCCCCTCTAGTCCTCAGCACCAGTGCTTTCATCCTCCTAGGAGACTTGAAGTTCCATCTTGAAGACCAGACCAACACCAAGTCAGTTGCTCTTCTTGACAGCTTCAGGAACCTGGGACTAACCCAAAGCTCACAGAGCCTTTCCCCATAGCTGGACACATTTCTAGACCCCATCTTCACATCTTTTGTCAACATTACAATCAAGACCAGTCACCTGGACAGACAGCACCATAGTTCATTTTACAATTGACATCCTTCAACACAGAGGAGCCCCCACAGCGGGCCCAACACGCTGCTACTGTAACAACCTAACTGAGGCGGACTGGACGACCGCCCTACTTTAGAACAAACCAGAATCCACAGGCATCCTGGCATGCAACACATAGAACTTCAAGTGTAAAACCAACTGCGCCAATACTCTTACCCCCCATGAAACGAAGCAACACAGCAGAAAACCAGAACACAGCCAGCTATTACATAGAAGACCTCAAAATGACCAAGCAACACTTCAAACTACTGAAACAGAAATGGAGAGCCAGCAAAGCAGAAGTGTAAAACCTACCTTCAAAGCCGCCCAGAGGAGGTGGTACCATCAGCCCATCCAAAAAACCAAGCCCTAGTCGAACAAATAAACACCAGCTCCAACAGCAACAGAGAAATATTTGCAATAGTCAAAATCTTCACCACACCCAACTGAAACATCAACCCATCACAAGATCTGAAGAATGACCTCTCGAACTTCTTATGCAGCAAAATCACAATCATATACAGCAACTCATGCCTTCAACAAAGGAGAAGTCCTATCAGTGAGGCTCTCACCCTCTATACTCAACACCTCCATCAGTACATAGGCGCCAATGCATTAAAAAAGAAACCCTCAACTGACCTTACCACATTCACCAATTACCGATCGAATTCCCTCCTTATCCAGTATTTGATCTTTCATAGATTCTTATGCTTGAATCATTCCCCATTGTCGAAATGGGGGTCTGGGACTCCCACTTCGACGAGGAAAAGTTTCAAGCATGTGAATCTATGAAAGATACCAATACTGGATAACTGAAGTTACAGGTAAATAACTCGTTTTCTTCCTGTAAAAAACATCAACAATTGCCTCTCTAACCACCTCCTAAACACCAGCTTCTCAACACCACACAATCAAGAGTCAGACCCAAACACAGTAGGAAAGCCGCCCTTATTGCAGCAACGGATGACAACGGGATGATCCTCGATAGGGAAAACCGCAGCTCTCATCCTTCTAAGCCTATCGGCAGCCTTCAACACAGTCTCCCACCTCATCCTAATTCAACGCCTCTGAAGCACGAGAACTTATTTGCGGAATCGCACAGGGCATCTCGCTCAGCCCAGCGCACTTCAACCTCTACGTGACTCCGCTGGCTGATGTCATACAAACTCACAGAATAAACATCATCACTTATGCCGATGACACGCAACTGATACTGTCCCTCTCGGACAAAACACCCAACACCAGCAACAATTTCACCACATGCATGACAGAAGTAGCCACCTGAATGAAATCCAATTTCATCAAATTGAAATAGGACAAGACCAAGGTGGTGGTCCTTCAGGAAAAACACCTCGCCATGGGACTCCACCTGGTGGCCCACAGACCTTGGGCCCACCCCTACGGCCTGCTCGCAAGAGAGAAAACTTAGAATCATCATAAACACCAACTAGACATAATCGCCCAAGTCATCGCAGTGGTATTAGCCTGCCTCATTACACTAAGAATGCTGAAAGAAATCTTAAAGTGGCTACCAGGCAACACCAAGAAAACGATCAACCAAGCCCTTATCACCAGCAGACTAGACTTGGAAATACCCTGTACACAAGGATTACCAAGCTGCTCAGAAGAAGTTTGAAGACAGTCCAAAACGCAGCAGCCAAACTAGTCCTCAATCTCCCCCGCCAAGTCCACATTACACCACACCTCAGGGGACTCTACTGGCTCTCAATATACAAGCGCACACACTTTAAACTCCTCACCCACAACTACAAATCTCTCTACAACACTGGCCTTGCCTACTTGAACATCCACATTCACTTTCACCAACCTTCTAAACTCCACCGTTCTACCGGTCTCTCACTAGCACATATCCCACGCATACACAAAAGCAGAGCAGAGGCCTTCTCATACCTTCCCCTAAAGCCTGGGAAGACCTCCCACAACACTTCAGAGCCCCCTCCTCTCTTCTTGACTTTCGCAAGAAACTAATGACCTGGTTTTTCCCTAGGGCTGGCCTCTCACATCTGCTACAGAGTGCCCGGATACCCTCAGTGTTGATTAGCACTCTGTGAAAACACCAATAACATTACACAGGTGGCAATAGTTATGGTTTGGTCTGTCTCCATTAAAAAAATATTTTTTTCTTTTAATTTATTTATTACATTTGACAGAACAATACATCATGAAGGTTGTTTGCAATGATACATGATAATGACATAGTTTGATATAGGCAGACGCTGTTCAATATAGTAAGTTAATTCATTACAGTAGATACAATATGTATATCTCACAAACCAAACAGTATGCATAACTTAAACGTCATATGCATTCATATGACTGTAGGACGCTGGCTCTTTATCTAGTGGACCAGAACAAGGTACACTGTGTAAAGAGTCCAGGCAAACCCCAATTGGTTTACAGAGGCACAAATTATGTCCTAAATGCTTTCTTTCGTGGTAGTGGGAGTAGTTAGTCATATCAGAGGGTAGTGCTAAGCATTTATCGACACACAGGCAATAAATGAGACACACTAAAGAATAAATCTGAGACCAATTTTATTTTTATATAAATTTTGATACCAAGAACTTTGAGAGCAAGTAAATACTTTTTTAAATGTTGAATTTTGCAGGTAAGTAAAGGCATAGATAGCATACATGTATTTACGATAGGCTTCTGGGGGTCTACTTCGGCTCTTAAGGTCGTTGGGGCCCAAGGTCCATAGTACTATCAGCTGTTTCTTGTTACCTGCCCTGGAGCGTCCGGGTGCAAAGGTGCTGGTCATGTTGGTAGCTGTGCACACTACTGCGGTAAAGAAAGGGGGGGGGGAGGGGCACCCAGAAACCGGCTGCAGAGGGGGACTTTGGGACAAGTCCGGTAGCTCCCAAAGCAGTGCTCGGGCCACAAGTGTCCAGGGGACAAGGGAGCACAGTCGGTTTGTTGGTACCTGGCTGAGGGGGCTCGGGTGCAGAGCAAAGAGGTCGGCTGTGCTCTGTGTGTGTCCTAGAGCCTTGCGGTCGTCAGTCTCACCGGTTGAGGATGCAAAATCAGGACAGCTAGTCTACTCTCTAAGTGGGTCTCTGAGGTGCTGACGTCCCTCTACGGCTTCTCTGTGTCGTCCGGATTGGACTCTCACGGTCTTGGCTTGCTGCAAGGGTTCTGGTACCCTAGGTATTGGTCCTGTGCGCCTCCGGTTGGTCCTGGTGTCCTCAAACTTGGTGTGGGTGGACAGGTCTGACCTTCAGGACCACAGGTACCTCTTCCTGGGGGGCTGCGGCGTCTGGCTGGCTGGTGAACTGCAACTTAGTAAACCAGACTTTGCTTGTCTGTGCCTGCGGACTGCAGGGGCGTAGCTCCTCTACTCCAAGGGAGATTACTTGGCAATTTATGAAGCCTGGCAGTCTCCCGGGGTTCTTGGAAGATAGCTGCAGGACGAGTCGCTGCTCATGGTTGTCGAGATTTGGCAAGGTTTGGTGCCAAAAGTCCACAGCAGTCTTCTGTTCTCTCTCTTTCTTGTAGCTCTCGTTGCCCTCTTCTTCCTGATCCGTCGAATCCGAGTTCCTAGTGTCGGGGGTTCCACCTAAATTTTCAATTTAGTGGTGTTACAGGAGAGTGACGGGGAGTAGTCAGTGGCCAACTTACCTTAAGGGTGTCTACACGCTTCATACGACCGTTCCCTGTTGGAAGTGGGCATAACCCTGACCCAGAAAGCCGAATTCCGCCAAAACTAAAATGGTGGAATTCTAAAAGTCTTGTTCACTTCAGGGAGCCTACCTTACTGGTGCTACTAGCCTTAGAAGGGAGGCATGCAGATAGAGTAAGCCTTAAGGGATTAGTACCCTGCTTAGTTTAAAAATGTGAGTGCCTATTTTAAAATCAAAGAAAGATCAAATCTAAGAAAGCAGTGTGACCATAAAAGCAGAGTCCATTTTGAGGTGAAAGTGCAAATGCTCATTTGAGCAGTCTAGGACAATGCATTATGAAACATTAAGGTGCAAGTGTTAATTTATAAAATCTAGTTTTATAAAATTTAGTGTGCCTGGCCTCCTTCTCCATGGTGGAAGATGTCTTAATAGGGTAATAGTCCCAGCCTATATTTCAGGACGTGTGCCTTGGCCTGGGTACTGTATATTTCTCTTAGGTAGCCTTGTTTAATTTTGAAGTGTCATCCACCCATGACTACACTTGGACAGTCTTTGACTGTACCCATGGGGAGCAGGGGCAAGACTGATTTGCATATGGCTGGGTACAAACTGGGGTGGTGTGGTGAGCAAAAAAACAATTGTTTAAACCCAGATCTGTGACTTAGGGTGAATGTTTGATTTGTTCAGCATTCAGTCCAGCATCTGTTCTTTTTGCTCATTGTTATATGACGCAAGCATCCTGTCCCATTCCTTCGACCAAAGGTACAAGATGTCATTCTCGTGGTCTTGTAAATCCTCGTTAGTTTGACCAACATGGTTGTCTGATTTCCCTTCTTGCTCGTCACAATGGAAGGAATTGTCACGGCCACAGCGCAGCCCTGCGGAGTTAGACTGCTGTTGTTGTAAGTCAACTTACTTGTACTCCAATGTTTAAATATTATCAGTTTGCAGTGATTTCACTCAGAAACCACAAATGAAGACTTAACTTAGCGCATTCTAAATAAAATCACCGAGCTTGTATTCAGATCTCCAACGTGTCGAACGCTTTAACACTTCACCCCAAACAAAGATGGCCAACACGTGGGGTCACAGTGTGTGACCTCGCAAGACAAGAGTGGCGCAGCCTCTTGCGTCGGGATCTGTGCATTGTTAGACCGTGGTTGCATGTAGGCGCACGCACCTGACTCAGCTCCCTGCTTGTGAGCTTGTCGGCAGGGGTACGCACTGCCACGGTAACACTACTTTATTCCTAAGGTACAGAGCCATAGCACCTCAGTCCCTCACATAGTCGGTAAGAACTCTCGTGACATCACTAGAATTAGAACCCCCAGTTGAAAGATAATAACATGAGCCCACTACAGGTTACACTTGTGGTGACCTCATTATTCCTAGTCCAGTGGCTCTCTCCTATTCCTTCACAATTCCCACTGTGCCATTGGTTAATTCATCAACACCTGTATGCATTTCAGAGAGGAAGCTGGTGAGGGATGCACATACAAGCAGCGGAAGGGGATGTGGTCCTGTGTATATTCTCTTGAATGAGTGCAATTGACTGTCTAGAAGTTTTCTTAAGAGGTAGGCTTATGTATGGTCTCTAGGTGGTAGGATACCCACACATTGTGAATAGAAAGAACCTACAGAATAAGAGGAGCAGAGTCACCATCAAGGTGTCTTAAAACGTATATGTGCCTTCTAAAGGTAGGTATTTGCTGCTGTTGCATATGTTTGTGATGTTTAAATGTGAAGAGCTAATATCACTTAGACTACATTATTTAACTTTGTTAGTTAAGGGAGACTGACTAAGTGGAATGTTATGTAACAGGCTCTTGGGCCACGGATTCAAATGTTTAGCACTGTTAAAATAAGAAGAATGCGCTTGTATTTAAGACTTTTCTTAATATATATTGCTCTTCCTATAGGAAACGGAATGACAAAATTGAGTGGCTGGTGGGTTGCATAGCTGAACTTTCTGAAGCAGAGGAAAACATGTTACTCCGTCATGGAGAAAATGATTTCAGTGTCATGTATTCCACAAGGAAGAACTGTGCTCAACTCTGGCTTGGCCCGGCAGCATTCATCAACCATGGTGGGTGATTTAACACTTGATGCACTGTAAGCGCTTTCCAATCTGTCCTCGACGTATTGCGATAGTACTTTGCAGTAGCATTATTTGCTAAATATGAGATAATTGATCTGATGCCGCCTTCTGGCAATCACCTTCACTTCCTTTGAATAGGAAAGGCTAGTGTCCAGTAAATTCAGATTTATCGACTTATTTATGCCAACTTTCTTGACATGTAAGGTGAAAAAGCTCATAAATGTTTGGTAGTTATGATTTTTGTAATTTTCTCAGTAATAAACATTCTACTTCTGCCCGCTGCTGCCCACTTTTCTGGCCAGGTTGGGAATTGTTTTGCAGCTGTTTCTTAACAAGGAAACTGTCTTGTCATAGATGGTCCCAAGTGTGAGTGTGTGTCAGTAGTGCACCACAACCATTGTGTGAAAAACTATTCTGATTTTTCCACCTTTTAGTAGGACGCAGATATCGGCATCTTCCAACATCTCACCTTTATTAGATGGCTCTTAAGAATTTTGCTCTTACATGAACAGGGATTATTTAGGTTTCTGTCTATTTTTGATCAACTTAATAAATTAATACCTTCCTCCTACTGATGCATGCAATGCTTAAAGCATCACATTGGATGTAAAGGATTGTTCTCTGCTGCAGAACCAGAGACTGCTTTTTTGTCTGCGAATCTTTCATCTGGTACGTTCTTAGTATTCTCTGCTGGAATAAGGTCAAGGTTACAGAGAAATTCTTATAATGAGGGATTCGGTAATGAGCACACACATTTATGAGCAACAAGATCAGTGATAGGTTTGACTCTTATTCCGTGTCCATCGATCTGCTGTTCGAGAAGTGTATCTTTAAAGCACACACATTTTCAAATGTCTCTCTGATGAAAACTTTTAAATCTCAAGGTTTGGAAGCCTGAGGCATTCGGTGATGTAGAACTCCTCGTGTTATTCTGAATGCGCCATAAACGAGTACTCTTGCCTGAAATTCATTTAAAAAAAATATATATATGCTTTTTGCTATTGTGTGCTATCCCTGTAAATGTGCTGCTAAAATTGATGGGGGAACAGGGGCTTTTTAGTCTATTGTTTTGTAAATCTTCCTGCTTGCTTATTGCTGATTTTAAACCCACCCGGGAAGTGGGCGGGCTGGGGGGTTCCCAGGGCTTTACTGACATTCCAGCATCCTCTTGGCTGGCATTCGAGCAGGCACACCTGTTAAAGTGGCCTTGCTCACAATTTCTTTGTTTTTTGCCGCCACCTTGAGGCTTCGAAAGACTGCTCTGTTAGCCGGCTAGTCACTTTTCTCACACCCCTATATCAGGATGACCATAGCACGGGCGTGCCAAAGGCAAGTTGAAGGTGTGCCAAAGGCAAGCCCGTCTGTGCCCGAACAGGCTCAGGGGCCAAGGACCCCGCCCCTTTTGGGTCTAATTTGAGGATATTTTCAGCTTAATAATTGAAAGTTCTCTGGCCTAAGTGCTTTGTTGCCTGTCGAGCTTCACTTGATTTATCTAGGAGTGCTTTAAATGCACCTTTTGTAACTTCACTAGATCCTCAAACTACCCAGGTGGGTAGCACAACAGGGTGTGTTCCTTTGGGACACTTGCGGGGGAATATGGAGAAGGCTGTTTTGCATTCTGAAGCGAACAGTAAGTTTCTCTTTTACAACATCAATGTGCACTCTCTTCCCAGACATCAGCAAGTTTTCTACTATTTTGTGGTGGACCATATGCCAGATGCCATGTTTCTGACAGAAACCTGGCTTCATGAGGCCTCTATGCCAGATGTTATAGCGGCCCTCCCCGAAGGTTATTCCATTAGGAGGAGGGGCAGACCAAATAAATTGGGTGGAGAGATCGGCGTCCCGTTTAAAAATATATATAAATGCAAAATTCAAGAATTATCTGTTCCTCATTGTGAAGCGGTCCCCTTGTTGGAACTGAATTTACTTTACCTGGCATTTTAATATATCGTCCCCTGGGTTATGCAGGAAATTGGTGCACATGGTTCCCTGATATTTTAGCCCCCCTCATTCTAAAATCTGCTAATTTAATTCTAATAGGAGACCTTAATATTCACCTCGAAGATAGTTTCTGTGGCGCTGGGAAAACTCTGATAGAAGTCGTTAATGCCCCCAACCTGACTCTTATAAATTCTACTCCAACTCATATAGCAGGTCATCTTCTGGACCTGAGCTTTTTTAACTTAAAAAATCTTGCACTACTACTACGGTGCCCCTAATGTGGTCGGATCATCATGCCGTCCCGTTTAGTATTTCAACCACATTGGCTCTCTGTAGAGAGAAAGGCAGATCTCCGGGCAGGTTCAGAACCTGGTCGAGACTGGATACTTCAGTACTTAATTCCTAACTGAGGAGCACAATGCCTAACTTTGCCCAGGTAGCTGTGAGTGATCAGCCTATAATTGGCGCTTGGCTGCAGAACTCATTGGATGAGGTTCTGCTTTCGAAACTTGTCCGGACTCCTCCTCCGGCTCCCTGGTTCACTGAGGCGCATTGTGCTGAGAAAACTAGATGCAAAGGTTTCAAGAGAGCTTGGAGGTCTAAATATGATGAAGAATCCAAACTTAAGTATAAAGATGAACTGAAACTCTTTCACGCACTTTGTAGAACTGCCCGCACTACCTTTTATTCAAACCAAATTGCCTCCGCACAGAACTGGCCCAAAACACTGTTTAGGGTAGTCCACGAACTTTGACCCCTACAAGGTGCCTCCCCCCCCTTACTTTCCCAAAGTGAAGAAGTGGCCCTTTAAAATAAAAAAAAAAGGTAGAGGGTATTCAACTCACACTTAAACTGGAGGGACATGTTCGGCCTCTGCAGTGCCTCATGACGTCGTCTTAAGCTATGGAGGATCCCATCCGGTTAGTCATAACTCTCACCTCTTCATCCCCTACACCTGCCAGCCAGAAACTCAACGCATGGTGGTACATTGGATCTGCTATTACTCGGATCACTAATATGGTCCATAAAATCATGCTCTCCCACAGACTCTCTCCCTCCATCCAAACATCTTGCTTTGGATACTGACATTCTGCTGTTATTGCTGGACCTTCTGATCTCCTCCCTACAGGTAGGGTGCATTCTAGAACCATTAAAACATGCCATGGGTTTGTCCCTCTTGAAAAAACCTAACCTGGCCTCTAAATTGGTCCAATTATAGACCTGTTTCTAGCATTGGTTGAGTGTATTAAAAAGTGTAGGAAAACAAGACCTGACACCAGCTACAGCTGAATATCGGCTGGTGTTGTCATTTCTGGAGCCTTGACTGGAGTTGCATGATGCTTCCTGGCGGGCCTGGAGAGCTAATGCCAGGGGAAAAACTTTCCAGATTTACTCTGGCATGTGGGGATTTTAATGAAAGGAAGAATCGGCATGATGATATAGTATCCACCAGAAAGAGATGTTCGAGGCATATGAGCTGTAGATCATATGCTTGTGCATAGATCGCCATCTAGTGTTGGGTCCGGATGTTTGCACTTTGTTTTTCTTCGAAGAAGTCTTTCCAGTCACGAGGTAGGTGACTCCTCCTTTCGGTGATAGTGCGCATGGGCATCCACTCCATTGTTAGATTGTTTTTTTCCGCCATAGGGTTCGGATGTGTATTGATGCGCTCCGGTTCGGCACCGTTTCTCGGACCCCTTCAACGCGCAATCCATACCCTCAGCAGTATTGTTATCGATCGCGGTTCCCCATTCTTCGCGTATTGCTTCAATTTTAAAACCTTTGATCGGAAAACTCGTGGAAGGCCGTCGGGCCTACCCGCGCCGACCGCTCTAGCAGTCGATGGACGGACTCCCTTCAAGTTATGTCCCGGGTGTCGTGCTAAATTTCCACGCACCGACTTGCACGAAGTGTGCAACCTCTGTCTGTCCCCGGAACACGACGAGAAAGTCTGCGACGCGTGCCGATCCTTCCGATCAAAAAAGACTCTTCATGATCGTCGGGCTCGACGTCACGAGATGCAACAGCAAAGCGGCTCCGCACCGGACATCTTCGGCGAAGCTTCCGACTCCGAACATCACGCCCAAGGAGCCGAAGAAGAAGAACCCTTCTCCGTGTCCGAGGCCGACTCAGACGTTGAAGAAGAGGAGCAAGTTACTCCGGGTCAGTGTACCGTGAGTAAAAACAACCCCTTGCCCCCCCCAACAGCCTAAGACAAAGACTCCGGTCCCTCCTCTGCCTTCGGGCCAAGGTCGGCACCGACAAAAAGTTTCCGACGCCCCGCCCTCGGGCCCAGCTCCGAAACATAAAGAAAAACCTTCCAGTTCAGGCTCAAACTGGACTCATCTTGGTGCCGACCCAACACCTTCTGCACCGAAACACAAGTCCAAGCCGGCGCCGAAAGGCTCGGAGCCGAAACCTTTGACACCAAAACAGGCAACCAAGGAAAAAGAGACTCCGTCTAAAGAGCCTCGGTCCGATCACTCCATTTCGGATCCGAAACAGAAAAAGTTTGTGATTCACCCTGATACAGGCCATATTCAGGCTACTTTACCAAAAAAGAGGAAATTGGACTTACCAGAGGACTACCACATTCCTCTAAAGAAGAAAAGTGCGGGTACTAACCCTTCCCCTCCTTACATCCCACCTACTTCTCCTACTAATCCCAATTTACTTATTTCACTTGAAAATTCATCACCACCACCAACTTCACCTAACCCACAAGATGATGGGGATGACAACCAAGATCCCCCACAAGACACTGATCCTTGGCAGGATTATCACACTGATCCAGATAATGATCCAGATGTGTACCCCTCAAGGCCCTCCCCACCAGATAATAACATTGAATACGTTGAGCTCCTTAATAGAGCTGCTCAATATCATGGGGTGGAGTTACATTCAGAACCATTAGAGCAGGATTTCCTCTTTGAGACTCTTAGTTCCTCTCACAGAGTCACTCATACATTACCTATGCTCAAAGGTATGTTAAAGCACACTGAGGACATTTTCAAAGACCCTGTCAGAGCAAGAATTATTACTCCTAGGGTGGAGAAAAAATATAAGCCCGCACCCACCGACCCTACATACATCTAAGGTCAATTACCTTTAGACTCTCTTGTAGTTTCTAATGCTCGCAAGAGAGCCAATTCCCAAACATCAGGTGAAGCTCCTCCTCCAGATAAGGAGTCCAAGCTCATTGACGCCTCAGGCAAAAGAGTAGCTTCACAAGCAGCTAACCATTGGCGTATTGCCAATGCTCAAGCTTTGTTAGCTCGTTATGACAGGGCTCACTATGATGAGTTAGAGAAACTCGTTGTAGTTCATACCCGACGAACACAAGACTAAGGCTAATGACCTTTATCAAGAGGGTAAACTCATTACAAATACCTCTATCAGGTGTGCCCTAGATGCGACAGACACAGCAGCCTGTACAATTATCACCAGTGTACTCTTACGAAGGCATGCTTGGTTCAGAATTTCAGGTTTCAAACCTGAGGTGCAAACCTCCATCCTCAACCAACCCTTTGATAAGGAACAGCTCTTTGGACCAGCAGTTGACACCTCGCTGGAAAAAATGAAAAAAGATACAGAGGTCGCAAAGTCCATGGGGGCTTTGCAGTCACCCTCCAATAGGGGTTCCTTTCGCCGCTCCTTTTACAGGGGTGGCTCTAAAAACTATATCCACCGACACTACCTCCTCCTCTTACAAGGGTAATACTCAATCCCCCTCACCAAAGGGTTATTTCAGAGAAGCTTTTAGAGGTAACAATGGCAAGGGAAGAGGCCGGGGCAACTCCACACGCTCTTCCCCCTCCAACAACAAACAGTGACTTCCTTCCTGAACCCCCCGATAATTCCACTCCTGTCGGGGGATGTCTCTTCCAATTTCTCCCTGTCTGGAACTCCATCACTTCAGACAAATGGGTACTGCAAATTATCCAATATGGTTACTGCCTGGAACTTACAGCCAATCCCCCAAATATCCTTCCACGACCACATGCAATGTCGCCGGAACATCTCTCACTCTTAAAGCAAGAGGTTCTCTCTCTCCTAGGAAAACAAGCTATAGAACCAGTCCCATTACAATACCAAGGGACCGGGGTATACTCCCTATACTTCTTAATTCCCAAAAAGGATGGCTCGTTAAGACCCATATTAGACCTCAGACAACTAAATCTCTACATCCAATCAGACCACTTTCACATGGTCACACTACAGCAGGTTCTCCCGCTCCTTCAACAAGGCGACTTCCTGTCCACTCTGGATCTAAAGGACGCCTAGTTCCATATTCCCATTCACCCGGCTCACCGCTAATACCTCAGGTTTATAGTAGACGGCCAACATTATCAATTCAAAGTTCTCCCCTTCGGAGTAACTACAGCACCCAGGGTTTTCACAAAGTGTCTAGCAGTAGTCGCGGCTCATCTAAGACCGCACATTCACGTCTTCCCCTACCTAGATGACTGGCTAATAAAAGCCAGCTCGCAACAGAGCTGCCTACGCCACACTCGAAAAACAGTCCAACTGCTTCACGACCTCGGGTTCACTGTAAACTTCACAAAGTCTCATCTCCAACCATCCAACACACAAGTGTATCTAGGAGCCACAATAGACACTCAAAAAGCTCTATCGTGTCCCAGCCCAGTGAGGATCTGCAACATGCAGACTCTAATATCGCAGTTTCAACGTCAACACTCACTACCAGCTCGAGTGTTCATGCAATTGCTAGGAATGATGGCCTCTTGCATTTTAATAGTTCCTTACGCAAGATTCCAAATGCGTCCCATACAAGAATGCTTAGCACGTCAGTGGAACCAGGCTCAAGGTCAGTTATCAGATCTAGTGTTGGTGGATGGCCGCACTCATCGCTCTCTGCAGTGGTGGAACATACAAAACCTTTCCAAGGGGCGGCCATTCGTCGACCCGGTTCCTCACATAGTGCTAACAGCAGATGCATCGCTCACTGGTTGGGGAGCTCATCTTCAAAAACATACCATTCAGGGCATGTGGAGTCCCCATCAAAGGCAACTCCACATAAACCATCTAGAACTGCTAGCAATTTTTCTAGCGTTGAAAGCATTTCAACTTCATCTAGCAGGCAAAGCTGTCGCACAGACAACATGACAGCAATGTACTACATACAAAAATAGGGAGGGACACCCTCTCTCCAGCTCACAGCTAGCCCAGAGCATCTGGAGATGGGCCGTACCTCAAAAAATATATCTCCTTGCAGAACACCTCCCAGGAGTAAACAACCAGATTGCAGATCTGCTCAGTCGTCAACGATAGCAGATACACAAATGGGAACTCCACCCTCAAGTTCTCCTCCCATTCTTTCAAATGTGGGGCTTCCCAGAGATAGATCTGTTTTGCAGCATAGACGTCTGCTAGATTCACATAATGTGCATATTCCGCCATCTAGTGGTTGGAGTCGGAAAGTGCTTTTTTTTTTTTTTTCTGTTGTATGGTTGTGAAACCCGATTTCTGTGGTGAGGCTACAACCCCCATTGTGTGTGTGCAAGCTCTCAGATTATTTCTTCCGCGGTGCACTGAAGACGTCTGAGAAAACACAGCAACAGACGCAGGCAAGAAGAAAAACCCACCGGAAACTCCGGAGAGAGAGGTGGTACCAAAGAAGGCTGCAAGAGGGGGGAAAATTTTCAAGCAAGCCTTTTTGGTGCTGCTCACTTGGTTCTTCATGCACCAGAGCAAGTACATTTTTCGCAGGCAGAATACAGTCTCCAAGTATTTGGGGGTGGTTCTGCAAGGAGCTGATGGTTCATCCGAAAACAAGGTAAGAATTTGCTCCTTTATATATAATATATGAGCAAAGCACGGATGAATGGCTCTAGGTACTAGCATTAAAACTTAAATTTCATTACAAGGTTGGAAAAATCCAACACATCTAGCATGCGGCACCTAAGGCAATGTGTCAATATGCTGTTTACACACTACATTTGTGTTTCTTTAAGTGGTTTGAAACGTATTTTTCATAGTTTTGCACTACGTTCAAAACGCGCAACACATCTACCATGCTGCGCCTCTGGCAATGTGTCAATGCGCTGGTTTTACACTACTTGTGTGTTTCTTTAGGTTATTTGAAACATATTTTTTCGTAGTTTGGTACTACGTTAAAAACGCACAGCACATCTACCATGCTGCGCCTCTGGCAATGTGCTGGTTATACACTACTTGTGTGATCGTTCAGTTATTTGAAACCTATTTTCATAGTTATTTTGTACTACGTTTGAAATGCACAACAGGGCCTCTTCCAGACAGCACAGCGCACAACAAGTCTGGGAACAATTATTCCCAAATCTTTTTTCCGTTCCTAACATAGCTAGGGCTCCAATGCGCACTAAGCTTACAGGGGGAAAACTAAACAAAGACAAGCATTGGCATAGCCAATAGGTCTCGCCTTTGGGACCTTATAAGTGTTTAGTTATCCAGCACAATATCCTTGGTGCAACAACATCAAGTATTGCATGGCTAAACACTTATAAGGTCCCAAAGGCGAGACCTATTGGCTATGCCAATGCTTGTTCTATTATTCAGACAGGCATACGGTTGGGATGTGAGTCTCCCATGCCCCTTTGCTCTCGGCACCATGTAACCTTTTTGGTGTATGTGCGCGTTATAACTTTGCTGTAACATAACATTAGCATTGTGTTCACTGCCCCACCACTGGCAATACATTATTACCACGTGTGATTCAAGCGATATAAACCAAGTCTATACAATATAGAGAGGATTCACTAGCCCCTCCTGTGAATAGATGCAGTAGAGTATGTTATCCCAGAAAGGTTGACTCCATTACTAAAGTGCAAATCAAAGCCTAAATCCGGTCTCTAATGTGTATCCAGAATAGGTCCTTGGCAACCGTTCATGAAATTACAGTGAATTCCAATCTCCTGGTAACAAGTTTCTGAGTGCAACAACTGAATGTCAAAATACTACCTAGCAAGGAACGCTCTGAACCATGAGGAACTTATACTTAATAGATCAAGATGGCTGGCACTCTGGAAAATGTAGTTTGTTTTGATTTCACTTGCACATTTTCAGTAGTGCAGGCACCGCAGCTGTAAAGCCTCCCACCAAACATCACTTACACTCTGGGTGTACTGCTCACCTCCTTTGCAGCAGAACAATTGCACCACTGAAATTTGGAGTGTGATCTCTGCTGTTTTGATGTTTGAAAATCTCAATACACAGATTTGACAAAAAATAACAACTCGTCCCCATAGGCACCACTGTTATTTTTACTATGATGCGCAGTGAGCCATGGCGTATAGCAAGGAAATAATCTTTTTACACAGTGACAAAATGTGAAACATTGAGCTGCACCAGGGCTTTAAGTGTGCCGGGTCTTGCCGATGCCCAGCACCGACAGTTCTAAAAAGCAGCTGCTGAGACGGGTCCCTATCTGGCTCTCCATTTTTGCCCTCACCCTCAGGGTGAAAAATAAATCTTGATGTGCAGCAGTATCACCACTTCACTGCTTTTGATTTAACTTCACAGAGACTCTTTTTAGTTATTTCAGTCTCATCATTTCAGAACTGAAGCATTTTCAATATTATATACCACAAAGCCGTGGTTGTTACTTTTTCCTGTGCATTACATCCATTGACAAAGCCAATAGTCCTGGCTTGTTGTAGGTATGATGTTACTTGCTGCATTATATATCTGGATACAATGACAGAAAAAACAAAATATCAGTCGGGCGGCACACTACGCAGCTAAGCAGAGATTTTTAGCTTTCATGTTTTAAGCCACGCCCTTGATTACATCGGCCACGCCCCTTTGAGAGTTTTTCATCCCACTCAAAGCTCTGGGCTGCACAATTTGTGCAATTTAATCCCCCCCCCACACTTAACATCATAGCAGTGAATTTCTTATTGGTGTGCTGAAGGGCCCCTACACCAAAAGGAATGAATTGTACGTCCGTGCCTATCGTCGGTCACATAACCCACCAAGACAGTCCGCATTCTGCCCGATGTCACGTACAACACTTTAACTGATAGAATCTTTTAATTTACTTAAAACAATGGCTTTGCATCGTGTCCTCAAACGTCACTTGAAAACATTTATCTACCAAAGTATTTTAAGGCAATCCTGCCATTGTACAGACAAAAGTGTATAATTGTGTTCAAGGATCTGTTTGAATAATAGAATTAAAAAATCACAAAAACACGGTGTCTCAATCCGAGCTTTCTTACCCCTCTTCACGTTTCAACACACACGACAGAAAAACACATGCTCTGTCTCAGCAAATCCTTCAAGCAGAAAGTGCTCTTTCCTCGGTTTTCGTTTCGCAGCGCTTGTTGTTACGACGATAACATATGGTGAGCAGCTTTGTTCCCTGGATGAATTGTTGACAACAGACGGACAATTAATTGTTCTCTGAGAAAGTGCGTTTTATCCAGTTTGTTAGTCTGCGTCTCAACTGATAGATATATTATCCAATTAACACGGACCCGAAAGGAACACTTCAGCCTCTGAGGCGATAAAACCTCAGGAACCAGAGCAGCTCAGGAGCGCGATCAAAGCGTGTGCAAAATGGGCTTTTAGAACAAAAGAAACTGAATACAAAAAAAAAATCAAGCTGATATTTCAAAGAAACGCTTTGAGGAAACTTTGACACACTCCTGATCTGAACCTCTGTAACAAGCGAGATTTAACCTCACATCCAACCTGACAGAACATCAAAAGAAAACTGGTACTAATGCGATTCCATGCAATGCTCCATTTTACCCTCAATGAAAGAATAACAAGCATTGGCCGCGCGGCCGTGAAAGTAATCGCGAGGAAGAGGGTTTTCGAAGTGCAAACAGTGGCTTTTGCTGGCGACCAGCTTGCGTTCACGCGAGCGTCCAGATGGCGAGGGAAGCCATATGGCGCCTGATCGCGCGTGCACGCTCGCGTGAACGCAGGCTAGTCGCCAGCAAAAGCCACTATTTGCACTTCCAAAACCCGCTTACTAAAAGTCTCGCCAGAGCAGCGCATGCGCGCTGGCTCAGGCGAGACCTAAAAAACAGGGGTGTTTTTTCTTTACTTGAAACAGGATTTAAGGGATATTTGAACAAGATCCAGGCTTTCGCAGTAGAAGCCTCCCAAAGATGTTTTCACATATCAACGGAGAAAACAGGCAATAAGCCATCAAAAAATTATTTGGACTCGCAGAAATACAAGCCTTTTTTGTTATCGCAAACATTAAATATCTGGGCTCAACACTTCTAACGCGGCACCATATGCAGCTCACGTCTGCAAAAGGTTTTGCTAAGCAAATGGACGGAGGGGTCATAAAACCCCCGCCCCCCACTCCACTTCAAAAGCAAAGACAAGGAATTCTTCGGGTCCAGCAAGGGGACCCCATAAAACTTGTGCTTATTTCAAGGAAGCACATTCCTCAAAACAAGCAGAGCAGTGAGGCCCCAGCAACAACATCGATCGTTCGTTGACTATTACCAGGGCTCTCATGCATATTAAAACACACATTAACAAGGGGGAAAAATGCAACAGTTTGCATTCTCTATGTCCGTCAAAACATACAAGTTCACTGCAAAACTTTTAATGTTTATAAAGCAACAGTTCACAACTACACTATCCTGGTGCCTCAAACACGCATTAGCACGTGGACCAGTGCTACATTTACCATGTTGCATAGGTGATAAACTAACAAGGATACAGAACAAGTACAATATTTATGCGACATATTTTTTACATTAGATCGCAAAATATTTATTAACAGCTGATGCTATATAACACACAGTTAAGTAGCGTATGGCCCTAAATAACACACTATGGCTGGGACTATGTCAATATTTACCAGTTACTGCGGTAACTTCAAGAAAATTTTATAAACTCGACGCATAGCATTGCAACATGCAATGTGACTGATCAATATTTACCAGTTACCTCGGCAAATTCAAGAAATTTAATAAACTTGCTGCTTAGCATTGCAACATGCCATGCAAAGGAGGGACCTCGTACTACAAGTTATAAATACACGCAGTATTGCAGCATTACCTGCTAAGCCTCTACAAACTCTAAGGTGGCAATGGGAGGTTACTATTATATGTTAACCTTCTTATACCAACAAAACCAGGTGCACTGGATCAAAAACAAATACAATTTGGCTCGTACCCAAAAGCACATGGCCTAGGCCTACATATACTCGGGTACATACGGGCATGCACATTTCCTTTCAGAGTTACCCCCATCAAAGGCGCGGTAATAAAACATACGGATTTATAATTATTCTACACCAAATAACAATGCACAAATAATTATCCCAACAAGGTATAGTTATATATATTTATATGCATATGTTCGCACATTATATATAGCTAGGTATTTCATGGTATACTGTGGACACAGGCGAAACGTTACCAAAAACCGCAAAGAAATAAAGAGAATCTCTTTTAATCCAAACCGGAGTCCTCGTGTTGGTATCCAGGGACTGGAGGGAAACTGGAGCTGGTGTGTGTGTGTGTGTGTGTGTGTGTGTGTGTGTGTGTGTGTGTGTGTGTGTGTGTGTGTGTGTGTGTGTGTGTGTGTGTGTGTGTGTGTGTGTGTGTGTGTGTGTGTGTGTGTGTGTGTGTGTGTGTGTGTGTGTGTGTGTGTGTGTGTGTGTGTGTGTGTGTGTGTGTGTGTGTGTGTGTGTGTGTGTGTGTGTGTGTGTGTGTGTGTGTGTGTGTGTGTGTGTGTGTGTGTCAACAACGTTCCACCACGATATATATAGAAACACACCATCAAATACTTATGTACATATGAATATATATATAGACTGTTTATATATATATATATATTTATGCTCCCAATGTTGCCCAAGCTTTGAGCAGCACTCCGCACAGATGAAAGGTGTAAAGCCTTTATTTTGAGGTATTGAAAGCAGCAGGCAGATGTCAGCTTGTACTGTTAATAAAGGCTTGCCACCTTTCGCTGGTGTCCGAGTGCAACTCAATTGTGCGGGCAAACGGAGCGTTTATATCAGGCGGCTGCCCAGTCGCCGACTTTGCACCACCCCAGGAACTGAGGGGGCCACGCGACCTGGTATATACCGAGCCACTTCGTGGGACACTTGTTTGGGATTAGAGCTGCCACCTGCTGGTTGGGGGCCCATCCGAGGGCTTGGAACTGCTTTCTTCAGTAATTAGTGTGCCCATCTGTGGACTGAATTATCAGGACTCCGTCTACCACAATGCCTTGCCGGGGTCAGTGGACCAGCCCATCTGGGGGTGTGGAAATCGGCATTGTTTAAAGGGAAACAGAGACTGATGCGCACGTTTCAGTCCTGCTACGGCCTTTGAAGAAGGAAGTTAATCTTCCGAAACGCGTCCGGTATGCTGCGGGAGTGACTGTATTTGAAAGCAGCAGGCAGATGTCAGCTTGTACTGTTAAATAAAGGCTTGCCACCTTTCGCTGGTGTCCGAGTGCAACTCAATTGTGCGGGCAAACGGAGCGTATATATATATATATATATATCTATATATATATATACACATATATACACACATATAAGCTCTCTTTACCACTAACACACACCGCATTACACCGGTGTTAAAGGTGAGACAGGGGGTTTCTCTACAGAGCACATAACTGCCTCTTTTAAACCCAGTCACACAAGACATTAACACATACCAACTCCCTCCTCCATTCGCCACTACGGTGCTTCACAACCCTGTTTTACAACAGGGATGATTTTATTTATTTATTTGTGAAGTTTTATATAGCGCTGGCTAGACCCGGAGGTATCAGAGCGCTTTACATGAGGATCAGAGCGTTAAAGGTTATATAATTACATCAATTACAGGCTTCAAGTAAAGACATAGGAGAAAACAAAAACATGAGATGCGGGGGAGGGAAAGAAACACAACGGGGCGACGAGGAAAACAATGTCAGATGTCCGGCTGGGTAGGTGTCGGCTGAGGGGGTGAACCAAAGCCAAGACCCCTATATAGCTGCATAGGACAGCTCCACCGGGTATCAACCAAGGTTGCTCGGGCTCCGAGGTAAGTACAAACAGTTATGGTATCCGCCATGGGGGCATCGTCAAAGTTCCATCGAAAGGCACCAGCCCTGGTGTTACTGGGAAGCGCCGTCCGCTACATTCTCCAGCACGCCCCCCCGGACAAAAGTGGTGAGAGGAGAGGTGGAAGGGGCAGATTCCAAGGTCAGCAGATTGTAGGACAACCCATTGTTCCTGCCTTCAAACCTCTTGGCGGGGGTGAAGCTGAAGAGGAGTTGTGCCTAGAGACCTGATCCTCATCAGACTTTAGTCCTCTATAGTCCCCCACAGATGCGTCCTCTTCTGCTGGGCCGTGAGTCGCCCCTCTGGTTTGTAACCGTATGGATGATGATTGTGTAGTGGTGCCTATTTGTTGGGTGGGAACCAAGCCTGCGGCGGAAGTCAGGAAGGGGCGACCATCTTAAGGTCAGGCACTTGGTGTGGTTCTGTGCGTGCCAGCGAGATGATTCCACAATCCACCCCAAAAAGGGCCTGCACATAGAAGCACTATACGCGCTTCTTACACATACCGGGCTACTTCTAATAAGGGAATAAGTTTCACACAAGAAAACTTACTATCCCCTAAATACAAGTGCATATCTTAAGACGCTACACAGCATCTTTACATCACACAGCATATATGTGCAACACAACAAGGTGTTTACCACAACAACAGAGGCGAGGCATGTCATCGCGCACACGTTTATTGGGCGTGGCGACCCAAAAGGTAAGTCCGCTCCTAACACAGAAACTAATCTTCACACCATAAGGGAGCCGGCAACTCTTCCAGGGCAGTTGACCGCGACCTCCAAATCTATCACATAAGGCCGGCAACTGAGGTTGACTGCTATCTTTAGGGACACCGTAAGGGAACCGGCAACTCTTCCAGAGGAGTTGACCGCAAGTTCCAAAGGTATTGTATGCCTGGGAAGGGTTGTGTTCAATACCCTCCAGGAGCGCGAGCGTGAGTCTGAGGCTGTGTGTGCTGGACGCTAAGAAATTGTTTTTAGCATCTTTTAACTTGGTACGTTTTAAATTGTTGCATATTTGCACTTTTCATACTGTTTCTGGCATTAATCCCTGATTAATCCTACCTGACAGATCGGCTACTCAGTCCAATCCCAATTTGCTCCATCACTGAAGCCGCCTTACGCCGACCGGCACTGAGGCCGGGGCTGGGGGTGGTGAGCGGCGGCCATTGGGAGGTTAGCGGGCTAGTTGCTGTCAGGGGCGCCATAAAACACGCATGCTGACGCGACCGCGCAGCATTGTATGCCTGGGAAGGGTTGTGTTCAATACCCTCCAGGAGCGCGAGCGTGAGTCTGAGGCTGTGTGTGCTGGACGCTAAGAAATTGTTTTTAGCATCTTTTAACTTGAGTACGTTTTAAATTGTTGCATATTTGCACTTTTCATACTGTTTCTGGCATTAATCCCTGATTAATCCTACCTGACAGATCGGCTACTCAGTCCAATCCCAATTTGCTCCATCACTGAAGCCGCCTTACGCCGACCGGCACTGAGGCCGGGGCTGGGGGTGGTGAGCGACGGCCATTGGGAGGTTAGCGGGCTAGTTGCTGTCAGGGGCGCCATAAAACACGCATGCTGACGCGACCGCGCAGCATTGTATGCCTGGGAAGGGTTGTGTTCAATACCCTCCAGGAGCGCGAGCGTGAGTCTGAGGCTGTGTGTGCTGGACGCTAAGAAATTGTTTTTAGCATCTTTTAACTTGGTACGTTTTAAATTGTTCCATATTTGCACTTTTCATACTGTTTCTGGCATTAATCCCTGATTAATCCTACCTGACAGATCGGCTACTCAGTCCAATCCCAATTTGCTCCATCACTGAAGCCGCCTTACGCCGACCGGCACTGAGGCCGGGGTTGGGGGTGGTGAGCGACGGCCATTGGGAGGTTAGCGGGCTAGTTGCTGTCAGGGGCACCATAAAACACGCATGCTGACGCGACCGCGCAGCATTGTATGCCTGGGAAGGGTTGTGTTCAATACCCTCCAGGAGCGCGAGCGTGAGTCTGAGGCTGTGTGTGCTGGACGCTAAGAAATTGTTTTTAGCATCTTTTAACTTGAGTACGTTTTAAATTGTTGCATATTTGCACTTTTCATACTGTTTCTGGCATTAATCCCTGATTAATCCTACCTGACAGATCGGCTACTCAGTCCAATCCCAATTTGCTCCATCACTGAAGCCGCCTTACGCCGACCGGCACTGAGGCCGGGGCTGGGGGTGGTGAGCGACGGCCATTGGGAGGTTAGCGGGCTAGTTGCTGTCAGGGCGCCATAAAACACGCATGCTGACGCGACCGCGCAGCATTGTATGCCTGGGAAGGGTTGTGTTCAATACCCTCCAGGAGCGCGAGCGTGAGTCTGAGGCTGTGTGTGCTGGACGCTAAGAAATTGTTTTTAGCATATTTTAACTTGGTACGTTTTAAATTGTTGCATATTTGCACTTTTCATACTGTTTCTGGCATTAATCCCTGATTAATCCTACCTGACAGATCGGCTACTCAGTCCAATCCCAATTTGCTCCATCACTGAAGCCGCCTTACGCCGACCGGCACTGAGGCCGGGGCTGGGGGTGGTGAGCGACGGCCATTGGGAGGTTAGCGGGCTAGTTGCTGTCAGGGGCGCCATAAAACACGCATGCTGACGCGACCGCGCAGCATTGTATGCCTGGGAAGGGTTGTGTTCAATACCCTCCAGGAGCGCGAGCGTGAGTCTGAGGCTGTGTGTGCTGGACGCTAAGAAATTGTTTTTAGCATCTTTTAACTTGGTACGTTTTAAATTGTTGCATATTTGCACTTTTCATACTGTTTCTGGCATTAATCCCTGATTAATCCTACCTGACAGATCGGCTACTCAGTCCAATCCCAATTTGCTCCATCACTGAAGCCGCCTTACGCCGACCGGCACTGAGGCCGGGGCTGGGGGTGGTGAGCGACGGCCATTGGGAGGTTAGCGGGCTAGTTGCTGTCAGGGGCGCCATAAAACACGCATGCTGACGCGACCGCGCAGCATTGTATGCCTGGGAAGGGTTGTGTTCAATACCCTCCAGGAGCGCGAGCGTGAGTCTGAGGCTGTGTGTGCTGGACGCTAAGAAATTGTTTTTAGCATCTTTTAACTTGGTACGTTTTAAATTGTTGCATATTTGCACTTTTCATACTGTTTCTGGCATTAATCCCTGATTAATCCTACCTGACAGATCGGCTACTCAGTCCAATCCCAATTTGCTCCATCACTGAAGCCGCCTTACGCCGACCGGCACTGAGGCCGGGGCTGGGGGTGGTGAGCGACGGCCATTGGGAGGTTAGCGGGCTAGTTGCTGTCAGGGGCGCCATAAAACACGCATGCTGACGCGACCGCGCAGCATTGTATGCCTGGGAAGGGTTGTGTTCAATACCCTCCAGGAGCGCGAGCGTGAGTCTGAGGCTGTGTGTGCTGGACGCTAAGAAATTGTTTTTAGCATCTTTTAACTTGGTACGTTTTAAATTGTTGCATATTTGCACTTTTCATACTGTTTCTGGCATTAATCCCTGATTAATCCTACCTGACAGATCGGCTACTCAGTCCAATCCCAATTTGCTCCGTCACTGAAGCCGCCTTACGCCGACCGGCACTGAGGCCGGGGCTGGGGGTGGTGAGCGACGGCCATTGGGAGGTTAGCGGGCTAGTTGCTGTCAGGGGCGCCATAAAACACGCATGCTGACGCGACCGCGCAGCATTGTATGCCTGGGAAGGGTTGTGTTCAATACCCTCCAGGAGCGCGAGCGTGAGTCTGAGGCTGTGTGTGCTGGACGCTAAGAAATTGTTTTTAGCATCTTTTAACTTGAGTACGTTTTAAATTGTTGCATATTTGCACTTTTCATACTGTTTCTGGCATTAATCCCTGATTAATCCTACCTGACAGATCGGCTACTCAGTCCAATCCCAATTTGCTCCATCACTGAAGCCGCCTTACGCCGACCGGCACTGAGGCCGGGGCTGGGGGTGGTGAGCGACGGCCATTGGGAGGTTAGCGGGCTAGTTGCTGTCAGGGGCGCCATAAAACACGCATGCTGACGCGACCGCGCAGCATTGTATGCCTGGGAAGGGTTGTGTTCAATACCCTCCAGGAGCGCGAGCGTGAGTCTGAGGCTGTGTGTGCTGGACGCTAAGAAATTGTTTTTAGCATCTTTTAACTTGGTACGTTTTAAATTGTTGCATATTTGCACTTTTCATACTGTTTCTGGCATTAATCCCTGATTAATCCTATCTGACAGATCGGCTACTCAGTCCAATCCCAATTTGCTCCATCACTGAAGCCGCCTTACGCCGACCGGCACTGAGGCCGGGGCTGGGGGTGGTGAGCGACGGCCATTGGGAGGTTAGCGGGCTAGTTGCTGTCAGGGGCGCCATAAAACACGCATGCTGACGCGACCGCGCAGCATTGTATGCCTGGGAAGGGTTGTGTTCAATACCCTCCAGGAGCGCGAGCGTGAGTCTGAGGCTGTGTGTGCTGGACGCTAAGAAATTGTTTTTAGCATCTTTTAACTTGAGTACGTTTTAAATTGTTGCATATTTGCACTTTTCATACTGTTTCTGGCATTAATCCCTGATTAATCCTACCTGACAGATCGGCTACTCAGTCCAATCCCAATTTGCTCCATCACTGAAGCCGCCTTACGCCGACCGGCACTGAGGCCGGGGCTGGGGGTGGTGAGCGACGGCCATTGGGAGGTTAGCGGGCTAGTTGCTGTCAGGGGCGCCATAAAACACGCATGCTGACGCGACCGCGCAGCGGACGCGCGCAGCGGGCGCGCCGCTGGCGCGCCGAAGGCGCGCCTAAGGCAAGCCCGTCTGCGCCCGTCCGCGCTCGGCCCTGGCTCAGGGCCAGGTCCCCTGGGATTCCGATGCGAGGCGGCCAAATTTATACTAGGGATACACTAATGAGATTGGACCCTCTTGGGGGTGCTGCGTGGTGCCCAAGAATTTTGCCCTCGGCTAAATCGTCGGCATCGGCAAAATACTGTCCAAACTGCCATTGCTCACTACCCCATATTTTGGGGCTCCCCTGTAAAGTCATCTCTAATAGTAAAATAGGATCTTGGAAGCAGTTGGGTAGGCCTGAACTCAAATGTCTCCTCTTAAACGCTCGATCCTTGGTTAAACATAGCGTGGAATGCGCACTGTTTATAGAAGAACACAATATCAAGATGGCTTTTATTACAGAGACCTGGACAGATAGTGCCTCAGGACCCGATATTGTAAAGGCCTCTATCCCTGACTTTCTCTGCCATACTTTGGACAGACCACTAAGGAGAGGAGGGGGTTGGCAGTTATCTACCATAAAAGCCTTGAGCCCTCTTTTGAGACAGCTTCCAATACAACTTGTGAGGCACTGTTAGTCAGCGTGAGAATTACGCCCAAGATACGCTGAAGGCTATGCTTATTTACCGGCCCCCTGGCCCCAGAGGTGGTTTTCTGGACTCCATCGGCTCATTGCTGGAGGAGGGGTTCTGTGCCAATGCTTTCACAATTCTTGGGGACTTCAACTTCCATATGGAGGACCCCATCGATACAGACACCGTAAGACTGATGGAAATTATGTCGGGCGGGGACCTTACGCAGAGGGTTGATGGTCCGACTCATGAAGCGGGTCATTTGCTTGATGGAATCTTCTCCAATTCCTCCAGCCTCTCTGTCCTGGACATTCTGCCACTTCCTTGGACAGACCATTCAGCCATTATTTTTTTGGTCATTTCGTCCCCCTCAAAACTCCTAAACCCAAGCCTAGGGATAAAATACTTACACGGGCTTGGAAGAACATTAATAGGTGCAGCTTTGATAAAACCCTGATAGATTCGGTCCCTATTATTTCTAATAATATAGAGGATGCCACAGCGGCCTACACGAACTGGATTAATGCCGCCTGTCACAGACTGGCTCCGGTTAAAAGGTGTACCCCCAGACGTGGGCTCCTTCGGCCCCTGGTTTACTCAGAACCTACAGAAGCATAAATCAGACTGTAAGAGTCTAGAGCGGCTCTGGAGAAAAGGGTATAATCTGACCAATAAGGAAGATTATAAATCCAGCCTTACAATATACAAAAAATCACTCCAGGAAGCAAAAAGGCCTACTTCTCAGAACAGATCACCGGTGCCAAGTCCTCTGCGAAGGAACTCTTCAGAACAGTCACCACTCTTATGAACCCCCTTAAACCGATTACTCATTGTAGTCCAGATTTTTGCGATATCTTAGCCTCTTTCTTCCTGAATAAAGTCGAGGTCATCTTTTCCTCCTTCAGCAATCTACAAGGGGAGGCCAGTGATCTGGCAGCTGGGAAATTGGTAATCAACAATTCTCCTATGTTTAATAGATTCTCCCCTTTAGGGAACAAAGAGGTTACCAGTCTGCTGATGGGGTGCAGATCAGGTTCCCCCTTGGATCCCTGTCCAGCTGCAGTAATCAAAATCTCCCCGGAAATTATTTCCAACACTTTAACCTCCCTACTGAATCTCATAATGAGGGAAGGGCACTACCCTATGGCATGGAAAACAACTTCAATTCTGCTACTAATTAAGAAACCCAACCTAGATCCCAGTGATCCAAGTAGCTACCGTCCCATCTCCCGTCTCCCCCTACCGGCTAAAATACTTGAGAAGGCTATGAACATGCAATTGAGTCTGTTCATTGAGGAAAACAACTTGCTGGATCCCTCTCAATACGGTTTCCGTGCAGGACACAGCACGGAATCAGCGCTGATCAAGGCCACGGAGGAGGTGCGTGAGGTTGTGGACCAAGGAGGCTCCGCCATTCTGATCATGTTGGATCTGTCGGCAGCCTTCGATACGGTCCATCATGAATTACTGATGGGCCGTCTATCGGAGGCTGGGGTCCAGGGTACGGCCTGGAACCTACTAAAATCATTTTTGGCCGACAGAACACAAACGGTAGAACTAGGTGGGGATAGATCGAAATCTTTCTCCATACCCTGTGGAGTCCCACAGGGGTCGTCCCTTAGTCCGACGCTTTTTAACATTTATGTGAGACCGCTGGCTGCCCTTATAAGATCTTTCGGGCTACTCCTAACCTCGTACGCAGATGACACCCAAATCGTAGTGTCTCTGCAGAGAGAGAAGGAAGCAGAAAAGGCCCCTAGCTGCCATGACTGTATGCTAGCAATAACTGGCTGGATGTCTGCTAATTGCCTGAAGTTGAATGCAGGCAAAACAGAGGTGATTATCTTTGGGAACAACCCGAACCCCTGGACTCCAGCATGGTGGCCTAGCACTATGGGCCTCCCCCCAACCCCCTCTCGGAAAGTCAAGAACTTGGGGGTGACTATGGACAACACCCTCACATTTGGGGACCAGGTTAGCGGGGTGGTGTCGACAAGCTTTTATCCTGAGGACCTTAAGGAAAATAAAACCTTTCCTCACAGAAGATAGTTTTAGAACAGTCGTCTCTGCCCTCATTCTGTCCCGACTAGACTACTGTAATGGCCTATACCTGACCATTAATAAAAAACATCTTAATAGATTGCAGATGGTGCAGAACGCGGCAGCTAGGTTGCTGACAGGGACTCCTAGGTTTATGTCGGTCAGAAATGACCTACGCCACCTTCACTGGCTCCCGATTTTACAGCAAGTCCAATTCAAGGCTCTCTGCACAGTCTTTAAGTCCCTGACGGGTTCGGGCCCGGAAGACTTACAAAAGCGCATCCAATGGTATGTTCCAGGGAGAACATTGTGCTCAATGGAAGCAAAGCTGGCAGTCGTTCCTAGAATGAGAAAGGCTAACTGGGGTGGGAAGAGCTTTGTCCTTAGAGCTACTAATGCCTGGAACGGTCTGCCGCTATATCTAAGGACTGGCACTGATTTCCTTTCATTTAGGAAGAGTTTGAAAACCTGGTTGTTTTCAGCTTAGTTCTCAGCCTGGCTCTGGGAGGGAGGTTTTTTCATGTACCTATTACCTTAGGCATGCAATGCTCAGCGCCAGGACACCCTTGGGTAACAGTGCGCTTTATAAACCTATATAACATAACATAACATATGGCCGGCTACTGAGGTAGACCGCGACCATTAAATTCGCCACATAAACTGGAGAGTTAACACCCTACCAACACATAAAACACCTATGCACAACAAGGGGGAAAATATTCATCACCTTGAAACATACGGTATAACAAACCGGGTTAACAGACACTAACATAAGGCCCATATCTCACATCTGGTCCACCAGATTGGGCCGCCTTCTCAAACAGATGTATTCCTGATAATACAACAATAACGCAGCCCTTTACCAGGTTGTTTTTCACATCCAACAGCTATTAACCTGCATAAAGCAGATTGAAAACTTTACAAGGTGCATTTTTTCTTTCCAAGCTGCACTACTAAATTATAAAAGGTGCACAAAGTCTGCACACAACGCACTCATTTGTTACTGTAGCTCTCACTTACATATTACCAAGGGCGCTCTATACCAATAGGGATATGCATGAGCCCACGGAAAAATGGGAGCCCATTCGAAAACAGTTGGCCACGTGCCCACTGCGCACACTACACATTAAGGGCCGTAACCCAGATTCAAAGGCCAGGGGCCACTGATGTCCAATGGATACATAAGGAGCACACCCTTCAACCACAACCCAGAGCTATCTTCCTACCACCAAAATACCTCCAAACCCACAGAAGGAATAAAACGGAGGTGACGCCAAAGCATGCATACACGTATGTAAGCATACCCACAGCACACATACATATGTACATACGTATACATAAATATGTCAACAGCTTTGGTATACAATGTTGGTTGAGTACTCCACATAAGGGAATATATACAGGCATATGTACGCCAGCAACGCGTGAGCCAGCAGAAATTGGACATTGCACTAAAATGCGACGCGTCGCCCCCCCAGGCAGATTCATCACCACAGGGTAACGATTTCTGCATGGGGAGGGAGGAGGCAGTATTCACTGCTTGAAAAGGGGATCACAAGTGGTTCAAGCCATACATCCAAATTCACGGTGACTGCCGCGGAGTTAGGTCCATTAGCCAATATTATTGGGACACCACTAGGTGTTTGGAATTCCCCAGTTACTTAATGGGCTTCCACGCAGGACTACACCTACCAGCATGCAGTTGCCTGGAGTGTGAGCGCGAGGTGATGTACACCTTTAAGGCGGAGGAGGGGGCCGAGAGACTACTTCACTGGGAGTGGTCACCACAACATCTTTACACCTAATGACCCCCAGGTGAAAGGACCAGCCTGTGAAACCGGCACTGAGGAAAGCCACATCGGCTGAAACGCATCTGCGAAGCGTTTCATGGACTGTAGGAACCACTCGCTGAAAAGCTGAATAAATCCACTTGTGTTTAACCCGGAGCTGTGCCGTGCTCTTTCTTAACTGGGAGTGAGCATTGGATTGGATATATGTGTGTGTGTATATATATATATATATATATTCACTGAAAAAACCATAGGTTTTAGGGACAGTTATAGTTAGTTGGACATTGCACTCGTACAAAACCCGTGAAATTCCCCTGTTATAGTTAGTTCAGCTAACTATAACTCGCGCCCCCGCAATGCACTGCTGATGACGTCACATATTACATCACTCATGACATGGTCAGTGACATCACTGATGACATCACTGATGACATCTCAAATGACATCACTGATGACATCATCCACGTGATAATTTCATGCATCTTCTCACACCCTAATATAACTTTTGATACACCCACTCTAAATTACAGTCTGCCATTCTCAAAACCATAGACACTCCAACACCAAAAACGACCGCCAGTAGATAATATATAAGTATTGAGTATGTTTACTGGTATGTTTTTGGGTACAAACTAAAAGTGCCCCAAAGACTGCCAGCTCTGTATTACTATACAAACGCACTCTACATATAACAAGGTAAAGCCTTCTTTCCTCTCCCCTCAATTGCTCGTAAGGACATGGACAGATCACATAATCATATAATACCGTCCACGTTCTGCAATACCATAAACCGGGGAAAGGGACAGCTGACTTCAACACGTCAGCAGCATACGCGTAGCGTTCGATGTCGCTACCCAAAGAAATGATCAAACAAAGGATACATACACACTTAAAGCAACCAGGCACCCCGAACAACCCTTAAGTTATACCTACACAAAGCATTAAAGCCGGCCCATTGCATCCAAAAATTTCAAGCAATATACAAACAGAAGCTAGTGGTTGGTAAAGACCATATTAAATATCAAGATGAATGGGCCTACAAAATATAACTTTGTTTCAATATACATACGGTTAACCACTAACGGACAAACATAAAAAAGGGTTCTTCGGAGTCGAGGCTAAATAATGGTTACCACACTCATTAATGCAAATAGGCATGAGAGTGTATAGATGTGTATACTCTTCTAAAGTAGAGCTGTTTGCAAGCCTACTATATACACACAACAGGAGGACACATTCTCTCAAAGACAACCAGTGGTACACAACACCATTTTTTGTTTTATATTAGCCTAGGGAGAATAAATACACTTCACGCCCTTCTCCACTATCACTCAATACCGCTACACAATCTATGCACATTATATGAATCTAGAAGACGTCTATGCTGCAAAACGAAATAGTCACTTGCCTGTAACAATAGTTTTGTAGCATAGACTCTTCTAGATTCACATACGACCCTCCCTCCTCCCCTGTGAAGGAGTAAAAAAGTAGCAATATATATAAAAAAAAATAAAAAAGAGGACAAATAAGACGCATAACATAGTCCCTAAATAAACATAGTACATAAGTACTGATGGGGGCTAAAAAATCGCAAAAGGCTATACGTCTCCTCTTACAGTAGTACTACGTACTTATAAGAACTAAACAATAGCAGATGTGCTACATCTGTCCAATTATAACAATGTGACCTGTTTCAACACAGTCACAACGAGCTACCCACATAGCTCATAAGCAAACCAATAAATAACAAATTGTAAAAGCATAACACATAAGTTACGATGCTTATTATACTAATCCAAAGGAAATATATACAGCAACGTTGTTAAAAACAAACAACAAGTATAGCTGGAATAAATAAATAAATAATAATAATAAGTTCGAGGCATATGAGCTCTAGATCATATGCTTTAGCATAGATCGCCATCTGGTGTTGGACCCGGATGTTTGCACTTTGTTTTTGTTCGAAGAAGTCTTGCAGTCACGAGGTAGGTGACTCCTCCTTTCGGTGATAGTGCGCATGGGCATCGACTCCATCCTTAGATTGTTTGTTTTTTTCCGCCATCGGGTTCGGATGTGTATTGCTGCGCTCCGGTTCGGTACCGTTTTCGGACCCCTTCGATGCGCAATTCATTACCCTCGACGGTATTGTTATCGATCGCGGTTCCTCATTCGACGCGCATCGTCTCACTTCGGAAAACTTTGTATCGGAAAACTCGCGGCAGGCCGTCGGGCCTTCCCGTGCCGACTGCGCTAGCAGTCGATGAAACGGACTCCATTTAAGCTATGTCCCGGGTGTCGTGCTAAATTTCCATGCACCGACTTGCACGAAGTGTGCAATCTCTGCTTGTCCCCGGAACACGACGAAAAGGACTGCGACGCGTGTCGATCATTCCGATCGAAAAAGACACTTCGTGATCGGGCTCGACGCCACAAGATGCAACATCAGACCGACGCTGTTCCGGACATCTTTGGCGAAGATTCCGATACCCAACAACCAGCTCAAGGGGTAGAGGAAGAAGAGCAGATCTCCGTGTCCAAAGCCGACTCCGACATGGAAGAAGAAGAAGACATCACTCCGGATCAGCGTACTGTGAGTACAGATCCTCCTGTGCCCATTCAAATTGAGACAAAGGCTCCGGGCCCTCCTTCACCTTTGGGTTCAGGTCGGTACCGACAAAAAGTTTCCGATGCCCCGCCCTCCGGCCCGGCTCCGAAACAGAAAGAGAAGCCTTCTGGCTCGGGCTCGAGCTAGCCCCGCTCTGAGGTCGAACCGACACCTTCGGCACCAAGACATAAGACCAAACATCTATTGGTCAACTTACCTTGGACACCGAAAGATTCAGACCCGAAACCTTCCACACAGAGAGGTTCGGAGCCGAAACCTTCTAAGGCCAAAGATTTGGAACCAAAACCTTCTACGGCCAAAGACTCGGAACCGAAACCGTACAAGGCCAAAGACTCTGAGATGAAACCCTCCAAGTCCAAACACTCTGAGCCGAAACCTTCGACGCCCAAAGGCTCGACGCCGAAATCACCACATAGGGAAAAAGACACTCTCCCCAAAGAGCCTCGGCCCGATGAGCCATCTTTGGACCCGAAACAGAAAAAGCTGGTGATAAACCCAAAAACAGGACATATTCAGGCAACTCTTCCAAAAAAACAGAAAATTGCCCTATCAGAGGACTATCGTATCCCTCTTAAGAAGAAGAATGTGGGTACTAACCCTTCTCCTCCATATATTCCACCTCCTTCTCCTCCTCCTAATCCTAACTTGGCTATCACACCATTAAATTCTCCACCACCACCACTTACACCTGACCCACAGGATGACGGGGATGGGGGATCAGGATGCACCACAAGACACTGACCCTTGGGAGGATTACCACACAGATCCAAATACAGATAATGACCCTGATTTGTATCCCTCCAGACCCTCCCCACCTGATGACAACATTGGCTATGACGAGCTCCTTAACAGGGATGCTCATTATCATGGGGTAGAACTTCATAAACAGCCTTTAGAAGAGGATTTCCTCTTTGAGACACTTGCTTCATCCCAAAGAGCCACTCATACATTACCCATGCTAAAAGGCATGTTAAAACACACAGACGAGGTATTTAAAGATCCTGTTAGGGCAAGAATAATCACACCTAGAGTGGGTAAAAATTACAAATCCGCTCCTACCGACCCTGTTTATATTAAAGGTCAGCCGCCCTTAGACTCTCTTGTAGTATCCAACGCACGTAAGAGAGCTAACTCACAAGCCACAGGAGACACCCCTCCTTCTGACAAGAAGTCAAAGCTTATTGATGCCTCCGGCAAAAGAGTGGCTTCACAGGCAGCAAACACCTGGCGCATTGCCAACGCCCAGGCGCTGCTAGCTCGTTATGACAGGGCTCATTACGAGCACCCCCCCCAAATATTCTTCCAACAGAACATCTCATCCTCTTAAAGCAGGAGGTTCTATCTCTCTTGGAAAAACATGCTATAGAACCAGTCTCATTAACATATCAAGGGACCGGGGTATACTCCCTGTATTTAATTCCCAAAAAGGACGGCTCTCTCAGGCCTATACTAGACCTCGGACAGCTAAATCTGTACATACAATCGGACCACTTTCACATGGTCACACTTCAACAGGTGCTCCCACTACTTCAACAAGGTGACTTTCTGGCCACTCTGGAGTTAAAGGGCGCCTACTTCCATATTCCCATTCACCCTGCTCACAGAAAATATCTCAGGTTTATGGTGGACGGACAACATTACCAGTTCAAAGTTCTCCCATTCGGGGTAACTACAGCACCCAGGGTTTTCACCAAGTGCCTGGCAGTAGTCGCAGCTCATCTAAGAAGACAGCACATTCATGTCTTCCCTTACCTAGACGACTGGCTGATAAAAGCCAAATCACAACAAAGCTGCCTACACCACACTCGAAAGACAGTCCGACTGCTTCACGACTTAAGATTCACAGGAAACTTCACCAAGTCTCACCTCCAGCCATCCAACACACAACTGTATCTGGGAGCCACAATAGACACTCGCAAAGCTCTAGCGTACCCCAACCCAGTCAGGATCCGCAACATGCAAGCTCTAATATCACAGTTTCAGCCTCAACACTCATTACCAGCCAGAGTGTTCATGCAATTGGTCGGCATGATGGCTTCTTTCATTTTAATCGTTCCCTATGCAAGACTTCAAATGCGTCCTCTACAAGAATGTTTAGCACATCAGTGGGAGCCAGGCTCAAGTTCAGCTGTCAGATCTGATGTTGGTAGATGGCCGCACTCATCGCTCTCTGCAGTGGTGGAACGTACAAAACCTTTCCAAGGGGCGGCCATTCCTCGACCCGGTTCCACATTTAGTGCTAACAGCAGACGCATCGCTCACTGGTTGGGGAGCTCATCTGGAAAAACATACCATTCAGGGCATGTGGACTCTGCAACAGAAACAACTCCACATAAACCATCTAGAACTGCTAGCAATTTTTCTAGCATTGAAAGCCTTTCAACTTCATCTAATAGGCAAAGCTGCCCTGGTTCCCGCAGACAACATGACAGCGATGTACTACATTCGAAAACAAGGGGGGACACACTCTCTCCAGCTCTCACAGTTAGCCCAGAGCATCTGGAGATGGGCCATACCTCAAATATATCTCCTTGCAGAACACCTTCCAGGAGTAAACAACCAAATTGCAGATCTGCTCAGTCGTCAGCGACAGCAGATCCACAAATGGGAACTCCACCCTCAAGTTCTCCTCCCATTCTTACAAATGTGGGGCTTCCCAGAGATAGATCTGTTCGCCACCCACCTAAACGCAAAATGCCCAAACTCCGCGCCCAGGCATCCACACCCATTGTCCAATGGCAATGCACTATGGATGAATTGGTCAGGGATATTTGCTTACGCTTTTCCACCTCCCCCACTCATTCCGTTAGTGGTTCAGAAACTCAAACAGCATTCCCTAACGCTTATCCTAGTTGCTCCCACATGGGCCCGACAACCATGGTTCACAACTCTGTTGGAGCTATCAGTAGTTCCCCACCAAAAACTACACCTTTCCCCCAAGTTTCTTACGCAGAACCATGGAGAGATAAGACATCCAGATCCCAATGAACTCAACCTTGCGATCTAGCACCTGAAATCCTAGAGTTTGGCTACCTTAATCTTCCGCCAGACTGTATGAATGTTATCAAAGAGGCTAGACGCCCTACCACAAGAGCATGCTACGCAGCAAAGTGGAAGAGGTTTGTCGTTTACTGTAACAACAATCAGATCAATCCACTAGATGCTTCAATTCAAAACATCATTTGCTATCTATTGCACCTACAACGGTCCAATTTAGCTTTCACATCCATACGCTTACATCTCGCTGCAATAGCTGCATATCTGCAAAATAGACAGCACTGGTCTCTTTTTAGAGTGCCTGCTATTAAAGCTTTTATGAAAGGACTTAAAAGATTCATTCCCCCCAGACTTCCACCTTCTCCAGTGTGGAATCTCAACATAGTCCTTTACAAGGCTTATGGGTCCACCCTTTGACCCATTGCACAAATGTGAAATACAATTTCTCACCTGGAAGGTAGCCTTCCTTATTGCCATCACTTCTCTAAGACGAATCAGTGAACTTCAGGAACTAACCATAGAGGAACCATTTTTACAAATACACCAAAACAAAGTGGTTCTTAGGACTAACCCCAAATTTTTACCTAAAGTCATCTCTGCCTTTCATATCAACCAATCTGTTGAGTTGCCTGTGTTCTTCCCTCAACCAGATTCAGTGGCAGAACTTGCCCTTCACACATTAGATGTCAAAAGAGCATTATTATACTACATAGAAAGAACGAAACCTTTTAGGAAAACCAAACAACTTTTTGTTGCTTTTGCTCCACCACATAAAGGCAATCCCATATCAAAATCAGGCATTGCAAGGTGGATAGTTAAGTGCATTCAAATATGCTCCATTAAAGCTAAATGCACATTAACAATTCCCCCTAGAGCACACTCTACACGCAAACTAGGGGCTTCTATGGCATTCTTATCAAACATACCCATAGATGACATCTGCAGAGCTGCAACATGGTCTACACCACACACATTCACAAAACACTATTGTGTTGATGTGTTAGCAAGACAACAAGCTAGTGTGGGCCAGGCAGTTTTACGTACACTATTTCAAACCACTGCAACAGCTACAGGTTAGCCACCGCTTCAGAAATAACTGCTTTACAATCTATGCTAAAGCATATGATCTACAGCTCATATGCCTCGAACGGAAAATGCTACTTACCCAGTATGCATCTGTTCTTGGCATATAGAGCGGTAGAGTCATATGCGCCCACCCGCCTCCCCGGGTACATTTACCTGTTGCAGTGATATCTTACTTAAATACAATTTACATGGACATCTATCTTTACTACTTTACTAACTCCATCATCCCCCTTTATGGCAAAACAATCTAAGGATGGAGTCAATGCCCATGCGCACTATCACCGAAAGGAGGAGTCCCCTACCTCGTGACTGCAAGACTTCTTCGAACAAAAACAAAGTGCAAACATCCGGGCCCAACACCAGATGGCGATCTATGCTAAAGCATATGACTCTACAGCTCTATATGCCAAGAACAGATGCATACTGGGTAAGTAGCATTTTCCTTCTATAGATATAAATGAGTATATATATATATGTAGATATATATACATATATTGAAACATATATATATATATATATATATTAATAAATTGCCTTTTAAAGGTTAATTAGTGTCCCTGCACTCTCAGCTCAATAAACACATACAAGCAATATTACACTTATTCAACAATCAAACACAATCTCAAAGCAAAAAGGGGAAAAAATTATCTGAAAGCTTGCACACACACAAAGGGGGTTGTAGCCTCACCACAGGGATCGGGTTTCACAACCATCCAACAGAAAAAAAACAAGCATTTGCAATGCAATAGGTCTCGGATTTGTAAGAGTTAGAGCTATTGGCGTTGTAAATGACAATGTCTTTTACCCATGTGTTTTGGTTTTGAGTGGATGTATGTGGTGTGGAGTGGAATTATGTGGGTTGGATTGGAATTGTTAGTTGTGGAATTGTGTGTGGTGGAATTGTGTGGTATGGAGTGGATCTGTGTAGTAGAATTATGTAGCATGGTGTGCAGTGGAATTATGTGGATACTAGTTATGTGGTATTGAATGTATTGGAATCATGTGGAGTGGGATTGTGTCATGGAGTGTAATTATGTGGAATGGTATTTTGTGGAGCGGTATGTAGTGAAGTTTAATTATGTGGTATGCTGTTGAATTTTGTGGCATGATGTGAAATTCTGTGGTGTGGATTGGATGTATGTGTGTTGTGTAATTGTGTTGAATTATGTGGTTTGTTGTCGAATTATGTTTGGAATCCTGTGGAGTGGGATTGTGTGTAATGGAGTGTAATTATGTGGAATGGTATTTTGTGGAGTGGTATGTAGTGAAGTTTAATTATGTGGTATGCTGTTGAATTTTGTGGCATGATGTGAAATTCTGTGGTGTGGATTGGATGTATGTGTGTTGTGTAATTGTGTTGAATTATGTGGTTTGTTGTCGAATTATGTGGTGTGGAATGGAAATGTTTAGAGTTGAATTGTGTGGTGCATAAGTGTGTGAGGTTGAGTGAAATTATGCGGATTGGAATTATGTGGCAAGATGTGGAGTGTATTTGTGTGGATTGTATTACCAAGTTTAAAAATGATGAAACAATTACAAAGAAAGGAGGCCTTTCACTGCGCACAAATTCACAAAATTAGCTAGATGTCAAGGTTGAAAGACACGCTAAACACTGGTGAAAAGAAACACTTCACTTTCACTATAAAGTTAATTTAGTAACTGCGTCTGGAGATTTGCAGACGGATGGCTGAAATGAAACAACCCAGAAATGAGTTAAAGAAATAAGTTATGAAAAGGCTTCAGTGCCATGAAGAGATGTTGAATAAATGCTCCCTTAATTATACAAGCATTTACAATGCAATAGGTATCGCAATTGCGAGATTTTGAGCTATTGGCATTTAAAATGACAATGCCTTTTATTTATGTGTTTACAAAACCTGCAATAATAGAAGGCATTGTCATTCACAATACCAATAGGTCAAAGTTTCTAAAATGCGAGACCTATTGCAAGGCATGTTTAACAGCAATAAACTGATTTTTAGTAGAATGCCAATTAAAGTTCGATCTGGCATTAGTTTAGGACCTGGTAGAAGAGAAGGCTTTGATGACGTTTTCTGATGGTGAGAATGGTGGGCTTCTCCCTGATGTTGAGTAGGGACTTATGGTCGTAGCAGCCCCAGAGAATGATTGCTTTAGGGCGGATGTTGTTCTGAATTTAGATACTTTAGAAGAAGGGTATTTCAGCTTCCAAGACCTCTCAGATCACCAGCAATGGAGAACAAGTATGCTGGGCAAGGGAGATTGTTGTGGCTAATGCCTTTGTATGCAGGCATTCCTCCCATCACCTTTTGTGTGTGTCATTTACCGCCCTAAGTGGCATGGGCATGCCCAGACGTGGGTCCCATGCTCACCGTGTCACTGGATTCGTTTCCAGGATGCTTGTTTCCAGTTCAGAGAAGTCCTGGCCTGGCAGTTCAGGCGGGACTGTTCCCATGAGGAGCAGGGTCAAAAATGATTTGCATATGGCTGGGTCTAAACTGAGGTGGCATGATGAGCAAAAGAAGGATGGGTTGGGATGCTACACTGAGCGATCACTAGTGGTTGGACAAAGAACAAGCATTCCTCCCATCAACTTTTGTGTGTTTTTTGTATGGAAGGCACAGCATTTAAAACTAACCCAGCATTAAATTATGGGTTCCCAGTCGGGTTCATGTAAGAGGGGATGATGTGACCCAACCTTATGTTAATGACTTCTTTTAGATAGCACTTCATGCTAAACTCCCACCATTTCTAAGTTCTTTGAATAATGGATATTATTGTTCAGTACAAGTGCACTCCTTTAGCGACCTCAGAAGGATGGAAGGCTTAATAGTCATGTTGGGATTCAAACTTGTCCCCGCAGCTCATAGCACGTCTGTAATTAGTGTATAAGTCGCAGAGCCTACGTGTGGACCACACATGAACTTTAATGAACTGTTTACTTTACAAGCCTCTAGTAGTTCTTCATTTCTTGGTTATGTCTGTGAACTTTTGGAGGTGCCAGTGCTTGTCAGGTCCAGCCTGCTTGTATAAACACTTCCTGCTTGTTGGCAGGTTCAGCTCTGACTAGGTTTGGTCACTTGAGTGGTCACTGTCCTCGGGTCCTTGACTCACTCTCACCACAGAGACAGTCTGTTACCATTGCGACCAGGACCTGGCCAGTGTGTCATGGGCCCTAGTGCAAGGAAGGACATTTGCACCTTCTAGTTGTTTGAACTGCAAAAAAAAATGAATATTCAGGGTTCAGCGAGCCCTCAAGGCTCTAGGCCCCGGTGCCACTGCACCTACTGCACCACTGGAAGCTACGCCCCTGATTACGAATCCACCTCTCGTGCCTCACGTAAACCCCGTGCCCCACCACCGAATGATGCGTTGCCAGGGTAACGCTGTCTTGCTCTGCACGGGACCGCTTGAGGTCCTGAGGGTCCCATGTCTTACCCGTGAAGAGCGAGACTCACGTCTGAGAGGGGATCTCTCAGGCCAGATTGCACAAAGTACACCAGTGCTGATGTAGTTTTGGAGCAACTATTATAAAATGAATTGACTGAACTGATGTTGATACAATTATACACCGACATTTTGACGATTCACTAGTGCAAAATCTGTTCACACTGGTCTGTTGCCAAGAATATCATGTTTTGCACTTGCTGAGTTGCATACATTTAAGTGAAAATGTGCACGAGTGCCCTTAAATAAATATAAAGCGGACGTGTTGGTGCATAACTGCAGCAGTGCTTTTTGCCCAGCCTCTGTTTGTGTGTATTGCTTGGGAGCATCTAAGCACAGCACCGGGTGTGCGACCCTCTCTACTGCATTCACCCAGAGAGGCTTTCATTCCAGGCTATATTTTGCTCAGTTTCTCCTAATTCAGGAATACACAGCCTTCCACAGAGGGTGATGTGTTTTGTGGTAAGCTCTGTTTTTCAAATCCGCAATATCGCTTTCTTTCTCACGAAGGAGAAATGGGAAAGCTGTCACCCAGAGTCAAAATATTTCTGGCAGAATGAGACAACTATGCAGGGAGAGAGCAAAAGAGGAGGAGGGAAGAGTGGAGAGATAATGGGGTTCAAACGGGGAGGGAGGGAGAGAGGGGGGTGAGCTGTGGTACAGAGGGATCAGAAATTCGAAGAAAAAGAGAGCAGTGCCAAATAAACTACCGCATGACGGGAGACGGGCAGAGAGAAAGCAGCAACGAGTCAAACGAGACAGGTGGTTGCGAGAGTAAAGGAGAAGAAAGAAAGAGCCATAAAAAGAAGAAATGGCAGAACGAAGGAGGGCTTGTTAAAGTGGGTGGGAGAAGACTAGGGTGGAGGGAGGAGGCAGGGCAGGGCAGGGAATGGACTGCACAAAAGAGGACATGGCAGAGGTTAGTGAGAGAATAAGGAAAGAGTGGTGTGGGCTGGAGGGCGATGCAAATGGAGGGTTTATTGGGAGGCAGATTATAGACGGGCGTGACAAGATAAAACAGCAGGTAAGACAAGGGGTGGGAGATGTGGGTGTGGGGCGGAGAGGTCTGGTGTCATTTTCCATCAAACTCACGAAACAGTGGTGGGCGCAACTGGACCTGTCCCAGGTGGCAGCAGTCAGCTGGCTCCCGGTGTTGTGGTGAGCCTCAACAAGGCCTACCAGTGCTTAGGGGTTCTCCCTTTCTGCACAGAGTCCTCAGACCAATAGGAAGAAGTTGGCACAGAAACTGGAATAGAAAAAACAGAGTTTATTAAACCTCATGAGGTGGAGCTACATTCACACAGCACCCTTCGGTAATGCATGAAGTAGCACACTGAATGGAAGGACCTTGGTCCTTTTATACCCACACAGGGGCTCAAATGAAGGCGGTACAAACACAAATGCTGGTTTTAGGTACATATAAGGTCATACAAGAAATGCACAGTCGACGAGTGGGTGGAGCTAACAGTTTCTACTTCTAGTAGACACATCCTGACATTTATAAACTCGGAACAGCTGCATGGACAGCTGCGAGCTCAACTGAGCATGTGCAAAGCAAAAGAAACTAAATATAACTCGTCTCTAGGCAGATTTCAAGAGCAGTTAACAGGAAGGTAGGACAGAGCACATGGCGAGCACATGGCAGCACATGGCAACCAAAATGGCTGCCAGAAATACAAAATGGATTCCACAAAGCGGACAATTTAGCCTCTGAATACAGGATGTCTTCGGCTAATGCTTAACTTAAGTGCTGCCAAATTACAACAGACGACCCTTTCAGCATTAGCTGAAGACATTCGTTTATCTGGGGTAATCTAAATATTCATCCCGTACATCTATTAACATTATTTCGGCCACCTCTTTATTCAACATTTGTTGGGCCTTTGTTTCAGCAACGTTTCCTTTGGCAGGTATACAAGCAGAGATGCAAATGGAGCAAAGCATTGGACCACATTGGATACATACACAGCATGTAAAAAGTATCATAATTATTACACACAGGATAGTCAGTAGCTTCCAGCCCCAAGCAGAAACAAGAGTCCAAAACCATCCAGTAAAAGTCCAAGTACCAGTCTCTGGATGAATTTCTGCAGCAATCTTATGCAGTTTTGATATTGCGTCATATACTGAAGGTGAGTGATCCGGTATGAATACGCAACAGCTGCTACCGTTGATGCGACATGCACCACCTCGATCAGCCAAAATCACGTCTAGCACCATCCTATTCTGGAGTGCTACAATCCTTGCAATCTGTAGTTCTTCTGTAATGTTCCCAAGTGCCATAGCTGTCTGATTGGTAACAGCTTCCACAACACGAATTAGTCGCCTGATCTTTCTGCTGTTCAATGCAGCACCCACAAAGAAAAATAAGCCCAAGTTGAAATCAACATATTGTTGTAGGGTAGTGTCGGTTTGGTCAACTTCATCCATACTTATTGTCCTCTTATTTCTGTTTTTGGAATAATCATTGTACAGTTTAAAATCACGGTGATATAATGCAGGTGCCAGAAACACAGGGGGCAACAGAAAAGATACATAGCAGATTCCTGACCACCCAACAGGTAATTGATAATATCCGTTATTTCCACACACAAAATACGTATTATGCGAGGCTGTGAAAGTGCTGTTATTGGCACCTTCAATGGTCAGGATTACAGTACACTCGCTCCTCCCCACTGGAATTCTTCCAACACTACAGATACACAAATCTGCTTTAGTTTTTGTCACAGAAATCACAAAAGGTTCAATGTTCTTTATTATTCTCACATTTGTGAAGACATATGGTGTTGAAATATTGTCCGGTTGATACTCTTCCCATTCCCATTTAGTCCCTTTGGCTTGTGGATAACCTTCTTTATTTTGATAACACACTTTATTAAGTTGAAAAATAATCCCACCTACTGAAGGCTTTCCATATGCAAACAAGAGCGCATACCAAGCTTGACAAGAACCATTGTGAGAAAATGGAAGAGGAATAAAAGGTGTTCCTCCTTTCTTTTGATGTGCAGGTATCATCCCACACACCCAACAGTTGGTAGTATTTGTAGCATTGTGAGTATGGTGCAACATCTGAATAAAGGTATTGTTTAGATAGGATTGTCGATGCTTCTGCTCATGGTAGGGAAGAGTGAAGTAGTAGTGTTCCACTGGTACTGGCGTAGTGGCAACAAAAAGCTGTCGAACAGGAGCCACCTTCTCGATGTACCACGTAATTGCTGCCATAGCCACCATAGCAACAACAAACCCTACAGCACAAATGATTCTTTTGTTGTTCATTTCAGCAACAGTAATGATTGATCTTTCTAAAAACTTGTTGAAAACAATCGTTGGAGTTCTTCTCCCTGGGCAGCCGTTGATTTCTTCACCATGGGCCAAGGCGGGTGTCACTACACTAATGCAGGGCTGATCCCCCTCCCCTTGCCACATCAGCTCTCTGTTTCACTAACCCAGGGCAGTAGCTCAACCAGTCTTTTTCAAAACTGCAGATTCTTTCCTCGGTCTCAATTGATATCTGGATACTCCAGTGATCGTGTGGTCCGGGAAGACTTCCGCAGATTTGTCAGGTGAGATAGCTTGGCCTTTCTCCGTCTCCAGAATCTCTCGATGGTCGGTCAACACAGCAGGTTCCACCAAGGCAGGCGACACGCATTTGCAGTGTGTGCTGTGGATCCAATTCTTTCTGTTTGTCACTCGAACTGCTGTCCTTGTCGCAAGGAGCACCTGCTCTGGTCCTCGCCACCTCGGCTCCAAGCTGTTTGATCTGTCGAAGACCTTGACCATTACGTGATCACCAGGACGGAGTTCGTGGGCCTCACCTGTAGATCTGTCAGGAAGAGCTTCTCGAACCTGTTGATGAATAGAAACCAAACTGTCGGTTAACTGTGCCAAATAATCATTCATCAGAACACAAGGAACATCATGTATGGGGCGTGGCTTAGGAATTCCCAAACACCACCTCATAGGGGGTGAGACCTGATCGTGAATGTGGCACCGATCTTATGGACAACAATGCCAATGGTAGTGCATCTGGCCACTTTAGAGACGTGGAAGCCAGTATTTTCGCCAATTTTGATTTTAAAGTAGCGTTATACCTTTCCACCAATCCTGCTGATTGCGGGTGGAAAACTGTATGGAATTTCTGTTTGATCCCTAATCCTTTCAGTACATGCTCAACAACTTGCCCAATAAAATGAGGTCCATTGTCACTCTACAAAAGTTTGCAAACACCGTATCTAGGGAAAAACTCCTTTAGAAGCACCTTTGCTGTGGTGAGAGCAGTATTATCCTTTGTAGGGTATGCCTCTATCCACTTACTGAAGGCACATACCACCACTAGGACATATTTCAGATTATTGCAGCGTTCGAGTTGGATGTAATCCATCTGCAAAACTTCAAAATGTGCGGTTGGTGTAGCAAACCCTCCTGTAGGAGTTTGTGTCCCTTTTCCAGGATTATACTGCCAACAGATCAAACAGGACTGTACTTCTCTTTTGGCTGTGCTAGCAATTTCAGGATGCTCCCAAACTTGTGTAAGCAATTTAGTTATTGCTAGAGCTCCAACATGTGCCAGCCCATGTGCCATTTGAACCATAGGTTGTAAATAGGCTGCAGGCAATTTCCACTTATTCATTTCTTTGTTACGCCAACAACCCTCATCATCTAACATTCCTTCTTTAGACCATTGCTCAAACTCTTCCACAGAAGCAGATCTCTGTATATCCAATACTTCCTCTCTAGCATCATGCCAACGCTCAGCTTGTGATTTCACTACGTACATGGATGTAGTGCTTCGCTGTATCGCAGTTTCACGGGCTACGCGGTCTGCAAAGGCATTGCCTTGTCCTATTTTGTCAGTCACTTTCTTGTGTGCGCTACACTTCATAATAGCAACTCTCTTTGGGTATGTAAGTGCAGTCAAGAGATTATGCACTAACTCTCCGTGCATTATCTGCATCCCATGGGATGTAAGAAAGCCTCTTTCCTTCCAGAGTAGGCCAAAATCATGAACCACTCCAAAAGCATAGCGGCTATCCGTGTAAATGTTCACACACAAGTCAGTGCTAAGCTCACATGCTCGTGTCAAAGCTATTAGTTCAGCTGCTTGAGCTGACTTCTGAGGTATGCGAGCTGTTTCCACTACTGTCTCAAGCGTGGTAATTGCATAAGCAGCTGAAGTCGTGCCATCTGGTAACTTCAGACAGGACCCATCAACCCACAGTTCCCCATCTACATCTGGAAGGGGCGTATCTTGCAAATCGATACGACCCTTTGTCTGCTCCTCAGTAAGGAATATGCAATCGTGAGGCTCCTTTGACTGAGACTGAGTCGCAGGATATGGCAACAAAGTGGCTGGGTTCAGTGTCGCACATCTCTTCAAGGTAATATGAGGTGCTAGCAGTGTCAATTCGTATCCTGTCAAACGAGCACTAGTTAAGAGCTGAGTCTTAGTCTGATTCAAAAGGGCATCTACTGCATGGGGTACTAGCACCAACAGTTTGTGTGACAAAACTATCCCTTCACTCTGACATATGGACACAGCCGTCGCTGCAACTGAACGGAAGCACCCAGGTAATGCACGAGCAACAGGATCAAGAACTGCAGAAAGGTATGCACAAGGACGCTGTTTGTCCCCGTGTGTCTGTACTAAAACTGACAATGCACATCCTTCTTTCTCATGTACATAGAGTGTAAAAGCCTTCGTGTAATCTGGTGTGCCTAACACTGGTGCAGAGCAAAGAGCTTGTCTCAACTGACAAAATGCATTTTGACATTCATCTGTCCATGGAAGGGGGATCGGAGTGTTTTTAGTTAAAAGTGCTAGCAAGGGTTTAACAATGTGTGAAAAACCCAATATCCATTGCCTGCAAAACGAAGTCAGACCAATGAATGCACGGACATCTTTCTGCGTGGAAGGTACTGGGGTGTCTAAAATTGCTTGAATGCGATCTGGTGTCAGTGCACGGCCCTCCTTAGACAGAAGGTGTCCTAAATAGGTCACCTTCGGTCTACAATATTGCAATTTCTTCCGTGATACTTTATGGTGGTGTGTAGCAAGAAAAGAAAGCAAGGACAAAGTGCATTTCTCACACTGCTCAGGTGTATCAGCTGCCAACAAGATGTCATCGACATATTGTATGAGAGCCACTCCTTTAGGCAGGGTAAAGGAATCAAGCTGTCTCTTCAATGCTTGACTGTAAATACTAGGACTCTCAGTATAGCCTTGAGGAACTCTACAAAATCTGTATGATCTATTATTCAAAGTGAAACCGAACAAATATCGGCTATCAGGATGAATAGGAATCGAGAAGAAAGTATTCTTCAGATCAATTACAGAAAATGTATTTGCTGTTGGAGGGACCAGGGTAAGCAATGTCGTTATGTCAGATACTACAGGGTACTGTGGTACTACAATCTTGTTAACTTCTCTCAAATCGATGATAAATCTATAGATCCTAGTTTCAGTATCTATTTTCAAAATGGGAAGAATCGGACTATTGCAAACATTGTAAGGAACTTCTTCCACAACCCCCACCTTAATTAAATCATGTACAATACGTGTGAGTGCTTCTTCTCCTTCTCGAGAAATTTTATACTGAGGCAGTCTTGGCAATAAAGCGCCCTCCTTAACACTAATATGTACTGGTGGAATAACCATTTGTCCTACATCAGTGTCCGAAGTAGCCCACAAAGTACTAGGGAGTGAGGCTAGTGCAATGTCCTCTTTAATAATACAAGATCTCTCAATCACAGGGTAGTTGTCATTCAAAATAACCCGTACTCCTTCCGGAGAACACCGTATCGTAGCCCTGAAATATTTAAGCATATCAAGACCCACAATATTGTCTGGTGTGTTTGGAGAAAGCAAAAACGGACATTCTAGAGGTAAACTTATCAACATCGAATGCAAGTGGTTGTGACAATGGGCTAAGGGAAGGTGTTCCATCGAAACCTATCGATGTAATGGTTAAGCCAGACAGGGGAGCCCTTGGAACCAAATGTTTAGACAAGGCGCTACGAGTAGCTCCTGTATCAACCAGAAACTGATCAGTAGAGCCCAAAACATGTGCTGTAACATAGGGACCCCTCTGATCTACTGGAACTTCAACTGATTCCTTACCCCATCCTAGGCAATCCTACGCATAAGCAGAATCTTGAAAATCAGAGGGCACATAGTCAGACATTTGATATTGGTTCCTTCTATCAAAAGTGTTAAACCCATCCTGCCCACGTGTATTAGCATCAAACCGAGCACGATCATTCGCGCTTCCTCTAGGCCCTGGATATCCTGAACGATTTCTCATTTGTCCCTGACCACGTAGATTCTGCTGAGCACGCAGTACTGGACAATCAGAAAGCCAATGTCCAAATTTTTTGCAGTACGCACACTGATCAACAGACAAATTTGAGCGAGTATAGGAAGGAAAGGACGAACCATAAGATCCACGTCCACCTCTATCATGACCTCTAGAAGGCGGACCATAAGCTTGAGCCAACATAACCTTTGTTTTCAACTCTTTAGACTTTTTGTCCTCATTACCTTTAGTTTCTAATTCTTGTCGCTCATAATACTGAGCCATAGTTAAAAGAGAAACCGGAGAAGAGGTAGTCCATGAACTCTCACTGGCCTTTAAGCGACTAGCTATCCCTGGCAAAAGGTTTGCGACATATTTATCAACAAACAGATGCCTACCCGTGTCATCTATCAATGACTGGCCACTAAAATCGTGGAATGCCTCTTCAAAGCGTGTGAAAAAGTCAGAAACTGATTCATCTACCTTTTGCTTGCAAGACGCTAACACTGTCCAATCTATCTTTTTAGGGGAATGATCGTCTTTAACTTAACTAATATAGCTGCCGGAAGATTTAAAATTAACTGACACGGTTTCTGTGCAGGTTCTCTATCTTCATCTAACCGCTCTAAATCTTTCCACAATGCTCCAAATGTCGCATTATCATCAATTTTACGCACAGTTCTCCACATATCAGGCGGTAATATTAAACCAAAAAACAAATCAATATCAGACAGTCATAGTACAAGAGCTAATTGCACCCTCAACTTCCTCATAAAAGGCTGCTGGATTCTTTCGCGGGTCAGGCAATGCATTTCTAAGGGCCATAACATCTGCCCTATTCCAAGGAGTGTAAACCCAATTATAAATAAAGTACCCTTTCGCATTAGTAGAAGTCTTATCATCCTCTGTACCCGTTCCTTTAGGAGGAACATATAAAGGCGCGGCTTCCCGCATGGGTTTCACATGAATTACAACATTCTTATCTGTTTCAGGAGTAGGAGGTCGTGCCATGCTGATCTGAGATGCTAGTACAGCTGCTTCTGCTGCCTTTTTCTCCTCTCGCAAATGGGCTGCTTCAACACGCAGTTTAACCAAGCGTCTGATCGTGTCAGCCACCTGGGAGAAGACAAAAAGACCGTCACGTAATTGTTTACAATCAGCTGCTACATCATCGGGCTCCATATCTACCGAATGCTTCCTAAATCGTTCAATAACCTCTGCAGCAAATGTATCGGTAAAATATATTTGCTCCCTTTCCTGCCATCCTTTTATACTATCTAAAAGTTCTGAAGCAGTGGTAGTACTACAAACGGCTTTACGCGCAGCAGATCTCATGTCAGATGCATGCCCAGCAGATAACATTGAACGAGTTTCTCGAGTTTTGTCCTGGTCTGAAAAAGAGTCCTCATCTGACTCATGAGGAGCAGAAGAAAAAATATACGGAGGTGGAGAACGATCTAATAACAAGAAATCATCTTGCGGTTTATTAAGGATATGATAAAGGGGCTGCCTAACAGCGTATTGGCCAGTTACCTGTAAATGGCGTTCCCTATCTTCCCTCTCTTTAATTTCTTTCATCTCCTTGTTTTTTAACTCTAATGCTTTCGCATAAATGGTCTTTCGCTGTTCTTTGTCAATCAAGGCTTGCTCACGCTTCATTCGCTCACACACTTCTTTCTCCCACATTCGCACACAATCAAACATATCTTGCCTAGTCTTTCGTTTAAACATACATTGTTCCACATACTGAATCTTTCGCAAATCAAATGACCCATACATCGGCAAACGCAACTCAGGATCTTTACTAGTATATTTGTTCCATAACGTGCAGTACATTATGGAAGAAATACCATACTTAATATACATATCCCTATTAGGCGTCCCCTCCGGGGGGGCTGGTTGTGCTTCGTCACGTCTCAAGTTGGTACCACTACAAAAGCAACACATCCTACGAAGTGTGCTGAAAACAGGCATGCCAAAAAATAGTGCAAAATATGCAGTATTATAATCAAAGTAGCGCTTAAGGTACTCTTCGTACGTTGCGCTGTTCAAACAATTTTAAATAGAGAAAATTCTCCTCATTACCTGCCTATATGTATTGCAATACATATATAATTACAAAACAGATTCCAAAATTGGCCAATCATACAAACAAAGCCGCAGTAAGTGTTACTAAACTACCTTACCAATCAAAGGCATCAAACCAACAGCAAGTGCCGCAAAACGGCTCTTACCAATCAAATGGTGTCCAGGTTCCAACTGCCAAGGTCTCAAATCGACCAAATGGTCACTGCACAGCGAATCAACAGAAGAGATCTCAGTCGAGGACTGGCGCCGCTGGGATGGTCAGATCAGAAAGAAAGGAAAAAACGCCGTGGGTGCCAAGACTCGGGTCTCCTCAGGCAGCGATCGCGTCCAGAAGCGAGATTCCAATCCTTCGTCTCGACCAATCCTTCGGGCATCCGAGTCGCCGATGAGCCCCACGTTGGAAGCGCCAATTTGTTGTGGTGAGCCTCAACAAGGCCTACCAGTGCTTAGGGGTTCTCCTTTCTGCACAGAGTCCTCAGACCAATAGGAAGAAGTTGGCACAGAAACTGGAATAGAAAAAACAGAGTTTATTAAACCTCATGAGGTGGAGCTACATTCACACAGCACCCTTCGGTAATGCATGAAGTAGCACACTGAATGGAAGGACCTTGGTCCTTTTATACCCACACAGGGGCTCAAATGAAGGCGGTACAAACACAAATGCTGGTTTTAGGTACATATAAGGTCATACAAGAAATGCACAGTCGACGAGTGGGTGGAGCTAACAGTTTCTACTTCTAGTAGACACATCCTGACATTTATAAACTCGGAACAGCTGCATGGACAGCTGCGAGCTCAACTGAGCATGTGCAAAGCAAAAGAAACTAAATATAACTCGTCTCTAGGCAGATTTCAAGAGCAGTTAACAGGAAGGTAGGACAGAGCACATTACGAGCACATGGCAGCACATGGCAACCAAAATGGCTGCCAGAAATACAAAATGGATTCCACAAAGCGGACAATTTAGCCTCTGAATACAGGATGTCTTCGGCTAATGCTTAACTTAAGTGCTGCCAAATTACAACACCAGCAACAATACCCTTTAACGCATTAAAGGGGGTGGCTGGTCTCTGAACCCTGCCCCGGCCCCCGCCCCCTCTATCGCACTTCCATTGCAGCTTGTGACCAGAGAGATCTGAACACAGAGGCTGCGGGCAGAGACCCTCCCCTGCGGCCAGGTCTGTCATTTGCGGGTAAATAAACAGGTTCCCAGCAGCCCCCTCACACGGGAAGGGACTGAAAGCACATGAGGAGCGAGCGATGCACCAAAGCAAAACCAGTGGTGCGCGCGCACCACAGAGGAGCAGGGGGAGGGAGCGCGGCAGTGAGGCGAACGCGTGCTGCTGCGCGTGCTAGCCACCGGTGGGAATGGGAGGAGCAAAGGCGGGACATGCGCCCGCCTTTGCCCAATTGTGTGCCGCTTTTTTTTTTTAAACGCACGCTACAGCCAATGCCAGGCTTCAGAAAGCTAACCACACGCACAAGCGTGTGGTTAGCTTTCTGAAGCCCGTACAAGAGGTCTCGGGCTGCGCGAGCAGGGCTACGCACTGCAACGCTAGGCCCGAGACCTAAAAAGAAAAGGGAAAAAAACAAAGCACTTTCCGACTCCAACCACTAGATGGCGGAATATGCACATTATGTGAATCTAGAAGAGTCTATGCTACAAAACTATTGTTACAGGTAAGTAACTATTTCGTTCACCACCCACCCAAACGCAAAATGCCCAAACTTCGCATCCAGGTATCCACACCCATTGTCCAAAGGCAATGCGCTATGGATGAATTGGTCAAGGATATTTGCTTACGCTTTTCCGCCTCTCCCACTCATTCCATTAGTGGTTTGGAAGCTCAGACAGCAGTCCCTGACACTAATCCTAGTTGCTCCCACATGGGCCCGTCAACCCTGGTTCACAACCCTATTGGAGCTATTAGTAGTTCCTCACCAAAAACTACGCCTTACTCCTAGTCTTCTCACTCGGAACCATGGAGAGATAAGGCATCCAGATCCCAGTCATCTCAACCTTGCGATCTGGCTCCTGAAATCCTACAGTTTGGTTATCTTAATCTTCCGCCAGACTGCATGAACATTATCAAAGAGGCTAGACGCCCTACCACAAGAGCATGCTATGCAGCAAAGTGGAAGCGGTTTGTCATTTACTGTAACAACAATAAAATCAATCCGCTACCTGCTTCAATTCAAAACATCATTTGCTATCTACTACATCTACAGCGTTCCAATTAAGCGTACACATCTATACGCTTACATCTTGCTGCAATAGCTGCATATCTTCAAAATAGACAGCATTTGTCTCTTTCTAGAGTGCCTCCTATTAAAGCATTTATGGAAGGACTTAAGAGTCATTCCACCCAGACTTCCACCTGCTCCAGTGTGGAATCTCAACATAGTTCTTACGAGACTCATGGGTCCACCTTTTGAACCATTGCACAAATGTGAACTACAATTCCTCACTTGGAAGGTATCCTTCCTCATAGCCATCACATCTCTGAGGAGAGTGGGTGAGCTTTTTTACAAATACATCAAAACGAAGTGGTTCTAAGGACTAACCCCAAATTTTTACCTAACGTCATTTCTGCCTTTCATATCAACCAATCTGTTGAGTTGCCTGTGTTCTTCCCTCAACCAGATTCAGTGGCAGAACGTGCTCTTCACACCTTAGATGTCAAAAGAGCATTACTATACTATATAGAAAGAACAAAACCCTTCAGGAAAACCAAGCAACTTTTTGTTGCTTTTGCTCCACCACATAAAGGCAATCCAATATCAAAATCAAGTATTGCACGGTGGATAGTTAAGTGCATTCAAATATGCTACATTAAAGCTAAACGCACATTAACAATTCCCCCTAGGGCGCATTCTACACGCAAAATAGGGGCTTCTATGGTATTCTTAGGAAATCTACCCATAGATGACATCTGCAGAGCTGCAACATGGTCTACACCACACACATTCACAAAACACTATTGTGTAGATGTGTTAGCAAGACAACAAGCTAGTGTGGGCCAGGCAGTTTACATACACTATTTCAGACCACTGCAACAGCTACAGGTTAGCCACCGCTTTGGGAGTTACTGCTATGTAGACTATGCACAAGCACATGATCTACAGCTCATATGCCTCGAACGGAAAATTCTACTTACCCAGTATGCATCTGTTCTTGGCATATAGAACTGTAGAGTCATATGCGCTCACCCGCCTCCCCGGGTACCTATACATGTTGCAGTAATATCTTACTTAGATACATGCATTCATGGACATCTCCTTTTACTACTCTTACTAACTCCATTATCACCCTCTGCGGGAAAACAATCTAACAATGGAGTCGATGCCCATGCGCACTATCACCGAAAGGAGGAGTCACCTACCTCGTGACTGGAAAGGCTTCTTCGAAGAAAAACAAAGTGCAAACATCCAGACCCAACACTAGATGGCGATCTATGCACAAGCATATGACTCTACAGCTCTATATGCCAAGAACAGATGCATACTGGGTAAGTAGCATTTTCCTTACTGAAAATGGCTCTTATTCATTACGACTTCTACTTCAAATAACGTTTTATTGGACCACATTGATTTCTAATGGTACAATATGCATGTGATATCCTTATCGTGCCATTGAAAATAAATGTAACCAAACTACACATTTGGAACAAGTATTGATGTTAGATGTATTTAAATATGTTTTGTATTATGTAGTGTGTTCATTTTTAATAAAAAAATGTCTGTGACAGTCCAACTGCTGAATGAGAGCTATGGTTGACTTTGTGGTTGCAGGCAAAGTGAAGATCGCAACTTAGCTTGTGAATTTTATGACTTTTTAGTTTTAAAGCAAAGCCTCTGACACATTTATCAACCTTAACTTACTTCCACCTTGATCCGGAGCCATCAGAGGTTGCTTGTGCTCCCTTCTGGAGGGGGCCTTACCTGGCAGTTTGGGATTGACTTTTTTCCTATGAGGAGCAGGGTCAGTACTAAACAGCTCCTATTCTCTGGAAGGGGAGGATTAATTTTGCCTCTTCTGCCCTGGCAGAGTTAGAACCCCTGGGGTTAGTGGGGCTTTTCTAAAATCCTTGGGTCCAATTCCTTCAAAAAAAATCCCTCAAAATATTTTAAAATATTGGGGGATTTTCTTTTTTCCTTTTTCTAAAGCAGATGGTGGTGACTAAGGCATTAGAGCCTTGTACACCACCCAACTTGCCCTCCCCTCTCATCTTGCCAAGTCCTGCTCCCAGAGGACACGATTGACACAAAAATGTTATAGGTGAATTGCTTGAATACATCTTAGCCGCTGATAAATTATTTGGGGCTGTAAAATCCGGTGCATTGTTTTTCTGCCCACCATGCCGCTCTAGACAAAGACTAGTTTTATGCAAATTAGCCATGGACTTTCTCCAACAGAGGCAGACACTGCTTAAGGCATTTAATTGATGGTTCAGTTCCACAGAGGATGGTGCATGGCCGACACCTTGTGGAGGTTGGGTACACAGGTTTGGCACATGGCGTAAGCCCAGGCCCTTTGGTTAGCCTCTGCTGCTCACAGCTGTGCACAACTGTTATTGGGTGCTCAGGGAGGTTGGACAGTGAACCTGTCCATAGGGCCAGGCCCTGCAACCAACCGCATCTGGAGTTGACTGTCTGGAAGGGTGGTGCAGGGCCTTGCTGAAATCTGTGCTCAGTCAATTGGATATGCAACAGGTTTGCTTGTATTGTTTGTATGCAGACAGGACCTGCATCCAAACCCCTCTCTGCAAAGTCAAAGGCCACACACTGAGCAGATGGGTGTGCATGCGAGGTGGATGCAGGAATGGCCTTGGGTCATGGGTGATCGAATTTTCTGCACAGTGGTCATTGGACATAATAAAAAAGGTATGGAGTAAATCTTCAAAGAAAATATATCCACCAGAAAAAAGCTTTGTTCAAGGTAAATTATTGTTTCTTCTGGTCATTCAACATTAATTCATACTTTAAAAACAACACAGAAATTCCATTAAAAACAGTTGAAGTGAGTTATGGTTACTAAACAAAATGAAAACTCCCCAAAGTTGTCGACTTATTGTGAAAGGAGCAAATAGTTTCTCACTCTCCTCTATGCAAACCATAACTCATCTCATTTGCAATCCTCATGACCTCACAGTATTTATACCAATACATAACAGGACATAGCAACATCCTTAAATCACAATGTGACTTGGCCACATAGCTAGGAACTGCCCTGGAGTACTATGCCTAGACTGAAGCACCTCATTAAAATAAAAAGGCTCAACAGTTGGCCTCACCTAGGATTGTCAAGACATTTTGGCACAGAAGGGTACTTTTGGCACTCAATAATTCTTGAGGTCGAGAACTGGAATGTCAGAGTTGAGAGGAATCTGAAAATCTAAAAAGGCCCTGACCGTACAAGAACCTGGAAGAAACCAAGGCACTGATGCCACTACAAATAGACGCACGACTGAAAACAATTTATATTGACTCAGACAGAGGTCCTATTGGTGCACGTCCCGATATAGAAATTAAAAAAGTAATTGAAATAAAAGCTCTGATTAAACTAAACAGGTAATGAAGGTGATTATAATGACCTTGCCAGAAAAACATACATCTCAGAAAGCAGCTGTGAGATAATACTACAAGGGAGGCAGAATAAATGATGTTAGATAGGGAAGAGGGGATGTTACATAGAAGACATTTCTGTTCTTTTCCTCAATCAAGTGATCTCCTAATGCCAAATAAACCCCACTCATCATCTGTCTCTCAGCTCCCCAGGGTATGGAGAAAGCTGAGCATAGATGACACAGGGTACTCCGACTAGGTGAATGAACTTGAATTTTCTTTTTTGTTTTTAAAGATATTTTTTTACCTTGTTAGTGAATATGGAAAAGTACAACATACAAATGCAAAAAAAAATAATTAACTGCTTTAAATACATGTATGCACAACAGACACAGTTTATAAGAAGTGTTGGCTTACTTGTGAGGAAGCCAATTGTAAAGATATCAAAGTTTTCCATATTATAAAAAAGAAGAAAACAGACACCATCCCGCCAACTTGGCCAACCCCACCACCACAGGTCTCTCGACCACACTCTGACCACTCGGATGCTGATGAGGAACTTTTGGTAGATCCAAAGCCCCCATCTGAGAACCAATAAAGCAGCGAGAAGAGATTTGCCATGACAATAGGGTGGAAGTGTAGGGTGACTCCTCTCTTGAAGCGTATCCAGTCAAGGCTTCTACACCTGATAACATGCCTGCTTACCATTCGGTTATAGGAAGAGCAGCAGCTCGTCATATAGTACAGCTAAATGTGAAAGAGAAGAATGATTTCCTCATAGAAATAGTTTCAAAGATTGAGAGGAGCTCCCAGGTCTTGCCCATGCTCAAGGCTGTGCTGAAATGCTTTAAAGACCCTATCAAGATGAGGGTTTTAACACAGAGGATGGAGAAGAAATTTAACCATGATTCTGTCTCTCCAAACTCTTAGGCAGTCAATAGGGCATGAAAAAGAGCAATGTTGGCCGGGTACTGGGTTGACCAGTGGAGATAGTCTGAAAATTGTCATGGCAGGTGCAGCAATGCAGTGGTGCAGATTTATTTTCCCTTCTTGCTTGTTATGGTAGGCATCAAAAGGAGGAAATAGAGGAGATTATGCAACATCTCACTGAGACTTACAGAAAGAGGGCAAAGAACATAATAGAGAAAGGCTGGGTTATTTCCAATGCCAACATAGTTGTGTCTTGGTTGCTGGAAGATACAGCCTCCAGCCAAGTCAATACAAGTATCTTTTAATGATTCGATGCCTGGCGTCTGATTTCGGGGTTCTGAACAGAGCTCAAACCCCACCATATAGGTTTACTGTTTGATTGCCAGCATCTTTTTGAATGGCAGGTAGAAGAAATGCTGCACAAAAATTAAAGAAAATATTTTAGCTACTAAAGATATTGAAGTCATCCAGCAAAACAGGGCTTTCTAGGTCACAAAAATGGGCTGCTTCATAGGCAGGCCCAAACATTGCAAGGCAACCCTACCAGCAGCAACAAGAAGTCAGGAACGATACTCCAGAGAAGCTTTTTTATGACAACGCCCACAGCAAGGCCAGAGGTGCCCTAGTTAAAGATACCTCTGCCACCAAGCAGTGTGCCCTTTTGCTCATTCCCCACGACCACACAACACCTGTCGGGGGAAGATTGGTATTATACCTTCCTCAATGGGAGTCATAATCTTGGATCAGTGGATAATATTCACCATCGACCACTGCAATTGGTTGGAATATCTGAAAGAAACATGTTAGTGATAGATTCCTTACCTTAGAATTACCCCCAGGCGTCAGACTGGATCCGGAAAGTTTTCGTCAGCAGTACCCCTGCGCGTTGGAAGGTGGCGTCGTGCAGCTCCGCGTCCGTCGTTGGCGTCGTGGTCGCCGAGATGACGTCGCGGCAGCTACTTAGACGCCGCCCTCGCGTGCTGACGTCAGTTCTTTCTTTTTCCGCGCCAGCAAGCGCAGATCCGGAGAGAGCGGTACCCCCAGTCATTTTTTGACTGAGTTTTTTCGAGGCTTTTTGTCTCTATTTTTCGAGTCGATCGACTCCTGGTGCAGTAGGGATGCCCAGCGGGGACTGTCATCGAATGATGTCGGTGACGGACCCGCACCGCGTGTGTCTTTACTGCCTGGAGCGCGACCACGACCCCAAGTCGTGCTCCGACTGCCGGGCCATGGCGCCGAAGACTTTGCGGGAGCGGTCCCGAAAGTTGCTAGAAGTACGGCAGTCGGCTCAGCGCCGTTCAAGGTCCCGGTCCTGTGGGAGGCCGAGGGACCGGTCGCGGAGCCGCCACCACCGTTCATCGGGATCGAAGTCTTCGCATTCGGGGTCAGGTAAGACGAAGCACTCAAAGAAGTCGAAGAAGCGCCATCGCTCTCCGACTTCCCCTCGCCCGTCGCGGCTGACGGTGCGGGTGGTGCCTCCCCAGCGGCTCCGGCGGAGCCTACGCAGTCGCCGCCGGCCTACCCGCCCTTCCCGGGTACGTCGGCGACTCCGGCCCAGCTGCAGGAATTTCTGTCAGCCATGGCTCGCCTCTTTGGGCTGTCGGGCTGCGCCGGCGCGGCTACAGCATCGCTGTCGGCTCCGGCGCCGCAGGACCCCCATGGATCCAGGCCGGTCGACGCCGGTTGACCTGGTGACACCTCCACCGCCGTCGACCCCAACGGCACCACCTCCGACGTCGCCCGGCCCACCGGACAACGTCGCCCCCGGTTTCAGCCCCGATGTGGATACGGCGCCGGACCGGCGTCACTCAATGCCGATTCCGACGCCGATGGGGGATTTCTATTCCTATGTCCGTCGTCCTTATTTTCGGCCTGTTTATCAGCCTTCGGAGGAAAGGGAGAACTGGGAGGCGTCTAAGGACCCTCTCACAGCGCAATGTGAGTTTGACCCGGACTGGGCAGAGGAGTTGGGGAATGCCAGTGTCTTGATACCTCTCCTGATCTTGGCATGCTGTCTCCTCCTACCGTGGCTACGGAGGAGGGTGCAAGTTACGCAGTGGTGTTGCGTAGGGCGGCCGAGGCCCTCCACCTCGAGCTCCCAACAGTGGCCGTCAGGACTAACCTCCTAACAGAAGTGCTTCAGCCGGCGGCTACCTCTTCGGAGCCACTGCTGCCTTTTAATGATGCACTTTCAGACGTTCTTTTGGGCACCTGGTCCAGGCCCACCACAGGGGCTCCTGTGGATAGGAACGTGGCCCGGCCCCGGGCGACCCCCTTTTCCTTTCCCAACACCCCAGCCCTGAGAGCTTGGTTGTCCAAGCCTCTGCGTCCCCGAGCGCATTCCCTACCGCACCACCGGATAGGGAATCCAAGAAACTGGCGCAATTCGGTAAGAAGATTTTTTCTTCCGCCAGTTCAGGGCATGGGGTCTGTGAACACCGCATGCCTCTTGAGCCGTTATTCCCACTCTGTGTGGGATACGTTGCTGCCTCAATGTCTGGAGAAGGCCCGGACCGTGCTCTCTCAAGCTATTGCTGAAGGGAGGGATGCAGCCAAGTTCACTATTCGTTGTGGCCTCGACACCGCCGACTCGTTGGGCAGGGCGATTTCCACGACCGTGGCGCTCCGCTGCCACGCCTGGCTGAGAACAACTGGTTTTTCTGGGGACGTCCTGAACACTCTGATGGACATGCCCTTTGATGGCATTCGCCTTTTCGGCAACAAAGCAGATAGTGCGTTGGAGTGCTTTAAGGACTCGCGGGCTACGGCCAAGTCCTTGGGTCTTTCCGCCACGCGCCCTCCTCCGCCTTCTGCTTTTCGCTCCTTTCGTGGCCATGGAAGGGGCGCCCGACACGTTCGTTTCAGAGCCACAGGCCTGCGCAGCAACAGTCTCAGCGCGGACGTGGGACCCGCCGACCCGGGTCAGGGGGCCAGCGGACGGGTCAGTCCACCCCAGCCACCTCTGCCTCCAAACCTTCCTAGTCCGGTTTTTCAGGCCCATCAAACGCCAGTGGGGAGGCAGGATTCGCCATCACCTCTCCCACTGGTGCACCATCACTTCGGACAGGTGGGTTTTACAAATAGTCCGAAGGGGCTACTCCCTCCCCTTCGAGACTACCCCTCCAGCCATGCCACCCCGGTACCACCGCATGTCGGGGGATCACTTGACACTTCTTCAACAGGAAGTCGCAGCCCTCTTGGCCAAGGGTGCCATCGAGCGCGTTCCTGCGCCAGAAGTAGGACGTGGTTGTTACTCCCACTACTTTCTGGTGCCCAAGAAGGACAAGGGCCTGCATCCTATCTTGGACCTCAGGGACGTCAATCGCTTCCTCCGGAAGGAGAAGTTCAAGATGTTAACTCTTGCTCAGGTCTTGTCTGCCTCGACCCTGGAGACTGGTTGGTAGCGTTGGACCTGCAGGACGCATATTTCCACATTCCCGTCCTGCTGGCCCACCGGCGTTACCTGCGGTTTACGGTAGACCATGAGCACTTTCATTTTACCGTGCTCCCCTTTGGCCTTACCAGCGCCCCTCGGGTGTTCACGAAAGTGATGGCGGTGGTCGCAGCTCATCTGCGCAGATCAGGGGTTCCAGTCTTCCCCTATCTCGACGACTGGCTGTTGAAGGCGGGCTCGCCCCGGACAGTCATCTCCCACCTCCAGACTACGGTCGACCTCATGCATTTGCTGGGGTTCTCCATCAATGTGCCGAAGTCGCACCTGATTCACCTCTTCATCAGAGCGGTTCTGGATATGACGCACTTTCGGGACTATCCTCCCGAACGGCGAGTCCAGGATATTCAGGCTCTGATTCCGATCTTTCAGCCTCTATCCTGGGTTTCGGTCAGGATGACCCTGAGGCTGCTGGACCTCATGGCCTCCTGCATCCTGCTGGTCAATCATGCCAGATAGCATATGCGGGCTCTGCAGTGGGACCTGAAGTTCCAGTGGGCGCAGCATCAGGGGAACCTGTCCGATTACGTCCAGATCTCGGAGGGCACTGCACAACAATTGCAGTGGTGGCTCACGAACCGGCATTGGGTCAATGGCAGATCCCTCTCCCTTCCCCAACTGGAGCACACAGTGGTGACGGATGCGTCCCTCCGGGGGTGGGGCGGCCACATGGGAGAGGCGGATATCAGAGGCCTCTGGTCTCCGGCGGAGTCCAGGCTCCATATCAACCTTCTGGAGCTCCGGGCGATCCGACTTGCACTGAAGGCATTCCTTCCCTCTGCCGGGAGAGTAGTGCAGGTGTTCACAGACAACACCACCGCCATGTGGTACTGCAACAAACAGGGCGGTGTGGGGTTGTGGACCCTATGTCAGGAGGCCCTGCGCCTCTAGACATGGCTGGAACATCAGGGCATTTCCCTGGTGGTTCAACACCTGGCAGGTTCACTGAACGCTAGGGCGGACGAACTCAGCCGCAGGTGCATGATGGATCACGAATGGCGTCTTCACTCAGAGGTGGCGCAAGGACTCTTTCAACAGTGGGGAGAGCCTTGGTTAGATCTATTCGCCACCAAAGAGAACGCGCAATGTCAGCGGTTCTGCGCGTTGGAATTTCCAAGGCGGCACTCGCTAGGCGACGCTTTTCGTCGCGAGTGGAGTTGCGGTCTGTTGTACGCCTTTCCGCCTATACCGCTTCATACCGCTTCTGCCCAGAGTGCTGAAGAAGATGAGGCGCGACCGGGCCCAAGTCATTCTTGTGGCTCCGGACTGGGCTCGAAGAGTTTGGTATCCCGAGCTACTCAGTATGAACATAGATCCCCCGATCCGACTGCCTCTTCGGGAGGATCTTCTGTCGCAGCAGCAGGGGACGGTCCTTCACCCGAACCTGTCCAGTCTCCACCTCTTTGCTTGGAGATTGAGCGGCGGCAGTTGATTCCTTTCGACTTGCCTCCTGAAGTCTGTGATGTCTTTCTGGCAGCCATGCGTCCCTCCACTAAGTTGGTATACGCCTGCAGGTGGAACAAGTTTGTGGCATGGTGCACAGCAAAGGCTGTGGATCCCCTTTCTGCCCCTCTTTCAGAAGTCCTTTTGTTCCTTCTTTCTTTGGCCCGGCAGGGCTCTGCTCTGGGCACTATCAAGGGCTACCTTTCGGCTATTTCAGCCTTTCTTGGGCTTCCTGATCAGCCCTCTCTTTTCAAGTCCCCTGATGTAAATAGATTCCTCAAAGGCATTACTCATCTTTTCCCTCCTATTCCTTTCGTAATGCCACAGTGGGACTTGAACCTGGTTCTCACCTATTTAATGTGCGCTCCCTTTGAGCCTCTTCACAACTGTCCTCTTCGTCTGTTAACTTTGAAGACTGCTTTCCTGGTTGCCATCACCTCTGCTAGGAGAGTGAGTGAGCTCCAGGCTCTTTCTTGCAGACCTCCTTTTCTGTCTGTCCATCCGGACAAGGTTGTGCTCAGAACACGTCCATCTTTTCTGCCAAAGGTTGTCACTGCCTTTCACATCGGGTAGACCGTTACTTTGCCCACCTTCTTTCCGCCTCCGCATCCTTCTAGAGAGGAGGAGAGGCTCCACCGTCTGGACCCAAAACGTGCGCTCTCATTTTACCTTGATTCGCACACGACAGTTCCGGGTGGATGACCAGCTCTTTGTTGGCAACGTAGGCGCCAAAAAAGGTCGGGCCGTACACAAGCGGACTATCTCCCGATGGGTCATCTTGTGTATTAAAGCCTTTTATTCTCTGGCACAAAAGGAGCCTCCGGTGGGGCTGCGCGCCCATTCTACCAGGGCGACGGCTGCCACTACGGCATTGGGACGTGGTGTCCCCTTACAAGACATCTGTCAGGCAGCTACGTGGGCCTCGTTGCACACTTTTACTAAGCATTATTGCCTGGACAGCCAAGTCCAGAGAGACGGCTTCTTTGGCCGTTCTGTTCTCCGGGACTTCCTGGTGTGATCTTGGTTCGCAGACCCACCACCGGGGTTGGTATTGCTGGGGTATCTATTCTAAGGTAAGGAATCTATCACTAACGTGTTTCTTTCAGATGCACAAGTTACTTACCTTCGGTAACGATATATCTGTAAGAAACATTAGTTAGTGATAGATTCCTTACCGCCCCACCCATCCTCCCCGTTCTGCGAACTGATTTCTAGGGTTAAGGTCATCCCTTTCAGGGCCCTAGTTTCAATGCACCAGTGGTTAGTATCTTGCATGGCTCTGCGTTCCTGGCGCGGAAAGTTGTGTACAGAACTGACGTCAGCGCGCAAGGGCAGCGTCTAAGTACCTGCCGCGACGTCATCTCGGCGACCAAGACGCCAACGACGGACGCGGAGCCGCACGACGCCACCTTCCGGCGCGCAGGGATACTGCTGACAAAAACTTTCCGGATCCAGTCTGACGCCTGGGGGTAATTCTAAGGTAAGGAATCGATCACTAACTAATGTTTCTTACAGATATATCATTACCGAAGGTAAGTAACTTGTGCCTCACACCACTCCTCCAAACCACTCACTCCGTCCTCAGGACTCTGCGATAATGTACCTGAAGAGAGAGAGTCAAAATGGGAGCAGGAGGTCTGAATGCCAAAATATCAGTTAGTAGAATTGGTTACTAGAACTAGAAAGCACCCACCTAACTGACTGGATGACGAGAACTCAGGCAGGCTAAATAGTTTAGTAGTAGTGACCGAAAAAGTGAGAAACTAGAATCTATTCAAGCAGAGGCAAGGCTCGGTATACTGGGACAGCTAGCGAGCCGATTAGTGCTTACCACTTTTAGTTTATCTGGTTTTTAGTTCGCTTAGACTGTGTAGCTGTCTGTTTACTTCTTGTTACCAGCGCTTTAAATTATACATAAAGTAGGCTTTCTCACCTCATGTTGTTGAATGTTTGGGGTATCGTTCCACCTCCTATGCAGTAGCTTGCATGGGATGGGTGAGTGACTATTTTACATTTCAAAAGAACACTAAATCATCATTGTGATCATTGAATTCTTTATCTCATATATCCATTGTACACTGAAAACAGTCATTTTCTTTCCACTCTAGCAAGATGTTCTGTAATGTTTTGGCTAGGAGTCAGAGCGCTAGCCGGACATATTGGCTTTGCCAAAGCTTGTTCCTGTTTGTATTCATGGAGAACACACATGCCTTGTTGAAATTTTGTGAAAAAATGAATTTTTATGCTTGTCTAAACATTATGTAACATACAAATCATAAATGCGAAAACCTATAAGATATCCGTTGTTTACAATGAAGAATATTTATCTTCCACCATGGCAACGTTTTCTGATGTAATCATGGAAGCCGATCGCAAATTTTTATTGAGGACTGTTCCTCCTACCCCTCGTTATTAACTTCAAAACCCAGATATTAGCTCAAAAAGATTTAACTGTTAAGAACACTTGATTCCAGACTATCACATCCTACCTTGATCTTATCAGATAGACTTTTCATCTGCCATAGCCGATTTGTTTATACATCATCATATGTTATTGCGCAGCTACTGAGATAAATTTAAAAGAGCACTGCCCAAGCCACTAGGTTTGACATTTGTTTGGTGCATGCAGCCATGTACACAATATCTAGGCACACACAGACAAAGGGCATACACTTATGCACATTTGTAAAGAATTTAAGCTTAAGATTCTGAGCTTGAGACACTAAAGAGTTAGGTCTATTCTCTGTACCCTGAGAAATGGGTGAATTTCTCCCTTAAATCCTTCGGTATTGGGTTAATGGGTGTTGTCAGCAAAGATTGCTGGGCCCTGTATGTTAGGAGTGGCACGATAAAAGTACTGATTTCATAGCTAGGCTTAGTCAGTTGCCATCAAAACGTAATCCTTTATTAAATTTCTCCTAGAGCATGTAGCAAAGGAGTTTCTGGGAAATTGAGTATGCACAGAGTACCTACTGTCACAGTAGAGCTCATAGGGTGAAACATTGAAGACCAACACAGAAGAGGAACTAAGCATTCAATCCTCGTAAAGCGTCTGGAAAACTGACTGCACTTAAACTGAAACACATTATGCAACAGCAATGGAGAGTGACTGAATAAAAAAAAAAAGTTAGAGCTGCGGAGAATCAACTTAGTCATACTTCTTTCCCTTACAGACTTGCATGTAAAGAGGCAAAATGTTGTCACTCAAAATGCTTTAGAGGGCAAACACCCAATGCCTGTCTAGTAGGCTGACCCAGAATGTGTTTGGCAATGTCAAAAGAGCCATTTGTTGAAGACGGTTGTTCCATTGCTCAGTTGTTTGTATGCTGGTGTGTTGGCTGTTCTGAAAATAAATTGACGCTTGAACACCCAGTAGATGATGGAAGCTGGCTAAAGCCCTTGAGTATGTACGTATTTATTTTAAAGACTAGACTACAATAAGCTTGCCATGGATAGCACAAAGGCATTACTCTTCAAACCTAAAAAGACCCTGTTCTCTCAAGAATTCTGTACTAGAGCAGCAGCTGTGTAATGACTCTGCCTTGAGTGTCATATACACAGCTTTCGAGAACTAGGTCATACCAACAATGACTGTTGGGGAGGATGTTAAGGAGAGAATGTCCTTTCAATTGTGCCCCAAATGTAACTCAAAATTTCCCTGGTCCGACCAGCATTGCGTTTAAAACCTCTGCTTGTCTCCTGAGCATGAGAAGTCAGCCAGTTAGGCGTACAAGGCTTTCAGGTACCAAAAGACCATCCAGCACCAACGAGATGCTGATCACACCATAAGATGCACCATCAGGTTACACCCAAAACACTAGACATATTAGCCCCAAATGACATGATCGACGCTGAGGGAGAGGAGCCGGGGTCTTCCGGAATCCAGCTAGTGCATGGGGAGCAATGTCCATAGATTGTCCTCCAAAGCCATGATTGCACCCTAGCAAATGTCCTAGGACAAAAAACACTCCTAAAGCCTCCATTCCACCACACTCGCTCGCGAATCAGCCCAGTTGGGACTGACCACATAGGCGCTCACACATTGAAGCCAAGCACCTCTCCTTAGGATGTAGGCATCAAGCCAAGGGGCGAGCCATAAGAGGCACTGACTTTCGGGTCAACCTCCAGGGTCCAAGACATCTGTCCCACAGAGACCTCATTAGCTCCAGGAAAGCCTCTGGTGAAGGGCACAAAACCTCGGTACCCTACTATGGCAGTTCCATACCCGGCATTCGAAATACCCACATCAAGCCATTTTCGACTCTGAAGACGACTTCAAAACCTAAGCTGCTTTCAGTCCTCAAACAAGACTTTACACCGAAATTGGAGTGAAGCAAAGCCCTTACTGACAGACAGTGGAACATTTTCATCCACTCATTCTCAGGGAAAATCTAAGCTCTGCCTTCTACACAGGGCCAACACCACACACCTCATGTTTCCAAGAAGAGAAGGCTCACTTTCTAGGAACAAATATCAGAGGCAGTAGAGTCCTACCCAGTCCCCAAGAAAGTTGAGGACAAGGCCACCCCGACTCAAACCAAGGGAGCCCTTCCACTCACCATGATCCTCATGATTGGTCACACCTGGGGATAGGGATGATCCTTGGAAAGATTGCAACGCAGATCCTTAAGACAATTCGGACCTAGAGCCCTACCTTGTTAAACCTGGGTAATCAGCCAATAAAGAGTGACAGCTGAGAGCAATGTCTAGCATACAATCAGGAAGCAGTGTGCCCATAACACATGCTAATGTTTATAGTCAATGCGAAAACGTTGTACCGTGTACCACAGTAGATCCAGCCTTTTCTGGGGACTCCCTGATAGGGAAGGCCTACCTAGATCTGGAGAAGCTGATGGCATTCCAAAGGCTGCTGCCGCTTTTTTAGACGTCATGTCATCTCACGAGGAAGACTGTAATTAAGTTGTTGGGCATGATGACCTCTTTTATAGTGATATTGCTCTTGCACCCACTACAAGGGTATCGGGCGGGGCAATGGTCACAAGCGGAGGGTCAGTGGCAGGATCTTGTGTTACTCAAACCTAGGAACCAGCGCTTTTTCCTGTGGAAACATTTTGCTGGTAAAGCCTTTTCTGGACCCTCAACCGCAGGTGACCCTTACCATGGATGTCTCACTCATTGGGTGAAAAGGACACTTAAACACATGACGGTGCAGGGTACTTTAATGTAGGAACATCAGGGCTGTCATATAATGCACTTAAAGCACACAGAAATTCTATTGGCTCTAAATGCATGCACACTCATTTGAGGCAAAACAGTCTTACTAAATACAGACAACATGACAGTGATGTATTGCATCCAGAAGCAGGGCGGGACTCTCTCACACCAGCTGTCAGCACTATGCCAAAAGATGTGGTACTAGGTTATTCAGAACCCATGCTTGTAGTGGAGCATCTGCTGGGGGGTGGACAAAGATTTCACTGACATCTTTAGCAGGATGCTTCAACAAGTCTGAACTGAATCTCCTTTCCACTAATGGGTCTCACTCACAAACGATCTGTTCTCCACTGTGCAGATGCAAAATGCCAAAACTTCGCCTTCAAGTACCCATAGCCAAAATTCATGGGCAACGCACTAACTCTAAATTGGTCAGGGATATTTGCATATGCTTTTTCTCTACTTCTCATCCCATACCTTGTGAATAAAATTAGGCAGGTGTCCATGACCTTCATTCTAGTGCCACAAATGTGGGGGAGATAGCCTCGGTATTTGAAGTTGGTGGAGATGTCTATATATTTATATGAAAAACTACCACTGAGGCCAGATCTCCTCACTCAGCATAAAAGATAGCTCCGACATCCGGACCTCATGCAGGCTTGTTCAGCTGTGAAGTGGGAAGGATTTGTTCATTTGTTTCGCAAAGCAAATAGATCCTCTTAAGCATTGGTTCAAGATATCATCTGCTACTTATTACACTTGCAAAAAGACAGGTTATCATACCCTTCTATTCATTTGCAATTAGGTGCAGTGGTAGCTTACATGCAGAATAGACAACATTTGTCTCTCTAAGATTCCTGTTGTCAAGGCCTTCTTGGAAGACCTAAAGAGGGTGATTCCTCCAAGAATTCCTCTAGTGCCAACCTGTAATCTAAATAAAGTTCTAACAAGCTGATGGATCTTCCTTTTGAACCACTACACTCTTGTGGTTTGCAGTTCTTGTCTTGGAAGGTAGTATTCCTGGTTGCTATCACACCTCTGAGGAGAATTAGTGATCTGCAAGCATTCACTGTAGAGAAACCATTTGTACGGGTACACAGAGATAGGGTGGTATAGAGAATAAACCCGCCCTTTCTGCCAAAGGTGGTCTCTCCTTTTCATGCCAGCCAGACAGTTGCCTATCTTCTTTACACACCTAAAGACGGTGGCAGAAAGAGCATTACACACACTTGATGTCAAGAGACCACTCATGTACTTCAGTAACAGGGCTACATCCATCCATAGAACAAAGCAACTATTTGTTGCCTTTGGAAAGCCTCATTTAAGAAACACCATTTCCAAGCGAGGTATCGGTATATGGAATGTTAGGTGTATTCAGCATTGTTTTCCACTCACAAGAAGGCAGCTACTATGGCCTTCTTAGGAAACATGCCAATAGCAGACATTTGTAAGGATGCTGCATGGGTAACACAACACACATTCACAAAACATTATTGTGTGAATATACAAGCCTGGCAGTTGGCCACCTGACGGGCTTGAGTACAATAACATTATTAAAAAACTTTGTTTCAAATATCCACGTCATCTGCTTGCTAGCCAGCGCTTAGGGGAGTATTTGTATCTACAGCCACACACGATCTGAATGAAAAATCTGACTTACTGTAAGCAATTAGAGTATTGATTGAGCGGGATTAGAACCGACCTAAAATAATCACAATCCTTGACAGGGTGAACCTCAAAAGTCACTAAATAATGCTGTGCTTAACCCTCTGGTAGTTTGGCACAAAAGCAGCTAGGCTTAACTTGGAGGTATTTATGCAGTACTCAAACAGTAATAAAGTGAAAATACAGCACAAGAAAAATACCAAAACAATTTCATGTTGCTACCTCTGCAGACTTTAATGGCTCCCGTGCTCGATCCGATCCCAATGCTGAATTGATATCTGCCTGTGTCGGGCCATGAGATAACCAAGAGGCAACCAAGAATACTTGAACCCAGATCTTAGCCTCTTCCTCAACATCAATACCATCATAGGCTGGATATCTGGTTGGCACACATTCGAACTCTGTGCAAGGGCACCTTCCCCCATGATGATGATGTGGAAGCGGACAACTTACTCCCTCACCGCCCCCTCATTATACTGATGCAGGCTTACTCCAGTATTGGTACTTTCATAGATTCACATGCTTGAATCCTTCCCCGTCGTCGAAATGGCAGTCCCCTGGTACCTTATTAAAGCAATGTACTGATAGGTATAGACTAGAAAAGGCCTAAGCCTCTTAGTTTAGTAACCTATCATAGTCATTTTAACAAAGGGACCAAACTTAAGGTTTTAACCAATCAGAATGAATCACCCTTTAGAATACTCCTGTGAAAAGCTCCAGTCCCTCAGATTTTCTACCGCACGTCGTCATAGGGAGTCTCTACTGAGCTTTGCTCAGTTTTTCTTGTTCTACACTGCTTCACAGCCAATTTTTCGAGGAATATATATATATATATATATATATATATACACATACACAAACACATACATTTACAGATATATCTTCCACCTGTGTATCTATACTTTTGTCTTACAACTAAATCTGACTGAATCATGTCAGAGAAGGCAAAAAAGGCTCTCTTCAGAGATTGTGCTACCTGTGGGAATACGAGGCTATATACAGAGACTCACATCAAGACTGCATCTACTGCCTTTACCCTGCTCACAAAGTTGCAGACTGTAAGGTATGTCAAACTTTTTCTTCCAAGACCCTTAAAGACCGTGAAAGGATGCTCCTTTTTATGGCTCCAAAAACTTAAATCAAGGCAGGAGCCGGTCTCTGATACTGACAGCGAAGAATCTTCTTCTTCCAGAAGATCTCGGAAAAGACAGAGAGACTCTGCACATGCCTCTCAGCAGCCTTTCTAAAAAATCCTCTCATGGCTCACTTAGCGAGCAAACATGAGGAACAAGGGTCTTCTCGTCATCTGCAGAAGAAATACTCTTCAAAAACTTTATATGAGCCGCCTACTCCTCCTCCACAGATCAAGCACCCTTTCAAAAAGCCACCTTCAGCACCGTCGACAACAAGAAGTGTCTCACTCCGAAAAAATCCACTCCGACGGCGTAGACGTCTACATCCAGTACTTCTACTTCAGCTACATTCTCCACATCTTCTTCGCTCTCGATGACTACGCTCGATGAGCCACGGTCCAATTCCATCCACCAACATACTATCATCGACTTGCTTAGTCAATGAGAACACAGCAGTCGGCGAGAACACAGCCTTCAACAAACTCACTTCCTGTCGACAAAAATCAGCGAAACATCCACAGTCTCCTCTTCTTACTCCAGCCCACACTTCTCCAAGTAAGATCTCCCCTCTATTACCCACTCACCTCTTGGATGAGGAGGCCTCTGAGAAAGAAGGTCTCTTCGGTGTCGCACACTGTCACTCGGAATTGCACATAAAAGTGTCAACCGGAGGATGAAGAAGAGGGATATTATGAGCAATCATATTATGTTCTACCTGAGCATTACCACCACCACCAACAACAATATCAGGAGGAAATGGTTTCATTACCATCATCTCTAGTTTCTGATTTGCAATTTATGCTAAATGACTATCGCTGGCTCTTTCCACCATCAGTGCCTCCCACCACACCCTCATCTCCACTGGCAAGGTCACCGGTTAAAACATCTTCACCATCACTGCCTCCAAAGCCGCTGCCTTTGTCTCCATCGATTCCTCGTGCACCGCAGATAGCTCCTCGCCAGGATCCTTCAACATCAGACGATGACAGGGAAGAAGTTAAGTTCTGTGACTGCGGGAGAGTGGGATGATTATTTGTTGCCACTCCCCTCATCGCCGACACCACCTCCAGCGGATTCTCCTCCAGAAGATATAGGGGGGATTCCATAACTTCCTCAAGAGAGCAGCAAAGAGGTTTGATATTCCTATGGCAACAAAGCAGTTGGACTGCTTTCTCTGAGATCTGCCAGGGCCATACCCATTATCGATTACATTTGGAAGGATGGTAATAAGGTCATGAAGGCTCCAGCTTCGATAGCTGCGGTATTACGATGCCTTGATAAAAAGTGCCTGAGGATGCCCCCGCATGTCTCACTGGACATCCTAAATAGACTCAGTGGTCACACAAGCAGCTCAGCACCGCTCCAAAAACCCCTCGGCACCTCTCTCTGCAATCTCAGATAAAGATTGGAGGCACCTGGACACCATTGGCAAACATTTTTCATCCATGTCCGCACTAGCAGTCAGGGTAGCCAACTCCTTGGCAGTTCTAGCTTGGTACGATCGACAAATGTGGTTGGATATTGCTCCTTATATTGACCAGCTAGCTACCTGAGGATGTCAAGGTGGAAGCCAAAAAAGTCCTACATGAGGGAAAGCGCACATCCTGCGAAATCATAACTAGTGCCATGGATATTGCTATTACTGGATTCAGGCAATTGGATGGTGTTGCGATACTCGAGCATCTGGGATGGTTAAAAGCTACCTCTTTCCGTCCCGGGGTTCAAACCAAGATCCTGGACCTACCTTACTATGGAGAAGCCCTCTTCAGGAAACACGTGGATGAGGCCCTCTAGGCTATCAAGGCAGTTACCGATACTGCTAAGTCTTTATGGACCTTACAGTTTTGCAAAGCGCCTCTTCGAGGCTCACGGGGAACAGGACAATCTTCCTACGGAGGGAGTTAACAATATCAATACCCGTCTTACTCCACCTCCTTCCACCATATTGCCCCCAGTATCAGCAGAGGCAACCACCGCAATCATCATACGTCAGATCGCAGCCTAGAGGAAAGGCAGGACGTTCCGGAAAGGACACCAATCGTCGCCATTGATGTGTCCCGGGCTCTGGCTACCGCCCTAACTTCTTCCTTCCGCCTCAGTGGCAACATTACCAACTACTTCTGCCAATGGCAGGATATTACCATCAACCAGTGGGTCTTAGACTTTATCTAATTCGGACATACTTTGGAATTCCTCCAAAGACCACCGCCAAATCCACCCCAATCAAAACAATGTTGCAAAAGGGAGCTATCGAGAGGGTTCCTGTCTCTAAAACAGGGAAAGGTTTCTACTCCTGTTTCTTCTTAATACGCAAAAAGTCAAGGCAGTGGTGACCGATCATAGACCTCAGAAACCTCAACACCTTCTAAAGAAACAGTCTTTCCGTATGGTCACTTTCCAAGAGGTTCTCCAGCTCTTAAACCAGGGGGACTTTATGACCACCCTCATCCTCCAAAATGCATATATTCATATACCTATTCATCTAAACCACAGAAAATATCTCAGGTTCATGGTAGCCAGAAGTCACTACTAGTTCAAGGTGCTCAGCTTTGGCCTCAAATCTGCACCCCGCCTCTTCAAAAAGTGCTTCAGACAAAATCACCATCAAGTCTTTCCTTATTTAGACGACTGGCTAATCAAGGTGCCTTCCACGTAGGCGGCAAGGGCATCCACACTAGTCTGCAGAAAACTCTTCAGACATCTAGGTCTCACTCTCAACGTAGACATATCCAACCAACACCCATCACAAACCATAACTTTTCTAGGGGCCAAGTAGACATAGCATCCTCAAAAGTGTATCCCACACAGGAGAGACAGCTATGTCTCATCTTACTGGCAAAGGCCATCCAAAAAAGTGTCTTTCCGTTTTAGGGATGATGTCTTCCTGCATCCCTATTGTCCCCTTCACCTACGGATGCGTCCCCTTCAGAAGGAATTGGACAAACAGTGGCTGCAGCTAACATGCTCCTTCAACAACCTCATCAACGTTACGCCACGCTTGGTGAACACCTTATCTTGATGGACAAGACAGGTACATCTTTCACTCGGTCTCTCATTTCACCCTCTGACTACTCCTCTAGTCATCTCGTCCAGTCCTTCCTTGGAGGGATGGGAAGCTTACCTCCAAGATCTCCAGGTCAGTGGCAAATGGCATCCAGACCAACGTCAACTTCACCTCAACTTACTGGAGTTGAAAGCAGCACATCTCGCCTTGCAGGCATTTCTCCCAAGGATCCAAATTCGGCAGTGCTCGTCCGTACGGACAACACGGCAACGATGCACTATATCAACAAGCAGGGTGGCACAAAATCCCACCAGCTCTCCCAGGAAATGCAGAAAATATGGGAATGGTGCATCTCACACAAGGTGCGTCTTCGAGCAGAACATGGTCCTGGGAAACAGAACACAATAGCAGACACTATCAGCAGGCTGACAACGTCATGCCACCAGTGGGAGCTACACCAGCATACCCTGGACGACATCTTTCTCCGTTGGGGCAAGCCAAATCTGGATCTCTTTGCAACTCCCCAGAACCGCAAATGCTAGTTTTATGCAAGCTGGCATCCCCAACGCCTTTCCTCCAATTCCGCTCCTTTCAAGAGTACTCATGTAGATAAAGGCAGAACCTTGCAAACTAATTCTCATGACTCCGTCTTGGCCATGCCAACATTGGTTCACGGAGTTGCTTCTCACTCAGGCGCGTCACATTCAATTCAAAACGTTCCCCACTCTCCTTACAATGAACCAGTGACAAGTTCTGCATCCGGATCTCAAGTCTCTTCATTTATTAGCATGGCTCCTGAGTTCCATGAGTTCCAACATCTAAACATCGCCTCAAATGGAAAAGATTCTGCATCAGGTGTCACCAGGCTAAGATACATCCCCTCTCCTCCTCTCTGGAAGAAATTCTCCCGTATCTTCTCCCCCTTGCTTAGTCAGATTTAGCTCATTCTTCCATCAAAGTCCACTTGGTAGCCATTTCCCGTTTCAGGCGATCTTCCGCTTTTCAATCACTATGGTCTTCCAGAATCATTAAACAGTTTCTCAAAGGCTTATTCCATACATTTCCTCTCGTAAGGCCTCTGCCTCCACTATGGCAACTAAACACTGTTCTATCTCAGCTAAGAAAGGATCCATTTGAGCCCATCCACAAAGCAGACAGCAAATTTCTTTCCTGGAAGCTGGCTCTCCTTCTCGGCTTGGCCTCTGCCAGAAGAGTCAGTGAGATTCAGGCCTTTACCATACAAGATCCTTTTCTCCAATTCCGAAATGATAGGGTTATTCTCCGTACAAACACTTTATTGATTCCTAAAGTCCCTGCAGACTTTCACCTGAATGAGCCAGTGGTTCCCAAGACTTTCTTTCCGAATCCTACAACATCAGCAGAAAGAGCTATTCATTCTTTAGGGATGCCTACAATTTTACGTGGCCAAGACTAAAGCTCTCTGCAAATCTTCTCAGCTATTTGTAGCTCACAGTGCTCCAAGGAAAGGACTTCCACTCTCAAAGCAAAGCATTTCCAGATGGATTTCCAGCACTATTCAATTTTTTCACCAGAAAGCTGGCAGGCCCTTGACATCAAGGGTTCGAGCCCACTCTATGAGGACTATTTCTACTTTTATGCCAGAGTGTCTCTTCCTGAAATCTGCCGGGCAGTGACATGGAAGAACAGACGCACCTTTACTGAGCATTACTGCTTGAACTCAGCAGTTCACAATGATGCTGCAGCGGGCCAAGCAGTGCTTCAACGTCTTTTCCAATAAAGGTGAGCCATCCCTGTGTTCCTACCATTCGTTTATTTGTTTACGCACATTTTCCATGGCTTTCTATGTTTATTGAGAGAAACACAAATGTATTTTCCTTTTTATATTGCTTTGTTTTTCATAACCTTGTTCTCAAGGTTCTCTTACCTATATACATATTATTTTCTTCTGTTTGTTATGCATTGATTATATTACTAATGTATTGTTCAACTTCTCTTTAATCTGATTCAAGCATGTGAATCTGTGAATGTTCCAATACTGTAGTAAGAAATAAGTTACTTACCTGTAACTGCAGTTCTCCAGTATTGAAATATTTCATAGATTCACATGCAACCAACCCTCCTCCCCTGGGAAGCTTACCTTTCTCTCTCTCTCAGTTGTAATATGTTTGCACTCGTACTCTTAAGTCTGAGGGACTGGAGCTTCTCACAGGAGTGTTCTAAAGGGTGATTGGTTAAAACCTAAAGTTTGGTCTCTTTTTTTAAAATTACTATGATAGGTTATTAAACTAAGAGGCCAAGGCCTTTTCTAGTCTATCCCTGTCAGTGCATTGCTTTATTTAGGTACCGGAGGACTCCCATCTTGACGACAGGAAGGATTTAAGCATGCGAATCTATGAAAGATTCCAAATGTAAAACTACAGTTACATGTAAGTAACGTATTTCTTCTATTTGGACCTACAGAATGCTAATGGGTTAGATGCATCTCCCAAAATAGAGTCCCTAGCCCCCAGTTGAGCTGTGCTTAGGTGACACAGACCGACTCCTGGTTATCCAACATTCCACACTCTGCATCAGACTCTAGAAGGCTTTATAGGGCAAGCATCAACCATGGAAATTAACCCAAATATTTTCCCCTATGCTCCTCTTGGCAGGGAATCCAAGTGTAGTGACACATTTGAGAAGAAACCATTCTTTTCAGTTAGCCTAGCCTTACAGTCTCTGAATACAGTCTGTGGTCTGGGGCAATACACATTCTGTTCCAGAGGATATCAGGGCATCCTTTGCCTAAACCATCCAAGATGGGCAGGATGTGGCAAAGTACGTCTTACATTCTGGCTATGATACCACAGGCTGTGTGGGTTGCGTTATGAACACCAGCTTCGCACACAGGTGCGGAGGAAAGGCCAACTCCATGCTGGAGAGATTTAAAGGTTGCAGTGCCACTGCCTGCTCACTAGGGTTCAAATCAAATCAAACAGGATTCATATAAAGCGCGGCTAATCACCTGCGAAGGTATCCAGGCGCTGAGAACTTAGCTGCTTCGGAAGGATTCAGTTGACCAGCCAGGTCTTGAGTCCCTTCCTGAATTCTAGTAGAGAGGGTGCGGTCCAGAGGTGGGTGGGAAGGCCGTTCCAGGACTGCACAGCAAGGTACGAGAAGGAGATTCCTCCACTGTTCCTTCGGCGGATGCGCAGGTGTCTGGAGGGTTGGTGGAAGTTCAAGTGGTGGTTGATGTGTGGTTGTCCTTGATTTTGAAGGACTTTGTAGCTGTGGGTCAACTCAAATTGGCATCTCTTCTGGATGGGGAGCAAGTGGAGCTTCTTGAGGTGAGGATTGATGTGGGTCCGTTTGGGGAGGTCGGGGATGAGCCTGGCTGCTGAATTCTGTGTGAACTGTAGTCTTCTCAGGAGGTGCATGTGAATTACTATGTAGTGTGTGTTGCTGTAGTCCAGGCAGCTGGTGACTAGGGTTGCTCTTGCCAGCATGACAGTTCCATCAACAATATAAAAACTTCAGGGGATTCTCATGGGCCTGGCTTAGAGACTGTGGCTTCCCTAACAGCTTGTTCATCAGCCAACTCAAGCCTACTGTGACCCCCAGAGGACGTGGTGACAGATGTTTATCTCAATAATGACAACAATCTTCTACCTCCTCTTCCCCTACTGCAGCAGTCCCTGAACCAACCTGATTTGGCCTTTCATGCCCACACCCACGTGGGTTAGTTACAGGATCTGATTTTTCCTCCCCTTCTGGAAACCCATCACCTCAGATCTCTGGGTATTGCAGATCGTTCAAAAGGGCTATGTCTTCCTTTTCATGTCATCTCCCTGTACCAGGCAAAGGTTTCGCAGACCATGACACCATTCTCCTGCAGGAAGTCAATATACTTCCAGCCAAAGGTGCCATTGAGAGGGTACCAGAGTCAGGAAATGGTGAGGTGTTACTTGTGCTAATTCCTTGGACCAAAGAAAGATGGAGGTCTCAGACTCATCTTAGATCTCTGGCCTCTTAAGGCATTCTTACGAAAGGACAAGTTTGAAATAATCCCTCTGGCTCAGGTTCATTCTGCTCTGCACCTGGGACACTGGATGGGTTTCCGTGGACTTGCAAGACTCATATTTGCATATACCTGTACTGCAGTCCACAGATGTTCGGTTCATGGTGGGGTTGTAACACTTCCAGTGTGCTATCCTACCCTTCGGCCTGTCCTCTGCCCCTCTGTGTTCACGGAGATGATGGTGGCGGTTGATGCTCATCTTCGCCGTTTGGGATACATGTATTCCTGTACTCTATTGACTGGCTGCTCAAGGTGGGCTTGCCGCAGCCTGTTGTCGACCACCTCCTGATGACTGTTGCCCTTCTGTCTTCCCTGGCCATTTCCATAAGAATACCATAATCCCACCTGACACCCATACAGAGGATTCCTTTATGGTGCGTTCAAGGCCCAATGTTTCAATGAGGCAAGTGGGAACCTACCTCTCTTTACCCCATCTAGAGTTCACAGGAGTGACCAATTCATCGTCTCTATGTTTAGTAGGTTGCCTGAAGGAGGTGGAAAACTGGGTCTATGGTCTCCAGCAGAGTGCTACTCTTTTTTGGAATTTCAAGCTATCCGGCTGACACTAAAGTCCTTCCTTCTGACCATCAAAGGCAGGCTAGTGCAGGTTCTCACCGTCAACATGTCCGCCATGAGGTACTGCGATAAATAGGTCCCGGTGAGATCTTGGATCCTGTGCCAAGAAGCCCTTTATCTTTGGAGGTGGATAGATCAGCAGGAGATTTTTCTGGTGACCAATCACCTGGCGGGGTCTCTGAATACCAGGGAAGACTAGATTAAACTGGTCTTGGGTTGCTTGTGTTCCGGTTCAGAGAGGACCAGGCTTGGAATTTATGGCTGGAGTATTGGAGCAAGACCATGGCGAATTTGCATATGTCTAGGTCTAATCTGAGGTGACTTGGTGGGCAAAAAAACAATGGACTGGGATGTGGCCCGAGTAATCACCAGTGACTAGGAATAATTCAAGCATTGCATGCATCACTTTTTTATATTCTTCATAGCTAACGAATTGAGCAGGTGTCAGTTGGCGGATGCTGAATTGCGTCTTCATCACCGAGGTGGCTCAGGATGTCTTCTTCCAGTGGCCAGATCTTTTTACCACTGCCCAGAACATGCAGCGTTGAGCCTTCTACTGCACACTGGAGTATTCATCAGGAAGGTCACTGGAAGAAGCATTCCACCTGTAATCGACCATAGACCTCCTGTACGCATTGCCACATTTACCTCTCCTCTCTCGAGTTTTGAAGAAAGTCATGACTGACTGGGTCCCAGTCCTTTTAATAATTAGGGACTGGGCTAAGAGCGCGTGGTACCAATATGTCCTAAGCAGTTATCCTCCAATCCTTCTACCTCCTTCGGAACGATCTGTCTCTGCCACAGGGCAGGGTCCTGCACCCAAATCTCAAAAATCTACAATCCATGCATGGAGATTCAGCTGCGACAACTGATTAAATATCTTTTGTTGTCTGATGTGGTGGATGTGATCCTTGCAGATAGGCGTCCGTCGACCAAATCTGTTTATTCGGGGTGCTCAAGACATTTGCGGTCAAGTGTATTGTCCCTTACCTTGAGTCCTTATAGGCCAAGATATCCATGTGTTATTGCTTGCTTTGCAATGGTCACAGTTAAAGGTTACATCTTTACCTCTTCACATCACCTCCTAAGTGTTTTCTGAAAGCTTTAAACGTTTTTCCCAAGAAACTATTGTTCATGCATCAGTGGCATCTTAATTAGGCCCTCACATTTATCATGCACACGCTGTTTGGGCCCAGGAACCATTTTTTTCTTGCTGGTCCTGACTTTCCAAATCTTTTTCTTATTGCTATCACTTCTGTACGCAGTGAACTGCAGGTGCTGTTAACTCTGTACACCACCACCTTCCCCAGCAAATTGGTGCTTAGCCCTTGGTGCCACCTTTCTGCCTAAAGTGATATCTTACTTTCACATAGGATTTTCCATCACCCTAGCTTTAATCTTCTACATGTTATGCACAATGGAATATTGTCGATCATCAGCTTTTTGTAAAGTTTGCCAGTGCCAAAACCAGAAAGATGGTACAGAAGAGTACTCTTGTTGAAGAGCAGTCCTGGGCATAAAGATGTGCTATGCTCTAGCCACGAAGAAGCCTTCCAAATGCATACCTACCCATTCTACCAGAGCTAAGGCGGCTACAATGGCATTAGCATGGGGAGTTACTGTCTTGGACATCTGTCAAACTACAACATGGGTATCAATGCACACATCCATCAAGCATTACTACCTTGATAGCCTGGTCCATATAAAGTGTCATTTTCAGTACTTTTTGGTTTGCCTCCACTTCTCATACCCTTCAGCTTTTGGAAGTTCTGCTTGGTTATCTATTCTGAAAGTGAGGAATCTGTGATTAGAATTATCTATCAGACAAACAAGTTACTAACATTTGGAAACATTATTTATCGTGGACATTCTTACCATAGATTCTTCTCCTCCCTGTTCTATGAAGTGGACAGCTGCACATTTAAAAAAAGTTAGTTTTCGGGAAACTGTCACCTTTGTTTTATCACAGGTGAACCGTGTCAATGGATGCGCAAGATAGAAACTGATATCGGAGTGCAGGGGTGGTACTCATGACTCCACTCGGGTACTTCCGAGGTGGCACATCCTGGAGTCAACGGTGCCATGTGGCGGCGTGGAAGCAATTACTTTAAAGAATTCTCTTATCCAGTGTGGCTCCTAAGAATATCATAAAGGTGAGGCATCTGCAGTTAAATTATCCACCAGAAACCGTTACTGAAAGTAACTTGTTCATCTCCTGTAACTGGCATCCTTGGCCATTAGTTGTGTGTGTTTGTTCACATGCTCGTAACTAGAGGGATAAATGCTGAAGACCAATGGAATCCAATTGTGTGAGCTACACAATGTAGTCCTTTCAATTCAACAGGGCTGGTTTGGTTCATTTGGACATACTAGCCCACAAGTACTCTCTGGCCTCCCTCCTCGAAAACTAAATAAGCCTGGTGGAGGACCCAATGAGGAAAGGGGCCATCTGACAGGACTCCAAGCACCAACCTGCACCACTTTTAAGAGGCAGGGCTCTGCTGCCCAGCGCGCCATCGGGCGCATTTAAGGAATCCTACATTCCCGCAGCAGGAGACATGATCGGGAAAGGGGCCAGCTGACAGGACTCCAAGCCCCAACCTGCACCACTTCTAAGGGGCGGGGCTCCGGTGCCCAGCACGCCATAGGGCGCATTTAAGGAACCCTACCTTCCTGTGGTGCGGGACACGATCAGAAAAGGGGCCTGTTGATGGTGCTCCAAGCCTCAACGTGCACCACTTCTAAGGGGTGGGGCTCTGTTGGCCAGTGTGCCATCGGGCGCATTTGAAGAGTCCTACCTTCCCACAGCGCTGCCCAGGCAAAGCCCACACCTATCAGAGCCCAGAAGAGGCTGGGCTGGGACACCTCTCTTGGCTCTTCACTTTTGGAAAGTAAAATGGGGAAACGCAAGGCGGCTGATAAACTATCAGATCTGGGGAATGCGAAAAAACAACTGAGGCACTCAACCAAAAACTGTACTATCGATGTGATCGATGTCTTGATCGAGGAGGTCAAAGACCTTCTCTCTTCCCAAAAAAAGGGGCTAACGATAGGAAAGCGCAGTAAGGGAAATATTACATCCTGTCTCACTAATAAGCTCAGTATGTCACAAAAATCATACCACACACAGGCAGCAGCAGCCACAGAGCCTACTGCGGCTCTCTCGTTTAGCCCCTCGAGCTCCTCGTCTGTACAAAAAAGGGACACTGACATCAGTGTAATTCTGCCAGTAAGCGTCGAATGCAGGAATAGGTTTGAAACCCTTGGAAACGAAGAGGCGGATAACCCTGAATCTAGTGGCCAGTCAATGCCTACCACTAGAATTGATGTTACCCAATGTCGGTGGATCAACTTTGAGAAACAAATCACTACTCTAAAGCATAAGATAACTGGACTAAAGGACTATATTACTACGTTGTCTAAGTTCCTAAATGGTAAAATGTATAACTTAACCACTATTCTCATGAGGCCAACCTCTAACCCCCCTCAAATTGCAGGTAATCAGAGTGGCCCAATCCCTCCATTGGATAATTTTTCCAGTCATATGCCGATGGTCAAAAGTGATATGAGCGCTCAATCAGTAGGCTTTAATAGGGTCACTCCCTGCACCACTAGAGAGATGGGGGCTGTCCCTCTGGGACCTTCAGCCAGTGGGGGCCTGGGGCTGAGAACTTTCCCAGGTCCTACATGAAATCTTCATTCCAGCTTTTTGGTGGTAATTTTCCGTCAAAGGGTTTGCAGCCAAATGCCCCAGCTAGTGCACATGCACCTGGTAGCCGTACCCCCTACCTAAATGGTAGGCCAGTCAAGGACCACCTTTCACAGAACACTGTATACATGGTCAATGTCCCTAAACTTCCAGATGGGATCAAAGAAAGCAAGGAATCACTGATCAATAAAGTCACTCACTGGCTTTGCATAATCCGGGGATGTAGATCAATCATCAGGGATGACCTAACACCTGCCCAGCGCCACTCTCACAATCACACCACCCATGACTATGTAGGTGTATGGTTTGCGAGCCGCGAATTGGTAGAGGGTCTTATCACACTGGAACATAGATTCAGGCAAAGTGGCGGCTCGGGCATGAGTCTTAAGATCAACCCACCACAGCCTCCATTAGGAACACAAGATCCAAATCATAGCGGATCCAGACTTCTCACCTGTAGTCCCTCAGGTAACGCTGAAACCTCCTCCTCTCTCGTAGAAATAGACTGACTACTCAGTACCCCTAACACTGAAGGAAAGGTAACGAGGCTTTAGATACTGGAACGCCATAAACGAAGTTGCAGTATCTCCTGGCACCCCAATGAAATCTTGCAAGGAATTAGTCTCTTACGCAGACACGCCCATAAAGCTTTTATCCTGCAATGTTGCAGCTATTAAAGCTAAACTAGATTATCCAGAATGGAGCTCATTCATTGATCAATATCAAATTGTTCTATTCCAGGAAACCTGGGCAATTGAGCCAATGTTTAGGCATGCATTTCTTTGCTTTTTTAACAACGTCGTTCCCTCAAAGGCTGGGACAGCATCTGGTGAGTTGCTGGTTTTGCTAAAGATAGAACTGTTTAACAGGATCAAACTAATGCCGTCAGATAGTAAAGACCTGCTGGGTATTGTTGTTTCTGTTAAGGGCCATACTAAGTTTAGATACATTGCAATCATCAATCTCTATCTATGACCTACCCAGGATACTCTGCGGTCTGAGACCATCAATTTATTGATTAAAATGCTTAATCAACTTCAGTCACAATGCCCTAAGGTAATTGCATTGCTTTGCAACACAACATTATCAGCTGGTGACTAGTCATCGTCTTAGACACATGTAGAAGATGAAGCATAGAGGGGTGCCTACCATAACCAGCGACTGTGATCAGAGACAGACGAGGGCAGCTAAATTACTCACAGACATCCTAGGTACGCATGTGTTAAGGGCTGTGAATAGCCGTACAACTACTGACATCTCCCAAAATCCTACCTTCAGAAGAGACAATTATCATTGTAACATTGATTACATATTCATTAATATTCAACTGTGGCCCTATGTAAAGGATATGGAAGATGTTCCAACAATGGACAGTGATCATAATGCCTTCTACTCCTCAATCCATCATGGCCTTTTTTAAATGTTCGGCTAAGAAATAATGCAGACAACAAACAACCGTAAAAATGTTAAATGGGCCTTGTTTTCGAATAACAATGTTACTATGTCTCATATCTATCAAGCCTACACGGAAATCTTTAGCCCACACAAACATATTGACAGAAGTTTGATAAACTTGGTTAGCCTTCACATTAAATTATCAGCCCATTTAAGGCAAGATCCTACCAAGGCAGGGGCATAGGGCTACCCACACGGTAGGCTCCATGTTTGGTTTACTAAAGGCTGTAAGTGGACAAAGTTAGTCTTATCAAGCGTAGTTAAGTGCTAATTAACAATCATGGGAGGAAAAGCAGTGGGACAATTTAACGAACGCCCTGCAATCTAAAAACATGAGGGCATTCTGGAAAATCATTGCCAATGAGAGTCGAACTGTTGACTTCCAACCAGAAGCGGTTATACAACCAGAGTTGTAGATTTCCCATTTCTCTAACCTGCATGAAGAAAGGGGTACCGGTGTCTCATCCTCTGCACTCCAAGGATGTAGCCCTTTGGCTAGCCGTCAACCTTCTAGAAGAATAGTAGGGGCTCAGGAGTTCGAGTTAAGCAAAACAGAGGCAGCACTACGCCAGCTCAAGAGGGAGAAAGCACCAGGCCCGAAAGGCATACCAGGGGACCTGTATTTATCTCAACCTTCCATTTGGGTGCCTATCTTAACATCCTCACTAATGCGATTGTGAGGGTTGAGGAGATTCCTCCCTCATGGAGAGGAGCAATTGTTCCTATCCAAAAAGGGCAGCAAGGACCTCCCTGGCAATTATAGGCCTATAAGCCTCATTGATATCAGCCAAAAAATCTTTTTCAGGCAGGTCTTTTCTGCACTCCTGACTTGGATTACTGAGAACAACATTCTTATGGAATTCCAGGCGGGGTTCAGGAGTAAGGTTAGTACGCTGGACCAGGTTTTCCGTTTTTAAACTATCTGTTGTAGACAAGTCCTTTTGAGGAAGGATCACTTATTCGTGGCCTTCATTGACTTGAGGGCAGCTTTTGACTTTGTCCTGTGGGCCAGCCTATGGAGGGTGTTGGGGAATTATAGAAATCCCGATGACTTACTTAGAATCTTAATAACCCTCCATACGGAAACATTCGCACAGGTAAGATGGTGGTCTAACGGAGACCTTACCCCTAGAGTTCCAATTAGTTGCAGAGTAAAGCAAGGCTGTGTTTTGGCCCCCACTTGTATATCAATGGAACTGTGGAATGGGTTGCCAGTTGTAACCATGACAACTCAAAATCAGCAGGCTCCAGCACTCCGATATTGATGTTTGCTGATGACACCCTCTTACTATCTAGGACTCCCTTTGGCCTTCAGGGTCTCTTAGATAGCTTTGCCTCCTTTTGTTCATCTAGGGGATTAGAGATCAACCCTGCTAAATCAAAATATATGGCAATAAAACTTCATCGCTCATTTAGGGGTGTGATGAAGATGGGAGGTGCTCCCATCGAAAAGGTCAAAAACTTCGACTACCTGGGTGTCAGACTGGTATACAATTTGACATGTCAGCCGCAGTTAGAAAAGACCAGGCAGTCCTACAGCATAGGGCTGCAGTTGTTGTAAGGAAATTCAAAGCTACCTGTAGTAGAACAACTTCCAGTCCTGGAAATTTACAGGGCAACAACACTTGCTGGGGATTCTATACGAAGCAGGGTTGTGCAAATGGTACTAGTTGCAGAAGAAAATAAATTTGTTGATCTATGTTTAGTTTACTAACAAGCACTCCCCTCCTACCTGTTTGCTCTGATCAGTGCTCAACAGAGTGGGCTCAGTAGTTCAGTTGAGAGCTCTAAAATACTGGATACGCCTGTGGGTTACACCAGAGTTGGCACCCTAACGTGAGGTGCTGATTGAATTTATTGGCCTAGACAATGAAGTAGTCACTCCGTGGCTTAGATTGATTAAATATCTTTGCAGGTTGATTAATATGGAGGATTTATGGTACTCACCGGCTTCATTGGAGAAAGCTATTCTTAATAGAGTGGGCACCATATACTGACAACATCTGTTGTGTAAGACATGGAACGTCCAGAGGGATGCAGGCCTAATTGCTAGTTTTCTGCATCACAAATGTACACCTTGCTTTGAACCCTCTATGGATAGGATTAGTCCCAGCTTTGCGAGAAATTTATACATTTAGGATTGGGTCCCGTCCTCTCAACACTTTTACTGCTAGATAATCCAAGGACCCTACTTCATCTGTTTTCTGCCCCTTTTGCTCTCTAGTACCATAGACAGAAAATCTATTTTTTATTGTTTTGTCCTGGTTAATTGACACTAAGGAAAAGGTGGCTGGTTCCCTTATGCAGACATCTAGGCACACAACACTTTTTGGAGGCACAGCAGATATTGAAATGCGATACAACGGAGACAATTGTCTTCGCCATTTCAAGGTACCTAAATTGGGCCTGGCGTGTTAGACTCAGGGAAATTGATATAAGTGGCAAATTAACTGGGGCTCTGATTAATTAGATCTATCCAAGGAAGCCCTAGGTAGGCAGCCTCAAGGGTCATCTAGATGGGTGTAGCCCCTAGTTGATACTAGTCAACAGGAAAAATACTCATGAATACCATTCCTTTAATTGTCCTCTATGAATTTGTGCTCACTAATGGATATACGTTTTGTTTGCACTTTATAATTGTGTATCAATTTCTCTTTCGATGTAGATAAATTATTGCTGAATCTTTTTTAACTGGTGGAGTGTTATTGTATATTTAAATGTTTTATCTAGTACTTTTATGGTTTTATAAATCAAAATAAAGTAAATTTGAATTGAATTGAAATAAGCCTTGTGGGTGGTGCGGCCCTTTCCCTTTGACAAGCAGAGATTCCTCTGCTGCAGTGAAATAATCCCTTCCCCCTTTCCTGTATATTACCATCTTCCCCTTATGAGATGCTCGTGAAAATGGTGTCAATGCATATTCCCTTTCCCCAGCCTAAGCCAGTGCTAAGATGACCTTCGAACCTCAAAAATTAGTACAACAGCAGAAAAATGCTCTTCCAGAATTAGAGTAGCCTTTGAACTTCCAAATATATTTAGCATAATTTGTCTGAGAAGTACAAGAAAACGGCTACTGACCTTGTGCACGTGTGAAAGATTGTGTGAAACGTGAATGAAGGCAAATCTGGAGGCTGTGGACCCAATAAGTAGGTTGCTAACAATGGGCTTGGTTTTAAAGTGACAAGTGTGGCTGACTATCAGGATTTAATATTAAAAATAGAAACCTTTTCTGGTGGTCTTAAGACTGGCATGGTTATTGGAAAGTATCCAGTGGGAGTACTGTTAACCATACGTGATGCAGAATTGGAAAATTGTGTTGCTTCCTTTGGGCACTGGGCTCTCTTTGTTTAGACAGGAAAAGCTTATTGTATGAGGTGGCAGGGGTTTGAAATTCAGATCCAGTACAACACAATAAATAACACTAAGTGATATCAGTGTCGAGCGGTTCTTTTGTTCACAGGAAGATTAATAGAAGAGTTAAATTTAAGATTTAAGAAGAGAGCCACAAAGTGGCTGAGCCTTCTGGGGCAGTAATACAGTCTTAAATGAGTTCTTAGCTTCTATGATATAAATTGCGATTGCTCCTATGATCAGTGTGTGTGCTGTGGGGCTACGCTCTTTTAGATTTAGCGATCTTTGACTCATCAGGTCTCTTGTTGCTTGCAAGAGCATTCTCCTGCAAGGGATTTGGGTGTTTGTGAGGTATTCAGTTGCAGGGACTCTGTACCTAGTTACTCTACTGATCCAGGCTTGGGTACCAAATTAGGCAACTCAGTGTGAGGTTTCATTACTCAAAAATATAAGATTTTCCACAAAAATGTATAATCCCCAAAAATCCATCACTTCAAATAGTCCCACCTCAATGAAGTTGTTGGTATTGTCCCAAGATACATTATTGAGGTCATTAGTGACATGGGGTCTAGCCACTGGTGTTGAGTTAGAACAAAGTCCAAGTCATAGGCGTTAAGTAGTCAGTTTAAGACTCCTCTGATTCACAACTTTTCAGTGTGGCAGAGATATTAGTGAACCAGCACACACTAGAGTGTCCCGACATTCCTAAAGCTGTAGGGCTTTGTATCTCAAAATGTTCCACTGATCATTGTGACCCTGGTACTGGGGAACACCTACTGAGGTCATTGGTTTCATCTGTTTTCATTGGGATCTTGACTTACGATTAAGGTCCGGACTTAAACACAGAAAGAGGAAAATGGTTGAGTTTTGTTTAGGCATGGAAAAACCAGCTCTAAAAAAATGAATGAAAGCGTTGCAACCTGTTTTGGGACATAAGACATGGTAAATGAGCATGTGCATGCCAGTGAATCCTACATGAGCAAAGCTAGACTTTTTAATAGAAAACCACCCTCTTGTGCAGCACACATACTGGGTCCAAATAGACTCCACCATCGATTTTGTTGTTTATGAACTTCACACGCCACGCATACAAAGACTCCACACTATCCCACATGTGTTAAAGCAAAGCACCCCATTTATGAGTACTATACAGTCCTTTAACTGGGGAGAGCCAATAGAGTTTCTTCCATTGCATATCAGGCAAAAAGATGTGGTCCTGGGTTATGATTTTGCTGCCACCACTACTATTCTCCGCAACGCCAGAGTTGAGGTGGAATTTGTCACCCTCATTCAGAATGGGACTACTATTTCTGGGTGCCTCAGCTATTAAGCCACAGCACAGGTGTCAAACAGAAAAATATATAAAGATGAAGCAACTCTGTTGGATTTGCACGATTGTATAGTTTACTGGAGGAAACACATAAGTATATCCAGGAAAAACATGTAATTTCTTCCACACAAACTAGGTAGTACTCTAGATCTTCCCATTTGTTGCAAAATTTGAGACAAAATTTCTTTTGAAACCGGAAATAATTTATAGTGATGCACACTTTACACAGTCTGTATTTCTAGTGGGCACTAAAGTTTAGTTTAGGACAAGCTTTTTGAAAATTAAAGACCACCAAAAGGTTCTGGCCTCCAGTAGTTACCCTCCTGGGTCTTCAAAATGGTATGAAAATTGTACGTTTTGGCTTCTCCGAACGTTAACATTGATCACACCAGATCAATAACCACAACAATAGTCTTTGGCGTACGTTATATCAGATTATTTTTGTTATTCTTTTACTATATTGTTTAATGCATGTCCCCTTGCTTAATTCTTTTTCCCAACATGAATCTACAGGTCTAGAAACTGCTTCTGTCGCTATTTTTAATAGAGAGCAAACTTGCACATATCAATGCCTGTAAATAAGTGCACCATTTTTATCTACCAAACCAGTGGCTTCTGCTCCTCCTACCTACCGGTCTCTCTCGCTTGTTTTAATCATCTCATACATAAACACATAGTAGGAATGCTGGCGTCCCCACCATCCCACTTCCACCATTGCCTCCATCCAACCCCTCTGCCTAACTAAACCATTGTTTGATTTTCAAAGGCAGCCATTGAACCAAGGTCTGTAATCGGGTGAGTTAGAATTTGCATTTAAAGTTTAAAAAAATAAATAAAGGTGTTCCAAGTTGAGAGCAACTGCTTCAAAAGGTATGTAATAAGTTTTGCAAACAGTACACGTCTATATTAGAATCTGCAGCCCACCATGGGAGACACTCGTAAGCATGGCAAAATGCTTGTACATATTGAAATGTCAGCAAGGCACTAATTGAGCATAACCGCAGAAGGTTATTAGAAATGCAGCCCTAAAATAATGCTTAGTTTCAGTGTTTAAAATAGTTTAAAGCAGCTTCCTTTCAAGTCTTTTTACACACGCGGAAGAAGGCATTGAGTATGCTTAGGTGCTGAACTAAGGAATCAGCTCATTTTAAATAAGAGTGCTTGTAGCTGCTAAACTGCATTAAAATAACATTTTAAAGAATACTTCTTTAAAGAATACTTCTCTGTCCCCAGGCAGGCACGAATGATCAGAGCCCAGAATTTACTGTCTCAGGAGTCGTCTTTGCTAGCAACTACCATGATTTTGTTGTTTTTAGTATTCGTTTTATAACTGTGCTCTATCCAGTCCTGGATGTCTTGAAAAGTATATTTTTGAAAAGCATAGGCTGTCTTATTCCAATAACCTTTCAAACTAAGGAGTTTTGTTGACGTACATGTATGACCACAAGACCAAGGACTAACTGGGTCTTGCCAAAGGAACTGCATTATTGTTAAATAAACCAGGAGAATATGGTCCATCCTTCAAGCACCATATATAATTGAACAGATCTGAATGGTGGAAGTCACACTGCCTGGGCCTGTCAGTCCAGAGAGAGTGAAGCCTTTCAGAGCATAGGCTGCAGTATCAGTTTTCCCTATGCAGCCAACCACATACTTCGCTATCAAATACCGTGGGTCGGTCCAGTACAACCAGGGTCAGTACACCCTTGCTATCTGTTGCCATTGCATGTTCTTTTAATATGCAGATAAGCATGTGCCAGTCTCAGAACAAAGAACGAAAGGCCCTTGTAAATTCTGCAAACAGAGGTGAGCTTCAATAGTGTTCTCCATATTAGCCGATGAGGACAATAAGGCGATGTGACTATAAAGTCTGGCAAATGCTGGATTTATAGTTTATTTCTTGAAAAGTGCAGTTACAATTGCTCACTTGATAGCCTCTTGTACCAGCCCAGTAGCCATGGAGATGCTAGAACGAAGACATAAAAAGGGAGCTGTGATATTGCTAAGACCAGTTATAATTTTGACCAGACAAGCGTCCAACAGGAGTGAGATTTAAACTCTGAGAGAATCTTGACAATCTGTTCTGAGGCAGTAATTACAAAAGATGTGAAAATAATGTTGCCCGAGTCATTTGTGCAGAAAATGACAAAACGTGTATAACTGTTAAAAAATGATATAGGAATGTTAGCCACATTACCGTGAAACAAGCTATGCTGTACGGCAAGCAGATCTGTGAATTACCTGCAGTCAGAGAAGTGGCAATCGGGTTGGAGAATTCTTGAACAATCTTACTTTTGTGCTGTTTTGCATGATGAGTAATAGCTATAACTAGTAATTCTCACCATGTGCTTATAGCCAGGTTGTTTCTCTTAAATGTTCACTTTGGTTAGAAGTCAATCGCCATTTGCATTGTTTCACTTTAACCTCTGTTTTCTAAGGAACAAGTGTATTGGGACCCAATTTAACATCAGCTCTCCCAGCACAAAAGAGCCTGCTAGATGAATAGATCTTCAAATGAGAACCAAAGACCAATCACACTAGCAAACCTTGGGTTGATTCCCACCTTTCCTTCTAAAACAATATTTTATATGTAATGCCAAAATAGTCTTTTGACTGTATTATGCAGATCCTAAGTTTTTAAATAAATACAAGTTTCCTGCACTGTTGAAATATATAGAAAAGGACCTCCTGCAACTAATAACAGTTCCAAGGGCAGGAAAAATACTTTTGTACTTGAACAACCCCGACAACTATAAACATTAGAACTGGACACATAAGGGCTAAGCGAACATGAATATATGAATAATTGACTAATTTATTCATGTGACAAATTATACAATACATTGATTGTCAAACTCTCGATTCCATATTTCTAAGATTTGATAAAAATGCAATCTCTATAATATAATAAAAACATCATACAGCACAACAAACATACCTTCATACAAGCTGTCATACTAACAACATTATTCATGCCACCATATTGATGTGTATATATTACTATTCACTTGGTGAGCAGAAACTGAACTGAACATAAGATCCTGCAAAGTTATTTGACAAAATTATTTCTAAACATATCATAGATTAACAAAATTAATTTGTTTAGAATAGAGAAGCTGTGGCTTGTATTCTTGATTCTTTCATGTCCGCATGTTTCGGTGAACAACACACCATCATCAGTAAAGCCACGACATACTGTTGTAAGGACCTGCAAATATATTACATGTTCTGTTTAGTCCAATCAATAACATAAAAAAGATTCCTGACAGGAAATAGGTTAGTTTACAAGTGGTCTGACCATCATCATGATAGAAGAAAAAGAAACTTCTGTACCCAGTGTGTTTCATGATGCGGAAGATGAATTTTGAAATCTAAAAATTGGTACAGTAACTTCAATTATATCCTATGTTTAAAACCGTTCATGCAGAGGGTCAAGCAAATCACCCATAGAATTATATAAACTGCAACTTATTGCTGAGTAGCAGGTAAAAAAATGATGCAGATTTATACTAAGAATTGGATATGTAAGCCCAAATTGATGGTGTGGCACTATACATAATCTTACTTTTTAGACCACAAATACTTTAAAGAAATATGGCCCAGATAGAATGCATAAGCAACCACATCGGCCTCACAAGCTGCAAAATAACAACACTGAATGATAAAAAAGCCATTTGAAGATAATACCATGTTCGAGGCATATGAGCTGCAGATTGTACACTATGCATAGATCGCCATCTGGTGTTGGGCTCGGATGCTTGCACTTTATTGTTGTCTTGGAAGAGCCTTTTGTAGTCACGAGATAGGTGACTCCTCCTTTGGACGATCGTGCGCATGGGCATCGACTCCATCCTTAGATTGTTTTTTTCCGCCATCGGTTTCGGATGTAACTTCTGCGCTCCGGTTCGGCACCATATTCTCCAAACCTTTTCGATGCGCAAACTATCAAAAAACTCGACGGTATTGTTTTCGATCGTGTGATCTTCGACGCGCACCTCAACTACTCGATTCCGGTCGTCGACCCGGGCCGTTGGGCCTATCGACGCCGTTCGGGCCTACAGCTCATGGAAAGGACTCCATTTAAAAAATGCCCCCAGTGTGGAGCTAAATTTCCACACAGTGACCACCACAAGGTCTGTAACCTATGTCTCTTGCCCGAATACGACGAACGATTGCCAAGCCTGCGCCTCTTTTACATCTAGAAAGACCATCCATGATTGCCGGGCCCGACGACACATCATGGCGCAGCGAGCAGCTCCGGTACCGGTGGACATCTTCGATGAAGGCCCCGATGTCCCGGAGGACGATTCTGAAGGCCTGGAAATCGGGTCCTATGCAGACAACTCAGACGGCCACATCACTCCTGGTCAACGAGTGAGTACAACTGCCCCTACCCCAACTCCACCCCAAAAAATGAAGGCCCTGGTCAAGACTTCGCCTGCTGGCCCCAGTCGCGACCAAAAACAAGCTTCAGAAGCCCGCCCCTGGGCCCGGCTCCGAAGATAAGGGACAAGCCTTTCGGTAGCTCGGGACCGAGCAAACCGCATCTCAGTGTTCCGCAGGCACCATCGGCACCGAAACCGAGCGTGCAGTCCACTCCCAAAAAGACATCGGCACCGAACACCTCGACGCCGAAAGAAAAGCCATCGGATCCGAAACCAAAACCTTCGGAACCGAAAAAAGATTTCCGCCTCCACAGCCAAGCCAAAGAACCCCAAAGAACCCCAAACCATCTCCCAAGGCCTCGGAGCAGAAATCTAGACCTCGCTCGGACCCGAAGAAATCGGCGCCGAAAGCGGGTACCGAAGAGGAAGAACTTTTTCGGCCGGATCCTATTGATCCAAAACAAAAAACTCTCCACATAGACCCCAAAACAGGACATTTGGCTGCTGTTCCACACAAGAAGAGGAAACTGGACACACCTGGCACTCCCGTAGTGCCTGTCAAAAAGAAAGACTCTGCCACTTCACCTATACAACCCTCTTCTCCTGTTCTTCCTCCTAACCCTGTCTCTCCTCCACATTCTCCTATACTTCTACCAAATTCACCACCACCACAGGATGATGATGATCTAGGGAATGGGGGAGGCAACAATGACTCTTTCACTGACCCTGATGACGATACAGATGTACCACAGGACAATTGGGACGATTATAATGACCCAATAGATCCTCCAGACCTCCCTGATCCACATGCATATCCAACAAAGCCGTCTCCCCCAGATGACAATATTGGCTTTGGTCAGCTTGTAAATAGAGCTGCTCTCTACCATGGGATTCAAATGCATTCTGACCCTGCAGACGAGGACTTTCTTCTAGACACCTTTGAACAGTCACAAGACTGTACAAACCCTGCCAATGTTAAAGGGTGTCATTAAACATGCCCCCGACATATTCAAACACCCTGTTAGGGCTAGAATTCTCAATCCCAGGATTGACAAGAAATATAAACCCGCTCCCAATGATCCCACCTACATCAAGGGTCAACTACCTTTAGACTCACCAGTGGTAGCTAATGCTAGGAAACGTGCCAACTCTCAGACCTCCGGTGAGGCACCACCTCCGGATAAAGAGTCTAAGTTGTTAGATGCTTCCTGCAAGAGAGTTGCCGCCCAAGCAGCTAATCACTGGTGCATAGCCAACACACAGGCATTACTTGCTATGTATGATAGGGCTCACTATGACCAACAAGAAACCCTATTACAACATATACCTGATCAATATAGAACCAAGGCAGATGATTTAATTCAGGAGGGCAAATTAATAACCAATGCTTCAATCAAGTGTGCCCTTGACGCAGCTGACACAGCCTCTAGGTCCATTAACACTAGTGTACTACTCAGACGACATGCCTGGTTACGCATCTCAGGCTTCAAACAGGAGGTACAAACAACAATCCTCAATCAGCCGTTCAATCAAGAACAACTCTTTGAACCGGCTGTAGACACCACTCTAGAGAAAATGAAAAAGGACACGGAGACTGCTAAATCCATGGGGGCATTACAGTCTCCATCCACACGTGGTTCCTTTCGTCGCTCCTTCTATAGAGGAGCATCCAAAAATATCGGAACAGACACCACCTCTTTTTCCTACAAAAACACGATGCAAACATCCCCCAACAGAGGATATTTTAGAGGCGGATACCGGGCAAATAACAAAGGAAGAGGCCGAGGTAACAACACTCGCGCCTCCCCCACTAATAAGCAGTGACTTCCCTCCAGACCATTCCACCCCGGTCGGAGGGAGACTATTACAGTTCCTACCTGTCTGGAATTCCATCACTACAGACAAGTGGGTAAGACAAATTATCCAGTATGGTTACTGCCTCGAACTTACAACAACCCTACCCACCATACCACCCAAACAGCGTCCAATGTCCACGGAACATCTCACACTCTTAAAACAAGAGGTTCTCTCACTGCTTCAAAAGCCAGCAATAGAACTAGTTCCCTTACAGCATCAAGGAACAGGGGTTTACTCGCTGTATTTCCTAATACCCAAGAAGGACGGCACCCTAAGGCCAATACTCGACCTCAGACCCCTCAATCTTTACATACAATCAGATCATTTTCATATGATCACTCTTCAACAGGTCCTCCCACTACTTCAACAAGGCGACTTCCTTGCCACACTAGATCTCAAGGACGCCTACTTCCACATTCCCATACACCCAGCTCACAGGAAATATCTAAGATTCATAGTGTACGGACAACACTATCGGTTCAAAGTCCTTCCATTCGGAGTCACCACCGCACCCAGGGTGTTCACAAAGTGCCTTGCAGTCGTAGCAGCACACTTAAGAAGACAACAAATCCATGTCTTTCCATACCTCGACGACTGGCTAATAAAAGCCAAGTCATTCAACCAGTGTGTTCATCACACTCATCAAACCATCCAGCTGCTACACCACTTAGGATTCACAGTAAACTACATCAAGTCACATCTTCAGCCCTCCCACATACACCAGTATCTAGGGGCCACATTAGACACCTCCAGAGCTCTGGCATATCACAATCCAGCCAGGATAACCAGTATACAAACACTAATAACCAAATTTCAACCACAGCATTCCCTCCCAGCAAGGGTATTCATGCAACTCATAGGAATGATGGCATCTTGCATTTTTATCGTACCTCATGCAAGACTTCAGATGCGCCCCTTACAAGAATGCCTAGCACGTCAGTGGAACCAGGCTCAAGGACAACTTACAGATCTGGTGCTGGTGGACAATCAATCAATCAATCCGGGAATTGTAAGCACGCTACTCACCCGTGAGGGTCTGAAGGCGCTGAGGGGGGCGGGGGGGTCCGCAGATCTGTTTAGCCGAAGAGCCAGGTCTTGAGGGTCTTCCTGAAGGTGTTCAGGGAGGGAGCGCGTCTGATGTCTTCCGGTAGCTCGTTCCAGGTCTTGGCTGCAATGTGAGAGAAGGATCTTCCGCCTGCTCTGGCTCTGGATGCGCGGGGTTTCGGCCAGTGCGAGGTTGGAAGATCGGAGGTTTCTTTTGGGTACGTGGAAGTTGATTCTGTCGTTGAGGTATTTGGGTCCGTTGTTATGTAGGCATTTGTAGGCGTGAGTGAGGATTTTGAAAGTGACTCTTTTCTCCACGGGGAGCCAGTGGAGACTTCGTAGGTGTTGGCTGATGTGTTCGTGTCGGGGGATGCCGAGGACGAGTCTGGCGGTGGTGTTTTGTACTGTCTGGAGTTTGCGGAGTAGGGACTTGTTGATGCCGGCGTAGAGTGCGTTTCCATAGTCCAGTCTGCTGGTGATGAGTGCGTGGGTGACGGTCTTCCTTGACTCAGGGGGGATCCACTTGAAGGTCTTGCGGAGGGTGTTGAAGCAGCTGGAGGTGACGGTGTTGACCTGTTAGTTCATGGAGAGTGATGAGTCGAGTACGATGCCGAGGTTCTTGGCGTGGTCTGAGGGGGTAGGTGGGCTTCCGAGGGCGGTCGGCCACCAGGTGCTGTCCCATGCAGAAGGGGTGGTACCGAGGACGAGGACTTCTGTCTTCTCGGCGTTGAGCTTCAGGCAGCTGTTGGTCATCCAGACTGCGACGTCTTGCATTCCTTTCTGGAAGTTGAGTTTGGCAGTGGTTGGTTCTTTGGTGAGGGAGAGGATGAGCTGGGTGTCGGCGGCGTAGGATACGACGTTGAGGCCGTGTTGTCGGACGATGGCTGCGAGGGGGGCCATGTAAGTGTTGAAGAGGGTGGGGCTCAGTGATGAATCCTGTGGGACTCCGCAGGTGATTTTCGTGGGGTCGGAGAGGAAGGGTGGGAGTCTGATCCTTTGGCTTCTTCCGGTGAGGAATGATCGGATCCAGTCCAGGGCTGTTCCTTGTATGCCTGCGTCGTGTAGTCTGACGACTAGTGTGCGATGGGAGACGGTGTCGAAGGCCGCTGATAGGTCGAGTAGGATGAGGGCTGCGGAGTGGCCTTGGTCCAGGAGGGTGCGGATGTCGTCTGTGGCGGCGAGTAGGGCAGTCTCTGTGCTGTGGTTGCTTCGGAATCCGGATTGGGACGGGTCGAGGGCGGCGTCTCTTCAATGAATCGTGTCAGTTTCCTGTTGACTGTTTTCTCTGCAACTTTGGCTGCGATGGGGAGGAGCGAGATGGGCCGATAGTTCTTGAGGTCGGTGGGGTCAGCTGTGGGCTTCTTGAGCAGGGGTCTGACTTCTGCTCACTTCCAGTCGTCTGGGAAGGTGCCTGTTTTGAAGGTGGTGTTGATGGTGCGTTGTAGTTTGGGTGCGATGGCGGCCACGGCTCTGTGGTAGATGTGAGGGGGGCAGGGGTCGCTGGGGCCCCCCCCGAGTGGATGATTTTCATGGTCGAGGCGGTGTCTTCGGCCGTGATCGGTGTCCAGTTGGAGATGGTGGGCTGGCTGGTGTTTCTGGGGGGCGGGGGGCCGTCTGTGGCGCCTGGTCGATGAAGTTGTCGTAGAGGTTTTTAGGCCGAGCCTAGAGTAGCGCGCAAGCGGTGCTCTGGCGAAGACTTTATGTAGGGGGTTTAAAAAAGCTGATCAGACGCTCGTGCGTCATGGCCTTTTCCCTGCGGTTACCCGCACGGGCGTCATATGGTTTCAATTATCGTGCCCTGACACGGGCGCGATAATTAAAACCAGATGTCTCGCTGTGGCGCGCGCGCACCACTCGCGTCGCCCCCCCCTCCTCCCCGCTCGTGCCTTCAAATGCTTGTGTTCTCTAGGCCGCTGGCACTGGTTGAGGCAGTTTTTCAGTGAATGCGCGTGCAAAACTTGTTTTTCATTTTAATGAAAAAAGCACAGATTTAAAATGCAACAGCTGGCACTTAAAGTTTAAAGATTAGATCTGTGGCCGATGCTCGGTTACAGCGTCTTTGTTCTTTTTCGGAAAAATGTCCATTTAAAATCATTTTCAGACTTGAAAAACATTTTCTTAATCGAGTTCTTTCTGTGCACGGATTTCCCATTACAGTGTAATAGGGGCTGTCCTGTGACACAGAGAACTCTATTTTATTGAAGTTTGCCACATAGTTGAGTGCTGCTCACAAGGGCAGTCTTTTATTTTTCGGTCTTGCATAAAGACTGCTTTTGCTGGCGAGCCAATGTGTTACTAAAAACATAGATATGTACGTGCATCATGGTATAAATACGTGTATACATACATAGAGGTGCTTTAGGTCAGTCCTGTTCACCTGTCATTCACATTTTGCTTCCCCGCATAACAGCATACATTGGTCACCTTGCTTCCGGCATTGCCTCTCGTGCTCTGAGTGACAGCATTTCGCCCGCTCACATGTTCACATCTGCCTAAGAAGTGCACATCAGTGCCAGCACCTGTGAGGCAATATTTTACTTTGTCATGGTTTCATCTTTCCTATCTTTACCCTTTCTTTTTTTTTTTATTCTTGTGTGATTAAATTATGACTTCTGATAACACTAACTGAAATCCAATAGTATCTTTTCTGTGTGCCAATAACAATCATATTTTCCTGAGATGTGCGTTAAAAATAAAAAGGGTTTCTATATCTGTTCAAAGTATACATACCTGCTGTGAAGCACCCACGCTCGTTTATTAAAGTTATGTACAATGGTTAATTATTTTTTAATTTAAATTTTTGTTGCTAGCATATGGCCACCTCGTTTTTACTTAGCAGTATGTTTTATTTTTTTCTTCCTTTTTATTTTGGTCGCATATGCTTGCAGTAAAAAACTATTGCACTAGCTTGCCAAGGTCAGACCTGGCTTTGCCAATGCTTGTTTGACTTCTACGATATAGAACAGAGTGGTAAAACCATGGATACGTTCCAATAGTAAGTAGACTTGTTAGCTGAAAAAAAAATTGGAATGGTCTTAGTTTTAATTTTGAATGCCCCTTGTGACCTAATTAGGGCGCTATACAACTGATTAAATTGTGCAAAGTTCATTTGTTTTACCCATTTTCAACAACTCTGTACCTAGCGGAGTCAAGGTTTGTTACAAAATGAATGGAGCTTAGTGGAGCAGTGCATCAGTTCTGGAGAACTTTGTACAGCCTGCAAGTCAACATTTTTAATTCAGTGGGGTTAGCTCATCTCTTTAATCCACCAGCGATCTATGAGTAACACCTAATTGGATGATAGTATGATAAACATCTACAGGGTGTAGAGCATCGAATCCGATCAGTAAATACATGTAAAAAATAGTGCAAAATGCTTTTTTCTTTTAAGTATACAAAATGAAAAAAAAATATTAAAAGATAGGACTGCGGGTGGCGGCAGCGGAGGAGCCGTTGGAGGTGAGAAGCAAAGAGGAGTGGGAAAGGTGAGGGGAAAAAAGCAGCACAAGTGGGAGAGCAACACATGGTATGGTGAAGAGCACATAAGTGAGCAAGAATAGGGAGAGAAGCACCCAGGTGAAAGAACACAACACAGACCGTGAGGGAGGAAGGGAAGCCCACAGAGGAGAGAGAAGAACACAGAGCGGGGGGGATTGAGCAGCACATGAGGGAGACAACTAGAAGACACATGCACTGTCGGGGAGTGCCTGACCAAAAAGAAACAGGCATTGGCATATTGTATTGTATATAAAATTTATAGAGCGCACTGCGACCCCACGGGTATCCTGGCGGTTGAGCACATAGGTCAATTATCTTAGAATATAGGGGCAGTTGAAAAAAACACTATATTACACCCTGGGAAAGAGCCAGGTCTTCAATTTCTTTCTGAAAGACAATAAATCATCTATCTGTCTAAGTTCAGTTGGTAATTTGTTCCACGCCGAAGCTGCTGCAACGCAGAAAGCTCTTCCACCAGATCTGACTTTTCTGAACCTAGGCACTCTCACCAGTTTTGCTGAGGAGGAGCGAAGATTGCGCAGAGGAACATACCATTCAAATCTACACTGTAAGGGCTTGGGCCCAATGCCATGTAAAGCTTTAAAAACTATGCACATAGATTTAAATTGCACCCTCTGTACAACTGGGAGCCAGTGGAGCTCAGCCAGGGCCTGAGAAAGAGAAGACTGGCGAGGTCTCATAAGTGCCAGCTTGGCTGCCATTGACTGAATTCTCTGGAGTTTCTCCATCAAATATTTAGGAGACTCCAGCAGTAGAGCGTTACAATAATCCAGTTGGCTAAGGATAATGCTTCTCACTATCAGTGGCCTGGTATACTTAGGCAACAGTGGGAGAATTCTTCGTAACACCCTCAGCAGGGCGAAGCATTTCCCAACTGTCTGATTCACTTGGGACTCGAGGCTTAATTTACCATCAAAACTGATCCCTAGATTACGAACTACATTTGTCGGGGTCAAAGGGGCTGTCACTGGTAGTGGCCAAAACCCCGTGGGTAGTGAATAAGGAACCTTCCCCACTGAACAGCACAGAATCTCAGTTTTCTCCCCATTGAATTGCAAATAGTTATTTTGAAGCCAGAGAGCTGTATCTTGCATACAATTATGAAATTTTTCAAGTGAAGTTGCCTGACAACCTTCCAGAGATAAAATCAACTGGGTATCATCAGCATAGTTCACTAGACTAATGTTATGTGACTTAATAACAGTCACAAGTGGCTTCATATAAATATTAAACAAGATAGGGCTGATTGCAGATCCCTGTGGTACCCCATGTAAAACTTTCCTATACATGGATTGATACGGGGGAGAGCAACCGCCTGTTCTCTATCTGAGAGGTAGGATTGAAACCACTTCAGTGCCAATCCACTCACACCTACTCTAGCAAGCCTATCCAAGAGTACCGCATGGTTAACCGTATCAAATGCGGCGGACAGGTCCAACAAAATCAAGATGGAGGCTTGTCCCCTGTCCGCCCGCATTCGAAGATCATCTAATACGGTCACCAAAGCAGTCTCTGTCCCATGTCCAGGACGAAAGCCAAACTGCACATCCTCCAGTTTATCATTAGCTTCTAGGAACTGAGAAAGTTCCCTACTAACCAATTTTTCGATGATCTTCACTGGGTAAGGCAGCAATGAAATAGGCCTGTAGTTCTTCGGGCATGCTGGATCTAATGAATCTTTTTTTAAGAGTGGTGTGATCAGTGCTTTTTTCCAATTTACTGGTACCATTCCACTCTCCAGAGATTGCATACAAATCAGCCTAAGTGCCGGGAGAAGTTTAACTCCTAAGGTTTTCCATAATTTATGCGGTAATGGGTCCAAAGGAGAGCCTGAAGACACACTTACAGCTAGTTTAATAAAATCATCCACTTGTAATGTTGAGAAATGATCAAAAGTAACTGCAGTCTCTGTTATTTCCCACTCATATTCCTGGGAGATGCAGTGATTCTTAGATATCCCATTCTGAGTATCCTGTGTGGGTGCATTACTGGATTGTAGCCCTTTAATAATTTTGCTAATCTTTTCTTCAAAAAACATAGCTAGCCCATCACAGAGAGTCTGTGTTGGGGCAATTTCCTTTTTTGTGCAAGTAGGATTAGTGATATCATTTACTATTTTAAAAATGCCCTTAGCGCTATTAGAAGATTTCAGAATAATATCAGCAAAGTATTCAGCTTTTGTTGTAGATACTTCTTTTTTGTAAATAGATATCGTTTCCTTCCAAATTTTTTTATCCTCCCCTATGTAAGTTTTCCTCTAATTCCTTTCTGCCAACTTACAATCCTTTTTCAAATGTTTTAAATTATCATTATACCAGGGGGCTGAGGGTCTATCCCTTTTTTTGATAGTTTTTAGGAGTGCTAACTGGTCAAGTTGTGTAGTGATTTGATTACAGAAGTTCAAGTAGTTTTCGTCCACCTGTTTACCTGCATCAAACGTCCCATGAGTATGGAACTCAGGTAATAGCATTGTTACATCGGCCAGTCTTCTCCAATCCCTGCCTCTAAAAGTCTTATTTTTCATCGGGGTAGCTATGCTAGGTTTCGGGCAGACAATTCTGAATTGTACTAGATAATGGTCAGTCCAATCTACCGGCAGGATTGTACCGATCTCAATTAAATCTTTGTCAGCGAAAATCAGATCCAGTACATGTCCCCCTCTATGAGTAGGTTCTCTGACCCACTGTACCATGTTCATATTTCCACATGTCTGAAGGAGATTATAATATCCAGAATCTAGGCTTCCATTGAGCCATAAATTAAAATCTCCTAGAAAGAGAGGTCTTGAGTGGGTTAGCGCCATATTACTCAGAACATCTGCCAATGAACAATTGGTGAACAATTCACCAACCCACGCAGCGAAGCCACAGACCTCACCCCATCCCAAGACCTCTGCGACAAGCTTGGAACCTATTTCCGCCTCAAGATCAACAAGCATTGGCATAGCCAATAGGTCTCGCCTTTGGGACCTTATAAGTGTTTAGCCATGCAACAGTTGATGTTGTTGCACCAAGGATATTGTGCTGCATAACTAAATACTTAAAAGGTCCCAAAAGCGAGACCTATTGGCTATGCCAATGCTTGTTGATCTTGAGGCGGAAATCGGTTCCAAGCTTGTCGCAGAGGTCTTGGGATGGGGTGATATCTGTCGCTTCGCTGCGTGGGTTGGTGAATTCTTGAATGACACTGAAAAGTTCCTTGGAGTTAGTGGAGTTGGCCAGGATTTTGTTGTGGATGAAGTTCCTTTTGGTGGCTCTGATCTGGTTGTGGTAGTCCGTCATGGCGTCCTTGTAGGTGGTGTGGTTTTCGGTTGTCTTGGTGTTTCTCCAGTTCTTCTCCAGGCGTCTGCAGGTGCGTCTGGCTTCTTGGAGAGCGGTTGTGAACCAGGCGGCTTTCCTGGGGCGTTGTCTGTCGGGGTTGCGTAGCGGTGCAAGCTCATCTGCGCAGTTGGAGATCCAGGTGTGGAGTTCTCTGGCTGCGTCGTTTGCGCTGTTTGCGTCGGGTGCCCAGGTGTGGTTGTCTCGGGTGAGGGTGGAGTTAAGTTGCTCGTCGGTAACCTTGCTCCAGTTCCTTCGTGGTGGGAGTGGGGCTGGTTTGGGTGCCTTGGGTTTGCTGATGGCGAAGTGTACGCAGTGGTGGTCGGTCCATGGCGGCTGCATTGTGTGGCTGAAATGGACGCTGTTTCCTGCCGCGAAGATGGGGTCGAGGGTGTGTCCTGCTCTGTGGGTCGGTGTGTTGACGAGTTGTTTAAGTCCGATGCTGGCGAGGTTGTCACGGAGGATAGTGGAGTTGGGGTCGCTGGGGTTGTCGAGGTGGAAGTTCAGGTCTCCAATGAGTATGTAGTTTGTTGAGGCGTGGGGTGCGATGAAGTCGGTGATGGTGGTGGCGAAGGGTGTTTGGGGGCCGGGGGGTCTGTAGACGAGGGTTCCTCGGAGTGTGGCTTTGGGGGTGGTCTGGATCTTGAAGTGCAGGTGTTCGGCGGAGGGGAAGGTTTCGCTGGAGGTGGTGAGGCGGAGGGTGATCTTGTGGGCGATGGCGAGGCCCCCTCCTGGGTGGTTGGGGCGGTCTTTCCTCTGGATCTTGTATCCGTCTGGGATGGCGGTGCTGATGTCGGGGGCGGAGGATTCGTTGGTCCAGGTCTCTGTGAAGAAGGTGATGTCGGGCGAAAGAGAGTCGAGTAGGTTCCAGATTTCCAAGGCGTGTTTGTGTACGGAGCGTACGTTGAGGAGGATGCATTTTAGGGTGTCGCCGGTGCTGGCGTCGGCGGTGTTGGAGGCCGGGGTGGTGGTGAGGGTCTGGCGGCAGTGGAGGCAGGAGGACTGGCCGTGGGTCGTGTTTGGCGAGGCCTGTTGGCATTCTCTAAGTCTTCCAGGGTTGAGTGCGAGGAGGGTGGTGGTGTCGTAGCGTTGGGTAGTGGGAGGTCCAGGGTTCCTGGCCGCGGTCGGGTCGCGGATGGGCGCAGACGGGCTTGCCTTTGGCGCGCCGGTGGCGCGACCGCGCAGTGGCCGCCATTAAGTAGGGGAGGTGGGAGGGAGGAGAGGCTGGGAGGCGGGAGCAGGGGAATTCCGGGGGGGAATTCCGGGGGAGGGGCCGCAGCGGCGAAAGGCAATAGGAACAGGCAGGCACGAGAAAATAAAAACAGTGGTGGAATTAGAGCAAGACACAGATGGGCACAATAACAGTGGCACAACGGAAAAAATTAAGGAAACAAAACGGCTGAGAAAGGTTACGGTGGTTGGAGGCAGTCTGGTCCCAGTTGGAGCGGGCAGCAGGCGCAGGAGCGGGCAGCAGCCTCGAACCTCCCAAGGAGGAGGTCGGGGTCTGGAGGCAAGAGACGGCACAGCGGAGCAGTGGGGAGAGAGTGGACCTAGACCACTGCTCTCTGCAGTGGTGGAACACACCAAACCTTTCCAAAGGGCGGCCGTTCCTAGAGCCAGTTCCACAGATAGTGCTAACAGCAGATGCATCACTCACCGGCTGGGGAGCTCATCTCCTAAACCACACAATTCAAGGCAAATGGACCACTCAACAGAAAGTGTTCCACATCAATCACCTAGAATTACTGGCAATATTCCAAGCATTAAAATCATTCCAAATACATCTACGTCACAAGACTGTGCTAGTCCGCATCACAGCCATGTATTACCTGCAAAAACAAGGAGGCACACATTCTTTGCAGCTGTCTCAGCTGGCACAGAACATTTGGAGATGGGCCATTCCACAAAACATATATCTTCTTGCAGAACATCTTCCAGGAGTTCACAATCAGATTGCCGATCTGCTAAGTCGATAGACACAGCAGATACACGAATGGGAACTTCATCCCCAAGTTCTTCAACCATTTTTCCAAATGTGGGGTCAACCAGACATAGATCTGTTCGCCACACACGCAAATGCAAAATGCCCAACCTTCGCCGCCAGGTTTCCACACCCATTGTCCAAAGGCAATGCGATATGGATGAACTGGTCAGGCAGATTTGCGTACGCTTTTCCGCCACTCCCACTCATTCCCCTAGTAGTACGCAAGCTCAGACAACAGTTTCTCAGGATGATCCTGGTAGCTCCCACATGGGCACGGCAACCGTGGTTCACAACACTACTGGAACTTTCAGTAGTTCCACACCAAAAGCTACCTCTCTCCCCAACGTTGCTAACGCAGAACCATGGAGTGATTAGACGCTTCAATCCAGGACATCATTTGCTATTTGCTACACTTACAAAGGTGTAATCTAGCATATTCATCCATAAGATTACATCTAGCTGCACTTGCCGCTTAGTTGCAAAACAGACAACACTTGTCACTATTTAGAGTACCTGCAATTAAAGCCTTTATGGAGGGCCTTAAAAGGATAATTCCCCCCCAGACTGCCACCCTCTCCAGTGTGGAATTTAAACATTGTTCTTACCAGGCTCATGGGTCCCCCATTTGAACCTCTACACAAATGCGAACTACAGTTCCTCACATGGAAAGTAGCTTTCCTTGTCGCAATTACCTCTCTCAGGAGGGTTAGTGAGATCCAGGCTTTAACCATACAAAAACCATTCTTACAAATACATCGTAACAAGGTGGTTCTTAGAACAAATCCAAAATTCCTTCCCAAAGTAATCTCTGCTTTTCATCTTAACCAATCAGTTGAGTTACCAGTGTTTTTCCAAAACCCAGACTCTGTAGAAGAGAGGGCTCTTCACACACTAGACGTCAAAAGAGCCCTACTTTATTACATAGACAGGACTAAGCCCTTTAGAAAGACAAAACAACTGTTTGTAGCCTTCGCACCACCTCATAAAGGTAACCCCATCTCCAAAGCTGGGATCGCTAGGTGGATAGTAAAATGCATTCAAATATGCTACCAAAAGGCTAAACGCACATTAACAATTCCCCTAGAGCGCACTCAACACGCAAACTAGGGGCTTCCATGGCATTCTTAGGGAACATTCCCTTAGATGACATCTGTAAAGCAGCAACATGGTCTACACCACACACCTTCACCAAACACTATTGTGTTGACGTGCAGGCTAAGCAACAGGCTTCTGTAGGCCAAGCTGTTCTTAAAACACTTTTCAAACCACTGCAACAGATACAGGTGACCACCGCTAGGGGAGACACTGCTGTACAGTCTATGCATAGTGTACAATCTGCAGCTCATATGCCTCGAACGGAAAATGCTACTTACCAGTATGCATCTGTTCTTGGCATTTAGAGCTGCAGAGTTGTACAGGCCCACCCGCCTCCCCGGAACCTGTATCTGTTCCAGTATTATCTTAATTAGATACATTCACATGGACATCTCTTTATTTCTTACTCACTCCATCATTTCCCATCATGGCGAAAAACAATCTAAGGATGGAGTCGATGCCCTTGTGCACTATCGTCCAAAGGAGGAGTCACCTATCTCGTGACTACAAAAAACTCTTCCAAGACAACAACAAAGTGCAAGCATCCGAGCCCAACACCAGATGGCGATCTATGCATAGTGTACAACTCTGCAGCTCTACATGCCAAGAACAGATGCATACTGGTAAGTAGCATTTTCCTTCTTCAGGTGATTCAAGTGAAGCTAATGAATGATATTGCACAGTATGTAATGTCCCAAAACTAGTTGTCACATACCTTGTTAATCGCGAAAGAAGGGTATCGTGGGTTCACCAGATTGCAAACTACAAGCTTTCACATGGTTCAGCGTCATGGGGTACAAGGGATGTATGAGGGATGTAAATAAGAGTCTTACAGGATTCGCTACAAAGTGAAAGCAGCTACGTTAGGCTACTAATGACAGAGAACATTATAGGCTGGAAAAATAAATACCTTCTATCAAAGTCTCACCCGTGTTTCTCGCATTAAAGAAATATGGCATAATTAACCCAAATGTTGCAAAGACGAGGTAAAAGATGTTTACTCATTGAAGTAAATGACTGCAGGATCTCTGTGACAGCGTGATTGAATGGAACTCTCATATAGTTCTAATGCCTGCCACGTTTATTGTAATTTGGCTAATGCATCTTCAAGAAAACTGGAAGAATCGGTTCTATACTTCAAAAAGAATTACCATGTTTTAGTAGAGAAAGTTAATGATGAGATAGAGAAGTCAACCAAATTCACAACAATCGTGCAAGTACAAGATGCCTCAAAAGGGTACACTGGGTAAAGTATCCATATTCTCATCAAGACGCAGTTATTAATTTATTCCAAAGGGTCGCGGTGTCAATCTTTACTAAACAGATTTGTTTTTAAACTGTCCATGCACGTTATGCGTATCATAAAGATCGCTCGCGGTTAGGTATAAGGGCCGAATATAGGGCAAACTTACCCAGGGTTAAGCAGTCTATCACGACAGGCTTGGACACTGACGCTATCGGCTTCTCCCCTCCACTGATTACGGGAAATGAGAGCAATGCCAGCATCATCCTTATTAGGAGTCGCGAAGGTGAAGCTTCATGAGACGGGTACTACGCGAATATTTCAATGAGGAACAGCCTACCACTTGAAGTAGTTGATAAAATAGATAAAAACCTAGACCGCGAATTTAACAGGCAGGTAAAAAGAAAAAAGAATGTCAGCAATCGGTCCCATGATGGAACCGAGAAAAAGAGTATAGTGACAAATAGCGTGGATCTTAGTCATGTATAACCTCACCAATGTGCAAGGTTAGTGTTCAATTTATAAAAAAAGAATAATAACAATAAGGTTAACAGTGGCAGGCATGGAGCCAAAGAATACCTACAATAGTAAGGTCTACAATATAGCAGTATAGCTGAAGACCTGAGATTTAAACAGTATTGTATCTTACGGCATTTTCCCATTGGATGTCATTATTTAAACCCCGTTTGTATGCATCAAGGGTAAAAATTCAGAAGATTTTTCTTCTTTTTCACACTTCAATGGTTTCAATCTCATGGGCAACTTCAATTTTCTCTAGAATTAACCATCTGATGTCTTCTGGCTCATGCCTTTTTTCATAGAAATGTTTAACCAATGGGGCAGTCAGTTCAGCTGTCCTGATCGCAGACCGAGTTAGTCGTGTAGCTATGGGTCGGGTCGTCTCCCCCACATAACCCAACGGACAGGGACACAGTAACAAGTATATTAGGTTTTTAGTTTTGCAGTTAGTAAATTTTTTTAAATTGACTCTGTATCCATTGTGTGTGATGGTATCTGTCTCAGTGGTTGAATCACACACTTTGCATTGTGTGCATTTATGGGTCCCCACTATAGGTAAACTTCAATCAATGGTCTTTTGTATGAAGGGAACATTGGTTTTAAAGCCGGACCGTATCACAAAATCCTTGATTTTTTTTTTTTTTTTTTATTACGGTGATGCGCCAACATTGGTTTAGGAAGCTTCAGTCTGTCTTCAGCATCACTGTTTAAGATATGCCAATTAGAACAGATGATTTGCCTGATTTTCTCGTTCATCATAGAATGTCTCTTTATACAGATTAAATGTGGTGCAGGCTGTCACTTTTGTTCATGTAAGAGATGATCCCTATCAAAGAAGTTGGATTAATTTGGTGTTGTTATTTTGTAGCTCGTGAGGCCAGTGTAGTTGCTTATACATTCTGTCCAGGCTGTATTCCTTTAAAGTATTAATTGTCAAAAGGGTAAGATTATGTATAGTTCCACCCCTTCACTTTGGGCTTACCTTTCCGATTCTTAGGATAAATCTGCATCAGTTTTTTACCCTCTCCTGAGCAATAAGTTGCTGTTTATATCTTTCTATGCTGGTGGGGGGTGATTTGTTTGACACTCTGCATTACTTGAATATATTTGAAGTTACTGTAACAATTTAAATTTCTAAATTCATCCTCCGAATTGTGAAACACATTGGGTACGGAAGTTTCTTTTTCTTCTATCATGGTGAAGGTTCTGACCACTTTGTAAACTAACCCGTTTTCTGACAGGAATCTTTTTACTGTTATTGATTGGGCTAAGCAGAACATATAATATATTTGCAGGTACTTACAACAGGATTTCTTGGCTTTCCTGATGAAGGCGTGTTGTTCACCAAAACACGTGTATACTATATTTCTGGATGAAAGAATCAAGAATACAAGCCACAACTTCTCTAGTCTAAACAAATTAATTTTGTTAATCTAGGATATGTATGAAATAATTTATCATATAACTTTGCAGAATGTTATGTTCAGTTCAGTTTCTGCTCACCATGTGAGTAGTAATTTATATTCTCCCCGCCACACAGCTCCGCCTGTGTTGTCCTGCCCGCTGCTGCTGCTGGTAAGCTCGCCCCTCTGCTTGTTGCCTCGGTGCCCGTTTTGCCTTCTGTTTCCCCCCGTGCCCCCATTTTGTGTGTCCATTTTTGCCTTCTGTTTCCCCTCGTTGCCCCCATTTCCTGTGTCCATTTTGCTTTCTGTTTCCCTTCTTGCCCCTATTTTTCTGTGCCCAATTTTTGCCTTCTGTTTCCCCTCGTGCCCCCATTTTGTGTCCATTTTTGCCTTCTGTTTCCCCTCGTTGCCCCCATTTCCTGTGTCCATTTTGCTTTCTGTTTCCCCTCGTGCCCCCATTTTTTTGTGTCCATTTTGCCTTCTGTTTCCCCTCGTGCCCCCATTTTTCCATGCCCAACTTTGCCTTCTGTACCCCCCATTGCCTCTCTCCACTCCCGCCGCTGCGTCCCCTGCGGCCCGCCCCCCTGACTGCCCATTCGCTGCCCCTGCCTCCCGCCTCCCAGCTGCTCCTCCCTCCCACCTCCCCATATATGGCGGCCGCTGCGCGGTGAGGAGAGCGACCCTTGACCTTGCCAGGTAGGTCGCTCCCCGCCACACAGCTCCGCTTGTGTTGTCCTGCCCGCTGCTGCTGCTGGTAAGCTCGCCCCTCTGCTTGTTGCCTCGGTGCCCGTTTTGCCTTCTGTTTCCCCTCGTGCCCCCATTTTGTGTGTCCATTTTTGCCTTCTGTTTCCCCTCGTTGCCCCCATTTCCTGTGTCCATTTTGCTTTCTGTTTCCCCTCGTGCCCCCATTTTTCTGTGCCCAATTTTTGCCTTCTGTTTCCCCTCGTGCCCCCATTTTGTGTCCATTTTTGCCTTCTGTTTCCCCTCGTTGCCCCCATTTCCTGTGTCCATTTTGCTTTGTTTCCCCTCGTGCCCCCATTTTTCTGTGCCCAATTTTTGCCTTCTGTTTCCCCTCGTGCCCCCATTTTGTGTGTCCATTTTTGCCTTCTGTTTCCCCTCGTTGCCCCCATTTCCTGTGTCCATTTTGCTTTCTGTTTCCCCTCGTGCCCCCATTTTTCTGTGCCCAATTTTTGCCTTCTGTTTCCCCTCGTGCCCCCATTTTTTTGTGTCCATTTTGCCTTCTGTTTCCCCTTGTGCCCCCGTTTTTTGTCCATTTTGACCTCTGTTTCCCCTCGTGCCCCCATTTTTTTGTGTCCATTTTGCCTTCTGTTTCCCCTTGTGCCCCCATTTTTCCGTGCCCAACTTTGCCTTCTGTACCCCCCGTTGCCTCTCTCCACTCCCGCAGCTGCGTCCCCGCCCCCCTGACTGCCCATTCGCTGCCCCTGCCTCCCGCCTCCCAGCTGCTCCTCCCTCCCACCTCCCCATATATGGCGGCCGCTGCGCGGTGAGGAGAGCGACCCTTGACCTTGCCAGGTAGGTCGCTCCCCGCCACACAGCTCCGCCTGTGTTGTCCTGCCCGCTGCTGCTGCTGGTAAGCTCGCCCCTCTGCTTGTTGCCTCGGTGCCCGTTTTGCCTTCTGTTTCCCCTCGTACCCCCATTTTGTGTGTCCATTTTGCCTTCTGTTTCCCCTTGTGCCCCCATTTTTCCGTGCCCAACTTTGCCTTCTGTACCCCCCGTTGCCTCTCTCCACTCCCGCAGCTCCGTCCCCTGCGGCCCCGCCCCCCTGACTGCCCATTCGCTGCCCCTGCCTCCCGCCTCCCAGCTGCTCCTCCCTCCCACCTCCCCATATATGGCGGCCGCTGGCGCGCCTAAGGCAAGCCCGTCTGCGCCCGTCCGCGCCAGGACCGCGCCCCGTGCCAGAACCCCTGGGCCGCGCACCCCCCGCTCCAGCCTCGAGGACCGACGCCGTTACGATGCCACCACACTCCACGCTCTCAACCCCGGACGGACACACAACTGCTTCAAGGCCGCCCCGAAACGCACTCATGGCCCCTTCACCTGCCGGAACTGCAGCTACATCAGCCTCAGAGCCACCGAAGCGCCCGCCAAGAAGGACCTCAACCACCTCCGATGCATCCTACTGAACACCCGCTCCGCACGCAAACACGCCGTCGAGCTCTGGGACCTGCTCGACACATCATCACCAGACGTCGCCTTCCTGACAGAGACCTGGATGAACGACTCCTCCGCACCCGACATAGCCATAGCCATCCCAGACGGCTATAAGATCACCCGCAGAGACCGCGTCAACGGAGTAGGAGGAGGAATCGCCATCGTCCACAAGAACTCCATCAGGGTCTCGACCAGCACCGACGACTTTCTCTGCACCGCCGAACACATGCACTTCCAGATCCACACGGACCCCAACACCACCCTTAGAGGCACCCTTGTCTACAGACCCCCTGGGCCCCGACCCCAGTCAGCGACTCCATCGCCAACTTCATCAGCACGCACGCCCTGACCTCTACCGACTACATCCTCCTCGGAGACCTGAATTTTCACCTGGAGAACAACAACGACAGCAACTCCACCACCCTGATCGCCAACCTCGGACTGAGACAGCTCGTCACAACACCGACTCATTCCGCCGACCACACGCTCGACCCCGTCTTCTCCTCAAGCTCCCACGTCTCCTTCAGCCACACCACGGAACTCCTCTGGACCGACCACCGCTGCATCCACTTCACCTTCCAGAAACCCACCACACACCACCGCACCCAACAGATTCCACGCCGCTGCTGGAGCAAAGTCACCGAAGACCAACTACGGGCAAACCTCGCTCTCAGCCCTCCCTCCGACCCATCCAACACCGACGACGCTGCCTGCAACCTCAGACGATGGATAGACGACTGTGCCAACACCCTCGCCCGCTGAAAAAACTCACCTACAGCGACACCACCAAAAGAGCCAGTTGGTTCACCCCGGAACTCCTAGCTTCCAAGCGTACCTGCCGGAAACTAGAGAAGAAATGGCACAGTGATAAGACACCGGACAGCCACGCAGCCCACAAAGACGCCATCCGTAACCACCACCACCTCATCAGGTCCGCCAAGAGAATCTCCTTCAAAGACCGCCTCGACAACAACGCACACAACAGCAAGGAGCTCTTCAACATCGTGAAGGAACTCTCCAACCCCAGCTCCAACACCAACGACATCCCGCCGTCGCAAGCCCTGTGCGATTCCCTCGCCACCTTCTTCCACCGCAAGATCGCCGACATCCACGACAGCTTCAACACCCAGACAGCCCCTACTAAGATAGATACACCAGACCCGCCGCACACCATCGACCATGACCCCTTGCCAGCCTGGGCCAGCGTGAACATCGACGACACCATCAAGACCATGAGCACAATACACTCCGGCTCCCCGTCAGACCCTTTCCCGCACCACATCTTCAACAAAGCCAGCAGCTCCATCGCACCCCACCTGTGCAACGTTATCAATCTCTCCTTCGAGACCGCAACCTTCCCAGAGAGCTGGAAACACGCAGAGATCAACGCCCTACTCAAAAAACCCAAGGCGGACCCGAGAGGCCTCAAGAACTTCCGGCCCATCTCCCTGCTTCCGTTCCCAGCCAAGGTCATCGAGAAGATCGTCAACAAACAGCTAACCCGATACCTCGAAGAAAACATCATCCTGGACCCATCCCAATCAGGGTTCCGCAGCAACCACAGCACTGAGACTGCCCTCATCGCCGCCACCGACGACATCAGGACCCTGCTGGACAACGGTGAGACCGCAGCCCTCATCCTGCTGGACCTCTCCGCCGCCTTCGACACTGTCTGCCACCGCACTCTCCACGACGCAGGGATCCGAGACAAGGCCCTGGAATGGACCACCTCCTTCCTCGACGGCAGAACCCAGAGAGTCCGCCTCCCACCTTTCCGATCCGAAGCCTCCGAGATCATCTGCGGCGTACCCCAGGGATCTTCCCTCAGCCCAACACTGTTCAACATCTACATGGCCCCGCTCGCACGCATCGCCAGACAGCACGACCTCAACATAATCTCCTACGCCGACGACACTCAACTGATCCTCTCCCTCACCAAGGACCCCCTCGCCGCCAAATCCAATCTCCATGAAGGAATGAAGGCCGTCGCCGATTGGATGAAGATCAGCCGACTAAAGCTGAACACGGACAAGACAGAGGTCCTCATCCTCGGCTCCAACCCCTCAGCCTGGGACGACTCCTGGTGGCCAACGACACTGGGAGCAGCCCCGACACCCACCGACCACGCATGCAACCTGGGAGTCATCCTCGACTCAACGCTCTCCATGGCCAAGCAAGTCAACGCAGTCTCCTCCTCCTGCTTCAACACCCTCCGCATGCTTCGCAAGATCTACAGGTGGATCCCGACAGATACAAGAAGAACAGTCACCCAGGCCCTCGTCAGTAGCAGACTTGACTATGGGAACGCCCTCTACGCGGGAGCCCCGGCCAAGCTCATCAAGCGACTGCAACGCATACAAAACGCCTCCGCACGCCTGATCCTCGACGTACCACGCCACAGCCACATCACCCCCACCTGAGGAACCTGCACTGGCTCCCCGTTGACAGGAGAATCTCCTTCAAACTCCTCATCCATGCACACAAGGCACTCCACAAGACTGGCCCAGCCTACCTCAACAGACGACTCTTCTACGTCCCCAACCGCCAGCTCCGCTCCGCCGACCTCTCCCTCGCCACCGTCCCTCGCATTCGAAGAACAACCACCGGCAGCAGATCCTTCTCACACCTCGCCGCCAAGACCTGGAACTATCATTGGATACCAAGTACCTTTGGAACCTTGCATTAATGCCATATTGAGTAAAAATACCACTAAGCCTACGACAGACCCAAGACCTGCTGACCTTCAGGAGGCTACTCAAGACCTGGCTGTTCGACCAGTAGCAGCACCCCCCCCCCCTTTTTTTCTCCCCAGCGCCTTGAGACCCTCGCGGGTAAGTAGTGCGCTCTACAAATTCTGTGATTGATTGATTGATTGATATCCATCCATCTGTTGCATGAATAATGTTGTTTGTATGACTGCTTGCATGAAGGTATGTTTGTTGTGCTATCTGTTTTAATTAAATTATAAAGATTGTATTGTTATTAAATCTTAGAAATATGGAATCTAGAGTTTGACAATGAATGTATTGTATAATTCGTCACATGAATAAATTAGTCAATTCTTCATATATTCATGTTCGCTTGGCCCTTATGTGTCCATTGTGAGTTCTACTGTTCATAGTTGCCGGGGTTGTTCTAGTACAATAATCCTGCGCTGTTGAAGTCATTGTATAGTTAAGCCACAGGTCTGTATTCACCACATCCAGACTGCCAGTGATAGCAGCACATGATGATTTAGCAGTCAGAACTATCCATCGTAGCCGGGAAAAGTGCTATATTAACAGCAGAATGATCGAAAACCTGGGTATAGTTTGATATTTGATAGCAATGATGCTGGTCCTATTAAACGTTAATACTATGTTAATTCTAAACAATATAATTTTGTTGCTGCTATAGTCCCTCTGCTGTTCCCAAAATGTCCCCCAAATTCATTTTTGTTGTTTTTATATCATCAATGCAGTACAACGTGTAATATTTCAGTATGTCTTCAGTGATAATAAAAATAAGCCAGAGGCCTCATTAAGCGCGATTTCTGTTAGTGTGAGCATTTGATAATATGTCCTTGAGGTAAAGGCTGCAAATTAATATACTCTTGCATAGGGGCAGTGAGGGATGTTACCAACAAACATACTGTTAGTAGTAGGCTGCAAGGTAATAGCATGCAAAAATGTATGAATGACAGTCTTTGTAATCTCATTTTTACTCAATATGGCATTAATGCAAGGTTCCAAAGGTACTTGGTATCCAATGATATTTCAACGTATACAGGTCCCTCTAAGTGTATTAGACTCTTCCAGCTTCTTCCCTTGCACATGAGACTACATCCTCTGATCTTCCTCTGGCCAGAACGTGAACAGGCCTACTTTACGTGCCCCCCCCATGCATGCATACAGTTAGGGTCTGCACACTCATGCCTTGTTCTGTGCATTATTCACATGATGCGCCATCCAGAAACAATGCTGCTTTTCATGAGAATATTTATTTAACCTACTCGCTTAAAGTCTGATCAGTTGTACATAGTTTTCTCTTCCAGTGAAGTTTTCATTTCATGATGAAAATCTGATGGGAGAGCAAGGTGCAAGATTCAGACCATATCCTTTTACAAAGATTTCTGTACTCCTGGTCATGGCTTGTCCTTACACTCCCTTCTTAAGAACAATGTTGGGAAAGCACTTTCTTTTCAACCTTGCATTTTGCAAAAATCATTCAAGAAAGGTTGATGACATAAGCAGGGCCACTGGAATTATGCATTTGGGGAGGACCAGATTATGCGGCAGGTTTGACTAAATTATACGGCAAAAAACCACAGTGAAGTGGCATATTCTTTGATAGTATTACGTCATTATTTTGTCTTTTGTACATGTTAACACTGGGCAAAAGTTTCATCCTACTAATATCGGTTTAACACCCAAATCCGGCAACAATCAACTGAAAGATGACCAGTAAACCTTCATGAAGGGTTTTCTACTGTGCAGCAACATCTGTCGCAGCATTTTTAATAACTTTTGAACCATTTTAGCTAAAACAATTTTTTGTTAAAATCTGTAGATTATGCCGTAGATGATGGATTATGTGCCAAATGCTGTAAAATAATTATTATTTGGAAAAAGTCACAGAATTGCGAAATATAGTGGCCCTGTGTATAAGGAAGGGGACAACAGAGCAATTTCACTGTGAAGCCTCTTAAACTTTGAAAATTACATCTCATTTAGAAGCTATTTCCGATATGACCTGTAGTTGCAGGTACGTCTCAACCAATTAAGGAAGGAAAGCAAGGAGTGGCAGTATTAGAATCATCCTGGTTATATTTTTTCTATTTTTCCACTTTTTCCTCTCTCCTTGTAAGGTTGATCAGCCTTGTTTCCTTATACCAATTACAGCTAAGAAGCTACATCTTATGCATTCCCTCCACTGTACAAGCCCACCTGAAAAGGGTGAGTGACTCAATACTGAGCACTTGCTTATCTCCAAGTCTGATGTGTTCTGTTAACATGCCATCTCATATGAACACAGCAGATATGAATCATTTAGGAAAATAAGGCATTGCAAGCCATCTTTGTAGTCCTATTTCAGTCTGTGACAGACTGGCCCATAAGACGTTTTGCTACTCTGCTACACCCTTCTCTCACCTCACCCACTCACAGCCTCATTCCTCCTTTCCCGCCCATCCCCCACCACCACCTCCTCCTGCGGTTCTCCCACATTTCCCCTCCCCCATGTATGACTGAGTCTACTCAACTGGCATTAGTGCTGCTCAACTTTGCTACTAAGTCACTGATCTTGATCAAACAGGGCACGGAAGCCTGCGTAAAGTTAAAACAGAAAGAATATCGAGGCTCTTTAGGTATATGTAGGACAGCTGCTGAAAATCCAGTTCAATGATTGCATTAATGTTAAATAAGACAGCAGAACGGAGTACGTCCTTCAATATGCATTGTGTAATTGAACAGATCTGAATAGTGGAAGCCAGATCCCTCCTGCGGCCTGCCAGTCAAGAAAGAGTGAAGTCTGCAGTACCTGTTTCAGTAGACAGCCGACCACATAATATGCTATCAAATCCAGTTGGTAGGTTCAACATGACTAGTGGTTGAAAACTCATGCTGTCCTCTGTCTTTTCATGTTTGGGCAACGCGCATATGAATATGATTCCTGTACCAGTACCAGGACAAAGAACCAAGGAAACTTGGAAATCCTGCAAACAATGGTGGGCTTCAATATATTCATGTAGTTTTGAACACTTTAGCATAATTATAGAAACTTTAATGTAGACATCCATGCACAGTTCCTCTCAGATGTTTAGGGTAATTTTCATCTACATGATTAATTGGACATATTTGCTCTTGTAAAGCAGTCAGTTCTTTTTTGTCATAGCAACAGGATTAAACCAACAGTTACATTTTAGATGGTCCAAAATTGCATATCTTTTGCCTGGACCATTTGGCTAAACACTTACGTTCGAGGCATATGAGCTGCAGATCACACACTATGCATAGATCGCCATCTGGTTTTGGGGCCGGATGTTTGCACTTTGTTGTTGTATTGGAATAAGTCTTTGGAAGTCACGAGATAGGTGACTCCTCCTCTGGACAATAGTGCGCATGGGCATCGACTCCATCTTCAGATTGTTTTTTTCCGCCATCGGGCTCGGATGTGTTTGTCGCGCTCCAGTTCGGTGTCGTTACCGTTCTAACTTTCGACGCGCAATCCTTCACCCATTCTTCGGTATTGTTTTCGATCGCGTTTCCCATTTGACGCGCATCTCTACAAACTTGAATTCTTCGATTCCGGTCGTCGACGCAGGCCTTCGGGCCTAGCTGCGCCATCAGGCCTTTTGGCTCATGGAAAGGACTCCTTTCAAAAAGTGTCCTCAATGTGGATCCAAGTTTCCACACGCTGATCTTCACGAGGTGTGTAACCTCTGCCTTTCGCCGAGCATGAGGCCAAAGACTGTCCAGCTTGTGCCTCTTTCCGCTCCAAGGAAACAATACGGGACCGTCGGGCTCGAAAAAGCATGGCTCGATCATCAACATCAATACCGGACGATATCTTCCAAGAAGGCATCAATGTACCGGAGCAGATCGAAGAGGGCAACATTAGCGCCTCCGAAGCCGACGTCGAAGACAGCCCCATCACTCCAGTGCAACGGGTCGTAAGTACTGACGTCGACCCCTCACCCATTCATAAAAAGGCTTCGGTAACCCCTTCACCTTCGGGCCTAGGTGCCCACCGGGACAAAACTTCCCACGCCCTGCCTTCGGGCTCGGCAAAGAAGTCAACCCATAAGCCTTCAGGCCACTCGGGATCGAGCCAGCCTACCGTTGGTACCGAAACCCCATCCCCGGTACCAAAAACAAAAGACAAACCCAAAGAGAAACCACTGTCTTCGCCCGCACCGAAGCCTGGTTCCACATCGGCGCATTCGGCACCGAAATCCACGGGCACTGAACCTTCGGATCCGAAAAAATCATCGGAACCAAACAAACAACCGGTTCCGAAGACCCCAACAGAACCCAGGAAAACTCCTGATTCGAAACCTAAGGAGCATAAAACAACTGCAAAACTTGTGCCACAGTCGGACCCGAAAAAATCGGCACCGAAACACACTCCACAGGAGGAATTTTTTCGACCTGAAATAGACCCAAAGACAGGTCAACTTATACTTAGTCCTTCCAGGAAAAGGAAAATGGACAGACCTGCACCAGCTCCACTCCCTTTATAGAAGAGAGACATTGCCACTTCTCCTTTAAGAATTCCTTCTCCACCTCCTCCTCCACACCACATCTCTCCTATTCCATCTCCAGTACCCTCACAATCTCCTCCACCTCAGGATGATGAGGACCTCTTTGGGGACGAAGGGGATGAGGAACCTTTAGGAGAACCTAGTCATCCTAATATCCCAAATGACCCATGGGACAATTATGGCACACCAGATGTTCCTGATACACCACAAGATTATATCTACCCATCTAGACCATCCCCTCCAGAGGACACTATAGGATTCACTCAGCTCATACACAGAGCTGCAGAATACCACGGTGTGAATTTGCACACAGACCCTAAAGAAGATTTCCTCATGGACACTTTTGCACCATCTCAAAGGTCCACTTCCATTCTCCCAATGTTAAAAGGGGTAATCAAACACGCTCCTGAAGTCTTTAAGGATCCTGTAAGGGCTAGAGTCATTAACCCCAGAGCGGAAAAGAAATACAAGTCTGCCCCAGCTGACCCTGTTTACATTAAAGTGCAGCTTCCCTTAGATTCCTTAGTAGTCTCCAACGCCAGGAAAAGGGCTAATTCCCAAACCTCAGGCGATGCTCCACCTCCTGATAAGGAGTCAAAACTGTTGGACGCATCTGGTAAAAGAACAGCGTCCCAAACAGCCAACATATGGAGAATTGCCAACACACAGGCTTTGCTGGCTAGGTACGATAGGGCACACTATGACGAACTAAAGACCCTACTACAACACCTTCCAGATCAATATAAAACAAGGGCCAATGATCTCATCCAGGAAGGCAAACTTATAACCAATACCTCCATTCGATGTGCTCTAGATGCTGCAGACACAGCCTCCCGAGCTATTAATACCAGTGTCCTTTTGCGCAGACATGCGTGGCTACGTATTTCGGGGTTCAAACCCGAGGTTCAAACTACCATACTAAACCAACCGTTTGACCAGGAACATTTATTTGGGCCTAGTGTAGATTCATCTTTAGAGAAGATGAAAAAAGATACTGATACTGCCAAATCAATGGGAGCTTTGCAATCGCAAACTCCCAGAAGTTCCTTTCGTCGCTCCTCTTATAGGGGCGCCTCTAGAGGTTTTACCACTGATAACTCCTCCACCTCCTATAAAAGTCCCACCCAGACCTCATCTACCAGAGGTTATTACAGAGGAGGCTACAGGGGCAATAACAACAAGAATAGAGGCAAAACTATCACTACTCGCACTGCCTCCACCTCCAAACAATGACTTCCCTCCACTCCCCCGGGCCATTATACTCCGGTCGGGGGAAGATTGCTACAGTTCCTACCTGTCTGGAACACCATTACCACGGACAGGTGGGTGAGACAAATCATCCAATCCGGTTATTGCCTAGAGCTCACTTCAACTCCCCCAAACATACCACCCAAACAGCGTCCAATGTCAACAGAGCATTTAACGCTTCTCAAAGAAGAGGTGCTTTCCCTCCTACAAAAACATGCAATAGAACCAGTTCCCTTGCATCATCAAAACACACAGGTTTACTCCCTGTATTTTCTCATTCCAAAGAAGGACGGAACCCTGAGGCCCATCCTGGACCTCAGACCATTAAACCTCTACATACAATTAGACCATTTTCATATGGTCACTCTTCAACAACTCCTTCCTCTACTCAAACAAGGCGATTTACTTGCCACCTTAGATCTCAAGGACGCCTACTTCCACATTCCCATTCACCCTGCTCACAGGAAATATCTTCGATTTGTAGTGGACGGTCAGCATTATCAGTTCAAGGTTCTCCCATTCGGAGTCACCACAGCACCCAGAGTCTTCACAAAATGTCTGGCAGTGGTAGCAGCTCACTTAAGAAGACAACAAATTCACGTCTTCCCATACTTGGACGACTGGCTCATAACAGCCAAGTCGCATACCCAGTGTGTAAATCACACACACACCACAATCGAACTACTTCACGACTTAGGGTTTACAATAAACCTCACAAAGTCTCACCTCCAACCGTCCCACATCCAACAATATCTAGGTGCCACAATAAACACCTCAAAAGGCCTTGCATATCCCAATCCAGCCAGGATAGCAAGCCCTTATAACAAAATTCCAGCCGCAACACTCACTTCCAGCTCGAGTGTTTATGCAACTAATAGGGATGATGGCCTCTTGTATATTCATAGTACCTCATGCAAGACTCCAGATGCGCCCCTTACAGGAATGCTTAGCACGTCAGTGGAACCAAGCTCAAGGTCAGCTAACAGATCTGGTGTTGGTGGACGGCCGCACACATCACTCTCTGCAGTGGTGGAACACCCAAAACCTTTCCAAAGGGCGACCGTTCCTAGAGCCGGTTCCACAGATTGTGCTAACAGCAGACGCATCGCACACCGGATGGGGAGCTCATCTACTACATCACACCATACAGGGTACATGGACACCTCAGCAAAAGCTACTCCACATCAATCATTTAGAGTTACTAGCAATCTTTCTGGCATTAAAATAATTCCAGAAACGCATATCAGGCAAAGCTGTCTTAGTCCGGATGGACAATATCACAGCAATGTATTATTTACAAAAACAGGGGGGGGACGCACTCTCTGCAGCTCTCTCAACTAGCACAGAGCATATGGAGGTGGGCTATTCCTCAAAACATATTCCTTTTAGCCCAACATCTTCCAGGAATTCAGAATCAAATGCAGATCTGTTAAGTCGTCAAACACAACAGATTCACGAGTGGGAACTTCACCCACAAGTTCTTCAACTGTTTTTCCAAATGTGGGGGCATCCAGAGATAGATCTCTTCGCCACACATTACTACACAAAATGCCGAAGCTTCGCCGCCAGATATCCAGACCCATTGTCCAAAGGCAATGCGATTTGGATGAATTGGTCAGGCAGATTTGCGTACACTTTTCCGCCTCTCCCACTCATTCCATTAGTGGTGCGCAAGCTGCAACAACAGTCATTAACACTGATTCTAGTTGCTCCAACATGGGCCAGACAACCATGGTACACAACATTGCTGGAACTATCGGTAGTCCCGCACCAAAAACTACACCTCTCCCCACAACTCTTAACTCAGAACCATGGAGAGATTAGACATCCAGATCCAGCACAGCTCAATCTAGCGATCTGGCTCCTGAAGTCCTAGAATTTGGTTACCTCAATCTTCCACCTGATTGTATGAACGTTATCAGAGAGGCTAGGCGCCCCACCACTAGAGCCTACTATGCAGCCAAATGGAAAAGATTTGTTATATACTGTACCAATAACACGATCAATCCTCTAGATGCGTCCATTCAACACATCATATGTTACCTGCTGCATCTTCAAAGATGTAATCTAGCATACACATCAATTAGATTACATCTCGCTGCCATAGCAGCTTACCTACAAAATAGACAACATTTGTCATTGTTCAAGGTACCTGCCATTAAAGCATTTATGGAAGGCCTCAAAAGAATAATTCCTCCCAGGGTACTACCCTCTCCAGTGTGGAATCTAAACCTCGTCCTCACTAGATTAATGGGTCCTCCATTCGAACCTCTACATAAATGTGAGCTACAATTTCTTACATGGAAAGTTGCTTTCCTTGTGGCCATCACATCTCTCAGAAGAGTCAGTAAGTTACAGGCACTAACTATTCAAGAACCATTTTTACAACTCCATCATAACAAAGAGGTTCCCAGGACAAATCCAAGATTCCTTCCTAAAGTTATTTCTCCCTTCCATCTCAACCAATCTGTTGAGTTGCCAGTGTTCTTCTCGCAACCACAAACAGTAGCAGAAAGAGCTCTTCATACACTAGAGGTGAAAAGAGCACTCCTTTACTATATTGACAGAGCAAAAACTTTTCACAAAACAACTTTTTGTATCCTTCTCACCACCACATAAAGGCAATCCTATATCAAAGTCTGGGATTGCAAGGCGGATTGTCAAATGTATACAAATTTGCTATCACAAAGCAAAACGTACACTATCTATTCCCCCTAAAGCCCACAGACGTCAAAAGAGCCCTACTTTATTACATAGACAGGACTAAGCCCTTTAGAAAGACAAAACAACTGTTTGTAGCCTTTGCACCACCTCATAAAGGTAACCCCATCTCCAAAGCTGGATCGCTAGGTGGATAGTAAAATGCATTCAAATATGCTACCAAAAGGCTAAACGCACATTAACAATTCCCCCTAGAGCGCACTCAACACGCAAAATAGGGGCTTCCATGGCATTTTTAGGGAACATTCCCTCAGATTATATCTGTAAAGCAGCTACATGGTCTACACCGCACACATTCACAAAACACTATTGTGTAGATGTGCAGGCAAAACAACAAGCTAGTGTGGGCCAGGCTGTACTCAAAACACAATTTCAGACTACTGCAATAGATACTGGTGGTCGCCGCTAAAGGAAAGTACTGCTATGCAATCTATGCATAGTGTGTGATCTGCAGCTCATATGCCTCGAACGGAAAATGCTACTTACCAGTATGCATCTGTTCTTGGCATGTAGAGCTGCAGATTCACACACGCCCACCCACCTCCCCGGCTACCTTTATCTGTTCCAGTATTATCTTAATTAGATACAACATACATGGACATCTATTTCTGTTTCTCACAAAACTCCATCATTTCCCTTCTTGGCGAAAACAATCTGAAGATGGAGTCGATGCCCATGCGCACTATTGTCCAGAGGAGGAGTCACCTATCTCGTGACTTCCAAAGACTTATTCTAATACAACAACAAAGTGCAAACATCCGGGCCCAACACCAGATGGCGATCTATGCATAGTGTGTGAATCTGCAGCTCTACATGCCAAGAACAGATGCATACTGGTAAGTAGCATTTTCCTTTTCTCTAATAGGTACATTTTTCAGTGCAGTAATCAAACAAACTCATTTGGTGAAAAACTGTTATCTGAAAAGTGTTCTGTATATCCAAAGGACTTGTGTGTATGGATTTTACTGTTATTTATTTTACCTTTTCTTTCTTGTTTAGATTGCCGGCCAAACTGCAAGGTAAGCTTTATAAATGAAACCTAACACAGCCAATATATTCCAGTTTATTCAGTACCTGATTTAATTACACAGTTTTATTTTTTGCAGTTTGTTTCTACTGGCCGTGATACAGCATGTGTTAAGGCTCTACGAGATATTGAACCTGGAGAAGAAATTTCTTGCTATTACGGTGATGGTTTTTTTGGGGAAAATAATGAATATTGTGAATGCTACACATGCGAAAGGTATATATTAAAAAGTGTGTATGATTTTTAGTTGGGGGGCTCAATCTTTAAATGTTCAACATAAATCTCCTGCTGGGTGCGGGGAGAACAATATTAGGTCAGTGGTCTTTATCTTGACAATATAGTTATTAAATCTAGCCGCTTATTCCATTTTGCTTTTTGTGCTTTACTCAAGGATCCATAGATAAACAAGTTTTAAGTGTGAACATTAATTTGTTCAGTCTGCAATTATTTTTACTTTATTTCCACCACATGAGCAATAAAGCCCCTTTTAATCAGTACACAGTCAGTCGGAAAATGTGGACTCTAAACTAAGACATAAAAGCTTTTCTTATCATACAACTTTCCCCGAGCCTTCATGAAAAAGCATTTACCGGTGTTTGGAGTGCCAGAATGGCCCACATTACACTAAGCATCTGGAAGTTATGTTGATTGCTCTAAATGTAAGGGTTGGGGAAGCCATTCCTTTCCTCCCACATGATTTCTTAGGCCTACTTTTGGAAAAAAGCAGGGCGTTGTATCTCTTGAGCTCTATTTCATTTTGATGAAATTACCAAATGGTGAATGCCACCCTGATGACCCAAGGCTGAAAAATCTTCAATTGTGGAGAATCATTTAATTAAAACAAAAAAAATGTTCCATGAAAATATGATGGATTTCACACAAAATATACCAGACCTAGTTGAAATCCTAAATCTAGTATACATATCTAAAACATCTTCTTGCAGTTCCTTGAATTTTAGTGATGGCATACATCTTCTAAAACAATAAAACGGAGGGTGGGAAGATAAAAGAAATTTTAGGTCATAGTGGTTTTAAGCAGCACCACTAGTGGAACACAGTGTAAATAGATCAGAAAAAAAGTAGCTAAGCAAAATGAGTGGGGGGTAGAAGATGTGAGATTATGGATAACATGGTGTAGGGGCATGGGGCATATGGGTTAAGAAAGCAAAAAAGTGGGGAAGCTCATAAATGGAGGGGGAGGGCACCACAGCATGTGGCACTAAAATGATGTAAGATAAAGAGGAGCAAGGGCCTATAACCAGAGCTATAAGAGGAGAATAACAGCAGGAGGTGTAAATGAAAACAGAGTTGGTTAAGCCAGGTACTACCAGCATTTGAAAAATAAAACAATTGTGAAAAAATGGTGGAAAAGCAAACCTGGCCCACAGTGACTTTTCACCATGAAGGCTATTCTCCAGGTTTGGGTTGTTGCCATTTAGTTCAAAACTGTTTTGTTTTTCTATGATTAATCTTAGGTTTATGCTTGCACTTTATGGCCTGTGTCTTTAGTTGGCTTCAGGCTGGATACCTTTGTGTCTGGTATCCCACCCTCTACTTTAGCTTGTTTCCTAGTCCCTTACTTTAAAAACTTTTCCTCTGCTTCAGGCCAGACCATGCCACCTGCTTCAATTATCTCAGTTTCCCACATTTGGGCATTGCATGGTCTCCCCCGGGCTTGCACAGCCAGTGATACAGGTCCAGCAGTCCAGCTATGCTACTTACACTGCCCTCCCCCCACCCCCCACAGTGTGTCTGGAGCCAAGACAGGACAATGCAGGATCTGTGCACTACAAAGACTATCCTATGAAGAATGCCTATTTCAAAGGCCAAAATGGGCATAAGTATTGGACCTATAACACCAGTCTTTTAAAACACTTCTGGATCGAGAGGAAAAGCTGGAGAGCTGTCAGTAGGAGTACTGTCCCTTTGCTGTGTTTGCTTTGCTGGGTTGACCTGCAGTTGCTGGTTCTGTATTGGAGAGACTAAAGACTACTTTAGTATCCTGCTTGAGAAGATTCTCCAAGGCCTTGTGTGAGCTTGCCTCCTGTTTGAAGTTTCAGGGCCATCAAACACTTCACTTGCAGCCCCTGAACTCCTCTGCTGGGAGTTCTGACCTGCCAAGTGGTGCCAGTTCTCCAGTATTACATCTTTCATAGATTCACATGCTTGAATCTTCCCCGTCGTCATGGTGGGAGTCCCACGGTACTTAAATAAGCAGTACTATAAATGTACATTAGGAATAATTGATAAAGAAAGTAAATTGCTAAACCAATCCATATCTTTATAATAGACCCAAACTTCAGCTAATCGGAGACAAGCCTCAGACCTCATCTCCCTTGCACAGCCGCCATATCTCAGATTTCTAAACGCACGTCGTATGTGAGGGAGTCTCCCTGAGCTCTGCTCAGTTCTTTTAGTTGGTGAACTTCTGACCCTGCTCTGTTTCCTCCTCGAGCAGTCTTGCTGTTGTCAGCTTAAGGTATTGTGTTATAATTTGCTCTTCACTACCTTTTCAAGATGTCTGAAGGATCTAAGAAGACTGTTTAGACCTTGCAGGTCTTGTGGGTAGGCAAGGCTATTTTCAGAAGATCCCCGCAAAGATTGTCTTTACTGTTTACATCCCAAGCATTCTGCCAGGGATTGTAAGTATTGCAGAAAACTCTGAAGGGTAGAGAGACCAGATTTTATTATGGCTACAAAAGAAGAAGTCCAGATCTGAATTAGGATCTGATAAGGAGGAAGGTCCTAATCGCTCCACATCAGAGTGAAAGTGTAACAAGCATTTGCAATGCAATAGGTCTCGCATTTACGCGAGTTTAAGCTATTGGCATTGTAAATGACAGTGCCTTTTATATTTATGTTTTAAAAACCAAAACATAAATAAAAGGCATTGTCATTTATAATGCCAACAGCTCAAACTCGCGTAAACGCGAGACCTATTGCATTGCAAATGCTTGTTAGTAATATGTGCATCTGTTTCTGAGAACAAACCCTATGCATACGGTATCAAGTCACTTCCTGCAATTGTGCGGCGCTTAGAATGTAAATGTCATCGCACATACACGGTCGTATTCTGTGGTTGTTTTTTGGGAATGATGTAATACCAGTCGCCTACTCTTTTTATAATGCCTGACTGAAAAAGATGCATGCTAAATAAATGCTTACATGACAAAATGTAATATTGGTTTAGAGAAACGGAATGAAGTTGAGCATGAGCACGAATCGGCGTTCAAAAGAAACACTAAAAGAGATAACACGTTTTTTGGGAATAGGCGCCTTTGCTGCTTAGCATTAGCAGTGTTACACTAAAGCAAAGAAGGGACAGAGACCTAGAACTGGTAGGAAATGCAATGAACCTTACCAGACTGAGAAGCTAAAGCACGGTGTGCCCGCAGCTTTCAAAACCAGCTGAAGCAGTGCATGTCATGCCTGCTGTAAGAGAAACTCATTAAAGAAAATAGTGCTTTCAGACTAAATAACACGTACTGTGTAACAACCGAAGTAAAAGGGCCAGTCCTCATGGGAGGTTACAAATGAAGACAAGGCGGTACTAAGGAGGGACTAGCAAGCCTATTTATGAATCAGAAGCCAGCATTTGCGAAGGACAATGACACAAGCCAATGAAAAATATGGGCAGTGAGTGGGCGGGGCTTCAAGTGCATACTCCAATACTGCATGCCTCACAGCAGCGCATGCACTGCCCAGGCTCGACCTAAAAAACACACTGACACCAAGCAAAAAGTGGGGGTAACCATGAAAGCAGAGCCTACTTTCCTCCACATGCAAGTCTAGAACAAACAATTCAGTGGGCGCTTGTAAGTGTTGATGTCTTCCACAATAAATTATAAAAACTTAACTTGTAGATCATCTGTAGAAACGTATTCTATCTCAAATGTTACTAAATAATTCCTTTCAATATCAACATCTAAATCCTCTACCAAATTGATCAGTGCTGCGTTGTCCCTGGTGAATGCTTATGTGTGGGCGGCAGAGGGATTCATGCAGTTATCAACATAGTGACATAGTGGTACAAGTGCATAACTACTGCCTTCAACAAAAAGTCACCAAAGTGTGTGATTCCAAGTGGTATGGGTGTGTGGTAGTATACATGTATATAACAGCGATATGAGGACTTTAAAGACATACATTTCCATCTCACCCTTTCTTCAGTCAGGGCTTTGTTAGTGACAGTAAGGATGCGCCTAGTTACTGTAGTGGATGGAGTAATCACTCTCTCTCTCTCACTGTCTGCTAGTTTCTGAATAACTATAGCCCCACCTGACCATTGTCAGCTATTTGTATAACAATATCATTTTTAGGTTGTGCAAAGTTTGTCTCAATTTTTGGGATATTAAAGGTAATGAAGCAACCTTCAAATTCCAGCCTGCCAGGGCCTGTGAGTATATGGTGTCTGAAGTAAGGATGTCATTACTGCTAGCATTTAACTGCACCAGAAGGCAAAGGCCCTGAACCTTAGGGATAGAATCATAGTAATGCTTACAAAGCCTAGCCCTGTCCATAAGATCCTACCTTCCCATACGGAGCGGACCTAGGACTGCCCATCTAGGCTTGCCTGGCACTGCCCATATCTAATCACCCCAGCACTACTCATACACACTCTGGCTTTCATTACCTAGAGGCAGATAAACTGAAACATCTCTTACAGACCCAACCTGGCATTACTCATTAGAGCTAAGCTGCAGCAGTCTATAGAGGGTAAGTCTGGCACTGGCGACAGAGAGTGCTGTCCTGCAGACCCATTATGGCAAAGGCATGTGCATGGTCAGTGTACCACAGCCTGTTTATGGGCAGTGCTAGACTGGATTGGTGTTGCAGTGTCAGACAGTCTCTCTGTTGGCATGCAAGGCCGCACATGCCTACTAAGCTTACAGATCACGCCAAGCACTGTCAATATAAAGCTAGCCTGGCACTGTTTGTACTCAGCCAACATTGTGCATTCCATGCTGACTAAGAGAGTCTTAATAATTTTGATGGGGAGCCTGCTAGACCACCTTTTCAGCAGAGGCCTTCGCCTCTCCCTTCCCAGGTAAGGACCACCTACCATGTTGAGAGATCCATGCCAACCTTGTGGGGATCATGTTGACGAACATCCTATCACCTATCTGTCAGGGTCCATAAAGACCAAGCATTGCAAAAAGCCCATACATGGCTAATCTGATATTGTCAATGTGATCTAGGCAGGCACCAGATGCAACTTTTTGTGTTGCAATTTTCGCCCTAAGTGGGATGGGTATGCCAAGACATAGGTCCTGTGCTCGCTATGCCACCGGATTCAAGCTAGCCTGGCTGATGAGGGGTGATACACCAAAACCGGTCCCAGGATGCTTGTTTTCCGGTCCAGGGAGGACCTGGCCTGGCAGTTTGGGCTGGACTGTTCCACTGGGGAGCAGGGTCAAGGCTGATTTGCATATGGCTGGTCCAAACTGGAATGGTGTGGTGAGCAAAAAAACAATGGATTTAGGCCCAGATCTGTGACCGGGCGTGAATGTTTGACAATGTTCATCATTCCGTCCACCATCTTTCTGTGTTGCAGTTTTCGCCCTCGGTGCGATGGGTATGCCCAGACCTGGGTCCCGTGCTCACTACGCCACCAGATTCAAGCTAGCCTGGCTGATGAGGGGTGATACCCCGAAACTGGTCCCAGGATGCTTGTTTTCCCGTCCAGGGAGGACCTGGCCTGGTAGTTCGGGCTGGGCTGTTCCCATGGGGAGCAGGGTCAAGACTGATTTGAAGTCCAAACTGGAATGGCGTGGCAAGCAAAAAAACGATGGATTTAGGCCCAGATCTGTGAATGGGGGTGAACGTTTGATAATGTTGAGCATTCCGTCCATCATCTTTTTTTGTTGTCTAGGGAGACACTTTCCATATAGAAAGTGCCACACACTTATTTTTCAAAATAGATCTCGTACAGCTACAATAAGTCAGTCTGGCAGCTCCTTTACAAAGCCAGCCTAATCGTGCCTACACAAAACCTTACTAATATGTCTAATACAGATTGTGCCTGGCACTGCCCATATAACATAACATGTATTTGTAAAGCGCACGTTCACCCGTAGGCATCTTGGCACTGAATAACAAATGTTTATTGTTACCCAACTCAATGGTACTCATTTGATAGACCTCAGATGGATGAAAGGCTGAGTGTACCTGCCGGGATTTGTACGTCATCATGAGATCGAACACAGACCCCTGCAGTGGATGCATTTGTCCACTGAGCCACAGGCCCAGACACGTGTTGCCATTAACACCCTACCTGGCCCTGCAGTGTGTCCTGAAACTACAGAGACTCGGCCAGTCTCGTATCCAATGAAGCTGCCAATAAAATAACCCCCTGGCACCGCAACATGACCTGTGGCTGGGGCTGATGTGGGTAAATAGTGCTTGCGTGGAGATTTGAGGAAACGTGGCAGATCTGTGATTGCCTCAAGTTTGGGGCAATATTCTGACATATTCTACAAAAGCAACTGGTGCTTGTGCATGCACCGCGGCACCATATTTCTCTACTGCTCCATATCCCCCCCCATTGCTGGACTCAACAATCTGTGAGTCTATCGGAGGTTTTCCATGTTTTGGTGAGGCATTCAGCACAAGAACTCTTCTACCCGGAGGATCTGCCCAAACTTTATCCCAACCCCGGTCCTGAGTGAGTAGAGCCTCCTCATAGCTGGTGAGATGGTGACCGAAGACTGAAGATAGTTGATCCTAGACCAAGGAATTTTCTACCTGTTCGTCTGGGGATGAGCAGGCCTAGCAACATCTCCACCGTACAATCTGTGAATTAATCCATATCCAGGATCCTTTCATGCCCCTATGGTGTGATGTGGGCAGGCAGGGGCATGTTACAGGTGTGCTCTGTAACCTGTGTTCAAGGCAAATGTAGAGGGTCTCCATAAAATGGTGATTCATCTCCAAGTTGTCATTATCCTGCCCTGTGGCTGTGACATTCTGCATGGACAGAGTTCTAGGGACTCTTCCCCAAAACTCAGCGGGTGTCTGGTGACTTGAGGAAACATGCGTCTGCCCCTTGCCAATCATCTTCTGTCTACCAAAGACACCAACTTTATCTTTCTCCTTCCCTGGGATGTGCTGAGTATCACATAGTAACTAGAGGGACTTGGCTGAATGCACCTGGCTTCAGTAAGAAGCTAATCCATGTAGCCTGACCACTGGAAAAACCCAGAAAGAGGCACTCTGATTGATACAGTGTTCACATTTAAAGAAAACATGTGCTTTGATAGGCTCTGGCTTCCTGGCAGTGCCAGCAAAAAAGGATAAATACTCGCCAACCTCTGCTAGTAGTTAATCTCCTTCTGACATCTGAAGGACCCCCCTATGCTCCTCAAAATAGAGACCTTTGCCAGAAACAGGACCCTGTAAGTTGCTGTTATCCATGAGGTCAAGGAGAGGCCTAGGACTCAGGATAAACTTCAGAGCTGAGTGACCACTTACATGTACTTCAATACACTCTAGTAGAATGTAATGGAGATAGGGACTTAAAATAGATACCAATTGGAAATAAAGCCAAGGTAATTTAAATAATTAAAATATAAATGATTTTAATGTAAAAATGTTATTTAAAAATAACTCATTTTTATTTGATTTTAACATATTTTAATAATATTTCACGAATATAAAAATTAAGCTAACATAAATTTTTATTAAAATATAATAAATGTAGTTAAATTACTCTAAAGTTATTCTATACACCACTTATAATAATCATTCCGACGTAATCAGAACATATTTGCTTTATTTTGGTTGGGATTTTTTTAAATTTTAAATTCAGAACTTTAAAAAAAAATGTAATTTAATGCATTCAAAGTAATTGGATTTTTAATTCGAAATTAAGTTAACAGCACTGAGGCATATTTTCTTTTGTTTTACATTGAAAGTAAATACATAAAAGTCATTTACAATAATAACTAACATAAAAATATGTTTACCAATTTCTTACATGCTTCTTATAAAAAAATAATTTTCCCTGTACTTTACCATAGGGAGACTCTGCAGTCAGTGCTGAGATCTCCTGGTGGGACTGCACCTTTTCAGCTGGTGGCTCAGGCCCAACGGGAAGCTGTAGGCCGTCCTTCAGAGCCTACTATCTGGATGCCCACTGATGCCTCAAATTAGCCTTTTCTGTGACAAATAAATAGAGAGGGAGCTATGGGGTACTAAAACATTTAAGTCACTAACAGTACTCATTAGACACGACCCCTTGTAATACAGCTACGCGCCATACTGTCGGCTCGATGTTTGTCACTTTAACTGCAAATTCATATCAAGGTATGCACACAAGCCCTGCCATGTACCACGTATGAGGGGTTAGACTAACGCATTTTAGTGCCAGTGTCCTCATCATTGCACCAAAATTCACTAGTCCTGTATTACAAACTCCTAGTAGTGTGATGAGGCGCTGCGGCAGTTCAGTGGTAGTAAAGCAGCCAGCATGCGTGATGTGCGCTGGTGCATAAGGCAATATGAATAATGAGCCGCGTGCCCAGGTTAAGGAGAGGGCGACTGTTGGTAGTTGATGGCCTGGACCCAGCTGGTTTATAAGTCGTTTCTTTGTTTCACAAACAAATTAAGAAAGGGCCTACACCAGGCAACATGGATCCGGAGCACAACAAGCGTAAAAATAAAATAAACAAGCATTGGCATAGCCAATAGGTCTCGCCTTTGGGACCTTATAAGTATTTAGTTATGCAGCACAATATCCTTGGTGCAACAACATCAACTGTTGCATGGCTAAACACTTATAAGGTCCCAAAGGCGAGACCTATTGGCTATGCCAATGCTTGTTGTTACTTTCAGTCGTGCCTCTGTACTGTCAATACTACCGCATAATTTGGTCCCCATTGATGCATAATTACAGTGGCCCTGATCAAGGCTATTGTAAATTACAGAGATGTTCCTTGATTGCATAGAAGAACGAGGCTAAAAACGCTGTCTTTTAGGATGACACGTATATGGTAACTTGAAATACCCTCTTTACCGTCTGGTAAGGTGTATTTCATTCTTTCTTATACCCAGTTAAACACTTTCAATTCTTGGCCTCTTATTCTCTAAAATGCAAAGAGCAAAAAGTGGTGGCGCCTTAAACCCTCACCGCTGACATCAGTTAGTGTGTAGGTTATGAGTTTTAATGCTTGGAGTATTCCATTTGTAACAGCTATTATTTTACAGTGCTTAGAACCAGTATATGTGCTGTATGAACATTTCAATCGAATTGTTCTTATGCCGATTTGTAGAAAAATGTGGAGTATTCACTGTGACAAACAAGATGGATGCATAGTCACTTTTACCGGAGTTCCCTCCGACAGCCTGACAGTTTGCCCACATCCTACAATATCCTGGTCCAAAAAACTGAGCATATGACAAAGGAACGGAAGCCTGATCCCACCAGTGAAAAGAAATAAAAGGAAAGTTATACCCACTTGGAGGAAGGCAGCATACTCGAGGAAGCCCCGGAGAGTCGGGCGGTGCCATCTTAGAAAACAGCGACGGATCGGAGATTCGAAACACAAAGGTAAAGCCTTGAGAAAAGGGAAACCGAGGATCGGGCAAGCGGGGAACCAAAAAGTAAGAAAGGCAATGCTGCCGGTGATCCGGGAATCGACACGAGTTCAAGAAGGCCGAGGGTGAGCTCCTGCCGCATCGGTTCTGTGGCCCGTGTGCCGGAGGAGGAGGCGCCGCGAAGGGAAGGGTGCTGCGGGAGTGGAATAGACCGTCTCCAACTGAGGCGGGCGGCCTTTGAATAAGATGCGACTCACACAAGCTATAGACCGCACACATTGAAGGGGCCAGGAACCACTTGAACAACAGAGGAGCGGGGGCGAGCGAGCGCGGCAGCCTGCAGAGCTGACCAAACGCTCGTGCATCGTGGCTGGCCTTTGGATGGGTACGCGCGGCAGACATGTGTTTCCAATTATCGCGCCCGCGTCTGGGCACGATAATTGGAAACACATGTTTGCCGCGCGTACCCATCCCAAAAAGGCCAGCCACGACGCACGAGCGTTTTTGGGACTGCTTTTCAAACTCGCTTACTAAAAGTCTTCGCCTCTAAGCAGCGCTTGCGCGCTACTCGAGGCTCGACCTAAAAATGAGGGCTCTACCTCATTAAAGGCGGACTCAAAAAAGATGAAGGCTGAAAAACCATTTACTTCAGAGAAGGCAGCCCACAAACAGCCATCAAAAAGTTCTGACCAAAAGAAACTTTCCACTTCTGCATCTGCACTTGTTACACCTCAAAAAACTTAGTCAAAGAAAAAGACTCCATTGACGGACCCGTCGTCGAACGACGTCCAGATCACTGTCAACGGACGTTCCTACTGCTGTGCCGACGACGGCAGTGGCGCCGGCCTCGTCGACGAGAACAGTGACGACTATCACCTCGTCGATTTCGTTCTACGGCATCGTTGTTCAAGTCTCCGATGAGGATTCCTGTTTTGACCACGGTTACCATAAAACGACTTTCTTCGTCAACGACGTCAACGGAGCACAAACAAACATTCCAAGGCATGAATTTGCACAAAAGTCTCCAGGTTTGACATCTCTAAGTAAGGTATCACCTCTATTTCCATCTCATTGTCTAGATACAGAGGAGTCTGGGGATGAGAGCATGTTTGTTCCAGCCTACAGCCCGTCACAGTTGAAAGTTAACCTTGGATACCTCGGAGTACATGGGAGGGGACTATTCTTTCACGGCTTGTCATCCGCCGCAACGTTACAATTCCTTATAGGAACATTACCCATTTGAAGCGTATGAGGAACAGCAAGATGTAAGGGGCAGTGCAATGTTAGTGCCCATTTCTCTAGTCACGGACCTCAGGCATATGTTAAACAATTACTACAAACGTTTCCCGGATACTTATGCTCCAGTTCCGCTCACTCCAGCGCGCCAGGGAGTACAGGTTTCGTCACCATTACCTGTGACTCCTCCGCCACCTGCAGCGCAAGAGGAAAGGTCCGCTCCTCGTAGTATTTCCATAAGGGGACGATTACATTTAAAGTGACCCAGATGATCAGCCTGAGGAAGCAGAGCTTGTTCAAGACCCAGGCATGGTCAGTCAGGAATGGGATGACTATATCGCTCCTTCTTCACCGTCGCCTTTTCCAGCTAGTTCTTCTCCAGGAGATTTTGGAGGGTTCCATGAGTTGTTGGAAAGAGCATCGAAAAGATTTGATCTATCTCTTCCTATGACTCAAACAGAATGTTTCCTTTATGATTTTAAGGACTCTACAAAGAAAATGGTATGATTGACACCTATATTCAGGTACATCTGGGAGGAAGGGTTGAAGCTCATGAGGAACCCAGCTTCGGTTACGGCTGTGTTGCCAAGACTGGAAAAAAAGTACAAAGCCCCTGATTTGCCTCCTTCGTGTTTAATTGGCCATCCGCGACCGGATTCGGTGATCATGCAGGCAGCGCAACAACGCTTCAGAAATCCAGCAGCCCCTTGTTCAGCTCCTCCTGACAGGGAAGGAAAACAGCTCGATAATTTTGGCAGCTTTTTTCCTGCCATGGCGGCTACATCCATTAAGGCCTCCAACGCCTTAGCTATTCTAGGACGCTACGACCGCCAGATGTGGTCAGATCTAGCACCTCTTCTAGATCATCTTCCTGAGGACAAGAAAAAGGGGGCGAGAGGCATTCTCCAGGAGGGTGCCTGTGCATCTTCTGAAGTAATCGATACAGCTATGGACTTGACTTCCATTGCATTCAGACAGATGGCAGGGGCCGCTGTTCTCTTTAGACAGGGCTGGTTAAAGCCTACATCTTTTCGCCTGGAGATCCATTCGAAGATTCTGGACATGCCCTACGACGGGTAAAACCTTTTTGGAAACCACGTGGATGATGTTTTGCAGGGATTCAAAGCGGATTCAGAGAAGTCACGTTCTCCAGGTAGACTTCAACAACGACATTACCAGTCCTTTCGTGGATGAAGGGGACGAGGTCAGTTCCAGCAGAAGCCTTCCTTCCAGTCCTACCGATATCAGTCCTATCCCCAACAGGGCTATAGACCACAGTATGGTGGTCATCAACCGAGACAGTTTTGTGCATCCAGCATGCAGTACACCCAGCAATCTGCTTGACGCCGGCCTTCAGCACGAGGAAAGCCTCAAGACAACTCTAGACGTCAGTGATGTTTTTCATCCACCAGCCACCTCCTTTCATCATCAGCCTCAGGGGATCCATCATCTGTCCGCATTTTTCCATCAATGGAATACCATCACAAAAGACAAATGTGTGTTGGATATCATTGGTCGTGGTCACACACTGGACTTTGTCCAAAAGCCTCCCCACCATCCACCCTCCAAGAGGACGCATCAACATCTTCCTCTCATAAAACAAGAGATTTCGACTCTTTTGATGAAGGCAGCAATAGATGGAGTTCCTTTTCATCAACGCGGGAAAGGCTTTTACTCAAATTTCTTCCTTATAAAGAGAAAAAGCGGGAAATGGAGACAAGTCCTGGATCTCAGACGACTAAACAAATATATCAAGAAACAACCGTTTTGATGCTGTCGTTGCAAGAGATTCTCTTGTTGATAAACAGGGGGGACTTTCTGGCATCTCTCAATCTATTAGATGCATATTTTCACATCTCAATTCACGCCAAACACCGTCGCTTCCTGAGGTTCGAGGTGACAGGGTGCCACTATCAATTCAGAGTTCTCCCTTTCGGCCTTCGGTCGGCCCCCAGGGATTCAGAAATTGCATGGCGCCAGTAGCGGCTCTTCTGAGAAGGCAGGGCCACCACGTCTTTCCCTACCTGGATGACTGGCTCGTGAAAGGGTCCACGTTCCGCTCTGCAAGAGACTCTACTTGGGCCTGTCATCAGCTTTTCAAGTCTCTGGGTTTACAGCTCAAGGTAGAAAATTATTTTCTCATTCCAAGTCAAACGCGGTTATTCCTTGGGGCAGTCTTGAACACCAAGGTAGTAAAGGCGTATCCCACGCCAGAATGAAGGCACAAAATAATGCAGATGGCAGCTCAACTGCGAGCAAAAAAGTCCACTTCAGTAAGAGTGTACATGTCTATGCTGGGAATGCTATCATCATGCATCCCATTGATACCAAATTGCCACTTGCATTTGAGACGGAGGAGCTGGATATTCAGTGGTTTCAGGTTCAGGGCTCCTTCGATAATGTCATTCTCATTACTCAGGCAATGAAAAAGGCCATGTCATGGTGGGGAAAGGAATGCAATATTTCTCCGGGCCTATCCTTCGAGGCGACATGCCCCAGCTACATTATGACAACGGATGCCCCTCTGCACTGTTGGGGAGCGCATCGTCAAGATTTACAGATTCATGGAAAATGGTCTGTTCAGGAGTCTCAGATGCACATCAATCTCTTGGAGTTGATGGCAGTGTTTCTAGGGCTGTAGGCGTTCTTCCCCAGGATTTAAGGCTCTCCTGTTCTGCTAAGAACAGACAAATCCACAACTATGTTCTACCTGGTCAAGCAAGGGGGTACCAGGTCCCACACTCTATTGACTCAAGCACAGGAAATCTGGAGGTGGTTGCTAGAGCACGAGATAACTCTGCAAGTAGAACATGTCCCGGGCGTAGACAATGAATGGGCAGATTCTCTCTGCAGAACAAGCAGCCAATGTCACGAATGGGAACTGAATTAGGAGCAGCTAGAACAAGTATTTAAAGTGTGGGGAACTCCAAAATTGGACCTTTTTGCAACCCTGACCAACATAAAGTGCGAAAGGTTTGACAGCATGTTTCCTCAGATGAAATCTTGGGGGAACGCTCTCCACATGCAGTGGACAGGAATGTTTGCATATGCTTTTCCGTCGTTCCCACCATCCCAAGGGTGATTCGCAAAATTAAGAAGGAGCCATGCCATCTCATTCTCGTAGCCCTGGCATGGCCAAGGCAGTTTTGGTATTCGGAACTCCTAATACTGTCAGTATCTCCGCACATTCTCTTTCAGCCGTTGAGCAATCTACTGTCTATGAACAACGGTAAGATTCTTCACCTACAGATAGTCTCTGAGTTTATCTGCATTGAACCTCATGACTATGAGTTCGAAGATTTAAACATTCCACCAGAGTGTAAGTCCATCCTGCAGCATTCTAGAGCTTTCTCCACTAATAAAGCTTATGCAGCAAGGTGCATTAAAAAGGGCATGATTCCTTTCTGTTTTTCACCAGAACAAGTATTGCCATATCTTCTTCTTTTGGCAAAGTCAGGATTGACACACTCATCGATCAAAGTTCACCTGGCATCGATTTCCAGCTTTCGCAGAAAGCCAGGGGAGCTTTCTCTGTGGTCTACAAGAATAGTAAAAGAGTTCATGAGGGGCCTTTTCAGTGCTTTTCCACCTTTAAAACGTCCTGCAGTACCTTGGCAGTTAAGCACAGTTCTCGCTCAACTCATGAAGCCACCCTTTGAGCCAATCCATAAAGCAGAAATTAAATACATCTCATGGAAAACTGTGCTCTTGTTGGCCCTCACATCGGCTAGGAGAGTCCGCGAAATTCAGGCTTTCACAGTTTCAGAACCGTTTCTTCAATTTAAAGAGGACATGGTGGTGTTAAGAACAAACCCACACTGTATATTTTAAGTCCCAACTTCATTTCATCTAAATGAACCGATAATCCTGGCAACATACTTCAAAAACCCTTCATCTCCTACTGAAAGAGCTCTGCACTCTTTGGATGTGAAACGTTGCTAAAATTCTGCATTCATGGAACAAAGAATTTCAGGAAGTCAGAACAGCTCCTTATTATCCTTGTGTCTGCGCCTCCAAGAAAAGGCTATGCTCTCTCTAGGAGCAGTATTGCTCGATGGATATCGTCAGCTATAGCTTTTTGCCACGAAAAAGCTGGAAGACCTCTTTCCACAAAGGTTACAGCGCACTCCACAAGAAAGATGGCACCTTCTACAGCCCTGTTTACTGGAGTATCGCTTCTAGATATCTGTAGCGTGGCAACATGGTTGAATGTACATACATTCACCAAACACTACTGCTTTGACTCCGCATGGAAGAATGGTGCGGTAGTTTGACAGGTGGTCCTGAGACATCTGTTTCTTTAAGGTACAGACATTTCTATCATGTTCTTTTGTGTTTTTCTGTATCTGGCTGTGATAACTAAATAGAACATATTATGTATATATGTGTGTATGTAAATATATATATATGTAGGAGACATAACGTGCCCTGATGGAGTACTTACCCAGCTGTTGCCTGCTGGGAGTTGTAGTTTGCTACCTGAACTACGGCAAAACTCGAAACACCTGACTGGGGCCAGTTGGACTCCCAACCAATGGGAGAACCGCAGCATATTCAAAAGAGGGTTGAGGCATACTTCCTGGTTTAAGCGGCATCAGAGGAAGGCAACGATTTGCCGAAACGCGTCATGCCAAATGCTTTTATTAAAAGGACTTCCCTATAATCCCCGCTGTGTCCTCTGACTTCTTGCAAGTGAAGTGGTCGTTGGGTGATATATATATGTATGTATATATATATTTATTTTTTTCAGAATGGTTACTACTTGATAATTAGGCGGTTCTATGCTGTTTTTTTCTTAAAAATGTGTGCCTCATAAGAAAGTGTCTTCGCTTAATCGCTTACATTTGAACATTATTACAGCTAACTACTCTGATTCGAGCGTGTGAATCTATGAAAGATTTAATACTGGAGAAAAAACAAGTTACCTGTACACTGTGGTTCTCCAGTATTGAAATCTTTCATAGATTCATGTGGGCCCGCCCACCTCCCCGTTTAGGCTTGCCACATGATACCTCGTATGACTATTCACTTAGTCACACTTGTACTCGAAATCTGAGGTATGGTGGGTCTGCAGGGGAGATGGGGTCTGAGGCTTGTCTCTGATTGGCTGAAGTTTGGGTCTATTATAAAGCTATGGATTGGTTTAGCAATTTACTTTCTTTATCAATGATTCCTAACATGCTTCTATACTACTGCTTATTTAATTTATGACCACGGGGAATATTCAAGCATGTGAATCTATGAAATATTTCAATACTGGAGAACCACAGTGTACAGGTAACTAACTTATTTTTTCCAGTTCTGGGCCCTTGGAGGTGGCTTGCCTGCTTCAAAACTGAATATCCATGCATCGCCCCTTCAGCACAGTTTCTCCCGCCGCAAGCTTGCCATGTGGTTGGAAACCAACGCATCGCCGCGGTGCTGCAAAAAAGATCGACCAGCGACTGAAAGAACCGCCGCAACCCGAGTCCACAGCACCGTGTCTCCGACGTCTGAGACCCCCGCTCCGACTCCAACGCAGGCCCTGCTGTTCAGATGAAGGAATCAACGCATCACCTGCTCGCTGCTGGAAGAATCGGTGCAGCGTCCGTTTCGACGTCACCGCACCAACTCCAGTGCTGCTGGATTTTCCACGCATCGCACCTATGAAATGAAATACCAGCATTTGTAAAGCGCACAGCTACCTCCGGAGAGGTGTCCCGGATCTGGGGGCCGTCGGGAAGATTAAGCGAGCTATTGCCCAGAGTCACAAGGTGCTGGGCTAACCTGCCAACGGCGCCGGGGATCGAACCGTGAGCCCCTGTGTTCCGGAGTCAGCCACCCTGGCCGCTGCACCACACCTCTTCCCTCTTTCAAGTCTTTGACGATGCCCTGCAGTAAGGAACTTCAGCAGTGTGTCCGAAATTCGACGCATCGCCTCCCCTCGCAGAAATGAATCGACACATCACCTCCACTGACAGCAAGGAATCAAAGCATTACCTCCTCTGCACCATAGCAAGGAATTGACGCATCACCTCCTCTGGCGGTAAGGAATAGATGAATCGCTTTGTTTTCAGCGCCTCATCTCCCCTGCGCCTATTTTCATCTTTTGATTTTACTAAACTGGTGTGGTGTCCATTTTTAGTGTTTTCACTGTGTTACTGTGTTTGTTTGGTAGAATTACTTTACACATTGCCTCTGAGATAAGCCTGACTGCTTGTGCCAAGATAACCCCTACCGTCAGTAGGGGTTATCTTTCGTGGGTAACTCCCTTACCCTGACTAGAATAAGGGTCCCTACTTTTTCTTTTCCCTTTTTGAGCTTGGAAACTTTTTGAACTTCCTATTGCAAGCATGTCTCAGTCTAGAGTCATCAGTTGCCCCTGTAGATTTAATTTCTGTAGAGGACAGGTTGGAATTCTACAATGTGCAGCAGCTTAAGCAAATCTGCAGGGACTGCAAGGTTCAGTTCAAAGGCCTCACTAGAAAGGGGAAGCTACAAAAGTCGCTGAGGGCCTGGGTAGCTGCCAGGAATGCCAGTGGGCAATCTGAGGATCCTGTTGAGGACAGTGAAGAGCAAACCTTGCATGTACTGATGGTTCAGTATTTGCCTGGGGGGAAGGCACCCTCCAGGGCAAGTAGCAGTGTATCATCTAAAGGTCTGTCCCCAGAGGAGCTGGAGGACAGGCATGAGGCCGGGAGGCATTAGATGGAGCTAGAAAGGCTCAAAATGCAGCATCGGGAGAAGCTCCATTTGGAGTTGGCCAGGCTCAAAATAGAAGACAAAAGGATGGTTTGGGATCTGGAAGTGAATTTAGAGAAGCTGAATTTAAAGTCCAAGTCCAGCACGGATGGTGGCAGTGTTTCTTCAGTGCACTAAGAGGGGAAGGTACACATACCCAAGGATGTAATGAAGGATTATGTTGTGGGGGATGACATTGACCAGTAGTTTAGGGGCTATGACATAGCAGTGAGGTCACACAGGGTCCCTTAGAGAGATTGGGGGCAGGTCAGTGGAACCACTTCACAGTAGAAGGGAGGGACACCTTGTTGACCTTACCCAGGGAGGATCAGATGAAGAAACCTGAGATGAAGGAAGCCCTGGTCAGTTGCTATGGTCTCACCCCAGAGAGTTACAGGGTAAAGTTTTGGGAGATTTCTAAACTTGGTTCACAAACATGGATTGAGTATGTGGATTTCTACTGCAGAGCACCGGATGGCTGGGTGAATGGCAGTGAGGTAACAGATTATCAGGGGCTCTACAATTTGATTGCATGGGAGTACTTGGCTAGTCATTGTTTCCCTCGAGCTGCGCCAGCACTTGATTGACAGCAAGCTGACTGACCCTAGGCAGCTTGCAAAGGAGCCGGACCACTGGCTCAGCACCAGGGTCCAAAAGAAGTTGTACATCGGATACACCACCAAGGGTGGGCAGGATCCCCAACGGAAGAGTGAGGGGGACAAGGGTAGTAAGCAGAAATTCTTTAAAGGGCCCCAACTTAGTTCTCAGGGTAAAGATTGCAGTCCCCCAGATAAGAAGAAGCCATGAGACTCTTCAGGGAAGCCTGGATAAAGGGATCCCAGGAAGTGTTATGCATGTGATCAGGAGGGTCACATGAGACGGGACCCCAAGTGTCCCAAGCTGGCACAGCCCCCCACCTGTAGGCAGTCACAGGTGATGGCTAGTGTAGCGCTTGGGGAGGAGTTGGTCCTAGGAGGGTGTGGGGTCCCAGCTGAGATTACCCTTGTCTCACTAGGGGATAGTGAGATGTTCCAGAGAAACCTAATGCCTGATAACTCTAAGGAGTACAGGCCGTGGGTGACCATCGATGGACAGAGGGTAGAGGCTCTGAGAGACACAGGAGCCAGTGTGACTACTGTCAGGTGTCACCTGGTGTCTGAAGAGCAAGTAGTCCCTCATGTACTTCACCAAGTTATGGCAGTTGACAACAGTGAGCACTTCTGTAAAATGGCTCAGGTTCCTTTTGAGTGGGTGGGTGGGTCTCAGGTTCCTTGCGAGTAGCTGTGAGCCCTATTATGTACTGCTTACTAGTCTGATTCAAGCATGTGAATCTATAAAAGATACAATACTGGAGAAAAAACAAGTTACTTACCTGTACACTGTGGTTCTCCAGTATTGATATCTTTTATAGATTCACATGCGGCCCTCCGTCCTCCCCTTACAGGTGCACCTTTCCGTACCTCTATTGTTTTACTAACTACACTCGTGCTTGAAATCTGAGGTATGGTGGCCCTGCAGGGGATGGATACTCAAGAGTCTGTGATGTGATTGGCTGAAGTTTGGATGTTCTTTAATGAGGCTAACTGGTTACTAAATGCTATTGATTTTCAAGGGAGATTGTCCTTTTGGCTTTTATACTGCTATTTTACTCTTACCGTGGGACTCTCACCATGACGACGGGGAAGATTCAAGCATGTGAATCTATAAAAGATATCAATACTGGAGAACCACAGTGTACAGGTAAGTAACTTGTTTTTTCTTGCTCATGCTCAAGGGCATGCTGAAGACTCCACCTGGCATCTTCTGGGAGCCTGTAAAGGGCAGAATGGTTATGGCATGTATTCTGAGCAGCTGTCCTCGCTAGTGCAAAACATTTCACTGGGGCACTCCACTATAGCATACACCTGCTAGCGGAGGACCTTCTGAGAGTGGACAACGAATGTGCAGACCTGCAACAAGTCCGTAAGTGGGAAGTCCACCCACAAGTCCTACTCCCATACTTCTGTTGTTGGGTGTTCCCAAATACTTACGTCATTGGGTGTTCACTGACGTAGACCCTTTTTAGCAATTGCTGAAAACACCAAATGCCAAAGCTTCACCTCCAGGTACCCACAGTCAATGGCATTACACTATGGATGAACTGGTCTGGGATATTTGCCTACGCTTTTCCGCCTCTCCCACTCCTTCCATATGTGGTCCTCAAGCTTCGACAAACCTCCCTCACCCTCATCCTGCTGGCTGTCACGTGGGCCAGACAACCCTAGTTCACCATCCTCTTCGACGTATCTGTAGTTCCCCATGAGAAACTGTCCAACTAGCTGGTACTGTTAACAAGAACCATGGCATGGTCAGGCATACCAACCCCAGGCAGATCTATCTTGCAGTTTCCCACAAACTACCTCCAGAATGTATGTCCATCCTAAAAGGGGCCTATTATGTGACCAAGTGGAAAAGGTTTATCTACTATTGCCTTTCCACACCGGTCCAAGACAAAGGGCCTGATTTAGATCTTGGCGGAGGGTTACTCCGTCACAACGGTGATGGTTAGCCCGTCCGCCAAAATATAAATCCCTAAGGATATAATGGATTTATATTTCGGCGGACAGGATATCCGTCACTGTTGTGATGAAGTAACCCATTCGCCAAGATCTAAATCCGGCCCATTGTATGTTACCTACTTCATTTAAAATGTCATTCCTTGTCTACCTTCTGTCTGTTTCCATTTGGTTGCAATGTCAGCTTACTTACAAAACGGGGAACACTCTTCGTTATTAAGAGTCCTGGTCATCAAAGCCTTTATGGAAGGACTCAAATGAGTTATTCCACCCTGGGTGCTCCTGGCCCCTGTGTGGAACCTCAACATAGTCCTCACTCGACTCATGGGCCTTCCTTTTGAGCCCCTCCACTACTGCCCCCCCCTTTTGTGGAAGGTTGCTTTCCTTGTTGCCATTTCATATTTAAGGCATTTTAGAGAGCTTCAAGCTGTTACCTTAGAAGAACCTTTCTTCCACGTACACCACAGCGAGTCATCCTTAGGACTTACCTAAAGTTCCTGCCTAAGGTGGTATCTCCCTTGCACCTTAATCAGACCATTGAGCTTCCGGTGTTCTTCCCACAGCCAGACTAGTTAGCAGAGCGGGCCCGCCACACACTAGATGTCAAGCGGGCCTCATGTACTACATTGACAGGACAAAGCCATTTCACGAAGCGGGACAACTCTTTGTTGCATTCACTAAACCACACAAAGACCGTGCTCTCTCTAAATAGGGCATAGCCAAATGACTTGTCAAAGGAATTCAAACTTGCTACACTAAAGCCAAACGGCAATTACCTGTACCTCCCATGCCCCATTCAACCCTCAGAAAAGAAGCCTCTATGGCATTCCTTGGAAATATCCCTATAGCTGACACATTTAAAACAGCTACTTGGTCCACTCCACATACATTCACTATGAATGTCTAATGTATGCTTTTTCAATCTTCTGTAACATCCTCCGGCAAGCCACCACTTAGGGGAGAATTGCTTTACAGTCTATGCAGAGCATGTGTATCTACAGCTACACATACCACAAATGCAATATGTTACTTAACCCAATAAACATCTGTTAGTGGCATGTAGTGCTGTAGATTTACGTGTCCACCTTCCTCCTAGGAAGCCGGTCGTTGTACCAGATTTCTTTTTTCTCTTTCGCATGGTCATCTTATTTTCTATGCTCCATTTTCATCCTCACCCGTTGTCCGGAAAACATGATAATGAAGCAGATGCCCATATGCATTACCAGTCATAGGAGGAGTCCCTATACCTCTTGACTTAAGACTTATTCGAAGTGAAACTAGTTACACACATTTGAGGCCAACACTAGATGGCAGGAGTATGCAGAGCATGTGAATCTACAGCACTACATGAACCAAACATATGCTAACAATGTAAGTAACACATTCCGTTTGCAACTCGAGTCTCTTCAGATTCACAAATATGCCTGTGCCTTTCAATGATGTGGAGTCCCATGATGCAGAAAGTCGAATCTCTGACCAGTGCAGCTAGGCGTTGCCCACTGAATAAGAAGTGAAAAACCTATCGTCCGTTCATGAAGTGTAGACAGCAAAAGATGAAACCTTGCCACCAAACGGGAAATGCTCTGGAGAAACAAGGCTGTGTTCTGACTTAAAACTGGACAGGATTGGTTGGTGATGCATGGATAGCATCATGGCGCACCCTCAAGGGGAAGCTTGTGCTGCAGGTTACTTTGAATGATTTTAAAGTTAAGCTTTCTGCTCACACTTGTGACACAAAGGCAGTTTTCGAAACGTTTGGGACAGAAAGCACAGCGACCCTCAGAATTTTTTATTTTTTATTTCTGTGGTATTGTGTGATTGGAGTAGAATGGTGGAGCATTAAAAATCTTTTAAAATCGATGAGCTAGTAAAGTTAGATTTTGTTTTGAAAAACACTCTCATGTCCATTCTTGCTTGAGTGGGGAAGATCTGGCGGTGTACTTTGATGTATAACCTATGGTGCTAACCATCTACAAAAGTGGTTAAAGAGCAATCAGTCTTACCAGTGTGATTAACTAACTTTACTTCAAAATTTTGTATATAAAGCCCACTACACAACACAACATTTTCTGAATCCGGTTTTACCCATTCATCCAATGTAATGATGTATTCTTTTTCTACTGGCCTTAATTAACTGTGCAATAGATTCTGATTAGATTTGTGTCTCTCTGGTGCTTTTTCTTTGTGTAGTCTGCCTTCAACAAATAAATCTATCATCTTTACAGACGTGGAACCGGTGCTTTCAAATCTAGAGCTGGGAGACCTGTACCTGCCCCTGTTATAAATAGCAAATATGGTCTGCGAGAGACAGATAAACGCTTGAACAGGCTAAAACAGCTGGGGGATGGCAGCAAAAACTGTGACAGTCAGTCTGTTGATTCCAATACTGATGCCGACACTACTCAGGAAGAAACAAACAAAACCAGATGTGAGTAAAGTATCTGTGGGTTATTGCACTTTATGACTTCCTTCCCCATGTACAGCAGTTATTTAATACTGTCTCCTGTGTTGATGAATAACCTATTCTACCAAAGGAAAACAACTCTTATCAGAAGCATTACCCCAAAGCCGTAGATTTAGACTGCCAAACAGTTTGACCACTTCTTTACAACATTGCACCACCTAAGTATTTGTTCAGTTATATGCTATACAACACAAGACATCCTTGCTCCTTGGTCTTTTTTTTACTGCCAAAGTTCTTGATATAAGTCTTCGATCTCTGCCAAACCTTTGTTGTTTTAAATCCATTTACTTTCTTTCAGCAAATTGTTTGAGTGCTGGTCCTTCATTTGCCTCCTACCATATCCACTTTTTTCACCTGAGTAACTTTATTTGATCCTGTTAATTCATTTCATCTCAAAATCCATACAATGCAGTCAGCCTCAGTAACAGATTCATCTCTGTTCCGGCATCCCTCACAAAATACTAACTTACTGTGAATTTTTGTTTCCAACACCTCATCAATTAGCCATCTTTTCATTCATCGGAAGTGATGCTGTGGTGCACATATAAGCGCCACCCCAACATGCTGACATCAGTTCCTTCCTTTCTGTGCCAACATTGCAAATCAGAAGAGCTACCTTGGTCATTTTTTAACCACCTTTTTCGACTTTTTGTCGACTCTTTTTCTTAAAACTTTGCTCTCAGTGTGCTAGGAACATGTCTCCCAATTAAGCCACAGGGTTCAAATCGTGTGGAGAATGGCACCGACAGGTGTCTGTCTCTGACCCACAGTTGGTTTGTCTATGGTGCCAGAAGTTGCGTCAAGACCCCAAGGCCGGTTTCAACTGTAAGTCTTTGAATCCGAGGTGGTTCGTAAGTGGGCGTGAAGCTCCCGGCAGCACGACAGAAGGAGGCTCCACGCTGATTCTGGTCCCATGGGAGATCGCCAGGCCGTTCCTACAGACGATCATCTTCAATGTCCAAGACTTTGTTTCTCCAACTCCGGTAAGTCCAAGAATTCGTCAAAGTGTTGTTCGGCTTCCCACCCTGAAGCTGGAACGACATCCGCCCATCTTAGAGTTTTACGAAACCAGGCACTCCATGTTTGGGCCACCTATCCCCTTTGGCGTGACTTTGGGCCCCATGGAGCCGAGAGCTGCCCCTGCTGGGTTACCACTGGTGGGTTAGCCCTTGACGCCAGCTGAGCCCTCTGGATCCACCCCAGATCCGGAGCAACACCGTCAAGGGTGCCTCCTTCCACCTCGGCTTCCTCCATTTTGGAACCAACTCGGACACCTCCGGCGCCACTCAATGATGAGCCCATCGTTATCCAACTCCGAACCTGCATCTTTTGACGTCAATGCCGGCACCATCCAGGCTCTACCTACCCCTGGGCGTCCCGCTCTTAGATCAGCCCTTCCTTCCTGAAGGTGGAGATGAGGAGGAAGGGTTTGGTCCCCTAGATAGGGCCCTGAGCCAGCGCAAGACTGTTGTGAGGAGCTGAGTGATGCCAGTGACCTTGACACCTCACCTTATTCTGGCATGCTGCACCCTCCGGGTCCTGTGTCGAAGGAAGGTGCATCCGTCGCCACCGTCATACGCAGGGTGTCAGAGGTACTTGATCTTCAGCTGTCTGCTGTCAAGGTCAAGACTAACATCTTGATAGATGTGCTTCATCCAGGAGGCTGTTCGGCTCAACCGCTGCTCCCCTTTAACGAAGCCCTCACTGACATTCTCCTAGGGGCTTGGGCTAAACGTTGCACAGGGGCTCCTGTACAGCGCACGATTGCCGACACCATCGCCCTGCCCTAAGAGACCCAGCCTTCATCTCCAAGCACCCTTCCCTGGAGAGCATGGTTGTGAAGGCCTCAACTTCAAAAGTCAATCCAAAGGCATTCCCTGATACCCCACCGGACAGGGAATCTAAAAGGTTGGACTCCTTTGGGAAGTGTATTTTCTCTTCCATCAGCCTAACCTTGCGGTCGCAAACACTGCATGTCTCTGGGGCAGATATTCCTGTGCATTATGGGACTTGATTGCACAGCTGCATCCCATACTTCCAGAGGAGTGTCGAGCTATCCTCAACCGAGCCTAAGCGGATGGTCGGAATGCAGCGAAGTTTGCCATCAGTTGTGGACTGGATACCACAGACTCTCTAGTTAGTCATAGCTTCTACAGTGGCGCTGCAGAACCATGCCTGGTTGCGGTCCACTGGGGGTCATAGGGGAAGTCCAGGCATCCCTGATTGACATGACCTTTGATGACTTCTGCCTATTTGGTGACAAAGGTGACACGGCGTTCGAGCTCTTTTGGAAGAGCCTAATTACTGCCAGATCTTTTCGACTTTCCATACCTGCTCAGTCCCAACAGCAGTCCTTTCCTCCCTACTGTAGCACATATGGACATCCACAATGCCAACTGTACAGCCACCTGCTTATTTCTTTTGTAGGCGGGTTCGCAGGATGCAGGAGCCAGACCCAGTAACCTATTAACCTATGTAGTGCATCCTCCATTCAGCACAGCTATCCCGTTGGCGGCAAGATCAGGCACCACCTGTCTCAATGAACTGTGATAACCTCCGACAAGTGGGTGCTTCAGATTGGTTGGCAGGGCTAGGCCCTTCCATTCATGGAAACCCCTCCGCCTTTGCCACCATCCCAAGAACAAAGCAAACACAAGGAGATGATGGACGGAGCGCTGAAACTTTTCAGACACTCACCCCCAGTCACAGATCTGGGCTGAATCCATCATCATTTTTTAGCTCACTTCGCCTCCTCAGTTCAGACCCAGCTATATGCAAATCAGTCTTGACCCTGTGCCTCATGGGAACAGTCCAGCCCGAACTGCCAAGCCAGGTTTTCCCTGAACCGGAAACAAGCATCGTGGGACCGGTTTCTGGGTAATACCCTTCATCAGCCAGGCTCGCTTGAATCCAGTGGCAAAGTGAGCAAGGGACCCACGTCTGGGCATACCCTGCCAACTTAGGGCGAACAAAGCAAACACTAGGAGATGATGGACGGAGCACTGAAACTTTTCAGACACTCACCCCCAGTCACAGATCTGGGTTGAATCCATCATAATTTTTTAGCTCACTTCGCCACATCAGATCAGACCCAGCTATATGCAAATCAGTCTTGACCCTGTGCCTCATGGGAACAGTCCAGCCCGAACTGCCACGCCAGGCTTCCCTGAACCGGAAACAAGCATCCTGGGACCGGTTTCTGGGTAACACCCTTCATCAGCCAGGCTAGCTTGAATCCAGTGGCAAAGTGAGCAAGGGACCCACGTCTGGGCATACCCTGCCAACTTAGGGCAAACAAAGCAAACACAAGGAGATGATGGACGGAGCGCTGAAACTTTTCAGACACTCACCCCCAGTCACAGATCTGGGTTGAATCCATCATTTTTTAGCTCACTTTGCCACCTCAGTTCAGACCCAGCTATATGCAAATCAGTCTTGACCCTGTGCCTCATGGGAACAGTCCAGCCCGAACCGCCAAGCCAGGTCTTCCCTGAACTGGAAACAAGCATCCTGGGACCGGTTTCTGGGTAACACCCTTCATCAGCCAGGCTAGCTTGAATCCAGTGGCAAAGTGAGCAAGGGACCCACGTCTGGGCATACCCTGCCAACTTAGGGCAAACAAAGCAAACACAAGGAGATGATGGACGGAGCGCTGAAACTTTTCAGGCACTCACTCCCAGTCACAGATCTGGGTTGAATCCATCATAATTTTTAGCTCACTTCGCCACTCTCAGTTCAGACCCAGCTATATGCAAATCAGTCTTGACCCTGTGCCTCATGGGAACAGTCCAGCCCGAACTGCCAAGCCAGGTCTTCCCTGAACCGGAAACTAGCATACTGGGACCGGTTTATGGGTAACACCCAGGATGCTTGTTTCCGGTCCAGGGAGGAGCTGGCTTGGCAGTTCAGTGCTGGACTGTTCCCACAAGGAACAGGGTCAAGACTGATTTGCATATGGCTGGGTCCAAACTGGGGTGGTGTGGTGAGCAAAAGAATGATGGATTTAACCCAGATCCTTGTGACTGGGGGTGAATGTTTGCATTGTCCAGCATTCCGTCCATCAATTGTTTCTTTTGCATTTGTCGCCTTAAGTGGGAAGGGTATGCCCAGACGTGGGTCCCGTGCTCACTACACCACTGGATTCAAGCTAGCCTGGCTGATGAAGGGTGATGCCCTGAAACCGGTCCCAGGATGCTTGTTTCCGGTCCAGGGAGGACCTGGCTTGGCAGTTCGGGCTGGACTGTTCCCACAAGGAACAGGGTCAAGACTGATTTGCATATGGCTGGGTCCAAACTGGGGTGGTGTGGTGAGCAAAAGAATGATGGATTTAACCCAGATCCTTGTGACTGGGGGTGAATGTTTGCATTGTCCAGCATTCCGTCCATCAATTGTTTCTTTTGCAACCATCCCAAGAACAGCTGACGGAGAACCAATCCTATCTCTGTCAGAAAGTACAGGCTCTTCTGGCCAAAGGAGCCAATTAGAGGATGCCCGCACCAGAAGTAGGGCGTGGTTGTTATTTCCTCTACTTTCCCAGGGGTCCAAAAGGATGAATGCCCTGTCCTATATTAGATCTACGCTGTCTCAACAACTTACTGAAATAAGAGAAATTCAAGATGCTCACTTTGGTTCAGGTTCTATCTGTGTTGGATCCTGGAGACAGGATGGGAGTGCTGAACCTTCAGGACACTTATTTCCACATCCCTGTCCTGCTGGTCAACAGGCATTACCTACAGTTCACGGTGAGCCACAAGCATTTCCAATTCACTGTGCTCCCTTTCGGCCTCACCAGTTCCCCTCAGGTGTTCACAAAGGAGATGGTGGTGATTGCAGCCCATCTTTGGAGGTCAGGGGGACCCAGTCTTTCCCTACTTCGACTGGCTGTGGAATGCGGGCTAGCCCTAGGCAGTCTTCCCCCACCTACATACCACCCCACTTGCTGCGGTTCACTATCAACGTGCCGATGTCACACCTGACCCCCTCTCAGACGCTCCCTTCCAACTGAGCCATTCTGCACACTGAGTGGTTCCACGCTTATCGTAATGGAGCGGCGAGTCCAGGATATTAAGGCTATGGTTCTGACATTTCAGGCTCTATCCTGGATTTTGGGGAGACAGACTCTCAGGCTCCTGTGTCTCATGGCCTCCTGTATCCTGCTGGTAAAGCATGCCCAATGGCACATGCGGGCTCTGCAGTGGGACCTGAAACCCCAGTGGGTGCAGCATCAGGTAAATCTCTCTGACCTGCTCTAAATATTGGAGGGGACTGCACAAGATCTGCAGTGGTGACTGACGAATCGCGATTGGCCCAGCGGCAGACCCCTCTCCCTTGCCCACCCAGAGCTGACAGTGGTGACCGATATATCACTTCTTGGTTGGTGCAGCCACCTGGGAGAGGTATAGATCAGAAGTCGCTGGTCTTCCACAGAGTCCCAGCTCCACAACAGTCTTCTGGGGCTGAGGGAAATTCCTTTGGCATTGAAAACCTTCCTTCCCTCCATCAAAGGAAGGCTGGTTCAGTTGTTCATGGACAACACCACCTCTATGTGGTATTGCAACAAAGAGGGTGGGTTGGGGTAATGGACCCTGTGCCAGGAGGTCGAGCTTCTCTGGACTTGGCTGGAGTGCCAGGTCATCTCCCTGGTCGTGCAGCACCTGGCCAGCTCACTGGGCGGACCAACTCAGCTGTCTGTGCCTTGCAGAACAGGAATGGCAACTACATCTGGAGGTGGCACAGGGTCTGTTCTGCATCTGGGGTGAACCTTGGCTCGATCTTTTCACCTCCGCCAAGAATGCGCATGTCAGCACTTCTGAGCGTTGGAGTTTCCAAAGCAGTTCTTGCTTGGAGACGCATTTCATCTCGAGTGAAATTCAATACTTCTATACGCCTTTCCGTCCAAACCACTCCTGCCCCAAGTTCTCAAGAAGATCAGGACAGATCGAGACCAAATCAGTCTTGAGTCTTCGGATTGGGCACGAAGGGCTTGGTATCCCGACCTCATGAGCATCAGTCCTCCAGTCTGGCTGCCCCTTTGGGAGGATATTTTATCACAGCAACAAGGCAGGGTCTTGCACCCGAACCTGTGGACTCTCCACCTTCATGCATGGAGAATGAGCAGCGACATTTGAGAGTTTTCGATCATCCACCCGAGATCTGTGATTTCATCCTGGCAGCCAGGCGTCCATCTACTAAGACTGTATACCCCTTCCGTTTGGATAAGTTTGTAGCTTGGTGTTCCTCACGCCGGTGAATCCCCCTTTCTGCACGATTGTCATAGGTGTTGCTGCTTTTGTCTCAAGCCTGGAAAGGCCTTGCCCTGGGCACTGTTAAGCGTTACTTGTCAGCAATTAAAGCTTTCCTGTGGCTGCCTGCAAGATCAACCCACAGTGTTCAAGTCACCTGTTGTGACTCGTTTAATGAAAGTTTGCATCACTTGTTGCCTCCTGCCTCTTTTCTGATATCCCAATGGGGTTTCATTCTGGTCATCATGTTTCTCAAGTGTTCCCCCTTCGAGCCCCTACACAGCTGTTCTCTGTAGCTTTTAACTAACAAAACGGTCTTACTGGTAGCCACTACATGGGCCAGAAGGATCAGTGAGCTTCAAGCTTTAAGTTCACCCTCCTCCGTACACCATCATTTTCCCTGACAAACTGGTTCTTCATACGTACTCCTCTTTTCTGCTGGTTGTCACCTCATTTCATGTTGGCCAGAGCATCACTTTGCTTACTTTATTTCGCTTCTCCTCTTTCCTCGAACGAGGAAGAGAGACTCCATTGAGAGCTCTTTCGTTAAATGTTTATTGCACTAAAGACCTTCGGGTGGACAATCAACTCTTCATCAGGTTCAATGGAGCGAAAAAGAGCAAGGCTGTTCAGAAGCGGACCATTTTTCGATGGATTGTACTCTTCATTAAGATCTGCTGTGCATTAGCTAAGAAGCTGTCTCCAGAAGGCTTGCAGGCCGATTGTGCCAGGGCTTAGGCTGCTACTACTGCATTGGCATTCCGGGTACCTGTCCTGGAAATCAGCCAAGCCGCTACATGAGTGTTCCTCCACAAGTTCATGATGCACTAATGCTTGGACAGTCAGGTTCGTGGAGATAGCCGTTTTGCCTGTTCCGTCCTCCAAGATTTTCTTGTTTGAGCTAGTTCGCAGACCCAGAGCACAGACTCCATCTCAAATTGTTTTCTGCTGCTATCAGGTTCAGATCTGTTTCTAGTGCTCTGTTAAAGCCGTGCCTCGAGATATTTCGACACCATCAGATGGGGAAACATGGACTTTCACTGTGCCATGGAGTACACCAACCTGCTCTGACTGACGCAGGATCGGTTTGAATATTGTGGAGCCAGGTCATATGAGAATGTCATTTGTAGTGAGGTTATGGAAAACACAGTAGCAAGTTTCCATACCTGAGCCAATTTGGAGTCTGTAATCTGTCTACAATGGGAACAAAAAGATGATTAGCAGTAGCAACTTTGAAAATTCCAGTTGATTATTTAAAAACTTGGACATATAGCTGTAGGATAGTGCTCCTTTTTGACATGGTCAACCCCACTTTTTGGCTGGTATTTGATGCAATTTTGACTGAAGTGCACTGGGTTCCTGCTAACCAGGTCCCCAGTGCTAGTGCTTCTTCCCTAAAAACAAGGTAACCGTTCAATTGTACCCCAATTGGCAAGACCTTTAGCACCTCTGTAAGTCCCTACTAAATGGTACCCCTGGTACCTAGGGCATTGGTACTAAATAGGGTCCCTAAGGGCTGCCCCATGTATTGTGCCACCCTAAGGAACCCATCACCAAACTCATGCGGACTGCCATTGCATGCTGCGTGATATGGTGCAAACAAATGTGAAAACACGCCATGACACACACCCTGTGTCCCATGGCCGTAGGCACTGCATGCAATATATGTAAGTCACCCCTACAGAAAGCCTTATAGCCCTAAGGCAGTGTGCATTATATTTCATTTGAAGACCTATCTGCATGAGCAGATATACCCCTGTGCTGTCTAGTTCAATTACTACAAGGAATCCACATTAACTATATGTACTGAGCACTGGTCATTACGAGTTTCCCAGCTGCATGATCGCTTTACTGAAACCTATGCTGTTTAGTATCAAGCACCTTGTCTTAATAAATTCATACTGATGCCAGTACTGGATTTATTAAGAAATGCACCCAGAGTGCACCTTCGAGGTGCCCCCTGAAAACCTACTAACCTCTCAGTGTACTGGCTGACTGGTATCATCCAGCGTGCCACCACAGACATGTTTCTGACCCCCTGCAGGTGAGAGCCCACACTCAGTGAGGCCAAAAACAATGCAAAACACACATCTTGTGTGTTTTGCATTAGGCCAAAAACAATGCCTGCTCCGGAGGAAGGTGTTCACACATTCTCCAGCAGGATGACTAGTGATTTAGCATATCAAGGCCAGGGACTTCAAAGCCCCTGCTGCCTTTGATATGCAAGCCTGGCTTCCCCAGACCTGGGCGATGCCACCTCCTGCACTGAGGCCCATTTGGCACCAGGACAAGTGGGAAATCAGCTATGAGGTAGGCGTGTTGCACCACCAGGCTAGTCACACCCCTATGGTGGGCTGCCTGATGTGCTCCATGAAAGAAGATTCCACCTTCTTGATTTTGGTGGAATTAGGAACTCTGCAACAGGATTATTTTCACTCCCCACATGAAGTGGTCATATAGGGGGTATAGTGACCCCAAGGGTAAGTAGCCCATTGGCTACTACCCTTCACTCCCCTTAACTCCCCGACATTCAGTATTTAGTTGGCCCTTTGACACCAGGAACTCAGATTCGCCTGACTAAAGAAGGAGGACAAAGAAGAGCTGAAGAAGCGAGAACTGTGGACTTTGACGCCAAACCATGACTGCCTGCTCCTGTCCTGACATTTGCGACAACCTGACTCGTCCTGCAGCAATGCATCCTCCTAAAGCCTTGGAGGCTTGCCAGCACTTCACCAACTAACCAGCATCTCCCTTGATGTGGAGGAGCCACTTCCCTGCAATCTGCAGTCACTGACGGTAATGTCCTGTTCACCGTTCTGCTGACCACCGGGTCCACCGACGCAGCAGCCACCCAGGAGGAGGTCGCCGTGCTCCAAAGGGTCAGATCCATCTCCCCATCAAGTTTGGAGATGCCAGGACCGCCAAGAGCCGCCCTGCACCAATACCCGGGTACTGGACCTCTTGCAGCAACCAAGGCTTGTTTAGTGTCCACCCCGGACACCGCCAAGACTGACCTACTGACATGGTATTTTCGCACCATAGAGGCCATCACCGAGAGTGGCCCTGCAGTCCTGTTTTGTCCCCCTCTGCAGGTCTGACCAAGAGCCGTGAGAGGCTTTGATGCACGGGATCAGCCGACCAAAACCCTCTTCACCTGAGATCCCTGGCCCAGGTCCCCGAACACTGACTGTTCCCCCCCTGCTCCCACAACCCTCATGAACTGAGCCCCCCTTTGGGAGCTCCCGGACTTGTCCCCAAGTCCTCCTCTGCAGCCTGTTTCTAGGTGGCCCCTCCTACTTTGTCAACGAAGGCTACCGGCCCATCAAGCACCTCTGCACTCGGACACTCCAGGGCAGATAAACCCTAACTGCTGATGTATCGTGTGAACTTGACACCTTAGCACCTTACGTCCGAAAGGGAACCCCCGAAATATGATTGCAAATAGTTGATTGCCGTATGAGTTTCTTTCTCCGTAGGAAAGCATTACAGCGTAAAACGCATTTGTGTGACATTTTAGCTTGACTAAAAATTGATAACTTGAAAAGTGCCTACCTGATTACGAAGTTCTTGGTGTTAAAAATTCTATAAAAATACATGTTATTTTTCTAAATTGGTCTCGAGTTTCTGCTTGATGTGTGTTTCTCATTTATTGACTCTGTATACAAAAAATGCTTAATACTACCCTCTGATAATCCTAAACTGCTCGCCCACACTACCACAAAAGAGAGCATTTGGGATTATTAATTTAAACCCTGTTAGCCAATAAGGGTTGTCTGGACTTGCAGCATAGTGAGACTCATTTTGATACTCTGCATAAAAAGCCAGCTTCCTACAATAGCCACTTGAAGCTTGTGCTAAAAAGATTAATTCCCAATGTTTGCTTTAAACTGGATAAATCCCATTGACTTTGAACAGTTGTAACATTATACTGTCGAAGGCCAAAGTCTGGAATATGCAACCTTACTTACTTATGGCCTCCAAACATTGCATTAAAAGAATTATGTTTTTACTGATTCTGATTGAAGCTAGAATCCGACTCAAGATAGCTTGTCTGACTCATAAAGCCTTACACTACAATACCCCGTACTACCTAGCAAATAAGCTTGAGCTATCAGGCTCCAGCCGGAACCTCAGAAGTACGTCCACCCTTCTCTTGAAACCTCCAAGATTCAAAAAGAAAAGATCGTACAACCGTGCATTCACCGGTCTTGCTCCGAGAATCTGGAACTCCTTGCCATCCGAGATCAGATCTAATCCTTCCACTACTTCCTTTAAAAAACTGGTCAAACAACTACTAACGAACGAACGTTAACTCCTATTCCTGTGATCATGCTCTTGTGTTTGTTTATAACCTAAATCTTGAAGTATTACACTGATGCCTTATTGTATGTTTTTACCTGATTTTTTTTTTTTATCTAGTCCTCGATAGCTCCTTAACTGCATTAACTGATAATCTCGCTCTTGTCTTTCTTTTTGTCAAAATTCCATGATTCACATTGCACCCCTTGGTTCTTTTCTATTATATGATGTTTTTACCCTGCGTGCTCTAAGGCACCGTTGATACCCCCTACTCTTTAACTTTGAATGTTTTCCCACAGGTTGTAACTTCACTTACTTTCATTATGTTTTGTAAACTTGTTGGCGCCATCTTGTACAGCGCTCTGATACCCCTGTGGGTCTTGTTCGCGCTTTATAAAACTTTTCAAATAAATAACAAATAAAAAAAATAAAACTGAGAGCAGACAGATTGCCAATTATGGCAGTATTAGGAGCTTGAAGTGGTATGCCCTACAACCAACAAGTATGTCTGCTTTCAACAATGGATTACAGGATTTGACTCCTATTCTTCTTACATGTTCTTGCAAAATATCATGCAAAATATTTAGATCCTTGTTTTCGGCATTGTAATGTGTCCAAAGCTTGTGACATCTTATTCTTGTGTTTCCCACTAAGGAAAGATTGTTACTATATATTGAAATTCTTAAATTGTTTTCTTAAAAGAATGTTTTAAATTGAATTTTATCACACTATTGTACTTTTTATATTTGCACAAAAATCTGTTTTACTGGATATTTGTTATAGTTATATATGGTTGTCTCCTAATGGGGACTAAATCAATGAAGTTGAAGCTACAAGAAGATTATTCCGCACCAGAGGGACAAGAGTTGAGTGTCCGAATTCAGTGCACTGGCCAAAGATGTTGAAGTATTCGAGTCAGCCAACATTTTTAGGGTACTGTGCAATCCAGAGGGCGAACAGGAGTAGAGCCCAATAGATCTGTTTCCAGAAGACTCCAGCTACCAAGACCCAGGTTCTCCAGTGCTCCCGGCAGAGCCTGCTCGTCAGTCCAAGACTACACTGCTCTGCATTGAAAACAACCTTTGACTTTGGATTGAGCATGACACCAGGATGTCGCTGAACAGACCTTGATGCCAGAATTGGCTTCAAAGCTCACAAAATGATTGATTTTCACAAATGGGCATCAACACTGATGCCCCTCAAATGCCTCAACCAGATATTACAACTTACCATCTAAATCGATTGTGACAGGCCATATTGTTGCCAAGCCCCAACACACTTTACAGCTGTTCCATAAAAAAGAAGGCTTGCAACTTAAGTTTTTTTCAAAAGAAAGCAGAGAAAGGCCACAATTATAGCACCATCCCCCCCCCCCCAAGCAATGCCCTCCTCTGTATACTCCGATTCAAAGAGAGATATCGCTCCATACTTACTGTACCACATCAAGACCAAGGGGGCAGTAGAACAATGGGAAGACTAGTGGCAGAATTATGGAGTGGATGTGCAAGGTAACCAAGCTATCATGCAATTATTATAATGTCTTCAAAACAGCACAAAGTCCCACTGCATATTAAAGGAGAAGAGAATAATTTCTTTATAGGAAAAACTCTATAAAACCAAAAAGAGCAATCTGCATTTATCCATGCTAAAGACAAAACTTAAGTGTTCATTTGATAACTTAGATTAAAACTTAGTTAAAGTCCGTCGTTACACCACGGATAAAAAAGAAATTCTAACCTGCGCTCGACTATCGTATTTTTATTAGGGAGCAGGTGGCCCCAGACTCGCTGGTTGTTGACACAGCGCGTAAAAGGGCTTTCATGGTGCTTCATTTGTAAAATTATTTGAAAAATTATTTCTTTAAGTATTTCAGGGCTCTCGTCAGGAGGCCACTGCAGATTATTGCCCCTGCCATGCAGCCAATGACAGTAACAACACAACTACTAACCATCACACTCCTACAAGTGTGACAATTCAGACGATTTCAGGTCCCCAAAGCTAATGGCTTGGGCGGCAGGTAACAGTCATTTTTAATGTATATTGAATTAATAATTAACTGTTTTTGTGGTAATCTTTAAATGAGCCAGACACCGCCACCTTGTGGCAGACTGTAACATGCGCCAGTGTTGACAATTAAGTGCCGGTGCTGAGCACCAGAAACTACTTGCTCAAAGTAAGCACTGATCATGCAGGGTACAGGACATACCCTGCCCCTGATAAGGAAATCAGTAAGATTAACACTGCAGAAAAGTGTGTAGCAGTAGGAGCAGTACTGAAATGGTGCATACCAACTCACTGGCCCTCTTTGTACGGATCAATAGACTTCGGTCAGAAATAGTGGAAGAACTGTTGCAACGCATGCTTGATCCTCATCTAAAGAAGGCAGAGGGGATCGTGCTGGAAGTGAAAAATCATTTGTATTACTAGTATCACATGCATCTGAGATGCAGCAGACAAAGCCTCTTGGCGGTTGAAATACTTGCAGCCGTCTACACTGCCATGCTTCATTGGGAGTTTCAGGTTTCCGGTCAGAGATTTAGCAGCATCTTGCCACTTCGCCCTTTGATGTTAGACATCTCTTTCGATCTGAGGCAAATAAGATGCTCAAAAAGTTTTAAAAAATAAACACACCACACAAAGTCTATGGGTGTCCTTTGGCAGTATAAACAAAAATCACACTTTCGACAGCCACCAATGTTACCCGGCAGCAAAAGCCGGCCACGGGCAGTCCATGACGGCCACACCAACTTCAGAATTCTCAGCAGTCTTTCCATCCAGAAAGCCAGGAGTAGTTCAAGTATAGTCAGTGATCCCGGGGATTCTTTCACAGAAATAGCTGTTCCAAATACAGAGGTGCTCAAGAAAGGGACGCCTCTGCCACCAAACATTCCCTGGACCATGCAACACTTTTTGAGGGATACATTGGTGTAGGGTACAACCTCAGATCAGTGGGTTCTGTCCACCATTGGTCGTAGCTATTATTTAAAATGTCATACTAGCCGTCTCATTCACCCTCCATGCTCCAACAAGCTCCATCTACATCGGCCCATGGCCATTACCTAAGGTTTGTGATCTGTGCAACGCCTTACCAATTCACAGTCCTGCCTTTTGTTGTCATTATGGCTCCACAGGTGTTTACCATATACCCTGCTATGATGGCATCACATGTGTGACACAGCTAGATTCTTGTGTATCTGTATCATGACAACAGGCTGATGAAGTCTGTTTGAATGTCTCACCCTCACTCCGTAAAATGTCCTCCTATCTGTATTTGACGACTCAATGATCGTCTGTTTAAATGTCTCGCCCTCACTCGGTAAACTGTCCTCATTCCACACCAATATCTTGTGTCCTCAGCAAACACAGATATTTTAGAGCCACACTCCACTCCAGGAAAGCGTACCCCAATAAAAAAAAGTGTAAAAGCATTACAGAGAAGGCTTCCTCTTTACTACAGGTTCGTCCTATGACAATGAGAACAATAATGAAACTGGTAAGAAAGGTGGTGTCATGAATGCCACTTGTTCCCAACACATGATTGCACATGCATTTGCTACAGAAAGGTCTTGCCGGACAACAGTCACAAGCAACTGGAAGTATCTAGTAGTAGTTAAGCACAGGCTTATTTCAGTGTTGTAACAGGTAAAGTTGTTACTGAGCTGATTGTGTATTGACCCAAAGTCACATGTGACCATCAACACAGACATATCCCTCACAGCTTGATAGCCCACAGGAAAATTTTCACCATTCAGAGTCAGTGGTCCCCTTAGGAACAACTCTTAACCATAGGTGTGTTGGAGCTCTTGGTGGTGTGGTTAGATCTACAAATGATTTAAACTAGTCGTTACAGCAAGAAATTAATTTGAATATACTGTATGGCTACCATGTAATTAATACTTTTGGCACAGTTATCCAAGAAGACTCAAATAATTTTGTGTTGATCCCATCCCCATCATACATAATTAAGTGGATAATGACTTTGCCATTCTCTTCATCAGGAGTCAACTGGACCCTCATGACTGGGAGATCAACTCCCAAGTTCTCGATCAATAGTTTCTGATAGATACTTTTAACCACAGATGCCTCCCCTTAAGAATATCCCCAGGCATCAGGATAGATATGGCAGATTTTCTCAGCAGTGTTCCAACTCGCTGCTAAGTGACACTATGTTCCTCTGCAGAATCGCCATTCCACCCTGGAAGTGATTTAGTAGAGCCACATGTAGGTACTACCCTTATGTGCTGACATCAGTTTATTTCTTAACTGTGCTTTCAGCGCAGATCTGGTGTTCTACTCCCAACTTTATCGGTTTTCTGACAAAATTAACAATTATGCAGCATGCCAGGGAATGATTTCTCCCCTGAAAACGACAGGATTCAAGTCATACTGTGGTTGCCGGAGGTAGATGTTGGTCACGGACTCGCACAACGTGTGTCTTTGGTGCTTGGGTTCCAGTCGCAACTTGAGGTTGTGCCGTTAATGCGCCCTCATGCACCCGAAGACTATCGGAAGCGCAAGGCAAAACTATGTCACTGAAATAAGAAGAGGTTACAGTAGAAAAATTGATTCAGCTTAAAGTTGCTGGCTATTTCCAATCTCGTTTAAGGAGTCTGTCCTGCTGAAAGTTCTTTTCCCGCTCCAAGTCTTGTGGTAAGTCAAAGATGTGCCATAAACGCAATAATGCCAAGCAAGACTCAACTTCATCCCACTACTGGATATCCGGTTGGAAGGAGCGAGCGTGTCAATCTAAGGGACATATTCCACAACCACCTTCCGACTGAGGTTCGGTTATCGAGAAGGTCATTCTACAAGCTTTTCAGGCTCTTCCAGCTCCTTCTGGCATCGCTTTGGGCACCACAAAGCTGTAAGGGGCTCAAATTGGACTTTCACCAGTAGGCCCTCCCTCAGTGCCAACTGTCCCAGTAGGAACTGTGCTCAAGCCTATTCTGAAAATAGTTAATGCTTCCACTCCAGCCCCAGGGTCCACACCAGTCCCTTCCCTGCTGTTGCTGATGTGCCCAGGGCTCACTCCTGAAGTCAGTATCTGACCCTAAGTTATCAATTAAGTACCCCTCCCGCCCCCAAATCTAACAAAAAAGCAGCCAAGAGCTTTAAACATAGACTTCTCAAATCTTACCCAGAAACCCGGATTTCTGGCCCCTACTTCTCCATGAACAAAGGTGTCATCAAGTAACCTCATCCTTTACACAAATAGAAGAGCTCAATGGAGGAAAGCCCTGTTCCCACTGCTCTCGATCTCCTCATCTAGGAAAACTCCTCATGGTCTAAGAGTTTCTGTTGCCCCCTCATCGGTTTACAGAGCAGAAGCAACAATCACCATTTACAATAATGGGATCATCCTCATATAATCATCCTACCGCAACTTTGAATTATTTGAGGACATTTTCCCTCTCATCAAGAAAGCTGCAACAAGGGCTCAATCCTCCTCTGCCCAAGGCCTTCCTAACTCTGTACGCAACTCTAATGGATCACCATCACCCCCCCCCCCACCATCTATGTCACTCCGCAACCTCACCCCACACCCAGAACAGCTAATTCAGCATCACCTGGCCTTGAAAATCATTCCTTTACCCGCACTACTCCTCCGACCCCCCCACAACCTATGCCTCAACTGAAGTCTGACCCCTTAACTATGCCTAGCAACCCATCTCCAGCCTCTCCTTCTATCTTTGACCTTTCCTCCCCCTCCAACCCTCCTTCCTCTCTTCTGGCTCACATAGGTCAACGGTATTCCAACTCCTTAAACACCATCTTCCCTCCCTCCCCCCCGCCTATTGCCCCCCACCCCTAAACCCAATAACCTGTACACACTCCTCACTAGACTCCAGACTTGATGAGATCACTCATCACCTACAACAACTCAAAGCTCACCTTCAAAGACTTATTGGCTTCACCTTACAGTCCTCTGAGAATCGGTGGCCTAATATGGGTCTAAATAAGAACAGTCTCAGTCATGACCAATCCCCCACCTTGCCTACCACCAACCTCCCAACCAAAAGGTTCTCACCTTATCTGAAGCTCACACACCCGAGATGGAGAACTTTACCTTACCCCAACGCGCCCTCTTGGCCATCTAGACGAAAAGATCCTCTATCAGACACAGATATCCACGCCCTCCTCCTCTCCTCTCATATGATTTATCACACCCTGATAATGATTCATCACTCCCTGATAACATACACAATTACGCTCTAAACCAATCCATCCATCCAATTCCACACAGGGAACCAAGAGCCAACCACAGAGGAGTAAGCCAACACAATCTTACACGAGTTACTCTCACACAGATCACCCTAGTCAATTCCAAACTGCATCTGAAATGCATGCTACTAAATTGCAGATCGGCCACAAGACATGCGGTGGCTTTTGCTGACCTTATCCTCGCACATGATCTTGACCTCCTAATCCTAGCTGAAACTTGGTTAAATGAATCATCTGCACCCACCTTTGACATACTAGTCCCTCCTAACCATGGCATTACTAGATTAGAGAGATCTGGCAGACCAGGTGAAGGTATTGCCTGCATACACCGGAATAGCTTATCTGTGAAACAATCACATTCCCCCGTTCTATCCTCATGCCAATACCTATGCATCGATATCGCTTGCAACAACAGGCCAGTTTTCAAACTACACACATTCTACTACCCTCCCTAGGACTTACTCTCTTTCATTGAACAGATTATGGAAATGATCGCAACAAACACAGGACAACATGGCACCCAAATCTTTCTCTGAGACTTCAGCCTACACTGAAATGATCTGAATGACTCTGCAGTGAACAGCCTCAAAACATTTCTTTCGACCTCAATTTGATCCAAATCTGCAACAGCCCCACACACAACAAGGGTTCGACCTTAGATTTCATCATTGCCAAAGCCAGCACCATTCAACTTGAATCGATCCTCCCATGTGACTGGTCTGACCACCACTGCATCACGTTCTTCATCAATGAAGCAGTGAGAACAAATATAGCTCAACTAATTAAACACAAAATCTGGAAAAGGAGCTTAAGAAATATTAACATCAATGAATTGACAACTCTTGGTGGCAAAATCGTGCCTTCTCCCAGAGACATGTCAGACTTCCAGGATCTTATAAACCACTACACTAGTTCTATGACGAATATTCTAGACTCTATTGCACCGCTACAACTAAAATAATTGTCCACCAGAGACTCCAATCCATGGTACAATGGTAGTCTCAATACTGAAAGACGTAACCTGAGGCTAGCTGAACGAAGGTGGAGACCCTCTCTGTCCCTTGAACACCTCAAGCATTCGAGAACAAAGAGGAACGCAGACTCCAAATGTATAAGAAGGTCAAAAGCTAACTACTTTAGAAACCAACTAGACAAAGCTTTAAACCGACCAAAAAAACAATTTGAACTCGTTAAACTGCAATCAAATGGCCTACCCAACCCTCCCCAAGCTGATTCCAGTTCGTCACCTAGCTGTAAGAAATTTGCCTCCTTCTTCCTTGAAAAGACGGAAACATGACGATGGGCCTGCAGAGGGCTTTGGAGCATCGTCCTCTCTTACCGATCTCCACCCTCTCCCTGACAGCCTTACCCACATGTCTACCAGGGTTCGCACTCAAAAACAGCGCCTCATGGACTTCCTTCAAAACCTTTAACGAAGAATCCATCCACAAAATTCTAGCAGCGCTGTAACCCGCAAACCACTTCAACGACTCACTTCCCCCCCAACTTCTTCAATGAGATCAAATCATTGATACTCCCACTCTGGACCAAGATTGTTAATGCGTCTCTACCTCAAGGCATTATCCCTGATTGCCTAAAGTCGGGGCAGGTGTCCCCCATCCTAAAAAAAACATCAGCAGACCTAAACAATTTCCACCGAATCTCCAGCAGTCCAACTCTGGCGAAGCTCCTGGAAAAATGTTTTCACATCCAACTCTGTAACCACATTGAACATTTCTGCCTTCTGGACCATTTCCAATCTGGCTCTGCCGAGGCACAGCACCGAATCCGTTATGACGCACGTTGTGGACGATGCATTAAAAAAAATTAATCTTGCCTCCTAATCCTCCTTGACCTGTCTTCGGCATTCGATACAGTTAAACACAACAACTTACTAGATCTTTTGAAGCAGAGAATGGACTTATCAGGGACCATCCTAAATTGGTTCACCTCGTTTCTCCAAAACAGAACTCAAAGATTCAAGGTTAATCAGTCCCTATCTAAGACCACTCCGTCATACTAGGGGTCCCGCAGGGTTCCTCCCTCTCACCCTCTCTCTTTAACTTGTTCATGGAGACTCTAACCGAAATTTCTCAGTTCATCCAACATCCACTATCACATGTATGCTGATGACACCCAACTATATCTGAAAGTCTCCTCCCCGGAAGACATCAGATCCCAAAATTTTACTCTACAGAAAACCCAATGCTGGCTGGCAGACAACCACCTTAAGCTAAACACCCTCAAAACCGAATTCCTACTAATCGCTCCACCCAACCAGTCACCCGTCATTGAAGAATGTCTGAAACAACTATCAGCCCTCAACTGCCCGCCCCAAGTTATCGATTGAGTAAGATCATTGGGAATAACTCTTGACAAGAACTTTAAAATGCAGAAGCATATCAGTGCTGCCACCAAAGGAGCGAACCTTGAAATGAACATCTTAAGAAAACTAAATCCTTTCTTTCCTCTCCTCCTCCTCCCCCCCCTCATGACTTCAAATGTGCAGTACAAGCCCTTATAACCCCCAGGTTAGATTATGGAAGTGCAACGCTTTGCGGCCTGCTCAGATCCACAACGGCTCCTTTAGAGGCCTCCCTGAATTCTGATGCTAGACTCATCATGGGATCAAAAAGAAACGGCCACATCTCCCCTGACTTTAAAGCTCTCAACTGGCTCCCCTATGATGCAAGAATTGAGTTAAAAATCGCCTGCATAACCCTTGAAGCCCTACACTTCAATACCCCAATATACTTTGCTCAGAAGTTGGAGCTCTCTGGTGGCGACAGATCTTCCAGAAGCTCCAGCACTCATTTGTTGAAACCAAAGAGATTTGCCAAAAAGAGAACCTACAACCGAGCTTTCTCTGGGATCGCCCCGAGAACCTGGAACTCACTGCCCCCTGAAACCAGACTGAATCCCTCAACTGTTTCCTTCAAGTAAGAAGTTAAAGCATTACTCATGAACAAATTTATGCCCTAGATTCTAAGATCTCCTCTCACCGTACCTCTCCTGATTTGTCAATTTCTCTCATGACTATTGCTTGTTGTCATTGTTTCGATGATTGTTTTTCTTATGCATATTGTGATGTGATGTGGTTCCGTGCATCCAAAATTTTCCCTAGAACACTGATGACAAGGAGATGAACAACCTGCTCCCCCCTCTTAATACTGGTGATTGGCTGTACCTGGATTTACTAAATGCCAGTGGCTAGATGCATCTAAAGAGATAAGCTATGTTTGTCACCCTGACCACCTTCGAAAGAATGCTTCTTTCGCAGTAGTTGTGTGAAGGGCAGCAGAAGTGCTTTATTTGCCTACTGTTGAAGCCAACGCAAACTTGTTAACTTAGTCTGTTCAACCAGTTCCAACTTCTTCTGAGCCAGTGTTGTTATTTAACGAGACTTTATCAGATACCCTTTTGCCCACTTAGCCCAAGACATACTCGAGCCCTCTGGTCAGCCAACCTGTTACCAGGCGACATTTCCCGCCCCCTGGGATTCAGATTTTCTGATGAGCACCGTATGCATGAAAGCCTAGGGGTGTAGGTGTTGACACGTAAACTCGCTTCTAATGCCTTTCTGAGTCATAGAAACATCTTGATGCTTTCGGAGAGAGGTTGCTCTCTTTAGCCAGTTTGGCCTTAAGATTCTTGAACGCAGTGTGTCTTCTGTGCAGGTACACCAACGCCTGATGGGATATGGCCAACAAAACCTTGCTAGCAGTCCCGTAAGACTCGGGCTCCCTTACTTAAACGATACTTAATGGCCAAGGCACGACGAAGTATGTAATGCCTGCTGGTTTGGTCCCAACAGACTGTGGGGGCAGAGCTATTGGTACCAATGTACTTCTAGAAGGCACACCTGAATAATCAAACTGATTTTCAGAGGATGTTCAGGAGTCACTTATGGACATGCCCTTTGATGGCTCTAGATTGTTTAGGGAGAAGGCTGATTTGGTGCTCAAACTATTTAGGGACTGTCGATCCCTGGAGCTCGCCAACATAGTCGTAGACCCCCTCTGAATGACAGCAGGCCTCCTGACATCTTTGGGGTTTTGCATCAACAAGCCAAAGTCCCATCTGTTCCCCAAGAAGAGGATTCCTGTCATCGGGGCTGTTCTGGACTCAGTGTTGTTGGCCTTGCCACTACTGCAGTGAGTCTGGGACATTAAGGGTATGATTCAAATGTTTCAGGCTCAATCCTGGGTCTCAGTGAGCATGGCTCTGAAGCTTCTTGTACTCTTAGCCTTGTGCATCCTTCTTGTTCCAAACACCACATGGCATATGCAGGCCCTGCAGTTGAATGTCAAGACTGCTTATCCGACTTCATCCAGATCTTGCCGTGGAAATCTCTGGATCTGCTGTGGTGGCAGACAAATGCCAACCTGACCTGCGGCAGGCCACTCTCCCTTCCTCACCCATACTTCATAGTTGTGACAGACGCATCACTGCTGAGGTGGGGCGTGAGCACCTGAGAGAGGAGGAGATCAGAAATGTACCTGCCTCCGATAGCCTTCCTGCCATCCATCAAGGGGACGCTGGTGCAGGTCCTCATAGAAACATGACCTCCAGGTGATAAGGCAATATTCTGGGTAGAGTGGGGTCCTGGGTTCTGTGCCAGGAGGCCTTATCCCTTCGGAAGTAGCTAAACCAGTAGAACATCTTTCTGGTAGCCAGCCATCTAGCAGAGTTTCTGAATACCTGAACAGATGAACTGAGCAGATGTCTGCTGGTGGCTCATAAGTGGCATCGCCACCCTAAGGGGCACCTTCGACCCATGGGTATGCCCTGGTTGGTTTACTACTGGCAAGAATGTGCAGTGTCCGCTGTACTGCACACTGGAGTTTCCGCCAGGAGGATCCTTAAGACACATGTATTACTGCGGGATATGGGTCTCCTGTACATATTTCCACCACTGCCTTTCCTGTCTCGAGTTCTGAAAAATGTTTATACAGAATGGACCCAAGCCATCTTAAAGCTACAGACTGGACCAGGAGGGCACAGTACCCTCAGCTCCCGAGCATGATCATTTGTCCTCCGATCTGGCTACCACTTTAGGAGGACCTTCAGAAGCGCCTCCTGTATAAGCAGCAGGGGACGAGTCCTGCACCCAAGTCTCTGCAACCTGCATGCATGTGCCAACAGTTAAATGCATTTGATCTGCCAGCAGCACTAGTTGATGCTTTCCTCGCAGCCCGATGACCTTTGACAAAGTTAATCTATGCTGGGTGCTGGCAGATACTTGTTGCCTAGTATGGTGCTCGTTAAACTGACCTTTTGCAGGCCAAACTTTCTGATGTGGTGTTTGTTTTGTCGTAGGCCTTGCAGTGGGCACAGTTGAGGGTTATTTGTCGCCTACATGTTGTTTCTGTGTTTACCGTATCAACCGTCTTTATGTAAATCACTAATTGAGAAACATTTTATGAAAGGCTTGGCTCACATGTTTCCCCAGAAGCCGTTTGTCATGACACAGTTGGACTTGAACTTAGTTATGGAAATTCTCATGTGCATGCCTCATGAGCCCGTGCACATCTGTTCACTACGACTACTGACATTCAGAACAGCCTTCCTAATTACCATCACCTCTGTGAGTGAAGTGCAGCCAGTCTTGATGATATTCACCATACATCACCTTTGTACCAGGCAAGTTAGTGCTAAGGACCACGATGGCCTTCTTGCCGACAGGTATGATGCCTTTCCACGTTGGCCAGTTGATCACGCTTCCAACTTTTATTGCTCCACTACATACTTTGAAGGAGGAGAGGCTCCATTAGTGCAACCCTAAAATCGTGCTGGTCTTTTAAATTGACCACACAAGGGACCATTGTGTGGAAGAAAAGCCTTTGTAGAGTTTTCTGGAACAAAGATAGGGAGGGCAGTGCAGAAGAGGATGTTGTCAAGATGGATAGTGTCTTGTATCAAAATCTGCTATGCGCTCTCCAAGAAGCAGTCTGCCATTACGAAGACATTTGTGGGGCAGGGTGTGGGGGAGATTCTAGATATCTACCTGGAAGAGGTCAGAAATGAACAATGTCACTGATTTAGCTAAACTTCTACTGGTGGGAAAGACTGTATATTAAAAAGAAAATGATGTTCACACAGGATTCAATACCTTATCTCCATGTTTCACAACCTCCTGAATCATCTGAAATGTATAAAAATCAACAATATACAAAACAAGACGCATTGAAATTCTAGTTGCTCAGGTGCTCCAGACTATCTTCATACTAGCAAATGGAATGAAAACATTTGGGAGAGATCAGCCAAATGTTCAGGATTCAAAACCATCACCCATTCAAGTCTTATTCCTTGTTCACAGAACACTTTGGTCACCAGGCAGAGTCCACAGAGTAGGTCTGCTTAATCCCAGCCCTTGATTGAGCTGCAATTGCGAAAACGCCACTGTATGATAAACTATATTTAACTGCTCTAGTCTTGTCTATCACCGGCCTGACATCTGAATATTGTTGCTCTTGGCTACAGAAACTTGATAATTGACAAAAATATACCTCTTCCCCAACTTACGAAACACAATAGCTAACTAGAAATCCCCGGAAATCTCCCCAACTCCCATACACACACAGCAACAGAGACACACCACCCACTCACAGAACAGAAAGTTAGAATTGCAAAATCAAATATTAAAAGAATAATGTTAGGCCTTAAATCCACATGGCTGTACTTAATAGGACACAGTAACAGCAATTTCTGATGGATACATCTGCCTGTGGATTCCTCACATATTGAATTACTTCTTGCGCAGCATTCCACGGAAACCTTTCCCCATAGCTCTCCCACGTCGACGAGGACGTCACAATGGAACGGTTCCGCTCGTGACCCTGCGCAACGTCATCGGAGCCATAAGAAGACCCCATCGGCGTGCTAATGTCCGTTCCCTTTTTCCTGCGCCATCGACGCATGACGGTTTTTCCAGGGTCTCCATTTCTGAGCGTTTCATTGTTACGGGTTCTCCTGAAATTGTAGCAGTGCAATGGTTGCTCAGAAGAAATCTGGTTTCAAGCCTTGTAGGGAATGCAGGGGTCATATATCTATCACGGACCCCCATGAGGATTGTCTTTGGTGCCTTTCATCGAGGGGTGTTCATCGTGCCGATGCATGAATCCGAAGGCCCTAAAAGAGAGGGAGGGGGGCGTGGCTACGACACGCATGGAGCGAGACGTGCCTTGCTGAGTCTCCGCTCCGGGGCATCCCGTAATCGCCTCTAATCCCGACCACCGGGCCTGTTCCCGCAGCTGACGATCTGTCCTGCCGTGGTGGTGTGGCAGAGCTGACCGGTGCTGCGGGGGTCCGCCGGATACTTCCTGTGGGGCAGTGGCTCTCCGACGATCTGAGGCGTCCTTCCCTGAGGGCGCCATCTTGGGTGGCGGCAGTGGAGCCTGACCGGACGATCGGCGGCCCTGACTTTGGGCACTGGGGGACTTCGCTTCCACCGGGGTGGTGCCGGACACTGCTGCAGACGTCGGGCTGGTCTGGGCCCTCATAGGCGGCTTGGGCCCTTTTTCGCCTTCGTTACTGCCCGGCCCGGACGCCGCTTGAGGCCTTTCGGCCGGCTGGTGCGCTTCCTCCCCGGGGACCCGCTGCACCCGAAGTTCAGGTACGGGGAGAGAGACTGCTGTGCTCGCCTGCGGCCGGATGGGCCTCTGCTGACTCTGCCTCACCGGCTCTGGGTCCCCCTTGACTCCCTGCCCCGGCTCCAAGCAAGGCCTGTGGTGCCCCCGCTCTGCCGCTGCGCTAGCACACGCCGGACTGGGCCGCGAACTTGGGCCCTTCCCCGTGCGGGGATCTACACTGGGGCTTCCGGCCCTGCATCGCCTGCCTTCATCCTCCTGCCCCCCCGCCCCATATTGCCTGAGAGACTACCTGAGGGGGCCGGGGGTGCGTCTGCACCTGCAGTGGACTGTGTTTAGAGGGGTGCTACTGCGCAGCTGAAGAGGGCCTTACGGACAGCCTGGGACCCATCTATAATCCGCGGCCCTGCAGAGCACCGCCCCTTGGCTTGATAGCTGGCTGGCCACCCCCTCGCCCTCCTCGCTGCTGGGGACTGATGCTGGTGGGCTTCCCCTGTGCCGGCCCGGGTGTCCCTTGACGGGTGGCCCACAACATCTTGCCGACAGATACGAGGGGAGAGGTTGGTGTGTTCGCCGGGTGGCTGGGCGAGCTTTGTTGCTTTCGGCCTCCTGGTCCTGCTTCTATTCGCCCCGACCCGGACTGCGGCCTCGGACGACCTCGACTTCGCTCCAGTGGTAGTGCCCCCGCTGCCGGGCTGCAGACTCGGGCGGCTCCTCGTGTGAAGGCCCAAGCAGAGTTCACACATTTAGCGCTACTTGGAGGCGGTTGGCCTATCGAGATCCCCCGCCTGAAGTTGGTCCTGCGGGCCCTGCTGTGTCTGGCACGTCCTCTTTCTCTTCTGGGGGCCGGCTCTGGACAGTAGCATATTGAGGGGGTCCTCTTACCTCTTGGCCCATCATCGTCACCCTCCCCAAGGGGCCTCTCTTTACACCTCCTCCACACTTGGACCCTTGGCCTCCCCGGTACTCCTTTTTTATAGCTGGGTCCTTGGTATCCCCGCTCCCAGCCGTCATGCCTCCCAAAAACAGGGGCAACAAAGACACTGACTCTGCGGCCACCCGCGACAACCCAGTTACTTCTCTGTGGACTAAGGGGGCCCCGCACTCGCAGGAGGACTCCTCTTCTTCCTCGGCGCCTGCTGGGTCAGCCGCCTCCGACGTACCGATCACCCAGGCATTTATGTCCTCTTTTCTGCAGGAGATTAAAGATGAGATCGGCGCCCTCCGACAGGATTTTAAGACTGGGCTCCAGGACATCCGCAAAGAGGTCACGGAGATAGGCGATAGGGTGGATGGTCTTGAACGCACGATGGACACCTGGACGGAAGACCTCGAACACCTCTGGCACAAGGTATCTGAGCTCGAGGACCAAAACATCTCCTTACAGCTGAAGCAGGAGGATTTGGAGAACCGCAGTCGGCGGAATAACTTGCGCATCAGAGGTGTTCCTTTGGGAACGGAGGGGGCGGATATCTTGAAATACACCGCGGACCTCCTGCATGCTGTTCGGGAGGGTGAAGGTCCCTCCCCACCAATGCTTGATAGAGCGCACCGCATACCTGGCCCCCGCAATCGCCCCAAATTCATTCCGGACATTATCACGAGAATCCACTTCTTCGCCGACAAGGAGGCCATCCTTCGAAAAGTGCAGGGGGTCAAGTCGGTCTCCTACAATGGACTGTCCATACAAATCTTCCAAGACCTGGCCACCTCCACACTCCGAAGAAGGAAGGAGATCAAACCTGCAACAAACTCAGAGACCTTGGGATTAAATACCAATGGGGCCATCCGTTTGCTCTGTTGTTCACCTGGGAGGGCCGTCGGTGGGTCCTTCGGTCCCTGCGGGAGACGCAGCAGCTCCTCCATCTTCCTGTTGAGGCTGAGGACGACGACCTCCCCCCCCTCCCGAGCACGACTGCCTGGTGCTCTTCGTCCCGAGTGGTCTAAAGTTCCTCCGCCCAAGTCCAGACGCCGATCACTGGGACTCGAATCCTCGCAGGCCAAGCAGGAAATCATCAGCCACATCCGCTCCTTGAGTGGCTCCCCGTCACTTACGAACTAGACGCCTGGATTTATGTAACTTTTCTCATTGCAGCCTCACCTCTGGCCCCCGTCTGGTGATCCCCGGGCCCGGTGGTCTGGTTGCCCTTCACTTACTCCACTGCTACACGGGATGCAGACGGCGGTGGCTCCCGACTCCTTGTGTGTCTGCTGCTCCCCCACATCGGAGTCCCATAGGAGAGTGACGTCTCCGGAATGGTCCACCTTCGGGATCCTGGACTGTCCCCATTAGACTCTGTATTCAGTTGGCCGGTTGTTTATTTTTCTTCTCTATTTCCTCCTTATCTTCTTTCACTCTTCTCTCTCTATTGCCCCCCTTTGAACGTGCCTCGGATAGGGGCTGTGATATTGCAATCATTTGGAGGTGTTTTGAGGGGTCTTCTATGGTTTGGTGAGATCGACTGTTCGTCTGACTATGTCCCCTTCCTAATTCTCTCCCTGCCTCTCCTGTCCTTATGCCGACCTTTCTTTTCTGCGCGTCCATGGGGGACTGTACCCTCCCTGTTCTTGGGGGTTGTATTATGTGGGCCCGTTGGGGTGTGCCTGACTGTTGACGTGACCTGGGTTGACTTGGCCCCCGGCTGGGTGGAGGCGACACGAGCTACTCCCTTATCCGTGGTATGACAAATACGGTCAAATTCCTCTCCCTCAATGTGAAGGGGCTGAACTCCCCTAATAAGCGTTGCCAGATTTGGCGTTACCTGCTCCACCACGATCCCGATGTAGTTTTCCTTCAGGAAACCCACCAGCTCTCTTCTGACACCCGCCTTATGTCTCACCGTAGGTACCCCATCCAATACTGGGCATGCTCTCCTTCCAAGATTTGCGGAGTGGCCATTTTCTTTAAGGCAGGCTGGCGTGAGGCGACCATCAAAGGTACAGCTGACGCAGAGGGGAGGTATCTCAAGGTCCATATGGCTTGGGGGCAGGGTTCTTTTTTTTTTCTTCTTTTTTTTTAATCATTTATCCACAATATGCTTTGAGTTCAAGAAAATAGTGTACCAACCAACTCAAGTGTCGTAAATATTGTGTAAACCGGGTCATTCCATATAAGAGAGGGAGATAGCATATATCTCCGGGTCCGCAACTTCAATCACCTGGTTGGCATCCAACACTTAATCTTGGTTACTCTTGATCTGTTGCTTTCCTCCTTATGGAGATAAAGGTGAATCTACCACCAAAGCATCCTCTAAAGCATATTCTTAATCATTGGACCAAGAACACAAATATAAAGAGAGGAGGAGGAAATAGTAAAAACAACAGACAGTAGCACAAAAATAAAGTAAAGAAGACAGCCAAAGTCATGCATATTATGTGCAATTCTAAACTAATAACTTTGAAGTGCCAATTTCCACCCATTTATCCCAAATTTCCCAATATTTGTTTTTTCTATTCTGTTTACAATATTGATCAAGTGAGGATACCCTTTGGATGGAATAAATCCATTCTTCTTCCGTAGGGGAGCAGGGTAAAATCCATTTAATGCAAAGTTCTCTGCGGGCCAACAAGATCAATGTGAAAAAAAGTGCATTATGCTGTTTTGTTAGAGAACAATTATCCAGGTCCCTCTGTAATATTCCGAAAATTACAGATATTATAGTTAATTTTAATTCGTACCCCATAATACCTGAAATAATCTTACCAACTTTCTGCCAATAAGAATATATTGCAGGACAACTCCAAAACATATGGACCTCCTTTACATTGTCTTCTCCACATTTTGGGCACTTCTTGATCTCCCGACTCCCCATTTTTGATAGTTTCTGTGGTGTCCAATAGGCTTTGTGAACTGTAAAAGGTGGTTCTTTTTAACGGAGCAGAATTCACATATGACCATAAAAGAGACATAGATACTTGCCCTATTTTTTCAAGATCTTCATTCGGCAGGTCCTTCTTCCAAATCTCTGTAATTGAGGCCTGAATCTCCTCTCCATTTTGAACTAATAGCCAGTACCACTCTGCCACTTCTTTTGGTTTCGTTTGACGTGATCGTATCTTTGACGCCAGATCCGATTTTCCTTCTAACTCCTTTCCTATTGACTTTACCCAGCTTGACAGTTGATAGTATTTAAATTTCGAAACAGAGTCCTCACAGATCACCGAAAAATGAGGCCAGGAAATTAGTTCAGCGTCATCAATTAGTGCCCCCATGTACTGATACCACATGCACGGAGAGGGACAGCAAGGGCATCTTCCAAACAAACCGGTTTACCTGGGGAATCCCAAATCGGTGCAGCGTCATTGTAATACGGGATATTTAAAATTCGTCTCACCTGAAACCAGAGCTTCGTGGCAGCCACCAAAATCTTCAATTTAACCTTCTTAAAAAATCTTGGATGGCCAAATTTTAAAAGAAAACTCCCTGCTTGGTGAGAGAAGTCAAATGTAAGGGCCTTGTATAGTGGAGAAAAAACTGAACTCTCCATCAACAATTGTCGGAAGTTTTTAGGTGGAAGGCACAGAAATATAAATATAAATCGGGAGTAGCTATGCCTCCATAAGCTTTTTCCTTCTCAATTTTTTAGAGCTATTCTTGGCTTTTTGTTTCCCCAAATAAAACTGGAAAAAAGCCCTTGCACCTTCTTAAACCACATTTTGGGAAATCTAGCGGAATAACATTAAACAAAAAAGTATATTTTGGTAAAATTGACATCTTTAATAAATTTGACTTACCCAAAAAGAGAGTGGGAGAGGACCCCAGGATTGTAATTGTGAACTGACCTTCTTAGTGACTTTTTCAAAATTAACCTGGGCTATCTTGTCAATGTTTTGGACTATCTGGACGCCTAGATATCTAATTTCCTTCTTCGTGTAACCATTCCTGAAGGGAATATTCCATTTCATCAATTCTGTTTTTGTTGATTGATCAAATATCCAGAAGCCCTCCCAAAACTCTCTATCTCCGACCATATCTCCGGAAATGATTTTCTAAATCGCCAGTGTATATTATAAGATCATCGGCGTATAAGCCGATTTTCTTTTCCCAGCCATTACATTTGAAGGGAATAATATTCTGGCAGGCTCTCAATTTACATGCAAGGGGTTCAATATAGATATTAAAAAGTAATGGAGCGAGGGGCAGCCCTGTCTGGTCCCCCTTCCTATCTGTATTGAACTTGTGAGTTTACCGTTAATGAGAATTTTGGCAGATGGATTTTTGTATATAGCTTTGATTGCTGTTAAAAAGGTTTCTCCTAGATCAAAGCGTTGAATCGTCTTAAAAGGAAAGACCAATTAACCCGATCAAATGCTTTAGCAGCATCGAATGTCATTACTGCTAATTGAGTCTTGTATGTCTGTGCCATATCTATTGCCCCAATTAAATCGTGTGTTAACTCACTAAGCTGTCTCCCTTTCATAAACCCTTTCTGATCTGGGTGTATTAGTGATCCTATTACCTTATCCAGTCGTTTAGTAATAACCTGGGTATATATCTCATGGTCGCTATTCAAAAGCGAAATAGGCCTATAGGATTCACTGGATCTTGGGTTCTTATTAGGTTTCAACAGAATCGTTATAATGGCTTCTTCCCATGACACGGGGAGGCCCTGACCCTCTATGAAGAACAGATTAAACATTTGAGAAAGAAAGGGCGCAAGTTCTTCCTTTAGGATAACATAAATCTCGTTTGGAATGGAATCAGGGCCGGCAGCTTTCCCCTTTTTAAGGTGCTAATAATTTGAGTAACTTCCTCCACAGATATGGGACGATTTCACTGATTTTTTCATTACTCTGAAGAGAGGGGAGATCTAATTCTGAAAGGAAATCATCCATATAGCCTTCATCTAGTGCCGTCTCTTCTCTTTTTAAAAAATTGAACAAAGGCCTCCTCAATTTCAAAATCCTCTGTAATGATGTTACCAGTATTTGAACATCGGAGATCTTTTATCCAATTTCTTGACTGGTCGATTTTAGTTTTCCAGGCGAGGAGTTTACCGCACCCTCTCCCGTATTCATGGTGAGCTAGCTTGCTGGCTTCCCACTTTTTTTTTAATGATTACCTCTAGGTAATCTGCGAGTTTATGTTTCGTAGTTGTTAAATCTCTTAAAATATTAAGATTCCCCGAATCTTTCTCTAGATCTTCCTGGAAACTATATATATCAGCTTCTAACTTTCTAGTCTCCTCCTGGACTCTCTTAGTTTGAGCAATGGATATTGTTGTTAAAAGACCTCTCAAGTAAGCCTTATACGTATCCCATACTACTTGGGGAGAAGCTGAATTAATATTAAAATCAAGAAACTCTTTAGTTTCTACTTTTAATTTTTCAATTACTGTATTTTCTAAAAGTAATGACCGATTTAGGGTCCACCTCCGAGATAAAGGGCTCTTATCCATAGCTATTTCTAAGGTGACCGCTGAGTGATCGGACATATGTTCCGGGACATGACTAACCTGGACGGTATTTTTACATGTAACGACATCAACTAAAAAGAAATCAATTCTAGAACGGTGACCGCACTTTTTGTTATGAAAAGTAAAATTCCCTCCAATAGTCCTTGTCTTATGGCTCATCTCTCTCCAAATATCTAAAAGCCCTATGTCCAACATCAATTGTCTCAGGGCAACTCTGAAGTTGAGTCTTGACTAGGATCTAAGACCAGGTTAAAATCGCCCCCAAATATAATAGGATCATTAATATTAGTTAAATGAAGAAGTAGGGTATACAATGAAACTGGATCATCTAAATTTGGTCCATAGTACCCTACAAAGCCCGCCATGAGCCATTGATTTTGGCCCTGGCAATTGCCCACCTACCTAAGGGGTCAACTGTACATTCACCTAACATAGCTTGAGCCTTTTGTGTACATGTTTGAGTTGTACAAATGCAATGTTCTATCCATTTTTGATTTTTAAAATTGATAACCATTCTTCTTTGAGCAAATGCGATTCTTGTATAAAAATACCTTGCTATCAGAGAGTCTTAGATATTCTAGAATTCTCTTTCTTCTGGAGGGGACCCTAAGACCATTAACATTCCAGGACATAATTTTCAAGCTTTTTACTTTACCTAACTTAATCATGTTTATCCCAGGAGACATAAATATTACAAGGATGCATTTTTAAAGTATTACTTACATCTAAGGAGGAAGTTACATTATTACCTAAATCAATTTGATGAATTTGACTGTTGCTTAAAAATTAGGATTTTTTTTTCTTTTATCCCACATGCTCCCCACCCTGTGTATAAGGAAAAAAATGTAATCTTTGCTTTCTTTTGTGCCCCTCCCCTCCCCTGGGGAACCCTCCCTTGATACTAGAGGTATAATTATATACCTCTACTTTTCGAGCTCTAACTCTGACCAGGCAGGCGTTTAACTTTTCTCATTTAGATGTGCTTTTTATCTGATTGATCAGGGCATTTGCCTCTATGGGATCCTTAAAGTTAAACATTTTGTTGTTCCACATCACTTTTAAAGAGACGGAAATCGTAAATTTGCTGTAACACCTAGGCTTCTTAATTCTTGCATAGATTTCCCTAACTCCCATTGTTTGTCCTGAGTGATGTGTGAAATGTCTGATCTAACACGAAATGACCATCCCCTTTATTATACACCCCTGCTTTTAGCCCTCCTGCCAAAATCTTTTCTTTTAACACATAAGACTTGAAATTAACCAAAATCCTTCTCGGTTTTGTTTTCCCAGGTCTTTTAAAAAGGGGTCCCGATGGACTCTTTGTATGTCATCCTCAAGAAGTTGTTTGTCTATGTCGGGGTGCAGTTCTCCAAGGAGGTTGATTATGAAAGATCTTATATCTCCTCCCTCAACGTCTTCTGGCATATTCAGAAACCTGATGTTATTTCTTCTTACATTATTTTCTAAAGTTTCCAATTTCTCCCTCAAATCTTTGTCATTGCCCTTCAGTGTTTTGATTTCTAGTACATTTTTATCTACTTGCATCGTAAGATTTTCCATGGCTGACTCCATAACCCCTACTCTTTCCGACATGGCATTCATTTTGGTTTCTAACGTTTCACAAACTGCTTGAATCTTCAATTGATTACTTTTGGAAACAGCAAATTTTTCTCTTATTTCCATGAGAAGGGTAGTTAATAACCCATCCGTGGAGGGCGGAACCCCTACAATGAAGTCGGTGCTTGATGGCCTTGACTCTTCTGTTGATGTACTGCTCTGCGAAGGACAGTGTGACTCAACTATGGCAGTTTGATTATCGCTAACAGTATTATCCTTTTCAACCATGGTTAGCGGAGGGGCTTTATCGTTTTCAGCCAAAGTTAACAAAGGAACGTACCTATTTTCGAGACGTACAGGATCCATTTCTGATCCTGCACCTTTGTTGTTTGTTTTTTTGGGTATTTCCAATGGAGGCTGATCTCTATCAGGACTTTGATGTATTGCCTTCAAGATAGAATGCGTGGCTTGAACCTTAAAATATGACCTAAAAGAGGGGGTGACACGAATATTTGCAGGTTTAACTTTAGATTGTTTTTGTTTTTTTGACTCTATTTGGGGGATTTTTTTCCGTCAATGTCTTTTTATTCTGTGATATATTAGCAGTATTTAAGGGGTTAATTTGCACCGGGAGTGAAGCAAAATCTTTATTAGCGATCTCAGGGAGGGACTGATTTTTGCCCCAGATATCCCTACTTCTTAGGGTATATCTATTTAATCTGTTCTCCCCTATGTGAATTTCGCCATCCTGCTTCTCATCCCTTAAAGCCCTTTGTTCTGAATCCAATTTAGGCCCCCTATCTCCCCCTCTCCTCCTTACCGGGGTCATTGGTAAACGCCATAAACAAAATCCTGCTTTCTTTATACACGCCGAGTCCACTTGCTCCGTCCGTGTCCACCGAATCTCCTGTGGACTTCCACAGGTCAACAGAGACTGCAGACACGGAACAGCTGAGTCAGCCGCTCGACCCCCGCTGCCCCGGAAGCCAACTCTAGCAGCGGTGCGCCTGCCTCGCGCAATCCGCACTGCCGCTTCCGACCAGCGGCTTCTCTGAGGTGCCTCCTCCCCTCCGACCGCCACCGTCACTCACCAGATCTCCGTAGCCAGCAAAATGAAGAGAGAAAAAAAAAACGCCGGAAAAAGAGTCAAAGACGTAAGTACATATTCCCACTGAGATCAGCCCTAATTTTACATATCCCTCACATCCCTTTGCGTATTCTCCGCCACGGTAGAGCGAAAGCCCGCGACCGCTGTTTAGCTAGCGACCGCCATTTTCCCCGATCTCCACGCCTAAGTTTTATCAGCGCCTATTGGTTTGCTACAGGGGGGCAGGGGTTCTTGCACTTTCATTAATGTGTATGCTCCCAATCAGAAACAAGACGCATTCCTTCGTTTGAATTTGGGAGCCCTTCTCCGCTCCCTCACTACTCCTATTGTCCTTGGCGGCGATTTTAACTTGGTTTGGGACCCCGAGAGGGACCGTACTGCGCAGGCGCACCATGCGGCTGGGGCGATGTCGGCGTCGCTGCGGGACGCCCTCACCGACTCTGGCCTCATTGACGCCTGGAGACACCTACACCCGGACTCCCGCGATTACTCCTTCTTTTCTCACGTGCACCGCTCCTATTCACGTATTGATTATTTTTTCTTATCGCTCCCCCTGATCCGTCAGCTACGTTGTGCGGAAATCTCCGATATATCCATCTCAGATCACGCTCATGTCTTGCTTACGCTTCAACCTCTGGACGCCCGGCGTGAACCTCTCCCTCGGTGGCGGCTGCCCCCCCAGGTCCTCCGAGATCCTGTCGATGTGGCGGATGTTCGCAAAGAAATTGAGGCCTTCTTCGTCGCCAACTCGCTTTCTGACACCCCTGAAGACGTCCGTTGGGACGCCTTCAAAGCTACCATTCGGGGGGTTATTACCTCAATATCCATTGCCCGTTCCAGGGAGGCACACCTGGTTGAATCCAACGTTTCCAGGGATATTAAAGACTTGGAGCACAGGGACCATGCACATCCGTCCCTTAGCAACAAGCGACGCCTCGCAGACCTTCGCGGCCAGCTACGCCTTCAACGAACCAATAAGGCGGAACAGCTTTTAGTCACTCTCAAACAAAAGTTTTACACGTGCGGCGATAAGGTCGGGGCGTGCCTTGCAAGGCGCCTTCGGGCCCAGACTGCTCGATCTCACATCGCTAGGCTCCAGAGACCGGATGGCTCTTGGGCCATCTCGGAAGCTGATAAGAGCCTTACGCTGGAGGACTTCTACAGGGAACTCTATGCTCCTGCCCCTTGCCCTCCGGACTGTGTTGCGGCTTTTCTAGACTCGTGTCCCTGGGATCCTATCGATCCCTACTTCACGAAGTTGCTTGATGATCCGATCTCCCACGAAGAAATCGCTAAAGTGCTGAAACAGCTCCCAGTAGGCAAAACCCCGTACCCTGACGGTCTGCCGGTCACTTTTTACCTGGTTTTTTACCCACAACTGCGGGACCATTTGCTCCACCTCTTTAATAGCTTTACCGATCACTCGGGCCTCTTCCCTACGATGAACGAGGCGGAAATAGTGCTTATTCCCAAGCCAGGTAAGTATCCGACTCAGCCTGCCTCCTTCCGCCCTATTGCCCTGTTAAACACAGACGCCAAACTATTCACGAAAATTCTGGCGAATCGCTTAGAGCCTCACCTACCGGGTCTCATCGACCCCGACCAGGTGGGATTCATTCGCCATCGTCAGGGCCCGGACAACATCCGCCGGATAGCCCATCTGGTAGAGAAAGCGCGTATCAGAAATATCCCGGCCTGTTTGGTGACCCTTGACTCCGAAAAGGCATTTGACCGTGTTGATTGGGGCTTCCTTAGGGCGGTTCTTCAGAAGGTGGGTCTGGGGATGATCTCTAAACTGATGGCCCCTTATGCGAAACCTATCACTCGCATTCAGTTTAATGGCTCCTTAACAGCCCCCATCCCCATTCACCGCGGTACCAGACAGGGGTGTCCACTCTCCCCCCTCTTATTCGCCCTTGCGATTAAGCCCCTAACTATCGCTATACGTCGCAACCACGATATACGTGGCATACCTATGGCTGGTATAGAGCATAAAGCCTCCCTCTTTGCTGATGACCTTCTCCTGTCTTTCTTCCCCAGCGACCTCTCTTCCGGCGGTGGCAACGCTTCTGGGGACCTTTGAAGCCACCTCTGGCTATCGAATCAACCTCGCAAAATCCCATGCCCTCAATCTTACACTCCCGACCCCGGAGGTTCAGGGACTCCGGGACCTGCTCCCGGTGCAGTGCACCGACGTCTCGATTCGGTGCGACGGTCTTGATCTCACTCCTACACTGGCGTCTTGGACTTCGGCTAACTGGCCCAGATATAGGAGGTCCATTCGGGACGAGATGCGTAGGTGGGAAGGTCTTCCCATGGCGTGGTTGGGGCGACTCAACACCATTAAAATGTCTCTTCTTCCCAAAATTCTTTACCTTTTTCAATCTCTTCCTACCCCCATACCACAAACGGACATTCTGGCCCTCCAGCGCGATTTCACTAAATTCATCTGGGGGAAATCACGTCCGCGCTTTTCCCACAAAATTCTTATGCTCCCTAGATCTCGGGGGGGGGGGGGGTCTTGCTTGCTCTAATCTGTTGGAATACTACTGGGCCTGTCATCTCCGGTTTATTTCTGAATGGATTGTCCCTGAGAGTGAGAAGATTGGTTTCATATGGATCGGGCGGTGTCCTGTCGGCCCTTATGGGACCTTGCCTGGATCCCGTGAGAGGCCCGCCCCCGCAGTGCTTACATAGCCACTCCAACGAGAACGGTCTTGGAGATCTGGTATAGGTTGGCGGTGTCCCGGGGCCTCACTACGTTTCCTTCTCCGAATACGCCTTTAACGCGCAACCCTATGTCCCCCCCGCCCTAGCGCCTCCTGCCTTTGACGCCTGGACTGTGGAGGGGCGCCGAGTCATTCAAGATTTCTCTCAGGGCACTGCCCTTCGCACCTTTGAGCAGTGCAAACAGACTTTTCGCCTCTCTGAAACCACGCGCATGCAGTATTACCAGTTGAGACACTGGCTTAGCTCTCCGGCTTACGCTCGGGAGGCAACCCAACAGCTTACCCCCTTCGAGTCTCTGGTCCGCAGATTTGACGGTTCAAGGGGGCTGATCTCCAGAACTTATTCTGCCCTGCAGCATTCCCAACCACTCCCACCTCATGGTTACCAGACGCGGTGGGCTTCTGACTTGGCCGCGGATATCTCTCTGGGGGAGTGGGCTCACCTGTGGAGGGACATCCCTAAGGTGTATCGTAGTACACCCCAGCGTGAATCAGCGTTGGTACTATACCCCCACTCGCCTTCATCAGATGTTCCCGAACTCTCCTTCGCTCTGCTGGAGATGCCAGAGTGCCGAGGGGGACTTCCTGCACATCTGGTGGTCCTGCCCGGGACTTGCATTGTTTTGGAAGGAGGTCCTCAGCCATATCAAAGAAGTAGTGGGGTTCCCGATCCCTCCTACCCCATCACTAACGATTCTGAGCATTAAACCCGGCACGCTTAAGGCTATGACCACGGCGGAATGGCACCTGATCCTCCACTTATTGGGGGCGGCGAGGCAGTCCATTGCTGCCTGCTGGAAGAGGTCCCATCCCCCCACCCATAGCTGCTTGGTTCCTGCGATTGTGGGATGTCCTGGCCCTCGAATTACTCACGGCACATCTTACTCACACGGACACCCGATTTGAACGTATTTGGCAACCACTTATACAACACTTTACTAAAACTGAGCACTCTCGCCTGATGCCCCCCAGGTTACGAGCCCTGCAACTCTTTGAGGACTCCCTGGAACCCTTTTTTCGGGGTCGGAGTCCGGAGTCCCCGAGCTGACCTACCTGACTTAACGGGCGGGTCCCCCTACCCCTGGGTCCACTGGCCCCCACCCTGAACACCGGATCACCATGGCGCACCAGGCGTTGACTCCCCCCCCCCCCCCACCTCCCTGACCCCCCCTTTTATCCCCGCCCCCTCCTCCCCTTGAAAGGGGGCTCTCTTTTTCTTCTGTTGACTTACTTCCTTTCTTTTTGTACTTTTCTTTCCTCTCTCTTTTCTGCTTCTGTCTTCCTTTTGTTGGTTGTTCTTGTTTGTTCTCTACAAAGCACAGATTATTTACTAATGTCGCAATGTGATGTAGTTACCCTCGGGGTAGGGATAACGTCCAGGATACTGGAGCTACAGTTACTTAGCTTTTATTGCATTCCCAGCCACTTTGCTATGTCATCCTTTTAATGGGCATTCAGATTCCATACGGGCAGCTCTATTTTCCCCCCCTCACGAGCCCTCCTTAGACTCAGGCCCTTCGGCTTGCTGCTTGTGCTCCGGGAGGACTTCACATCATGCCTTATGTTAACTCACCATGTTTGGTGGGAGGGGGTCACTTTGATGGGTAGAATTATGCCCCTCTAACGCACTGTCCAACCTAATCTGTGGTGCTCCCTCATCGTTATTACTAAAGCGACATGAATGTTTTATTTGCTTGATTTCAATAAACAGACTTTAAACAAAAGAGAGGGAGGCCAAGTTGCTCATGGCCAGGGCGAAGAACCAGAAGAGGGGCTGAAAAAGGATGAGATCAAAGTCTAAGTCACTGACTCCGCACACCTCGAAGTCATCGAGGAAGCACAAGAAGAAGCAGCGTAATGGTTCCAGACGTCGTTCTTCTAAGGCTAGGTCACCAAACTCAGGGTCCCCGGTGACACCGAAAGGAGGAAGTCTCACCTTCCCCTTCGCCTCAGGTGACTCCGGCACACTCTCCAGCTCCGAGAGGTTCTCCAACGCCCAGGGAAGCTACGCCTTCACCTCCGACCACTCCGGCTTCAGTGTCTCCGGCGCTGCAACCAGAGCCAGTCTTACAGCCTCCTCGAGCTGTCCCTGAACGGGCGGTACCGGATCAGTACCCCCCCTTTCCGGCTTCAGGTACGGATCCTTCACATTTCTGGAATGCGATGTACGGCATGTTCGCCAGGGCGGCTAACCCTACTGGTGCGCTTGTTGGCCCATGGGACCGCTGTCTTTCAACCTGGGACGCTTGCCACCTCATTTTGCACAGGCACCTTTCATGCCGATGACCCAGGGAGGTTGGTTCTCGACGCCGGTGCAATCCCTGGAGGGAAGAATGGAATATTCTCCAGTGCCGTATGGCTCCAGTCTGGCATCGTCTTGGCCCCACCCGGCGTCATCAGCTATCCCTGTGGAGCATCCATTGTCACCGGCGCCTTGTCTGGCACCGCTGACGCTGATACCCAAGTTGAGATCTAGAAGGGAGGCACAGAGGCTTCTGGAGGAGGAAGAATACCAGGAGCAACAGGAAGAGGCTGAAGAAGGGGAGATTATTTATCCCATGCAAGAGTTTGAAGGACTGCAGGAGGCTAGTGGTTTAGATACATCTCCAAAATGGGAACTCTCTTCTCCGAAAGGCCTTCCTTCGCAGGAGGTCCCTTCTTACCACTCAATCATACAGAAGGCAGCTGATCTACTGGACTTGCAGTTGCCTACTGCGGAAATCAAGTCAAACATCCTGACAGAGGTTCTTCATTCTCCTTCTGTGACAGAGCCTCTGCTCCCCTTTAATGAGGCTTTGACGGAGCCCATCTTAGAGGTATGGCAGAAGCCTATGACTGCCCCTGCTGTATCCTGATCAATGGTGAGAAGGTACAAAGGAGCACCTGGGGATCCGGCTCTCTTATCTGCGTATCCATCCCATGAGAGCTTAGTAGTTCAGGCGTCATGCTCTACAAAGCAGTCTTCTGGCTCTTTTCCATCCACGCCTCGAGATAGGAAATCTAAGAGGATGGAACAATCAGCTAAGAAGGTGTTTTCCTCAGCTAGTATGGCTTTAAAATCGACAAATACAACATGCCTACTGGGATCTCAACCCTACCAGTTTGCGGTCCTTCCTTTCGGTCTTACATCCGCTCCACGGGTCTTCACGAAGGTGATGGCGGTGGTAGGTGCACATCTCAGAAGATCGGGGATTCCTGTTTTCCCCTATATGGACGACTGGCTGCTCAAGGCAAAGTCGCCAGAGATGGTGCTGCATCATCTGCAAGTAACAACACTGCTGTTGTTCGACTTGGGGTTTTTGAAAAATGTACTCATATCTCACCTGGTGCCCTCTCAGCGCAACCTGTTCATAGGGGCAGTACTGGACAATACTGTGAGTCGTGCCTTCCCGCCTCCACAGAGGGTCCTAGACATTCAGGCTATGATTCCGATTTTTCAAAATGGACCGGCTGTTCCAGTCCTGAAGGTCTTGCGCCTGCTCGGTCTGTTCGCTTCCTGCATACTGTTGGTCAACCATGCATGCTGGCACATGAGGGCACTCCTGTGGTGCCTCCGCAGGCAGTGGTTTCAACACAACGGAGATCTCAGGGAGGTGGTCAGAAACTCCAGAGATACTGCAGCGGAGCTGTTGTGGTGGAGTGTTTCGGACAACCTGTCTCAAGGGAAGCAGTTTCAACCTCCTTCTCCGGTGACCACAGTGATAACGGATGCCTCCTCTCTAGGGGGCGGGGGACCTCATCTGGGGGATCTGGAGGTCAAGGGCCTTTGGTCTCCAGAGGAAAGATTGCTTCACATCAATCTTCTAGAATTGCGGGCGATACGTTTGGCTCTCAAGGCCTTTCTTCCCTCCCTTCGCAGTCCGTCAGTTCAGGTCCTGACGGACAACACTACCGCGATGTGGTACTTAAACAGTGAGGGGTAGGGTTGTATCGTCTCTGCAAAGAGACTCTGCAACTCTGGTCCTGGGCTCAGGACCATCAGATGTGTGATTGCAAATCATCTGGCCGGGGTGCTGAATGTGCGCGCGGACAGTCTCAGTCGGCAGTACTCAGCCGATCACGAGTGGCGTCTCCATCCTGAGGTGGTCCATCAAATTTTCAGGATGAGGGGGGTTTCCTCGGTTGGAGCTGTTTGCCTCTCACGAGAACGCGCACTGCCTGTCATTCTGCAGTCTCTAGTATCCGATGCGGGGAGCGTTGGGGGATGCATTTCAGGTAGACTGGGGCTCACAGCTTCTTTACGTGTTTCCTCCCATACCCTTGATTCTTCGAGTTCTGAGGAAGATTCGCCAAGACCGGGCCCAAGTCATATTGATCACTCCGGACTGGCCAAGAAGGGTGTGGTACACAGACCTCCTTTACCTCTCATCGCACCGTCCGCTCTGATTCCCTCTCAGGGCAGACCTCCTCTCGCAGTCGCTGGGGCAGGTTCTACACCCCCACCTCCAGATCCTGCACCTTCATGCCGGATATTGAACTGGGCAACCTGAGCTCTTTCTCTCTCCTGCCGGATGTGGTGGATGTTATTTTATCGGCCAGAAGACACTCCACCAAATCTGTTTACTCGGTTAGGTGGGCTAGGTTTGTCAAATGGTGTGGAGAGAGATCGATTGATCCTGTACAAGTTCATTTTATCTGATATTCTCAGTTTCTCGCTTTCCCTGGCTCAACAGGGTTGTGCAGTAGCAGCTCTGAAAGGCTACTTGTCGGCCTTTCTTTGCTTACCAGACCAACCCTCTTTGTTTAAATCTCTCATAGTCATGGAATTTATTAAGAGACTCACTAACAGGTTTCCTCCCACTCCATTTATCATGCCTCAGTGGGATTTGAATTTAGTCCTTACTTTCTTGATGGGGTCTCCCTTTGAACGCCCGCATAGTTGTCCATTGAGATTTCTAGCATTTAAGACAGTTTTTCTGATTGCAATTACTTCTGCCAGGAGGGTTAGTGAGCTGCAGGCCCTTAGCTCTAAGCCTCCTTTTACCTCAATTCATGCGGATAAGATGGTTCTTAGAACCAGAGCTGCTTTCCTGCCTAAGGTGGTCACTCCCTTCCACCTAGGACAATCTATCACTTTACCCACTTTCTACCCTCACCCTTCCAAGGAGGAGGAGAGACTTCACCGCCTGGACCCTTAGAGGGCGGTCAGCTTCTACCTGGACAGGACTAAGGACTACAGGTTGGACAACCAGCTCTTCATTGTATATGTGGGCAAGATGAAGCGCAAGGTTGTCCACAAGAGAACACTGTCCAGGTGGGTCATCTTCTGCATCAAGATCTGCTACGCCTTGGCCAAGAAGGAGCCTCCTGAAGGTATTAGAGCTCATTCCACCAGATCGAAGTCTTCCTCTTCGGCTTTAGCTAGAGGTGTCCCTGTTGTAGACGTCTGCAAGGCGACAACTTGGGCCTCCCTCCACACTTTTGTGAAGCATTACTGCTGAGACTCGGAGGTGAGCAGGGACGGCCACTTTGCACGTTCTGTGCTGCAAGATTCTTTGGTATAGGTAGGCATGCACCCTCCTCCGAGAGCGGGACTGAATGGGGATTCAATTCAAAAGGAGAGGATTCCACAGGCAGATGTATCCATCAGAAGAATAAGTTACTTACCTTTGGTAACGCTTTTTCTGATGGATACAGTATCTGCCTGTGGATTCCTCACTAACCCACCCGCCTCCCCTTTGCCTGCCTGTTTATACCAAAGAAATAATTGCCATGAAATTCATGTATTTTATTGTTGTTCGAAATAATATGATGCTTGTCACTAGGAAATGTCTATATTTTAGAATTTCCAGTTTCTTTCTTTAAATTGTATACTGTGTATACTTGTGGAAATGTTGTTGGTTCACCCGTCGCCTCAAAGGCATGAACGGGGTCGTCTCATGGCTCCGATGACGTCGCACAGGGTCGCGAGCGGAGCCGTTCCATTGTGACGTCCTCGTCGATGTGGGAGAGCTGTGGAGAAAGGTTTCCGTGGAATGCTGCGCAAGGGGTAATTCAAAAGGTGAGGAATCCACAGGCAGATACTGTATCCACCAGAAAAAGAGTTACCGAAGGTAAGTAACTTGTTCATCTTGAATGAAGCCAACACTACTCAGAGCAAGTTAACAAGCTCCCGTGATATACCAACATGGGACACATCACCCAGAATATGAACTGCACTAGTCATATATTATTTCACTATCTGATTCTGTACCATAATATTCTCATTGGATACTCTGTGATCTGTCAATTCAATATGTTCCTCTTCTTGAAATTTCCTCCCCCCTTCATTAACTTAACCATCAGTTCCCAAAGTAAGTGATGGGAAATCTGCATTTGCTCTACAGAGTATGTCTGGTTGTCCTGAAGTCTGCATGAAGTTCATTTTCCACATGTGTGCAGCAGTGGTGGTTCCGGCAGCATTCTATACCCATTCTTAGATGACTGGCTCCTCAACATAAGCTCTCTGCAGAAGGTAGCTCGTGATTTTCAAACAGCACTTTCTCTGCTCAAATTCCTCGGGCTCCAGCTCAATTTCTTTAAGTATTTCCCTCCCTCAGCACCAATTCTAAATTATCTAGGAGCTGCACTACACACTTTCAAAAGGAATACAGTTTTCTTAGGAGCAGATAGTACTGTCATTACAATCTGCCTGCCTTTCAACCACCCTAATGATCTTGTCCCTTTTAGGTTCCATGGTGTTGGACAATCTCACAGTGCCAAGCCCCACCCTGGACATAAGCCCCCTCCAGCACTGGATGGAGGTGCTTTAGAACCAATTGAAAGTGCAATGGGAGGGCAGTCTGATTACTCAATACGTTTTTCAATCCCTACTAGCGATAATAAGGCTAAGCAATTCTTACAAGCAATAATATTACATGAATATAGTGAAGCTGGTGGTAAGGTTTTATGATTTATGACCTGCACAGTTTCCCAAGATACATGTGAATTAAAAGCATACAAGCATTCTGCTGAGCAGCTATGCAATTATAAAAACTAAGCACAGGTTTCTCCTTAATTGGAAATGCTGTAGAATGATTGAGCATTTTCAAATTTATTAAAGAGTGATTTTGAAATGAATTCAAACCAGGAAATCCTCGAAATGTTTGCCTATTGGAATCGTGCACATATTAGTGTCATGTTCACTCAAATGAAATGGAAGATAATTTTGACATTGCATCACTATTAGAAACCTGGTTCAAGTAGTATACTGGACCACATATTGACTTTGTCATTATCCTGGGCTGTGATACCAGTTGTTAAAGGCCCTGAACCAGAGCTCTAACATGGGAGAGAGCCTTTACCAACCCTAGGCATAAGGGCTATAAGGCCACATTCAACCTACTGAGGGTAGAATGTCTTAAATTAAAAAGGAAGAAACAGAAAAACAACCATTGGAATGCAAGTAACCAAAAAAGAGCTAAATATTTTTTTTTTAAAAGACTAAACAATATAAAGATGATAAAGTAATACTTTTTACAGAGAATATTGGAGGCTTATCATTCCCTCAGAAATGTTCTGTTCTGCCAGAAGTGGAATCCCCTCAATGAAAAAGAACTGGCGCTTCTTCCAACTTTGAAGTATGTCACAAAATTCAGATTTCTGTTTAATAATAATGAGGTAATTGGACAGAAAATGTGTGATGAAAAAAAGCACTGTCAAGAATAAGACATTTGAGTTAGGTAGACTTGCCACAGCCCCATTCCTGGCCAGTATCACTTAAAAAATGTAGAATTAGGTGCTCTTTTGAGTTCAGAGATAATAAACTAAATCTTTTCATGAGAGCATAATTCCCACTGCTCTTAAGAAAGATTGTGCAAAATGCCATTTACAGACCTTTAGTAAAATACCATGCATTGCAAATGTAGGAAAGTGCTCCTTTTTCACATGTTCAACCCCCCTTTCTGCCTGGTACATGATGTGATTTCGACTGGAAGTGCACTGGGTTCCTGCTAACCAGGCTCCCAGTGCCAGATCTCTTTTCCCAAAACTGTACAATTGTGTCCCCAATTGGCAATACCTTTAGCACTCTCTGAAAGTCCCTAGTAGAAGGTAGCCCTGGTACCTAGGGCCTAAGGTACTAAAGAGGGTCCCTAAGGGCTACAGCACAAACTGTGCCACCGAAAGGGACCCTTCACCAAACTCATGCAGGGCTGCCATTGAGGCTGCTTGTTTTGGTGCAGACAAAGGTGAAATCACGACATGACGCGTATCCCTGTGTGCCATGTCCCCTAAGACTGCATGTAATATTTGTAAGTCACCCCTACAGCAAGCCTTACAGCCCTCAGGCAGGGTGCCTTACATTACATGTGATGACGTATCTGCATGATCAGATATGCCTCTTTGCTGGTCAGTTCCATTGCTGCCAGTACAAGTGATCAGGTAAGCTATTTTAACCCATGTGCTGGACACTGGTGTAAACAAGTTCCCCAGCTACATGATGGCTTCACTGAAAATAGGGATGTTTGGTATCAAACATCTCGTGTTCACAGACCCACCCTGAGTTCAGTGGTGTATTTGTGAATACATGCACAGAGGGCACCTTTGAGGTGCCTCCTGAAAGCCGCTGATGTGTTGGCTGACTGGTCTCTGCTATCCAGCCAACAGAGACCGATTTCTAACCTCCCAGGGTGAGGGCCTCTGCTCTTAGGAGGTCAGAAACAAAGCCTGCACGGGAAGATGGTGTTCACACCCTCTCCCTCAGGGTGACCTGCTGAATAGCAATCCAAAGCAGGTGACCTTCGAAGAAGCCATTGCCTTTGAAATGCGAATCTGGCTCCTCTCAAAGGAGAGGAAGTCGACCCCCTTTGTCCGGAGACCTTTGGATCCTAAACAGATGGGGAAATAAGTCAGGCTGGTAGGTGTGCCCACCACCCAGGCTAGTACCACCCTTAGGGTGGGCTAACTGAAGTGGACGCAACTTTTCAGAGTTCGCCATCTTTGTGGTGGCAAACTTAGTAATTCTGGGACATGGTTATGTGCACTTCCCACAGGAAGAGGTTATATAGAAGGCGTAGTGACCCCAAGGGGAAGTAGCCCATTGGCTACTACCCTACACTCCCCTAACGCCCCTAAATTCAGTATTTAGGGGAGCCCCTGGCACCAGAGAAACAGATCCTGCCAACCTGAAAGAAGACGGACGTGAAGAATCACAAAGAGGAAGAACTGAAGCCCCAGCAACTAACTTGGTGCCAACCCTGCCGGCCTGCCTGCTGCCTTCGACGATTGCGCCAAAAGACAACTTGTCCTGCAGCTGCTGAGTCCCCAAAGACCAGGAGACCTGCCAGCACTTCACCCAGGAACCAAGAAGTAGTGCACCTGCTTCCCTGCATCCTGCAGGCAAGCCAAGAGACCTGAGAGGACAGAAAGACCGCCAAAACCTGCCGCTTAAAGCCACCACTGCACCTGTTGCACCAAGCCCGAGTTGAAGTGGGCCAACAGTGTCATTGTGGTCCTCCAGCCCTCCAGAGACCGAGTCCACCATGGTTTCGCCGCAGTGCATTCTCCGATGTCTCCTGCAACCTCTGGACGCAGCCCCCTTGTACCACGACTGCTTCTGGTAAGAAAAACCAAACGCCTCAGGACACCTCTGCACCTGTTGCCTGTGGGGCGTGGAGAAGAGGACCAAAGGTGTCCCTACATCCCTGAGAATCCCCCTGCCCCTTGTTGGTTCAACCCGACTGGCCTCCCAGTCAAAGTCTGCATACTCTACGCGAAGACCGATCCCCATAGGGTAACATTGGGCACCGGATGCTGTTTTGCACCCCTGCACTCATTCACCCTAGTGCCGCTGGTGGTGTTTTGCTGGTGCTGCCTTGTACCTTGCCCACCACTCACCTTAACTCCTGGAGTCTGGTCCCGTAAGTCGCTGTACTTTACCTGAATGCCGCACTTTCTTTTCCTCCAATAGGATAATATTGAAGTTTCTGAAAATTGCCGACTTTTTAAATACAAAAGTATTTCCTTTGAAAAACGTACTTACCTGAACCAATTGCTTCTGGTGCTTAAATAAATCTAAAGATACGTGTTATTTTTATAAATTGGTGCTGATCTCCTTATTGAGTCGTGTATCTCACTTATTGACTATATTGTGTATTTTTTAATGTCTAACACTCCCCTCTGATGAGCCTAAAGCTGCTTGACCACACTATCCCCTATAAAAGCATCTTGGGTTTGCTAGAGCAAGCCCCTGTCTGCTTTAAAGGGAGCCCCTAGAATCTTAGCACAATATATCTCATTCTGATATATCCTATAAAGAGCCAGCTTCCTACAGCGAAGATCTTGGAAAAAGTAGTGATAAGGCAACTGGCATCTCACTTAGAATGAAACTGCTGTTAAGGCATTTGCCTTTCAGACTTTTGACCTCAATTAGAAGTTGGAGCTCTCTGGCGACAGATCTTCCAGAAACCAAAGAGATTTGTCAAAAAGAAAACCTACAACCGAGATTTCTCTGGGATCACCCAGAGAATCTGGAACTCATTACCCTCTGAAAACAGACTGAATCCCTCAACAGTTTCCTTCAAGAAAGAAGTTAAAGCATTACTCATGAACAAAGTTATGCCCTAGTGTGAGAAGCTGGGTTTCTGTTGCAGTAACCCCCCCACTTTTTGCCAGACTACTGATGCGCTTTGACTTGATGTGCCCTGGGTCCCGGTCAATCAGGTTCCCAGGGCCTGTGTTCTTTCCCCAAAACTGTAACCAATTGGCATTTCTGGCCACAGGTCAGCCCCTGGTAAATGGTACCTCAGGTACCCAGGGCACTATGACCGGGGAAGAACTCTAAAGGCTGCAGCACTTATTGTGCCACCCTTAGAGGCCCTGTACCTTTACACTCACACACTGCCTTTGTAGGCTGCGAGTCTTGGTGCAGAACAAAGTGAAGAGTCGACATGGCACACATCCCTGTGTGCCATGCCTACAACCCACTGCCCTGGCATAGATCAGTCACCCCTATAGCTGGGTGCACTATACCAGTGGTGAGGGTACAGGTGCATGAGCCCTGTACCCCTACCATGTCTAAATCCATTCTTAGACATTGTAAGTGCAGTGCTGCCAATAAGAGTATATGGTGCTGGGAGTTTGTCATTATGAACTCCACAGCACCATAATGGCTACACTGAAAACTGAGAAGTTTGGTATCACTGATGCCAGTGTGGGATTTAATGAAAAATGCACACAGAGGGCATGTTAGAGATGCCCCCTGAAAAACGACCTACCCCTAGTGTCCAGGCTGAGTGGCTGCTTTCAGCTGCCACCACCAGACATGTTTCTGGACCCCTGGGTCGCGAGCCTGCTGCTCTCGGGGGCCTGAAACAATGCACATCCTGGGACGAGGTGCCAAGCCTCCACGAAGGGGAAACTTCAAAGGCTTGCCGCCTTTGTGAGCTTCCCCAGGCCACTTGCTGCTTTCAGCAACTGGTCCCCACTGGTTCTGACCCCCACTTTCGGCGGGAGAACCGGCGGGAAAAACAAGTGAGGCAGAGAGGTGTGCCCACCTCTGCCAACTCCACCCCTCAGGTGGGGGAGGCGAGGTGAAGCACAACTCTCAGTCCCCATCATCTTGCAGATGGGGGGACCCAGCCAACCAGGGTGAGGCTTATGCCCTCCTCCTACTGGAGGGTGGCATAATAGGGGGTGTACCCACCCCAGGGAAGGGACCCATTGGTCCCAACCTTTTACCTACCTGTAACGCCCCTAAATCTAGTATTTAGGGACACCCCTGAACCTTGCTTCCTCAGACAAGAAACTACAAGAAGAAAAGAAGAGGGACCGAACAGCCGTGCCGAAGCTAACAAGAGGAGGACGCCCACTGACTTGGCCCCAGCCCTACCGGCCTGCCCCCACCTCGAACCTGCTCCAGCGAAATCCTGGTGTGTCCTGCAGCCAGCAACCTCGAGAAACCCGGAGGACCTGCCTGCCTTCAATCCCAAAGACTCTGTCTCCTGTGAACACCGAATTTGTTCAAACAACAGACTCCAGATCCGCAAGGATCCGCGAGTTTGCACCACTCTGCACCCGACGCCCATGCCCAGAGTTCGAGTGGCCCAACACCAAGAGGAGGTCTCCCCGGCGATCCTGACCCCAGATCCGGTGATCCCTGACCTGCCTCCAGCCGACGCCTGCAGCCCCAAACCGGAAGGTCCCCCCAACCGCGACCAGGAGCTGGTAAGAAGATCCGACCATAAAAAGCACGCCTGCACCCGACGCCCCACGGGCTTGGGTGGCCCAATCGACGATGCATAACCAACATCCCAACTTACCTCTCCAAGTGGTGGTCGCACCCAGAAGACCTTCGTCCCCGAGCCTGCAGTGCTTTTGCAAACCTAGACTCCCCATTGAAAGCTACAGGGCTTCCGACGCCAAAACAGCACTCTGCACTAGTGCCGCTTAGGGTGCATCTTTTGTGCTGGCCTAATCCCCAATTTGCCCTGAGCTTAAGTCCAGGAGCTTTGCTCCCACAACCCAGTGGCCTGCTCGTCAGCAGCCACCAACCGGAGGCCCCCTATCCCCCATTGGATAACATTGGGCCTCAGCACTCTGCACCGGCCGCCCTACGGGCTTGGGTGGCCCAATCGACGATGCATAACCAACATCCCAACTTACCTCTCCAAGTGGTGGTCGCACCCAGAAGACCTTCGTCCCCGAGCCTGCAGTGCTTTTGCAAACCTAGACTCCCCATTGAAAGCTACAGGGCTTCCGACGCCAAAACAGCACTCTGCACTAGTGCCGCTTAGGGTGCATCTTTTGTGCTGGCCTAATCCCCAATTTGCCCTGAGCTTAAGTCCAGGAGCTTTGCTCCCACAACCCAGTGGCCTGCTCGTCAGCAGCCACCAACCGGAGGCCCCCTATCCCCCATTGGATAACATTGGGCCTCAGCACTCTGCACTGGCCGCCCTAGTGCCGCTGAGGGTGTAACAAGAGTGCATCCTTGACCCTGGGGGACCCCTGAGTCTAACCCCAGAATACCAACTCCCACAACAAAGTACTTACCTTTGAACCGATAACACTATTTTCCTCCATAGGATAACAATGACTGTTTTTCTATGAAAAGTTTCTAAGTGTGGAGTTGGAAAATCTAAGAAAACCTTTTACAACTGTACTAAATAACAAAAACGCTTTTACTTACCTTTTTACCGGAAATGTCCCAGTGTAGTATCCCGGTATACTACACTGTGTAAGAAAAGTAATCTGAAAGTAATTTACTGTTCATTTTACTAAAACGCCCTTTCAAAGTAAATGTACTGTATTTCCTAAGCATTGCATTTCTCAGTGACAGTACTTTAAATCAAAACAAAGTGCATATACAATTACAATCCAAACTGTTACAACTGTATTTTTACTGTAAAGTATTTATCACTTACCTGTGCCAGGCTTGCTTGGTTCTAGGAAATAAAATAACTAAAAGTATATTTTTATACAAAAACAATTGGTCTGAAGTTCAGTCTTTGAGTGTGTGAATTAATTTCCTGACTGAGTGTGTACAACAAATGCTTAACACTGTCCTCTGATAAAGCCTTACTGCTCGACCACACTACCACAAATAGAGAGTGAGGTGCTATCTACTTTACCTCTGCCTACCTTTTGGGTTCCACTGGACTCTGTGCACACTATACCTCACTTTGGTATAGTATATACAGAGCCAGCTTCCTACACCTAGATCCTATGATCTCTCCCCGTACCGCTCCTGATTCGTCAATTACTCTTATGACTACTGCTTTCATTGTTTTGATGATTGTTTTTCTTATATTTATTTTGTTTGTACTACTGTATCCATTTGTATGTATACTTTGTGCCGATCTCTCCCATATCTTGGGAACCTTATTTGTTTCCATATATCTCTGCTCTCTGAACATGTGTAAAGCACTCCAATACCCGCATGGGTCATGTTCGTGCTATATAAAACTCTTAAAATAAATAAGCCCTGAAAGGGCCTTGGCGGGGGTTAGTTGTGTTTTTTGTAGGCTGTGAATTTAGGACACATTTCGCTAGGGTTGATGTTGGACTTATCTCCAGCTTCCAGTGCTATTAACCAAACTATACTTACTGAGTACCTGATATGACTATTTGGTTCTTTTTTGACCAAACATATCGAGTCTCCACGCATTTGAAGTGAAACCCTAACCTCCATGATTCACTCTGGCATTTCTCAAGGTTCATCCTTTTCATTCCTGTCCTTCCTATCTATGTGTAGCTCTTGCATATATTCTTCAGTTACAAATGACATATAATTTTCAATCTTACTGGACATAATAAGCATGACTATCAGATCGTGAATGATCAATGTATGATTACAAAAGACAGTAAATAAAAACATGGCTTTCATTAAACACTTACAAGTGATTTCTAGTTTTAAGCCTGCCTTTAGGAAGTTAACATCACTATGATTTCTTTCATGTAAATAGTTGCAAAATTTCTAACCCCCAAAAAGATTACAAAAAAACCATTAGGTTCCCCACTTCTTGATGCAGCTGCAGTTGAACAGCATCTGTAAAGGTTTCCATTACTACTTAGTGTTTTTGAGCAGACTATTCTGTCGGAAGAATATAAAGCAATGATAGCTGGGACAATAATTAGGTTTAGGGACAATTATTGCGCCCAAGAAATAGGTACCCAGATTGCAAAAAAATTCTGCTTGAACAGGGAGGGGTTGTACAATCCATTTCTTCCGATTTGGTTAAATTTCACTGGCTTCCAGAGATGAAAAGAATCAAATGTAAAATGGTAATCTTGTTACGTTAACCCCTCTGGTTAGTCAAGCCTAAATTTTTTTTTAAATGTTTTCTGTCTTACTCTTAATAGACCTTTGGGATCAGCAGATCTTAGTCTTTTTACTCAAACCCACATGAAGTAACCCTATTTGGGCAGAACTTTTGCAGTAAATTGATCTAGGATTTAGAATAATATGCCTTTTGGAACTGAGAAAAATTAACATTTTACTTTAAAGAAAGATTAAAAACTTATTCGGCAGAATGTTGCTTGCTGGGCAATGTGACGAGTGTGCCCTAAATGAGTTACTACTCTGCAGCCAATTATCCTCCTATTAGTATAATGTCCTCCACATATCAACTAAATTAAAGGGCTCTCAATGTACTGTATGGGTATGTAGTATATACACCTGTATGTGTGTGTTTCAGACCCAGCCTTTAAAAGTGTAGCATCATAATCCTTTTGAAATAGCCAAGGCGCAACAGATACAGTGAGGTCTTCACTGACTCCCATGAGGTTTCCTGAAGATGCGGAGATAGACTAGGAGGAATCGTATGGAGCTGAGATGAGTAGTATTTTGAATACTCGGGACCCATCAGCGCTGCCGCCATCCAGACAGGACAACCTCTGCCTAAGAGTACAAAGAGACTGAAGAAGTTGGTCACAGCCTCTTCTGGCTTCATGGGCAGGTGACGGCAGTAAGTCTTTGCCTGGGTTGTTAGGGCAAGTGCCAAAGCCAGAACTGTAGCCGATACAACACCACTGCTGAGCCGAGGATGGCTGTCGTAGGACAGCAAACCTCCAACAAGAAAGGGTACGTTTGTTCCCACTGTAAGGACAAATTTGTAAACCTGATGTGATGTAATGCAGTGCGCTTCGGTCTTTTCTCAGCTCTGGCCCCATGAAGTGGAGTAGAGTAACCTGGGAGCCTCAAGAGTTTTTAGGATTCGAAACTGCGCACAACTGTGACTCCATTTGTGATTGGGATTTCTATTGTCTTAGACCTTGGTTTTCCCCTGGAATCGGTGAATCATTGGAGAGAATCTGCTATGTTGACGTTGTGGATCTGAGAGTCTCCCAAGTGCTGTACTTCCCCTTGTGTCTCACACCCTGCATGAGATGACCTATCCACTTCTCCCACATCTTCCATCGCACACTAGTCGTCAGACTACACGACGCAGGCATACAAGGAACAGCCCTGGACTGGATCCGATCATTCCTCACCGGAAGAAGCCAAAGGATCAGACTCCCACCCTTCCTCTCCGACCCCACGAAAATCACCTGCGGAGTCCCACAGGGTTCATCACTGAGCCCCACCCTCTTCAACATTTACATGGCCCCCTTGCAGCCATCGTCCGACAACATGGCCTCAACATCGTATCCTACGCCGACGACACCCAGCTCATCCTCTCCCTCACCAAAGACCCCACCACTGCCAAACTCAACTTCCAGAAAGGAATGCAAGACGTCGCAGTCTGGATGACCAACAGCTGCCTGAAGCTCAACGCCGAGAAGACAGAAGTCCTCGTCCTCGGTACCACCCCTTCTGCATGGGACAGCACCTGGTGGCCGACCGACCTCGGAAGCCCACCTACCCCCTCAGACCACGCCAAGAACCTTGGCATCGTACTCGACTCATCACTCTCCATGAACCGACAGGTCAACGCCCTCACCTCCAGCTGCTTCAACACCCTCCGCATCCTCCGCAAGACCTTCAAGTGGATCCCCCCTGAGTCAAGGAAGACAGTCACCCACGCACTCCTCACCAGCAGACTGGACTATGGAAACGCACTCTACGCCGGCATCAACAAGTCCCTACTCCGCAAACTCCAGACAGTACAAAACAACCGCCGCCAGACTCGTCCTCGGCATCCCCCGACACAAACACATCAGCCAACACCTACGAAGTCTCCACTGGCTCGCCGTGGAGAAAAGAGTCACTTTCAAAATACTCACTCACGCCTACAAATGCCTACACAACAACGGACCCAAATACCTCAACGATAGAATCAACTTCCACATACCCAAAAGAAACCTCCGATCTTCCAACCTCGCACTGGCCGAAACCCTGCGCATCCACAGAGCCAGAGCAGGCGGAAGATCCTTCTCTCACATTGCAGCCAAGACCTGGAACGAGCTACCGGCAGACATCAGACGCGCCCCCTCCCTGAACACCTTCAGGAAGACCCTCAAGACCTGGCTCTTCAGCTAAACAGATCTGCGGACCTCCCCCCCCCCAGCGCCTTGAGACCCTCACGGGTGAGTAGCGCGCTTACAATTCCCTGATTGATTAATTGATTGACTTGCGCCACCTGTGAGAATTCATATCTGCCTGGGTGGAGTATAGGCTCTCCATCCAAAGATACTCTGTGAGATTTGAACAGTTTACGCAGTGAATAGCTGTGTGGGTAGCAAAGTGACTGCAACCTGGGCAGAAGTAACTGTGGAATTGCGGTGACCTGTGCTGTGGCTCGTAGGTCAAAACAGTTATCGTGGTGAAAGGCAAGAGTTATGAACTTCACCACATCTGGACAGATTTACCAAGCCCTCTCCTCCCGCCTGATCAAAATGGATAGAAGTGTGCTCAAACAGCAATTTCTGCAGTTGTGCCTGATGGTGTTGCAACCCCCCAAGGAACTGATTTGTGCTGGGGCATGCTTACTGTTCCTTTATGTTAAAGCTTCCTTCTTGGGCTCTGACATGGCTGATGACCGCACAGCTCCTCAACGTCCTGGGCTAAGACAGGGTGCTAACAGAAGCAGATCTGAATTGAAAAGTGTTTCAGTGTTTTGCAAATCATCACAGGTCATGCTGTTTACGGAATATACACATATTTCCATTCCCTTTATTTAACGTGGTAAGGATGACTTTCCACATTGTTGCTCTTTCTGTTTTTTGTGATCTTGTCTGAGGTCATTGGAAATGGTGACAGTGGACCTTCTTTTAATTGGTGATTGGGCTTTATGCACATGGATTTTTATCTTGGAATGTTGTGCTCTACAGGACCCTAAATTTACCTAATGTAGTCTGGTTGATTTATTCCTAAAACATGGGTAGAATTATTTAACTATTAAGTAGAAACATGTTTTTGACATTGTGTAATTAACTGCAATTATACTTGCCTGGTGAAGTTTTATCTCTATTTATGCTTTGACTATAGTGATTGGGTAGACCAACAAGTTATGACTGCCTTTTTGTCTTGAGGATGGTTTTGTGTACAGGTGACAAACTGAGACCGAAAGCTTGATGCTAGTTTTTGCTGACATCAAGAAAATTATACCTCTCCCAATCAAACATTGTCTAGCTGGACTAGACCATCATTTTTAGGTAGCAGACCTTTTAAAAAAAACACCTTTTAAAAACACTGCGTCTGTGTATATTATATGTATGATGTAGGCCTTGGTTTTGCCCTAATGAGTCATAATCGGGGGGGATGCAATGAGGAAATGATCTCCAGAGTTGAGCCTACCTTTCTCTTCTTGAAGCAGGAATTTGTTTTTACTGAGGAGGAGGCACTGCACCATCAAATTGAGGTCTCCTGGCTTGGTCTAAAGCTGATGGCACTGGATGCAGCCTCGGCAACTTGGATGCACTCTAGGAAGATGCCCAACTCCAGTAGGTGAGCGGTGGAGATCTGAGGCCTCTAGTCGCCAGTGGATGCTCACCTCCACATCAGTCAGTTGGAGCGCCGACCATCTGCTTGGTGTTAAAGGCTTTCCTCTCCTTCATCAGGCGGAGCTGGTGCAGGTGCTCACGGACAGCACTACCACCATGAGGTACTGCAGCTAGAAGGGTAGGGTCGTGGAGCCTGTGCCAGGAGGCATGGCGCCTCTAGACATTGCCGGAACGCCAGGACACTTTACTGGTGGTTTGCCACCTGGCAGAATCTCTCAATCTCTCTTGGGGTGAACGGCCTGGCACTGAAATGGCTACGATCATATCTGACTGATAGACAACAGGCAGTCTCAATCCCCCCCTTTACGTCTCCTAAAATCCCCATGTGCCATGGGGTGCCACAGGGTTCGGCGATAAGTCCGATTTTGTTTAACATCTACTTGCGCCCTCTTATCTCCATTATTAGATCCTTTGGCGTGGATCTTGTAAACTATGCAGATGACACGCAATTGGTGTTTTCATTAGAAGGGAACTAGGCAATCACCCTGGATATATTTCAGGATTGTATGCAGAATACCGCAAACTGGCTCAGAAACAACTCCCTACAATTTAATGGAGGAAAAACGGAGATTGTATACTGCTCCACGTCCAGGATTGCCCGGCCTTTTCCCATAGAGCTCCAAATAACACCAACAGACAAACCTGTAGTGCCAGCTAAAACGGTGCGTTACTTGGGAGTTCTGCTGGATGACAATCTCCAGCTAGAATCACAAGTTACCAAAGTAGTTGGTACATGTTTCTCTCTGCTCAGAGCTCTGAGAAGAATTTTGCCGCTACTACCGACTGCCACCAGACCCCAAATTGTGAGGTGTATAATCCTGAGCAGATTAGATTACTGCAACTCACTATATTTGGGGGGCTCAAAGTCACTACTTCAAAAGCTACAAAGGATTCAGTCAATTGCAGCTAAGTTAGCTCTGAACAGGCAGCGCAGTTCTTCACTTTCTCTGGCCTTGAAAGATCTCCACTGGCTGCCGATCTGCCAGAGGATACAATTCAAATCCCTGTGCACCGTGTTCAGAGCAATGCACGGAATGGGCCCAAAGCCCTTGCAGAGGAAATTCTCATGGTATGTTCCTGCGAGAGACCTTCGGTCAGCAAATGCATACTTAGCGAACATCCCAAGAATTAAGAAAATGAAGTCGGGGGGTAGAGCATTCGGTGTAACAGCCGCACGGCTGTGGAATGAACTCCCTCTAGACATTAGGCAAATTCAATCTCTGCCCCTATTTAGAAAGCAGCTAAAAACCTGGCTGTTTCCCAGGTAGGGTCTGGCTGAGTTCCCAATAATGTTTTCCTGGGTAAGATGATCACAGGCTTCAATGTCGATTTTGTCAGTCACAGCACCAGGATACCCGTAGGGTGACAGTACGCACTATATAAGAATTATTTACATTACATTACAATGCTGGGGCAGACAAACTCAGCCGTTTACGCCTTGTGGATTACAAATGGCGGTTACATTCTAGAGGTTTTGGAAGGACTCTTCCACGTATGGGGAGAACCTGGCTCGATCTTTTCGCCACCACCGAGAATGCGCAATGTCAGCACTTTTGCTCGTTTCCAAGGTGTCTCCTACACGTGAAATACTTTCCACGTAGAATAGAACTCGGGACTCCTACACACCTTTTTGATGATACCTCTCCTGCCCCGAGTTCTGAAGATCAGGACTGACTGGGCCCAAGCCATCCTGGCCCCAGATTGGGCACAGAAGAGTATTGTATCCTGAGCTCCCGGGCATGAGCGTCAGTTGTCCGATTAGGCCGCCTCTTCGGGAAGCTCCTGTCGCAGCAGAAGGGCAGGGTTCTGCATCTCCTGTGCACATCCCACCTTCATGCTTAGAGATTCAGCAGCAGCAATTATGCTCTTTTGACCTTCCTCCTGAAGTTGTTGACGTCATCTTAACGGCCAGTCCTCCCTCAATCAAGTTGGTATATGCATGCCTCTGGGACAAGCTTGTGTCTTGATGTGCTACCAGGCAGATTGACCCACTTCATGCCAAACTGTCTGAAGTGTTGTTTTTCTTGTCCCTCGCCCAGCAAGGACTTGCATTGGGCACTGTTAAAGGGTATCTTTCGTCTCTTTTAGCCTTTTTACAGTTGCCAGACCAGCCCTCTTTCTTTGAATCGCCCATAGTGATGTGTTTGCTTATGGGTTTATAGTATATGTTTCCCCCTTCCCTGTTTTATGCCCCAATGGGATCTGAACTTAGTTCTTACGTTACTCATGTGTGCTCCTTTCAAACCAAACCACACCTGTCCCCTTCGGCTTCTCACCCCCAAAACAGTCTTTGTCGTCATAAGCTCGGTACAGTGGGTGAGGAAACTGCAAGCTATCTCCATCAACCCACCCCATGCCAGTTTCTATCTAGATAAACTGGTCCTACGGACTCAAGCTTCCTTCCTCCTGAAGGTAGTGACTTCAATTAATGTGAAGCAAAATATCGCTCTTCCAGCATTCTTTACTCGACCTTACTCCTCTAAATAGGAGGAGAGACTCCATCGATTGGATCAGAAAAGGGCACTTAGTTTCTTTACTGATCGTGCTAGAAAACATTGAGTGGACAATCAGCTCTTTATTGGATTCACTGAAGCAAAGAGGAGCAAGGCAGTGCAGAAGAGAACCATCTCTTTCTGGATCATGCTCTGCATTAGGATCTGCTACACTTTGTCCAAAAAGCAGCCCCCGGAGGGCTTCGGGGCGCACTCCATCAGAGCTGCTACCACTGTATTGGCGTGCGGGGTGCCTTTCCTGGACATTTGCCAGGCAGCTACTTGAACGTCCCTCCATACATTCATGAAGCACTATTGTCTAAACAGTTATGTTAATTGAGAAGGACACTTTCACCACTTGGTCCATCAGGACTTTTTGGTTTGAGCCAGTTCTCAGACCCGCCTCCACATAGGTATCTATTCAAAAGGTTAGGAGTTTGCGGTTAGGAATCTCTATCAGACAAACAAGCTACTTACCTTTGGTAACGCTCTTTCTGGTAGAGACGCAGATGCATATGCGTAGTACCATACCCTAGAACACTGTAATTTATAGTATAGTATACCTTCTGGGTAGACCTAATAGTGAGGGCTAATGGCCCCAGTTGTTTAGGCTAATAGGCGGAGGTCCGTGTTGTTGTTACGGCAGGACGAGGGGTAGGTCAGGAGCACAAAGAGCTCTAACTATTGTTCTCCGGTATGCCATTGCGCAACCGTCCTGGCCTAAACAACTAGGGTCATTAGCCTTCACTATTAGGTCAACCCAGAAGGTATACTATACTATATATTACAGTGTTCTAGGGTATGGTACTACACATACGGTCAAATCCACCAAGCCTACAAGAGAAGATAAGGATCCCTTGGTCCTGATGAAATGCCATGATCCTTTGGACTATAATAGGCATGAAACATGTTGACCCCTTTTTTCACACACACTAACTAGGGCTTGAGAGGTCCATCATAACCTGCTCTTGCCTTGACTTTTTAGTTTTGTACCATAACATCGGAACCCAGTGAATAAAGAATCTTTGGGATCCCTATAGTTATTTTTATCTCACACACCCTCCCCTTCTGCTCAGACTTTTTTACCACACGCCCAACCACTCCACTCTACTCTCATCCGCAAAAAGAGAAGAACTCCGGCAAAGAGCCCCCCTGCAGGGCTCGTTGGGCATTTCAGTGCTGGGCATTTCAGTGCTGGCCCAACAAGGAGCTACCTGATGATGAAGCATGACACCCCTATGTGTGTGAGGGCCCTTGCTCAAAATGGACAACCCCCCTTCTGTATACACCTAGAGCCTCTTCGCCCTCTTCCACCCCCACCCCCTTTTCCCATAGCAACTGCATACCCGTTGTTTCTTCAGTCCAACTCGGGCACGTATGCAGGGACCTTCAAGCCCCAGTCCCTCTCTTTTTTTGTCTTAACACATCTGTATGCACATCACAACTTGCCCTAGGTTAGCATGGGACCTGAACATGGAACCCTTACTGCTGATTCTCCGTAGACATTGAAGATTCACAATTAATATTTGTCCTGGACAGGGTGATCTCATTTAAGATGTTCCTCAGACTGGTAGGGTCTGCATATCTACTTGCCGAACATTCCATTGCAGTTTTTTTAATAAAGTATGTGCCTACTCCACTTCCTTTGTCTGAGCTGATGAAGTGTGTTACTTGGCTGCCTAGCTAGGTGTAGTAAACAGCTGTTTTTTAATATTTTTTTGATGTTTCAACAGTCTCTTCCTGCGTTTGGATCTTGACTTATTACTTGACTTCAATTACTGTAAGTACTTATGGTAGCACTGTATGACCTTTGCTTCCTCCGGTCACATGAGCAGTGTAGATTGTTGGTGCAGGATCTCAGCACAGAATCTTGCAGCGGGTAGGATGGGATCATAGGCCGTCCCAGAAAATTTGTATGGAGTGGTGGCTGACTAACACAGCTGGCACTTGGTGGGCTTTTACCCTCTAGGCCTCAAAATAAAATTTATGTTGGAAGATGTCTGGAAGTGAAACATATGAAGTCTTTTGGGGATCTAAGTGCAGACTTGGGGCTACATAAAGAATCTTCAGTTATTCCAATCCCTCAAAAAGTGCACCACGCAGAGCTAATAACCCATTACCTAGTTTAGCCCTTTAGAAGCCAGATTGGTAGAGGACAAATTGGTTGTGATAGGCATAACCCTTCTTTACATGACTCTGGCATGTAATGCCTTAGAATGGTTTATTTTGCTTCAACAACAGTGGGGAAAAGGAAACTTGACGAAGAGGAGTGGAGGAAAACATTTGACTCCCTGGTAATTTGGGTGTTAATTTTTTTTAAATATCTTCATAAAGTACATTGTACCCAGGAACCTTTTGGAAAAGGATTAAAAGTCTGTCCATTCACTGCCTTTGGTGCCATACACAAGTCGAGAACTTTTTCCTTGACGTCTAGTGTGTGAAGTGATACAGGACTTCTAGTTGAAGGTCACCCACACCCTGCGCCCAGTTTTAGAAAGGTGACTTGAACTGACCCCTACATTGGTTCTTCTGGGCCTTGTGGAAGAATTAGGGTACACCAGAGGGGATCATTCTTTGGTAAAGATCTAGTTCTGGTAGGGATCGAGTTCCTCCTTACTAAAAAACTGATACTCAGTAGCTGCACCCTCCATGGAGGAATGGTTACTTTGGATGTCTATGTGCTCACTATTAGGGGAAATATTTATAGGGCAAAACACTGCTCACTCAGCAAATATGAGACCTTAATGGAGCCATTTCCACAGCTCCATGTGAGGCTTAGCCTTCATTCAATTGTTGATTGATAAAATGGCATTTGTGTTTCTGCTAGCTAATGTGGATGGTAATGTGTAATGGATTGAATTGCACCTCCCTATTGTAGGTCACTCGCCACTTTAATCTGATGAATTCTTCACCAAGAAATGCCAATAAAATTGTCCATTAAAAAAGTCTTCTTTTCTAAATAAATGAAGTACTTGGATATCTAGATTTTTGCTCTGTTTTTCTGCACTCTTTAAATCTGTAGACCTAGCACATATATACCATTCAGTTTTACTGCTCCACAATTGATAAATGGAAATAAATGTCAGGGAAGTCCTCAGGTTTATCTGGTATGATACAAGAGACTAGAAATTCTTAACAAAATTTCCTCAATTAAAGTCCTTTTAGATATGAATTGGACAAACAATCTATCCAGGGCAACTGTATCTAGGACATTACCATGTTATCAGTAAGTGACAAAGTCTTTGGCAAGCAAGCAAAAGCACATTTGTGAATTATCTCATTCTGATGGCTATTTCTGACTGCAGATTCCTCACCTTTTGAAATTGTCAGACTGGATCTGAAAAATTTCTTATAACAGCTTCGCTATTCCAGTGGCTGTTGCCCTAGGACCATGCAGCAGGCACTTCTGGAAGTGGCAATGCAGGCCCTCATTTAGGTGCTATAGATGCACATTGACAGCAGACCTTTCTTTCCGAGCCTTTTGATTCGGAGCTAGAGCTCCACTCGGAACCTTTTGTCAGTCTTCACTGTCTTACGGTTTCTACAACAGTGTGCACTAGGGAAAATGTCCCTTACGATGACTCCAGGTTTTAAACTGTGCCATACCTGCAGAAACAAATGTAAGTCACGGATCGGCATATGGTCGCTCTTTTGTTCCTAGGCTCCATACATGACTCAAAGTCCTGCAACACGGTGTCCTTGATCTACAACTCAGTCCTGTCTCGGTCACTGTCCTCTTATAAGTTTAATGTGAAGTCCAGCAAGTCCCGGTACAAGCACAAAAAATCTAAGAGGGAATCCTTTTCTCTCTGCTGCTCCCACTCCAGGAAGAGATTGGGCAGTCTGTCAGACTTTAACCCCTTTCTCAGTTGAAGTCGATGTGACCCAAATGTTCTGGGCCGTTTTTGATTCCCCAGCAAGTTAAGGCCTTCAAGGAGGCAATGTAACAACTTTTGGGGATTATTCCACATCTCCCTGGAGCACCTTAAAGCCTTCATGGAACCGCTGGGGACCCCAGTCGGACTTATTCAGCGGACAGTCCCCAGCACAAACTGACCCCGCAAGGCCTGCAAACAGCTCTTTACCGATTCCAGATGTACTTCAAAACGTATGCCAAAGACCACTTTTGTTTCAGCCGCACCGCAGGTGGTTAAAATCCAATCTAGTGCCAGTTTTGGATCCGAAGCTGAGTGTAGCTAGGTCTTAACTGATGTCATGCTACAAGAACACCAAAGCCAGCCCTTAGTATGAGAAGTCTCCCCTTCATTACCCTTGCCTTAACGCAAATATCACAGATGGCTATAGGCTATCTTTGGTGCTGATTATGATTCTATACAGAGTATTTAGCATGTTCCCCAAAATGAAGCAATCCGAGCAGAAGGCGAACACTTTGCTCCCCCTCACTACACTAAATCTGGCTTCTATTTATACCTACTAAATGCTAGTGACCTTGACACCTACACTGAGACGGAGTTGGGCTTGCCATTGAGTGCCCCTACTGAAGAGAAAGTGTGGTAGTAGTTTAGAGTCATAGGAGTGCAAGAGTTGGAATACCCTCTGTGTAGACTGAGACCAATTTGCTCACACATTTTCAGCCTGTTTCTTCAACTTCTAAACCATTGCGGCCATGTTGGAACCTTGATGATGGCTTGGTCCAAGCTGTGTTCAGTTGCACTTGTGAGTCTACCTATTACTAGGTGACATAGACCTGTACCAGGTAACCCAGCCTTTCTAATACAGCATCAACGCTGGAAAGTTTAGTGGTTCGAAAGTCTGCCAGTAGATAAACTCTAATGCTTTCCCTGCTGCTCTGTCAAATAGGGAGACATATTTACGCACTTGGAAAGAGTCTTCTGTGTCAGTTTGGCTCTGAGGTCAGCCAGTGCTGCTCATTTCTGTGGCAGGTCATGCATGCTGTCTGTGACATGGCGAGTGAGATCTTGCCTGCCTTATTCATACAGTTTCGGAATTTGTTCCCCTGGATGGTTTACGATGAACAGGATGCGGCCAAGTACATTTTATGGGATTGTTTGAACACCATGGTCTGTGTTAGCAGTGCTGTGGGCACCAGAGTTATAGTCTAGTACCATGTCTGGATATGTGCCAGAGGTTTATCTGGAGCTTTGATAGGCATTACTAATGGATTTGCCGTGTGATGACTTCAGGCTCTTTGGAGAGAAAGCGGACTCTGCCTTGGAGCATTTCAAAGATAACTGTGCAATTGCTCGCTCTCAAGGTTTCCTGCCCCCGACCCACTAATGATAGAGCCGTAAAAGATATTCCGAGACTTCTCTCTAGGCCTTGTCTGTTACCAGTGGCAACACGCTCAACCTCTTCTTCAGCCTACTCACACATTCACGGCTATAGAAGACAGAGTGGTTTGCAGAGGCTGTGGCAATCAGCAAGGACAGCAGTCTTCTTCGTTGCCTGCTGCAACAGCAGCTAAGCAGCTTTAATTCACCCTCCAGTGGTCATCTGTGGCTGATGGGGGGATGGGGTGCACAATCTACTTATATCTGGCTGGCTGGTGCGCAATTGCCTCTGACTAGAGGGTCTTCGAGTTGCCCAGAATGGTTACAGCTTCCCGTTTCGTTCTGTCCCTGTCCTATTCCTTCTGTTTTATGCTCTAGTTTTGCTGGATCATACTGCTTTTCTCACAACTAATGCAGGCACTGCTTCCCAGATGCAAAATAGAGAGATCTCCTGAGGTGGAGAAGATCATGGTATGCTACTGCAGGAGATTCTGGTGCCCAAGATGGACGTCGGACTGCGACTGATCCTAGATCTTCAGTTTTTAAATTCCTTCCTTTGAAAGGACAAATTCAGAATGGTAACTCTGTCCCAGATCCTTTCTGCTTCAGACCTGTGTGATTGCATGATGTCCTGGGACATGCAGAATGCTTACTTTAATGTGCCATCCTGCAGTCACAAGAATTTCCTCCTCTTCGTTGTGAGTTCAGAACACTTCCAGTATACTGTCCTGCCGTACGGCCTCACCTCGGGCCCTTAGGTGTTCACAAAGGGGATGGCAATGGTTGTGGCTCATGTTTGCAGGTCAGAAATTCACATATTCCTGTATCTATACAACTGACTGTTAAAACAGGCTTGCAACAGTTAATTGATGATCACCTGCAGACGGCAGCCTCACTGCTATCTTCCCTTCGGTTCTCTATCAACTGGCGAATTGTCACTTTCATCTGGTGCAGAGGATTGCCTATAAAGGGGCCATTCTGGACATGGTGGTTTTCAAAGTCTTTATGCCCTCAGTGATTCCAGGACATTCAAGATATGTTCCCAATGTTATAGGCTTGTTCCTGGGTTCTGGCCCACAGTGTTTGAGGTTTCTTGGTCTCCTGCATCCCACTGGTGCCTCATGCCTTCTGGCACATATGGGCTCAGCAGATGAACATTCCTTAGGCTCTACTGTGGAGTGGGGGTTTGGGTCTCACAGACAACATCCGTGCGTCGGACATCGAGCCCCAGGACAGTTAATTGTTGATCTAGGATGACAGTCAGACTTGCAGCAGGCCGTTCTCTCTACATCATCCAGAGCTCGCAGTGGTGATAGATGCATCATCTCTGGGCTGGGGAGGCCATCTGGATGAGGTTTGCCATCCGACTGTCCCTCAAGGCCTTCCTGGATTCCATGAGGGGCATTCAGGAGGAGCTGTGACTGTAGATTTGGCTAGATCATCAGGCGAACTCCCTGACTTTAAACCATTTGGCATGCTTATTCAGTGCCAGGCCGGATGAGCTCAGCAGACAGCTGAATACAAGCGGTATCTACACCTGGAAGTAGTTCAAGGCATCTTTACCCGTTGGCGGGGAGTGCCTTAGGTATTTTCTCTACCAGAGAAAATGTTAATTGTTGCTCCTTGCCCGTCTAAGGGCTCTCTGGGAGACATGTCCCCACTTTCGTGCAACTCCAGTCTCCTTCACACGTTTTCACCTGTGCTGCTGCTTCCCAGAGTACTGAAGAAGGTCAGGAGGAGGCAGGTTCTGTTCCTGGCTTTGAGAGTCTGGTACTGCGATCTGTCTATATATCTGTCCTGTACTCCATATACCTCTTTTAGAGGACCTTCTGTTCCAGCAACAGGGCAATATTCTACCCCTCACCTCACCTCCCCCCCCCAACCCTCCCCTCCCTCCCCCCCCCCCCCACGGACCTCCACAACCTACACCTACATGCCTCGAGATTGAGCGAAATCAGCTGAGTGGCTTTGACCTTCCTGCAAGAGTGATTGGTGTGATTTTGGTTGCTGTCTGGCCACAAGGACCAATGTCTTCATGTTCAATCTACTTCAAACTAAGCTTTCCGATGTACTTCGATTTGTTTTGCCTTCGGTGTGGGCACAATTAAAGATCCTGTATTTGCCTTATCAGGTAGCCCATTATGTTCACATCATCCGTTAAGATGCATTTTATATTAAAGGGCCTTTATTATGCTGCTGTTGGACCTTAACTTGTCCTTACATTTTTAATGTGCATGCCTCTTGAACCCTTGCATATTTGTTCTTTGATTTTATTCTGATTGCAGTTACCTTCACACATCTAGTCAGTGAGGTACAAGTGTTGTCAGTACAACTTCCTTATACCGTCTTCTTTCCTAACAACTTAGTACTTTGGACTCAAACATGCTTTCTTCTCATTACCACATCCTTCTAAAGAGGAAGAGTGGCTTCACTTTGTGGACCCCAAGAGAGCCCTTAGCTTCTATTTCCATCGGACTGAGAATGTGCCTGTAAGGAGAAAAGAAGAGCAGATGAAGAACAGACCCTTTGAAGATAGATTGTCCTCTGTATCAAGACGTGTTATTCCTTGGCCAACAAGAAACCTCCTAATTGTTTTCTGGCTCATTCCACCAGAGCCAAAACTGCCATTACGCCTTTGGTTAAGGGTGTTCCATGCTGGACATCTTTTTGGCTGCTCTGTCTCAAAACGTTCACCAATCACTATTGTATTGATTGTTGTGTCCGTAAGAAGGGCCATTTTGCCCACTCAGGCTTGCAGGGCTTTCTTGTGTAAAGTCCACTCCTCACACCCACAACCTTGACTGGGGAGTGAATTGATGTCTAATCTGAAGGTGCAGAATCTGTAGTTAGACATATCCATCAGAAGAAAAAATTGCTTACCTTCGGCAATGTTCTGTCTGGTGGATACTTTATCTAATAGCAGATTTCTCAATGATGATGCCCTTATGCCCGTTCTGTGGAATGTGCTTCTGATAAGTCAAAAGGGTCCATTTTAGTTTAAGCATACTAGCCAGCTATCAATTTGTCAGTTGTTTACATTGTGTTTGTGGGAGTAGCAGTTGTAAAACTGATAACACACAAAAGGTGATGGAAGAATACTTGCAAATAGTCTTAAACACTGGCAGTCACTCTAGGTAGCATTCCAGCCCATCATTTGACTACTGTGACACTCTGTACAAAGGTCTGCCTTATGCAATCAGTACTGACCCTGCTATTCATGGGAACATTTTAGCCCAACTGTTAGGCGAGGCCCCCTCCAGAAGGAAACAAAAGCAACCCCTGACAAGTTTCACCCTTGTTTCACCTGGTCAGTGAGGTATTGCTTGGATCCTGCACACATCAACCAAGGGGTTGATGTCTGGGTATATCCTTTTCACTTATGGCATTAGAGCAAACACACAAAAGGTGATGGGAGGAATGCTTGCAAGTAGTCTGGCCCACTGGCAGTGGATCTGTTTAGCATTCCAACCCATCGTTTGCACCCACTGTGCCACACTTTACAAAGGCCTTGTTCATGGACATCATTACTGACACAACTCCTCATGGGAACAGTGCATCCCAACCTGCCATTTCAGGCCTTTTCATGACCGTACGCATGGGTGCCACCTGTTTGTGGGCCCACGTTATCATTTCCAGAGATGAGACGAGACCGCTGCAGAGTCTGATGGCACACCTACTGGCATGCAGGAGCTGATGCAGGAAAAGTTTCAGGATCCATCTGTGCCATGGGAAAATTCAAAAGGTGAGGTATCTGTAGTTACATAGTCTTCACCAAAAAGCGCATGACCAAAGTTAAGTATGTTTTCATCTGCTGTATTTACAAATCTGGAGATCTGTTCATATATTTACCAGACATTACTTCTAAGATTCATGCCTAAAGACTGTTGTCCAAGTGGGACATGTCTTGGTGAGGAATCTTTTCTGAGGGATGTTTCTAACTGCAGATTCTGCACTTTTTGAATTCCCCCAGGCACCAAACTGGATCCAAAAACTTTTCAAGCAAATGTTCCCACATGCTAAGTAGCACCATTGCACTCCACAGCAGCCTAGTCTCACCTCCGATAGTGACTGTGCAGAACTGTGCGTAGGCGCAACTGCACGCTGATGTAATTTTTATTTTTTCATACCCCTCAACTGGATCCAGAGCTCTGCTACCAAACTTTGGGCTTCTTCATCAACTTCCAAAACTTTTTATTTATTTTGGGTGATGGTGTGCTACGGATTTCTTCTTTTAAGATCACAGGCTTCAAGCTGGGCCACTCGTGCAGGAAGAATTGCCGGTCATTGACTCTCATGCCATCTGTCTTTGACATGTCTAAGCCAGTCATGACTCAAACTGAAGCTACAAATGCTCCCTGATGACAAGAAACGGGACTGGTCACGTTTCAAGTTGCTGACCATTTTCCAGCTTCATTTCCCGGTCCTGGTCCAGGTCTTCGTCCTCGGGTAAGTTTAAAACCAAGGACTAATCTTGGTGCAAACAACCGGTACCCCCGCTTACCTTGCTGATTAGGTCAACACCTCCATTAGAGTGGAGACAAAAGTGCAAAAAGGAAAAGCAGTCTTTCGTCTTGGGTCACGCAGTAGTAGTACCATATACATGCATACAAACATAACTGGATATGGTCTCTTAACTGGTGGGGGCGAGTGAAGCAGCCCTTGAAATCATGCATGCCTACATTTTGTATGGGAAAGCATTCTTTTCAGAATTCTTATTGTTTGCACTTGTATAATGCACATTAGTATGATATTGCGGCATCTTTTAGTATTCCGTGGTACGGCGTTACAAACTTTTTATTTGCAGATTTAGTTTTGTGGCAGTGCATGGTCAGTAGATCAAGTATGTCATTTTTGAGGTTTTTTTAGTAATGCGTTATGTGGGTGGTTCCAATTTGCTTAAATATTTCTGTGGTTGGTGCTGATGCTAATTGCCCAGAAAATGTATATGTGTTCCAGGTAGGTGATAGTACTGTTGGATGCTGTAATAACCAGGCAATTGCACATTCAGGGTTTGATAAGTGTATTTTTAGAATTCTGTGTTAATGTGTGGTGTAGTAAGATGGTGTATGGTACATCTTGATGGGTATTGGTGTTATGAGCACGTTGAAACCCAACTATATCAATGTCTGTGCTTTGTGCTAAGTTCTGTCTAATGTATTCTCTTGGTTGTTATATTATTGTTGGTTGCTGGACGCACTGCTGTCATGTAATGCATATTATGGCTGTTTTGGTTGTTTGTGCTATATTCGGTTCTAGGTGTGCTGTTGGACTTACCTGTGGAAATACACTGCCAGTCTTGGCTCTAAATATGTTCATTACATTAATATTTAGCTTTGTAAGTTTGTGAAAGCAAAGACATCCCTATAGGTAAAATCAGTCTACTGTGCAAGAGATCCCCTAGACTCCTGATCTCGCTGGTGCTGTGTTAAGAGGATCAGCACAAGGTCAAAGTGAAGGAGGAAACAAAAGATGAACCAAACTCCAGAAAGGCACACAACACTTTCTGCCTTCAGAAGATTTGTTTGTAAGCACCATTGCTGCCTTGCATGGTTCCTGATAGAAGTATGCTTATACGCAATATCCATGCATACAACTTGGAGTACTCTATTGGAGGCCCATACTACATCAAATATTTTCCACCTAGTCCACCACACCCACACTCTTGAAAACATGCATACATACATACATGCATGCATTACCCTACATTGATATGGACTACGTAAAAATATATATATATATATATATATTCCAAACAAAATTACGGTAATACTGGCGTGCTGCCAGATCGCTGGTGGTGCAAAGACAAAAAGCGCTACCGCTAGCACTTTGAAATGTAAAGAAAATCCCCCAAACCTTTTCTGATTTAGGAGCCTGCACTCGTAGTTGTGGGTATTTCTCCCGTTTATTGCATCATTTGCAGCTGACACAGGTTGGAACACAAGAGGGACGCGTTTCGGCAGTCAAGCTGCCTTTCTCGACCTAACATGCGCCATATTAGATGCTTCCTTTTAAAGCCTCTATGCAATCAAAATAAAAGACGCACTCCGCTTAACAGTTATTGGCAAGACACAGGCTCGTGGCCAGATTAACAACATATATCCTTGCACAATCAGGTTTGCATATAATGAAAAACACAACAGAGTAAGCCCTTTTCAAATAACATTCCTTGACGGTATTTTACTGACTGTGTTCTTTAGGTTTATGCTTTACAGTTCGTTTTAGTGCAAAAAAGTCCCATCATGCCTTGTAATGTTGTGTCTAAAACCAGGGCTGGATTAAAGCTCGTTTTTGTCAGCAGAGGCATCACAATAATGTTTAGTTAAAATCCAGAGTTACGCATGTTTGCCAGTTTGTGTAACATTTTTGCTGGCACAGTCTACCACTTAGTTATTCAAAGCACTCCTTGTAGGCACACATGTTTCCGAGGGCAGCTGGCTCTCTACTCGAAAACAACTCATTTCAGGGACACAATTATCCAAGTTCAAAAGGAGGTTAAAACTCACAGTGGCGACTTGATATCCATAAAATTCCAATTCCTGTGTCTGATGCAAAGCAATCCCAGCAAACAGTAGTAGGGTCCCACAACACCACCGCTATTTCGGCCAGTGCCACTGTCGGTGTCCAGCTCCATCGCATGGGTGGTAATACCAGGGTGAGGAAGTGCCCTTCGTGCAGCATAAACCTAAAGAACACAGTCAGTAAAATACCGTCAAGGAATGTTATTTGAAAAGGGCTTACTCTGTTGTGTTTTTCATTATATGCAAACCTGATTGTGCAAGGATATATGTTGTTAATCTGGCCACGAGCCTGTGTCTTGCCAATAACTGTTAAGCGGAGTGCGTCTTTTATTTTGATTGCATAGAGGCTTTAAAAGGAAGCATCTAATATGGCGCATGTTAGGTCGAGAAAGGCAGCTTGACTGCCGAAATGCGTCCCTCTTGTGTTCCAACCTGTGTCAGCTGCAAATGATGCAATAAACGGGAGAAATACCCACAACTACGAGTGCAGGCTCCTAAATCAGAAAAGGTTTGGGGGATTTTCTTTATATATATATATATATATATATATATATATATATATATATATATATATATATTGCAAGTCCTCACTAGTAGAAGAGTGCTATGGAATCTCCAATAAAAATCTCTGCTTCAAACATCACAACAGTTAAATTATAGTAATGTTTATTTAATTTGGATTTTATGTGTGAGTGATTTCAAAGCTATGCTGTTTTTAGGTCTCGCCTAGGCAGCGCGCATGCGCTGCACTAGGAGGGCCTTTAGCCATCGGTCTTCACTTTTCAAGCACTACACTCATGCTTGTGGCGGCATCCACCTTGCGGGAGCGAGCAGCAGCGCGCCACAAGCACGAGTGCAGTGCTTGAAAAGTGAAGACTGCGCGCGCACGCAGTCACGCACCACTCCCGGGCTTGTTGTTGCCTTTCCCACTAACTACATTTGACGGGCGTCCGTGGATCCGGTGTCAGGTATTCATTGTATTTATTTATTTAGGCTCCATGTAAAACATTTTGCAAAGGGAAACCTGAGGGTACTTAAACGTGTTATTTTACTTAGTGTTATTTCATTTAGGTCAGCGCCATTCTATCTGGACTTAGGGGCCGATTCCGATCTCGGCCGGTAGGGCTCCGAATCGGATTCGGCTTAACCGGATCCGATTCGGAGCCCTATTTCCCGACCGATTCGTACGTGCGTCCGGGCGAGCGAGTACGATGCGTGCGCTCGCGAAATCACACACCGACTCGCACGGAGACGACTCGCACCGCGCAATGGAGACGTTCCCCGGCCGGGTAAGTACGATGCGCGCTTCGAGCAGTCCGACCGACTCGCGCAGTCCGGCTCCAAAGAGCAGTCGGAGCCGCACTTTGGGGGTCCGTGTCGGACCCCCCTGTACGCGTACTCGCGCGAGTCGCACACAGGGGGGGACCCATGGGTCCCCCCTACCTGTGCATGTACGGCGCGAGTCGCTTCGCCCCGTACACGCTGTAGGGGGCGCCCTTGTTCGCCTCGCACCCATTGAGTCAATGGGAGCCCACGTACGCGTTGTACGACTGGCTCCCATTGACTTCAATGGGAGTCCGACCGAATCTTGTCCGATAGCATACGTGCGCATCGTACTCGTTCGGTCGGGCTACTAGGGTCCGATTCGGTCGGAAATCTCTCCGGGTCCGGCTCGGTCGGTGAGATTTCCGGCCCGAATCGGAATCGGCCCCTTAGTGTTTTAGACGTGGGCTTTATGCAGCTCGCAAGAGTGAAAAATGTGCGTAAACTCCTGTAAAATGTTCTAGAAGGGGTTTTCTTTATTTGAGTCGACAGAAGTACTTTGAGGATGAAGTACTTATATTGCCTGGAATGTTCAACATCAAGGGGCATATGATTCTAGCTAGAGCAAGGATGATAGCTTTTTTTTCCTTTACACAGATCGAAGTTTAACATCAGAATCAAGGGTTGGACGGGTCGGAAAATAGGTTCGCACACCAAAGTAAAAGAGCCCTCCCATTTGTAAATTAGATGACAAAAAAAGTAGCCCAACTTGGCAAATTGGGGCAGTTTATAACTTGCAAAGACACGCTGTATAAGTGTTTACCAAAGTAGGTTAGACTGTATGGATCTGAGCTTTCTGCAGGCAGTTTGATACCAGGGAAGTCAACAGTAAAACGCGCACAGCAGACATAAAACCAACCCACACACAGCCATAAAACCAACCCACACACAGCCATAATATGCCCCCTGGTTTGATTCGGCATAAATTGGGATTGGCGTGTACATTGGGACTTGATAGTCACCCCCAAATGAGTATTCATATACCCATCCTCCAAAGTACCGACAAAGAATATAAGCAACCAGCACAAATCGATCTCATTTGCTAGTGCCATTTTGGAGTGCGAGAGGTCTCATGGTATATCTTGGAGGAAGAGAGTTATTCAGTGAGACTACTCACTCAAGACCTGGCTCTTCCACTGAACCTCAGCAGCGCCCAGTGGGACCTGCAACACCCCAGCGCCTTGAGGCCCTAGCCGATGAGTAGTCCCGCTTAACAAATACTTATTGATTGACCCCTTGTATCAGGAGTGTCAGCAGGCTTTACATTGGTCGATGCGATCAATGCTGTTTTGTTTTACTGGGCATGCTGCTGGGGAAACACTTCTAAGCATTCCCAAAATGTTTAAAGACTCGGAAAGTGAGCCGAGGAATGCACATGTTCTGTACAGGATCACAGAAATTGATAAAATGGGGAAGCTGTGATTAAAACCGTGGTCCTCCGTCCTGACATGTTCAATTCTACCACTAAACCAATCTCCACCCAAAAAATTCACAAAACATCCCGAAGAATTACTAATACCAAACAAGAGACTTTAACAGTTAATGTACCAATCGGAAACCTTTCATAATTAAACGGAAGGGTGCTGTTATTTTTTTGTGTGTTGGCCCTGGCTTCTAATACTTAAATTCTGTAAAACATTGGCAATTCCTGAGTGTTAATGTTTAATTACATAATTAAACTCTAACCATGTTTCGAGCACCAATTGCAAACCCGTTTCTTGTATACGTGGTTAGTGTTTATTGATAGTTGAGCAATGTCTGGCAGTCCCGCCACAGACACGTGAGAGGGAGCGTTCAGCACTTTTAAACATGGATTGTACTTTTACCTGCGCTTTTTTAAGGCGCTTGTATCTAGTAGTTATACCAATCTACAATTAGTTTTTGCCAACATTTCCAGGCGCTCGTTTATTAAAATTCGAAGTCAATTAAAATGTGTTTTTCATAAAAATGGGAGACTGCAACAAGTGGTCAGAGCTCCATAATTGAGTTTTTACTTTTTTTTTTGGGCAAATCACGCTGTGATTATGACGAAGAAACGCTAATAGCATTAGCATTTTTCCTATTTATACCATGCCCGCTGTTGCGCTAAAATAGTTCCCTTTGTACTTAAAATGGGTTAATGTGCGGTGAAATACCGGATCTTGTAAACACAGTTTCACCGCACATTATCCTCTTCCCAGCTATTTATGGAAGCTTGAATGTCTTGTGTGTTAGCCAGACACCACGCTGGCGCTTTATACTGGAAAACTTTAAATTTGTGTGTGCCATCCGCTTTTGATGTGACTCTGTGGCAGAGACAGTTTTAACACTGATAGTGACATAAAAAAAGAGTGATGATCAGTGGTTCATAAGTTAGCGTCCTGGCACGACGATTCAGTCTTTCTTCAGCAGAAGTCCATATATTTAATTATTTAATTAAGATTAATTTCCGGGTTCCAAAGTGAAAAAATATAGGCATACCCGCGAAGCAGCTCCTCGAAGTAAAGAATCAGTTATTCCTCCTTCCACAAGCTCTTCAAAAGAACATAAAAAAGCATTGGCATAGCCAATAGGTCTCGCTTTTGCGACCTTATAAGAATTTAGTTATGCAGCACATTATCCTTGGTGCAAAAACATCAACTGTTGCACGGCTAAACACTTAGAAGGTCCCAAAGGCGAGACCTATTGGCTATGCCAATGCTTGTTGATTTTGTAATTGTTTCATGTGCATCTTAGCATATGGGGGCAGGGGGTATAAGATGCACGTGTATGGATCCAGGAAATGTACCAAAGCAGAATTGGTATTAAATTATCTTTTATATGAATGCGGGGCCTTTTGTCTCTACATTTATAATCACATAAGCTGAGGATAAGTGTAAGGAAGGTCTGAAATGGTGCACAGCTGGTAATGCTGCAGGCTTTGTCCTGCCACAAATCTCATTGTAGTCCTCATAAAGGGTTTATACTTTTACAAAGACTTTTGTGATTCACTAAGAAGGATGTACTTTTGGCTCCAGGACATCCAAATATTGAATGGTTTCTTGCCTTTTATTCTGATATACTTGAATGTAGTTTGCAAATGGTTATGATGTCAGAAAAAGGCTAATGGGTTGGGCTTTCATTGGCTTTGTACATTATTACCTGAGTAAACGTGGTGTGAAGTTGTAGCACAATACTACTAGGTAACAGAATTAACTTCCCTTTCTACACATTTGGCCTCAAAATGGATGAGGTGTAAAGATTGCTAGGCTGTAACCTTAGTGTGTTCCATTACACTTCCCCCTAAATAACAACATAAAATGCTTGGCTGCCACTCTTGTTCTTTCAACTCCTCAGTAGATTATGACACCTAATTTAACCTCAAACGAATCACTACATCTTGCAGGTCAACATAATGTTGCCAATACATTTATGGCTGGAAATAGCCATCAATAGGGCAGATTTTGAAAACTTGCTGCAAATTACCAGTCTTTGATACTTTCCTTTACATTGCACATTACCCAATGCCATAATATATAATTGATCTTTCAAATCTCTCAGTATCAGTCTGCCTTATTTCAAAGTGTGGGGTGATCTGATATCAGTGGCACTGTATAATTGTCTGCTAGAGTTAATCCTTAGCATCAGTGATGTTTTCCATGTGCAAAGCTCTGAAACGTTCTTTGATTTATTATTTGCTTTAATTGGGTTTGTGTGTACACTTTCACTGTTTTGTTTTGTAGGATGCAGGAGACTGCCTTATTTCAGAATCTTGTCAACATTAGAAAAAAATTAAATGTTTCACAGAAAGTGTAATGTTTATACATAATCAAGCGGTGATATTTGCCTAAAATTATTGTTTTTGTGTATGTTTCAGCATCCAACAGAAAAGCTTCAAATGCAATAAAGAGCAATAGCAGGAGTAGAACATTAAGAAGACAATCTCTTTCGAGTATTCCAGTTTCCTCTAACTCTACCTCATCTAAACTAACTCGTACACACAATTCCAGGTTACCAAAGAGACAGAAAAAGCCTGTAAAACCTTTACTCTCAAAAATAAAATTAAGAAATCAGTGTAAAAGGACAGACCAGCGGCTTTCCTCCAAAAAGCTTGAAATGAGAAATGTGGTTCTGAAGCAGCCTAAAGTAGTGTTGTACAAAAACTTAACAATTAAAAGAAACAAAAAGGAGGGACCAGTGAATAGGGCTAAATCAAGTGGGTGCCTAACGAGACATGCAGCAAAAGAATATAAACTGAGCTCTGTGCAAAGTGCTCATGAACTTGGTCAGACATCAGCATATATGACTCGAAGATCCTTAAGAACTAGAATGAACTCCGAGACCTCTGACATTAAGCTTGAACAAAATGTGTCTGACAGTCCTAAAAATGGTTGTGTGAAGGGAATTCAGGCTAACAGCTTTGAGCAGCAGCCTCATTTTATGCTAAAAGGTGAACCCATTACTGAAACCTCGAAGTCTGAGGAAGCTATTGATAAGAAAAATTATACATTAACATGTAAAAAGAAGTCTAGACGAGGAAAAACTTTAAAGCCAGCAGAAAATTTACGAGCATTTAATCCTATTCTTGATTCATCTGTAAAAGAAGAAAGAGTGCCAGATTCGGTAAATTCCTATTTGGAACCTGGCGAGGTAAGTGAGATGACTGGTTTTACTGCAGATTTCCAAGGCTACAGTGCATCATCAGGGGGTTGCTCTGTCATTACAACTGACATACCTAAATCAAAACGTCACTTTAGAACTGGAAAAAGTAAAAAGAAAAGGCGAATCACAAGATATGATGCACAACTTATTCTTGAAGACAGCACAGGTATTCCTAAACTGACCCTTCGAAGGCGCCATGATAGCAACAGCAGCAAGACAAATGACCAAGAAAATGATGGAATTAATTCCTCAAAGATCAGCATTAAATTAAGTAAAGACCATGAAAGTGATAATAACTTGTATGTTGCAAAACTAAATAATGGTTATAACTCAGGATCTGGAACCAGTTCTACAAAATTAAAGATTCAACTCAAAAGAGAAGAGGAAAACTGTGGAAGTTTCTCTGATGAGATTCATGAAAATGGAGTATGCTGTAGTGATACTCTTTCTCTGTTGGAATCAACTATGGAAGTAGATGACTATGAGCAATATGAAGACGATAGTACAGGTGAGTCATCTTCTGAAGAAGAAGACAATGAGGAGGAAGAAGATGATAGCTATGATGATGAGTTTGAAGATGATTTCATTCCTCTTCCTCCAGCTAAGCGTTTGAGACTTATTGTAGGCAAAGACTCTATTGACATTGATATCTCTTCTAGACGAAGAGAAGATCAGTCATTGAGACTGAATGCATAAACCATCAGTCTTATTGTAATTACAATACCCATTTTTACAACACAAAATTCCATTCAGTTATTCCTAAATTTAATACCTTGTGTAAATTGTATTGACAGCACTTCTGTATTGTTCATTAACAAGATGATATTGTAGAAAGTGTACAGCAAATTGACTCTTCGTAAGTCTGATTTGTGCAGATTTTTATTGTACTTTTTAAACCGCCTTCTTATGTGCAATTCTGAGTTTGACAAAAAGAGGTAATCAAGCCCATCTGTGTAAAATAAAACAAATGTACAGAGATATTAGATATTTCATGCAGGACAATGAAATTACAATTATGTGACCAGCTAATTGTTTTTAACACATAAACAGCATTAATGTGTTCTTTAATACCCAATGACATAATTCCAACACAAAAAAATCATAGTAGCAGCATTTATCAATTTTTATAATATATGTTAGTATCACCAGCAATGAAGTTACAGCTTTTGAATTTATTTGCTAGATGTTAGCCCACTGCCCTCGCTCTCTTTGCTCTGCATTTGTTGGTTTTACACTGTATGCTGTCCCAGATGTACTGTTTGTGGCCTTTGTTTGTAGCTACTTGTTGGTTAAAAGTCAGATTTCTTATTTTCTTTTTTTATAAACTGAAAAGGGGGTGAAAGATTGCCTACTTTTTAGTACATTATATGTACAAAGGTAGCAGTATGCAGAATAAACGTTTGGATATGGTGTATTTATTGCTTGTTATATAAATTAAAAACACCTTGTATTTAAATACTTTTCAATACTTTTTAGAGAAATTGTTCTTTTCAAGAATGATTGGTGCTTATTTTTTCACTAAATGCTGTGAAACAAAATGTGACAACAGAGGCGAGTTTTGTCTACTGACTTGCAACTGTCCTAAATTTTGGTTCATCTGAATATTTCTTTTGCACTTGTAAAATGCTACAAAGGACCTTAAATGAATTCACTTATGATAGTTCTATTAAAAATGTGGAGTTCACAGCTTTTGTTCTGTGGTAACCTTAAAATATGTTTTACTTTGCAATCCCTTGTATAGGATGGAATACAATGTATATTTTGTAAATATTTGTGTGTTGTGCAGAACATTCTTTTGTCATAAATATTGAGCTAACGTATCTGAAGGGTTTTTAAGTTAATAAAAAATACACCCAAGCCAATAAAATAGGATATTGTAAAACCTAGTTTTTAACATTAATCGTTGGCAATTATTTGCTTGTCTGGTTTGTGTCTCACAAATTAAATTCTTATTAAAAGATGTTTTAAACCCAATAACTTAAAAAGAGTTTATTAACAATTAAAGAGGAAATTGCAGCAGAAGATTAAGGTACACTATGATCCATTGATGGTTCTCTTTAAGAGCAGAGGACCTTGGGATTTATTAACATGTAGCATTGTAATACATAAATGATACTATACAAATTGTTACGAGCTGAGTAAAACGGGCTGAAGCATTCACTCATTATGTACAATAATATATTACAGGCAAGAGTCACTTTCTGGTTTTCTCCTAGTTATGAACTGTGTCACACCGGAATAATCCTTGCTTTTGCTCTAACTAGACAAAACCAAAATTGCAAAATGTCTTATCTGTTTTTTTCTGTGACTCTACTTTTAGAACAAGTGGTCATTTTATGGAGTTTTCAGTTTTTTTACCTTTGACAACTTCATTTAGATTATAAAGGAAACCTAATAATCATAGCTGTTGCATGTGTTTTTGACTCGTATTGTAGAACCCTAATGAGTTACTTTTTGATTTGAGTAGAGGTTAAAATATCTGAACAGGTTTACTTATAATTTATGCTGAATTTTCATTCTCTGAGATATAAACTCTTCATATTATAGGAAAAAGACAAGTTAGTCCAGATCAATTGTGCAGTATTGGTGCAGACCTGCGAATCTGTCAAAACACGAGGTAAAGGGTGGGCTTATCCCAGGCTCTGCTAACTCAAGCAATGGTCTCTGAATTGTCCCCAGAACCATTTAGATTCATAAGTAAGCCCATGAATAATGCTTCGAAACAGTGTACTTTTCCGCCACTCTTCATAGATGATGGCATGTGTTCAATCATCATCATCAAATACCTTATTCGACCCATTGTTGGCCACAAAAGGTACATACATATATCACATTAAAATGCATAAATATAAAAAATCAAGAATTAATAAGAACACGACATCTGCCACAAGGATTATTCCATTTAAAAAGTGCAATAGTGCTAAAGTGCATGGATTATAGCTTAACCAATGATAGCCCGATCCAGGCACTTTCTCAATTTAATTTAACGCTCAATACAACTTGTCACACAAATGTATACCATGAGCAATGACTGTATATATAACAGAGCTTGTGTACAGTGCCTAATATTTGCCTCCTTCATATTTTTTCAACTAAACACTTTTTCTAATACAGGAATAAAATTTACAAAAGAACATAAGTGATCTGTAAGAAGCTTTGATCATACAGGCAGGTACTTAGGTGACCAGAGTGCGCGACCGGCTCAGGGAAGGCAACCAAGAAATGTATTGGGTTCAGCCTTCTACCTAGTTAACAGATATCTGTGATAACATTCTGACAACGGAGAAACAGCAGCCCTCATCCTCCTGGACCTATCAGCCGCCTTCGACACGGTCTGCCACCACACACTACGAACACGCCTTCACGACGCCGGGATCCAAGAGAAGGCCCTGGACTGGACCACATCCTTCCTTTCCGGCAGAACACAAAGCGTCCGCCTCGCCCCTTCCGATCCAAGGCCACCAAGATCATCTGCGGCGTACCCCAAGGCTCCTCCCTCAGCCCAACGCTGTTCAACATCTACATGGCACCCCTCGCCCACGTCGCCCGACAGCACAACCTCAACATCATCTCCTACGCCGACGACACCCAGCTGATCCTCTCCCTCACCAAAGACCCTCACACCGCCAAAGCCCACCTCCACGAAGGAATGAAGGCCGTCGCCGAATGGATGAGGACCAGCCGCCTGAAGCTGAACTCGGACAAGACGGAGGTCCTCATCCTTGGTTCCAACCCTTCAGCCTGGGACGACTCCTGGTGGCCAACATCACTGGGAACAGCCCCGCCACCCACCAACCACGTACGCAACCTAGGGGTCATCCTCGACCCCACCCTCTCCATGACTAAGCAGGTCAACGCCGTTTCCTCATCCTGCTTCAACATCCTCCGAATGCTCCGCAGGATCTTCAAGTGGATCCCCACCGAAACAAGAAAAACAGTCACCCAGGCCCTCGTCACCAGCAGGCTGGACTACGGAAACGCCCTCTACGCAGGAACGACGGCTAAGCTCCTGAGACGGCTGCAACGCATCCAGAACGCCTCTGCACGTCTTATCCTCGACATCCCCCGACGCAGCCACATCACACCCCACCTGAGAGACCTGCACTGGCTCCCTGTCAACAAGAGGATAACCTTCAAGCTCCTCACCCACGCACACAAAGCACTCCACAACTCCGGACCAGCCTACCTCAACAGACGACTCAGCTTCTACACCCCCACCCGCCAGCTCCGCTCGACCAGCCTCGCCCTCGCCACAGTCCCCCGCATCCGGAAAACGACCGCCGGCGGCAGATCCTTCTCCCACCTCGCCGCCAAGACCTGGAACACCCTCCCCACCAACCTCCGACAGACCCAAGACCTACTGGCCTTCAGAAGACTCCTCAAGACCTGGCTCTTCGATCAGTAGCAGCACCACCCCCCTCTTCCCCCAGCGCCTTGAGATCCTCGCGGGTATGTAGTGCGCTTTATAAGTGACATGATTGATTGATTGATTGATTACTCACATGTACGGGTCCATACCAAACACACCTTTGTTGTGTCTATGATATGAGACAGTGTATTTGGAGCCCTCAGTATAATTCCTATAATTTCTTCACATCATTACAAAACAGGCTTTTAAAATCTGTCTAAAAGATGATGAAAAGGTCTCAGGCTTGCAAAATAATTCAGGTAGATTTAATCTATAGCTGGTCTTTTTTAATTTAAACGATCCATGGGATCTTCGTAACATTGTAGAGCTTTAAACAATCTGTAAGTAACATTCAACTAAAAGTGGTCTCTTTCTTAACCCAAATTGGCAGCCAATGAAGAAATGGTCACAGTCTAATATAATAAGCGACATAGTCTAGTTCAGAGTGACATATATGTGGACGTGCCTCATGGGGCTGCCAAGAGTCGCCTCAGGAAGCTATTTTCTATCTTTTGGATGGAGGTGAAATTTCTAATTCCCCATACCCCTGCTCCATTCAGAGCAATTGGTAGACATTTTGCCATGTAGACCTCGAACATTTCTTTAAGGTGCTTCGCACCAAATTTTGAGGCAAATTATAAAAGCGCTTCAATGCTACTCTCGAGCTTTGTCACAACATTTTCTAGCTGCTTCCATTTGTGGTCAAATAAAACCCCTAAATATGGGAATGTTATCAAGGGCTGAATTTTAGAATCATTTACCCTATGTAATCCGTCGTTCTTCTTTTTCTTTGGGCCATAAGCCATAACATGGGTCTTTTATTGGTTAACCTACAGTTCTAAATCCTTCTAAACAGCGTGAAATGGTTTAACAATTTTTGCAGTCCATTAAGGGTTCTGGCGATAATGACCTTCAAGGTCATTGATACACAGCATAAACAAGAAAGGTGCCAATATGCAACCCTATGTATGTTAAACGGACTTGTTGTCTCCCCATTTATTCCATAACTCACACTTGCCGTTCCCTCTGCTTGGAGCTTCCTGAGAAAGCACACAATATTAGACTCCACGCTAAACACTGACATAATGTCCCACATTGTCGAGCGATCGAAAAATTTGAGTTTGAGCTAATGTCAATGGATGCTAAATAAATACTCCCCTCCTTAGCTGTTACATATTTATTGATAATGAGGTAGAAGTTTAGACATTGTTCTACAGTGCAGAGACCAGGCAACTTATGCCCACACTTCGAGACGCTTGAGTAGAATTCTCCCCGTAATTTTACTGTTGAATTAATAAGAGATATAGGCTTGTAATGCTTTGGGTCGCCTTTACTTCCCTTTATGAAAATGGGAACAATCATAGCCTGAGACCATGATTTTGGTGGACCTATCTTACTGCAAGCATTTAAAACATTTGTCAAAAGTGGTGCCCAGTGAGTTGTTTTTTCCTTCAATAGGTCTGCAGGGACTCCATCAGGCCCCGGGGATTTATCCTTGGGCATTTGTTTAATGCAGCCACAGCCTCTTGTAATTCAACCCTGAGCCGCTCATGTGATCCTATGTCTTTATCACTGGCCATGTCATCTGAATCAACGTGTATGGGCACACTATAAACCTTGGTGAAATGATCTAGCCACAATACAGACAGAATTACAGCATCCAGGCTCGAGTCTGGAGCTCACTAAAATCTGAATGATTCGCCACCTTCCAGAATACTCCGGAATCTTTCATTGTGCTAGCGGCTAGTAGTTAATCATACGCCTCATTTCTAATTTCATTTTTCCTGGTATCTATGGCTTTCTTATAGGCGGTCTGACAATCGCTGACTTGTTCCCTGTTCCTTGGTGTCATTTTTAGGGCCTTTATATGGTTTTTGTGACATTTGGACCAGTTGGAGTCAAACCACCTATGCGTTGTAGTCTTACTACTTCGTATAGGGACAAGCTGCAGCTCATTAGCAGATTCATATACTTCAGCGTATATCCTGATAATATCAGTAGCTGGTGCATCCTCATCTAGACTGGTGAGAAACTCAACATTATTTAGCAAGATAATACTATGTAACAGTCTAGACTTGTCCACGAGCTCCCATCTCTGCAGGACCCCCTTGTCCCTTATTGCGACTATCGGTTCAGCACCTTGTTTCTACTGTATGGTGGGAGATCCAGTGCCATAGGAACCAAGTTTTGATTGCTAAATAAATTTTCTATTACATTATATTCATGAAAAAGTATGAAATCTGTTAGACTATTATGATCCCTCCCCACATAATTAGGAGTCAAAACTGGTGTCACTGTAAATGGATAAGGGGCAAAATCTAAGCAATATTTTTGGACTAATTAAATGCCTTCCCATATGGAGTGTGAACGAAGTGCAAAAGTGACTTGGCACTATGATTCATCATTCTACACACAATATTGCCTGAAATGCTACAGTCAGTCATACCATCTTAATTCGACAAAAATAGCTATAAAAGTGCATAAGCGAAAATACACAAACAAATATAATAATGAAAAGAGAAAATGATTAAAAACTAAATGCATATAGTATTTAAAAACAGTAAAACACTCGGGACTCTTACTGATATATAACAACAATAGAAGCCTACATGCTCCTTACCTTTTCCCTGTACTCAATGAGCATCTTATGTAACTAATCACCACGTAACATACTCAGGGGCAACTTAACTGTTGTAAAAAGGCAATAGCTTGTTTATATTGTCTAATATTTCCTTCAAGTATAAGAAAGAGGAGCTAGAAAACCTTTCCGGTGGGGTGTGTACAAAATGCAAAACAGCATAAATTGGACTGTGCTTTTGCTTCAAAACCTTATTACAAGGACCTCTTGGGAAATTTAAAATCCAGGATCCCTGTGTTGTAAATGCCAACAAAAAGTGGACGGTGTTAAATCGTAATCTAGTAAGGAGGAATCAGTGCAGAATGTTAGTTCAATAAAGCTCAGGAGCAGAAAGCAAATTTGGTAGCCAACAAAGACTGCCAAGCTGAAGTTTCCGTGTCTCCTCCATACTATTCTTGTTGCAAAAGTTAAGAAACATGCTTCTAACTTGGTCTTTTGAGTTATTTACAATACACTCAGACTTGGAGTACATCTCTGGGACCCCTAGTGTAGTGAATGTTTGTTTGATGTACACCAGCCACGTGATGGCAGACACATTATCCAGAGCTAAAGAGTCCAGGATTATTGATCTTGTATGTTTTGCTTCAGGATTCCTCTACACCCTAAGCCATAAATGTAGGGGACTTAATTTAATAAACTTTTCCATATAGCCCAGTCCAACCTCATAACGACACATAAAGATGGGCAATTGTGAAACGGCCAACAACCTACGTAATTAGCGGTTTTCCACCATCTTTAGCTGTTCAACATTTGCATACCCCAAACCCCAGTACCATGGGTCCCTATTGCAACACATTTACTCTTAAAGTTATAGACCAGCTCCCTCACTGGTTAATGGCCCAGTCTTGATGAGAATCAACAGGGTCAACGTACCTTTGAAATTTGAGTACCCTTAAATAGAGTAAACCGTTCCAGTTGATAGCTGCTTCAAAAGTGATACCCAGGTATGTAAAGTTTTGCACTTTTGCCACCTCTATACCAGCAATTTAGGACTTCTTAGATTTGGCATTTTTAGACCTGAATTTATCTAGCTCTGTTCTTGCAATTAAAACTGTCATCAACGTATAGGACTACTGGGACTGAGCAGTTGCCAGCTGAGGCATATCTTTCCCTGCTGAACACAGGTAATTTTCTAGACCTTTTATGTAAATTGGAAATAAGAAAAAGACCATGACGTAACCCTGACAAATCCCCTAGGGTGGAGTTAATTTTGGGAGAGAGTTCACCATTTGTATCAAAACATATCTTGGATGATGTATGCCAATGTATTTGTTTGTGCAGGTCAGTCAAAGATTTTTCGATGCCCAGTCCCTCCATTTTGTCCCACAGTTTATAGCGATGCACAGTGTCAAAGGCTAAGGAGAGGTCCATACAGGCCATGTGAACAGCCCCCTCCTGTCCTTGACATATTTCTCAGTTGTAAGATGTATATTAAAGCATTGCTCCACTGTACCCACCCCATGTGAAAGCCGTACTGCACATCCAATAAGACTTTATTCTCCTCGGCCCATACCTCAAGTCTTGGAAGTATAACCCTGCCAAAGCTCTCAACGGTGCTGTCCAGTAACAAGTTTGGGCGATACCATGGGAGGTTCCTATTCCTGTTTTTAAATATTGGGACAACAGTTGCCTCCATCCAGGTAGGGGTAATGAGCCTACAACAGCTGCTCTTAAAACATTTGTTAGCAGGATGGTCCAGAATAATATATGTTCGAGGCATGTGTGTCTGTAGATACACAAGCTGTGCATATTCCTGCCATCTTGTATTGGGTCCGAGTTGTTTTTCTTCTATTCACGAGGTAGAGTGACTCCTCCTCTTGGTGATAATGAGAATGGGCATCGACTCCATTGTTAGATTGTTTTCTTTCCGCTGTATGGTTTGGACGTGTGCTCTAGTTCGACCCCGTCACTGTGCTCTTTTGGGTTCACACAGTACCTTCCCTACATCGATATTGTACTTCGATCACGTTCCTCTTCTTTCCTCTGCGAGTTGACGTTTGAATACTTCGATCGAACCGGGTTCGTATCGACAACAGCCCCTCCTGGGCCTTGCCCATCTGAGCCTACTCCCGTCTCTGTCACGTCTCTCCACCGTGCCTCCACAGTGATGGAACGAACACCTTTTCACTATTGTCCTCGCTGCCACGCAAACTTTGGACCAATCTACTTCAGGTTTGTAATTTGTGTCTGTCGCAACGAGACCGACTGCGATGCCTACTGCTCCTTCCGCTCCATGAAGACTCTTGTGACCGTCGCCTTGAGATGTTGCGAAGGAGCATAGAAGGTACACCAGACCTTTTCGGTCCCGACATTGTGGAGGGGAAACGCCCACAATCATCGGCTGCAGATGAAGAGGTTTTCTCCCTTGAAGGCAGCTCCAACCTCGAGATTACAGACCTTCTACCTACTAAGCAGTCTGTGAGTATGACACCGCTCCACACTATCCCGAACAGCCTTCTGCCAAGAAGCATGCAGCACTTCTGAAAAATCAGGGACAGTCTTTCAGACCGCCACTACCTTCGGACCTAGCTTGGCACCGAGCAACTGCTTCAGATGCCCCACCCAGCACCAAAGAAGCCTTACAGGACGAGCACTTTGGCTTTGACTACCCCGGCACCCAGTCGACCCTCGGCATCAAGCTGACCCTCAGCATCGACTTCATTCGTCTCTGCACCAAGCGGACTATTGGCCCTGAAACAAAAGACCACTTCGGAACTGAAGACTTCAGCGCCAACCTCTAAATCCGACACCAGTCGAGCCCATCTCTATAAGCTTCAAAACAGCTCAATTCAAGGCAAAAACAGCTGGTCATCCACCCTCACATGGGCTGCATCCTTGCCCGCCCTTCAGGACCTGCTGCTCCATCCTCTAAGCAGCAGGCATCCTTCCAGGAAGCTTTGGATGTTCCAGTTACTGCAAAACTCCGCAAGAAGGCAGATAAGGCTACTGCCCCTTACTTCTTGCACCATCACTGTCATATAGTTTCCACACTAGGGTACAAACTGCGCATTTGTGGACAGCATAACCGTTGGGATGGTGATAGACTGATTCCATGCACCCCCTCAGGATATATTGTCCTACAGGCCAGCTAGCTCTCAGTGCCACCATAAGTACCTCCCCAACCCAGACAGGTTGCAAATGGTTCTGGCAACCATTGTACATGACAACCCTGATCCCGCAGGAATTGTGGTAACATATCTAGAACCCTTTTGCTTAGTCACTCGTGCTCTCTTTCTCTCAGAGAAATATACAAGCAGTACACCGTGAGACGTTTTCAATATTTATGGAACCAACGTGATTCTTGTATAAAATGTGCTGCAATGATCAGTAGACGGAAGCAAATGAAAGTTATTAGAAGTATTAGCACAGTGAACAGAATGAAAAGCTCCACCATCGTGCTAAACAATGTATATATGCAAGCATATAAAACAATATAGAACTGGCGTACTTCTACTATGTGTCCCCTAAACTAAGTGTCTAGGGCGTGTGTATGTGTTCTGCCAAGAATCCCCGTACTGGATGATCCAACCCCTGTTACCTGAAGGAGAAGATTGTAGGTCCCGTCTGGACACCACTCTTGGAGATATCAGCAGGCTGCTGGACCGAAGCATCCGTATGTAGAGACCTGGCTGCTGACAGCAAAGCGCTACTCTGCTAACACCTGGAAATGGATGTTTATTTATAACAAACACACATCCTTGCCTTGGACCGAGATCTTGACCAGGCTGCCATTGTTTGTGTTATAGATAGCTAAGTCGCCATATGTACGAAAACAACAAGTACATTTGCACAATCGTATGTAGAAATCTTGTACATGGTGTGAAGGTAGCATGATAGTGTTCTTGCGAAGTTGATTCTGTAAGCAAGTATAGTTTCCAAGAAACTAAACCAGACTGTCACGAATACAAATGTGTGTCAGAAGCCATTGTGTAAAAGCAAAAGCAACTTTAGGAAAGATCCGTGTATATGTAAAATGGCAGGGTTTCCCTCCAGACCTAACTGGGACACATGACACCCGCTTTTAGGACATATATGGACTAAGAAGCTATACAAAATGGTAAAAACCATATCGCAAAAAATGCTGCAGCATATGCGAAGGAAATTTTAAAAATCATAGTTTCAAATCAAAGAAAAAATTGTTTAAAAGGCAATCATGCAATTTAAAAGCACAAAGAAAGCCAACTTAAAAAATATAAAAGCATAAAAGGGTCGATTTAAAAATCAATTTAGGATGTTAAAACCAGGCCGAATAAAAGTTCCCACCAAACAGAATAGCCAGATGTTTGTGTTCCGAGTGGTAGACGAAACATAGCTGTTCCCAACATCCGCAGATGATGTTGATCCCAGAGGCACACCTTGAAGCAAGTTTACAGGGCAAATCTGTTCCCATCCACCCCCCACGACAGCCGCTGAGGGAGCAAAAGCAGCCATTCGGGGTTCCGCCGAACTAAAGCCTGTTGGGGAGAAGCATCCCAGGGAGGCTCGTAGAATGCTGTCAGGAGCAATGGAATACACAGTGGACGACTATACATATGGGCTTTTAAGGGGGCCATTAGTACATTTATGTCCGAAAGCTCAACCAGTTGCTAACTCAGGCATAAATCCAAGTCACACTCGAAAGGCAGACAGCGAAACACAGGCTGCACGCAGTGAAGCCACACAGGCCGAAATGATATAAATCCATACTCATTCAGTTCTCAAAGCAAGGGTGCGCCAGAGCAATGCACCATGCACTCATGGCACAGTAGCACGAGGTAGTGCCAGCTACATTTGATCTCGAAACCAGACATCCATTGCAGAGCAAAAATATTAACACATCTGTCCCGGCAATTGGAAATAGGACCAGCGAAGATTTCCAAAGATGCTCCCGAGGACAGAGTGAATAAAAAGAAAAAGTACGCTATTCTCTTTATAATAGGCATGCTAAAAATACAATGCACCACCTCTCCAAAATGTCATGGGAAGTTAGTGCGGAGTAGCGCCTGTATCTCTGAAGAGGACCTTGCCACCTGAAGATGAAATGTCTCCTTAGCAGAAGTGAAGGCCACATCTTTTTGAAACAGTAAGGCTTTCAGTTTGCTCAGGGCGTCAAAATGCACGGTGGTAAGATTAATTGATGGTCAAAGCATCGCCTTCTTAACTATAAGTGCAGGGGAAAACAGTACTTGTGTGCAAGTAACAACAAAGAAACCGTCACCAGATAGGGAACCCCCAGCTTCATTCCGCATCAACCTTGTCCGTTCAACATCGGGTAACTCCCATTAGAGAGTAATCTGAAAGTCAGATGTATCACGGCTGCCGGGGAACCTTTCAAGTAGCAGGATAGTCTCGCCACAGAAGCATTACAAGCTCCGTGCATTGAAATGTCCTTGCAAACTAAGGATTCACTTAAAGTATTCTCGCAGTCTGAACCGCTGAGAAATACTTCAGTTCCCTTATTTCAAAACCAAAACTTAAAAGGGAGTTTCTCAAGACTAATGTACAAACCCTTCGCCTAACACTTCATATCTGCCCACTTGGTGATGTTGTAGACAGTACTGAAAATGAAATGTCGAGATTGGCAGTGTAATATACCCATGGATTATCCAATCCGCAGATGTAATTTCAACAATGGTGAAAGGTAACTTTTCTAGCTTCTCTATGTGTAACATATGTATTTTGCATCCTTGCGTGCCTCTGTTGTTCTGTAAGATGGTATGAGGAAAACAGATTTGTGATGTTGATATGTCGCCATGGCACGTGGCCAGAACATAGTGTTTGTAATGGTCAGGTCAATAGCATAATACACCTAAGTTGTGACTGTCCATTTTGTAATGAAGCCAACAAAAGGAGATGATGGACGAAGTGCTGAAACTTTTCAGACACTCACCCCCAGTCACAGATCTGGGTTGAATCCATCATCGTTCTTTCCTCACTTCGCCACCTCAGTTCAGACCCAGCTATATGCAAATCAGTCTTGACCCTGTGCCTCATGGGAACAGTCCAGCCCGAACTGCCAAGCCAGTTCTTCCCTGAACCGGAAACGAGCATCCTGGGACCGGTTTCGGGGTAACACCCATCATCAGCCAGGCTAGCTTGAATCCAGTGGCAAAGTGTTCAAGGGACCCATGTCTGGGCATACCCTGCCAACTTTGGGCAAACACAAGGAGATGATGGACGGAGTGCTGAAGCTTTTCAGACACTCACCCCCAGTCACAGATCTGGGTTGAATCCATCATCGTTCTTTAGCTCACTTCGCCACCTCAGTTCAGACCCAGCTAACCGGTCCCAGGATGCTTGTATCCCATGTAGCTGGGTCTGAACTGAGGTGGCGAAGTGAGCTAAAGAATGATCATAGCCTTGTGTTTGCTTCATTTTTAATGAAGTGATACAAAAAACAATGGTCCTAGACCTATATTTCAAAGACAATATGTATCAAATTCACACTACTGGCTTCAAAAACAATTTCTTGAGCATGAACAGTAATTAGCTCGCAGTAATCAATACAATGATTTAAACTAAAGAAGTGATACAAACAAACAAGATATGTTTCACCAGGAGTTTATTTTCATATCCTAAGGTGAACAGTTAATTATTCACTGTATCAATTGAGGAAGTAGGGAAGGTAGGTTGCTCCCAAAGCAACGTGCAGAAAAAAAGGTGCTCTCGTGTAGGAGGGGTGAAATAAGATTTCAAAGTAGTGAAAGAGGATAATTAAAAACATTCAGATGCTAGACTGGTTATACATTTCAGTCTTCTTTTGCCTGGCCACATCAAAACAGTCAAACTTCTTTTTGTACAATTTATAAATACAAAAATATGTATCTTTTTGTGGCATGTAAGATTTGGGCTTGTGATCCAGGCTACTTATGGGGGCGTCGACGTTTCGACCCGACTTAGGGCTGCGAGGGTGATTCGAGGCCTCGGCCTTGCGGGTCTTCCTCAGGACTGTGTGGGGCAACCTAAGTAGGTATGATGGCCAGGTCACACACCTACAGGGTAAGTGGGAAAGGGGGTCAGGATGTTGCACTAAATCAATTAAGGGTAGAAAAATCATAATGGACACTCGCTTACCCACAGGGTCTTGTGGGGCGTGGGTTCCTCACTTGTAGTTAAGCCATACTGGGCGTATTCTTCCGTTAATGAAGATCGTTAAATCAATTACCAGGCAGTGAATGCAAGAGCTGTAAGGGATATTTAAAAAAGAGGAGATTAAAAAAGAGGGGAGAATTGTTAAGACTCGCACCTCTCAGAGTGAAACTGATCTCATGTTGGCATGCGGGCATGGCCAGGCATATAGGGGTTCAATACCTTAAGACAGCAGAGCCGGCATCCGTGTTCCGCACGAGTTGGCTGGAAACTGACGCGGCTGCCGCGAGCACGTTCCTTATGAAGTCCCGATGGCGTGAAACTCACGCTGGTGGCGCGTGAGTTGGAAATGGAAGAAAGACTTTCTAAATAGTTTGGAAGGGATATGTCGGCATGATTGAATGGTGCTAGCTATAACTGTATACAAGAGCAAACAATATGCATTGTACAACCGATTCGAGGTGGATATGTCATCGTGATTGAATAGTGCTATACATGACTATATACAATGAAATTTTAAAAAACCAATGTGTGATGAATCATTGCTCATTGTACAACGGAAGGGTTGACATTTCTAAATGGTAGCGCGCAACCCACATTGGTACACAAAGCATGGACAGCCTTCAATTTTATTCAATAAAGTTAAAAGCATGGTGATAATGTACACAGTGTTAAAATTGCCGTAAATATTAACATAGTGATAATATACACAGTGATACGGATTACCGCAATTATCAGTCCGACACTTAATTAGCATAGTGGCATGGATGCTATATTTAGTAGACAGGAGATCAAGGGTGACACATAATGGGCAATATGGTGATGGACAATAGTATTGATTACACCATAGGCCTAAGCCCTACATACATTTGGAGACATGGATGTTGGCGCAAGCGCACTCACGTTGTCAACCAGCGCCTATGTCGGAACCACCGGGCGTGACTGATATATGCTTACTTCCAGTATTCATTGAATATGCAGTTTCATGAATTGTTAATGGAGGTGTTAGCCATTATTCAGTACTGCCACCTGTCTATTGATCTCCTCGTACTCGTTGAGGCCCCGTGCTATTGTGTCCAGTAAATGTATCCACCTACATTCACGTGTACTCCGTATGTTCGTGAAGTCTCCCCCCTCTGGGGTTGGGTTTCACCTTCTCTATGACCCACCATTTTAGGCTCTCTGGGGTGTGTCCAAAAGTGGTAAAGTGGTCCACTACGGGTGCGCCCTGTACTTGGCATCGTATGCGGCTACAGTGTTGTAGAATGCGGCATTTGACTTTCTGGATGGTCTGGCCTATGTACAGAAAGCCACAGGGGCAAGTGATGGCATAAATAACCCCAGTGGTGTTGCAGTTACTGTGATCCTTGTGTGTGTGTTTGATCATTGTGAGTGAATTGAGTGACCTCGTGTGTCAGTGGGCAAGCTTTACACTGGCCACATTTCCGATGGCCCTTGATGGGCGGGATCCCCCATAGTGTCGTTTGACGAGGAGTACCTAGAGTAGGTAATAGTGATTTCACGACGTGGTCCCTTACATTCTTGCCTTTTTTGAAGGTGTGTAAGGGTGGTGGCATGTTCCCTAGTTCGTCTGAGATCAAATGCCAGTGTTGATTAATAATCTTTTTTTATTGCATTACTTTTGGTGGAGAAAGTAGTGACACACACTATTCGTTCCTCACTTACATTGTTCCTTTGTCTGGGTACGAGGAGGAACTCTCTGTGATTGTGCCACGCACGTTTACGTGCTTTTTTGAGGAGTCTAATGGGGTACCCTCTCTCTATCAATCTGGACATTAGACCTGTAGATTCCTCAAAATAGTCCTCCTTCTTCGAGCAGTTCCGGCGCAACCTGAGGAATTGCCCAAAGGGTAAATTGTCCCTGAGGTTGCGAGGATGGTGGCTCGAGTAGCATAATAGTGTGTTCCGTTCGCTGATTTTTCTATATAGGCTCGTATATAGTTTGTCAGATTCTGCTTTGATCATGATGTCTAAAAAGTTATAGACCACCTGCCAAATTCAAGTGTGAATTGAATGTCATTAGATCGTGTATTAAGCCAGTTATGGAAAGATCTGAGTTGTTCCTCGCTACCTTTCCAGATGATGAGCACATCATCTATGTAGCGTCGCCACAGTTCTATACAGTCCTTATACGGGTTGTGCTCATTAAGGACATGTTGCTGTTCATATTCGTCCATGTAGATGATTGCCAGATTGGGGGCAAAACTTGCCCCCATAGCCACGCCCCTCGTTTGTAGGTAGTGATGGCCTTGAAAGTAGAAATAATTTCTGGTCATAGCAATCTTCAGAAGTTCAACAATGAATTCTGTGGGGACCTTGTGTGGAGCTGGTCATTTATTCAATGCTGATTCTATGCACGTGAGTGCGGCAGCCTGGGGAATGTTAGTATACAATGCAGTGATATCCATGGTTACCAGCAAATTGGTATTAGGATTGTGTGGACGTTCGTCCACCAATTGGATAGTCTGCATTGTATCTCTGAGGTATGTGATAGTGTTCTCTGTGATGGGTTTGAGGAACACATCAATGTACTTGCATAATGGCTCTAATATCGAACCACATCCCGAAATTATCGGTCTCCCCGGTGGGTCCTGCATACGTTTATGTATCTTTGGGAGGGTATAGATGGTGGGCATCGTAGGATGTTTGTTGTTAAGGTAATCGTGTTCCTGTTTACTGAGGTATCCTTCCTTAAGTGCCTTCAAGGTCGTGCTGGCTATAATGTTGCTGATCTCTTTAGTGGGATCCATTCTTAGTTTCTCATGAGAATGACATTCAATTCACACTTGAATTTGGCAGGTAGTCTATAAACTTTTTAGACATCATGATCAAAGCAGAATCTGACAAACTATATATGAGCCTATATAGAAAAAGCAGCGAACGGAACACACTATTACGCTACTCGAGCCACCATCCTCGCAACCTCAGGGACAATTTACCCTTTGGGCAATTCCTGAGGTTGCGCCGGAACTGCTCGAAGAAGGAGGACTATTTTGAGGAATCTACAGGTCTAATGTCCAGATTGATAGAGAGAGGGTACCCCATCAGACTCCTCAAAAAAGCACGTAAACGTGCGTGGCACAATCACAGAGAGTTCCTCCTCGTACCCAGACAAAGGAACAATGTAAGTGAGGAACGAATAGTGTGTGTCACTACTTTCTCCACCAAAAGTAATGCAATAAAAAAGATTATTAATCAACACTGGCATTTGATCTCAGACGAACTAGGGAACATGCCACCACCCTTACATGCCTTCAAAAAAGGCAAGAATGTAAGGGACCACGTCGTGAAATCACTATTACCTACTCTGGGTACTCCTCGTCAAACGACACTATGGGGGATCCCGCCCATCAAGGGCCATCGGAAATGTGGCTAGTGTAAAGCTTGCCCACTGACACAAGAGGTCACTCAATTCACTCACAATGATCAAACCCACACACTGCAGGATCACAGTAACTGCAACGCCACTGGGGTTATTTATGCCAACACTTGCCCCTGTGGCTTTATGTACATAGGCCAGATCATCCAGAAAGTCAAATGCTGCATTCTACAACACTGTAGCCGCATACGATGCCAAGTACAGGGCGCACCCTTAGTGGACCACTTTACCACTTTTGGACACACCCCAGAGAGCCTAAAATGGTGGGTCATAGAGAAGGTGAAACCCAACCCCAGAGGGGGGAAACTTCACGAACATACGGAGAACACGTGAATGTAGGTGGATACATTTACTGGACACAATAGCATGGGGCCTCAACGAGTACGAGGAGATCAATAGACAGGTGGCAGTACTGAATAATGGCTAACACCTCCATTAACAATTCATGAAACTGCATATTCAATGAATACTGGAAGTAAGCATACATCAGTCACGCCCGGTGGTTGCGACATAGGCGCTGGTTGCCAACGTGAGCGCGCTTGCGCCAACATCCATGTCTCCAAATGTATGTAGGGCTTAGGCCTATGGTGTAATCAATACTATTGTCCATCACCATATTGCCCATTATGTGTCACCCTTGATCTCCTGTCTACTAAATATAGCATCCATGCCACTATGCTAATTAAGTGTCGGACTGATAATTGCGGTAATCCGTATCACTGTGTATATTATCACTATGTTAATATTTACGGCAATTCTTAACACTGTGTACATTATCACCATGCTTTTAACTTTATTGAATAAAATTGAAGGCTGTCCATGCTTTGTGTACCAATGTGGGTTGCGCGCTACCATTTAGAAATGTCAACCCTTTTGTTGCACAATGAGCAATGATTTATCACACATTGGTTTTTTAAAATTTCATTGTATATAGTCATGTATAGCACTATTCAATCGCGATGACATATCCACCTCGAATCGGTTGTACAATGCATATTGTTTGCTCTTGTATACAGTTATAGCTAGCACCATTCAATCATGCTGACATATCCCTTCCAAACTATTTAGAAAGTCTTTCTTCCATTTCCAACTCACGTGCCACCAGCGTGAGGTTCACGCCAGCGGGACTTCATAAGGAACGTGCTCGCGGCAGCCGCGTTAGTTTCCAGCCAACTCGTGCGGAACACGGACGCCGGCTCTGCTGTCTTAAGGTATTGAACCCCTATATGCCTGGCCATGCCCGCATGCCAACATGAGATCAGTTTCACTCTGAGAGGTGTGAGTCTTAACAATTCTCCCCTCTTTTTTAATCTCCTCTTTTTTAAATATCCCTTACAGCTCTTGCATTCACTGCCTGGTAATTGATTTAACGATCTTCATTAACGGAAGAATACGTCCAGTATGGCTTAACTACAAGTGAGGAACCCACGCCCCACAAGACCATGTGGGTAAGCGAATGTCCATTATGATTTTTCTACCCTTAATTGATTTAGTGCAACATCCTGACCCCCTTTCCCACTTACCCTGTAGGTGTGTGACCCGGCCATCATACCTACTTACGTTGCCCCACACAGTCCTGAGGAAGACCCGCAAGGCCGAGGCCCCGAATCACCCTTGCAGCCCTAAGTCGGGTCGAAACGTCGACGCCCCCATAAGTAGCCTGGATCACGAGCCCAAATCTTACGTGCCACAAAAAGATACATATTTTTGTATTTATAAATTGTACAAAAAGAAGTTTGACTGTTTTGATGTGGCCAGGCCAAAGAAGACTGAAATGTATAACCAGTCTAGCATCTGAATGTTTTTAATTATCCTCTCTTTCACTACTTTGAAATCTTATTTCACCCCTTCTACACAAGCGCACCTTTTTTTCTGCACGTTCCTTTGGGAGCAACCTACCTTCCCTACCTCTCCTCAATTGATACAGTGAATAATTAACTGTTCACCTTAGGATATGAAAATAAATTCCTGGTGAAACATATCTTGTTTGTTTGTTGCACTTCTTTAGTTTAAATCATTGTATTGATTACTGCGAGCTAATTACTGTTCATGCTCAAGAAATTGTTTTTGAAGCCAGTAGTGTGAATTTGATACATATTGTCTTTGAAATATAGGTCTAGGACCATTGTTTTTTGTATCACTTCATTAAAAATGAAGCAAACACAAGGCTATGATCATTCTTTAGCTCACTTCGCCACCTCAGTTCAGACCCAGCTACATGGGAAACAAGCAACCTGGGACCGGTAAACTGGGTCTGAACTGAGGTGGCGAAGTGAGCTAAAGGACGATGATGGATTCAACCCAGATCTGTGACTGGGGGTGAGTGTCTGAAAAGTTTCAGCACTCCGTCCATCATCTCCTTGTGTTTGCTTTGTTTGCCCTTTGTAGGTTTGTGACTAGGATTGGGTAACCCCATTTTTGTAATGGCCTCATTTTTAATGAAGACATATCTCTTTGAACAATGTCTATCTCTGAGGATACTATGTTTCCCAAAGACTATATCCTAGATGATAATGTGGTCATACCGTTGTCAACCACTGCAAGAGCCTGTTCTAGATTAGCCTATCAATTTTGCACAATCTTTCAACAGCCTTCTGCTGAGAGAGTCTCCATATTTTGTTGTATATGGCATACCAAAAGCACTTTTGATGTGGTTTTCAAGGACCTACCAAAATGTCCCAGAGTTCCAGGTCATCAGACAAAAGAGACAAGTCTTGTTTCATCTGAGACAGTGTTGAGGTTTTCTGCCAGTCGGCACAACTTCCCAACACTGTCACCACCCCCAAGTTTTCAGACTGCACGTACTGCATCTCAGGCCTACTTGTTTTAAAACCCTCTGTGTTCTCGCGGAAGCGTGCCTGACGTCTGTTCGTGTCTAGTGGCCAAACTAACCATCCCTTCCAATTGGGGCAGATGAATTGTATGTGCCATTACGCAGCATGATATCTAATGTATCCTCACTGTATTGTGTAAATCGTTGCCAGTTTTCAAAATGTGAAAATGTGGGACTTCGTGGTGAGTTCAAATGTTTCATCTTGGCTAGTCAAGACATGTTTGTTGCACAGTTTTGTACAGGAAAATAATTTGTTGTGATATCAGGCATGCTCGAAACAAAGTCTCAGTTCCCTGAACCTGCCAGTCTTTTGTCCCCCAGGTAGACTTTACATCTATAGTGTCTGCTATATAAAAGAAGCAGAATATATCAGCTTGGTGTCAGTTAGCATATTTTTCTTTGCAGGTCATGGTGCAAGCCCATAAAAATAAGCGGCAGGGTCAGATGTATCATAACCAGAAAAATGTTTTTGTACTACCCTATGGTGGTGTAGGGCAATGTTCCCATTGGGTGTAAATAGTAACCGCACATGGAATACTTGCTCTAGGCAGAAAATGATGACCGTAATGTTGAAAACAAATCATGTTGCCATAATTAGATGTACCATCATACAATTCATCAGAGGAAAACACAGTTGAATGCTCTAAATCTTCTAGCAATTCATGCTCTGTATCAATGTCCCAATCTTCAGAAACAGTACTAGGGCTAGTGACATCATTCAAAGAAACTTATAACAAATACAGAATTTGTAAATGCTCAGTGGGGCTATACACATCATACAATTCCCTATCCCAAACAATCCCATCAGGAACTGGAACAGCTCTAATGTTCATAAGGGAAAGGTCTCTTCGTTCTCGGTGCGATGACGAATGTGGTTTAAGAACGTAGTTTACCAGTTGTACAGCAGAGAATTCTGGGTGGAAATGTCCATTCAGAAACAAGAAGAAGACTGTCACAAAACCAATCCAAAGGACTAGGAAAAGTAACGCAGTTGTAATCCAAAGTATCCACAGAGAACCAAATATGTCCTTTTCAGCCAAAGATAGAAAACACGCTCTTTCAGTCTGAATGGAAGAGACGGTGGTGGATACGTTGAATCTGATAAGTCATCAAAGTCACTGAAGGTGCCAGAGGCTGTCCGATTTATTTTTGGCAGCTCAGCAGGTTTTGTAGAAGTGGAAGATGACTCGATCTGTCGTGCATTGATAAAGACTGTGTTCTTCTCAGGTTTCCTAATTTAAATCTGTGTTTCTGTACTCTTTGACTGTACAGTTGTAGTTGTAACAGGTAGAAGACACACTTCGTTGTTGTTGATTGTTGTCTCTCGTTGGAGAGAGGATGCTTCTTCAGTTATTAAAGCTTCCATCTGAGCTTCCTGTATGGTAGCGAAAGGAGGCAGGTAGCTACCCAGGAGCCCATGTTATGTTTGTTATGTTAGCAGGTTTTGTATAGCGCACAGCTGCCTCAGCAAAGAGGCGTCCCAGCGCTGAAGCAGAACATAGAGGCTGGAGATCAGAAGGCAACTAGGCTGTGGGGAAGAGATGGGTTTTGATAGCTCTGCGAAAACCCATGTAGTTTTCCATGGCACGAATGGAGAATGGCAGAGCATTCCAGAGCTTGGCAGCCAGGAAACGGAAAGAGCGCCCGCCCGACCGTACCCTCCTCATACGAGGCACAGTCACAAGATGTTGTCCAGTTGAGCGAAGTTGATGCGGAGGGGAGTAAGGTGATAACAAATTGGACAAAATAGCCGGAGAGGAAGATTTCAAAATTTTGAATGCAGTGCAGAGGACCTTAAATTCCACTTCGCTGGCAACAGGAAGCCAGTGCAGCTGACGGATTGCCCTGGAGGTGGGGCAGGTTCTGGGGAGACCCAGCAGAGTTCTGGCCGCCACATTTTGAACTCTCTTTAATCTCAGGGTTTCGGTCTTGTTAACCCCTAAGTACAGTGCATTAGCATAGTCCAGTCTAGATAGAATGGAGGCCTGGATGATCAACTGCCTGACGGAAGGGTCAAAAAACCCAAGCAGCGGTTTAAGCCCCCGAAGTAAGCCAAAGCAGGTCCCTGCAACTTTCTTGGTTTGACACTGAAAGTTGAGGTCCGAGTCTACCCAGACCCCAAGATCCTTCACCGCCTGCTTAGGAGTAGGTGCACAGCCCAATATGGCTGGCTACCACCAGTCCCCCCACAGCTCTTGATGATTTCCCACCAGCAGGACCTCTGACTTGCTGGAGTTTAATTGGAGGCAGTTATCAGTCATCCACTCGGCCACGGCCGTGAGATCTTCCTGAAACTTCGATGCTGCACTCCCGGTGTTGTCCGAGAGAGCTACCACCAGCTGTGTATCATCAGCATATGATACAATGGTAAGTCCTCTGCTCCTCGCCAGGACCGCCAAAGGTTGAACATAAAGATTGAAGAGCGTGGGGCTCAACGCATAGCCCTGCGGAACCCCTTGTTTGTTGGCATGGAACATGGAGGCGAACGGAGGTGCTATAACCTGGAAGGTCCTGTTAGAGAAAAAGGAAGCAAACCAGGCCAAGGCCGTGCCCACAACACCTGCCTCCTTCAGCCTGCATAACAGGATCCGGTGAGAGACCGTATCAAATGCGGTGCTGAGGTCCAAAAGAATCAGCACCGACGTACGTCCCTCATCTAGAGCGAGCCTAAGATGCTCGTGACAGCCAGGAGAGCAGACTCCGTACTGTGACCGGAGCAGAAGCCGTTCTGAGAGATGTCCAGGCAGTTGTTTTCTTCAAAAAATCTGGTAAGAATGGAGTTGACGTAGGTCTCAGTGATCTTAGCGATCCACGGGAGAAGAGAGATTGGGCGATAGATTTCCAATTTGGTAGTGTCCAGGGAAGGTTTCTTGAGCAGAGGAACCACCCTAGCTTGCTTCCAAGTTTTAGGAACAATTGCACTAGACAAAGATTTATTGATCACTTGACTCAAAGGTGACAAGAGTAAAGGTAACGATCTCATGAGCTGGTCAGGTTTAAGGGGATTGGCAGGAGAGCCGGATTTAATCTTAGAGCAGACTAACCGTAGCTCCTCCAATGAGACCGGCGGAAATGCATCCAGTGTATGCGTGTGGGGTGGACTCGGCGCAGGGTTGAAACTCCTAGCAGTGTGAGTAAAGGACAAATAAATGTTCTCCACGTTTTCAACAAAAAATGTGGCAAGAGCCTCACACTGCTCGTTGGAAGAAATAGGAGGCGCTACCGGGAACCCAGGCTGTTTTAAACTTTTCAGTAGGGAGAAGATGGTTTTGGAAGTATTACTACTGCTCTTGATTTCCCCAGCAAAATACGCTGCACGCGCCGTGTGAATGGCCCTGTGATAGTTTTTCATTGCTGCTTGATAACACTTCTTCAGCGAAGGGTCATACTCCCGAACCATGAGCGTTCCAGCCTTTTGCAGGTTTATGCCATGTGGCTTACTGTTGAGAATCGGCCACATAGTGTGGTCTGATCAGATCAATGAAGACAAATCTTTTGTCCTTGCGTCTAGCAAATGGCAGAAGACGTACAGTTCTGGTACCTTCAACAGGCAGGACAGATATAGGTCTCTGAAGGAAGGCCCAAACTCCTTCTTGTCCATAGTCTTTTCCCTGACCAGATCCCCAGCCTTCGGGATCCAGCCAGGCCTCACCGGGACTACCTTCACTTCTCCAGTGGTGGTGTGTTTTACTTGGTCGTTGCTTTGTTAGTCCCAGAAGTTGTTCAATTCCTGTAAAACAGCCAGGCATTCATTGATGCCAAATGGTGTTTCCGCCACCGCTGTGCTGGGATTGTCACAGTTTGGGACCCACTTCTTTACCCCAAACAGAATTTCATAGGGAGTCCGACCACCCAGGGATTTTCTCAGCATGTTATTCAGTGCCCTCTGGACCCCATACAGGTGATGGGCCCAACTGTGACCTGAGCCTAGTACCCTTGCTGTTAAAGACTGCTTCAAGTCATGGTTTTTCCTCTCCACAATCGCATTACCCACGGGATGGTATGGAGATGAGAAAAGCAGGGTCACACCTAAACTTCCTGTGGCCTCTTTTTAAGCCTTGGAGCTAAATGCCTGACCCTGGTTGGAATGTAATCTGCCCACCAGCGTAAGTCCCGATAAAGACTCGCAAATACTTTATAACATTTTGGGCGTCAGTCGACAGCTGTGGCCATACCTACAGGAATCGAGAGCAGGAATACACTGATACCAAGATGTACTTGTAAACCCCGTCAGATGAAAGAGGGCCGCAGTGGTCCAGATAGACACAAGCAAGTGGCTTGTTTGAAATCAGTAGAGGTGTCTGGGGTGGACGCGCTACGGTGGAACCCTTCATCTGCTGGCAGATGTCGCATTTAAGGACAAAAAACCTGGCCACCAATAGTTCTGTTGCAATAATGAAATTGTAGCAGTCATCCCCGCATGCGCAGAGGCCAGGCCCTCATGTGCAGCTAGTATTAACCCCAATCTGCGATCAGTGTTCGGTATTACTCTATCCCCCACACCAGGAATGTGAGTTTATGGTTATTCTGTGCATCTAACTTGTAGGAGTATTTGAGTGGAAAGCCTTTTGGCAGGTAGTGCTGTCGTGCTCAGCATTGACAGACACCATGATGTCTCGGTCTATCCTCGTGCTAGAATGAATAAGTGCAGCAACCGCAGCAGTGCGAGCTGTTGCTTTCACAGCTTCTTCAGCCATGAAATCCCCTGCAACATTAACGCCAACATGTTAATGATTCAATGTGTGGATTACACAAGTCCATGGCAAGCAGTCTTTCAGCTTTGCCATCTGTTCCCAAAGCATCTCGTGCTTTATTGTGCAACCCTTTGAATCTCTGAATCCATCTGGCTCCACTAGTGTAGATATTCTTTATAGGACTGGACACAGTAATATGAATCACACACTATAAGTATGGGGAATCCTGGATCCGTATTTCCTAGTGCCAGAATTAGAGCTTTTAGTTCTGCCAGCTGCGCTGTGCAGTCACCAAGTGACTGCGTGTAGGTTTTCTCAGGATGGAATTCTCCATTGTGCATGCGCCCTTTCACAATTACTCATGCTGCTGAGTATTAGTGCTTAGTCCCTACGGCAGGCTGCCGGACCCATCAGTAAATATGATGTAATCATAGCGATCTAGAGGCATTATTTCATTAGGCAGAGGATATTCTTATTCATACTGCAGAAAAGCTTGTGTTTGTAATGTAGAATCAAATCTGTAGTCTACATCTGTTGCGTTGAGTGAGTTACCCCATTCTTTGAGGATGTAAAGCTTTAGCATTTGGAACGCTTGCTTTGGTGACAGCCTCTAAGGTCGGCACTGGGGTCACAACAGTTGTGCATTTACCCTGAGGCAGGGTTCGCTCTCTCACCACAGCTGTCTGCACTGCTGTACGGATTTTTTCAGTTGGTGCTAAAAGCAATGCATCATTGCTGTATAAATGTGATTTATATGCAATTGGTACTTGTAGGAAAGTGCCCCTTTTTGCATGGTTGCCCCCACTTTTTGCCAAACTGTTGATGTACTTAGACTGATGTGCCCTGGATTCCTGCCAACCAGGTACCCAGGGCTTATGTTATTTCCCTAAACTGTACAGTTGCAAAACCCAATTGGCAACACTCTAGCCACACAAGTCCCTTGCAAAAGGTACCATAGATACCAAGGGCACTGTGACCACGGAAGGCCTCTAAAGGCTGCAGCACTTATCGTGCCACCCTCAGAGACCCTGTACCTTTACACACACACACTGCCCTTGCAGGCTGCATGTTTTGGTGCAGAACAAAGTGAAGAGTCGACATGGCACACATCCCTGTGTGCCATGCCTACAATCCATTGCCCTGGGATAGGTAAGACACCCCTCTAGCTGGGCGCACTATAGCAGTGGTGAGGGTACAGGTGCATGAGTCCTGTACCCCTACAGCGTCTAAGTCAATTCTTAGACATTGTAAGTGCAGTAATGACATAAAGAGTATATGGTGCTGGGAGTTTGTCATTATGATCTCCACAACACCATAATGGCCCTACTGAAACCTGGGAAGTTTGGTATCAAACTCTCAGCACATTAAACCCACATTGATGCCAGTGTAGGATTTAATGAAAAATGCACTCAGAGATGCCCCCTGAAAAACAACCTAAGTCTGGTGTTCTGGCTGAGTGGCTACTCACCAGATGCCACCACCAGACATGTTTCTGGACCCCTGGGTTGAGAGCCTGCCGCTCTCTGGGTCCTGAAACAATGCACATCCTGAGACGAGGTGCCAAGCCGCCACCCCCAGGATGGGCAGGGTCCACGAAGGGGAAGCTTCAAAGGCTTGCCGCCTTTGTGAGCTACCCCAGCCATTTGCTGCTCCCAGCAACTGGCCCCAATGCAGAACCAATCAAAACATTCACCCCAGTCAAGAGATCTGGCTTAAATCCATCATTCTTTTGCTCATCATGCCACCCTAGTTTAGACCTGGCCATATGCAAATCAGTCTTGACCCTGTGCCTCATGGGAACAGTCCAGCCCGAACTGTCAAGCCAGGTTCTCCCTGGACCGGAAACAAGCATCCTAGGACCTGTTTTGGGGTTTCACCCCTCATCAGCCAGGATAGCTTGAATCCAGTGGCACACTGAGCCCTGGACCCATGTCTGCGCATATCCGGCACATTTAGGGTGAGAGAGCAAAAGACATACAAGTGATGGACTGAATGCAGAACAAATCAAAACATTCACCCCAGTCAAGAGATTTGGGTTAAATCCATCATTCTTTTGCTCACCATGCCACCCCAGTTTAGACCTGGCCATATGCAAATCAGTCTTGACCCTGTGCCTCATGGGAACAGTCCAGCCCGAACTGCCAAGCGAAGTCCTCCCTGGACCAGAAACAAGCATCCTAGGACCAGTTTCGGGGTTTCCCCTCATCAGCCAGGATAGCTTGAATCCAGTGGCACAGTGAGCCCGGGACACACGCCTGGGCATACCTGGCGCACTTAGGGCGAGAGAGCAAAAGACAACATTAGGATGTGGTGTGAAGCAGGCTAAGACTGGCCATGTTGCTCCCTCATTGCTGAGAGCACTGTGTCTAACATTTGCTGTTGTGTGTGGGAGGGCATCTTTAAACCAATTTGTGTTCTTGGTAGGTTAGAGGTATTTCTATCTCTTCATATGGAGTATAGTTATCCAGTATTTCATCCTCAGTGTAGGTGTGAAATAGTTGTGGAACGTTGCCTGCAGCCAGGAATGTAATCCAAGAATAGAACACCTCTGTCCTAAATGCTTTGTGTGGCTCAACCACGAAGGTAACATCTCCACCCCTGAATGTATGATTATGATGTAATAGTTTCAGAGTATAAACTCAAATGAAGAGGATCACGCACTCCTGGTTTTCCAAAATTACTCCAATCGTACTCAAGTTGTAGCGTGCAGTAGGGTATCACTCTCTGATCCTTGAGTGTGAGAAAACGAGATATAAGAAGCGTTCCCCTATTGGGGTTCGTCTCCCTTTGCACTGCTTCAATGTCCCAATACACTGGGATTCTGTGACGTTTATAAATATTCTTCCCAATTCATAAATCAACAATGAATTTATTGAATAAACTTTCAATTAGTTATGTTGGGTAACCTTCAATCTTCCCAAGATTCAATCATATATCTTTCTTGGTGCAGTGTTCCAGAATTAAAGAGTTTGCTTATGAACAATGTTATCATCCCATCCCGATGCATTTCGGGCCAGATTAGACCTTCGTCAGGGGAAAACAAGTCGGCAAGGAAATTTAATACATAAGGGTCACAACAATTGCCAGCCAACCGGCCAAACAAAAATAATGATAGCAAGTCCAACATTAGAATCGAGCCATTTCACACTTCAACCCTAGAAATAAATGCCACTGTGAGCGACCTCCTACTAAGTGGTCTAAATCATACAAAAAATAACCATGTTATCAGGTGAATCCAGAAAGAAGTCCTCCGTGGTGTCTTGATAATGCTCAGACTGTTAGTTACGTTCAAATAAACAGTGTGTTGGACTTGGCCCTTTTTCCCTGAATTTTTCGCTTTTCCCCCTAGCCTTTTTACTGACATGGTGTGTCTGAACTGAAAATAATAAATGCTGTGCAATGGTGTACGCACCTTTATTTCCACCGTTGTTACCGGCATATCGGCTTTAGTCATATCGGCCGGCTGCTACCCTGAGATAAGAGCTGCCCATTTGTTTTGAACATCTAAATTGCATCAACTCTAAGGGCTTAAAGGATTCACAGCTCATCCGTCCTGCCGGAATTATTTTTCGAGCAGGGTTAGCTCTCCTTTCATCAATAGGAAGTGGAAGTAGCAACAAAAGCAATCATCTTTTTTGATACAGGTTTATATTGTTTAAAAAAAGAGGCTATTCTCAGGTATTTCAGGTGATAGCCAATATTTGATGCCTCAAGATTTTTCTTAGTATTTACTCACGTTAGAACAGCCAAAGATCCTGAACATTTACATCTTGCCTACATGAAAGTTCTGTGGAGAGCGTCTACCTTTCATCCTCAACTTATGGACCTTATTTAAATATCTTGAGCACAACATTCGGTGGTGGAACTCCTGATGAAGGCAGTTGTCTGTCGAAACGCGCGTAGAGTCATTTTGGAAACCACCCAAAAGAACTAAATGTTTATCAAATTACTGGTTTTTGTTATATCTATTAAAAATTCAAATTATGATTGTTAAGGAGATCATATATATCAATATGATCATTTGTATGTAGTATGCCTGAGTTATGAATGAATGTGGATAGAATGTTGTTCAGTATTTAGTCTCTGTAGGACTCTTTATATGTGTTTTAAATCTATTAGAATGACAAAGATTTATAATAAACAATTTTTTATATTTTCCTATTATTTGTGTCACTATTGTCTTTTCCTTATAATGGTTTGACAGAATTCATAGTTTGAAGTAGCCCTAGAGTATTTACATTATCGCACCTTTATTTCCACCATTGTAGAAATGCACCTTTGTAAAATGTTACTTTTAAAATGGACGCCCTTCCTGTCTGCTGTGCCTCCATGTGCTCAGACTGAGCGTGGACCTGAATGAGAGGGGACACTCTGCCAGGAGGTACCGCCAGATTGGGCCTGTGCAGGGTCACGGCCCTGGACGAGTGAGAGAGTGGTGGTCTGAGGGTGCCCTGCATGGGAGGAGAGGGCAGAACCCCAGAAGGAGAGGTAGGGGGAGGAGAGCCTCGCCCCGGACTGCTGGTCAACCTGAGGGTGCGGACCCTAGGTGGGAGGACCAGTGGCAGTTTGGCACTGCACGGAGGAGAAGGAGAGTGGCCAACGGGTACTACGGGCCTGGGGCTACTGCCCCCCGCTCTGTGAGACCGCAAGGGATCAGAGACATCTGGACGGCCTAGCGCCTGGTCCTGGCCGCAGACAACTAGGGAGCACCAGTGGGGTGGCTTAGTTGGTCCAGGGAGGTTTGAGAGAGGGAACCATCGGGTTCCAGAGTGGCGGAGAACCTGCGGGTGCCCCTGCAGTTGCGGGCCTGCGTCCACGTTTTCTCGCCCCAAGCAGGGAAGCCCATCAAGGCATTGACTGGTCTACCCTGGCTTTTGGTTGGGAGGGGGTTGTGTTGGACTTGGCCCTTTTTCCCTGAATTTTTCGCTTTTCCCCCTAGCCTTTTTACCGACATGGTGTGTCTGAACTGAAAATAATAAATGCTGTGCAATGGTGTACGCACCTTTATTTCCACCATTGTAGAAATGCACCTTTGTAAAATGTTACTTTTAAAATGGACGCCCTTCCTGTCTGCACATGTGCCGCCTGTCTGAGGTGAGTTGGCGGTCTAGTTGTCTGTTTCCCAGCACCCCCAGCTTTTGGAGGGAAGCCTGGCACCCAGGGTGCTCTACACCTCCCCTAAACCAGTTGGGACCGGTTTCCCAGGAAACCTTCCAGAAGCTTCCAGCCCTTTCTGGTAGGTGGGGTAAGGGGGGCTGTGCCTCCATGTGCTCAGACTGAGCATGGACCTGAATGAGAGGGGACACTCTGCCAGGAGGTACCGCCACATTGGGCCTGTGTGCTGGCCCCTGTGCCCATCTGCACCCCTCCGCTGTCCACAGGGCCAGTGAGAGCCCTTTACTGGAGTGAAGACTGCTGTGTCAGGAGGAGTGCCACTTTATGGGAGATGACTGCTTCTAGGAGCTGCTGTCCTGTTCTGATGAGTACCCACTGCCTGCTGATCTTGCCCAGTATAGCCTGCCTGCTCTCCTGCCGTCCTAAGCCCAGCACCTGGTGAGCACTATATCTTACTGCCAGCTGCCTGCTGCCTAGCACCCTGTGAGCACGTGGTCTGCCCAGGAGAAGAGAGGAGCTGATGCCTGCAGAGCTGTGCTGCTAAAGTGCTATAACTGTGCCACAGGGGAAGAGGAGCGCTACAACTTTATTTTGTGGGACTTAGCGCTACAACCTTATTCCTGCACCAGGAGAGCGCTGCCTCCAGCCCTGCCAAGGAGAAGAAGGTGCGTGGGTCCTGCAGCGCTGGGCTGCCGGAGTGCCATATTTGCATTGACTGTGACCTGCTTGCTGCGAGAGCGCTATAACTGTGCCCAGCAGAAGAGGAGCGCTACATTTGAAGTGACTGACCATCCCTGCCTGCTGGCTAGCGCCTGGAGAAGAAGAGCGCTTTATCTTATTGCCCAGGAGGTGAGGAGCTGACATCTGCAGCGCTGTGCTGCGAGAGCGCTATATTTCCAGTGACTGTGCCTTCCTTCCTGCTCCCTAGCACCTCGGGACGGCTATATTTCATTGCCAGTGAAGGGGAGCGCTACCACTTTATGGTGTGGGACCTAGCGCTTTGTGGGCGCTACAACTTAATTTCAGCCCAAGAACTTTCCTGCCGCCTAGCGCCTCGTGAGCGTAATATGTAAATTGCCAAGGAGGATTCCTACGGCGGAGGGGCCCCAGGGACATTGTCGGTGCCTGCCCCTCCGCGCTGCTGACGAGGAGAAGGCTCGGCTGAGGGTGAAGCCAGGAGAGGTCCCAGAAGCGGGACCTGTCGGGGCACATTGCAGTGCCCGGAGACTGCAGAGACATCCAGAGGGGCCTCAGACTGCCGGTGAGTGGGGCTCAGTCATCCTGTGGTTGGGGGGTATGTCGGGGCACATTGTCGGTGCCCGCCCCGGTGCCAGTATTCTTTGGAGGGCATTGGTTGTGTTTAGAGTCCCATAGGAGGGGGGCTCCAACGTGCCCAGTACTTGTTTCCTCCCTCAGCTGCACGACAGTGGCATTTTGGGAAATTCTAGAGTCCCAGAGTGGGGCCCCAGAGGCACCGTAAGTGCCAGTGTTCTTGTGGGCAGATTCCTGTTAGAGCCCGGAGTGGGGCTCCCATCGCTGCATTGTTGGCGCCAGTGCTTGTTGGGTTTACCCAGCTGCCCCGCAGGACAGGGGGCAGCTGCAACGCATTGGGGGCATTGGATTACGCAGGAGAACAGAGAGGGGATTGAGAGACCCTCCTGCCCTAGCGCTTTGCGCACCTTTGTTTTCGCTGCCCTTGCAGCCAGCCCTGACTTTGCGGGACATAGGGCTTCTGAGCCCCTGAGAGAGGCCAGTTGGCCTGGGCCCAGTTTCAGAGTGTTGTGCCCCCGATTGGGACGACTGGGGCTTATGCTTGTGAGGCCTAGCACCTCTTATGATTTATGTACAGGTGATTTATGCTAAGGCTATGCCTGCGCTAAGGGGTCTACGCTAATGCATTTATGCTGGTAATGTTTTCCCCCAAATTGCTAATGTGTTGTTCATGCTTTCACCCTAATGGTGTCGCCTCCATGCCCACATGTTGGTGCCTAATGCTCTTTTCTAATGTTCCAATGCTGTTTATGCTAATGGGTTCTTTCCCCCTGGTGGTGTTTCTAGGGTACACTGTTAAGGTTATGTATAATGTGGCCACACTGCTGGTTTCAGGCACAAGGAGTTTTCTGCCTCCCAATTCATGCCGAATGTCTTCATTCTATGCCTAATGATTTCATGCCCAGGTGTATTCACATAAGGCGCACTGCCAACATGCTGAGAAGGGCCTTTATACATGCCTAATGTGGTTTAGGCTGATACTGCTGTTATGCTAACGAGATGCTGCATGTTAAGGTCTTTAGGCCAATAAGGTGGTCTAATGTTCTGTCCTAATGCCCACTCTACTGATGTTTGGGCATAATGTGTTTCCTGCACCATGTTGGCCTGCCTCATGTTTCATGTATGCTGATAAAATGCCCAAATGTGCTTTTACGCCTACGGAAATGCCCCATGCACCTGTTTAGGCCTACTGTTTCCATGACTACGGTGATGTGAAGGGAGTATGTCTAATGTTCACAGGTTTATGCCCACTCGGATCGAGGCTCATGTGAGGATGCTAAGTTCATTATTCTACCAGGAGGTACGGACTGATTACATTTAGTAATACTTATGAACTTTCATTTATCTTTTGCAACCTGTGCTTGTGGTGATTCCGGCAGCGGCCCGATTGGCCCTGCCTTGTAAATAGTCCCCATGCAAATTGCTACCCAGTGCCGGTTGGCACCATGTATTTGCAACTGTGATTACATTCTGACGTGTTTATGTCACAATACACAAGTTATTTTCACATCACCTGGTGTGGTCTCCTTTTGTAGTGTGCCTGGTGTGTCGCCTGTGAGTGTGCTGCGCAGATGCTTTACACATTTCCTCCGGAGTTTGGCCCGCCCGCTCTGCACCACGCTACCCGTTTCTAACATTGGTGGTCAGAGGTGGGATAGGACTTGTGTTTGCGCAGTACCACAGCGACAACGGGTTGCACTGCAAACTGAGCAGTTGAAATAATCACAGATTTGGGGATTATTTTGTTTGATTACCTTTCCTCCTAAAAGGGTCACTGTGGAATTGTGTTTCCCTGTTTACTGTATCTGTGTATCTCGCCAAGATGGGGTTACTCTATGATGAGGATGAACTGTGGGAGTACACTGAGGAGGAAGTGATGGATTTCTGCAGAGAAAGGGGGATACCAATAGAGGGTGACTTCCGCAGAAAATTGTTCCTCTATGAGGCCCTAAAAAGGGGGGAACCTTTAGAGCGCTGTGGGGACGTGTCAGATTACCCCTCCGCATATCTAAATGGTGGACTAGGTGGAGACCCGGACGAGGACCTCGAGTGTGAGGAGGACTCTGAGAGTGAGGGTGCCCAGTCCATAACCCTGGAGGGTGGTGACACTGAGGAGGAAGAAGATGACGGGGCGGGGATGCCAGTAGCTAAGGAGGACACCATAGACAGGGAGTCCCGTGCTGGGTCCAGCCCCGGGGCACTGCCCCACCCCTTTCCCTGTCCCCAGAAGAGTGGGTGGATAGGAGGGAAGAAAGGGAGCACCAGCTGGCTTTGGAGAGGCTCAGGTTAGAGCACGCCAAGGAGTTAGCGCAGCTGAGGGTGCAAGAGAAACAGCTGGAGACCGAAAAGGTCCTTGCACAGGAAAGGATGGCGGAGGCGGAGAGGGCCTTCGCCAGGGAGAGACTAACTCAGGAGGGTAGGTTGTCCCTGAGAGTGGTTTCAGGAGTCTGGATTCACCAGTGAGGGTGGGATCCAGTGGTGGCAGCGAGAGTGATTCCAGTGTGGGAAGTCCCACTCCCAGAGACCGGAAGATGGTGCCTGATCCCCAGGAGGAGGGGGGCAGGTTAGAATTTAGGGGCGGCAAGAAACTGTCCCATCAGTCTTGGGGGGAGTATGTGGACGTGTGTTGGACCGCACTGGAGGAGTGGATGGTGTGTGGCGCGGTGATCGATTGGGAAGGGCTGGTCCATCTGATTATCAGGGAGCACGTGCTCAGGAGTTGTTTTCCCAGGTTGCGCCAACACCTGTTGCAGCGTGGGCTCTCCGACCCCAGGGAGTTTGCACGGGAGGCAGACCTCTGGGTGAGCGCCAGAGTGTCTGAGGAGGCATTGGGGAGTGACCCAGAAGGGAGTGGCTCAGGGATCTTCCCACCTCGGGAGGGGGGAGGAGTGCAGAGTAGCCCAGCTAGGTCCCAGGGTAGTGAGAGGGTTGTAGGGCCTCACGTCCTATCTACAGGAAGGAGTGAGACAGGGAGGTGTCCCGAGGTGCCCCAACCGCAGTCTCAGGGCCTGGAGAGTTCCATAAGGGAACCCCAGGTTGGGAGCCTAGGCTGTCCCGAGAGGCCATCCATGGAAGGGGATCCCCTAGTGTCAGGAGAACCCGGGGCGTCGGTAATCCGAGCTCCAGGGGTTCTGGGATCTGCTCAGTCGCAGGGTTTAGATCCTGGGCTGGGATGCCAGGTTCAGGGACTGCCTGACCTGGAGGGAGGGACACCTGTCATCAGGGTCCCTACCGGTTTGACTTCCAGGGGTACTTCTCCAGGTGGGAGGGTGCGGAACTCTGGAAGGGGGTGCCGAGGGAGGAAGGACTCGCCTCTGGCACCAGCTCAGCCACAGGGCTTCGATCCTGGGTTGGGAGGCCAGGGACAGGTACTGCCTGACCTGGCGGGAGGGACGTCTGTAAGCAGTGTCCTCCCAGAGTTGTCTTCCAGGGGTACTTCTCCAGGTGGGAGGGTGCGGAACTCTGGAAGGGGGTGCCGAGGGAGGAAGGACTCGCCTCTGGCACCGGCTCAGCCACAGAGCTTCGATCCTGGGTTAGGAGGCCAGGGACAGGTACTGCCTGACCTGGCGAGGGACGTCTGTAAGCAGTGTCCCCCCAGAGTTGTCTTCCAGGGGTACCTCTCCAGGTGGGAGGGTGCGGAACTCTGGGAGGGGGTGCAGAGGGAGGGAGGACTCGCCTCTGGCACCGGTTCAACCTAAGGGTTTAGACCCTGGGTTGGTGGATCAGTTGCAGGGTCACAGCCCTGGACGAGTGAGAGAGTGGTGGTCTGAGGGTGCCCCGCATGGGAGGAGAGGGCAGAACCCCAGAAGGAGAGGTAGGGGGAGGAGAGCCTCGCCCCGGACTGCTGGTCAACCTGAGGGTGCGGACCCTAGGTGGGAGGACCAGTGGCAGTTTGGCACTGCACGGAGGAGAAGGAGAGTGGCCAACGGGTACTACGGGCCTGGGGCTACTGCCCCCCGCTCTGTGAGACCGCAAGGGCCAGAGACATCTGGACGGCCTAGCGCCTGGTCCTGGCCGCGGACAACTAGGGAGCACCAGTGGGGTGGCTTAGTTGGTCCAGGGAGGTTTGAGAGAGGGAACCATCGGGTTCCAGAGTGGCGGAGAACCTGCGGGTGCCCCTGCAGTTGCGGGCCTGCGTCCACGTTTTCTCGCCCCAAGCAGGGAAGCCCATCAAGGCATTGAGTGGTCTACCCTGGCTTTTGGCTGGGAGGGGGTTGTGTTGGACTTGGCCCTTTTTCCCTGAATTTTTCGCTTTTCCCCCTAGCCTTTTTACTGACATGGTGTGTCTGAACTGAAAATAATAAATGCTGTGCAATGGTGTACGCACCTTTATTTCCACCATTGTAGAAATGCACCTTTGTAAAATGTTACTTTTAAAATGGACGCCCTTCCTGTCTGCACATGTGCCGCCTGTCTGAGGTGAGTTGGCGGTCTAGTTGTCTGTTTCCCAGCACCCCCAGCTTTTGGAGGGAAGCCTGGCACCCAGGGTGCTCTACACCTCCCCTAAACCAGTTGGGACCGGTTTCCCAGGGAACCTTCCAGAAGCTTCCAGCCCTTTCTGGTAGGTGGGGTGAGGGGGCTGTGCCTCCATGTGCTCAGACTGAGCGTGGACCTGAATGAGAGGGGACACTCTGCCAGGAGGTACCGCCACATTGGGCCTGTGTGCTGGCCCCTGTGCCCATCTGCACCCCTCCGCTGTCCACAGGGCCAGTGAGAGCCCTTTACTGGAGTGAAGACTGCTGTGTCAGGAGGAGTGCCACTTTATGGGAGATGACTGCTTCTAGGAGCTGCTGTCCTGTTCTGATGAGTACCCACTGCCTGCTGATCTTGCCCAGTATTGCCTGCCTGCTCTCCTGCCGTCCTAAGCCCAGCACCTGGTGAGCACTATATCTTACTGCCAGCTGCCTGCTGCCTAGCACCCTGTGAGCACGTGGTCTGCCCAGGAGAAGAGAGGAGCTGATGCCTGCAGCGCTGTGCTGCTAAAGCGCTATAACTGTGCCACAGGGGAAGAGGAGCGCTGCAACTTTATTTTGTGGGACTTAGCGCTACAACCTTATTCCTGCACCAGGAGAGCGCTGCCTCCAGCCCTGCCCAGGAGAAGAAGGTGCGTGGGTCCTGCAGCGCTGGGCTGCCGGAGTGCCATATTTGCATTGACTGTGCTCTGCTTGCTGCGAGAGCGCTATAACTGTGCCCAGCAGAAGAGGAGCGCTACATTTGAAGTGACTGACCATCCCTGCCTGCTGGCTAGCGCCTGGAGAAGAAGAGCGCTTTATCTTATTGCCCAGGAGGTGAGGAGCTGACATCTGCAGCGCTGTGCTGCGAGAGCGCTATATTTCCAGTGACTGTGCCTTCCTGCCTGCTCCCTAGCGCCTCGGGAGGGCTATATTTCATTGCCAGTGAAGGGGAGCGCTACCACTTTATGGTGTGGGACCTAGTCGCTTTGTGGGCGCTACAACTTAATTTCAGCCCAAGAACTTTCCTGCCGCCTAGCGCCTCGTGAGCGCTATATGTAAATTGCCAAGGAGGAGTCCTGCGGCGGAGGGGGCCCGAGGCACATTGTCGGTGCCTGCCCCTCCGCGCTGCTGACGAGGAGAAGGCTCCGCTGAGGGTGAAGCCAGGAGAGGTCCCAGAAGCGGGACCTGTCGGGGCACATTGCAGTGCCCGGAGACTGCAGAGACATCCAGAGGGGCCTCAGACTGCCGGTGAGTGGGGCTCAGTCATCCTGTGGTTGGGAGGTATGTCGGGGCACATTGTCGGTGCCCGCCCCCGGTGCCAGTATTCTTTGGAGGGCATTGGTTGTGTTTAGAGTCCCATAGGAGGGGGCTCCAACGTGCCCAGTACTTGTTTCCTCCCTCAGCTGCACGACAGAGGCATTTTGGGAAATTCTAGAGTCCCAGAAGAGGGGCTCCAGAGGTACCAGTGCCAGTGTTCTTGTGGGCAGATTCCTGTTAGAGCCCGGAGTGGGGCTCCCATCGCTGCATTGTTGGCGCCAGTGCTTGTTGGGTTTACCCAGCTGCCCCGCAGGACAGGGGGCAGCTGCCACGCATTGGGGGCATTGGATTACCCAGAAGGGAACAGAGAGAGGAGTGAGGGACCCTCCTACCCTAGCGCTTTGCGCACCTTTGTTTTTGCTGCCCTTGCAGCCAGCCCTGACTTTGCGGGACATAGGGCTTCTGAGCCCCTGAGAGAGGCCAGTTGGCCTGGGCCCAGTTTCAGAGTGTTGTGCCCCCGATTGGGACGACTGGGGCTTATGCTTGTGAGGCCTAGCGCCTCTTATGATTTATGTACAGGTGATTTATGCTAAGGCTATGCCTGCGCTAAGGGGTCTACGCTAATGCATTTATGCTGGTAATGTTTTCCCCCAAATTGCTAATGTGTTGTTCATGCTTTCACCCTAATGGTGTCGCCTCCATGCCCACATGTTGGTGCCTAATGCTCTTTTCTAATGTTCCAATGCTGTTTATGCTAATGGGTTCTTTCCCCCTGGTGGTGTTTCTAGGGTGCACTGTTAAGGTTATGTATAATGTGGCCACACTGCTGGTTTCAGGCACAAGGAGTTTTCTGCCTCCCAATTCATGCCGAATGTCTTCATTCTATGCCTAATGATTTCATGCCCAGGTGTATTCACATAAGGCGCACTGCCAACATGCTGAGAAGGGCCTTTATACATGCCTAATGTGGTTTAGGCTGATACTGCTGTTATGCTAACGAGATGCTGCATGTTAAGGTCTTTATGCCAATAAGGTGGTCTAATGTTCTGTCCTAATGCCCACACTACTGATGTTTGGGCATAATGTGTTTCCTGCACCATGTTGGCCTGCCTCATGTTTCATGTATGCTGATAAAATGCCTAATGTGCTTTTACGCCTACGGAAATGCCCCATGCACCTGTTTGGGCCTACTGTTTCCATGACTACGGTGATGTGAAGGGAGTATGTCTAATGTTCACAGGTTTATGCCCACTCTGATCGAGGCTCATGTGAGGATGCTAAGTTCATTATTCTACCAGGAGGTACGGACTGATTACATTTAGTAATACTTATGAACTTTCATTTATCTTTTGCAACCTGTGCTTGTGGTGATTCCGGCAGCGGCCCGATTGGCCCTGCCTTGTAAATAGTCCCCGTGCAAATTGCTACCCAGTGCCGGTTGGCACCATGTATATGCAACTGTGATTACATTCTGACGTGTTTATGTCACAATACACAAGTTATTTTCACATCACCTGGTGTGGTCTCTTTTTGTAGTGTGCCTGGTGTGTCGCCTGTGAGTGTGCTGCGCAGATGCTTTACACATTTCCTCCGGAGTTTGGCCCGCCCGCTCTGCACCACGCTACCCGTTTCTAACATTGGTGGTCAGCGGTGGGATAGGACTTGTGTTTGCGCAGTACCACAGCGACAACGGGTTGCACTGCAAACTGAGCAGTTGAAATAATCACAGATTTGGGGATTATTTTGTTTGATTACCTTTCCTCCTAAAAGGGTCACTGTGGAATTGTGTTTCCCTGTTTACTGTATCTGTGTATCTCGCCAAGATGGGGTTACTCTATGATGAGGATGAACTGTGGGAGTACACTGAGGAGGAAGTGATGGATTTCTGCAGAGAAAGGGGGATACCAATAGAGGGTGACTTCCGCAGAAAATTGTTCCTCTATGAGGCCCTAAAAAGGGGGAACCTTTAGAGCGCTGTGGGGACCTGTCAGATTACCCCTCCGCATATCTAAATGGTGGACTAGGTGGAGACCCGGACGAGGACCTCGAGTGTGAGGAGGACTCTGAGAGTGAGGGTGCCCAGTCCATAACCCTGGAGGGTGGTGACACTGAGGAGGAAGAAGATGACAGGGCGGGGACGCCAGTAAGCTAAGGAGGACACCATAGACAGGGAGTCCCGTGCTGGGTCCAGCCCCGGGGCACTGCCCCACCCCTTTCCCTGTCCCCAGAAGAGTGGGTGGATAGGAGGGAAGAAAGGGAGCACCAGCTGGCTTTGGAGAGGCTCAGGTTAGAGCACGCCAAGGAGTTAGCGCAGCTGAGGGTGCAAGAGAAACAGCTGGAGACCGAAAAGGTCCTTGCACAGGAAAGGATGGCGGAGGCGGAGAGGGCCTTCGCCAGGGAGAGACTAGCTCAGGAGGGTAGGTTGTCCCCTGAGAGTGGTTTCAGGAGTCTGGATTCACCAGTGAGGGTGGGATCCAGTGGTGGCAGCGAGAGTGATTCCAGTGTGGGAAGTCCCACTCCCAGAGCCCGGAAGATGGTGCCTGATCCCCAGGAGGAGGGGGGCAGGTTGGAATTTAGGGGCGGCAAGAAACTGTCCCATCAGTCTTGGGGGAGTATGTGGACGTGTGTTGGACCGCACTGGAGGAGTGGATGGTGTGTGGCGCGGTGATCGATTGGGAAGGGCTGTTCCATCTGATTATCAGGGAGCACGTGCTCAGGAGTTGTTTTCCCAGGTTGCGCCAACACCTGTTGCAGTGTGGGCTCTCTGACCCCAGGGAGCTTGCACGGGAGGCAGACCTCTGGGTGAGCGCCAGAGTGTCTGAGGAGGCATTGGGGAGTGACCCAGAAGGGAGTGGCTGCAGGGATCTTCCCACCCAGCGAGGTGGGAGAGAGTGCAGAGTAGCCCAGCTAGGTCCCAGGGTAGTGAGAGGGTTGTAGGGCCTCACGTCCTATCTACAGGAAGGAGTGAGACGGGGAGGTGTCCCGAGGTGCCCCAACCGCAGTCTCAGGGCCTGGAGAGTTCCATAAGGGAACCCCAGGTTGGGAGCCTAGGCTGTCCCGAGAGGCCATCCATGGAAGGGGATCCCCTAGTGTCAGGAGAACCCGGGGCGTCTGTAATCCAGAGCTCCAGGGGTTCTGGGGTCTGCTCAGTCGCAGGGTTTAGATCCTGGGCTGGGATGCCAGGTTCAGGGACTGCCTGACCTGGAGGGAGGGACACCTGTCATCAGGGTCCCTACCGGTTTGACTTCCAGGGGTACTTCTCCAGGTGGGAGGGTGCGGAACTCTGGAAGGGGGTGCCGAGGGAGGAAGGACTCGCCTCTGGCACCGGCTCAACCACAGGGCTTCGATCCTGGGTTGGGAGGCCAGGGACAGGTACTGCCTGACCTGGCGGGAGGGACGTCTGTAAGCAGTGTCCCCCCGGAGTTGTCTTCCAGGGGTACTTCTCCAGGTGGGAGGGTGCGGAACTCTGGAAGGGGGTGCCGAGGGAGGAAGGACTCGCCTCTGGCACCGGCTCAGCCACAGAGCTTCGATCCTGGGTTAGGAGGCCAGGGACAGGTACTGCCTGACCTGGCGGGAGGGACGTCTGTAAGCAGTGTCCCCCCAGAGTTGTCTTCCAGGGGTACCTCTCCAGGTGGGAGGGTGCGGAACTCTGGGAGGGGGTGCAGAGGGAGGGAGGACTCGCCTCTGGCACCGGTTCAACCTAAGGGTTTAGACCCTGGGTTGGTGGATCGGTTGCAGGGTCACGGCCCTGGACGAGTGAGAGAGTGGTGGTCTGAGGGTGCCCCGCATGGGAGGAGAGGGCAGAACCCCAGAAGGAGAGGTAGGGGGAGGAGAGCCTCGCCCCGGACTGCTGGTCAACCTGAGGGTGCGGACCCTAGGTGGGAGGACCAGTGGCAGTTTGGCACTGCACGGAGGAGAAGGAGAGTGGCCAATGGGTACTACGGGCCTGGGGCTACTGCCCCCCGCTCTGTGAGACCGCAAGGGCCAGAGACATCTGGACGGCCTAGCGCCTGGTCCTGGCCGCGGACAACTAGGGAGCACCAGTGGGGTGGCTTAGTTGGTCCAGGGAGGTTTGAGAGAGGGAACCATCGGGTTCCAGAGTGGCGGAGAACCTGCGGGTGCCCCTGCAGTTGCGGGCCTGCGTCCACGTTTTCTCGCCCCAAGCAGGGAAGCCCATCAAGGCATTGAGTGGTCTACCCTGGCTTTTGGCTGGGAGGGGGTTGTGTTGGACTTGGCCCTTTTTCCCTGAATTTTTCGCTTTTCCCCCTAGCCTTTTTACTGACATGGTGTGTCTGAACTGAAAATAATAAATGCTGTGCAATGGTGTACGCACCTTTATTTCCACCATTGTAGAAATGCACCTTTGTAAAATGTTACTTTTAAAATGGACGCCCTTCCTGTCTGCACATGTGCCGCCTGTCTGAGGTGAGTTGGCGGTCTAGTTGTCTGTTTCCCAGCACCCCCAGCTTTTGGAGGGAAGCCTGGCACCCAGGGTGCTCTACACCTCCCCTAAACCAGTTGGGACCGGTTTCCCAGGGAACCTTCCAGAAGCTTCCAGCCCTTTCTGGTAGGTGGGGTGAGGGGGCTGTGCCTCCATGTGCTCAGACTGAGCGTGGACCTGAATGAGAGGGGACACTCTGCCAGGAGGTACCGCCACATTGGGCCTGTGTGCTGGCCCCTGTGCCCATCTGCACCCCTCCGCTGTCCACAGGGCCAGTGAGAGCCCTTTACTGGAGTGAAGACTGCTGTGTCAGGAGGAGTGCCACTTTATGGGAGATGACTGCTTCTAGGAGCTGCTGTCCTGTTCTGATGAGTACCCACTGCCTGCTGATCTTGCCCAGTATTGCCTGCCTGCTCTCCTGCCGTCCTAAGCCCAGCACCTGGTGAGCACTATATCTTACTGCCAGCTGCCTGCTGCCTAGCACCCTGTGAGCACGTGGTCTGCCCAGGAGAAGAGAGGAGCTGATGCCTGCAGCGCTGTGCTGCTAAAGCGCTATAACTGTGCCACAGGGGAAGAGGAGCGCTGCAACTTTATTTTGTGGGACTTAGCGCTACAACCTTATTCCTGCACCAGGAGAGCGCTGCCTCCAGCCCTGCCCAGGAGAAGAAGGTGCGTGGGTCCTGCAGCGCTGGGCTGCCGGAGTGCCATATTTGCATTGACTGTGCTCTGCTTGCTGCGAGAGCGCTATAACTGTGCCCAGCAGAAGAGGAGCGCTACATTTGAAGTGACTGACCATCCCTGCCTGCTGGCTAGCGCCTGGAGAAGAAGAGCGCTTTATCTTATTGCCCAGGAGGTGAGGAGCTGACATCTGCAGCGCTGTGCTGCGAGAGCGCTATATTTCCAGTGACTGTGCCTTCCTGCCTGCTCCCTAGCGCCTCGGGAGGGCTATATTTCATTGCCAGTGAAGGGGAGCGCTACCACTTTATGGTGTGGGACCTAGCGCTTTGTGGGCGCTACAACTTAATTTCAGCCCAAGAACTTTCCTGCCGCCTAGCGACTCGTGAGCGCTATATGTAAATTGCCAAGGAGGAGTCCTGCGGCGGAGGGGGCCCGAGGCACATTGTCGGTGCCTGCCCCTCCGCGCTGCTGACGAGGAGAAGGCTCCGCTGAGGGTGAAGCCAGGAGAGGTCCCAGAAGCGGGACCTGTCGGGGCACATTGCAGTGCCCGGAGACTGCAGAGACATCCAGAGGGGCCTCAGACTGCCGGTGAGTGGGGCTCAGTCATCCTGTGGTTGGGAGGTATGTCGGGGCACATTGTCGGTGCCCGCCCCCGGTGCCAGTATTCTTTGGAGGGCATTGGTTGTGTTTAGAGTCCCATAGGAGGGGGGCTCCAACGTGCCCAGTACTTGTTTCCTCCCTCAGCTGCACGACAGAGGCATTTTGGGAAATTCTAGAGTCCCAGAGTGGGGCCCCAGAGGTACCGTAAGTGCCAGTGTTCTTGTGGGCAGATTCCTGTTAGAGCCCGGAGTGGGGCTCCCATCGCTGCATTGTTGGCGCCAGTGCTTGTTGGGTTTACCCAGCTGCCCCGCAGGACAGGGGGCAGCTGCCACGCATTGGGGGCATTGGATTACCCAGAAGGGAACAGAGAGAGGAGTGAGAGACCCTCCTACCCTAGCGCTTTGCGCACCTTTGTTTTCGCTGCCCTTGCAGCCAGCCCTGACTTTGCGGGACATAGGGCTTCTGAGCCCCTGAGAGAGGCCAGTTGGCCTGGGCCCAGTTTCAGAGTGTTGTGCCCCCGATTGGGACGACTGGGGCTTATGCTTGTGAGGCCTAGCGCCTCTTATGATTTATGTACAGGTGATTTATGCTAAGGCTATGCCTGCGCTAAGGGGTCTACGCTAATGCATTTATGCTGGTAATGTTTTCCCCCAAATTGCTAATGTGTTGTTCATGCTTTCACCCTAATGGTGTCGCCTCCATGCCCACATGTTGGTGCCTAATGCTCTTTTCTAATGTTCCAATGCTGTTTATGCTAATGGGTTCTTTCCCCCTGGTGGTGTTTCTAGGGTGCACTGTTAAGGTTATGTATAATGTGGCCACACTGCTGGTTTCAGGCACAAGGAGTTTTCTGCCTCCCAATTCATGCCGAATGTCTTCATTCTATGCCTAATGATTTCATGCCCAGGTGTATTCACATAAGGCGCACTGCCAACATGCTGAGAAGGGCCTTTATACATGCCTAATGTGGTTTAGGCTGATACTGCTGTTATGCTAACGAGATGCTGCATGTTAAGGTCTTTATGCCAATAAGGTGGTCTAATGTTCTGTCCTAATGCCCACACTACTGATGTTTGGGCATAATGTGTTTCCTGCACCATGTTGGCCTGCCTCATGTTTCATGTATGCTGATAAAATGCCTAATGTGCTTTTACGCCTACGGAAATGCCCCATGCACCTGTTTAGGCCTACTGTTTCCATGACTACGGTGATGTGAAGGGAGTATGTCTAATGTTCACAGGTTTATGCCCACTCTGATCGAGGCTCATGTGAGGATGCTAAGTTCATTATTCTACCAGGAGGTACGGACTGATTACATTTAGTAATACTTATGAACTTTCATTTATCTTTTGCAACCTGTGCTTGTGGTGATTCCGGCAGCGGCCCGATTGGCCCTGCCTTGTAAATAGTCCCCGTGCAAATTGCTACCCAGTGCCGGGTTGGCACCATGTATATGCAACTGTGATTACATTCTGACGTGTTTATGTCACAATACACAAGTTATTTTCACATCACCTGGTGTGGTCTCTTTTTGTAGTGTGCCTGGTGTGTCGCCTGTGAGTGTGCTGCGCAGATGCTTTACACATTTCCTCCGGAGTTTGGCCCGCCCGCTCTGCACCACGCTACCCGTTTCTAACACAGTGTATACAACATTACTAATGTGCCAACTATGTTAATGCTCGCGCATCAGGCTCATCTTTCAGTAAAAGAATTAGTGAAAATACAACGCAAAAGAACAAGGTTATGTGACCCTCGTAAACAAAACGGTTCATGTGCTCGTTAAATGAAAGTGCCATGTTGTCCAGTTCAAAAGCCGGGTATTCCATGTGTGTGTAACAAGTATCGGTTAGGCGTGTATTAAATGATAAAAAGTTGAATGCAAACATGAAGCACGGTAAAATGTTGTGCAAGTTTGTATTAGCTACGCCCGTCCTGAAGCCCGGTGAAAATACACCCAGTGTTCTACTAAAGTTGCGTGCACTGATGTGAACTTACAAAGCTCTCTCGTTGGTGGAGACTCGTGTACTGTTTCCTTCCGTCAATTGTCGACCGAACAATTACCCAAAAGCCTTTAAGTGTATATGGTCAGCTAAACCTAAAAGTGAGACACTCGTAAATCATGGCGGCAATCTTAACGCGGACTGGTGTTAGTAAAAGGTGTAGTAAAATGCATGCTAAACAGAAACAACTTTGGCTATTAAAATTTGAATTAGAAAGAAAATACACCCCAATTCAGTCACAAAATAAGTGAAATAATTATCGTAATGTACACTGAATTCAACTCAACGAGTAAAAGATCAAAGTACTTGAAACAAGCAGGGGCCCTTTTAAAGTGTAGTGGATCCATGTGACTGTTAATCAGCCCCCCAAGAGGATTCATGAACTCTGGAGATACATTGAGAAACTTTCAAGAGAGTTAAAGATAACAGCTGAATTCCATCCTGTTGTTTAAACCAATGGGCATGAGAGTATCCAATCTTTTAATCCAGTAGTTCTCTCTATGGAGAAGGTATTTGTGGTTGTCTCTACCCTCTTTTAAATCCACAGTTTCCAAAATCATAAATTTGAGTTGGCAGATGTTATGACCAAATTCCCAAAAATGGGCCGCTATTACAGATTTCAAATTTTTTGTCCGTATGTTACTTTTGTGTTCGTTAAATCTTGTTTTCATTTTTCTTTCTGTTTTTCCAATGTAGGCCAATCCGCATGGAGATTTAAGAAGGTACACCACATTCATGGAGTCACAGTTAGCTCTGGTTTTTAGTGCAATTGTATTTCCTTTCCTAGGATGGCAAATCCATGCGCCTCTGATGATGCTGTTGCAATTGTAATAAGGGATAGTGCCTTTGTATGTCTGATTTGAGGTCTGTAGAGGTTTTCGTGTGAGTATTTCTTGCTCGATCTTGCCTCTTTCATAGGCAAACAATGGTCGTTCTGAAAATATCCCCCTAAAATCAGGTTAAATTTGCAACATTGGCCAATATTTTAAAATTATTGGCCTGAATTGCATACTCATAGTTGAAAATTTAGATATAAAATTTAGATATCAAAACCATTCTCTTGCTTTGTTCTTTCTTATATGTAGGAGCCAATAATTCTTGTTGTGTTTTGGTGGCGCATTTTTCTCTGGCTTTCTCTAAAATCATTGTTGGATATCCTCTGTTTTTGGATTTTTCTGTCATATTTCTGACTTGTTCATCCAGTACATCAGGATTGGAAATGATTCTTTTAACCCTTAATAATTGGGAATAAGGTAAGTGGTTTTTCAATGGATTTTGATGAAAGCTATTATAATGAAGCAAGTTGTTAGGATCTGGTTCCTTTCTGTATACATTCGTTTCAAATTTTTAGAGAGCATCCAAAAAAGTGATTTTGATGTCGCTGATATCATAAGTGAATTGTATTCTTTCATTCATTGTGTTCAAGTCCTTCAAAGCCAATGTCGATTCGTTCTTTGACCCCTTCAATATTGTAAAAATGTAATCAATGTATCTGACAAATAAAATTGTATTGTTTTTCCAAGTGTCCTTCGCAAGAATATGATCTATTTCAAATTTGTGCATAAACAAATTGGCATACAATGGAGCTGCACAATTGCCCATTGAGGGCCTGTGATTTGTAAGTAGAACTGATCATCCCAACAGAAATAGCTATGGTATAACGTGAAGTGCAAAAGTTCCATCAGAAATACTTTGAAATCATTATCCAAGTCTGAATTCATTAAAAAATATTCAATGGCTTCTATGCCCAAGTTATGAGGAATTGATGTATACAAAGATTTCACATCAATTGTACACAGTAAAACCTGTTCTTCAATGCTACTGGTGGTTTGATTGATTTTTAACAGGATGTTCGTGGTGTCTTTGATGTAAGTCGTCATGTTTAGAACGTAGGGATGTAAATATTTATCCAAAAACTTTCCCACAGGTTTGTGAATAGTTCCCTTCATTGACACTATCGGCCTATCAAGTTTTTATGAATCTTGGGTAGCATGTATAAGATCGAACTCTTCGGATTCTCTTGGATGAGAAAACGTTTAACTTCTTCCGTGATGGTGCCGTTACTCAGAGCATTGTCTAATACATTCCTCAATATGGTCGCGAAGGCCTTGGTAGGATTATGATTCAATTTGGAGTATGTTTTAATTAACCCTGGGCGGAGCTGGTGTAGTAGTACTCCGCGGAATTTCACAGAGTTACTACAAAACTCCGTGAAATTCCGCAGAGTTCCGTGCCTGGCGGAGCCACATATCACAGGTTTTACTGTGTACAATTGATGTGAAATCTTTGTATACATCAATTACTCATAACTTGGGCATAGAAGCCATTGAATATTTTTTAATGAATTCCGACTTGGATAATGATTTCAAAGTATTTCTGATGGATGGGGCGTGGCTTCGTCGAGCAGAGAAATGGCCGCTGATTGAGTGGGCTCCGCCGGCCGCGGCACAATCTTTACATAATCCTGTCTACAGAAGAGCCTGCGGGAATCTAACCGTGGGTTGGCCGTGCATCGGAGGAGGCAAAGTATGCTACTGGCGGACCAGTCGACGCGATAGAAAGCTGTGGCGCAGAGATCCCAGAGGGTGGGCCTAGTTGAGCCGTTCGAGAAGCTACTGCGGCTGTGGGACAGGCCTGGGCCCGGAGGGCAGAAGAAGCCACGATAAGCCAAGAACAGCACATACCCGAAATACTGGAGGGCAGCCGGGAAGGGACTGCGGTGTCGCGCTGTCGGTGTACGACAGGAGCGCTGCCCCCCTCGCCGGATTGACTGCGCACCTGCAGCGGACCCCGGGCCTCCGCCTGGGCTGCACTCAGAGCCCGGGCCTGCGACTCACAGGGAGGCAGGATGATTAGAGGAAGACCCGGCGGTTGCGGAGCTCAAGGTGAGTCGGGGCCCCAGCTCCGTCTGACGTGACCAGCAGACACTGTCACGTGGTGGGGCGACGAGGCTGTGCATGATTGGTGGGCCGTGGGATGCCTTGCTATCGCGGGAGACCCATACCTTTGGACGCGGTGGCTGCGGAGCCATGCCGCTGACCTGCCTCTGCATTGGAGTGCTCGGGGGCCTGTTCGCACACCACCTGCAATCAGGCAAATGAACATTTGCATAGCCCCGATAGGAGGGGCAGCGCTATTAATATAAAGTCAGAGGGCATTCCCCGCTGGACGCATTGCCCTGCCGTACCGTCCAATCTAGCACCATGGGGAAACATGATGATAAACAGTCTAAATTAACATTTGAAAACAAGAGACTCACAAGGCACATAGACACGGAGACTGATACAGAAGCGGGGCAGAGTCCAGGGGAGGAGGCTGATGAGCAAAATGATGACCTCCGGTCCCTCCTGCTGAAATAGAAGTCCAGTTTAAAAACAATTGATAACAAGTTGGACATACTTACCTCCCAACTGGAATAAGTCAAAAAGCAAGTTGATACGCATGAAACCCGGTTGGATCATCTGGAAAATCGTACTTCTGAGGCCCATGAGTTCCAAGTCGAAACAAAGGAACAATTGCTCCAAATGGATAAAGTACTCAACATTATTAGAGCCAAAAACGATGACTTGGAAACCCGCTCTCGCAGAAACAACCTTAGAATAATGGGCATTCCGGAAACTACAGCGATATCGAAGATGGAAACCTTTGTGGAAGAGCTGTTGCGTGAACTGTTTGTCCCAGACCTATCTGTCATGTTTACAGGAGAGAAAGCCCACCGCACCTTGGGTCCCAGGCCCCCGGTGGGGGCCCCACCCAGACCGATACTGGCTCGCCTGTTGAGTTACCGAGACCGCAAGACCATCCTGCGGCTGGCTCGAGTGAGGAGTAACATTAGCCATAAAGGGAACAATGTCTAGTTTTATCCTGACTTCACCCCTGCGGTGCAGGAGGCTAGATGGGAGTTTGTACCTGTCAAACGCATCCTGTTGCAAGCTGCGATCGCCTACGCCCTATTGTACCCGGCTAAATTAAAGGTGACATATGATGGAACTGTGCACCACTTTGCAGACGCCAAGTCGGCCATGAAATTCGCAAAGCATGTTGGGGGACAGAAATGGGCTCCCAAAACTGCTAGGAGCGGTCCCTCGGATACTGGACTAAGTGATAATGACTAACTGTTGTCATACTGGGGGGCTGCAGACCTCCAGTAAGTCGTGACTACTCTCCAGGCCTGTTTGGCTATCCTCCTGGGGCGGCGTCACCTGACCCTAGTTGTCACTCAACCAGAACTGAAACTGATGTATGCCACCAACTAATCACTTTCGTTTATTGGTTCATGGCTCTTCCACACACGAGCAGCCACCCCGCCTCATGGCAGGGCTGTATGCCGGAGATCTCATGCCCCCAGGGAGAGCTCCCGCCTCTTATCCCTATGCTTGTTGCTGGGGCATTGTATTGGGTTTGTCTACAGGGGAGGGTTTTTTTGCACAACCTAGTTGGGGGGGTTGGTGTGCGTGGGGGGAGGGATGGGGTTGTTCCTGTAGCGGTACAGGTCGGTGCATCAACACATAACCATGTACTAGGACACCGCAGGGCAAAACACATCCTCAAACACACTCAACGATCTAGCCCATATCCATATACAAAGCGAGAGCTTGCTGACACTCACAGAGGCGCAGAGCAGATAGTGGGGACTGGGGGATATCCTGTACACTCCCATACTTACCTTAACCTGCCATGACATCCTACAACTATCTTACTTGGAACATTCGGGGGTTAAGCGATTATAAGAAGACCAGACTTATACAGTCATATTTAATCAGACACAATATAGACATCTGTTTCATCCAGGAGACACATCTGAACAGCACCTCCCCCACTAAACTACATCACAAACAATTGGGCAGTATTTTCTCATCTATATTCTCTAATTATGCTAGAGGAGTAGCTATACTAATTCGCCAGGGGCTGGACTGGACAACAACTGAGTCACATATAGACCCGAAGGGTAGATATGTCAGTCTGGGTGGAATATTAGGGACTGTTAGAATGACAATGGTGGCGATATATGGGCCGAACGTTGACCAGCTTGATTTTTTCCACAACATATGGGCGAAAGTCAGCAGGATAGGTTGTGACACCATTATATGGGGTGAAGATTTTAATGCTATTTTAGATGATGCTGCTGATAGAAAGGGGGTCTCTCGTAGGTTACACCCCAGATCTAGTAAGGCTCTTAACACCACAATGCCCGGTCAAGATTAGATTATTGTCTGGTGTCCAGAGATGTAGCCGTCTGGACGACAGACGTCACACATTTACCCAGGACATTATCAGACCACGCCCCCTGCCGCTTACAATTGACTATCCCCGGACTGAAGCAGCGGATGTATAGCTTGAGGCTTCCTCCTAACGCCCTTTTAGATGCTGTGTTTCGGGAAGAATTAAGGGGAGACATAGAGAATATTTTGCATTAAACACCAGGTCTGTATCCACTCAGGCATCATTAGGGAGGCCTTTAAGGTCATAATACGTGGGAAGTGTATAGCCCAACAGCCGGGGTTCTGAAATCAATTAGACTATCTCTCGCAAAGTTAGAAACTAACATCAGGGACACCGAACTACAATACTATACCACCAAAAATTCGAGTCTGTTGGCTACACTTAGGGGAAAAGTCATAGAGTACGAAGAGGAGGCACACAGGGAGGTGACATTTTTGGGCAAATACGCCCAAGCCAGAAGGTATGGCGAAGGAGATAGGCCAGGAAAAACCCTCGCTACTATGCTCCGTTAGCCGCGCAATGCTATGTATATAACAGAAATCTTAGATGAAAATAGCGTCCCAATCAGGGGCACTCAGGAAATACTAGATCAATTTACGCAATTTTATACTACTTTATATTCCTCCACCTCCTCGTCGCTCCCAGAAGACCTACAGGCTTACCTTGACTCCATCGAACTGCTGTGGCTGGAGCAGGCACACAGGGCCTATCTAGATGAGCCCTTCACCGCTGATGATATTATACAGGGCCTTAACAGTCCACCCTCCGACAAAGCTCCGGGCTCAGATGGGCTTACCACAGCCTTTTATAAATGTTATGCCTCTCTGCTAGCACCCCACCTGTTGACTGTATATGAGGAGGCACAGGAGACCAGGATGCTTCCCTCCACCATGCACGAGGCGATCATACTGACACTACTAAAGCCCGGGAAGCCCCCGAACAAGCGGGACTCGTTTCGGCCCTTATCATTGATAAATGTCAACACCAAAATTTATGCTAAATTGCTAGCAAATAGATTACAACTACTGCTCCCCTTGATAGCCAGGCCAGATCAATCAGGCTTTAACCCTGGAAGATCTACGGCTCATAACCTCCGCATCTTCTTTACTATACTGCACTATCTAGATCCTCACACACAGTCACTGGCGGCACTTTTAGATGCTACCAAAGCTTTTGATTCGCTGGAGTGGGCGTATCTGTTTACTATACTGGCAAGGCTGGGTATCAGTCTGACCTTTTTAAAACGGATTAAACTGCTGTACTCTGCTCCTACAGCCGGACTCCGTTTAAACGGTCTGATCTCACCCCCGTTTCTGATTACTCGGGGCACAAGGCAGGGAAGCCCCCTTCCCCCCTACTTTTCGCCATTGCCATGGAGCCGTTAGCCGCCAGACTTAGGCAGCATCACGCGACCAGGGGGTTGGGGTTTACTACAAGAGGACTGATCATTTTGCTATATGAGGATGACATCACCCTATACATCAACAACCCGGCGGAAAACATACATCCAGTCCTTCGGGAGATTCTTAAATTTGGAGGACTGTCGGGCATTCATATCAACTGGGCGAAATCAATCTTGTTCCCACTGACTGACTACACTACGCCTTTCATGTTAGAGTATCCCCTTAAATGGGCAGATGGCCCTGTACGATATCTAGGGATCTGGCTGAGTCGTAATGTACAGGAACTATGGAACATGAATTATGGACGGGCTGGGCTGGAGGGTAAGATTGCTATGTGGTCAAAACTACCATTGGCTCTGGCGGGGAGAATTGCGGTAGCTAGGATGATCGTATTACCCAAATTCTTATACATGTTCATAAATCTTCCTCTCCCACTCCCTCAAGCCTTTTTTAAAACATTGCGTTCTCTAATGGAATCTCTGGTGTGGACAGGTAAACAGACCCGCGTATCTTGGGAACTCCTGACTCTTTCCCTGGCTCAGGGCGGGCTGGGCGCCCCAGACATCCCGCTATACGCATACTGCACGCAAGCCCAATTTCTCCACTACTGGTTACATCCGACTCCGTTTCAGCCTCATGTAGCGGTGGAGGCAGACAGGGCTGCACCGATCCCTCTCCAAGTAGCACTCTATCAACCATATAGACACCCTCGAAATGAAATAGACACGATTGAGACAATGCATTGGGCTTGGGAGGGTATGTGAAATAGAGCGCAGCTGGAGATACTATGGGCCCCCTCTATACCTCTGGCATATAATCCGCAGGTCCCTCCATTAGAAGACAAAGCGAATGTAGTCCTGGTGAGACAGTTAGGCATGAATACGTTCGCGGACCTCTATCCAGAAGATAAATTCTGCCCCCGCCATCAACTCTGATGGAAACTACACCACGTTTCTCCGAGATGTTCCTGTATCATCATATCCGTGCGACATGTCGCAAACTCCACAGCACTTTTCCCAATCCCCCCCGTACTGCAGGCCCTTGAACACATAATAGCTGGACCTTCGCCAAGCAGGCTCATCACACGGCTGTACACTATAATGCAGAACACATCCCCAGTGACTAAGCCGAAAGCACTAATTGGTTGGAATGCAGAACTGACCCCCTACAGTTACGGGCGAGCAGTGGACGTTCTGCTGTGGCCGATTGCAAATGTTGTCCCCAAATTACAAGTAAAGGCTAATTTACTTCAGGTTTCAGAACGCCTACCCAGTTACATCGGATGGGTCTCCGGCCAGACACCAGGTGCTGGAGGTGCAGCGCTACACCCACAACATTCCTCCATGTGGCGTGGAGCTGCCCTCCCATTGCGAAATATTGGGAAGCCAACTTTAATAAAATATACAACATTTTGGGGATACAAGCTGAACCCACACCATTATTGGGGATACTTGGGTACATGAAAACCACTCCGGCGGGGGCCCGCAGACTTCACGCCATGTTATTGTTATTGGCGAAGCGCAGGATCGCCATGCACTGGGGGAAGACGAATGCCCCATCAGTTAAGGCCTGGATACAAGATGTCACCTTCTGTCAAACCCAGCTGTCTATATTTTGGTAATTAATGCCAGGGGTCTCCAGACCCAGAGATATCTGGGGTCCACTTCTTGAGTGGCTACGCACTCTCCAACCTCACGATGCCAGCTTACCTAATCAGTCAGTTGAAGCTACACACGAATAGCTCCTCAACGCAACTCTGCCTCACTTCGCGGCATATGGGTAGTTGGTGAGGCATGGTATAAATATGCTCATGATGTGTCCGGACTGTACCGGGTACCTTGGGCCTGCGCCCCGGCTGAAACACTGTATCTGGGTCCTTCAGTAGTTAAACGAATGATGCTCTGACCTATGTTTGTTCTGTTGTGGTTGTTGTTGAATTACCAATGTAAAATGTGACACTGTTCGTGCCGCTGCATATTCAGCAAGGAGACAATGTATGTATCATGTTATAAAAATGACAATAAATAAATGGAAAAAAAAAAAGTATTTCTGATGGAACTTTTGCACTTCACGTTATACCATAGCTATTTCTGTTGGGATGATCAGTTCTACTTACAACTCACAGGCACTTCAATGGGCAATTGTGCAGCTCCATCATATGCACAAATTTGAAATAGATCATATTCTTGCAAAGAACACTTGGAAAAACAATGCAATTTTATTTGTCAGATACATTGATGACATTTTTACAGTATGGAAAGGGCCGAAGAACGAATTTACATTGGCGTTGAAGGACTTGAACACAGTGAATGAAAGAATACAATTCACTTATGATATCAGCGACACCAAAATCACTTTTTTGGATGTTCTCATCTCCAAAGTGAACTACAAATTTGAAACGAATGTACAGAAAGGAAACAGATCGTAACAACTTGCTTCGTTATATTAGCTTTCATCAAAATTCATTGAAAAACCACTTACCTTATTCTCAATTATTAAGGGTTAAAAGAATCATTCCCAATCCTGATGTATTGGTTGAACAAGTCAGAAATATGACAGAAAAATCCAAAAACAGAGGATATCCAACAATGATTTTAGAGAAAGCCAGAGAATGTTGCGCCAACAAAACACGACAAGAATTATTGGCTCCTACATATAAGAAAGAACAAAGCAAGAGAATGGTTTTGATATCTAAATGTGATATCTAAACTTTTAACTATGAGTATGCAATTCAGGCGAATAATTTTAAAATATTGGCCAATGTTGCAAATTGAACCTGATTTTAGGGGGATATTTTCAGAACGACCATTGTTTGCCTTTGAAAGAGGCAAGATCGTGCAAGAAATACTCACACGAAAACCTCTACAGACCTCAAATCAGACATACAAAGGCACCATCCCTTGTTACAATTGCAACAATTGCAACAGCATCATCAGAGGCGCGTGGATTTGCCATCCTAGGAAAGGAAATACAATTGCACTAAAAACCAGAGCTAACTGTGACTCCATGAATGTGGTGTACCTTCTTAAGTGTCCATGCGGATTGGCCTACATTGGAAAAACAGAAAGAAAAATGAAAACAAGATTTAACAAACACAAAAGTAACGTACGAACAAGACATTTTAAATCTGTAATAGCGGCCCATTTTTGGGAATTTGGTCATAACAACTGCCAACTCAAATTTATGATTTTGGGAACTGTGGATTTAAAAGAGGGTAGAGACAACCACAAATACCTTCTCCATAGAGAGAACTACTGGATTAAAAGATTGGATACTCTCATGCCCATTGGTTTAAACGACAGGATGGAATTCAGCTGTTATCTTTAACTCTCTTGAAATGTTCTCAATGTATCACCAGAGTTCATGAATCCTCTTGGGGGGCTGATTAACAGTTCCATGGATCCATTACACTTCAAAAGGGCCCCTGCTTGTTTCAAGTACTTTGATCTTTTACTCGTTTTGAGTTGAATTCAGTGTACATTACTATAATTATTTCACTTATTTTGTGACTGAATTGGGCTGTATTTTCTTCTAATTCAAATCTTAATAGCCAATGTTGTTTCTGTTCAGCATGCATTATACTACACCTTTTACTAACACCAGTCCGCGTTAAGATGGCCGCCATGATTTACGAGTGTCTCACTTTTAGGTTTAGCTGACCTTGTACACTTAAAGGCTTTTGGGTAATTCTTCGGTCGACAATTGACGGAAGGAAACAGTACACGCGTCTCCACTGACGAAAGAGCTTTGTAAGTTCACATCAGTGCACACAGGATTACTTTAGTAGAACACTCGGTGTATTTTCACCGGGCTTCAGGATGTGCGTAGCTAATACGAACTTGCACGGCATTTTACCGTGCTTCATGTTTGCATTCAACTTTTTATCATTTAATACACGCCTAACCGATACATGTTACACACATGGAATACCCGGCTTTTGAACTGGACAATGTGGCACTTCCATTTAACAAGCACATGAACCGTTTTGTTTACGAGGGTCACATAGATGTTCTTTTGCATAGTATTTTCACTAATTATTTTATTTAAAGATGAGCCTGATGCACTAGCACTAACATAGTTGGCTTTAGTTGGCACATTAGCAATGTTATATACACTGCTTCTTTGAGCGGAACTAACGGTCTGAGCATTATCAAGACAGCACGGAGGTCACAATTTGTGTGACTTGTTTCTGGATTCGCCTGATAACATGGTTATTTTTTGTATGATTTAGACCACTTAGTTGGAGGTCGCTCACAGTGGCATTTATTTCTAGGGTTGAAGTGTGAAATGGCTCGATACTAATACTTGCTATCACTATTTTTGTTTTGCTGGTTGCTGGCAATTTTTGTGACCTTTATATATTACATTTCCTTGCAGACTTGTTATCCTGACGAAGGGCTAATCTGGCCTGAAATGCATCGGGATGGGATGATTTACATTGTTCATAAGCAAACTCTTTAATTTTGGAAGACTGCACTAAGAAAGATATATGATTGAATGTTGGGAAGATTGAAGGTTACCCAAAACAACTAATTGAAAGTTTATTCAATAAATTCATTGTTGAAACTTGATTTATGAATGGGGAAGAATATTTATAAACATCACAGAATCCCAGTGTATTGGGACATATCATAGTTTCAGAGTAACCACATGTCTGCAATTCTCAGGTAAGTTTGATGCCTGAGGATCTTCGTCTCCAGACATAATACAAAAAATAAACTACAGAGCAGGTAACACAGTGGGAAATATATCCTTTTAAGAGTTCAAGCTTGAACAGCTTACAGCCAATACATAAGAGTTACCTACTCTTAGGAGGTAAGTAGGAGTCTCTGAGAAGGCACGGTAGAACTACTCAGGCGATCCATTAAATAAGAAGCCAATCAATGTTGGTGGCGCCATGTCGTGTAATTTCCACCATACGGTGGGAACTGCGTGTTTGTGGACAGCATAACCGATCGGATGGGTCCAGACTTATCCCATGCACCTCCTCAGGATTTGTCGTCCTATAGGCCAGCTGGCTCACAGTGCCACCATAAGTACCTACACCTCAGGGGTCTCCATATTCTAACATGAGCAGGCATGGTGGGGGGGTGGATATGTTTGATACTCCTCCACAAGGTGGCCTATAGGACTCCTACAATATAGACTCACCAGGGGACATAAAGCCAGGCCTTTACCCTGCCCACCACTCCCCTCCTGATGACTACATCCATCTGCGAACTGATTAGTAGAGCTGCCTCAATCCATAAGGTGGAACTTCACAGGGAGCCCTTAGAAGAGGACTTTCTTTTCAAAACCCTTTCCTGCACTCACCGCTCCACCCAGTATCTCCCAATGCTCAAGGGCATGCTTTGTCACACCCATGACATTTTTAAAGATCCCGTCATAACTAGGGTTATAACACATAGAGTAGATAAAAAAATATAAGGCTGCCCCATCTGACCCTATATATATTCGTGGTCAGCTACCACCGACTCACTAGTCAACACCTATGCCCACAAACAAGCAAACTCCCAGGCCAGCGGGGATGCCCCACCACCAGTTAGAGTACAAGTGCATAGATGCGGCAGGGAAAAGGGTGGCATGCAATCAGCCAGCCACTGGGGTTTTGCAAATGCCATGGGCCTCCTTGCAAGATTTGACTGTGTCCTCTGGGACGAAATGGAGGAGCTTCTCCAATGCCTCCCTGAGGAGCACAGGAATTGTGGCCAGTAAATAGTATCAGAGGGCATGCTCATTTCTAATACTTCCATTTGCTGCGCCCTGGACTCAGCTGGCACTGCGGCTTGGGGGTGAATACTAATATTCCCGTCTGCCGACATGCATGGCTACGTATTTCTGGCTTTAAGCCGGAAGTTCAGCAAAATCTGCCGAACATGTATTTGGTCTGGATCACCTTTTTGGCCCACAGGTGAACCAAACTCTAGAAGAAATAAAAAAGTATATGGAGACAGCAAAAGCAATGGGGGCACTTCAAATACTAGCTCCTCGTAGTTCCTTTCACCACACATCCTACCGTGGAGGTTCAAAACCACCTCCTCTGACACCTCCACCTCTTACCTGCGCACCCAGGGCCAGCAATCCGCTTCCAGGGATTATTTTACAGGGTCCTATTGTAGCAACAACTCCAGAGACAGAGGCAAGGGTAGCTCCCCAAAGAGAGCTACACCGGCCACCAAACTCTAACTTGCCTCTTCTTCCTCCCGATCACAAAACCTCTGTCGGGGGACGCCCACAAGGGTTTTTTCCCCAATGAACACCCTCACCTCAGACCAGTGGGTGTTGGATAGTATCCAACATGGTTATTGTCTGAAGATCACTTCCACGCCTCCAACCATTCCACTTCGCAAACACAGACTATTAGCGGGACATCAAACACTACTCAAAGAGGAGGTGAAAGCCCTCCTTCTCGAAGGAGCTATAGAACCCATCGCCAACCATCAGCAAGGTAGAGGAGTGTACTCACTAAACTTCCTCATACCCCAAAAAGACAGGTCTCTCTGGCCCATTTTGGGCCTTAGGCCCCTAAACGAATACATCCTATAAGAGCACTTAAACATGGTAACTCTTCAGGATACTATCCCACTTCTCCAGCAAGGTGACTTTAAAATTGCGCTAGACCTAAAGGATGCCTACTTCCACATTCCAATACATCCGGCTCATCGCCGATATCTCAGGTTAGTGGTTTGCAGAAGGCACTACCAGTTCAAAGTCCTCCCCTTTAGGGTCACTACTGCACCTCAGGTACTCACCAAATGCCCTGCGGTGGGAGCCGCCCATCTCCGTAGACATGGCATTTATAATTTCACATATCTGGACGATTGGCTCATCAAAGCTGCCACCAGTCAGCAGTGCTAAAAACACATGCAAGCCACAATAGATCTGCTTTATAGATTGGGGTTTACCCTCAACACCACCAAATCCCACCTCTAACCCCTACAGATCCAGCCTTACTAAGGGCTATTCTCAAGACAGAGGTAAGCTTAACCTATCCCAAATCTGCATCAATCCAGTCTTTTCAAGCGCTAATTTGCATGTTCCAACCAGATCAATAACTTACAGTCAGGACGGTTGTGCGTCTCTTAGGCATGATGGCCTCCTGCATAGCCATAGTACCTCATGCAAGGCTTCACATGCATCTGTCTCAGGAATGTTTAGCGCAACAGTGGTGTCTGACTGAGGGTCATTGGGACGATCTAGTGTTGATCGGCTGCCGCAGTCTTCACTCTCTGCAGTGTTGTGACACCAACAACCTGTTGCAGTGGCGGCCTTTCCTCGGCCCTGTTCCGCAGGCAGACCATTGTTACAACGGACACCTCACTCTTGGGGTGGGGCACACATTTGCAGAATCTGACTGTACAGGTTCTGTGGGAGACAAAATACCAGGTCCCCACATCCAGTAGTGGCTGGTGTCATTGAAGTGGGGATAAGGTTGCGGGGGGACGACGGACAACAAATAAAATACAAAAATACATTTAAAAAAATAACTTTCCTGCAGCCAGCTGCATCACACTCTTTTTCTCCAGTCCACTGCAGGCACTGAATTTGTGCTCTCAGTGAGACTCGGAGCCTGTGCCTGCTGTCTCCAACCCGGCAACGCAGCTCGGGTTGGAGACAGCTTCAGTGCACATGTCGGTTTGGCCATCCTGAGACGACCGGCCAAACCCACATGAGCACTGATACCTTTGCATACCATTTCCTTCCAGTGACTGTCATCCCCCTGGCCCCGCACCCAAAGTCTCGACAGAGAAAGGAAAAATAAATTGATAATAAAACGTGTTTATTACTGTGTAATTTTTCTTTTCCTGTTGTTTTGAGGCAGCTGGCAGGGGGGCAACGCTCCTCCGCCATAGCGGAGGAGCCGCCACTGCTTTTCAGTGTCAAGTGCCACCATCACAGAAGTCAGGTAATTTTTTTTTATGGTTTTCGAGGCAATTCTTTTCTTGTTTTGTTCCCTCAGGTGATGAATTACCTTTCCACTTGCCCATATTTAATATTAGGAGAATCACGAGAACGAACAAGAGTTCAAGGCATGAAGTCACTTGTCAAGAGCTTCAGCTATGGTGGCCTTTCAGTAACAATTCTTTTAGTTTTATCAAAATTATTATTTTTTTCCACCAAACTGTGGTGACTTTCTAATCTGTCATTAGATTATTTTGGGCTAGTATCTGGTATATTCTTTGAATATACATAATGTTGAAAATGGTACTCTACGTGGCTTTATTTTGCTGATTATTTTACGAAATCTCTTAGAATGCAGTCTCATTGAAGCTGCATGTCTACATTTACTTTCCTGGCACTCTTGTAGATATTCTCGTTCAGCAGTAATGCAGGCTGTTATGTCGAAGTAGTGTTTTTCATTCTTGTGCCATTGGTGTTCTGATGAGGTACGTTTCTGTGTTGAGCACATGACCGACAAACTGATGTGGCCTGATGGAAGTAGTGGGACGCTGAGACGTTTACAAGCCCTGGCTGGCGATATGTTTTCAGCCCTAATGGAGAACAGTGAAGGGTGTTTGTGCTCCAGCTAATTTACGTAGTCTGAGCTCTTGCAACTAAGACCCACACTTTTGGTTTCCCTCAATAAGTCTAAATTTAAGAGCTTAAAATCGCTTTTGCGACATGTACCTAGTCTAAATTTAAATGGCAAGCATTATATTTTGATAGTGTAAATGACGTTTTTGGGCTTAAACAGTAGTCGGAGTCAAAATAACTCATGGTGGTGTCGACCCAGAATGCACCACCTTCGGGCTCTTCATACAGTTTAGTAATTTTTTTTACTGCTTTGGCTCACAACCTGGTATTATTGACGTATGTCTTAACATTTATATTGTGTAAACTGGTACTACTTTTAAGCTCGTTACCTCTCTCTACCCTATGTTCCAACACCACTAGAGTTCCCCATCAACACTCTTCTATGGTAACGGAATCCCATTTGGACATGATGTCATTGATATCTGAATTGAATAACTTCCATCCCTACTAACCGCAGCGTTTTGGAAAGAAACCTAGAACAGATCAAATTCCGATATTTCCAACTCAATTACAAATACTTGAATTGATGATGTTAGTCTCCTCTTGTTTTCCTTTCTTTTTCCTCAGTTATAAACGTGACCTATCTTTGTTGCTAAAGAAAGGTTGTAATCTAGCAGAGTATGTCATCTTCAATATTGACACATTTAGGAAACCTACAGCCTGAATGAGTCTGCATGCCGAGGTACTGAATGGCACTAATAGATTGTTCTACCGTTGTCATGGTCCCCAGGTTAATCCAACAGAACACGTGGCAGCTCTTGCAGTTGCTCCTGCATGCTGGCAGGTGGCGCCTTCGGCCTCTGCACTTACCTAAGCCTCCGGACACTAAATCACAGACCCGCATAGAGGCACCACCCCTGCGTGTGACATCATTTCCTCTTTTTCCACATCCTTCAATGTGGATCCAGTGCTAGGCTCCTTCGATTTTCTACTTTGAAGTTTTTTGCTAAAATTCTGTAACGGTGTTGACAGATATGGTCTCGAAAACTAGAGTTTAAACCACGCCCCTTGCAAGCAGATGTCTGTCACAGACACGTTCGACATCTCTTTTTGATGCTATAGCACCAAGCACGACTCAAAGTTCTGTGACATATGGTGCCTTCTACACCCGAAGGCCATTAAGATGTGAGAAGCCAAACTCTATGTCACCTAACACAAGAAAATGGTCGGTCCTGCTCCAAGTCCTGTTCTCCATCGTCTGGTAAATCCTCCAAGGTGAAGTTGTTAGACTTAGACAAAAGACATAAAGTTCAAACTGAATTTTTGCCTCCTTGACACTCCATTTTCAAGAAGGGATCTATCTCATAGTCTGCACTCAAAAGGCTCAACACTTGCCTTGACATCTGTTTCGGATCCAAGTCGGTTTCTGGAGTTGATGAACCCCAAGTTCCCCAGGACATTGTTAATTCTGCAGCAAATTGTGGCCTTCTTCAGGCTAATTCTGATCCTGCTCATGTGCCTTCCCTTTCGGCTCTATGAACTTGCTGGGACCTCCAGCGAGCTTCATCCAAAGCCCACTGACCCCCTGCACGCCCCGCGCTGCAGCTGGCCTCCAATCCCTCGCCGCAGGCTCTACCAGTAGTTTCTTTGTCAGTAACGCCCCAGCGGCTCTGGTACCAGACTCTGCTCTGACAGATTGTAAAACTGGCTTTGGCCCCTTGCCGAACTGTCCTATAAGTAAGGATCATCTTCAATTTAAGGAAGACTCCTATCCTCTTACTCCAAGGTAGTATTTCACAAGGCTGGCTCTCCTCTTTAGCTCTAACTCAAGGGTTTGAGCAGGTTTTTAGAAGGCTTACATATTTCCTCCTGCTCCCTTCATTATGCGGTAGTGGGTTCTGGATTTAGTGCTCCATTTCCTGATGTGTGCTCCTTTTGAGCCTTTGTATAATTGTTCCTTGAAGTTCCTAACTTAGAAGACTGTGTTTCTCATTTCAATCACTTCTGCACCTCATTAAACTAAGGTGCAGGCATCGTATATCCAGTCTACGTACACTGCCTTCTTAACCTGGTACTAAAGACTTGTGCATTCTTTCTTCCAATAGTGGTGTAACCCTTCCATGTGGGGCATCATGCTACCCATGTTCTTCTTGCCACCGCATCACCTTGAGGAGGAGAGGCCACTGGTTGGATCCAGGGTAGCCCTTATCTTCTACATTAATAGGACTAAGAATTATTGGGTGGGTGATCAGCTGTTTGTTGAAATACAAAGGGGAAGGCAGTTAAAAAAAACGACTTTGGTATCAAGGTGATGAATCTGCGGTTAGAAGAATCCATCAGAGGGGGGGCGGCTTGGCACTGGGAGGATGGCCATGCTGTAACTCGACTCTGCTGCCGAAATCATAATCATCCCTCATCTGCTCGCTAATCCGACAACCCTTGTTGGCAGCTGCTCCCCCTGTAACAGGGAAAGAGCTCTGAAGGTGCAAGGCCCTGTAAAGTGCACCAAACTCGATGGTGATGGGTCTGTAGAGGCATCAAGGTGATAGCGCTAGGTTTGCGGCCTAGTAGTGAGGGTTGCGGGAGCCCTGCAGCAGCGCTCATGTGAGGGAGACCCTTGAGACGGACACAGGTGACCTGAGACTCAGCCGGCGGCTCAGCGAAGAGAAAGGTTGGGCCAGCTCTCCCAAGACGTAGTGCGGCAAAGACGCCCGGGAGCTGTGCTGAGAGCAGCCGCCAGGGGGCCTAACTTAGAGGAGCTGCGGCAGACAGAAGAGCTCCGCACACGGCAAGGGACCAGGAGTGAAGCCAAGGCCCGTATGCAAATGCAGCGGGAGTGGGGCTTCAACAGGGGTCACCCCCGTGAGACCTCCAGTGAAATTGGCCAGGTAGGCCTATATGCTACCTACCTATTGGGCCTGGTCCTTGCCGCACAGTCTTGCCGGGCAATGGTGGCTCTGGTTGGGCAAGCTGCTTTCAAAGAGACATCACGTTGGCCCCCCTGGGGGTCCAGGTGTTGCAGGGGGAGGTGCCGTCCCTGGGTGCATAATTTGGAGGGGGAAGGGCCCTTGTAGGAAATTGGGTTTCTGTTGCAGTAGTCTCCCCACTTTTTGTCTGATGCAACTTTGACTGAAGAGCACTGGGTTCCTGTTAAATAGGTCTCCAGTGCCAGTGTTCTTTCCCCAAAACAAGACAACTGGTCATTTGAACCCCAAGTGACCAGGCCTTTAGCACCTCTGTAAGTCCCTAGTAAGTAGTACCTCTGGTACCTAGGCCATAGATACTAAAGAAGGTCCCTAAGAGCTGTGGCACTCTAAGGGACCCAGCACCAAACTCATACAGACTGCCACTGCAGGCTGCTTGACAAGGTGCTCTAAAAAGTGAATACACAACATGCTACACACCTGTGTGCCAGGTCCCCTAACACTGCATGTAATATTTGTAAGTCACCCCTACAGCAGGCCTTACAGCCCTAAGGTAGGGTGCATTATATTACATGTGTGGATATATCTGCATGAGCAGATATGCGCCTGTGTTGGCTAGTTCAACTACTGCCAGTACAAGTGACCAGGGAAGCCATGTTAAGTACTTGTGCTGGACACTGGTCAAAAACGAGTTCCCCAGCTACATGATGGATTCACTGAAACTAGAGATGTTTGGTATCAAACATCTCATATTAATAAACCCACACTGATTCCAGGGATGGATTTATTAATACATGCTCCCAGTGGGCACCTTAGAGGTACCCCCTGCAAACCTACCAACTAGTGTGCTGACTGACTGGTCCTAGCCAGCCTGCCATCACAGATGAGTTTCTGACCCCCAGGGGTGAGGGCCTTTGCTCTCAGGGAATCAGAAACAAAGCCTGCACAGGCAGAGGGTGTTTACACCCCTTCCCACAGGACGACCTGCAAATTTGCATTCCAAGGCAGGGAGCTTCAAAGAGCCCAATGACTAAGGTATGCAAATATGGCTTCTCTCACAGGAGCGGATGCCGACCCCCCCTGTCCAGGGCCCATTTGGCACCTACACAGGCAGCAAAATTAGTAGTCAGATAGGCGTAGTCACCTTGAGGCTAGTTCCAACCCTAAGGTGGGCTACCTGGAGTGAATACGAAAATTGTTTGCTGTTCCCGATGATTGCACCAAAGTCGTCTCATCCCATAAGCTGCTGTACATCCAAAGGTCTGGGAGGACCTGATCTGGGAGGACTACCAGTGCTTCTGTCAAGATTCAGGAACTCCCGTGGAGCAGCAGAGCTGCTTCCCTGCACCCGGCAAGTACCAAAAAAAGAACTGTGAAGACTCCGGACCGTGTTGCAGCAATCCCGAGTTGAAGTAGGCCAACGGTGCCAGCATGTTCCCCAAGCCCTCCAGAGAAGAAGCCCATCTTGGGTTTGCCAGGAGGGGATTCCTCAACGCCTCTTGCAGCCTCTTTGTGCAGCCCTCCCTGACTGCGAGTGACTGTGAAAAACCTGATGCCTCAGGACACCTCTGCACCCATCGCCGATGGCCCGAGTGGAAGTGGACCAAAGGTGTCCCCACATCCCCAGGCATCGTGAGACCTGATCGCCCTTGTTGTTTCAGCCTGACTGGTTTCCCAGTCTATACCTGCAGCCTCTTTCCAACCAGACCGATCCCCTTTGACTAACATATTGGGCACCCGATGATGTAACACCCCTCTGCACCCGGATGCCCCAGAGCCTACAAAGGTGACGTGTTGGTGCTGCTTTGGAGCTTGCCCCATACTTACCTTAAGTACAGGAGATTGGTCCAGTAAGGCGCCGTGAAGTGCCCGAATGCAGTACATGTTTTTCCCCCATAGGATAACATTGGGCCCCCGATGCTGAAATACACCTCTGCACCCAGACGCCCCAGAGCCTCCCAAGGTGACCTGTTGGTTGTCACATGGGGCCCAGCCAACGCTAATATTGGATGATTTATTTAACCGTGTGGTGAAGCTGACTAACGCTGCTCACGTTTTTTCATCTACAAAAGATAGCTCATTGCTTTGTGGCCCTGTCATGACTTGATGAAATGCATTTAAAAGTGCTCTTATCTATATCTATATATTGGCAGTGTGCATCTGTTACACATGCTACAGGAATTGTCAGCCCCTTCTTCCCCTCACAGGGTGCCCGGCTGGACCCCATGTGAGTAATCACCTTCTTCTTTTTTCCCTCACGTGACTGGTGTGCACATTACCCTTCTGACAGTTCATTACCTATTTTACTCAAGGTGTCCCTTACTGATGAGACCCCTTATTGAATGTGGGGTCGGAACGCCGTCGACATGCATTCAAACGAACCATTTTCTTAGACCTCACTAATGTTCTAGAAGGCTATGAACAACAATTATGTATTGACAATAGAGAATGAATGAGCAACGGCGGATCTGAGTAACCGCACCTCCCTGCTTTATTCCTTTTCTTGTTTAAGAAATTGTAATGGATAGTATGATTGGGTGTGCACATACAGCTCCTGCACCTGCCGTTGTTGGATGCCAGCTGCCAAGCAGAGAGAAAACTGTGAAAATAGTGGAGCGGTGCAGTACCAAAGAGTTTTCTTCAATAAATCCAAATGTTCATTTTGTATAGTGGTTTATCAATCCTTTATTTTCAATATCAAAGTGTGCAAATTCCAGCCAACGCGTTTCGTTCATACATAAAATGAACTTCTTCAGGGCAAATGGTGATGTGAAGAAGACGCAGGAACACAGAGGCAATGAAGAGCCCTTGATCTGAGATATTTCAAATTCCTGCTGTCGACGCACAAGTATTTAAATTTTAAAGGCTACCATGATAAGTGCCTGAAGGTTGTATCTCTGGGGACACAGTCCTGTTATTATCGTCCGGTCGGCAGTCAGAAATATCTCAGATCAAGGGCTCTTCATTGCCTCTGTGTTCCTGCGTCTTCTTCACATCACCATTTGCCCTGAAAAAGTTCATTTTATGTATGAACGAAACGCGTTGGCTGGAATTTGCACACTTTGATATTGAAAATAAAGGATTGATAAACCACTATACAAAATGAACATTTGGATTTATTGAAGAAAACTCTTTGGTAGTGCACCGCTCCACTATTTTCACAACAATTATGTATTGAACAATGGTCGTTTTTGTTGATTATGAAACCTCAATGTTTGTTACAAATTGTCTCTCTGGTTGTATAGTTTCTAAGTTCACTTGTGACACTGAGCACTTTTTCAGCTGTATTACAATATAAATATACTATTTGCACTAACAATATTTGGCCCCTATATTGTGGTCTGTGTAATTGGTCTTCTCTCTCAGCATTCATGTACCAATAGTAATTGCCATTGTGCACAGTTAGTATCAAGTATCCTGTACATTGTCCACATGAACCGTTGTCTCTCCGTTACACAATAACATAGTCAAGCACCTCCTGGAGATGTTCCAAGTGGCCTTGGAGCGGGGGGAACTGCCGTTAGACCAATGCATGGCAACCATAGTGGTGATTCCTAAGAAGAATAAGACTCCGACAGATTGTACATCCTACAGACCCATCTCCGTGCTCAATGTTGAGGCCAAAATCCTGGGCAAGGAGGTGAGTGACTAGGCTCCGGAGAGTGATCACCGCAGTGATTCACCCAGACCAATTCAGATTCATGCTACATAGTGGCACCAGACTCAACCTGAGACGTCTATACGGGATGCTTCATATGACGCAGGATGCTGACACTGACCCAGCAATGGTGATGTCATTAGATGCATGAATGGCATTTGATAGCATTGAATGGACCTACTTATTTGCAGTTCTCGAACTTCTTGACTTTGGCCTGAAATATTGTGGTTGTGTCAAGCTCCTGTACGTCCGACACATGGTGATGGTGAAGAACACACTGCTGCAGCCCTTTGAACTTCAAAAAGGGACATGTCAGGACCGTCTGTTATCCCTGATGGTTTTTGAGCTGACCCTTGGCAGCCTGGGTGCGTCAGGACCCTCTGATACAGGGTGTGGTTAGCCGGGGGTCTGGGAGGAACGCATATCCTTATATATGGATGATGTATTACTGTATCTCTCACAGCCCGCCCTGTCAATTGACCGTGTGCTGCAGTTATGTTGTATTTTTGAAGTCCATGTGGGCTACCGCATCAATTGGGATAAATCATGCATTTTCCTACTGTGGGGAGGAGTATCATATCCCTTTAGCGCTTGATGGTCTAACCTACTTAGGTATATATGTCACTCATGAGGGCGCAGAGTTTATGAAAAAGAACGTTTATGATCTCCTAGCCCAGTTCTGCTGCAACATTATTCATTGGAGGTCTCTGCCTCTATCTTGGATGGGCAAGGGTGCCCTCTACAAGACGATGGCACTGCTATGATTTTTGTACGCTCTTCAGAACACATCGTTCCAGATACCCCAGGCCTTTTTTCGCAGTGTAGATCAAGAAGTCCGTCTGCTGCTTTGGAACGGTGCTGGGTCCCCGATAGCTCTTCATAAGCTCCAAAAGGGGTGTATAATGGCAGTCTGGCCATCCCAGATCTACTCAAATACAATTGGGCTACCCAATTAATTGTGATAAATGACTGGGTTTATGCGAACCAACAAGATCCAGCGATACGAGTTGACACAGACGCAATGGGACCGAGGAGCTGTCCTGCACTACTATATAGGCGGGGGTGGAGAGACAGACTCCCAACCCATACCCAGAGGGGGGTTGATGTATGGACATAGGCAACAACATTTATGGGATGGGCTGGAATATTGACGGAACAGGCCCCCTTCTGGGTCAGCGACCTTCTTAAAGAAGTGGGGGCATTAAAGGGATTCTCTAAGTGGAATCTCCTGGGCTTAGACCGTCTTGGACACTTAATGAGGGGATCCACCCTCTTCTTGTTTGAGGCATTAAAAAGGGAGTACAGCCTGGTGGACACAGAGTGCTATCGATATCTGCAGGTGACACACACTTAGGGTACACATATCAGGGGAAGAGGAAGTGGCAGAGTCGGTGCCTCTGGAGGATAGACTTTTCTTAGATCCAATGCAGGAGAAAGCTATCTCCCTCAGCTACAAAAAGATCTAAAACAATACTACTGATAGCCTAGGTGGGTTGTGCCACTAATGGAGTACGGCCCTTGGGGAATTCGTTGATGATGAGTGGGCAGAGGCTTTGCAGGGACCGCGGCTCATTGCAATATGCATAGGGTTTACACTTGTACAGCTCCATATATTACACAAATCCTACTACACTAGGACGCTGATGCACAGAGTTGGGAAGGGAAGCTGCAGCCAGAAGGGCACCTTTCTTTATACCATATGGAGTTGTCCTGCAATACAGACATATTGGGAGAAGGTAATGAAGGTGATGTCTGCGGTTCTTAGTCTGAGAGACTCTGAGGATGCCACATGGCTTCTTTTGCACGTACATGTGGACCTATATTGGCCCAAATACCCGAGGCTGTGCTTGATGGTAGGAGCAGGGATTGCAAAGCGAAATGTTGCTCAGACCTGGGGATCACCTTTGGCTCCAATAGTTGCCGATGCGGGTGCGGGACTTAGACTGGTGCCAACAGAAGGAAAAGGTGGTCTATTAGAGTAGGGGGTGCCCCCACAAATGGAAAAGGTTGTGGGGAAGCTGGACTGAATTTTGCCGGCATGGGGGGCTCCAAATGTAGGTGGCATGGGGTGAAAGCACTGACTGCCCCAAGTAGATGGCTGGGACTATGTATATATGTCAATCTGTATGGCTCCCATTTCCTGGTGGATACCAACTACATAACAAAGTACAATGCCTCTCTTCTGTACTGGACTATTGCACTCTGGTGATTTGCTATGAAATAAACGTAAAGTGTTTAAAATAAAAAAAGTATCCATCAGAAGAATAAGTTAATTTCCTTTGGTATCACTCTTTCTAGTGGATACTCTTAACTGCAAATTAGTCACCGACCACCCTCCTTCCTGTTCTGTCAAATCGATTTTTAGGAGTTAAACAGGTTTGAAGCTAGATTTTGCACAGTGTCGCTATTCTCTATCTACCAGTTATGCTTCATCTCTGAGGGTGCAAAGATGACCAATCAATAAGCTGATGTCAGTGCACAGAGGTGGCACCTATATGAGGCTCTGTCATCTTGTTCGCAGTTGTGATGGAAGCTTATGGCACCAGCTGCTGACACACAGCAGCTATTGCAAGAGTTTTTCAGATCCATTCTGGTGTCTGGGTAGATTCACAAGGTGAGGAAGCTCTGATTTGATGGAGTATCCACCAGAAAGAGCATTAGAGAAGGTAAGTAAGTTACTTGCTTAAACAGCTATCCTAACACTCACCCAACACAGTCCAGATTTCCAGCAGATGGATACAGCACCCAATGCTTCCAATCAATTCCCACATTTGCAAATTAGGCAGACTCTGTGAAAGCACATAAGCACTTTGGGTACACCTTCAGCCACACCTTACAAAACTATAACACATCCAGTTGTCAGCACATCTACTACAACTCACAAACATCACCAGACTCCGTTCAGTGATGGAATCCTTGAAACCAGGCCAAGAAGATTCTATTGATTTCTGATGAAAAATTATTATATGTAAACCACTTTTTATGTTGTGGAACTGTTGCCTTGAATTCTACACCTTGAAATACTTTTTGGGGGGAAGGCGTCCCTTCTCCCCTCCCTGCACCACTGCTCTTTCTAACAGGAAACATTTTAACAGCCTTCTCTGCCGCCAACATTTAAAAAAATAAATTAATATAGGAGGCTTTTATGTCCACTATCCCACCTTTATACTTCTCTTCTTAGGTCTGGCTTCACACCCAGTGTGATCAACCCAAAAAATAGCTTTCAGAAGTCCTACACAGAGGGACTTCGACTCCACTCACATTTGGTGGACAGGATGTGTTGATTGGTCAGCTGTTGTCTGTTTCCACAGAAAAAGTGCTTCCCCACTACGCAACTATGATTATTTTGTATGTTTATCCAGATGCATGAGTCAGCAACAAACTATCAAGCTTACAATGCTATGGAGCTTGAACTTTCATGGACCCACGTGTCACTGTTACATAATTTACGGTGTTTTTTTCTGACAACGGCACAGATCTCCTTCCCTTTTCATCATTAGCTTTAGACTTCAGTCCACAGTTGTGTGTTTAAGAGCAGTATGGGATGGCCAGGGTTACAGTAATCCACATGTATTTTTAGGTGTGCCATGACAGCGCAGCTGTCGTGTGACCTTATGGGATGGACAAAAAAGAGCTTTCAGAGTACTTCAGAGAGTATGCATCACCCACATGTTTGCGTAGATTATTTGATTGGGTCAAATTGTGTGCTTCCACTAAAAAGAGTGTTTGTCCCCCTATGTTCCTACCCGAGCGCTGAGATCAGCTAACTGTTTACCTTGCCTAGGTTTCGCAGAGCTCGTATTAAGGGGCATTCTTTTTCCGTTTTAGGGCCAAAACTCTGGAATTCTATTCCGGTAGCTCTCAGAACCTGTAACTCATTGCTTCATTTCTGTAAGAACCAAAAAACCATGCTCTTCAACTGACGCCCTGACTGAGCCCTTGTCACCTTGGGTAATCTTCTTGCTGTGTCACTTGCCACTGTCTGCCTCCAGCGCTGGGAGATCCTTTTGGGTAGCTGCGTGCTCTATAAGTTTCTTAAATAAATAAATATTGCACTTTTTGGCTTGTGACAAAACCCTATACAGCATGACTGAAATGTTGGCAAATGAAAGATCATGGCTATAGACCTGACCTGTTTATTATGCAAGTTTATGAAAAAGGCAGTAGGCCTGATGTATTTAGTGTGAAAGCATTTACTGAAGTCAATAGACAAATATTATTCTGTATCAACCCCTTCAGTGTGGATGTCGGCCAATGGCTGATGTCCGCACTCCCACCCATTCCTTTGCACCAGAGGTATTCCTTTACTTCATTCTTAGCTCGGGTTCCGTGGGAAGAGTTTGCTGAGCAGTCCAAGGCTTTTTTTTTGTAATGACAATCAGCATGGTGCGCTGATGTCATTACTCTTAAAAGTGAAAGTAAAATGAGCCAAACGTCTTGTTTTACTTTCACTGAATCAGGGCTCTGGTAAATATCTTAGCACCCCCATTACTGATTGTGTTGGGGGAAGTATCACCAGGAATGTGGGGGAGTTGCCCCTTAGGCAAGGACTTGTGCTACCCCTGAACCTCGGAAAAAGGTAGATCTTTCTGCTGCCCCAGGTGGTGGATGGGGGTGATTACCCCCAATCTCCCCTGGGGTGTCAGAAAGCCCACTAGATAACAGGGAGAGGTAGAAAAAAACATAGGGTTAGGGGCTACCCTCCACGGGCATGGTCATGCCCCTGCCCTCACCCCAAAGAGAGTGTGTGAGGAAATGTCTCTTTTTGTTTGGTCAGCCCCAAGATTTTTTGACTCATGCTGCTTCACGACTCTGAAAGTGCACTGAGGCCTGCTAACCAGAGTCGGTGCCCTCCCCTGACCCCAAAACGTGTATGTTGCATTGGTTATACCCAATTGGCATAGGCTAACTTAACTGTAAGTGCCTAGTATATGGTACGCAGGGCGTATAAGACAGAGAGGAACCCACGGGATTACAGCACTATTTGTGCTACCCTGTGTGTGACACAATGCAAAACGAGCCTCCCAGTCCACCATTGCAAACTGGAAGAGCAGTTTTAAACTCCCAGCCCAACTTTGCCATTTAAGGCAATGTTAAATCCAAACCTTCCTCTGCAATATGTGTAAGTCACCCATATGGCAGGCCTACCGAGGCCTAAGGCAAGGTGCAACATATTTCATGTATTTTACATGTTCTGGCTGTAAAAAAGTGAAACTGTCATTTTTACTATGGAAAAACTTAGTCGCCACTTTGTCTACTCAAAAAAAGGGGGCCCCTGATAGGAATAAGGTAAAGAGAACAGGGAAATAAGTAATACACTCAAAAACAAACTCTCTACCTGAGTGAATCAAATAGTGCAACGAGTCACTGATTAAGAATCAACTAACAACCCATGCCAAGACATGTGACCAAAACACACAACATTGGGTGTTTAGTATCAAAAGAATGTTTTTATTATTATTTTATCATTTGTTTATTCAACAGTTCTAATTTTTGCATAAATATAGTAAAATGATACACAAAACACATCCCAAACCACACATACTCACCACATCAAGCATTCGAATTCATAACCATACATACTCATACGTCCATTCAAGTCAGGTATTCCGTAATACAAAAATAATAGATAAATAGACATGGACAAAACTCCCGAAGAGAACAATTGCTCAGAGGATGTTATCCTCTTACTACAAAGATTGTCAATGTGGTTAATAAAGAGATTAAAGCAGTGATTCAATGATAATCTATGAAGAGGTCATACATCAATAGATCAGATTGATATCAGTGGCATTATGAAACAAAGCGGGGGGACAAACAGGATTTAATCAAGATGTTCCACGTCATAATTTCAGCGCCGACGCTTTCCGGCATTCCGACCGTCCCAGCTCTTCGCCATCGCGCTTTATCTTGCGCTTTATCTTGCGCAGGAGCCCCACACCAAGGCTTCAGTCTTATGATTGCTGCCATAATTTTATGAAACTGAATTTTCCTTCCGGCTTGCCGATGTAGACATCGCTGCTCCCTCTTGCTTTAGCTCCCATTGCAGAGCCTGGAGCGTTTCCATTATCCTTGGATGACCGCTACTTCTGCTTACGGAAACAGTAATTTTACTCTAATCATTCTGGCCCCTCCGCCCGACACGAGTAATCTCTCTACTCCTTTGCCTCAACGAATCAGAGGGCTCACGTTGTACGGCCTTCCGAAATTCTGCATATCCTCATTCGGCTCGGTTTTATCGTGTCCTTGCTTACATTCGATTTCTACCAGCAGCTTGCCTGTTCTGATTTTCAGGCACGTCCCACCACTTCTGTCTCTTGGTTCTTGCGCCCTGAGGAAGGTGAGACCCACAGTGGGGTCTAACACCAAAACGCGCGTCGGCGCTGAAATTATGACATGGAACATCTTGATTAAATCCTGTTTGTCCCCCCGCTTTGTTTCATTAGGCCACTGATATCAATCGGATCTATTGATGTATGACCTCTTTATAGATTATCATTGAATCACTGCTTTAATCTCTTTATCAACCACATTGACAATCTTTGTAGTAAGAGGATAACATCCTCTGAGCAATTGTTCTCTTCGGGAGTTTTGTCCATGTCTATTTATCTATTATTTTTGTATTACGGAATGCCTGACTTGAATGGACGTATGAGTATGTATGGTTATGAATTCGAATGCTTGATGTGATGAGTATGTGTGGTTTGGGATGTGTTTTGTGTATCATTTTACTATATTTATGCAAAAATTAGAACTGTTGAATAAACAAATGATAAAATAATAATAAAAACATTCTTTTGATACTAAACATCCAATGTTGTGTGTTTTGGTCACATGTCTTGGCAGGGGTTGTTAGTTGATTCTTAATCAGTGACTCGTTGCACTATTTGATTCGCTCAGGTAGAGTTTGTTTTTTGAGTGTATTAGTCGCCACTTTGGCAAGTACAGGGTTACACGCTGACTCCTCAGCTGGGCTAACTCCTCAAAGGTGCAAACAAAGTTAATACTCCAAGGTATCAAACAACTTGTTACACTAAGCCAGACTTGATTTTCAACTCTAAATTATTGTAACAAGTTGCATTTGCGACTTTCACAAAGTTGCTATTTTGTTGCCTTTGGTCCCCTGTGGCCTTAACAGTAGCATAAGGAACCTGTCCCAGAGACAGCTTTCTGCCCTTCTAGGGAGACATGCTAACTCCCAGGAAAGGAGACAACAGAAGCCTGCACTGGAGAGAGGTGTTACCTCCCTCCTGCAGTGCAGTAAGCCACATGGGTGCTGGCCCAAAAGGCCAGCTTCAAAGGAGAAGCCACCTTTGAAGGGCAAATGGAGGACACTTGGGAGAAGGGCTGCTCCATTGTCTAGGTAGACAGGCTGGCACTAGAACACGAAAGGGGAAACCAGTTGCCAAACAGTTTTTTCAGGGGAGTGTAGCCCCCTTGGTAGCCACAACTCTGGGTTGGGCTAGAGCGCTCTGGATGCCGAGGGGGAGGTTCTGCCATGTTGGGAGGGGGCAGAACCGTGCAGACTGGAATAGCCAGATGCTACACTTCCCAGGAAGTGGTCATCAGAAGAGGGGGACCTAGTATCCCATTGGCTACCACCACATACTACCCTGAAGGCACATTCTGAGCTTAAATAGGGCACCCCTGGCAACCAGAACTCAGACCTAAACCAGATTGGAAGAAAGACCAATGAAGGACTGCCCTTCTGCACCATGAAACTGTCACAGAGAGGCTGCACTGATGTGGACTGCACCTGCTGAACCTGGTGGCTAGCAAAGGAGAAGAGACTGTGCCTGCTGTGTCCTGCTTGTGGAGAAGTTATCTCTGGAGCCCAACTGCAGGGAAGTGATTGGAATGATCAGTAGGCTGACCTTCTGTTTGCAGGACAGGGCCAAAACAGCTGAAGAGGCCTACTGGGGCAAGTTGATGGCCTAGAAACTTCATACCGCCGCCAGCCACCACCAGGACCCATCACTTGAAGTTGCACCTGAGTCCGTTGAGTCCAACAGAATCCTCGGAGTGCAGCTTGTTCACCCAGAAGATGAGTTATCATCCAGGGAATGATTTGGATGTGATTGCGATACCAGGCAACTGGTAGCCCAGAGGCGACTGGATTTCTACCCGGACCAAGAGGTCTTCGAAGGATGTTGACCTTGTGGCCAGAACCACCTCAACCCCTTGGTGGACCCAGAAGTAACTGCACGAAGACCCCAATCGACCATATCACATCTACAGCATCCAGTATCACTTGCATCAGGAGCACTTTCATGGGAACCTATAGCAAAGGGATAAAAGTGCCCGGACTGACTGAAGACTACTTTCGCAACAAGGTAACTACTTCTGAGGACTTTGCAGGTCCCCCTGACTGGCTGCCTACTGGAATTGGCCGCCTAAGTTAACTCTAAGAGACCGCATTACAACTAGCCCAACTTTTTTCTGAAAACATTTCTGTGTCAAATTTGTTGAATTTGCCAATGCTTGTTTGTAGTTGAGTGAAATGTTCTGATTTACTACACCTTGTAAATTCTATATCTCCAGAACCCTTTGGTGTTTTTTTTTCACTGTGGTGTCTAAAAATACAAAAAAGTACAGCCTACTTTTATAAATTGGTGTTGGATTTCTTGAGTATCTCGTGTATTTCTTCTTCAATTGTCTTGGTGTTGTTTAAATTCTTTACACTTGTTACTTTGTGTAAGCCTTGCTGCTCAGAGCCACAGCTACCGAGGGTTGAGCCTCAGGGTTTAACAGACAAAACCTACTAGTTCTAAAGGGGTTGGGAGGTGCATTACACAGTGAGGTTGCAGAACCATACCATATAATACACCACCTTTTCTGACAGAGCGCAACAGTCTCTACGCCCACATGGGGGCAGATGAGGGAAACTACCCCCAATCTGCCACCCCCGGGGAGGCAGAAAGCTCACTAGATACAAGGGATAAAAAGAATATGTAGAAAAAGGAGGCCCGGGGCTGCCCAAAAAAGGTGCATCAGTCTTTCTTCACCACAGGGGGTGGGGGTGGGTGTGGGGGGTGATGAGGGCATTTACCCCTAATCTGATTCTCCTGGGAGGGTGGGGAGCGTGGGCAGAGACACCACTAGACACCAGTGATAAAAATATTTTTAGAAAAAGGAGGGGTGGGGGCTGCCTACTATGGGCATGATCATGCCCCCACCCCAGAAAGGGGTCAACTGCCTTTCTCCCCCCACCCCGTAGACAGAGTGGAGGTTTGCCCCAATCTGCTTTACCCGTGGGGGGGAGGGGAGGGAGGAAGCCCACTAGACACCAAGGAATTCAAAATTGCAGCAAAAAAAGCTAAAAGAGTGCACAGCCTACTCTGGCATCGATCAATACCCTTGCCCCAGAAGGGGTAATAGTGTCTTTCTGCCCCCTTCTGGGGCAGATAGGAGATTTGTCCCAATTAGGGAGGTTGACACCAGTGTTAAAAAAATATAGAGAAAGGAGGGGTGAGGGGCTGACCTCCATGGGCACGTCCATGCCCCCACCCCAAAAAGGGGCAACCATTCTTTCAGCCTCCAAAGGGTAGATGGGAGGTTTGCCCCCAATTTGCCCCTGGGGGGCAGAGAGCTCACTAGACACAAGGAAATTCAAAAGGGAGTGTCATAACTTGGCATCGAGTCATAATCCCACCCTCAGAAGAGGCAATAGTGTCATTCAGTTTCCCTAGGGGGCAGATAGGAAGTTTGTCCCAATTGGGGAGGTTGCCCCAAATCTCCCCCCTATGGGAGGGTTGAAAGCCCAATAGACACCACGGATTTTGCATTAGGGGCAAAAGAAAGGCGTGCGGGTGTTGCACTCTGACATTGGCCACATCCTCACCCCAAAAGGGACAAGCCCTTCCAGCCTTCTTACATCCAGGGGCAGTCAGGGGGTTAGCCCCTAATTTGCCCCCCATGGGACAGAAATCCCACCTCACCCCTAAAGCCTCAACAGTCTTACTGCTCCCCTGCAAACTAAAAGATCCCATCCCTATGGCAAGTGAGAGGACATGTGATTGTTTTGGGTGTTATTTTTACATATGGGCCACAAGAGTCCCAATATCGTCCCACTTACCATGGTGAATGGCTGCACTTTTTGGGGTTGGGTAGGCCATCACATGGGGAAATCCTTTCAGACATTTCTGAAAACTAGACACCTGGGGGAGTCGAAGGTGATGTGCTTCGGTGGGCCTAGTGCAACCAGAATGGATCAATACAGGGTAATCGCAGGGGACTCCGATCGATCTTGGTTTGATCCACCCCTGTCTTGGGTATTAGGCCCATCCACACAAGTGGGGCAGCGTTTTTATCAGGCTAAATGGGGTATCTTGTGGGGATAGGAGTTTTTAGGTTTCCTGCGAATTCCAGAAGTTTGCATCACAGAAATGTAAGTCAAATCTATGATTTTAGGCAAAGTTTGAGGTTTGCAGGGTATTGTGGGTACGAAAGCCTTGTGGGATCCACACAAGATACATCACTCTGGAATCCCTGAGTGTTCAGTTTTCCAAAATTTCAGTGGTTGGTAGGTTACTATGGGTGGTGGCTGAGCACGGCCAACGATATTGCAGCTACCCCTTCGCTGATCTCTCCACATAGCACTTTAGGGCCTTTTATGTTGCCGTCTCTTGGTCCACCTATACAAGTGTGGTACCGTTATTATTGAGAGGCAAGTGGGATCTCTGAGTGGTATGAAATTTGTGGATTTCCTCAGACTCCAGAATGTTCCAGCACAGATATGTGAGTAAAATGTGTGTTTTTAGTTACAGTTTTAGATTTGCAAAGGCTTATGAGTAGTAAAACCTGGAGAGAGCCACACAAGTCTCCCCACCCTTTGTCTCCCCATGTCTCTCGTTTTCAAAAATATGTCCATTTTGTGTTTTTGGCCCTTTCCTGTTGTGTGCACTAGGCCTACCCACACAAGTGAGGTACCATATTTAATGAGAGACTTGGGGAGTAGTAGGTGGTAGGACATTTGTGGCTCCCACAGATTGCAGAGGTTTTCCTCACAAAAATGTGAGGAAAATGTGTGTTTTTGTCAACGTTTGAGGTTTGCAAGGGCTCCTGGGTAGGAAAAACTGATGAGAGCGATGCAAGTTTGCTAGGTTTCCCCAGGTGCGGGCTGAGCTGCAGCCCAAAATCCACAGATACCCACATTCAGCGGGATCACCTATAGGTTTCACACCGGTTTCTACCACAAACTGGAAGTAGTGTGAAAGTACAACAATTCGGAAAAATTAGCTACCTCTTAGAAAAATGCAAGGAGCTGCTATATAAAACTTGATTTTACCTTACAGCTCTGCATGTTCCTGAAAGCTGGGAAGATAGTGACTTTAGCACAGCAAACCTTTCATTGATGCAATTTTTAAGGGAAAAAAACAGACACTTTTTTGCGGAGCACTTTTTTCCTGTTTCTCTCAAACACTCAAAATGTACCATTATTTTGGCTATTTTCTCTGTTCCCTATAGGGGACCCACAAACCCTGGTTACCTTTAGAATGCCCATGATGTTGGGGGACAAAGAGTGCAAATTTGTCATGAATACCTTATGTGGAAAGAAAGTTACGAAGCCCTAAGCACACAGTGCCTCGAATAGCCATTAGAGGGCTCAGCACTGGGGTGAAAAAGCCTCATCAATTAAGGGGTTAAATCCTACAGATGGGCACTTTGTTAAATGGAATCTCACAGATTACCATAGAACGCAAAGGGTATTTGTGTTGGGTACATTCTCTGACAAATCGTGACTACAGAAGATTTGAACTGTGAAAGTCCATGTTAAGCCCTCTTCCGAGAGAGAGAGCATTTTGCTTTGCCAACTATAACATATACATTTGTAATTTTATGACTGTATGCCTGATGGTTGCCACTTGGGAAATCTTACATTAAATACAGTAGGCACGAGTTGACAAGTCAATTGTAACACCAATAGGACTGATTAGTGCACAGGGAAAAGCTATGCCAGATGCTATAGGTCTGGTCTGTTTGTTATGAAAAGTTATGACAAAGGCAGTAAGCCCGGCATATTTATTGTGAACAGTATTTGTTAAAGCCAAAAGGCCTCTAACAGTGGATTGTTACCACACTATGTTACAGGCTGTAGATAGGTATTTTATGTATGATGATTGCCAGCTTATGCACACTTCAGTAGTTCTGTTTTAGTTATAGGGTCAACCAATAGTTAAGGCTATTGGCCTTATTGGTTCACTGGGAAAGGTTGTGTCAGATTGCTTAGAAGTGGCCTGCTTATATTGAAAGGCTATGGCAAAGCAAGTAGGCCTTACTAACTTATTGTAAAACAGCATGTATTAAAGGTAATAGGCCTTTAATGGTGGATTGCGGATATACACTGCTAAAGCCTGTCGGTAGGTATTTTGTAGGGGTGTGCTGAAATTCACATAATTTGTTTTTGCATGATTATGTGACATCTTGGGGAAATTATGTGAAAAGCAAATACATCATTTAGCACTGTAGTTCTGATGGATAATTCTACCTGCAGATTCCTTGCCTTTTGAATATCCCAGGCCTCATGACTGAATCTGGAAACTTTCAATAGTTCTCCGCAAGGGTAGGGTGCGCTGGCTCCGCTTCGGTGCCAGAAGGAGAGTTCTCATGATGTCACTAAAGCCATAAAGCGCCCTTTTTTTTTTTTAAATAAATATTTTTATTCAAACTTTTCCATACTTAATATAACACATCAATTGCGCATTTGGTACAGATATAGTCAACAGGCAGTACGCATTTCTCATTTGGTTACAGAAAGTACCCCTTTCCTGCGGCCTTGATATAATACTGCTTATGGACACGGCGTTTGATTTACACTGGGTTCTGCTCCTGTCTGCCCCAAAGATAAAGCACCCTTTTTGTTTCCCTGACGTCAGTTCTCTATTTTCCATACCATCAACTTGATTCCAAAGCTGAACTGGTGTCGACTTTTTCACAAAATGTTTTCAGGTACAGTTTCCTCATGTCACCTCCTAAACTATCAGGGTTTAAGCCTTGCAGGACTGTAATGGGCAAATGCCCATCATGGACCCACTCAACATCGGCTTATGGTTTTTAATATCCGATCACGGAGCTAAGGTCTGCGATTCCTGTCGTAGCATGCTCCAAAGCCATAAAGGAACAAGAACCGAAGATGATCTTGGCCCAGGCTCAGCACAAACGCTGAGAGAAGAGAAAGTAGAGACCAAATTTGGAGTCCCCAGAATCACTCCACTCGTCAAAGACATCGAAGCACAAGAAAATGAGACATCACAACTCCAAGCTAAGCCACTCTTTAAAGTTCCCGAGACCCCCTGCCTCCAGTGGCGTAACGAAAGTTGATACTTTCACGAAGATTAAAACATTTTCTCCGTTGTTTATTTTTCTGCAGTTAGGAAGACAGAATAACATTCAGTTAGCATTATTCTCTTTATTTTGACTAAGAAAATCAAATTGTCATGCCTTGTGCACATTTCACGTGTTGTACACTCTTGTATTATATGTTAGTAATTCCATACATATTATTAAAGCATGCATTAGGGTGAATTACATTGAGCAGATTTTATTTACAAAAATCGTGCTCCACCACAAGCATCCTCTTCAGAGCCAGAACTTGTGGAGCAAGCCACAGAGGATCCACTGTCAATGACTCCTTCAGACTCTGCACTGATCCTGGCCCCACTACCGCCTGCGGTGCGAAGGCCCCGGCCCGGTTAACCCTACCAGGAGTTACGTGTCCAGGAACGGATCTGACTTGTTTTTTTAACTCCATGGTACAAATCTTCCAACGAGCCATAGTCCCCTTTGGAGTACCTCCATGTCCCAGGGATCCAATAGGATATGCCTTCAGGGCCCTCCGAATGCCCTACTCTGCAGCCTCCTTTGCCCCATTTCTATCATTGCTGCCTATTATATGGGGCCTGACCATGACATTGGCAACCGCCACAAGCTTGACGCTGTCTCCTCTCACTATTGCCTCAGGCTTCTCTCCTTTGGTGCCAAATTTATTAACTTCTTCAGCGCCAAAAACAAATCCAACAGCTCAACAATCAACATCACCGAAGCTGTGATCTACAACTCTGGCTCTGCAGCCGATGCTACCGGCACCACAACCTGCAAGACTGGAGACACTTCTTCTCTTGGAGTTGCCTCCACACCAGTGGCAAAGGAAGGCTTCAATGCCTCATAGAAGCGGGGAGGTACTTTTTGGGAGATTCTGACCACAGTGAAGATCCATGCCAGAAGACAGAAGGTAGCAATGCGCTGTCTGCAAACCTGGTCCCGACTTTGCGGTTCTTAAAGATGTTAGTAGCCTTTACACCTTGCCGGCTATATTCTCCAACTGGATTACCTCCACCTGAAGTCACTACTTACCACTCAGCCATTTAGAAGGCAGCAGAAGCATTGGGCCTCCACCTCCCCTCAGCTGAAAGTAAGGCCAGTATAGTAACAGAAGTACTTCTCACTAGCTTCCATGGTGCAGAGCCTTTGCTCCATTTTAACAAGGCCCTGACCGACCCAATCTTGCTGTTTGGAGAAATCTACAATCTACAATATCTATGGCTGTGCACAGAGTAATAGTGAGGAGATACAGACTGGCCCCTGGCCACTCAGCCTTTCTGTCGCCCACCCATTACCAGAAAACCTGGTAGTTCAGGCTTCCTGCTTGTCTAAACCAAGTCCAGGTATGTTCCTTACCACTCCATTGGACAGAGAATATAAGAAAATGGAACAGTTCACCAAAAAGACATTCTCTGTGGGCAGCATGGCACTCAAATCCTTAAATGTGACCTGTCTCCTCGGCATTTACTCTCACGTCCTTTGGGGCCTGGCTCAATTAGTTTTACTTAAGCTGGAGCACCTTCAACCCCACTTCTCAGAGTTGGTTAAGGATGGACAAGCGGCAAAGCAAGTTACTCTCACCCTTCCACGGTCATGACGAGGGTTATAAAACGATCGTATCACGTGGAAGGGTGAAAGGAAGGTTATATTTACAAAACAGGTGGAAGGTGCGGCGTTCGCATTTGACTAAGGAAGATTAGAGGTACGTTAGTGTTTCTGCATTAGTTAAAGGTAAAAGGCAGCGTCGAACACGGAAGATTAATGTTTGGGTTTCAGATGGTTGGTAATCCCTTCGGGGCGTTGTGATAGACCAGTTCATGAGGGGGTAAATTTTGATACTTTTTAGCGGAAGCGTTATCCTTGGGAGCATTAACATCGGGTACCTGCATGAATACATAGGTGATTAATGTTAGTTGCGCAAAAGCTCATGCATTATTGTAACAGCACTTTTTTGATTTTTAACTTTACAGATATGAACCCCTGACGAAGGGCAACAGTTGCCCGAAATGCATTGGGTTATATATTCTGCATTTTTCACAAGAAACTGGGATTTTAACATGCTGTATCAAAGGCGATTGAGCATAATACATGCATGTGAATATTGAAAATCACTGGTTTCATAATTCATACAAACGAACAATAAAATGAAGATTTTATAATTAAACGTGGTGAAGTCTTGAATGAAGTTGATTCACGATGATCATTATCATCCTTACAAGGCGTGAGCATCCCGGGACTGATATTATGAATATCAGCAACCTCATGGATAACTCTGAAAAGTCGCCTCCACTTCAGGTAGCAACCACCTTAGGGGTGGTACCAGCCTGAGGGTGGACATGCCTATCTGAAGGGGCTCAAGACCTGGCTTTTTTAATGAGCCTGGCAGCAAGCTCCTGGATACCCTCGCGCGTGACAAGCAGTGCTATACAAATGCTACTTGAGTGATTGATTGATTGACTATCTAATTTTCCCACCTGTATAGGTGCCAAAGGGCTCTGGACAAAGGGGGCCGGCCTCCTCTCCTGCGAGGGAAGCCAGATTCACTCACCAAAAGTGGTGGGCTCTTTGAAGCTCCCTTGCCTTGGAATGCTAATTTGCAGGTCATCCTGTGGGACAGGGTGTAGCCACCCTCTGCATGAGCAGGCTTAGTTTCTTGACTCCTGAGAGCAAAGGCCCTCACCCTTCAGGGTCAGAAACTTGTCTCTGGTGGCAGGGTGGTTAAAACCAGTCAGCCAGCACACCAGCAGCTGGTGGGTTTTCAAGGGACACCTCTAAGGTGCCTTATGGGTGCATGTATTAATAAATACAACACTGAAATAAGTATGGGCTTATTAATACAAGATGCTTGATACCAAACATCTCTGTTTTCAGTGAAGCCATCATGTGGCTGGGGAACTCGTTTTCACCAGTGTCCAGTCAATATACTTAAAATGGCTTCCCTGATCACTTGTACTGGCAGCAATTGAACTGACCAGCACAGTGGCATATCTGCTCATGCAGTTATGCCCTCACATGGAGTAGTACATCACACTCTGCCTTAGGCAGGGTCGGATTGGTAACGCGGGCACTCGGGCAATGCTATTGTCAGCCTGGGGGGCCGATTTGGGCAGTTTCTGCGTCGTTCGGATGCTGCCAGCGGCCCAGTGGGGCCCTGAGTGGCCTTTCTGGAAGCGGATGGGCGTCCATTATCAACGGCAGAGGTATCACTCCCTTTCTCTCGCTGGTCCGGCCGATTAATATGTGCATATTGAGCGGGGGCAGGGGGCCTGAGCAAAAGTGGCCTCACTTGTTTGCAGGTGTGTTTCACCAGTGTAAACTAATCCGTGCGTTTTTTTAACCCCCCCCCCTTTTTTTTAAATAAAATTTCGCCGAAGCAGTGCTTTGCAAGGCAATATGCAAATGTGGGCCACTTTTTTTTAGCATTCCCGGGCCGATTTTTAATCCCAATCCAACCCTGGCCTTAGGGCTGTAAAGCCTGCTGTAGGGGTGAAATACCTATACTGCATGCAGTGTCTGCAGGCATGGCACACAGGCTGTGTGCCATGTTGCGTTTTCACTTTTGTTTTCACCAAGACACACAGCCTGCAGAGGCAGTTTGCATGAGCTTGGTGAGGGGCCCCCTAGGGTGGCACAATTTGAGCTGCAAGCCTTAGGGACCCTCTTTAGTACCTCAGGCCCTAGGTACCACAGGTAGCAATTACAAGGGACTTACAGAGGGTACTAATGGTATTGCCAATTGGGGAAACAATTGCAGTTTCAGTAAAGGAACACTGGGGACCTAATTAGCAGGGACCCAGTGCACTTCAGTCAAAGTTTCATCAAATACCAGGCAAAACGTTTGGGGACTGCAGCAACAAGAACCCAGTTTCCGACACCATCTGCCGTCTATTTATGGCCGGTCTGTCCAGATCTTGATGGACAATATGACAGCGATGTAGTACATCGACAAGCAGGGAGGAGTAGTGTTAGACCTTCTCTGTCGGGGAGCTCTATGACTCTGGTGTTGGACAAAGGACCATCAGATATTGCTTAAAGTCAACTACCTGACCAGTGCACTGAAAGTATGAGCAGACAGTTGGTGTCATCATGCCGATCACGAGCGGTGCCTCCACCCTGTAGTCCAGCACACCTTCAGCCTATGGTACACTTAGGATCGCTTTGCCACTTGCAATAACGCTCACTGCCCCAAATTCTGTGCCCTCCAGTATCCGCTGCAGGGAGCACCGAGGGGACACGTTTCGCTTGAAGTGGAGCTTTCCACTTCACTATGGGTTTCCTCCCATAACCTTGATTCGGTGGGATTTGAGAAAGCCCTGCCTCAACCAGACCCAAGCCATTCTAATAGCCCCAGACTGGCCTCAAATGGTGTGGTATGCGGACCTGAAGCACCTCTCCCTGTGCGCCCTGCTCCGTCTCCTTTCTCTTTCACAGGATACACCTCCTCTTGCAGTCACAGGGGCAGGTTCTGAACCCGAACCTGTGGGGTGACCTGAATTCTTTCTGTTACCCTCCTGAGATAGAGCAGATTTGCGAAGAGGTGTATGGACAATTCATTTGACCATATTTAGGCCTGATTATCAGACACTTTACGCTTTGCCTTTTTGCTAACTCATGAGGGTGAAGAAGGCCCTGTCAAAGGCTATTTTTTGGCCTTTCTCTGTCTCTCAGACAGAATCTCCCATAGACATGAGGTTTTTGAAAGGTCTCACAAACAAGTTTATTCCATCGCATTCATAATGCCACAACGGGACATAAATCTTGTTCTACCTTTTTTAATGTGTGCTCCATTTGAGCCTTTGCACAGTTGCACGTTGCAAACTTTCTAACCTAACAAGCTAGTTCTCAGACCCAGGGCTACTTTCCTGCCTAAAGTGGTTATGCCCTTTTATCCAGGCCAATCATACATACTACAGAAGAAGCGGAGAGTCACCACAGACTCGACCCCAAGAGATCGGTCAGCTTCTACGTCAACAGGACCAAGGAATTTGGAATTGATGACCAACTGTTCATCAGTTATGTAAGCAAGATTAACGGCAAAGCAGTCCACAAGAGGGCATTATCAAGATGGATCATCTGGTGCATCAAACTATGTTACACCTTGACCCACAAAGAACCACCGGAGGGCATCAAGACTCATTCCACCAGAGTGAAATCGTCTACCTCTGTGTGGCAAAAGGGGTTTCAGTGCGGAAATGTGCATTATTGTTTGGACTCAGAAGAGCAACGTGAAGGTCACTTCACACAATCATTCCTTTAGGAATTCTTAGTATAACCAGCCATGCAGCCACCTCCTAGTCAGGGACTGCTGGTGGAATCTATTCAAAAGGTGAGGAATCTGCAGGTAGTTGTATCCATCAGAAGAAACAGTTATTTATCTTTCGTAACAATCTTTCTGGTGAATACTCTATCTATCTGCAGATTTCTCACTGACTCATTCTCCTTCCTGTCTCATGGCTAGTTGCTAACTAAATCTTCTTCATAAGGTCCCAATTCTGTAACCTGTACTGCACCCAATTCACCTGATGTCGTTCTCATCTGTCCGCCTCAAAGGTGAGTATAAAATGGATGGGTAAGTGAAATCAGGGTGCCAAAGGGGGATCTTTATAGCTCCAGTGATGTCACTTCCAGCATTGAAGAGAAGTCAACGCCCCCCATCGGCGCAGAGAGCTATTGAAAGTTTCCAGATTCAGTCTGGCACCGGGGATATTCAAAAGATGAGGAATTAAAACGTGAGGAATCTGCAGGTAGATAGAGGATCCACCAGAAAGATCATTACCGAAGGTAAGTAACCTTTTCTTCAGCGCAAAATGTGTTGTCATGTCAATTTGTGACACAAGGCCACATTTTGCACTTTAAAAAAGCACAAGTACACTAACAACAGCCACTGGTGTTCTTTCTGTTTGTTTGCATTGATCCCCTGCTCATGAGCTATAATTTCGCTACAAACGGCGACATAATTACATGCCATGGTGTAATGTTGTCAATTTGTGAATTTTTGTAACAAGTGTAATGCAAAATTCTCCAAATTACGGCAGCATAACTTAATTCTCACCAGGACCTAGTATTCTGTTGCACAGAATCTCACAGATTAACGTAGTAGGAAAGGGTTTTGGTGAACCACCCTACCAAACCATGAGAATAAAGATAATGATAATCCTTACCTGCTCTATTAGTAGGGATTTTATTTTGTTTTGACAACTGTCATTTTATATGTTTGCAATTTTGTTATGGTTTAATGATGGATGTATTGTAGGAAGGTTTATGACCACCACAGTATGTCTAAACTGGTTATGGTGACAAGCAAATGATAAAGGTTACAGGCCTGATTGTTTATCGTGAAAAGCTATGATAGAGGCAGCAGGCCTGACATATTGTTTGTGAAAAACAAAAGTTAAAGTCAGTAGGCATTTAACCCCTTCGCTGCTAGGCCTTTCCCCCCCTGTGCTAAGCCTTTTTTTGGCTATTTGGGGTAGTGCGCACTTAGGCCCCTGTAACTTTTTGACCACATAAGGTATCCACGCCAAATTTGCGTCCTTTTTTTCCAACATCATGGGAATTGTAAAGGTACCCAGGGTTTGTGGATTCCCCTGGAGGGGTCCCAGAAATTAGCCAAAATACAGCTACATTTTGGGTTTTTGGGGAAAAATGCGAAAAAAGGGCTGCAAATGAAAGCGTCTGAGTTTTTCCCTGCAAATGGTATCAAAAAAGGGTTTGTGGGGCTGAAATCACCATTTTCCCAGCTTTTAGGGAATGACAGACTTTTGTCAGAAAACCAACATTGTTTACACAGTTTTGGCATTTTTCTGGGACATAGCCTATTTTTGCTATTTTTGTGTTTTCAACCTCCTTCCAGTTAATGGTAGAAATGGGTATGAAAGCAATAATGGATCCTAGACAGCTATACATTTTAGAAAAGTAGACAAAATTCTGAATTCAGCAAGGGGTCATTTGTGTAGATCCATCAAGGTTTCTTTATAGAAACTAACAGTTAAATATAGGAAAAATTGAAAATTAGTTGAAAAAAACAGCCTTTTGTGTCAACGTTTTCACCTGTAACTTCTTCTAATTATGACAGCTCTTTGAAAGCAATATACCGTTACATCCGCTGGACCTTACTGGTTGTGTGGATATATAGGACTTGTAGGTTCACCAAGAACCCGACGAACCCAGAGCCAACAACTGAGCAGCGTCTTGCAATGGTTTTTTATTATGTACCGGGTATATAGCAATTATTGTGGGAAAATGTATACATAGAAAAATCGGTATGAAAGACACCTATGTATTTCTGAAATGGGAACAAAATATAGAGTTTAGAAACAGTAGATATTTGCACATTTCCGAAATTGGGAATACTCATACTAGCATGAGAATTATCGGTCATTTTTTAAAATTATTTCTTTTTTACACAATGTCTTTCATTTGGAAGGCAGAATGCATCGAAAGTCAATAGGTAATAACAGTTGCTTTACAAATCTGAATTACCCTAAGTCTCCCGATAAAAATGGTACCTCACTTGTGTGGGTAGGCATAGTGCCCACGACAGGAAATGGCTCAAAACCCAACGTGAACACACCACATTTTCACAATGAAAAATTACCCTTTTTTTGCAAAGGGCCTAGCTGTAGTTTTTGAACCCTAGCTCTGCCGGCACCTAGGGAAACCTAGCAAACCTATACATTTTTGAAAACTAGACACCCAGGGGAATCCAGGATGGGGTGACTTGACTGGCTCCCACCAGGTTATGTTACCCAGAATCCCTTGCAAACCTAAAAGATTGATAAAAAAAAACACATTTTCCTCACATTTCTGTGGTGGAAAGTTCTGGAATCTGCGTGGATCCACACATTTCCACCCACCCCACGTTCCCCAAAATCTTCCGAGCAAAATGGTAGCTCACTTGTGTGGGTAGGCCTAGTGCCCGCGACAGGAAACGGCGCAAAACGCAACGTGGACACACCCCAATTTCACAGTGAAAAATGACCCTTTTTTGGCAAAGTGCCTAGTTGTAGTTTTTGAACCATAGCTCTGCCGGCACCTAGGGAAACCTAGTAAACCTATACATTTTTTAAAACTAGACACTCAGGGGAATCCAGGATGGGGTGACTTGACTGCCTCCCACCAGGTTCTGTTACCCAGAATCCCTTGCAAACCTAAAAGATTGATTAAAAAAACACATTTTCCTCACATTTCTGTGGTGGAAAGTTCTGGAATCTGCGTGGATCCACAAATTTCCACACACCCCACGTTCCCCAAAGTCTTCCGAGAAAAATGATACCTCACTTGTGTGGGTCGGCCTAGTGCCCGCGACAGGAAACGGCGCAAAACGCAACGTGGACACACCTCAATTTCGCAGTGAAAAATGACCCTTTTTGACAAAGTGCCTAGCTGTAGTTTTTGAACCCTAGCTCTGCCAGCACCTATAGAAACCTAGCAAACCTATACATTTTTGAAAACTAGACACCCAGGGAATCCAGGATGGGGTGACTTGACTGGCTCCCACCAGGTTCTGTTACCCAGAATCCCTTGCAAACCTAACAAATTGTCCAAAAATACACATTTTCCTCACATTTCTGTGGTGGAAAGTTCTGGAATCTGCGTGGATCCACAAATTTCCACCCACCCCGCGTTCCCCAAAGTCTTCCGAGAAAAATGATACCTCACTTGTGTGGGTTGGCCTAGTGCCCGTGACAGGAAACGGCGCAAAACGCAACGTGGACACACCTCAATTTCGCAGTGAAAAATGACCCTTTTTTGGCAAAGTGCCTAGTTGTAGTTTATGAACCATAGCTCTGCCGGCACCTAGGGAAACCTAGCAAACCTATACATTTTTGAAAACTAGACACTCAGGGGAATCCAGGATGGGGTGACTTGACTGCCTCCCACCAGGTTCTGTTACCCAGCATCCCTTGCAAACCTAAACAATTGTCAAAAAAAACACATTTTCCCCACATTTCTGTGGTGGAAAGTTCTGGAATCTGCGTGGATCCACAAATTTCCACCCACCCCACGTTCCCCAAAGTCTTTCGAGAAAAATGGTACCTCACTTGTGTGGGTCGGCCTAGTGCCCGCAACAGGAAACGGCGCAAAACACAACATGGACACACCGCAATTTCGCAGTGAAAAATGACCCTTTTTTGGCAAAGTGCCTAGCTGTAGTTTTTGAACCATAGCTCTGCCGGCACATAGGGAAACCTTGCAAACCTATACATTTTTGAAAACTAGACACCCAGGGGAATCCAGGATGGGGTGACTTGACTGCCTCCCACCAGGTTCTGTTACCCAGAATCCCTTGCTAACCTAAACAATTGTCAAAAAAACCACATTTTCCCCACATTTCTGTGGTGGAAAGTTCTGGAATCTGCGTGGATCCACAAATTTCCACCCACCCCACGTTCCCCAAAGTCTTTTGAGAAAAATGGTACCTCACTTGTGTGGGTCGGCCTAGTGCCCGCAACAGGAAACGGCGCAAAACACAACATGGACACACCGCAATTTCGTAGTGAAAAATGACCCTTTTTTGGCAAAGTGCCTAGCTGTAGTTTTTGAACCATAGCTCTGCCGGCACATAGGGAAACCTTGCAAACCTATACATTTTTGAAAACTAGACACCCAGGGGAATCCAGGATGGGGTGACTTGACTGCCTCCCACCAGGTTCTGTTACCCAGAATCCCTTGCTAACCTAAACAATTGTCAAAAAAACCACATTTTCCCCACATTTCTGTGGTGGAAAGTTCTGGAATCTGCGTGGATCCACAAATTTCCACCCACCCCGCGTTCCCCAAAGTCTTCCAAGAAAAATGGTGCCTCACTTGTGTGGGTCGGCCTAGTGCCCGCGACAGGAAATGGCGCAAAACGCAACGTGGACACTCCTCAATTTCGCAGTGAAAAATTACCCTTTTTGGCATAGTGCCTAGCTGTAGTTTTTGAACCATAGCTCTGCCGGCACCTAGGGAAACCTAGCAAACCTATACATTTTTGAAAACTAGACACTCAGGGGAATCCAGGATGGGGTGACTTGACTGCCTCCCACCAGGTTCTGTTACCCAGAATCCCTTGCAAACCTAAAAAATTGTCCAAAAACCACATTTTCCCCACATTTCTGTGGTGGAAAGTTCTGGAATCTGCGTGGATCCACAAATTTCCACCCACCCCACGTTCCCCAAAGTCTTTCGAGAAAAATGGTACCTCACTTGTGTGGGTCGGCCTAGTGCCCGCAACAGGAAACGGCGCAAAACACAACATGGACACACCTCAATTTCGCAGTGAAAAATGACCCTTTTTTGGCAAAGTGCCTAGCTGTAGTTTTTGAACCATAGCTCTGCCGGCACCTAGGGAAACCTTGCAAACCTATACATTTTTGAAAACTAGACACCCAGGGGAATCCAGGATGGGGTGACTTGACTGCCTCCCACCAGGTTCTGTTACCCAGAATCCCTTGCAAACCTAAACAATTGTCAAAAAAAACACATTTTCCCCACATTTCTGTGGTGGAAAGTTCTGGAATCTGCGTGGATCCACAAATTTCCACCCACCCTGCGTTCCCCAAAGTCTTCCGAGAAAAATGGTGCCTCACTTGTGTGGGTCGGCCTAGTGCCCGCGACAGGAAATGGTGCAAAACGCAACGTGGACACTCCTCAATTTCGCAGTGAAAAATTACCCTTTTTTGGCATAGTGCCTAGCTGTAGTTTTTGAGCCATATCTCTGCCGGCACATAGGGAAACCTTGCAAACCTATACATTTTTGAAAACTAGACACCCAGGGGAATCCAGGATGGGGTGACTTGACTGCCTCCCACCAGGTTCTGTTACCCAGAATCCCTTGCTAACCTAAACAATTGTCAAAAAAACCACATTTTCCCCACATTTCTGTGGTGGAAAGTTCTGGAATCTGCGTGGATCCACAAATTTCCACCCACCCCGCGTTCCCCAAAGTCTTCCGAGAAAAATGGTGCCTCACTTGTGTGGGTCGGCCTAGTGCCCGCGACAGGAAATGGCGCAAAACGCAACGTGGACACTCCTCAATTTCGCAGTGAAAAATTACCCTTTTTTGGCATAGTGCCTAGCTGTAGTTTTTGAACCATAGCTCTGCCGGCACCTAGGGAAACCTAGCAAACCTATACATTTTTGAAAACTAGACACTCAGGGGAATCCAGGATGGGGTGACTTGACTGCCTCCCACCAGGTTCTATTACCCAGAATCCCTTGCAAACCTAAACAATTGTCCAAAAACCACATTTTCCCCACATTTCTGTGGTGGAAAGTTCTGGAATCTGCGTGGATCCACAAATTTCCACCCACCCCACGTTCCCCAAAGTCTTTCGAGAAAAATGGTACCTCACTTGTGTGGGTCGGCCTAGTGCCCGCAACAGGAAACGGTGCAAAACACAACATGGACACACCTCAATTTCGCAGTGAAAAATGACCCTTTTTTAGCAAAGTGCCTAGCTGTAGTTTTTGAACCATAGCTCTGCCGGCACCTAGGGAAACCTTGCAAACCTATACATTTTTGAAAACTAGACACCCAGGGGAATCCAGGATGGGGTGACTTGGCTGCCTCCCACCAGGTTCTGTTACCCAGAATCCCTTGCAAACCTAAACAATTGTCAAAAAAAACACATTTTCCCGACATTTCTGTGGTGGAAAGTTCTGGAATCTGCGTGGATCCACAAATTTCCACCCACCCCGCGTTCCCCAAAGTCTTCCGAGAAAAATGGTACCTCACTTGTGTGGGTCGGCCTAGTGCCCGCAACAGGAAACGGTGCAAAACACAACGTGGACACACCTCAATTTCGCAGTGAAAAATGACCCTTTTTTGGCAAAGTGCCTAGCTGTAGTTTTTGAACCATAGCTCTGCCGGCACCTAGGAAACCTAGCAAACCTATACATTTTTGAAAACTAGACACCCAGGGGAATCCAGGATGGGCTGACTTGACTGCCTCCCACCAGGTTCTGTTACCCAGAATCCCTTGCAAACCTAAAAAATTGTAAAAAAACACATTTTCCCCACATTTCTGTGGTGGACAGTTCTACAATCTGCGTGGATCCACAAATTTCCTCCCACCCAGCATTCAACCAGGTCTCCCGATAAAATGGTACCTCACTTGCGTGGGTGGGTCAAGGATCCGCGACAGGCAGGGGCCCAAAAGCTATTGAGGCGACATCAAAATTACCTATCACAAACCAACCTGGTTTTGCATGGGGGGTCCCATGAGTTTTTGGCCCGGGGCTTGGCAGCCATCTAGGGAAACCTACCTAACCCACACATTTCTGGAAACTAGACACCCGGGGGAGTCCAGCAAGGTATGGCTTGCGTGGGTCCCCCATCATTCTCCTACCCAGAATCCCCTGCAAACCTCGAATTTTGCCGAAAAATTCACTTTTTTCTCACATTTCTGTGATGGAAAGTTCTGAAATCTGCGTGGATCCACAAATTTCCTCCCACTCAGCTTTCCCCCAGGTCTCCCGATAAAAATGGTACCTCACTTGTGTGGGTAGGCACAGTGGCTGCAACAGGAAATGGCCCAAATCGTACCCTGGAGACTTCAAAATTACCTATAGCAAAACTACCTGGTTTTGGGGGGCACCTGAGATTTTGGCCCCGGGCTCGGTGGCCATCTTGGGAAAGTACCAAACCCAAACATTTCTGAAAACTAGACACCCGGGGAGTCCAATGAGGTATGGCTTGCCTGGATCCCCCAACGTTTTCCTACCCAGAATGCAATGCAAACCTTAAATTTAGCTGAAAAAACCACATTTTCCACATATTTTTGCATGGAATCACCGTGCCGGCACAAATGTCCTACCACCCAGCGTTCCCCTTGTTCTCCCGAGTAAAATGATACCTCACTTGTGTGGGTGTCCAAAGCAGAATTGGCTATAAACGTATTTTTAAAAAAATGTAGCGCTTAGAATTCTCAGTGCTATACTATAAATCCCTATGTTTTGGGCTCTTCCTAGCCACAGGCCTTTGGCCCACCCACACAAGTGAGGTATCATTTTACTCGGGAGAACAAAGGAACGCTGGGTGGTAGGACATTTGTGCCGGCATGGTGATTCCACACAAAATATGTGGAAAATGTGTTTTTTCAGCTAAATTTGAGGTTTGCATGGCATTCTGGGTAGGAAAACGTTGGAGATCCACGCAAGCCATACCTCATTGGACTCCCCGGGTGTCTAGTTTTCAGAAATGTTTGGGTTTGGTACTTTCCCAGATGGCCGTTGAGCCCGGGGCCAAAATCTCAGGTGCCCCAAAACCAGGTAGGTTTGCTATAGGTAATTTTGAAGTCTCCAGAATACGATTTGGGCCATTTCCTGTTGCAGCCACTGTGCCTACCCACAAAAGTGAGGTACCATTCTTATCGGGAGACCTGGAGAACGCTGGGTGGGAGGAAATTTGTGGATCCACGCAGATTCCAGAACTTTCCACCACAGAAATGTGAGAAAAAAGTGAATTTTTCAGCAAAATTTGAGGTTTGCAGGATTCTGAGTAGGATAATGATGGGGGACCCACGCAAGCCATACTCGCTGGACTCCCGGTGTCTAGTTTCCAGAAATGTGTGGGTTAGGTAGGCTTCCCTAGATGGCTTCCGAGCCCGGGCCAAAACTCATGGGACCCTCATGCAAAACCAGGTTGGTTTGTGATAGGTAATTTTGATGTCGCCTCAATAGCTTTTGGGCCCTTGCCTGTCGCGGGTCCTTGACCCACCCACGCAAGTGAGGTACCATTTTTATTGGGAGATCTGAGGGCAGCTGGGTGGGAGGAAATGTGTGGATCCACGCAGATTCCAGAACTTTCACCACAGAAATGTGAGAAAAAAGTGCATTTTTCGGCAAAATTTGAGGTTTGCAGGGGATTCTGGGTAAGAAGCGTTGGGGGATCCACGCAAGTCATACCTCCCTGGAATCCCCGGGTGTCTAGTTTTCAGAAATGTGTGGGTTTGGTAGGTTTCTCTAGGTGGCCGCTGAGCCCGGACCAAAAGTCATGGGACCCCCTTGCAAAACCAGGTGGTTTTGTGATAGGCAATTTTGATGTCGCCTCAATACGTTTTGGGCCCTTGCCTGTCGCGGGTACTTGGGCCTCCCACCCGAGTGAGGCACCATTTTTCTCGGAAGACTTTGGGGAATGCGGGGTGAGTGGAATTTTGTGGATTCACACAGATTCCAGAACTTTCCACCACAGAAATGTGAGGAAAATACACATTTTGAGGTTTGCAAGGAATTCTGGGTAAAAGAACCTGGTGAGAGCCAGTCAAGTCACCCCATCCTGGATTCCCCTGGGTGTCTAATTTTCAAAAATGTACAGGTTTGCTAGGTTTCCCTATGTGCCGGCTGCGCTAGGGCCCAAAATCCACAGGTAGGCATATTGCTAAAAACAAATCTGTTCCTAGTCGGCTTTCTGCCGCCCTGGGGGGGATATCGGGGGGTGGGGTTGCCCCGATATGCCCCCAAGGGGGGCAGAAACTCTGTGGCTATTTTTTTGGGGGTAGGGGCATTGGTATGCCCATTCTGAGCAGCCCCCACCCCACACATAAAAAAGCCAGTGTAATCGTTGGCGTCTAGTGGGCTTTTTGCCCCCTGGGGAGGCAGATTGGGGGCTACTGCCCCATCTGCCCCCAGGGGGCAGGAAGGCTGTAATTTTGCGGGGAGGGGGTGGGGGCATGGACATGCCTATTTTGGGCAGCCCCCACCCTAATTCAAATTTGCCCCAAACTCATTGGCGTCTAGTGGGCTTTTTGCCCCCACCTGGCAGGGCAGATGGGAGCTAATGCCCCCATCTGCCCCCAGGGGGGCAAAAGCCCACTAGGTGCCAGGGAGTTTTGGGCAAATTTTAATTAAGTGGGGAGCTGACCAAACGGCATGCCAATGCCCCACCCTAATTAAAATTTGCCCAAAAATCACTGGCGTCTAGTGGGCTTTTGCTCCCCGGGGGGCAGATTGGGGGCTACTGCCCCATCGGACCCCCAGGGGAGCAGGAAAGCTGTTATTTTGCGGGGAGGGGGTGGGGGCATGGGCATGCCCGTTTTGGGAGCCCCCACCCTAATTCAAATTTGCCAAAAAAACTCCCTGGCATCTAGTGGGCTTTTGCCCCCGGTTGGGCAGATTGGGGCTAATGCCCCCATCTGCCCCCAGGGGCAAAAGCCCACTAGACGTCAGGGAGTTTTTGGGCAAATTTTAATTAGAGTGGGGGCTGCCCAAACGGGCATGCCAATGCCCCCACCCTAATTAAAATTTGCCCAAAAAAATGCCTGGCGTCTAGTGGGCTTTTTGCCCCGCGGGGGCAGATTGGGGGCTACTGCCCCATCTGCCCCCAGGGGGGCAGGAAAGGCTGTTATTTTTGCGGGGTAGGGGTGGGGGCATGGGCATGCCCTTTTTGGGAGCCCCCACCCTAATTCAAATTTGCTCCCAAAAACTCCCTGGCGTCTAGTGGGCTTTTGCCCCCCCGGCAAGGCAGATTGGGGACTAATGCCCCCATCTGCCCCCAGAGGGGGCAAAAGCCCACTAGACGCTCAGGAGTTTGGGCAAATTTTAATTAGAGTGGGGGCTGCCAAACGGGCATGCCAATGCCCCCACCCTAATTTAAATTTGCCCCAAAAATCCCTGGCGTCTAGTGGGCTTTTTGGCCCCCCGCGGGGGCAGATTGGGGGCTACTGCCCCATCTGCCCCCCAGAGGGGGCAGGAAGGCTGTTATTTTTGTGGGGGAGGGGTTGGGGCATGGGCATTCCCGTTTTGGGAGCCCCTACCCTAATTCAAATTTGCCCCCAAAAACTCCCTGGCATCTAGTGGGCTTTTTGCCACCCCCGGCGGGGCAGATTGGGGGCTAATGCCCCCATCTGCCCCCAAAGAGGCCAAAAGCCCACTAGGCGCTCAGGGAGTTTTCGGGCACATTTTAATTAGGGTGGGGGCTGCCCAAAATGGGCATGCCAATGCCCCCACCCTAATTAAAATTTGCCCAAAAAATCCCTGGCGTCTAGTGGGCTTTTGCCCCCGGGGGGCAGATTGGGGGCTACTGCCCCATCTGCCCCCCAGGGGAGGCAGGAAGGCTGTTATTTTTGTGGGGGAGGTGGTGGGGGCATGGGCATGCCCGTTTCGAGCCCCACCCTAATTCAAATTTGCCCCAAAAACTCCCTGGCGTCTAGTGGGCTTTTGCCCCTCCCGGCAGAGCAGATTGGGGGCTAATGCCCCCATCCGACCCCCAGGGGGGGCAAAAAAGCCCACTAGATGCCAGGGAGTTTTTTGGGCAAATTTTAATTAGGGTGGGGGCTGCCCAAAACGGGCATGCCAATGCCCCCACCCTAATTAAAATTTGCCCAAGAAAATCCCTGGTGTCTAGTGGGCTTTTTGCCCCCCCGGGGGGGGCATATTGGGGGCTACTGCCCCATCTGCCTCCCAGGGGGGGCAGGAAGGCTGTAATTTTTGCAGGGAGGGGGTGGGGGCATGGGCATGCCCACTTTGGGCAGCCCCCCCCCTAATACAAATTTGCCCCAAAAAAATCCCTGGCGACTAGGGGGTTTTTTGCCCCCCCTGGCGGGGCAGATTGGGGGCTAATGCACCCAATCTGCCCCCCAGGGGGGGCAAAAAGCCCACTAGACGCCTGGGAGTTTTTTGGGCAAATTTTAATTAGGGTGGGGGCTCCGAAAACGGGCATGCCCATGCCCCCACCACCTCCCCACAAAAATAACAGCCTTCCTGCCCCCTGGGGGACAGATGGGGCAAAAGCCCACTAGACGCCAGGGATCCACTGGGGAGGGGTGCCATTGGAATGGGGAGATTCTCCCCTTTCCAATGATACCTCTCCCGTCTTTCTACGTGCCCGGGGGGCTGAGATAGCCCCCTGAGCACATAGAAAGTGAAACTGAAATGAGCCTAAAGGCTCATTTCAGTTTCGTTTTCTGTGCAATGAGGACAGCGCGACGTGCGCGCTGATCCTCATGGCACAGAAACCAGGGAGGGGGCCTCAGGAGCTGGGGAAGCAATTCCCCAGCTGCCAAGGTCACAGGGGTGAAAGAGAAATCCCTCTGCTGTCTGCAGCAGAGGGATTTCGTGCCCTGGCCTCATGACGGAATGGTTCCGTCATGAGCACAGGGGCACCGATGCTCATGACGGAACCATTCCGTCATGAGCATCGAAGGGGTTAAGGGTAGATTGTTATTTCTCTATATTAAAGCCTACAGATAGGTATTTTGTTACATGAAAGCTCACAGATTATCTTTGTAAGGAAGAATTTTGATGTTGGTTACCCCCTGATAAACCCTGTGGATCGAAGATTTCCACTATAATAATTCTTGCTAGAATCTCTTTGGACGGCCTGGCACGCTTAGCTGTCTGCCAAAATCTTCTGCCAGAAGAGGGCCTTTGGGTCAACCCTCTTCTGCCAATTGTCAGTCTGGATTAACCCTGGGCAAAGCACTACGCTACGCTCTCGTAGTTTGCGAAGTTTGCGCTACTTCGCTACAACGCGAGTGCACGTAGCACAGTGCAAACATGCGTAGCGTAGTGCAGCGGTCATTTTTGCTTGCTCGCGGTCCTCAACGTCAAGTTGGCGACCGCGAGCAAGCTAAATGACTATCCCGGCGAGACTTTTTCCTCGTTCGCGATCAGCAACATCAATTTGCCGATCGCAAGCATGGAAAATAAACCTCCCGGCGAGATTCTCAACGCGGGGAGGTCAGGTTTCTCATTGCGAGTGGTCGCGTATGCTCGCGACCGCTCGCGATGAGAAACTACCAGTTCGCGTTGAGAAAGCTGCCGCTCGGTAAAAATCTACTCGAGCGGCAGTAAAGACAGCTCGCACTGTGCAAGATGCCGTTTTCAATGATTGCACAGTGCGGACAAGCATCCGGCACTGTGCAATCATTGCGAACAGTGCACTACGCAGTTCACGTAGTGCTACGCGTAGCTCGCGTAGTGCGAACTGCACTTTGCGTAGCTTCGCGTAGCGCTACTTCGCGAACTACGCCCAGGCTTAGTCTGGATGCCATTTGCACCCCGCTTCCATCCAACACAGAATACTGCCTGGGTTGATGATTCAAATTACGTCAGTCATTGCCTCTTTTACCCTGTGAATGATGGCAGTTTCTGATCACATGTGCAAATGAGTGTTCTTCAGTTTCGATGCTGGTTAGCCAGTCCTTTAGTTTTTAGTTTTCTCCTTTCATAGGTATACTTTCATTTCTTTGTTCCTCCTCTTTTTATTTAAATTTTTCTTAAAAGGCTAATAAAGATCTCTATGCAGTGCTAACAGGTCGCTTGCTTCCAGCTTATTTCATTGGCAACGTACCGCATCCCATGTGGCCACTTCCTCTAAACCAGGCGACCATTAAGAATGCTATTGTCCATAGTGTTTCATTGAGTTACCATTCACAGATGGCCATTATATTGGTTCTAAACATGGTGGCCATGATAGACCTTTAAAATGATAGGCCATGGACAATATCTCTGCAAATGGACACCTGCTGCTATATTTAATTTTGTTATTGCAAGCATATGCCTACAATGTTTAGATGGCAGCATGTTTTCATTTTTCTACTTATATTCTTTTATATTTTATCTTGCATATGTGGTTAAGTGTGATTGTTTTATTATGGTTCTGTCAGAGGGTTTATGCAAGAATAAGTCAGTGGTTGTTTGGCCCTGCATCTTCTGTTGGCCTTTTCTTCCCTTCCAGTCGTCTTGTATTCCATTTCTTGGTAATGGTAAAGATTAAAGCAAGGCTACTACGACTCATTTTCTTTTTAACCACTTTCCTGTTTTTTTAGGATTAACTGTATTTACTAGGTTTTCAAAGGGTACACATACACCTGCCTATATCCCTATGTCAACGGGGCCTGTTTATATGCCAAAAAAAACCCCAGTAATAACATTATTGCAAATCATAGCAGGTCCTATCGTCCGATATTGTTAAGGAATTGTCGTTTTGGGTGTCATCAAAAACAAAACACCATAAACTATTTTAAAGTTTCCAACATTCCCCCCGGACTTCAAGATACTTTCATTGTGGTTATGCCAATGCTAGATATTAATGATTTATGCTTGCCCCCGGATCAGAAACTATACATTATTAAGCATGCTGAGTCCCAATATTGAATCTCACAACTTGGATTGGTTAATTATATGTAAAACCTGTTGGTATCTGGGGCATGTTATCTATTTATATTCAATCGACAGCATGGGCAAACAGGTCTTTCACGTTTTTTGAAAGTGGTCACTCTTACCTCTTTATACTACCAATCACTTTTCCATGGCGAGCATTTCCCAAACCCATACATCCATGATCTGTGTGTTGGTATTTTGTACTTAGCCCGAAGGCCCAAGATTACTTGTTTGGCTGTACACAACTATAGTGAAATCTGTTGACCTGTGTGTGGTTTTAAGGTGTAGGAGAGGCGTGCTGCCACTCCGAAGATAATATATGCTGGGAGCCTAATCATGCAAAAACAACAGTTGATGGACAGAATGCAGAACAATGTCATACATTCACCCCAGTACAGAGATCTGGGCCTAAATCCATCGTTTTTTGCTAACCATGTCATTCCAGTTTGAACCCAGCCATATGCAAATCAGTCTTGACCCTGTGCCTCATGGGAACAGGCCAGCCCGAACTGCCAAGCCAGGTCCTCCCTGGATTGGAAACAAGCATCCTAGGACCGGTTTCGGGGTTTCACCCCTCTTCAGCCAGGATAGCTTGGTTCCAGTGGCATGGAGAGCACGGGTCCCACGTCTGGGCATACCCGTCCCACTCGGGGTGACAAATGCAAAAACAACAGTTGATGGACAGAATGCAGAACAATGTCATACATTCACCCCAGTACAGAGATCTGGGTCTAAATCCATCGTTTTTTTGCTCACCATGCCATTACAGTTTGAACCCAGCCATATGCAAATCAGTCTTGACCCTGTGCCTCATGGGAACAGGCCAGCCCGAACTGCCAAGCCAGGTCCTCCCTGGATTGGAAACAAGCATCCTAGGACCGGTTTCGGGGTTTCACCCCTCTTCAGCCAGGATAGCTTGGTTCCAGTGGCATGGAGAGCACGGGTCCCACGTCTGGGCATACCCGTCCCACTCGGGGTGACAAATGCAAAAACAACAGTTGATGGACAGAATGCAGAACAATGTCATACATTCACCCCAGTACAGAGATCTGGGCCTAAATCCATTGTTTTTTGCTCACCATGCCATTCCAGTTTGAACCCAGCCATATGCAAATCAGTCTTGACCCTGTGCCTCATGGGAACAGGCCAGCCCGAACTGCCAAGTCAGGTCCTCCCTGGATTGGAAACAAGCATCCTAGGACCGGTTTCGGGGTTTCACCCCTCTTCAGCCACGATAGCTTGGTTCCAGTGGCATGGAGAGCACGGGACCCACGTCTGGGCATACCTGTCCCACTCGGGGTGACAAATGCAAAAACAACAGTTGATGGACAGAATGCAGAACAATGTCATACATTCACCCCAATACAGAGATCTGGGCCTAAATCCATCGTTTTTTTGCTCACCATGCCATTCCAGTTTGAACCCAGCCATATGCAAATCAGTCTTGACCCTGTGCCTCATGGGAACAGGACAGCCCGAACTGCCTAGCCAGGTCCTCCCTGGATTGGAAACAAGCATTCTAGGACCGGTTTCGGGGTTTCACCCCTCTTCAGCCAGGATAGCTTGGTTCCAGTGGCATGGAGAGCACGGTACCCACGTCTGGGCATACCCGTCCCACTCGGGGTGACAAATGCAAAAACAACAGTTGATGGACAGAATGCAGAACAATGTCCTCCATTCACCCCAGTACAGAGATCTGGGCCTAAATCCATCGTTTTTTTGCTCACCATGCCATTCCAGTTTGAACCCAGCCATATGCAAATCAGTCTTGACCCTGTGCCTCATGGGAACAGGCTAGCCCGAACTGCCAAGCCAGGTCCTCCCTGGATTGGAAACAAGCATCCTAGGACCGGTTTCGGGGCTTCACCCCTCTTCAGCCAGGATAGCTTGGTTCCAGTGGCATGCAGAGCACGGGATCCACATCTGGGCATACCCGTCCCACTCGGGGCGACAAATGCAAAAACAACAGTTGATGGACAGAATGCAGAACAATGTCATACATTCACCCCAGTACAGAGATCTGGGCCTAAATCCATCGTTTTTTTGCTCACCATGCCATTCCAGTTTGAACCCAGCCATATGCAAATCAGTCTTGACCCTGTGCCTCATGGGAACAGGCCAGCCCGAACTGCCAAGCCAGGTCCTCCCTGGATTGGAAACAAGCATCCTAGGACCGGTTTCAGGGTTTCACCCCTCTTCAGCCAGGATAGCTTGGTTCCAGTGGCATGGAGAGCACGGGACCCACGTCTTGGCATACCCATCCCACTCGGGGTGACAAATGCAAAAACAACAGTTGATAGACAGAATGCAGAAAAATGTCATACATTCACCCCAGTACAGAGATCTGGGCCTAAATCCATCGTTTTTTTGCTCACCATGCCATTACAGTTTGAACCCAGCCATATGCAAATCAGTCTTGACCCTGTGCCTCATGGGAACAGGCCAGCCCGAACTGCCAAGCCAGGTCCTCCCTGGATTGGAAACAAGCATCCTAGGACCGGTTTCGGGGTTTCACCCCTCTTCAGCCAGGATAGCTTGGTTCCAGTGGCATGGAGAGCACGGGACCCACGTCTTGGCATACCCATCCCACTCGGGTGACAAATGCAAAAACAACAGTTGATAGACAGAATGCAGAAAAATGTCATACATTCACCCCAGTACAGAGATCTGGGCCTAAATCCATCGTTTTTTTGCTCACCATGCCATTACAGTTTGAACCCAGCCATATGCAAATCAGTCTTGACCCTGTGCCTCATGGGAACAGGCCAGCCCGAACTGCCAAGCCAGGTCCTCCCTGGATTGGAAACAAGCATCCTAGGACCGGTTTCGGGGTTTCACCCCTCTTCAGCCAGGATAGCTTGGTTCCAGTGGCATGGAGAGCACGGGTCCCACGTCTGGGCATACCCGTCCCACTCGGGGTGACAAATGCAAAAACAACAGTTGATGGACAGAATGCAGAACAATGTCATACATTCACCCCAGTACAGAGATCTGGGCCTAAATCCATTGTTTTTTGCTCACCATGCCATTCCAGTTTGAACCCAGCCATATGCAAATCAGTCTTGACCCTGTGCCTCATGGGAACAGGCCAGCCCGAACTGCCAAGTCAGGTCCTCCCTGGATTGGAAACAAGCATCCTAGGACCGGTTTCGGGGTTTCACCCCTCTTCAGCCACGATAGCTTGGTTCCAGTGGCATGGAGAGCACGGGACCCACGTCTGGGCATACCTGTCCCACTCGGGGTGACAAATGCAAAAACAACAGTTGATGGACAGAATGCAGAACAATGTCATACATTCACCCCAATACAGAGATCTGGGCCTAAATCCATCGTTTTTTGCTCACCATGCCATTCCAGTTTGAACCCAGCCATATGCAAATCAGTCTTGACCCTGTGCCTCATGGGAACAGGCTAGCCCGAACTGCCAAGCCAGGTCCTCCCTGGATTGGAAACAAGCATCCTAGGACCGGTTTCGGGGCTTCACCCCTCTTCAGCCAGGATAGCTTGGTTCCAGTGGCATGCAGAGCACGGGATCCACGTCTGGGCATACCCGTCCCACTCGGGGCGACAAATGCAAAAACAACAGCTGATGGACAGAATGCAGAACAATGTCATACATTCACCCCAGTACAGAGATCTGGGCCTAAATCCATCGTTTTTTTGCTCACCATGCCATTCCAGTTTGAACCCAGCCATATGCAAATCAGTCTTGACCCTGTGCCTCATGGGAACAGGCCAGCCCGAACTGCCAAGCCAGATCCTCCCTGGATTGGAAACAAGCATCCTAGGACCGGTTTCAGGGTTTCACCCCTCTTCAGCCAGGAGCTTGGTTCCAGTGGCATGGAGAGCACGGGACCCACGTCTGGGCATACCCGTCCCACTCGGGGTGACAAATGCAAAAACAACAGTTGATGGACAGAATGCAGAACAATGTCATACATTCACCCCAGTACAGAGATCTGGGCCTAAATCCATCGTTTTTTGCTCACCATGCCATTCCAGTTTGAACCAAGCCATATGCAAATCAGTCTTGACCCTGTGCCTCATGGGAACAGGGCAGCCCGAACTGCCAAGCCTAATCATTTTCACCTCGTACATCTGATCAATTTTGTCAAAGATCTCATTCCACTATCTCTTAAGTTTGGAGAATTGCCAGAGCAAATGAAGGAGAGAACCAGGGTTGCCACAGTTTCTCCAGCATACTGCTAGTAGTTTTCCATTTGTGTGTTCTGCCAGGGGTATAATACCAGTCTGTTTCATTTTTGGTGAGTGTCTCCCACATTGCTGCGTTAATAGCAGCCAGACTGTATCTTGCCAGTCATTACCTCCTGCTCTTTAGTTGTGAAAATACGCGCCCTCTCATTTCATTAGCCCTGTTGTTCGTGTTTTTTTGGTGTCAGTGTTAAGGCCTTATGAATTTCTGATATGAAGCATCTGTCATTGGATGTAAGAAAGATCCAATGCTTGAAGGAGGTCATAAGCCTTGAGGCACTGTCTTACGTGCCACCCAATGTGTACCAAGCTCATTAGAAACAGAAGTAGTAGAAAAGCAGTGAGCCAGAAACGTTATCCAAGATATGTCTTTTATTGAAGTAATCCAAGATACAGCTTACCACGGAATCATTATCAACTTTCCCCACACCCATTATATATATCCTCCAGCATCCACAAGTCCAAGCTCCCCTTTTTGAATCTCGCTCTCCATATTTGCAACGCCGCACACACACAGGAGAGTGAGATCTACACAAACAGAGCACTCCTTGGTTGCCAGGGCGTAAACCCTGACCAGGCAAGCACCAAGAGAACAGGTGCGAAAGCCATCTCATAAGAACACCAGCCATGTCGTACTTGTGTTACATGTAACACACATCCTCCCTTTACATTTTTTTTTTTGGCCGTTAATGCATAATCTCAAAATCTTGTAGGAAGCCTGTGTATTCTTGTGCTCCTGGATTCATTGTGAACAATGGTGTTTTTTTCATTAGCATCCTTAACAAGATCCTGTTCACCCACATCTAAAATATATTGTCTGTTGAGGGTTGAGCATACTTTCCATGGAACAGTGACACAGGGCCCAAGTTCCAAACATTTCCACCATCCACTCTCACAGCATTTTGAAAACTAGAATAACCCGAATAGGGGAAGACCAACATGCTGCTCCCTTATCCTTCATTTTACCTTTCTTCAGTCTAATCTAATCTCTAACAACCACACACTGCTTGCTGAGAGGCCCTTTTCTCTTGTGTAACATGTCATTAATTTTTAGCTTATACTCCTCTACTTTACGCTGTATGTCCTTGAATTCTGCATCAGCCAGCTCACAATGATTCCTTTTCTTGTTTTTCAACCACCAAGGAACCAACCTTGTGCTAGGTTTGCGTCCTCTTAATAGTTCAAAAGGACTCACTTCAGTTACTGAATTGGGTGAGGTGAGGTATGCCAACAGAATAGATTGCAATGCTTTCCTCCAATCTAGCTCACTCTTAACAGATAGCTGAATAGATTCCTTCACTACTCTGTTGAGCCTTTCAACTTGACCGTTTGCATCAGGATGGAACGCATCAATACGCTTATGTACAATACCACATCTCAAATCATTTTTGTGACCTGTATAAAAGACGTTATGTCAGCAGGCATTAGAATTCTGTTAGGCCATTTCTCCTCCAATATAGTTAGTGAAATAATAGTGTACCATGCACAAGAGTCTACTAGAACATCAAGGCTCCCTCCATCTTTCAGTATGTTACATACTTGAAACTTCTTCTTGTTCTTGCCATCAGACACACTAAGTACAGTGCTAGGGTTCAAATCTTGATACTCATCAACATACTCCCTGTCATCATAATTCTGTACAATATTAATCTTTTTAACAAAAGCCAGGCTTTGTTGGAATGCCCTTTCTTATTGTATTTGAAGCAGACCTTATCATAAGCAGGACACAGCTTTGAGTTAGCAAGATGGGACATACTGCCACATCTGTAACATAAAACAACTTATTTCTTCCACCCAAGTCTTTGCAAAGCCGGTTTTGTGTCATTTCTTTGTCAACTTATCCTTTTGGTTTTATTCCCACTATTTTTGAAACAATATGAACATCTGTACTTACACTTCCTCTAATTTCTTGCACAAGTTTCTCTGAATGCTCAATTGCTTTTGCAATTTCAATAGCAGTATTAAGAGACATATCAGTAGTGGTCCACAATCTCTCCTGTATTTTCTTATTATTGGTCCACATCAAAGTTTGATCTCTCAAAACCTGTTTATAAGTGATATGTTCAAAGTCACATTTTACAGCTAAAGATCTAAGTATTGACACATATACTTCTATAGATTCATCCTCAAGTTGTTTTAATCTTGTTGCCATACCGTATGCACATCTTTTTAGATGCATACTGATAGACATCAATTTCTCCAGGATTAATTAGAACAGGTAAATTCTTAAATTCTTTTAACGTGTAACCACCTAGACAATGTTTCAATAAAAAAATGAGGGAGGTGGAACAATACCTGATATATTACTAATAAACTGCACCACAAAATATAATGTTTATATCAACACAATGCAATCTTTCTATCAACTAATATGTCTCCAACAAAACAAAAAAGTAGTCACCGTTGTCATACATTCATTACATGTGGGTGCGCGCATCTCCGTAATCTGTACTTCGTGAGAGGTAATGCACCAGAAGATGAGTCAAATGCCAGGAAATCACTATAAATTCCTTGAAGAACAATAATTCTCAGAACAGTTGTGAAAATCAGTAAATCATGCACTGCCACTTGGCATCTCCATGACCTCCCTCCACTGCAGTGGCTGCAACCACTGCTGTACTGTGATCACAGTTAAAACAAGCATTTGCAATGCAATAGGTCTCGCAGTTACGCAAGTTTGAGCTATTGGCATTGTAAATGACAATGCCTTTTATTTATGTTTTGGTTTTTAAAACATAAATAAAAGACATTGTCATTTACAATGCCAATAGCTTCAACGTGCGTAAATGAGAGACCTATTGCATTGCAAATGCTTGTTTCATCCCAGCTACTTGGCACTGCCCTGCATGGAAATTCCTACCTGGAGAATGACAATGCTGTCCAGAACTGCCCATTCCTTCCTGACTTCAGTGACCTTGCATGGCCTCCACTTTTACCCTTACTTTATCAGTACCACAAAATCAGTACTTAGAGGTTATTTTTTGCCCAAATATTCTTCTGAGGGACAGTTCCATGGATTTACAACACAGTCAGTAAATCAAGGCCATTACACTACAAGTCTTTGCTCATAGGTAGGACCACTGGAATAACGCAATATTGTGGCCGCCGCGTTCTCGGAGTATTTACATATTTTCCACACTTGCCACATGATTCAGATCTTCTGTATCAGTTTCAAACATTGATTCTAGCTCAGATGGATCAAAAGAGGCTTTAAAAAGCATCAGCCATGGGCCCCCGGGGGGACAGACGCTTTGCAAAGATAAACTGTCACCATTTCGTTGCTGATGGCTGTATTCGGGTGTTAGAGTGCTGCTAATGAGGAGAAACGTTTGCCCAGACAGTACTACTGTGTTGTAAAATGACAAAATAGCAAAATGTTGCACCAGAATGTGCCATATTATGCTGCATCATTGCACCTCTTCTGTGTCTGATTACATTTGTACCTCTCCAGTCCCTGCAGCACCTGTTCTGACCTGGGTCTCAGGCTCTACAACAGCTCTGCTGACCTGGTTCTCTGGCTCTAAAGCAGCTCTGCTGACCTGGTTCTCTGGCTCTACAGCAGCTCTGCTGACCTGGTTCTCTGGCTCTACAGCAGCTCTGCTGACCTGGTTCTCTGGCTCTACAGCAGCTCTGCTGACCTGGTTCTCTGGCTCTACAGCAGCTCTCCTGACCTGGTTCTCTGGCTCTACAGCAGCTCTGCTGACCTGGTTCTCTAGCTCTACAGCAGCTCTGCTGACGTGGTTCTCTGGCTCTACAGCAGCTTGCTGACCTGGTTCTCTGGCTCTACAACGGCTCTGCTGACCTGGTTCTCAGCTTCTACAGCCGCTCTGCTGACCTAGTTCTCTGGTTCTAGAGCAGCTCTGCTGCCCTGGTTCTCTGGCTCTAGAGCAGCTCTGCTGACCTGGTTCTCTGGCTCTACAGCAGCTCTGCTGACCTGGTTCTCTGGCTCTACAGCAGCTCTGCTGACCTGATTCTCAAGCTCTAGAGCAGCTCTGCCTACCTGGTTCTCTGGCTCTGGAGCGGCTCTGCTGACCTGGTTCTCTGGCTCTACAGCAGCTCTGCTGACCTGGTTCTCTGGCTTTACAGCAGCTCTGCTGACCTGGTTCTCAGGCTCTAGAGCGGCTCTGCTGACCTGGTTCTCTGGCTCTAGAGCAGCTCTGCTGACCTGGTTCTCTGGCTCTACAGCTGCTCTGCTGACCTGGTTCTCTGGCTCTACAGCCGCTCTGCTGACCTGTTTCTCTGGCTCTACAGCGGCTCTGTTGACCTGGTTCTCTGGCTCTACAGCAGCTCTGCTGACCTGGTTCTCTGGCTCTACAACAGTTCTGCTCACTTGGTTCTCTGGCTCTAGAGCAGCTCTGCTGACCTGGTTCTCTGGCTTTACAGCAGCTCTGCTGACCTTGTTCTCTGGCTCTAAAGCAGCTCTGCTGACCTGGTTCTCTGGCTCTACAGCAGCTCTGCTGACCTGGTTCTCATGATCTAGAGCGGCTCTGCTGACCTGGTTCTCTGGCTCTAGAGCGGCTCTGCTGACCTGGTTCTCTGGCTCTACAGCAGCTCTGCTGACCTGGTTCTCTGGCTCTACAGCAGCTCTGCTGACCTGGTTCTCAGGCTCTAGAGCAGCTCTGCTGACCTGGTTCTCTGGCTCTAGAGCGGCTCTGCTGACCTGGTTTTTCTGGCTCTAGAGCGGCTCTGCTGACCTTGTTCTCTGGCTCTAGAGCGGCTCTGCTGACCTGGTTCTCTGGCTCTACAGCGGCTCTGCTGACCTGGTTCTCTGGCTCTACAGCAGCTCTGCTGACCTGGTTCTCTGGCTCTACAATGGTTCTGCTGACCTGGTTCTCTGGCTGTAGAGCAACTCTGCTGACCTGGTTCTCTGGCTCTACAGCAGCTCTGCTGACCTGGTTCTCTGGCTCCACAGCAGCTCTGCTGACCTGGTTCTCTGGCTCTACAGCAGCTCTGCTGACCTGGTTCTCTGGCTCTACAACGGTCCTGCTGACCTGGTTCTCTGGCTCTACAGCAGCTCTGCTGACCTGGTTCTCTGGCTCCACAGCAGCTCTGCTGACCTGGTTCTCTGGCTCCACAGCAGCTCTGCTGACCTGGTTCTCTGGCTCTACAGCAGATTGATGACCTGCTTCTCCGGCTCTACAGCAGCTCTGCTGACCTGGTTCTCTGGCTCCAGGGCATCCCTGCTGACCTGGTTCTAAAGCTCTACAGCAGCTCTGCTGGCGTGGTTCTCTGGCTCTACAGCAGCTTGCTGACCTGGTTCTCTGGCTCTACAACGGCTCTGCTGACCTGGTTCTCAGCTTCTACAGCCGCTCTGCTGACCTGGTTCTCTGGTTCTAGAGCAGCTCTGCTGCCCTGGTTCTCTGGCTCTAGAGCAGTTCTGCTGACCTGGTTCTCTGGCTCTACAGCAGCTCTGCTGACCTGGTGTCTGGCTCTACAGCAGCTCTGCTGACCTGATTCTCAAGCTCTAGAGCAGCTCTGCCTACCTGGTTCTCTGGCTCTGGAGCGGCTCTGCTGACCTGGTTCTCTGGCTCTACAGCAGCTCTGCTGACCTGGTTCTCTGGCTTTACAGCAGCTCTGCTGACCTGGTTCTCTGGCTCTAGAGCGGTTCTGCTGACCTGGTTCTCTGGCTATAGAGCAGCTCTGCTGACCTGGTTCTCTGGCTCTACAGCTGCTCTGCTGACCTGGTTCTCTGGCTCTACAGCCGCTCTGCTGACCTGTTTCTCTGGCTCTACAGCGGCTCTGTTGACCTGGTTCTCTGGCTCTACAACAGTTCTGCTGACTTGGTTCTCTGGCTCTAGAGCAGCTCTGCTGACCTGGTTCTCTGGCTTTACAGCAGCTCTGCTGACCTGGTTCTCTGACTCTAAAGCAGCTCTCCTGACCTGGTTCTCTGGCTCTACAGCAGCTCTGCTGACCTGGTTCTCTAGCTCTACAGCAGCTCTGCTGACGTGGTTCTCTGGCTCTACAGCAGCTTGCTGACCTGGTTCTCTGGCTCTACAACGGCTCTGCTGACCTGGTTCTCAGCTTCTACAGCCGCTCTGCTGACCTGGTTCTCTGGTTCTAGAGCAGCTCTGCTGCCCTGGTTCTCTGGCTCTAGAGCAGCTCTGCTGACCTGGTTCTCTGGCTCTACAGCAGCTCTGCTGACCTGGTTCTCTGGCTCTACAGCAGCTCTGCTGACCTGATTCTCAAGCTCTAGAGCAGCTCTGCCTACCTGGTTCTCTGGCTCTGGAGCGGCTCTGCTGACCTGGTTCTCTGGCTCTACAGCAGCTCTGCTGACCTGGTTCTCTGGCTTTACAGCAGCTCTGCTGACCTGGTTCTCAGGCTCTAGAGCGGCTCTGCTGACCTGGTTCTCTGGCTCTAGAGCAGCTCTGCTGACCTGGTTCTCTGGCTCTACAGCTGCTCTGCTGACCTGGTTCTCTGGCTCTACAGCCGCTCTGCTGACCTGTTTCTCTGGCTCTACAGCGGCTCTGTTGACCTGGTTCTCTGGCTCTACAGCAGCTCTGCTGACCTGGTTCTCTGGCTCTACAACAGTTCTGCTCACTTGGTTCTCTGGCTCTAGAGCAGCTCTGCTGACCTGGTTCTCATGATCTAGAGCGGCTCTGCTGACCTGGTTCTCTGGCTCTAGAGCGGCTCTGCTGACCTGGTTCTCTGGCTCTACAGCAGCTCTGCTGACCTGGTTCTCTGGCTCTACAGCAGCTCTGCTGACCTGGTTCTCAGGCTCTAGAGCAGCTCTGCTGACCTGGTTCTCTGGCTCTAGAGCGGCTCTGCTGACCTTGTTTTTCTGGCTCTAGAGTGGCTCTGCTGACCTTGTTCTCTGGCTCTAGAGCGGCTCTGCTGACCTGGTTCTCTGGCTCTACAGCGGCTCTGCTGACCTGGTTCTCTGGCTCTACAGCAGCTCTGCTGACCTGGTTCTCTGGCTCTACAATGGTTCTGCTGACCTGGTTCTCTGGCTGTAGAGCAACTCTGCTGACCTGGTTCTCTGGCTCTACAGCAGCTCTGCTGACCTGGTTCTCTGGCTCCACAGCAGCTCTGCTGACCTGGTTCTCTGGCTCTACAGCAGCTCTGCTGACCTGGTTCTCTGGCTCTACAACGGTCCTGCTGACCTGGTTCTCTGGCTCTACAGCAGCTCTGCTGACCTGGTTCTCTGGCTCTACAGCAGCTCTGCTGACCTGGTTCTCTGGCTCCACAGCAGCTCTGCTGACCTGGTTCTCTGGCTCTACAGCAGATTGATGACCTGCTTCTCCGGCTCTACAGCAGCTCTGCTGACCTGGTTCTCTGGCTCTAGGGCATCCCTGCTGACCTGGTTCTAAAGCTCTACAGCAGCTCTGCTGACGTGGTTCTCTGGCTCTACAGCAGCTTGCTGACCTGGTTCTCTGGCTCTACAACGGCTCTGCTGACCTGGTTCTCAGCTTCTACAGCCGCTCTGCTGACCTGGTTCTCTGGTTCTAGAGCAGCTCTGCTGCCCTGGTTCTCTGGCTCTAGAGCAGTTCTGCTGACCTGGTTCTCTGGCTCTACAGCAGCTCTGCTGACCTGGTTCTCTGGCTCTACAGCAGCTCTGCTGACCTGATTCTCAAGCTCTAGAGCAGCTCTGCCTACCTGGTTCTTTGGCTCTGGAGCGGCTCTGCTGACCTGGTTCTCTGGCTCTACAGCAGCTCTGCTGACCTGGTTCTCTGGCTTTACAGCAGCTCTGCTGACCTGGTTCTCTGGCTCTAGAGCGGCTCTGCTGACCTGGTTCTCTGGCTATAGAGCAGCTCTGCTGACCTGGTTCTCTGGCTCTACAGCTGCTCTGCTGACCTGGTTCTCTGGCTCTACAGCCGCTCTGCTGACCTGTTTCTCTGGCTCTACAGTGGCTCTGTTGACCTGGTTCTCTGGCTCTACAACAGTTCTGCTGACTTGGTTCTCTGGCTCTAGAGCAGCTCTGCTGACCTGGTTCTCTGGCTTTACAGCAGCTCTGCTGACCTGGTTCTCTGACTCTAAAGCAGCTCTGCTGACCTGGTTCTCTGGCTCTACAGCAGCTCTGCTGACCTGGTTCTCTGGCTCTACAGCAGCTCTGCTGACCTGGTTCTCAGGCTCTAGAGCAGCTCTGCTGACCTGGTTCTCTGGCTCTAGAGCGGCTCTGCTGACCTGGCTTTTCTGGGTCTAGAGCAGCTCTGCTGACCTTGTTCTCTGGCTCTAGAGCGGCTCTGCTGACCTGGTTCTCTGGCTCTACAGCGGCTCTGCTGACCTGGTTCTCTGGCTCTACAGCAGCTCTGCTGACCTGGTTCTCTGGCTCTACAATGGTTCTGCTGACCTGGTTCTCTGGCTGTAGAGGAACTCTGCTGACCTGGTTCTCTGGCTCTACAGCAGCTCTGCTGACCTGGTTCTCTGGCTCTACAGCAGCTCTGCTGACCTGGTTCTCTGGTTCCACAGCAGCTCTGCTGACCTGGTTCTCTGGCTCTACAGCTGCTCTGCTGACCTGGTTCTCTGGCTCTACAACGGTCCTGCTGACCTGGTTCTCTGGCTCTACAGCAGCTCTGCTGACCTGGTTCTCTGGCTCCACAGCAGCTCTGCTGACCTGGTTCTCTGGCTCCACAGCAGCTCTGCTGACCTGGTTCTCTGGCTCTACAGCAGATTGATGACCTGCTTCTCCGGCTCTACAGCAGCTCTGCTGACCTGGTTCTCTGGCTCTAGGGCATCCCTGCTGACCTGGTTCTAAAGCTCTACAGCAGCTCTGCTGACGTGGTTCTCTGGCTCTACAGCAGCTTGCTGACCTGGTTCTCTGGCTCTACAACGGCTCTGCTGACCTGGTTCTCAGCTTCTACAGCCGCTCTGCTGACCTGGTTCTCTGGTTCTAGAGCGGCTCTGCTGCCCTGGTTCTCTGGCTCTAGAGCAGCTCTGCTGACTTGGTTCTCTGGCTCTACAGCAGCTCTGCTGACCTGCTTCTCTGGCTCTACAGCAGCTCTGCTGACCTGATTCTCAAGCTCTAGAGCAGCTCTGCCTACCTGGTTCTCTGGCTCTGGAGCGGCTCTGCTGACCTGGTTCTCTGGCTCTACAGCAGCTCTGCTGACCTGGTTCTCTGGCTTTACAGCAGCTCTGCTGACCTGGTTCTCAGGCTCTAGAGCGGCTCTGCTGACCTGGTTCTCTGGCTCTAGAGCAGCTCTGCTGACCTGGTTCTCTGGCTCTACAGCTGCTCTGCTGACCTGGTTCTCTGGCTCTACAGCCGCTCTGCTGACCTGTTTCTCTGGCTCTACAGCGGCTCTGTTGACCTGGTTCTCTGGCTCTACAGCAGCTCTGCTGACCTGGTTCTCTGGCTCTACAACAGTTCTGCTGACTTGGTTCTCTGGCTCTAGAGCAGCTCTGCTGACCTGGTTCTCTGGCTTTACAGCAGCTCTGCTGACCTGGTTCTCTGGCTCTAAAGCAGCTCTGCTGATCTGGTTCTCTGGCTCTACAGCAGCTCTGCTGACCTGGTTCTCATGATCTAGAGCGGCTCTGCTGACCTGGTTCTCTGGCTCTAGAGCGGCTCTGCTGACCTGGTTCTCTGGCTCTACAGCAGCTCTGCTGACCTGGTTCTCTGGCTCTACAGCAGCTCTGCTGACCTGGTTCTCAGGCTCTAGAGTGGCTCTGCTGACCTGGTTTTTCTGGCTCTAGAGCAGCTCTGCTGACCTTGTTCTCTGGCTCTAGAGCGGCTCTGCTGACCTGGTTCTCTGGCTCTACAGCGGCTCTGCTGACCTGGTTCTCTGGCTCTACAGCAGCTCTGCTGACCTGGTTCTCTGGCTCTACAATGGTTCTGCTGACCTGGTTCTCTGGCTGTAGAGCAACTCTGCTGACCTGGTTCTCTGGCTCTACAGCAGCTCTGCTGACCTGGTTCTCTGGCTCTACAGCAGCTCTGCTGACCTGGTTCTCTGGTTCCACAGCAGCTCTGCTGACCTGGTTCTCTGGCTCTACAGCAGCTCTGCTGACCTGGTTCTCTGGCTCTACAACGGTCCTGCTGACCTGGTTCTCTGGCTCCACAGCAGCTCTGCTGACCTGGTTCTCTGGCTCCACAGCAGCTCTGCTGACCTGGTTCTCTGGCTCCACAGCAGCTCTGCTGACCTGGTTCTCTGGCTCTACAGCATCTCTGCTGACCTGGTTCTCTGGCTCTACAGCATCTCTGCTGACCTGGTTCTCTGGCTCTACAGCATCTCTGCTGACCTGGTTCTCTGGCTCTAGAGCAGCTCTGCTGACCTGGTTCTCTGGCTCTACAGCAGCTCTGCTGACCTGGTTCTCTGGCTCTAGAGCAGCTCTGCTGACCTGGTTCTCTGGCTCTACAGCAGCTCTGCTGACCTGGTTCACTGGCTCTACAGCAGCTCTGCTGACCTGGTTCTTTGGCTCTAGAGCAGCTCTGCTGACCTGGTTCTCTGGCTCTGCAACGGCTCTGCTGACCTGGTTCTCAGGCTGTACAGCAGCTTGCTGACCTGAGTCTCAGGCTCTAGAGCGGCTCTGCTGACCTGGTTCTCTGGCTCTAGAGCGGCTCTGCTGACCTGGTTCTCTGGCTCTAGAGCAGCTCTGCTGACCTGGTTCTCAAGCTCTACAGCCACGCGCTAAAACCCCGAATACAAATACCAGACAAGCTGTCGCTATTGTGAAAAAAATATAGTGCTTACCGACTAATGAAGGAGACAGTGTAACGCCGCAAGTAAAAGATCCAGTCCTGATGGGCGGTCCCAAAAGGAGACAGGGCAGTAACAAGGAGGGACTAAGAAGCCTCATTACCAATTGGAAGCCAGCATTTACCATGGACGATGACGCCAGCCAATGAAAAATATGGTCGGGGCTTCCACACCACTTCTAAAACATACCCTAATACAGCATGCCTCGCAAAGCGAGCAGCGCATGCGCTGCAACGCTAGGCTCGACCTAAAAAGGGCCAGTCCTCATGGGAGGTTACAAATGAAGACACAGCAGTAATAAGGAGGGACTAAAAAGCGTATTTACGAATCAGAAGCCAGCATTTACAAAGGACAATGACACAAGCCAATGACAAATATGGGCAGGGAGTGGGCGGGGCTTCAAGTCCATACTCAAATACGGCATGCCTCGCAGAGGGCTCGACCTAAAAATAAGAGTGCAGATTCTAAGACAAAAAGTTTTACAAAATTTACAGCGAGAATATAAATACCAAGAGGTGCATCAGTTTACCCAAAAAAAGAAAAAAAAACACTCCACAAATAAAACACAGAAGGCAGAAAAATATGACGGTTTTGAATTGTTAAGTAATAAAACAACGTTTCACTGGGTACTTAAGAGAACTGGGAATAACAAATATTTCTGAATTGTCGCATTATCGAAGATGTAGTTATAAACAGTGCAGAGGCAGCGGGAGCTCGGAGTGAGAAACGGTCACTGCACCCCGATTATAGATAGTCAGTCACTTCCGTGCCACGGTGCTGGGGGCCCATTTTTCGTGCTTGCATAGTGACCCCTGGCACCCTTACTATGGCAGTTCTTGCTGTAGCTTAAGAAAAGGTAGAACCTTATGTCTCCTTCTATTTAGCGTCAGAAAACAATGGGGGGAGTGAAGAGGTATCAAAAGCCGTGGACTCAGCCTCCTCAGTAAGTAATAAAAAAACACAAGGGGGCAGATTTACAAGCCCCTTGCGTGACTTTTGCGCTGCAGTTGCAAACAATGTGGCCTATTTACAACGTGACGCATCTAGGGAGATGCGTCACGTTGTAAAGCCCTGCGTCACATTATACCTGCGTCAGGTATAATGTATGCAGGGTGGGCGTTCCCACGCAGGAAGTTCTCATAAAAGTGATGCAGTGAAATCTACAAGATTTCACTGCGTCACTTTTAGGACGCCACTGCGTCAAAACCTTACGCCTGCTTGCAGTGCAGTGTATTAGTAATAGGCCTCAACACGCATTGCTGGAGTTGCGTCGTGCTTGCGACACGACTCCAGCAATGCGTGACTTTTCCGCCAACAGATGCGTCAGAATTTCTGACGCATCTGTCAATCACTGCGCCATAGTGCGCCGTATTGTAAATACGGCGCATCTATGGTGGCGCAAGGGTTTCTAAGGGTGGCGCAGGGAAAGTGACGCATACAGATGCGTCACTTTCTTGTAAATCTGCCCCAAGGAGTCCGCTTTTAATGCAAAAAAGAAGAACCGTATTTAGCACCTTCCAGAGAAACGCAGCAAAACAACTGTACACAACAGGTCGACGGTACAACATGACAGAATAGGATGTTAAAGAAGATACGGGCAACCCCAGAGTACCAGGGCGCAATGCTGTACAACCTTGAAGATGCGGGGATGGCAGGGTGCGCACAGGAAGGGTACTTGGACAAAGAGGGTAGTGCTGGTGGATGCAGAATGCACGTCACTGTACCTGTACTTCACTGCAAGTGAGAGGGTTTAACTTCCAGCCATTTGTACAAGTTAATAATGATGCTTTTGTGAAAATCTAGAAAATGACCCTGAGCACGAACTCAGAACCACTTAGAACCACAAGAGCCACAAACACCGCAGAGCGAGTTGTGTGGCAAATGGAGCAAACAATGGCCCCACTAGTATAAGGTATCTGCGTGTATCATAATTGTATGCAAAAACCCTAGGCAGTCATGCGGTTCAATTACATTAACAACTCGTCAGAGCACACAACAATACATATAAGGAACTCAGTGCAACTACAATGTAGCTCTGTTAAAAAGTATACATTTTATTTAATTATTATTTATATATAAAAGTTTTAATAATTCCAATAAGTCTTTTGTGGAATGTAAATCAAAGTTCATAAAAAATACAAAACATCAATGTCAGTTATTACAGTTGATTTGAAAAAGATGGCGGATTTGAAACAGACGGGTTGAGCACCACGCAAAATCCTGAATTTAGGTGCAAACCTATGTGGCACCCAGCGCTGTTAAACCGTTGAAATACGTACATTTCAAGCCGTACCTTATCATGTTCAGCTACAACATATTGGGACACGAGCCCAGAGTTATACGCCATTAATAGCGTAATATTCGCATTTGTGAACACTTATTCACAGTGTATGCTTATCCTGGCATACCTATATGGTTATCAGGACATCTTTTGAGAACCGATATTGAATACAAGAATTGATAGAGACATTGGACCGAGATCTATATCGACCTCACAAGTCTTAAGATACAACATTGCATTTCTCGTTCAAGACTTGAATCAGTCATCCCTCATATACATAAAGATACAGTCGTGGTACTCCTGAAGAAGGCGCCTTTTGCGCCGAAACGCGCGTTGAGAAGATCTACTGTATAGCCACCTCTTCATTATGTATATCCGTATGACTTTATTATAGATTGTTTTATGGTATCTTTTTCAAATCAACTGTAATAACTGACATTGATGTTTTGTATTTTTTATGAACTTTGATTTACATTCCACAAAAGACATATTGGAATTATTGAAACTTTTATATATAAATAATAATTAAATAAAATGTATACTTTTTAACAGAGCTACATTGTAGTTGCACTGAGTTCCTTATATGTATTGTTGTGTGCTCTGACGAGTTGTTAATGTAATTGAACCGCATGACTGCCTAGGGTTTTTGCATACAATTATAACATTGCCCTGCCCTAGGAGTTCTAGAGTTACTGCAGGGGGTCCTTGATATTTGCATTATCTGCGTGTATCATGCCACGTGATCCGACTTCTCTTGGGATCAAGATCAGTGCTTTAAATGGGCCGGTACTGGCCGGTACTGAGTACCAGCACGTTTGTATTTTGAGAGGGAGAGTACCTGCACTTCTCAAGAGAGACGTAATACTTTTAATTGGAGAGTACCGGCTCATCTCAGAAACAAGCAGGTACTCTGGTACAGGGTACCGGCACTGCTCAAGAGAGACGTAATACTTTTAATTGCAGAGTACCGGCTCGTCTCAGAAACAAGCACGCACTCTGGTACACGGTACCTGCACCTCTATTTTTCCATTACAAGCACTGATCGAGATGCACCAAATCAAGAAATAAATCAATTTATGCACACTGTATTTGTGGATGATTTGAGCTCGCTTGTTTGCTTGTCTTCTGAGAATGCCCTCAGCACCAGCTACCACCTTTTGGCATGTATGTGTGCACAGCGCAAGAGAAGGCAATTTGTGCTCAGCCCCAAACAGGCACTGTTGCTAAAACGGGAGCACATACTATTAAATCCCCTTGATTTAGATCTGTTAATGCCATCTACTACTAAAATATATACTTTTAAAGATGACATTTCCGCCAATCCACCGGTAAAACGTAAATGTGTAAAGTTATAACGAAGCCTACAAATAAGGCATTTACCAAAACCAAATGCAGCAGTGAATATCCCACAAACACTAACAAAATAACTAAAAATGCACTGCATGCAGAACACAGAATGGGTAAAAGTATACATGTGCTTTGCAAACTAAAAAAGCTAATTATTTTCATATGCAAGCCCACTATTCCAGAAAACCAAATAAAGATATCACGTCGAATAGGATCCTTCACCGTATTAGCCATCATGTCTGAACAAATAAGACGATGCCGACTTAAACAACACGCATCCACATAGAAACATGCTCACTAAGCCAACATTTTACAATGTTGGCCCCAAAAACGTATGCCACAAAAAGACGCTGTAGGAATGCAGTCCATATTAACAGTTAACGTTCATACAGTCAGGTTGGCTGAGTCCCCGCCCCCGACACCCTGATTTGAAAGCAGACATCAGATCAACCATCCCTGGGATCTCCCCACCCCTATGCGGTCTTCCCACCAGCATTCCCCTAAGGCACAGATCACACACAAAAACCATCAGAACTTTTGGGTTAGGGGTCGTAACAACTCCGGCCATTTTTATTTAAACACAATACATCATAAAAATTTGCATTTCACATTAATACGCAGAAACCCCCATAACACTCCATACAGTATTACTTACATATTCGTGGATGGCTAACCTTAACAGTGACTCTATTACATAGCCATTCCTAATGATAAACTATACATTGTCTCTGCGCATCCTGCATTGAGCCTAGGCGTAAGATCATGACTGGTCCAACTACCTGTGAGGTCCCCCCGGAGTGACCTTGCGCAGGAGACCCGTCTGCCCAAAAGGTTACCTACCTCGAGCACCCCCTACGCTCTCAAATACCATCCCCCAAGGGGCTCTGCTTCTACCTTGGCGCCCATGCGGGGATTGGCCGTAAAGGTCTGTTGGAAGCATGTACTCCCCCACCCCCGCACCCTCTACCCGACTTGCCGTAAGCACCCCCCTGGAGGTCCCTGAGAGACCGCTGTCCCCCACCTATCCCCATTAACAATGGGGATGCTTTCTAAAGACCGTAAATGCCCCACCAATCATGACCTTATTGCCACAGTCCATCATAGTTCCCTACTATCTGCCCAGCACCTTCCTAAGGTCATGCCTTGCCTTGCCAAAGGGCCAACCATGCCAACAAATTTTCCAGGAATAACTTGTTCCCTAACTTAGAAAGGTGGACACTATCCTGTACAAAAAAAGTCTCCTCCCATATGCATCCATGCGGGACAGTCTGGACTTTTGGGGACCTAAACAACTTGTCCATCTTTTTATTAATTCGCTTAGCAGAATGATTCAGGGCCCAGACCAACTCCCCTCCCCATTCATTGCAACCTCGGGATGATGTGGGACCATGCTAGGACTGACTGCAGGCATCTCCTTGCCAACCATTCCATCTTGGTCATCACCGAGATGTACCAGATCGTTGCCCCCTAGGAGGACTAACACTACTCTGGGGGGGCACACGCCCCTTGCAAAACCAGGATTCCATCATGTTCCTTAACTGTCCCAGCCGTAGCCCCCCTACTCATGAAAGGAAACACGGAAATCCGCCTGGCGGGCCCACTCCACCCAATTTCCTGTGGAAAAAACATGCTTTAGCCTTTGTACATAAGAATGCCCTACAAGCAATACTTCAGTTTCCCCTGGCACAGGACATGAAAACTGCGAGAAAACGAAAAGTAAAACCGTTATTGACAAAACGTTGCCTGAAGCATGTGCAGCCTAACAGAGCGCTTGTAGCGTTCCGAGGACCACCTGCCAATCCTCTGCACTGCCTTCCCCGAGAGTCCCATTGCTGTGGCCTCCGTGGCCACCCCAATTCTGAAGGAATGGGAACTGAACTCCGTAGGGTCAATCCCCGCCAGCCTAAGGACCCTGGTGAGCTGAAACTTGGTCAGAAGGGTGCCATCTGCATCCCTTATGAGCGAACCCCCGCCCCTGGGGTCTATGCGCTAAGAATGTCTTGAGGTTTCTCACGGGACAGCAAGCGTTCCCTTGCGCCCTATACAATATGATGTGGCCCCCTCTGCTGCCCTGGCCTGTTTTTGAGCATGGTATTGATAGGGACACCAAAACCCCATACAACTGCATGTGTGCCAGCTGCAGCCCTCCGTGCGAGTCCTTCTTATTACTTGCCTCCAGTTCCCCCACCCTGAAAGCTCCGTAGAAGGCTAACGTGAAGGCTGCCCTGAAAAGATGAACCTCCCTGGTGGACATACAGATGCTCTCGAGCGATCCCAATTCTGCTGATAGTGTGCCTATGCCAATAGGGCACCAGGCATCCGACTGTGACCCCTGCAAGCGTTACCATCTCTTCAGAGTCCTCTGCACTATGAAAGTGCTCGTTGGATCCTGGTGGTCCCGCATTTTTGCAAAGAAGGAAATCGCTGATGTGTGGCTTCGTGCGCAAGCTGCGGAGCACCCCCACCTCCTTCAATGCTCCTAAGAATGACAAGATAGTGGAAGATTCATGCCACACCCCCTCCCAACCTTCCCTGAGGAAAGAACAATAGGCGCTAAAAGCCCCTTCATAAGCCCGCCTCGTCCTGGGTGCTAGGCTGGCTGCAACGAGGTCCGATAGGCTTGGGAACCAAGTTGCCACAGACGGTCTGGACGGTCTGCTTCCGGGTGTTTTGGACCTGAATACCTGCATCTTGAAACGAGACAGAGCATCAGCAGCATGATTCAACACACCTGGGACATGCTTGGCCCTAAACAACACATTATGCTTCATGCATTGGAGCACTATCTCCTTCAACAGCCTCAGTATCATCTTACATTTGGCTGCCTCGGGTTAATACACTCAACCACTGTCATGTTGTCAGACCAAAAGATGACTGATTGGTTGCGAAGCTGGTCTGGCCATATGGTCAATGCCAACAAGATGGGGAAAAGTTCCAAGAAACCTACGTTGGTAGTCAAACCTGAATCCACCCAAGATGTTGGCCAATGCTGCGCACACCATGCTGGGCCCAGGATTGTACCGAACCCCATGCTACCTGCCGCATCCGTCAGGAGGTCCAACTCCTTACTGGACTTGGGGGTGGCTGTGCCACACCACAGTGCCATTAAAATTCCGCAGGAATGCCATCTAAATATGCATGTCCTGGCGCACCTCGCTGGACAACCGGGTGTGGTGGTGCTTCTCCCTTAAACCCAACATTGCCTGTGCGATGGAACGCAAAAATGAGCGGGCCATGGGGATGATTCTCAAAGCAAAATTGAGCTGCCCAACAGTTTTCGGTAACTGGTGTAATGTGACCTTATCCTTACTCAAGCACTCCTGCAAAGCGAGGGAGAAAATGGAAACCTTCCCTTGTGGGAACCGGGACACCCCAGCTTCAGAATCTAGCTCGATACCCAGGAACTCAATGACCGTTGACGGCCCCATAGTCTTGCCTCGAGCTAAGGTAACTCCAAATTCGCCCATAAGAGTGAAGAAAGAGTGTAATGCCTTGCCACACTCTGGCGAGCCCGGTGAGCCAAGGAAGAGTAAATTGTCCAAATAATGCAAAACCCACTGATGGCCCGTCTCCTGCCTGAACACCCACTTAAGAAAAGAACTGAACTTCTCGAAGTATGAGCAGGAGACTGAGCAACCCATGGGCATGCATTTGTCCAGATAATACTTCCCCTCGAACTGAAAGCCCAGCAGATGAAAGTCCTGAGGATGCACTGGGAGCAAGCGGAAGGCTGACTGTATGTCTGACTTAGCCAAAAGGGTACCAGGCCCCAGCTCCTGGATCATTTCTATCGCCTGGTCGAGGGAGGCGTACCTAACAGAGCATAACGTGCTGTCAATTGCATAGTTGAGTGACTGCCCCTTGGGAGTGGACAAGTTATGTATTAGTCAAAATTCACTCGGGTCCTTCTTGGGCACCACCCCCAGCGGTGAGCAAACAAAATCCTCCAAGGGTACCAACGCTCTCTAATCTCACTTCCTTATCAATTTTTGCTGCCACTACTGCCCTGTTAGACCTTAAAGAATGCTGATTCCTGCAGTGGGGAACGCCCAGGTATCCTGGCGCTGGTATCCGAAAGCCTTCCTTAAAACCCTCAAAAAGAAGTTGGGCTGTTGCCGGGCTAACGTACCAATGAAGCCATGGGATCAGTGCTCTTAAATTCACAGGAGAGGGAGCTTTGCAGAAGAGTAGGTCATTATTCCTGCTCCCCCCCCCATATCGTTTGATTTTTTAAAACATTTTGATTCGGGATGAGAGGGGAGGCCGCAAAATGAGCAAGCGTGCGTGAACTTACACGACCCAGGCAGCCTGGTGCAAGATCTCTTATTATAGTACCAACATGTCCTCTTTTCCCACCTCCCCCCGCGTTGCCCGAGGGGCCTGCCCGAAAGGACTGTCCGGGGGTGAAGCATTTGCTTCAAATGGCGTAGCCACATAATAAGATCGATCTGATCCCATGTTAAATCAGGGTCAGTTGCCTTCGCCCTCCTAAACTCCTTGTCATATTCTTTCCACCCCACGCCCCCGTATTCATCATGAGCGCAAGCAATCCTGTTCTGGTAGCAGGCCATTTGGGCGCCCAAGCCAGTGAAATGTTCTGCAATAACCGCCTGATAATTGGAGAAACCTTTGATCCAATTGACCAAAGTCTCCTCTACCCTTTTTTTGTACGGCCAGTGGCCACATTCCCTGGAGTGCGCACACTCCTTGCACCTTTTAACTTCCTCCCTATCAGGCTTGTCCAGGAGTAAATCAAACATATCCACATATTCCCCTTCCATATCTTTTCTTTCACCTCCCGCGAAATGTGCCTGCCCAGACGTTCCCGCGGTGATCATATTTCCCCCAAACCTAAACTTGGCAGCAGTTGTGCCATACCTGGGATTGCTGAGTCTTGATGCTTGGGGGGTGCTCCCGCTGCTGCTGCATTGCCTTGAGCTGGTTCAGGGGGACTCGTGCCCTTTTCTGTGTTGCCCTGGGTGCCAGCCTGGTTGGCAGCTGAGCCACTTTCCCCTGTTGCCCCCGCAGCCCCAGCCTGGGCCCCTAGCGGCCTGGGCCCCTCTACCTGTGCCACTAGCTTTCTGGCCTTCTCCAAGTCATCACCCTCTGATTAAATGGCCCCACTCCCGGCCGTTGGGGGCCATATGCCAAACTTGGACAACCCTGGCAGCACGGCAGCCAAATTGCTTACTAAATCAGGCTGACTAGGCGATCCCCCTGTATTCACCCCCTCCCCCCGCTGGTACCTCACTTGGCGCGCTCGTGCACGTGGCCACATGCCCCTTCGCCTCCTCCACTGGTTCCCTTCGGCCCGGCCGTGAGGGCCCTGGAACCTCCTCTTCAGGTACCCGCGGGGGACCATGACCTTTGCTCCCGGCCCGTTTGGCTCTAACCCTATTGGACACTGGTAGAAATGCTGCTCTAGGAGCCATCCCCGCCCGCCTGGGCCTTTCCTCCGATCCCCCTAGCCCACCCTCAGGAGGGCGACTCCTCAACTCTGCCAAGAACTGGTCCATGGCATCCATCCTGTGCATCATAGCCTCCATGAGCACCTCCATGCGCGTGCGCTTCTCCCCTCTCTGAGCCCTAGACGGCATTCCAACACAAAACCCTATAGCCTTCCTACACCAGTAAACAACAAAACCCCTGGCTGAATAGGATAAACCGTAAAAATTGCTGCCTGTAAACCAAGCAATAGCTTGCCAATAGCTGTCTGTAAACCTAAAATTGCTTGCCAATTGCTGCCTGTAAAACTAAAATTGCTTTCCAATAGCTGCCTGTAAACCTAAAATTGCTAACGGCCTTCTCTGCACCCCTTACCAATATCTGCTTTCAAAAGGAAAACACCAGGTCAACAAAAACACTGGCACCTGAACCGGTGACCTTCAATCACCCTCAGCTCCAACCAAACACTGGCAGCTTCTACAACGAAAGGTGCAGCAGGAAAAGGAGCTCCCCAATGGAAACACCAGGCCTTAAACCACCCACCACTCCAACCAAACACTGGCAGCTTCTACAACGAAAGGTGCAGCAGGAAAAGGAGCTCCCCAAATCGAAACACCAGGCCTTAAACCACCCACCACTCCTACCAAACACTGGCACCACCTACAAAACGAAAGGTGCAGCAGGAAAAGGAGCGCCCCAATGGAAACACCAGGCCTTAAACCACCCACCACTCCAACCAAACACTGGCATCACCTACAAAACGAAAGGTGCAGCAGGAAAAGGAGCTCCCCAATGGAAACACCAGGCCTTAAACCACCCACCACTCCAACCAAACACTGACACCACCTACACAACGAAAGGTTCAGCAGGAAAAGGAGCTCCCCAATGGAAACACCAGGCCTTAAACCACCCACCACTCCAACCAAACACTGGCACCACCTACAAAACGAAAGGTGCAGCAGGAAAAGGAGCTCCCCAATGGAAACACCAGGCATTAAACCATCCACCACTCCAACCAAACACTGGCAGCTTCTACAACGAAAGGTGCAGCAGGAAAAGGAGCTCCCAATGGAAACACCAGGCCTTAAATCACCCACCACTCCAACCAAACACTGACACCACCTACAAAACGAAAGGTGCAGCAGGAAAAGGAGCTCCCCAATGGAAACACCAGGCCTTAAACCACCCACCACTCCAACCAAACACTGGCACCACCTACAAAACGAAAGGTGCAGCAGGAAAAGGAACTCCAAATGGAAACACCAGGCCTTAAACCACCCACCACTCCAACCAAACGCTGGCACCACCAACAAAACGAAAGGTGCAGCAGGAAAACACAAAGGAGCAGAAGGACCAATCTCTCCCCTCTCACCTAGGGCCTCCTTGCCCGAGCCGCCACCGCTATTGCTAAATTGCGGGTCAGGCGAGTACCAACTCAAGCCCGTGCGGCTCCCGGCTGGCCTTGAAGCACGCCTCCTGCTGCCCAGTGGGGTCTAGTGCCTGCTGCAGCTGTTGCGAAATTCAGGGCCCAGACTGCGTTGCGACATTGCCCTGAAGCACCAAAAGAAAAGGTTAGAAATCCAGCCCCCACTGGGACAGCCGGCAGCGCATCGACAGAGCGGCGAGCGGTGAAAAGAGACCGCTTCGTCGCTCCGCCGCGCCTTTTAAAGGGGCGGGTCTGGCGCAAACTGGTTCCCCTCTGACCCGGAAGTGCTTAATGCACTTGTGGGTTCCTGCACCGGGCGGACCAATGCCTGTGCGTGTTATGGGCTGGTGCCGGTGGCATCACTCGCCGTCGTCACCAGCCCCACCCCTTCTGGCGGGGACCGGCACACTGCCATAGGCGCAGAGCGCCCGAGTCCGTGAGCGCCTTGGCATAAGTGTTCCCTAAAAGGTTACAAAGAGTACGGTCTCCGTCTTACCTGCCCCTCTGAACTGGCTGCTCCCTAGGGTGGTGGGTCTGGTTCTCCCACTGTTGACAGGCGGGGAAAACATCGTGCAGGAGAAGATGAGGCGCTCTCCCCTAGATGAGGCGCTCTCACTACATGAGGCGCTCTCCCCTAGATGAGGCACTCTCCCCTAGATGAGGCACTCTCACTACATGAGGCGCTCTCCCCTAGATGAGGCACTCTCACTACATGAGGCGCTCTCCCCTAGATGAGGCGCTCTCACTACATGAGGCGCTCTCCCCTAGATGAGGCACTCTCCCCTGGATGAGGCACTCTCACTACATGAGGTGCTCTCCCCTAGATGAGGCACTCTCCCCTAAATGAGGTGCTCTCCCCTAGATGAGGCGCTCTCCCCTAGATGAGGCACTCTCCCCTAGATGAGGTGCTCTCCCCTAGATGAGGTGCTCTCAACTAGATGAGGCGCTCTCGACTAGATGAGGTGCTCTCGACTAGATGAGGCGCTCTCGACTAGATCAGGCGCTCTCCCCTAGATGAGGCGCTCTCCCGTAGATGAAGCACTCTCCCCTAGATGAGGCGCTCTCCCCTAGATGAGGCGCTCTCAACTAGATGAGGCGCTCTCCACTAGATGAGGCGTTTCACCCAGATGAGGCCCTCTCAACTACATGAGACACTCTCGCCTGGATGACGCACTCACCTAGATGAGGTACTCTCACCTAGATGAGCCAGTCTCGCCTAGATGAGGCACTCTCTCCTAGATGAGGCACTCTCCCTACATGAGGCTCTCTCCCCTAGATGAGGTGCTCTTGACTAGATGAGGCGCTCTCGACTAGATGAGGCGTTTCACCTAGATGAGGCCCTCTCAACTACATGAGACACTCTCACCTGGATGACGCACTCACCTAGATGAGGTACTCTCACCTAGATGAGCCAGTCTCACCTAGATGAGGCACTCTCTCCTAGATGTGGCACTCTCCCAACATGAGGCGCTCTCCCCTAGATGAGGTGCTCTCGACTAGATGAGGCGCTCTCGACTAGATGAGGTGTTTCACCTAGATGAGGCCCTCTCAACTACATGAGACACACTCGCCTGGATGACGCACTCACCTAGATGAGGTACTCTCACCTAGATGAGCCAGTCTCGCCTAGATGAGGCACTCTCTCCTAGATGAGGCACTCTCCCTACATGAGGCGCTCTCCCCTAGATGAGGTTCCCGACTAGATGAGGCGCTCTCGACTAGATGAGGCGTTTCACCTAGATGAGGCCCTCTCAACTACATGAGACACTCTCGCCTGGATGACGCACTCTCACCTAGATGAGGTACTCTCACCTAGATGAGCCACTCTCTCCAAGATGAGGCACTCTCACTACATGAGACACTCTTGCCTGGATGACACACTCTCACCTAGATGAGGTACTCTCGCCTAGATGAGCCACTCTTGCTTGGATGAGCCACTCTCGCCTAGATGAGGCACTCTCGCCTAGATGAGGCACTCTCACTACATGAGGCCCTCTCTCCTAGATGAGGCACTCTCACCTAAATGAGGCACTCTCACTACATGAGGCACTCTCGCCTAGATGAGGCACTCTCGCATAGATGAGGCTCTCTCACCTAGCTGAGGCACTCTCCCTAGATGAAGCACTCTTGCCTAGATGAGCCACTCTCGCCTAGATCAATCAATCAATCAATCAATCAGTACATTTGTAAAGCGCACTACTCACCCGTGAGGGTCTCAAGGCGCTGGGGTGGGGTGAGGGGTGCTGCTACTGCTCGAATAGCCAGGTCTTGAGAAGCCTCCTGAAGGTAAGTAGGTCCTGGGTCTGCCATAGGAGGATGGGGAGGGTGTTCCAGGTCTTGGCGGCGAGGTGGGAGAACGATATGCCGCCGGTGGTTGCTCTTCGGATGCGGGGGACGGTGGCGAGGGCGAGGTCGGCGGAGCGGAACTGTCGGTTCGGGGTGTAGAAGGTGAGTCGTCTGTTGAGGTATGCCGGTCCGGTGTTGTGGAGTGCCTTGTGTGCGTGGGTGAGGAGCTTGAAGGTGATCCTCTTGTTGACGGGAAGCCAGTGCAGGTCTCTCAGGTGTGGTGTGATGTGGCTGTGGCGCGGGATGTCGAGGTTCAGGCGAGCAGAGGCGTTCTGTATGCGTTGTAGACGTTTCAGGAGTTTGGCCAAGGCTCCTGCGTAGAGGGCGTTTCCGTAGTCCAGCCTGCTGCTGACGAGGGCCTGGGTGACCGTTCTTCTTGTTTCGGTGGGGATCCACCTGTAGATCTTGCGGAGCATGCGGAGGGTGTTGATGCAGGAGGACAAGACGGCGTTGACTTGCTTGGTCATGGAGAGTGTTGAGTCGAGGATAAACCACAGGTTGCGTGCGTGGTCGGTGGGTGTTGGTGCTGCTCCCAGTGCGGACGGCCACCAGGAGTCGTCCCAGGCTGAGGGGGTGGAGCTGAGGATGAGGACCTCTGTCTTGTCCGAGTTCAGCTTCAGACGGCTGTTCTTCATCCACTCGGCGACGGCTTTCATTCCTTCCTGGAGGTTGGTTTTGGCGGTGAGTGGGTCTTTGGTGAGGGAGAGGATCAGCTGGGTGTCGTTGGCGTAGGAGATGATGTTGAGGTCGTGCAGTCGGGCGACGTGGGCGAGCGGTGCCATGTAGACGTTGAACAGTGTCGGGCTGAGGGATGATCCTTGGGGTACGCCGCATATGATCTCGGAGGCTTCGGAACGGAAAGGGGGGAGGCGGACGCTCTGGGTTCTGCCGGAGAGGAAGGAGGTGGTCCATTCCAGAGCCTTGTCTCGGATTCCTGCATTGTGGAGGCGTGTGCGTAGGGTGCTGTGGCAGACAGTGTCGAAGGTGGCTGATAGGTCCAGGAGGATGAGGGCCGCGGTTTCACCGTTGTCCAGCAGGGTCCTGATGTCATCGGTGGCGGCGATGAGGGCAGTTTCGGTACTGTGGTTGCTGCGGAACCCGGACTGGGACGGGTCCAGGATGTTGTTCTCCTCGAGGTAGCGGGTCAGCTGTTTGTTGACGGTCTTCTCGATGACCTTCGCCGGGAACGGGAGCAGGGAGATGGGCCGGAAGTTCTTGAGGTCCCTTGGATCCGCCTTGGGTTTCTTCAGTAAGGCGTTGATCTCGGCATGCTTCCAGCTCTCTGGGAAGGTCGCGGTCTCGAAGGAGATGTTGATGGCCTTGCGGAGATGGGGTGCGATGGTGGCGCTAGCTTTGTTGAAGATGTGGTGTGGGCATGGGTCTGACGGAGAGCCGGAGTGGATGGTGTTCATGATTTTGATGGTGTCGTCGTCGTTGATGTTGGTCCAGGTGAGTAGGGGAACGATGTGGGTGGTGGCCGCGGGGTCTGAAGTGTCGGTTGTTGTTGGGGTGGTCAGGTTGTTGAAGCTGTCGTGGATGTCTGCGATCTTGCGATGGAAGAAGGTGGCGAGGGAGTCGCACAGGTCTTGTGATGTGGGATGTCGTTGGTGTTGGAGCTGGGGTTGGAGAGTTCCTTCACGATGTTGAAGAGCTCTTTGCTGTTGCGGGCGTTGTTGTCGAGTCGGTCCTTGAAGGAGGCCCTTTTGGTGGATCTGATGAGGTGATGGTGTCTGCGGATGGCATTCTTGTGGGCTGCGTAGCTGTCTGGTGTCTGTTCGCGGTGCCATTTCTTCTCTAGTGTACGGCAGGTTTGCTTGGAGGCCTGGAGGTCTGCGGTGAACCAGCTGGCTTTCTTGTTTGTGTGTCTGTTGGAGGGTTTCTTGATCGGGGCGAGAGTGTTGGCGCAGTTGTCGATCCAGCGTCTGAGGTTGCGGGCGGCGGTGTCGGTGGGGTCGGCGGGTGGGCTTAGGGTGAGGGTGGTGTTTAGCTGGTCTTCGGTGATTTTGCTCCAGCTGCGGCGGGGGGTCTGTTGGGTGCGGTGGTGCGTGGTGGGTTTCCGGAAGGTGAAGTGGATGCAGCGATGGTCGGTCCAGTGGAGTTCGGTGGTGTGGCTGAAGGTGACGTGGGGGCTTGCGGAGAAGATGGGATCAAGTGTGTGGCCGGCGGCGTGGGTGGGCGTTGTGACGAGCTGTCTGAGTCCGAGGTTGGCGAGGTTGTCAATCAGGGTGGTGGAGTTGGTGTCGTTGTTGTTCTCGAGGTGGAAGTTCAGGTCTCCGAGGAGGATGTAGTCTGTGGAGGCAAGGGCGTGCGTGCTGATGAAGTCGGCGATGGAGTCGCTGAACTGAGGCTGGGGTCCTGGGGGTCTGTAGACGAGAGTTCCTCTGAGGGTGGTGTTGGGATGGGTGTGGATCTGGAAGTGCAGGTGTTCGGCGGTGCTGAGGGTGTCGTTGGTGCTGGTCGAGACCCTGAGGGTGTTCTAGTGGATGATGGTGATTCCACCTCCTACTCCATTGGTGCGGTCCCTGCGGGTGATCTTGTAGCCATCCGGGATGGCTATGGCGATGTTGGGTGCCGAGGAGGCGTTCGTCCAGGTCTTTGTCAGGAAGGCGACGTCCGGGGAGGATGTGTCGAGCAGGTCCCAGAGTTCGACGGCGTGTTTGCGTGAGGAGCGGGTGTTCAGTAGTATGCATCTGAGGTGGTTGCGTCCTGTCACGTTGGGCGGTTTGGCGGCTCGGAGGCTGGAGAAGCTGCAGCTCCGGCAGGAGAAGGGTCCTTTGGTGTGCTTCGGGGCAGCCAGGAAGCAGGTGTGTGGTCGTCCGGTGTTGAGTGCGTGGAGGGTGTTGGTGTCGTAGCGGCGTCGGGTGTCATGGCGTTCGCAGGGGCCAGGGGGACTGGCGCTGGGCGCGGTCCAGGCGCGGACAGGCTTGCCTTAGGCGCGCCCGCTGCGTGCTGCCACGCAGCGGCCGCCATATAAAGGGAGGTGGGAGGGAGGAGCAGCTGGGAGGCGGGAGCGGGGCGGCAAATGGGCGAGCAGGGGGCGGGGACGCAGCGGCGGCAGAACGGGTGAGGCAAGGGTTACAGAAGGTAAAAACAGGGGGCACAGGGGGGAAAACGAGGGAGACAATACACAGGGCAGCAGGCAAAAAAAGAACAGTAACACAGGAATGCACGAAAACAAGAAATCAGCAGTACCTGCCTACCGAGGCAGAGGAGCCTCGAACCTACGGCAGCGGCGGTGAAGTAGCAGGGACACACCGTCCCACTGGTGGAGCTGTGCGGTGAGGGGGAGCGACCTGCCTGAAGACAGGGTCAAGGGCCGAGGCACTCTCACTACATGAGGCACTCTCACCTAGATGAGACACTCTCACATAGATGCGGCTCTCTCACCTAGCTGAGGCACTCTCCCTAGATGAATCTCCCTTGCCTAGATGAGGCGCTCTCCCCTAGATGAGGCACTCTCACTACATGAGGCACTCACCTAGATTAGGTGCTCTTGCCTAGATGGGGCACTCACTACATGAGGTTCTCTTGCATAGATGAGGCACTCTCACCTAGATGAGGCACTCTCACTACAAGAGGCACTCTCACTACATGAGGTAATCTCACATTGTTGAGGAGCACTCGCCTAGATGAGGCGCTCTCCTGTAGATGAGGCACTCTTACCTAGAAGAGGCACTCTCGCTTAGATGAGGTACTCTTGCCTAGATGAGGTACTCTTGCCTAGATGAGGCGTTGTCCCCTAGGTGAGGCGCTCTCACTACATGAGGCGCTCTCCCCTAGATGAGGCGCTCTCACTTAGATGAGGCTCTCTTGCCTAGATGAGGCACTCTCACCTAGATGAGGCACTCTCACATAGATGAGGCTCTCTTGCCTAGATGAGGCTCTCTTACATAGATGAGGCTCTCTTGCATCGATGAGGCACTCTCGCCTAGATGAAGCACTCTTGCCTAGATGAAGCATTCTCGCCTAGATGAGACACTCTTACCTAGATGAGAAACTCTCGTCTAGATGAGGCACTCTCACTATATGAGGCGCTCTTTTTAGATGAGACGCTCTCACTTTGATGAGGCGCTCTCACTTAGATGAGGCACTCTCGCCTAGATGAGGTGCTCTCATCTAGATGAGGCACTCTCGCCAAGATGAGGGGCTCTCCCCTAGATGAGGCGCTCTCCCCTAGATAAGGCGTTCTAACTACATGAGGTGCTCTCACCTAGGTGAGGCACTCTTGCCTAGATCAGGCACTCTCACTATATGAGGCACTCTCGCCTAGATGAGGCACTCTCACTACATGAGGTACTCTCGCATAGATGAGGTACTCTCACATAGATGAGGCGCTCTCGCCTAGATGAGGCGTGCTCATCTAGATGAAGCACTCTCCCCTAGATGAGGCACACTCTCCTAGATGAAGCACTCTCCCCTAGATGCGGCGCTCTCTCCTAGAGGAGGCGCTCTCACTACCTGAGGAGCTCTTGCCTAGATGAGGCACTCTCACTACATGAGGCACTCTCGCCTAGAGGAGGCACTCACTACATGAGACACTCTCATCTAGATGAGGATATCTCCCCTTGCTGAGGCGCTCTCCCCTAGATGAGGCACTCTCATGACAAGAGGCACTCTCGCCTAGATAAGGTGCTCTCACCTGCATGAGGCACTTTCACCCAGATGAGGCACCAGCGCCTAGAAGTGCCTCTATCACCTAGATGAGGCTCTATCGCCTAGATGAGGCGCTCTCGCCTAGATGAGGCACTCTCGCCTAGATGAGGCACTTTCACCCAGATGAGGCACCAGCGCCTAGAAGTGCCTCTCTCGCCTAGATGACGCCTGGTTTGTGCGTTTGGTACTGATGGAGAAGAAGGCGAGTTCTGTCCTTTCTTCTACAGGTTCTAGACTCCCGCACTCCCTAGGGGGGAGGGGGTGATAAACCTCCGGAGACCCCACCCAGCTGGCAGACACTGGCCCCACCAGGAGTGAGCTGGGCTAGGAGTCTGGCACCCCCCTTGCGGGGACAGCAGACACCATTCACCAGCAGTGACTCACGCGCTGCTTGGTGTTCAGCAGGAGCACCCGGGGGAGATTCTATTCCTTGGAAAGTCGTTTTCCTTTTATTGAACAGTATCGTTTCTTAGAGCAAAGTTTTCCCGGAAATACCCAGACTTTCTAAAGGACACGTCTACGCACAGAAATACCCCTGGGTGAGGCAGGGGTAGGAGTGGAGAGGGCCATGGCAACGCATGTGACGCAAACAAGGAAGGGCGGCTCAAAACACGACTTTCCTGACCCCAGAGGGAGCGCCAAGAAGCGAAACTCAACACGGCACCTGCCGCCTAGATATGGGAAATCACTTTCGTTTCTCCAGCCCTACTCACAGCTGACGTTTAAAGAACCCGCTACTTACTGACCCACTCAGGGCTTAAGTTTAAAGACCCCGCTACTTACTGACCCGCTCAGAGCTGAAATTTAAAGACCCCGCTACTTACTGACCCCCTCAGAGCTGAAGTTTAAAGACCCCGCTACTTACTGACCCGCTCAGAGCTGAAATTTAAAGACCCCGCTACTTACTGACCCACTCACAGCTGAAGTTTAAAGACCCAGCTACTTACTGACCCCCTCAGAGCTGAAGTTTAAAGACCCCGCTACTTACTGACCCACTCACAGCTGAAGTTTAAAGACCCCGCTACTTACTGACACGCTCAGAGCTGAAATTTAAAGACCCCGCTACTTACTGACCCCCTCAGAGCTGAAGTTTAAAGACCCCGCTACTTACTGACCCGCTCAGAGCTGAAGTTTAAAGACCCAGCTACTTATTGACCCCCTCAGAGCTGAAGTTTAAAGACCCCGCTACTTACTGACCCACTCACAGCTGAAGTTTAAAGACCCCGCTACTTACTGACTCCCCCACAGCTGAAGTTTAAAGACCCCGCTACTTACTGACCCCCTCAGAGCTGAAGTTTAAAGACCCCGCTACTTACTGACCCACTCACAGGTGAAGTTTAAAGACCCCGCTACTTACTGACTCACTCAGGGCTGAAGTTTAGAGACCCCACTACTTACTGACCCCCTCACAGCTGAAGTTTGAAGACCCAGCTACTTACTGACACACTCAGGGCTGAAGTTTAAAGACCCCGCTACTTACTGACCCCCTCAGGGCTGAAGTTTAAAGACCCCGCTACTTACTGACCCACTCAGGGCTGAAGTTTAAAGACCCCGCTACTTACTGACTCCCTCAGAGGTGAAGTTTAAAGACCCGGCTACTTACTGACACACTCAGGGCTTAAGTTTAAAACCCCGCTACTTACTGACCCCCTCAGAGCTGAAGTTTAAAGACCCCGCTGCTTACTGACCCACTCAGGGCTGAAGTTTAAAGACCCCGCTACTTACTGACCCACTCAGGGCTGAAGTTTAAAGATCCCGCTACTTACTGACCCCCTCACAGCTGAAGTTTAAAGACCCCACTACTTACTGATCCACTCAGGGCTGAAGTTTAAAGACCCCGATATTACTGACCCGCTCAGAGCTGAAGTTTAAAGACCCCGCTACTTACCGACCCCCTCACAGCTGAAGTTTAAAGACCCCGCTACTTACTGACCCACTCAGGGCTGAAGTTTAAAGACCCCGCTACTTACTGACCCGCTCAGAGCTGAAGTTTAAAGACCCCGCTACTTAGTGACCCACTCAGGGCCGAAGTTTAAAGACCCCGCTACTTACTGACCCGCTCAGAGCTGAAGTTTAAAGACCCCGCTACTTACTGACCCCCTCAGGGCTGAAGTTTAAAGACCCCGCTACTTACTGACCCGCTGAGAGCTGAAGTTTAAAGACCCCCTACTTACTGACCCCTCAGAGCTGAAGTTTAAAGACCCCGCTACTTACTGACCCCCTCACAGCTGAAGTTTAAAGACCCCGCTACTTACTGACCCACACAAAGCTGAAGTTTAAAGACCCCACTTCTTAGTGACACCCCTCAGAGCTGAAGCTTAAAGACCCCGCTACTTACTGACCCCCTCACAGCTCAAGTTTAAAGACCCTGCTACTTACTGACCCACTTAGGGCTGAAGTTTAGTGACCCCGCTACTTACTGACCCGCTCAGAGCTGAAGTTTAAAGACCCCCTACTTACTGACTCCCTCAGAGCTGAAGTTTAAAGACCCCACTACTTAGTGACACCCCTCAGAGCTGAAGTTTAAAGACCCCGCTACTCACTGACACACTCAGGGCTGAAGTTTAAAGATCCCGCTACTTACTAATCCACTAAGGGCTGATGTTTAAAGACCCCGCTACTTACTGACCCACTCAGGGCTGAAGTATGAAGACCCCACTACTTACTGACCCAATCAGGGCTGAAGTTTAAAGACCCAGCTACTTACTGACCCCCTCAGAGCTGAAGTTTAAAGACCCCGCTACTTACTGAACCACTCAGAGCTGAAGTTTAAAGACCCCGCTACTCACTGACCCACTCAGAGCTGAAGTTTAAAGCCCCGCTACTTACTGACCTACTCAGGGCTGTAGTTTAAAGACTCCGCTATTTACTGACCCGCTCAGAGCTGAATTTTAAAGACCCCGCTACTTACTGACCCACTCAGGGCTGAAGCTTAAAGACACTGCTACTTACTGACCGCCTCAAGAGCTGAAGTTTAAAGACCCAGCTACTTACTGACCCAATCTGGGCTGAAGTTTAAAGACCCAGCTACTTACTGACCCCCTCAGAGCTGAAGTTTAAAGACCCCGCTACTTACTGAACCACTCAGAGCTGAAGTTTAAAGACCCCGCTACTTACAGACCCGCTCAGAGCTGAAGTTTAAAGACCCCGCTACTTACTGACCTACTCAGGGCTGTAGTTTAAAGACCCCGCTACTTACTGACCCCCTCAGAGCTGAAGTTTAAAGACCCCGCTACTTACTGACCCACTCAGGGCTGAAGTTTAAAGACACTGCTACTTACTGACCGCCTCAAGAGCTGAAGTTTAAAGACCCAGCTACTTACTGACCCACTCAGGGCTGAAGTTTAAAGACCCCGCTACTTACTGACCCCCTCACAGCTGAAGTTTAAAGACCCCGCTACTTACTGACCCACTCAGGGCTGAAGTTTAAAGGCCCCGCTACTTACTGACCCACTCAGGGCTGAAGTTTAAAGGCCCCCGCTACTTACTGACCCCCTCACAGCTTTAGTTTAAAGATTCTGCAGTCACTGACTCGCTCAAGGCTGAAGTTTAAAGACCTTGCTACTTACTGACCCCCCCAGAGCTGAAGTTTAAAGACCCCGCTACTTACTGAACCCCCTAGAGCTGAAGTTTAAAGACCCCGCTACTTACTGACCCACTCAGGGTTGAAGTTTAAAGACCCTGCTCTTACTGACCCGCTCACAGCTGATGTTCAAAGACCCCGCTACTTTCTGGCCCACTCACAGCTGAAGTTTAAAGACCCCGCTACTTACTGACCCACTCAGGGCTGAAGTTTAAAGACCCAGCTACTTACTGACCCCCTCACAGCTGAAGTTTAAAGACCCCGCTACTTACTGACACACTCAGGGCTGAAGTTGAAAGACCCCGCTACTTACTGACCCCCTCACAGCTGAAGTTGAAAGCGGCTTGCGGAGAGCGATTACGGGGGAAACGAGATTCCGCACCCTCCTATGTGCAGGCAGCGCACGCTGGTGTAAGGTATGTTTGGTGCAAATAATTAAATTGGGTGTATTGCAGTCGGGCGTTCCTAGACCCCTCCCCCTGGATTAAAACCAATATTTTGGGCCACTGACCCTCTGTTATGACCTCTCCTATGTTTTGCTTCCAGCCACTTTTAAGGATCGTGATGGGGGAGGCATTAAGCGTCAGTAGTTCTCCTAGCGCGTCCTTGTGTAATTACTGGGGGACCGGTAATGTGGGGGGGGTTGGGTCCAAGTCTTGCTGCTCCCACGTACACCGCAGCGCCATCATACTCAAGCTGTCCAAGATGTAACGTCATCTCGCAGTTCTTTGTATGTCCCAAGTGTGACGTCCATCTATTAGTCGTGTAGTGTGGGGACGTAGAGGTCTGTCTTTAATGCAACAATGTCATTGCCTCCACTGAACACTGGAAGTATGGCGGGGCCTAATGTACTGAACTTAGTGGAAGTTGTGTGAGTGATGTCATCGATCAGGGCAAATGTGATGTCATATGACAAGGGTGTGAGTTACAATCTTACATCCTACAATCATGTGTTCATTTCTGTGGCTTTTGGGAATATATATATCTCCTCCATGTGGCTGCACTCAGATCAGGCCTGCACTTGCCAGCAGCCTTCAGCTGTAGGTTTGAAGTGACTCAGTAGCCCTCGCAATGCATTCTGGTCAGTGTGGTCCATCTAGGCAATGATGCAGTTTTTCAGTGAGGCAAGGCGTGATAAACATTCATTTCTTCCATTATGCGCTCTGGGTGTGAGGAGAACAAATCTAGTCTTCAGAGAAGGCATTTAAAGTGCTTTTGCTCCATCCCTGGTGGGTGCTCAGAAGTGAGGTTTTCCTCTGGGGCTAGAACCAGGCAGTTCGGTTTCAGATGGACCTGGGTGTGTCGAGGATTTGGGGGAGGAGACACGAAGACCCTTCTAGAGTCAAGATGATGAAAGTCGAAGACCCTTCTAATGAAGATGATGAAAGTCGGATCTTCATGAGGGTGGCTCGTCCGTCGTGTCTGATGATCCTGTCTTGCTGGTGCATACAGGGCTGGCCCTTGCTCCAAATGCCCCCTGGGCGGAAATAAGTGTCCGCCCGCTACTTCTGGTGAATACAAGCATTTGCAATGCAATAGGTCTCGCATTTACGCAAGTTTAAGCTATTGGCATTGTAAATGACAATGTCTTTTATTTATGTTTTAAAAACCAAAACATAAATAAAAGGCATTGTCATTTACAATGCCAATAGCTCAAACTTGTGTAAATGCGAGACCTATTTCATTGCAAATGCTTGTTAAAATATGGTGCGAACTCAACCCGCAGGTATTGGATCGCTTTACATGAGCACAAGTTACACTACACAATGTCACATGCATTGCTTATAGCCATGGGGAGATTAAGTGATCTTGAGCCAACGCTGAAGCTCTAACTTGGTTCCAGAGTTCCATAGTCGGCAGCTCTGGCTCCAACACCACATTGCGGGCAGAGCGAGACAGCCAGAATCTACATGAAAGCTCGGCTCATTATGGGCTCGAGGTTCCAACAGGGTCTCGAGCTGAGCCAGTGATAGGCTTCATGGTCGAGCCTTCAGTGGCTCACCCACCTCTAGTAAAAATACTGATCGATTATGTAACAATAAATGTTAAAAACCATTACGGTAATCCATGCCATTGAAGTAGTGCCTGTTTACAGTTCACGTTTTACCTAATCTTGCATACCTTTACTATACATCCTGTGTCAAACATGCCAACTTTTTACAAGAGGGAAGTGGGAAATTCAAAAAAAATATTAATCGGGAGAATGTATTTCCTCCATTGACTGCCACTGGAGAAAATTCAATTTCAGGCGCGAGACAGCCTAAATAAAGCCATTTTTTGCTTCACAAATCGGGAGACTGTCTGGGTCGGGTCTATTGGCATGTATGCTGTGTTCGACCTACCAGGGGCATATTGACAGGCACGGTCAGCCCACTCTCTACCTATTCCAGCTACGTCTAGCTCCCCTACTAAGAGAGAGCCACCTCCGCAGCACAATTTGTATGTCAACTCTGGCATAATACCGTGTGCGTGCCAGTACAACTACAACCCCTTTACTATTTCCAGCCGCTCTCGTTGCACAACGCATTGGGTAAGAAGTTAAAAGTGTTAAGAAGTTAAAAGTTAAAACTTCCTGAGAACAAGACCGTTTGAAGAAAGCGTGACAGTTCAATTCAATTCAATTCAATTCAGCTTTATTCGGTGTAAACAATATCACCATAAAAGCATTCTATTAGGAGGGAACGATTATAGTTACAGTTTTTAAAATCTCAAAATATACAATCAAAAGATAGGATCAATATTTCATTGTCGTGCAAAATATCATGCTACAGTACAATTTTATGTGCGAAAGAAATGCAATATATACAATCAAGAAGGTACAATCGGCAATTCATAAATATTCAAATACATAAAGTGCAAAGTGTTCAAATATAGAAAATGATTCTAACTCCATATCTTACACACAATGGAGAACAAGCATGAAGACTTATGCCATACGAATGTTTAAAGTGCGTAGTGCTGTTAAATATACCTTGACTATGTTCAGACTAAATTGGCTTAAAAGAGGTAGCCTTTATCATATAGATATAAAAAATGCATAGTACTGATATATATACCTCAACTACGTGCCAGCTTCTGATTGTTCATATGACAATGCGTCCAGAAATGCATAGGACTTTCTTCTCCTTATTGCCAATTGTATATACAGAATAACAGCATTCGTGATTTTCTGATTTTCCAAACTACATACAGAATTAAAAGCGTGTTTATAATAAAAAAGCCTCTTGGATAAAAACAAAGGTTTTAAAATGGATTTCCGAATATCCATATAAAAACTACAAAAAAGTAAAAAATGCAACGTAGATTGGGTGGACTTTCCGTCACACGGGCAGTTTGGAAGTTTGTGGCACCACTTTTCTAATTTAGGGAATGCTGTTAAGTAATGGAGGGTGCCAAACCGAAGCCTTGTTAAATAGAATCTATGTTGACAGTTCTTAATCAGCAAGTTCAACTTTTGCACCTCCTCTGACAAAATAACGGCAGCTGCTCGGGTCGGCCTGCACTTGCTGCCAAGAGCGCGCCATCTTGTCGTGGGTGCACGCTCCTCGGCTTGTGGAATGCCACCCCAGTCAAAGGCCGCATTGTTGGGGAGAAGGCAGCCAGCGTGCGCTGGCCGCACGAGGCAATTGCCTAATTACAGTAAATAAAGTGAAAAATTGCTGGTTCTTTTAATCTTGCGACCTGTAGCAGACAGACAGGCATGACTTCAGAGTGCGCGCGCACTCACACACTAGATGGATTATATTTCCGGAAAAAAATACACAAACCGTGGCTAGTCATGCGTTTCTGTTTCTTTTTCTTCTGAATTGGAAACACATGGCATGTGAAGGATTATTTTGTATCAGGATTACTTAAAGCAACAAGCCGTGCTCCCCTCCCCACTCAAACGCACACCCCTACTCCCCCTCCAAACAAGCATCGATCTCTTGTCTTTATGGGGCCATGTGTTTCTAATTAGCGTGGAGGCGCACACTGCCCCCGACCTCTCAAAGGAAAAAAATCTTGACGAAATCAAGATTTTTTTCCTTTGAGATGTTGGGGGCAGTGCGCTCCTCCACGCTAATTAGAAACACATGGCCCCATAAAGATAAGAAAGTGCTTTGTGACAGACGCAAAGCAGACAAGCAAGTCCGGATGGGCCGGACCAAAAAGCGAAAGGGCGGCAACCAAAATACCCCATTTCCAATGGCAGGCCACCGTTTAGCATAAACGGTGACGCAAGCCAATGGAAATGAGGGGTGGGGCTTCGAGTCCCTTTCTGTAAACCCCTCATCCACAAAATCTATCGCCGAGCGAGCAGCGCTTTGCGCTGCAACGCTAGGCGAGACCTAAAAACTCCGGTCAACACTGCACCAATAGTGAAGCTTTTGCAGTACGCCAATTGCTGAAAATCAGCATGCCACGATCACCATTGAAAAGCTCCAGTCATGCTAAGACCAATAGCAGAGATTCTGCCATTTGCTGATTACCAATAACAGGGCTTAAAAACAATGCCCAATACGGAGCTCTTGCTGTCTGCCGATCACCAGTAACAGGGCTCCAAAGCAATGCCCAATGAGATTCCAGAGTAAATTCAGCACAAACCAATCTCTGAAATAGGAGAGTAAAAATACGCCCCAGACCTTCGTTTAGCAACACTCGTAGCATGTCATAGGAAATTCTTGCCCGCTCGTCGCCAGTGTACCAAGCTCATTAGAAGCAGAAGTAATAGAAAAGCAGTGAGCCAGAAATGTTATCCAAGATATGTCTTTTATTGAAGTAATCCAAGATACAGCTTACAACGTAATCATCATCAACGTTCCCCACACCCCCTATATATATCCCCCAGCAACCACAAGTCCACGCTCCCTTTTTTGAATCTCGCTCTCCATATTTGCAATGCTGCACAGGTGGTGGAGAGCATTCAAACAGCGCTCTCCTTGTTTGCCATGCTGTAAATGCCAAGCAGGCATGCACCAAGAGAACACTTACAAAAGCCATCTCATAAAGAACATAAGTGCGCCAGCCATGTTGCGCTCGTGTTATATGTAACACAATGTCATATTTGGAAGTAACACATTCAGGAAGGTCATAATACAGTTTTAGTTGTATGAACAATCTAAGCTCTGCATGTCAAAGAAATCTCCCATTCATTGACAATTAGCTTTTCGCCAAGACGAATATTGGTCTTGGTTCATTCCAGGGGAGAAATTGGGGTCTCCAATAAAGGGGAGGAGGAGAGATGGATACGTGGATAACTCATTCTTAAGTATAACTTTATCCACATATGAGACCCTAGACTTCGTCACAGGCAAAGAGTAGAGGCCCCATGAGTGATATCCTTTAGGCAACCAAGGTACCTTCCATATATGGTTGACTGCAATTATCTGGTCTAGGAAACATCGCGTTTTTTGTGATGCTTCTCTTCCCCATTTGACCATATACCTTAACTGGGCTGCATGGTAGTAGCTCACAATGTGAGGGACCCCAGTCCTCCTTCGATACTCAGGGCATACACTGTGTACTTTGAGAACCTTTCCTTCTAGCCCTGATCCCATACAAAATGATTCTGTATACTTTGGATTCCATTCAGAACCCCTTTCGGTGATTGCAGCGGGAGTGCTTGAGCTGGATAAAAAAATATTGTCAGTGCTGTCATTTTAGCTGCAGTAACACGCTCCAGTCAAGAGAAACCAGAATTATGCCAACCCTACAAATTCGAGCGTTGGAGTCGTAACAGTCGGTGAGCAGTCAAAATATCGAAATTTTAATGTCGATATACCAAAATATCGATTGTGAAATATCGATGGTATAAAATATCGAAATATTTAAATTTGAAAATTTATTTTAAGAGCGGGATGTTGGGTTTATAGGGGATAAGGTTTGGGAGTGTTTAAAAAATACTATTAACATTTTTTACAAATTTAGGGGTCCATTAGGCTGTTGGGCGGTGGCACCACCGTGGTGCTGGCGGTGCGGAAAAATGCATTTTTCCGCCCGCGAGCAGCGGTACCCACGTCCGCCATATTAGAATGGCCAAACATAGACCATTTTCCATCCGCCGCCGTGCGACGCAAACCGCCATCAAAGTGCGCCCGCAAGCGCGGCGGTGGGAGCCAATGGAGACACACCACCGTGCGGAATGACGTCCGCTCCGGTCCACAAATTAGGATGCTCCAAACAACCAGTCGCACCGCAGCGGAGAAACCGGCCAATCCTACACGGCGGAACCTCGACAGCGGAGCGCGAAACCAGAGACCCGGCCCACAGCGCCCGGACACGACCGCCATGGACCCAGCACTCCACGTTTTCCCGGTGATGTACCTGATACATCACCAGCAAATCATGGACCGTCGCGGACGCCGCCGCAAGTACGCAATAACACAACCCCACACACAACCACAAAACACAAACCATGGACTGGCACAGGGTCCCTAACCACCTCAGATACCCTGGTGGGGATAGGAACACATCCCCAAGTGCACACACACATGACCCACCTGCCACCAATACACCCCTCCGCATCCAGGTCACACATCGACCGCGATCGTGCGGCAATGTCACGGCTACGTCACCGCAGCGGTGAAGACAAGGGAATACATGCGCACAATGCAGAAGGCTGGGCCAGCGCCAGGCATGGGCATGGCACAAAGACCACAGGGCCACTACTCCACCCTCACACACTAGCCCCCACTGAAGGGACATGCCATGTGCCCCCTGTGCACCCCCATGCACAACAACAAGCCAGGTGACACCACACCCTGCACCACACACAAAACAAATAGGGACACAGCCACAGCAGGAGTGGCTGCACAGGAACACACAGCACAGAAGCACAGGGCCATGGCTACACACACACACCACAACAACACCACACCAATGGCAAGTAAACTCAGTACAAGCATCAAATGGACACACACACATACAAGGAACAAACATCTCACTGGACACACAGCCTGCCAAGTCACACACATACCCCACACTGACACACAGACACATACACAGACCACATGCCACCAGCAATGGAGCACACAAAACAGGAAAGCCAAAGTGAGGTGCACACAAATGGAAGGCCAAGGAGACAACCACCAAGCATGTGTACAGCACATGCAAGACAAGGAACATAGGACAACACCCCCAGCCCATCTAATCACACATATCTTGCATAGTGATTGAAGTCAAACCACAGACAGCACAGTGCAACAACCCAGGGAGACAGCAAGGCAACACATGTATAGGCACAAGGATGAAAGGAAGGCCCTGAAGTCAAACTGTGAACAGCCACACATATGTATACAAATACTTCACAGGAATACTCCAGCAGCACAACACACAGGGCCCATTGACACACTCCATGACTGTCAAACACTAGTAGGAATCCACACACATACCCCCCCTCACATCTGCAGCACACAACACCCGTGTCAAACAAACAGAAGGGTGGCAGTAATGTCCAGGCAATACACAGACAAACAATCACACTCTCTGGGGGTAGCCACAAACATCACATACACACAGGGATGCCAGAACCAATGTCTGCACAAAAACAACAGACAAACACATAACCCAACAGAACCACACACAGAACCACAACAAGAACAGACATGCCCTGTGCAGCAAAAATGTGGAAAGGCAATGGGAGCACAGACACAACAGGCGTGCACAACCCCATCAGTCAGGAACAATGCACAGACAACATACCACAACACAGACAAGAAGTGTACCATCACAGATAAACACAGCCACAGCAAACAAACAACAGCTGCACAGCCAAAGAAAAACACATACCAAACATAGCAGGACATAAGTGGATGCATACCAGCCAATGACAAGGCAACATACCCCCACAGCACTGCATGTACAACAAGCAGTGTCTGCACAACAAGCATACCAGCCACACACAGAAATGAGTGACACAACATGAACCCACACAACACCAATCAGCACAGCACAAAGACAACATCACACACAGGAAGTGAAGCAGTACCACAGCAAACACACATACATGCAACACAACACCAACAGATGCACAAGTCTGGCACAGAAAGGTGGAAACAACTTGACCAGGGGACTGGGCAGCACACACAGTTGAAGTTCATATGAGCAAACATGACTGACAAACAGCCCAAGAACATCACACACAACCTATTGTGGAAATGTCCTGAGTGGCACATTGCCACTGTCCAAAGAACTGCACCACAAAGCACAGTGTCACATATCAAGTGATGGGGAGGCACACACACATGTAAAACAAGGGGACAGCTGACATCCAAGTGAAGTGCCATGGCAGGAGTGTACCATACACAAATAGAGGGAGTGCAGACTCACAATGGGTAGGCATCCCAAGCACAGATAGGGGATGGCAAGACACCACACACAACATCACATACTGGAGGCAAACAGGCACCATGTGACAGCAATGCATGAGAAAACACAACCACAATGTCAGTGTGGATCAGCAGGTCTGCACTGTCTCCACAAACAGTAACATGACAGATTGATGAACAACAAAACACAACACTGACTTGACAGACACACACACTGCATACTCACAAGTGACAGAAATAACAAGTAGGAGTCAGCCACAACTGCATGGACACACCAACACACTGCACACTGCACAACATACAACTCACACATGTGCATACAACCACATCCACAGGGATAAACAATCCAAACAACAGGCACACACATCCTGGGTGAAACATGTGTGTAGTTGACAATGCAGGGGCACACACATAACAACACTCCAGTCAAAGTCAAGACCTTCACACTGCACACTTCTTGACCACCCAAGAGTACACATGGAAAGAAACCCATGGGACTAGGATGACTGCCCATCACAAGATGACCACACACATACACAACTGGGCACACAAACTAAGAACACACATACATGATGAGCCTGGCCAGCATGCCTGCAATCCTCTGGACATAATCCCATTCTGAGCTGGCAGTGCACCACAACTTGACATGTGTACAACACAGCCAACATGAACAAACAATGACAACTGCATCACACCTCAAATCTAATACCTTGCCCACACAAGTTTCATGGTCAGGAAAAACTGAAGTCCCTCACCCCTGCAAAAAATAGAGTAAGTGAGTAAAGACATTGGCAAGGTTGAAGTGGCACACACAGCATGTGGCACAGTAAACCATATACACACAGCAAAAGAACTTTATTCAGTAAGGACACTGACAAAACAGACAACAGGAGCAACTGTCTTTATTCACAAATTGCACAGATAGGTAACAAGAGTAGATAATAGCAAGGCACAAAATGCAGGGCATGTCCATGAGAAGCTGCACAGGCAGGGGCAAAACAGCAAGGCCAGTGGCCAGTCCAAGGTGCAGAGCATGTCCATGAGAAGCTGCACAGGCAGGGGCAAAACAGCAAGGCCAGTGGCCAGTCCAAGGAGCAGAGCATGTCCATGAGAAGCTGCACAGGCAGGGGCAAAACAGCAAGGCCAGTGGCCAGTCCAAGGTGCAAAGCATGTCCATGAGAAGCTGCACAGGCAGGGGGCACACAGCAGTGAACGACAAGGCCAGTGGGCAGGACAAAATGCAGGGCATGTCCATGAGAAGCTGCACAGGCAGGGGGCACACAGCAGTGAACGACAAGGCCAGTGGGCAGGACAAAGTGCAGAGTGAGTCCATGAGAAGCTGCCCAGGCAGGGGGCACACAGCAGTGAACGACAAGGCCAGTGGGCAGGACAAAATGCAGGGCATGTCCATGAGAAGCTGCACAGGCAGGGGGCACACAGCAGTGAACGACAAGGCCAGTGGGCAGGACAAAATGCAGGGCATGTCCATGAGAAGCTGCACAGGCAGGGGGCACACAGCAGTGAACAACAAGGCCAGTGGGCAGGACAAAATGCAGGGCATGTCCATGAGAAGCTGCACAGGCAGGGGGCACACAGCAGTGAACGACAAGGCCAGTGGGCAGGACAAAGTGCAGGGCATGTCCATGAGAAGCTGCACAGGCAGGGGGCACACAGCAGTGAACGACAAGGCCAGTGGGCAGGACAAAATGCAGGGCATGTCCATGAGAAGCTGCACAGGCAGGGGGCACACAGCAGTGAACAACAAGGCCAGTGGGCAGGACAAAATGCAGGGCATGTCCATGAGAAGCTGCACAGGCAGGGGGCACACAGCAGTGAACGACAAGGCCAGTGGGCAGGACAAAGTGCAGGGCATGTCCATGAGAAGCTGCACAGGCAGGGGGCACACAGCAGTGAACGACAAGGCCAGTGAGCAGGACAAAATGCAGAGTGAGTCCATGAGAAGCTGCACAGGCAGGGGGCACACAGCAGTGAACGACAAGGCCAGTGGGCAGGACAAAATGCAGAGTGAGTCCATGAGAAGCTGCACAGGCAGGGGGCACACAGCAGTGAACGACAAGGCCAGTGGGCAGGACAAAGTGCAGGGCATGTCCATGAGAAGCTTCACAGGCAGGGGGCACACAGCAGTGAACGACAAGGCCAGTGGGCAGGACAAAATGCAGAGTGAGTCCATGAGAAGATGCACAGGGAATGTGTGCAACTGTACCCAAACCATGGTCAGCAACACTGTCTGGGGTGTCACGATGTGCAGCACAGGCCATGCTGTGAGAGAGACAGGCGTGTGAGGTCTACCAACACTCAGACTTGGCTGTCAGTCGTACTGGGAGCTGGCTGTGTGTCGGGCCCAGTTGGAGCACTTGTCTGGGGAGAGGGAGGCACAGCTGAGGTATACCTATCAGTGTCTTGGCAAAACAGAGGGCTGCTTGGACCAGGTGGCATAGTGGCACGTGGAGGTGGAGTCATGCAGACATGAGACACAGTGTGGATGGGAGATTGTGGAGGTGTGCCTTTCCACTTCTTGGGGAGTCGCAATGACTTCACTGTTTTGGGAACAATGGGAAGTGGCGTGGACACATCAGGCTCACTAAACACCAAGGCGGCAGCAGGTGCAGACGCTGGACCTCCCTCTAGTGACGTGCTTGAACCTGCACAACGCTTTGCATGGCCCTGGCTTTGCCCCTCCATCCCCTGCCTACCAGGTGGTCCCCCCACAGTGCCCTCCATTCCCTGCTTCACTGGGCTTGCTATGGGAGTCGAGGTAGTGGGTGAATCGGACTTGCAGCCCTTCTTATGCCTACCCTTGGCACTCACCACCTTCTCAGTGGGCATGGAAATTGTATGTTTGGTTTTGGGAGACGCTTTCGGGACAGGAGAGTCCTTGGCTGGGGATGTCCCTGAGGCACGTGACCCTGACGCCTGCTTCTTGGCTCTTTGTCCCCTGGTGTTGCCTGATGGGCTCTTGTCTGTGTGCACTGGGGTGGCTTTGGTCATCTGTGGGGATGGTGTCTGCGGCCTGGACGGCTTGGGCTTCTGTTGCTGCTGTGTGCTACGTGTGCCGTATCGTGACTTAGAGGTCTGTGGAGCGTGGTCACTGTCGTCCGACGTGGCCACTGGCACGGGTGTGGACAAAGGGACTTTCGCTGGACTCCCAGATTGTGCCAGTTGAAGGGCTGATGTCACTGCAGTGGACAATGACTGGACAGTCCGGTGCAGCCCACCCACGTCTGAATGTATGCCCTCAATGAATGCAACCACCTGAGCCAATTTACTGTCGTGGTCCATGAATGCATTGAGGAGAGCTGTCTGGCCTACACACAGCTGGCGCAAAAGCCACAGACTCAGCACTGATGGCAGCAGGGGGGACCGGGGCAGGGGCTGCGGTGCCGGGGGTGAAGGACACCCTTCCCCTCTTAGCAGTGCGAACACGGGCAGCACCAGAGGAAGTGGCTGGGAGGGTGGGCACTGCACGCTGTGTGGTGGAAGATGATGCAGAGTCCCCGTTCCCTGTGCCCGCCAACATGTCTGCGTCACCGCTGGCATCAGATGACGTACTACTTTGCGTCTCGGGCTGTGAATCCTCCAGCAGACTCCTGTCCCCCTCCGAGGCGCTGGTCACATCTGTCTCACAGGGCTCCTCTGCAGCTGTTGTGCTAGTTTCCCCACCACTGGTGTCCGTCCCCTGTTCCTCCGTGACCACGGGAGATGCTGCATGAGAGAGAGAGATGTAGGGTCAGTGCAGTGGCAGCAACAGAACAAACATATGCAATACAGACAACCATTAAGATGTCTAGATCTACATGTTGCACGCCCCCCTGTGCAATTACATCGTTCAAACCCACCTCTGTCATCACAACAGTGCGGGTGCACTATCAAACCAGGACAAAGTGAGCAATGTGATGACCACACAGCACAACATCCTGCATGTGGCTCCGTTAGAACAGCAACACAGATAGCTCATACCTGTCTCACACCACCCACAATGCCATTTAAATGCCCCATACCCGTTTCCCAGTGTTAAGTACAGGTAGGGCACATGCATGACAGCTGCACCCAGCACAGGCACAAGCTTAGACTCACAGGCCACTGCATCACACTACCAACATCACATTGCCCAGTGCTGGCACATGCTGTGCACACATGCAGCCACACACAGCCATAATCACCCTTCCCAGTACACTCACCCCTAATTGCCTGCTGATGCTCCTTCAATCGTGCATCCAGCTCAGGGTGAGTCACGGCCAAGATGCGGCACATTAGTGGTGTCATGCTGCGCCGTGCCATCCGGCCAGTGCGAGGGATCCACCCCAGTGTCATCTCCGCAACGTTCTTTGCCAGCCGTGAGATGTCGTCCCACCTCTTGTGGCAGTGGGTGCGCCATCGGTTTGATACTCCCAGAGCACGCACCTTGTTCGCAATGCCCCTCCACACGTCCTTACGCTGGTGCACCTTGAGCTGCAGGCATGGGAGACAAGAGGGGGCAAACATCAGTGACACAGTGTCATTTGACAAAATCACTCAGGACAGTAGCATGATACAGATTAATCACAAATCTACATATCTCACATGCAGAGACAGGAATGCTTTTCACATGGTACATCTGCATGTGAGAATCACACATAAATGCATGCATGTATGAGGGGGACACAATACTTGCACATCTCATGTACAAGCAGGATGCCAGCACAGAAGACCATGTGTACTCTGCCCACATCTACTAACCATTTTTAGGTAGAGCAAGACATACGTCACAAAACAACATGTGTATGTGGCGAGACCCACTGTGTCCGACAATGCGCAGGCGTAAACAAACATGCACTGTGAGTAGCCCACTGTGTCATGTATATCACATTGAGGGACTTGATCTCACAAACCCACGTCCTTTCTCACAGTGCCAGTCGTGTGCAATCTACAGGGTTGACGTGGCACATTGATGGGGAGTCACATTTGAAAATGAACATGTTACACCCTGTACAGTCAGTGATGTGTCCTTGTTGTATTGGGCGGTGACTGTACAGGCCAGGTGGGCTCACACTGAGATGGACAACAGGGAAACGCAAAGACATGCACACTAGCAATCACTGGCCTGAATCCTCCATTACCAAATTGCTGCTTCACTGTATGGCTGACAAGAGAAGACATGTCCCTCCAATCTTGATGTGCAGGCAGGGAGACTTGAGGAGTAGGGTACACACCCCTTCACCCAATGGAATGCAAGTTAGGCAATGCATGACACAAACCCACACTCACATGCACATACTGCATCAGACTGACTACATGTGTGCCCCCCTGCACTCTCACACCCACTGTGGAAGACTTACCACGACATTTGGGGCACCATATAGCCTTGGGTACTGTGTGAGCACCTCGTCCACCAGGACCTCAAGCTCGTCGCCGGTGAAGGGACTGGCACGGATCTTCTCTGTCCTTGACATCACTGTTGTTTAGAGACAGCAGCGGCAGCAGCAGGTGAGGGTCTCAGGCAGCAGTCCCTGGAGGCAGCAGCAGGTGAGGGTCTCAGGCAGCAGTCCCTGGAGGCAGCAGCAGGTGAGGGTCTCAGGCAGCAGTCCCTGGAGGCAGCAGCAGGTGAGGGTCTCAGGCAGCAGGCTCTGTGAGCAGTGGAAATTCTGGGCACTCTCCCACACATATATAGCCCCCTGGTGTCGTTCCAGTAGTCCTGGGCTGCTGCAATTGGTCTACCAGGTCAGCCTTTTACAAATGCATCTAATGACTGGCACCGCGGTGGTGTAGCACGCCTACCGCTATTTTCAAAATTGCATCGAGCTTCCGCGATCGCGGAGCCCATTGGCTGTAATGGCATGGACCATGGCGGTGACACACCGCAGGGGCCAGGCGGGCGCTACCGCGGTATTGCATCTTTGATTGCATCCAATGACCGGCACCGCGGTGGTGTAGCACGCCTACCACTATTTTCAAAATTGCATCGAGCTTCCGCGATCGCGGAGCCCATTGGCTGTAATGGCATGGACCATGGCGGTGACACACCGCAGGGGCCAGGCGGGCGCTACCGCGGTATTGCATCTTTGATTGCATCCAATGACCGGCACCGCGGTGGTGTAGCACGCCTACCGCTATTTTCAAAATTGCATCGAGCTTCCGCGATCGCGGAGCCCATTGGCTGTAATGGCATGGACCATGGCGGTGACACACCGCTGGTGCCAGGCGGTAGTTTCCGCAATTTGGGTGCCATAGACACACATGAGGCACCGCCATTTGGGTGGCGGAGCATGCCAACCGCCATTTGGCCATGTCTCTGGGGCTATCAGTACCGCACCTGTGCATTGGGGTGTGTTTCACACACACCGCTGGTGCCAGGCGGTAGTTTCCGCAATTTGGGTGCCATAGACACACATGAGGCACCGCCATTTGTGTGGCGGAGCATGCCAACTGCCATTTGGCCATGTCTCTGGGGCTATCAGTACCGCACCTGTGCATTGGGGTGTGTTGCACACACACCGCTGGTGCCAGGCGGTAGTTTCCGCAATTTGGGTGCCATAGACACACATGAGGCACCGCCATTTGGGTGGCGGAGCATGCCAACCGCCATTTGGCCATGTCTCTGGGGCTATCAGTACCGCACCTGTGCATTGGGGTGTGTTGCACACACACCGCTGGTGCCAGGCGGTAGTTTCCGCAATTTGGGTGCCATAGACACACATGAGGCACCGCCATTTGGGTGGCGGAGCATGCCTACCGCCATTTGGCCATGTCTCTGGGGCTATCAGTAACACACCTGTGCATTGGGGTGTGTTGCACACACACCGCTGGTGCCAGGCGGTAGTTTCCGCAATTTGGGTGCCATAGACACACATGAGGCACTGCCATTTGGGTGGCGGAGCATGCCAACCGCCATTTGGCCATGTCTCTGGGGCTATCAGTACCGCACCTGTGCATTGGGGTGTGTTGCACACACACCTCTGGTGCCAGGCGGTAGTTTCCACAATTTGGGTGCCATAGACACACATGAGGCACCGCCATTTGGGTGGCGGAGCATGCCAACCGCCATTTGGCCATGTCTCTGGGGCTATCAGTACCGCACCTGTGCATTGGGGTGTGTTGCACACACACCGCTGGTGCCAGGCGGTAGTTTCCGCAATTTGGGTGCCATAGACACACATGAGGCACCGCCATTTGGGTGGTGGAGCATGCCAACCGCCATTTGGGCATCACTTGTCTCTCGGTACCGCACCTACAGTACACTACACTACAGGACAGTGTTGGTATGGACAATACAATGTGCACACATGTCAATGTGTTGATGTGCATTCTCAATCACAGCATTTTTTTCCACAATTGATGATGTTTGTTTTAGCATGTCCTCTCATGTTAGATCATGCACACACTCGTCATTGATGCTCAGACTGTGGTCATTGTGTTGTTGAGGTGTGCCAGGTTCAATTGACGCCTGAATGTGTGTCATGTACAGCAGCTAGGTAGGATACCGTGGGGTTGCCTTGTCACACATGTGCAGGATGACAGACTCCCAGGCGTGCCCATGGGGAATGTGGCCATATCCCAATGCCCATTCACTTTGACCGAGGTGTTGTTTGGGGGACTTGGTGTGTGTAATCTGACAAGTGTGTGATTTGTGTAGTTGAAGGGGTCCCTACATGTCAGCTGGTCTGTGACTCAATTCATATGACATTCATTGTTGCCGTTGTGTCAGCCATGATGTGAGATGCTGTGCACATCCCATGATGTATTGCATTACAATGTGTCCACTCTCATCTCAACTAGGAGGAGACCAAATCTGCATCGTCACTTGACAGTGCTGGCAGACATGGAGGATGAGGCGATCATCCGGAAATGCCGTCTGGATAGAGCCACCCTAAAGACCCTTTGTGATTTGTTGGAGCCCCACCTGCAGCCTCGGCGAACATATCCAACAGCTTTCACCCCAACGTATAAGGTGATGGCGGCCCTGCATTTTTTTGCGACTGGATCATTCCAGAACACGGTGGTTGAAGCCGGTGGGATGTCACAACCCATGTTCAGCACGGTGCTGCGGGATGTTCTGTCCGCCATGATGATCTACAAGGACAGATACATCCATTTCCCCAGGGGGCAGAATTGGCAGCTGTAAAGGGAGATTTCTATCCCCTTGGACACATCCCCCATGTAGTTGGTGCCATTGATTGCACCCATGTTGGGCTAGTGCCACCACAGGTCCGTGAGCACGTCTACAGGAATCGTAAACATTACCACTCCATAAATGTCCAAGTGGTATGCCTGGCAGATATGATCATCTCACACGTGTGTGCTAAATTTCCAGGCTCGGCCCATGACTCATACATCCTGCGTAGCAGCATTGTACCCCAGCTGATGACCAATCTGCTTCCTGAGCATGCATGGATTGTGGGTGAGTATGCCTAGTCATTTGGCGTGCTGTGTGTGTGACCTGCTCTCCTCTGCATCTGCAACATTGCAATGTTTCTTTGTGGGTCACACATAGGTGACTCTGCATATCCCAACCGTCCTTGGTTGCTGAGCCCATTGCGGAACCCCAGGACACCAGCTGATGTCCGCTACAATGATGCCCATGGGAGGACACGTCGTGTGGTGGAGCGTACCTTTGGACTGCTGAAGTCACGTTTCCGCTGCCTGGACAAGACCGGAGGGGCACTGATGTACTCGCCCAGGAAGGTGTGTCAGATTGTAGTGGCATGCTGCATGCTCCACAACCTAGCCATTCGCAAGGAGATTCCCCTGCTCCTGGATGATGGTGAGCAGCCAAGGCCCCCGCCTGCAAACCAACCCGTGTCCAGTGATGATGACAGTGGAGAGGAGGAAGGTGTTGACCTGTGTCAACAGCTCATCACCCGCTACCTCACTTGAAGGAGGGTGACAATGTACAACGTACCCATTGTCTGATGATGCTGCTGTTGTTGTGAGGGTGTAAGTGAGATTTGTGACAGCAGCCAGTTGTAGACTCAGTGTTTGCTGTCAATGTTGATGGGACAGTTCATTTCTGAACATCTACAGGATGTGTATGTTGGCACTTGTTGCCCATTGTTATGTGTGCATGTGGGTTGTTCTTGTTGTGAAGTGTTGTGTGATATCTGTGATGCCACACCCAGACTACTGAATGTTGTTCTGTTGTGTTTTCCTAGGTACCTTTGACCTCTCCTTGCCTACATACACTCCGTCCCCTGGTACATTGTATTCCTGTTGAAAATTGTACATCCTGGAATAAAGACGATGCAAGTACAACAACATGTGTGTAAGGATTTGTTTATTTACAAAGGTGACATGTGAGGGGGGGTACATTGACAGTGAGGTGATTAGTGGAGCAGTGAGTTAACATTCATGGTAAATGAGATAATCGAGTGGTCACCACATAGGTGTGGTGACCCAGTCCAACAGACAGATGCCATTCACAAGGCAGTGTGGGGAAGGACAGTCCAACAAGTCAATGCAGTGGTGCAGAGGGTTGCCATCATGGCTGGCTGCGTGACTGGCGTTTGGCAGGTGCTTTGCCAAAAGATACTCCCAGGGTTTTCTTCGGACGGCCCCTTTTCCATTTGGCAGGGGGGGCCTCTGCTATAGGGCCAGTGGGGTCTGAGGACTCACCACTCTCTGTGGCCGCAGGGGAGGATGGTGAACTGTCATCCTGCGGACCACCAGTGGGAGGGGGAGGTGTTGTTTGTGGCGCAGGCCTGTGCCTCAGTACCGCCACTAGTTGGCCCAAGAGGTACACAATTTGTCCCATGCGGGTGTCCATGGACCTCATCAGCAGGAGGAGCTCACGTAAATCTTGTTCGGACCGGGCCGTTTGTCCCTGGGCCCGTTCATATGCCCCAAGGACTCTGTGGATGTGGTCCAGGGATTCGGTCCCAGGCTGTGTTCGTCTGTGGGTGACCCTGCCCCTCCCACCTGCTGTGCTGCCACGGACCGGTTGCCTCTCCACTGTCGGACCACACATCCTCTCCCTGCCCTCCTCAGTTGCTGGGGTGGGGTGGTCATCCTGTGGGACAGGGAGGGTGTTGCAGGCACCACTGGTGGTAGTGGTTGTGGTGGTGGTGGAGGCCGCACCGGACGTAACAGCAGGGGCCTGCAGATTGGTTGTTGTAGCTGCAGGTGTGGTGGGGGGACGATGGGGTCCTGGGACCTGTTGCGCCCTGGAACACCAGATGGCCCGGCCTCAGTCTCCTCGTCCGAAGATTCCTGGAAGTCAACATCCGAGAGTCGATGTTCCGTGGGGGGTGGGGGGGTAGTCTGGCCCTGCAGGTTGCTGGTGTCGTCCTCTGCAGTCAATTCTTGGTCACCTGTGGATCAGATGGGAAATGGTCATTGGGGTGCACCACGTAAGATTTGTGTTAGCTGTGTGTCATTCACTGTTAGTACACTACACAGTTGTCTGATCATCACATTGTTTCCTATGTGCACTACTGTGCCTCCTGACATGCTGCGGTGGTACATGCATTTCTTGTCCATGGTGTGAGGTGTCAATATGTACTATGCGCCACGTGCATGATTTGTGATTACAGGGACATGTTGACATCTAGGGCCTTGCGCTAAATATGATTTTTGTGCGGACTGTATGTGGATTTTTATGACCTGTCAGCCGTCACATCTGGGCATGTCCTGGCCATTGTCATCTCCTGCATACCGTTGTCTTGTCATGTGCATATCTGGGATTGGTACCACATAACATGCTTTCTTACTGTTCATATGGTCGTTGTTACTCTGGCCCCATGGCACTGAACCTGTCATTCATTGCTGTGCATGATTGTTCCCAGTCTTTCCTCTACATGTGCATTGGTGTGTCACACTTTGGTTGCTGTGACAGTTTCCTTTGCTTAGCTGTGTGCACACTGTGCATGGCAATATGATCGGTGTGCATATTTGTACATTGAGAGGACTGGTGTTGTCATATGGCACCATTCTTTTTGTGTCAAATGGCTAGGTGCACGTACTGCCTACTTGCCTGTTGTTTGTTAGCATTTGTGTTTGTTTTGTGACACATCTGTGTGTGCGTGGTGGAGGCTTGCATCCTGCTCAGTGGTGGCACAAGACAGAATAATATGTCTGGCTAGCTGTTTGTTTATTTGGAGTGATCCATTATATGCCACATGAATATGGGTGGGGTGGGGGAGTGCCACATCCTGCTGAGGTGTGGGACAGGGAGCATGGTGGGAGTAGTAGTACAGGCCTCCCTCCCACATACAGCCCTCCATGACAAGATGGCTACCTACCTGTAAGTTTGTTTGTTGGGGATGTAATGGCTGACAGATGCTTCTGGGTGGGGGAGTGCCACATCCTGCTGAGGTGTGGGACAGGGGGCATGGTGGGAGTAGTAGTACAGGCCTCCACCACAAACAGCCCTCCATGACAAGATGGCTACCTACCTGTAAGTTTGTTTGTTGGGGATGTAATGGCTGACACATGCTTCTGGGTGGGGAGTGCCACATCCTGCTGAGGTGTGGGACAGGGGGCATGGTGGGAGTAGTAGTACAGGCCTCCACCCCAAACAGCCCTCCATGACAAGATGGCTACCTACCTGTAAGTTTGTTTGTTGGGGATGTAATGGCTGACACCTGCTTCTGGGTGGGGAGTGCTCCATCCTGCTGAGGTGTGGGACAGGGGGCATGGTGGGAGTAGTAGTACAGGCCTCCCTCCCACATACAGCCCTCCATGGCAAGATGGCTACCTACCTGTAAGTTTGTTTGTTGGGGATGTAATGGCTGACACATGCTTCTGGGTGGGGAGTGCTCCATCCTGCTGAGGTGTGGGACAGGGGGCATGGTGGGAGTAGTAGTACAGGCCTCCCTCCCACATACAGCCCTCCATGGCAAGATGGCTACCTACCTGTAAGTTTGTTTGTTGGGGATGTAATGGCTGACACATGCTTCTGGGTGGGGAGTGCTCCATCCTGCTGAGGTGTGGGACAGGGGGCATGGTGGGAGTAGTAGTACAGGCCTCCCTCCCACATACAGCCCTCCATGGCAAGATGGCTACCTACCTGTAAGTTTGTTTGTTGGGGATGTAATGGCTGACACATGCTTCTGGGTGGGGTGGGGGAGTGCCACATCCTGCTGAGGTGTGGGACAAGGGGGCATGGTGGGAGTTGCAGTGCAGGCTGCCTGTGCACATGCACCCATGGTAATGTTGCTAGGTACATTGGTGGTGTTTGGGAGGGGGTGGATGTTGGATCTGTGAGACATGGTTTAGTGAGTGTGTGGTGCAGAAGAATGGAATTGGTCCTAGGAGGTGTATCTTTGTAGTTGTGAAAGGCAGTACATAGCAGTGTGGTGGTAGTCATTTGTTTGTACTTACCAGCCTCCACTCCCCCGGGTACTCCTGTGAGACTCTCTGGTTACAGTATGGCAAGCACCTTCTCCTCCCATGGGGTGAATGGCTTTGGTGGTATGGGAGTGCCACCACCAGTCTTGTCAGCCAGCTGACGGTTCTTGGTCCTCCTCTCTTTGACAACCCTCTTCAAGTCATGCCACCGCTTCATGATTTCCTTTCTGGATCTTGGGATGGTCCCTACTGCATTGACCTTCTGGACTATCCTTGCCCACATTTGAGTCCTTGTGGCTAATGGTGTCTGTTGGACCAGGCTACCAAACAGTTGTGGTTCCACTCTGACTATCTCATCTACCATTACCTTCAACTCACTCTCTGTGAATTTGGGCATTTTATGTGTTGACATGGTGTGTGATGTGCAGAGGTGTTGTAGGTGCAGGGGTGTAAGTGGTGGTGGTGGTGGTGATGTGTATGGTGTGTGATGTGCAAAGGGGTTAGGGGTGCAGGTGTGGAAGTGGTGGTGGTGCTGTGTGTGGTGTGAGTGGTGATGGTGTGTAGCTTTGCCTATCCTTTGTTGTCAGGGGTTGGGCCCTTCAGTTGTGGGTTAGTGCAGAGGATTGTGGTCAAGGAAGGGGCTGGTTTTATGCTCTGCTATGTGGGTGTGTCCACATGTGGGAGTGCTCTCAGGTGTGTTGTGTGGGTTGTCCTTGTAATTTTGTTTTTGTGTGCAATGTTGAGTCTTTGGGGTGTGTTTTCTGTTTTTGGGTGGCATGGCTACTTTGGTGTGGGCACTTTGTGGCCTTATTGTGGGATTTTGGATTCGTCCGCCAAATTTGTCACGGAGCGTCCGCGACGGTGGCTTTCCTGCAGCTCTTCCGCATGCTCTCCCATTCATCACTGTTAGCGATCGCGGCGGTCGGAAAGAGCAGAACGTGCCGCGGCACCAGCGGGGATATCCTAATTTGCCGTGCGTTGTCTCCGCTATCCTTGCGGCGGGTTGGTGTTTTTCCGCAGCGGATGCGCTGGCCGCGGACGTGTTTTGGCCATCTCCGCACGCTACGGGCGGTTTTTGTTCCCCCCGTACCGCCACAGTCGGTGTTTTTTGGGCGGTTGATCCTAATTTGGCCGCCGGTTTCTCCAAGGTGCCGGCGGGCGATTGTTTTCCGCTTCCATGGCGGTCGGGGTGATTTTCCGCCCGCTATCCTAATGACCCCCTTAGAATGTATTTCTAAAAAAAAAGAAAATGTATATTTAAATTTAAATTTGATAATTAATTTTAGGAGCGGGATGTTGGGTTTATAGGGGATAAGGGTGGGGAGTGTTTTATAAATATATATTTTATATTAAATATTATTAAAAAATTTAAAATAATTGAGAATTTATTTGATAAAAAAATATTTATAATTAAATTTTAAATTGAAAATTATTTTTAGGAGTAAGTTGTTGGTTTTATAGGGGATAAGGGTGGGTAGTGTTTTAAAAATATATATTTAAAATTAAATATTATGAAAAGTTTTAATAAATTTAGAATTAATAAAAAAAAATATATATTGAAATGTAAATTAAAAAATATTTTTAGGAGCGGGATGTTGGGTTTATAGGTGATAATGGTTGGGAGTGTGTTAAAAATATATATTTAAAATTAAATATTATTAATATTTTTAAAAATTTATAAATTATTTAAAAAAAATAAAAATATATGGAAATTTAAATTTGAAATTTATTTTTAGGAGTGGCTTGTTGGGTTTATATGGGATAAGGTTGGGTAGTGTTTTAAAAATATATATTTTAAATTAAATATTTTCAAAGTTTTTAATAAATTTAGAATGAATTCTTAAAATAAAATATAATATTGAAATCTAAATTTGATAAATATGTTTAGCAGTGGGATGTTGGGTTTTTAGGGGATAAGGGTGGGGAGTATATTAAAAATATATATTTTTAATTAAATATTATTTAAAAAATGAAAAATTTAGATTTTATTGAAAAATAAATAGGTTTATAGAATTATAAATTTGAAATTTATTTTTAGTAGTGGGTATTTGGGTTTATAGGGCATAATGTTTGGGAGTTATTATAAAAAAATAATTTTGGGGGGATGTAATTGATAATGTTTAGTGATCAGTATATAGTTTATTTAAATTTATATTGGAGTGGGAATAGTTAATTATTTATGTTTACTGTCCAGCACCTACCCCAATTTATTTTAGACTGGAGTGGGAATAGTATATTATTTATGTTACTGTCCAGCATCTACCCCAATTTTATATAGAATGCAGTGGGAATAGTAAATTATTTAGGTTTAGGGGTCGATTCCGATCTCGGCCGGAAGCGCACCTAACACCATTCGTCCGGAAAAAAACCAAGCCGAACGCGTGTTTCCCGACCGATTCGAACAGTCGTCCGAACGAGCAAGTACGATGCGCATAACAGCACAGATTCCGAGCGAGCCGTACTTACCCATTTCAGCTCATGTTCCCCACCCGAGCCGGATCCGTAAACGCCGAATCGAGTCGCACGGAACCAAATACACAGCACCTTCCGGCCGGACTAGTACGATGCGCCTTCCGTACGCACCGAACCCGTCGCTACGTCCGGCACGTCAGAGCATCCGGGAGAGCTGTACATAAGCTCCGATTCGCGCCACAAGACGATCCACGGCGAGGAGACGAACAAGCCAGCGACGAGTACGAGTCGAAGCCACGAGAAACCCGAACGAGACGAACCAACCATGAATCCCATCGCGCAGGTCCTACCAATACTCTACATCTATTACCGGGACCGGTACGGACGCGTACGGCGCAGACGGTAAGTCAAACACCCACAACACAAACAAACAACACGTACCCGAAATATGTCACACACACATAGGGATGCAGAAATGACGTACACTAGCAACAGCAGAACCATAGGGGCGGGATGGCTATCACCAATGCCATACACACCCATAGGGGGATGAATGCCTACCACTACCACCACCCCTACTCATGGGGGCCTGGATGCCTACCACTACCACCACCCCTACTCAGGGGGCCTGGATGCCTGTCACTACTACCATCCCCACTCATAGGGGGATGGGTGCCTACCACTACCACCACCCCTACTCATGGGGGCCTGGATGCCTACCACTACCACCACCCCTACTCATGGGGGCCTGGATGTCTACCACTACCACCACCCCTACTCAGGGGGGCCTGGATGCCTGTCACTACTACCATCCCCACTTATAGTGGGATGGATGCCTGTCACTACCACCACCCCTACTCATGGGGGCCTGGATGCCTACCACTACCACCACCCCTACTCATGGGGGCCTGGATGCCTACCACTACCACCACCCCTACTCATGGGGGCCTGGATGCCTGTCACTACTACCATCCCCACTCATAGGGGGATGGATGCCTACTACTACTACCACCCCTACTCATGGGGGCCTGGATGCCTACCACTACCACCACCCCTACTCATGGGGGCCTGGATGCCTACCACTACCACCACCCCTACTCAGGGGGGCCTGGATGCCTGTCACTACTACCATCCCCACTCATAGGGGGATGGATGCCTACCACTACCACCACCCCTACTCAGGGGGGCCTGGATGCCTGTCACTACTACCATCCCCACTTATAGGGGGATGGATGCCTGTCACTACCACCACCCCTACTCAGGGGGGCCTGGATGCCTGTCACTACTACCATCCCCACTTATAGGGGGATGGATGCTTGTCACTACCACCACCCCTACTCATGGGGGCCTGGATGCCTACCACTACCACCACCCCTACTCAGGGGGGCCTGGATGCCTGTCACTACTACCATCCCCACTTATAGGGGGATGGATGCCTGTCACTATCACCACCCCTACTCATGGGGGCCTGGATGCCTACCACTACCACCACCCCTACTCAGGGGGGGCTGGAGGCCTACCACCACCACCACCCCTACTCAGGGGGGCCTGGAAGCCTGTCACTACTACCATCCCCACACATAGGGGGATGGATGCCTACCACTACCACCACCCCTACTCATAGGACGGGTAATGCATGACATAACCAGCATACTCCAACATAAGGAATGTCTGAAAAACACATCCCCCCAACACCATGACAAGCGTGTGTAGTCTGTGTCAAATGCCTACAACACTGAACATGACATTGAACATACAATGTGACCCCCTATCACATGTGTCACACATAAATGTGTGTGGCCTCCACAATGCAAGCAGACCATGACCACTGTGGCAATGGGGTCTAACACCCCATCATCACAGTGACCAAAAGGTAAGTGTGGGGTCCATAGCTGAAGCACATTTTGAACATTGTGGCAATGTGGTCTAAACCCCCATCATCACAGTGACCAAAATGTAAGTGTGGGGTCCATACCTGAAGCACATTTTGAACATTGTGGCAATGTGGTCTAAACCCCCATCATCACAGTGAGCAAAATGTAAGTGTTGTCATGTAAAAGCTGCAAATGCCAAACAGCATGGATGATTCCTGGTCACAGAACAACAAACACATCTGTGGCATAGTAGTGCTTGTGTCCCATAGCAACATAGATTGGGTGAGGCAAACACTGCAGTGCAAATAAGACATACCTTTGGCCATGTGCAGACAAACATCACCCATGGGGGCTGACATTGTCAACATTCATCAATAACACAATGACAGAAGTGACCATCATAATGCAGACTCACATATCTGCACCAATGGACACCCAAATGTAGATATCCTGTGGAGACTGTATATGTGAGGTGAAGAAATACCATACCATGGCAGCAATGGGACATACAAACCATGATCATTGTGCTGACTGATGACCTAGGAGTCCCAGGGACAGCAGGGGAAACCCACCAAACAACATACAGCCAATGGGACACTAAAGATATGCCAATGCAGTGGTGCAGATGCACAAACACAAACAGGCAGCCTCACACTGCATATCAAACACAACAGGTGATGGGGGTGTGCCAGTGTCCCCAGGCAACCACACAACACATGAAGAGGCCTGAATCCCAATTACACAGATGTGTATACAGTGCCACACAAAAGTAACTCATGGATCGGATTCCCTATGTGGGCAATCAGGCATTGTTAGATGAGAGGGAGCCCAAATTACACATGTCACACAAGCTTGTAGGAACAGCAACTAACACAGCAAGAGACAGACCCACCACAGCACTACCCCCAGGGACCCTACATTGTAGTGACCCTGGCCTGCATGATAATCCCACTGTGATGACAAAGCTAGATGTCGTTCACACTGTGAACCACAGTCATGTGTCCTGAGCAACAAACTACCACCACACCTACACAAGCACAAATCAATCAGCACGGCCTGTCAGCCAAGGCCAATATGGAGGTACGGGTCTAGCCATGCAACAACTCTCATTTGCACACACTCAACACCACACACCTTGATCTCCACCAATGTGCAGCAGTGAAGCTCACATGGACTGGTGACATTGCACATGCACCCATGACAATCCCAGGGGTGGTGGTGGGAACTAAGGTGCAGAAACCCATCACACATGGTCAGTCAACAAGACTCGTGAATGTCTGACACACTGCACAGTACGCTTTACATGGGCATGACGTCAAATCCACACCAACCAATGGGATCCCGGCCACAGTCACACACCAATGAAGAAGCCAAGGTCACCCACAAAGAACACACATATACAACTTCCAACATTGCAGCTCTGACCCTGAGGAGTGGCAGCAGTCACACACACAACGTGTCACAATCAATGAAAGCTAACACAAACTGTAAATTACATGACTTGTGTAACCAACAAGTGCCAAGGGGAATCCTGACTGTGTCTCATCTGCGTTTGCCCACAAACTCAGCCCTGACAGCAAACACACCTATGGATGACACCCTGATGACCAGTAATGTGCCATGCACCCACATCCCAGAGAACCCAGGGCTAAGATTTTGGGGGAACATAGGTCAACTCAGCAAGCATCACAAACAGGAACATCACTAGGGATCCCAGCCTGCGTAGCAAAATGGAAGTGAAAACACACAGACATGCTCACACAACACACACCTTGGGCTCAGGCAATGTCACGGAATTACACACTGCCATGAGGGGACTCCACTCCTGTGTAAGGAAAGCTGTGCCATACGTTGTCTCTGCAGGGCTCTATCATGTCAGCAGAACACTTGGTCACTCAGTCAACAATTAGCACAAAATGAAGGCTCTCGTCACATCAGCCTGGTCATGGGAGTGTCACCGAAATCATCTGCACAAATCCAACACACATGTATAGCAAGTTGCACTGATAACACAGATGAGTCCTTCCCCATTGATGCCCAAACTTGCATGTCCAGTGGAGATGGTCACACGGTCAGGGAAATAGACAAATTGAACAATGGCAAGCACAACTGATGTGCAGTGGTGTAAGCCACAGATGTGATATTGCAAATAAATGTAGGAAATCCCATTGGCAAATATTGAAAACATGACACCCTCATATTGCTGCAAAGGATGACATGGATACACACCAGGATAGTACACATTCCCCCTGGACCACATGGGGTCCTGCACAGTAACACTTTATTTTCCTGATATCAAAAATCACCATCACTGCAGCAAGGGCATGGTTAGCATCATCAACATCATGTACATCTGAAGCAAAACCACTAGAGAACAGAAAGTAGCTTTATTCAGCATATGGGGGTGTAAAATAGAAAGTCCTGAAAAAAGACAAAGGCCAATGGCCAGTCCATCAGTAAAGTCCGAACAGGGTGACAGTGGCAGATGTCACCCTTTGCTTGCCTGCACTGCTACGGACCAGGGACATTCCCCTCGGAGGGGCATACGGGGGCAGGCCAGGCACCGCAGGGACAGGATCAGGGCTCACGAGAAGGAGGCAGGGAAGGGGTGGCTGGTGCTGGAGAGTCACTGACAACTGCAGTGGAGGTGTCTGACATGGTGTGTGCCGGCACAACTGGGGGGCATGAGCCAGATGGTGTGGGTGCCGGCACGACTGCAGTGGGCTGGCCAGATGGAGTGGACAGGTTCCCCACTGCAGTGCCCAAGTCAGACGGGGTGGTAGTGGACTCCACTGCAGTGCCTATCTCCAGGGGAGTAGAATGGGGTTCAGGTAAGGTGGGCAGGACAGAGGGGGAGGACACGGTCTCCACACCAGTGGCACAAACATGTGCAGCGGGGGTGTGGGGCTGGAAGAGCAAGTAGTAGGGGGAGAAGGCCGGATCATTTTGGGGATGGTGTATCTGTGGGTGGGGGAACCTGGGGCAGGGTGTGGTGGGGGAACCTGTGTTGTGGGGGCCTGAGGGATGGAGGAAGGAGACTGTGTGGTTGAGCTGCAGGGCGGTGGCGGGGTCTTGCTCTTCCGGGTCCGGGGGACTTGCGGGTGGGGGCCTCAGTTTGTCTGTGCCTGGGGGAGGGTGGCCGGGGGTGAGGGGCACTCCCTCTGTGTGGGTGGACTTCCTCTTCCCCCTGTATGCTGGATCAGCTGGATCGGAGGGGAAGAGGCCGAGGTCACAGAGGAAAAGCTGCTTTTTAGGTGGGGTTGCAGGTGAGGCAAGGGAAGGGGTCTTGGAGGGAGAGGATTTGGAGGACTGCGGAGTGACTGTGGATGCCTGTGTGTGTGTCTGTTCCCCATCCCCTGTGGGTGTGGTATCAGTCCCCTGAGGTTGCTTGCGTGCACGTTTTGACTTTGTGTTGGGTGTTTCTGTGCTGCTCGTGTCTGTGTGTTTGGGTGATTGTGCAGGTGTGCATGTGCTTGGGACAGGTAGGGTGCCAGGAAGTGTGGATGGGGCAGAGGTAGGAGGGGTGAGGGACTGTTGGAGGAGGGACACTGCTGCCGTCAGGGAGGAGTCCATGGACTTATTGCTCCTCTGTAGGGCAGACATGCCCGATGAGATGCCCTCCATGAACGACACCAGCTGTGTCAACAGAGTGGTGTGTGCATGGAGGACACTCAGCATTGCTGTCTTCCCTACATGGAGCTGGCGAAGTAAGTACACAGACTCCTCACTCAGGGCAGCAGGGGACACAGGGGCAGGGGGTGCGGTGCCTGGCACGAAGGAGACACGCTCCCGAACACGGGAGCCTCCACGGACCTCTGGAATTGGAGCCAATGGGAGGGCGGTGGTGGTGGTGGTGGTGGTGGCGGGGCCAGCCATACTAGCTGGGGTGTGGTGGCTGCTGACACCCGCCTCCACAAGGGAGTCATCCTCCGAGCTGCTGTGGTCCTCAGCTGAGGTGGATGGTGCTGAGGACTCCTCGGTGTGGCTCCCCTCGCCCTCCGTGCCACTGGGTCCCTCCGACCACTCATCGGCTGCTGACCCAGTCTGGCTCTGCAGCTCCTCCTGGTCCGTGGAGCTGTCCCCTCCTGTGGCCGTGGATGTATCTGCAAACAATTAGGGAAACAGACAAACATCAGTCACCTGCACTGACCGCACACACCACAGTAAGTACAGCACATTACAGAGCAAGCCCTGGCATCCTTAGTTGAACATTGCCAAAAGTGCTCACACAGATTAGGAGAAGCCAATTGTCAGTCTGATGGTCAACCATGGCACTCACACCCCTCCTGGCCTTGCACCCATCTGTCTGGTGCGTGTCGGATGGTAATACCCCAGTGTGGACACATGCACCACCTACACAGTTGTTGGACATTGCAGAGAACACGGTGAAGTATGTGAACATGCACACATCACATCTCTTGCCACTGAGTCAGTACAGGTGTCCGGATAAAGGGATGGCCAGAGTCTAATTTGAAATGCATGTGATGCATACCAGCACCAGACACCATGATGCACCCATGTCCTGATAGTCAATGCCACAATGGGGTGCATGTAGCACATGTCACTCCCCTGCAGGATCACTATTAGGAAGTTTATTGCCATGGCACAGGCATGCCTGCAAAGTCATACATCACTGTCTCCAGTCACATGGGCAGGGCAGCCAGCCAACAACAGTCTGCACTGTGTCACAATCCTAGGTCATGGGGAATGCAAGTTCTGTAGCTGACAAGTGCACATGTCCATCCCACACAAACCACATCATCTGAACTCTTATTTGTCCACGTCATACCAATTGGACATATGGGAGACATGAAACACAACTCTCTGAACCTGAGCACCTCACAGTCTGCTGTGAATGAAAAACAGCTGCCTGAACTTCACAGTCGCATACACCAGTCTGCACAGTCTAGGGATCAAACACCTATATGTCACACAAGTATCGTCTCTCATGGTCACATCTCAGATGGCATGCTGAGCCCTAACCGATAAACACCCCAGTAGTCCTGACAACAAAGCCACAGCACAATGACACAGAGGCAGACACCTGAGGGAACATTTCACTGAGCACAACGTGTCAGCTGATACATGGGAGTGGGAGTACAGAGTGTATTGTATGCCCTGGAGTAGGCATGACTGTCCTGCTACACGTGAAAGAGGGATGAGCCCTGGACAGTAGACAGGTGGCTAAGCATGTGTGACACACTTGATATACATACTCCTGAGGCCCAAACATTGTTCCCACCCGCAGCATGGGGTGTGCCAAATACCCCAGGCACATGTGGTGAGTCAGATCAGCAATTGGACCACATATCAAAGTTACACGCAGATTACATGTCAGAACTCAGGCATTGTGTAAGCAATTGACCCACCCATGAAGCCCACCATTAAGTTACGGGAACAAATGCTGTCCCCCACCTTGAGCTAAGCAAAATGCAAGGACACAGTACCCAAGTGACACAATTTCCAGACTGTAAGGGCCACACCTGGGTATCAGATGAGGAGTGGGCATGTCACAATTGAGGGACATGGGTCCTGGACCACACGACTGATGTACTGTGGAAGTTTAACCAGGCCAGAGGAGGGCACATAGCATGTCAGACAAAGTTCACAGTGCAGTCATGGACTCACCCCCTCCTTGCTGCTGTCTGGCCTTCAGCTGCCTATCCAGGTCAGGGAAGACCACCGCCAGGATCCTGAGCATGTGGGGGGTCAGGGTCCGGTGTCCGCCCCTCCTGCGAGGAGGCGACAGCTTCAGCTGGACCCTTGCGATCCTCCGGTTCCAGCCCCGAAGGTCCTGCCACCTCTTCTGGCAGTTGCGGATCCGGCGCTTGTAGTCCCCCACAGATCTTACTGCCCGGGCGATGGTCAGCCAGATTTCCTGCTTCTGGTGGGCATCAACCTGTGAGGATGACAAAGTGAAAAGGCCATTACTACACATGCAACATATCCGTGCATCACACAGTTGGATATACATGTCTCAATCACAGGGGCATTTGATGTACACAGGCAGTGCAACTATGGCTATGAACAGTTTGCCAGCAGTTACTAAATGGTATCATTGCCTGGGAAGTAAAACCTTGTTGGAATGCACTGTTACTGCACTATACCTGTTCAGTGCATGTAACTACACACTTTGGGGGTGAGAACTACTCAGTGAGCATGCTAGCCAGTGGTGTGCACACTGTAAGTCTTGCTAGTCAGACAACATGCACATTTAGTAAGGCAGTGGACAGCACACTCATCTGCTCCCCTGGTTTCCCATACAGCTTGCTGTACTGTGGAAGGAAGCTGTCCAGCAGGGCCTGGTTCTCCTCAGTGCTGAAGGCTGGGGCTCTCTCCACAGTACGTGCCATTGCAGTAGCCAGAGGATGCAGAGACAGCAGCAGTGTTGGTGGCAGATGTCGTCCTGGAGCATGTAGTGCAGGCAAGTGAGCTCTCAGGGGAACAGCCAGCATTATATGTGTGCTGCAGAGGCAGATACTGTCCCATGTGTCCAAAGGGATAGGTCCAAGTCGTTTGCATCTTCTGAATCTGGCCAATCCATGGAATTGCACCACTTATACACGCCCACAGCATCCTTCAAAAGTTCAACTTCATGACACCCATGAATTTGCAACATTGTTGTGGCTGGCCAACTGAATTCACTGCATCAGACTCGTTAAAGCTTCGAAAACGCGTCCGTTGCCATGCCAGGCCCTACCCAATGCGTGCGCACCGATCTGTCCATTGCTGTACAACACGTACCCGCTCACATCATATGCAATGGCCAATGCGTGCGTACCGATCGGTCCATTGCTGTACAACGCATACCCGCTCAGCATCATATGCAATGGCCAATGCGTGCGCACCGATCGGTCCATTGCTGTACAACGCGTACCCGCTCAGCATCATATGCAATGGCCAATGCGTGCGCACCGATCGGTCCATTGCTGTACAACGCTGTACCCGCTCAGCATCATATGCAATGGCCAATGCGTGCGCACCGATCGGTCCATTGCTGTACAACGCTGCACTCCGCCACATCATATGCAATGGCCAATGCGTGCGCACCGATCGGTCCATTGCTGTACAACGCGCACTCGCTCAGCATCATATGCAATGGCCAATGCGTGCGCACCGATCGGTCCATTGCTGTACAAAGCGCACTCGCTCACATCATATGCAATGGCCAATGCGTGCGCACCGATCGGTCCATTGCTGTACAACGTGTACCCGCTCACATCATTTGCAATGGCCAATGCGTGCGCACCGATCGGTCCATTGCTGTACAACGCGTCCCTGTACAAGTCACTCGCATATGTCACCATGCTTGTCACTGGTGAACGTATGCCAGCCACATTTACTTGCCAGGGATTCAGGGGCACACCTACAACACCACAGCCTGTCCACACTGTATCCTAAGGCATGTAAGGCTGCATTACCTTTTCTGTGTATGGGGGTCAACACGTGGTTTTTGGGTGGCACTTGGGGGCAGCCACTCCCAGGCTGTGCACGTGTTAATGGGGACAGAATCCTTTGTGTGTTGTGCACATGACCACTGTGATGTGCAACTGTTCATTTCATAGCATGTGGCATGGTCACATTTCCAGGTTGTGTATGTGTATGTCATGTCACATACCCCTGAGTCCCATGTGGGAAGGTATGTACGTCACAGGGTGACCCATTGCCACAATAGTGATGGCCCTCCACAGTCTGTGTGCATGTTGTGTATCCGATGTCTCTGATTCCATGTGCACAATGGGAGACAGTCTCCACATCCACGTTGTTTGTGCATGGACTTTGATGTTGTGCGTGTGTGTGTCACAGACGTCCATGTCTGTCCTGCAGAGGCAACAGGGGCCACTACCTGTGGGAGTCATGGTTGTTTTGCTGACGTGTACATGATACGCCATGTCATGCCAGTGTCCATGTGGCAATACAGTGTCCCTGGGAATCTACCTGTCAATGAGCTGTGATGCCTGTGGCACATCTGTCCTGACATGTCACTGTGGTGTGTGTTTGGAACGTGACAGCAGTAAATGGGTACTGTGACACAGCCTAATGATTTCCCATAGCACAACCTGGAACTTGTTGTCAACACATGTTGAACTGGGATGTTAGATGTTGGCCATGTAGGTGCCATATATGTCCATACAGAACGGCACACACATCAGGTACTTCTGTCTCGTAATGATGTATCATGTGATATTGAGTATGGTCAATGGCATATATGTGGGGTGACTGACAATATTTCTTTCTTAACCTATGCACTGCAGGGCACCAGCTGTCCATAGACCATTCCCTGACCTTGCAACGATGGTGGAACGTGACTGCATCCGACGGTACCGCTTCAACAGGGCGCTGATTGAGTAATTGGCGGTGCGGTTGGCCCCACATTTGCAACTTGGCCGGCCATACCCTACAGCGCTGACCCCCAAGGTGAAGGTGATGGCAGCCCTACACTTCTTTGCCACCGGTACCTTTCAACACACTGTGGCGTCTGCTGGTGGGATGTCACAGACCATGTTCAGCCGTGTGCTACGCGATGTTTTGGAGGCAATGTTGAGATACCTGAACCAGTACATCTATTTCCCTAAACGTCAACAACTCACTGACGTCAAGAGTGACTTCTATGCCCTGGGGAGGATGCCACATGTCATTGGTTCTATTGATGGACACATGTGGCTTTGGTACCACCACAGGCACATGAGCAGGCATACAGGAACAGGAAACATTATCATTCGATCAATGCTCTGGTGGTATGTCTTGCAGATATGAGCATCTCACATGTGTGTGCCCGTTTCCCCGGTTCGGCACACAATGCCTACGTGATGAGGAGTAGTCGCATCCCGTGGATGATGTCACAGATGCAGAACCAGCGTGCCTGGCTTGTCGGTGTGTACTGACTTTGTACCATTGTGTGTGTTCTGCTATGTTGTATTCCGCCCTCTTTTCCAACTCAGCTAATGTGCAATTGTCTGTCTGTAGGTGACTCCGGATACCCCAACATGCCGTGGTTGCTGACACCCCTCAGGAACCCTGTACAACAGCCCAGATGCGCTACAATGAGGCACATGGTCGGACCAGGAGAGTGATCGAGCGGACATTTGGTCTCCTGAAGAGCCGCTTCCGCTGCCTGGACAAGACAGGAGGGGCCCTCCCATATGCCCCAGCAAAGGCGTGCAAGATTGTCATCGTCTGCTGCATGCTACACAACCTGGCAGTGCGGAAGGAGTTGCCTCTCATCCTGGATGACGATGACCAACATCCGCCACCTGTGGAGGATCCTGGCCTGGGCCACGATGCCAGTGATGATGATGATGATGAGGGTGATGTCCGCACACAGCTCATCACCAACTTCTTCAGCTGAATGTGAGTATCCAGAGAGTTGTCATGTCAATGATGTGAGTTTGCATGATATGTGTGGGTGGTGCTCTGGCGCTGTTTGAGTGTGGCCATGTGCTACTTGACTGGATGCGTGCAGCGATGTGTCCTTACAGGTAGTCTGTACTTCCCAACAGTGTTGACATGCTAACTTGGTTTTGTGTAGGTATCTTGTGACATGTATTGGGCATGAGTATTGCAGTTCTGTCCTGTTCTTCAGTGCTTTTGACTGTGTGTCATGTCTGTCCTTCACAGGGTGCTTACAGAGTTGTTTGGTCAACTTGGATCCCCCGACACCATGATTCAGCTTTCAGGGTGGCAGCAGTCGTTTCCCTACAGGTGATGTGCCACACACCCCTGGACTTTATTTCTTCTACACTTTTTGACTGTGTGGCCACTGCCACGTGGGATTACCTTGCATTTGTAGTGGAAACAACATGTTGCAAATGTGTAATAAACCTGTGCTTCACTTTGGGATATGCGTTGTCTGTGGTCACACATCTGACTGACATTTGCTTACTGCACCTGTGGGCTAGTTAACACAGACTCTGAATAGGTGTGGTGTCTGTGCATTCCACTGTATCTCCTGCCAACATCAGTGTAGGTGATGAGTCCGATGGCCCTGGTGTCTATGTGTTGTGTAGCCCTAGTGGTGTGTCACCCTCATATGTGTCACGTCGCCATGACTCATATGACGGTGTTGAACTTGCTGTGGCAGTTAGCATGCACAGTGTCATTTAGCAGATCATCATCTCCATGACAAAAACAACGTTGGAATCACAACAGAGGCAAGTATGGTGTATTAGTGAGTTTATTACATACATGTATGAGGATAGTGCACAGGATGGTGGGTGCTGTACATTGGTATTGTAATCCAAAGTTCCCAGATGAGTTGGAAGTGTTGGTAGCAGAAATGTCCTGAGTAAAGTCCACAGTCATCTGATACATTAGTCCAACTTAAACTCCCCATGTGATGTGGGAGAGTTGTGTTGCATTCGACAGGGTGAACAGTTTGCACACAAAGGAGAATTTCCAGAACAGGTGTTGGGTTCCTGGGGGATGTACATGGCCATCGGCCTCTCAGTGTCCTTCCTCGGACAACCCCTCTTCTTTCTGGGGGGACCCTCACGTGCAGGCCGCTGCGGTGCAGAGGACTCTCCACCAGAGTCATCCTCCCTCCCTGTGGCAGTTGCAGTTGTTGCGGCACCAGATGTTGTGGGCACACAGGGAGGTGTGGACATGTTGGTGCTAATCTGGCGGAGGCATGTCAATATGTCCCTCTGCACCGCTGTCAGTTCTTCCAATGTGTCCCACTTGGACTCCATGCCAGACATGTGTGTCTCCACACGGGACATGTGTGTCTCCACACGGGACATGTGGGAGTCCAAGCGGGCATGATGGGCAGCCTGCTGCTGTTGAATGTCCTTGAGGATCCCCACTTCCTGGCTGACCTCTCCGGTGCTATTCTGGTACGCCTCAGCAATGTGTGCCAGTTGTGGGTCATCATGCAGTCCAGACCCCTCTGCAAACAGCGAACTCTGCCTACCACCCCTACCACCACCCCTGGACACACGTGTGGGAGCTGCCGTGGCACGCACAGGTGACCCTCGGCCCCCTTGGGTGTTGGTACTGGGGTTGTTGTCCGTTGCTTCACGGTGGGCTGTGGTCCCTGTGCTGTTGTCATTGAGTGTCCTTGGTCTGTCTGTGTCGGCGGGGGTGGTCTGTGTGTTGGCAGATGTTAGAGGAATGGATGCAGGGGGTGCAGATGGTGGTCCTGCTGGTGCTGCATGATGACTCCCACCGGAGGTGCCAGGTTGGTCTTCGCCATCCGATGAGGGCAGAGGCTGTTCCACACCAGAGAGCTCAGGGTCCCCCGGAGCCTGGGACAGGGACTCCTCCTCATCAGGTTGTCATCCCTAGTTGTCTTTGTTGTCAGGGCTGGGGATGTGGGCAAACGTAGATGGGACACAGTCAGGATTCCCCTTGGCACTTGTTGGTTACACAAGTCATGTAATTTACAGTTTGTGGTAGCTTTCAGTGATTGTGACACGTTGTGTGTGTGACTGCTGCCACTCCTCAGGGTCAGAGCTGCAATTTTGGAAGTTGTCTATGTGTGTTCTTTGTGGGTCACCTTGGCTTCTTCATTGGTGTGTGACTGTGGCCGGCATCCCATTGATTGGGGTGGATTTCACATCATGCCCATGTACGGCGTACTGTGCAGTGTGTCAGACATTCACGAGTCTTGTTGACTGGCCATGTGTGATGGGTTTCTGCACCTTAGTTCCCACCACCACCCCTGGGATTGTCATGGGTGCATGTGCAATGTCACCAGTCCATGTGAGCTTCACTGCTGCACATTGGTGGAGATCAAGGTGTGTGGTGTTGAGTGTGTGCAAATGTGAGTTGTTGCACGGCTAGACCCCTACCTCCATATTGGCCTTGGCTGACAGGCCGTGCTGATTGATTTGTGCTTGTGTAGGTGTGATGGTAGTTTGTTGCTCAGGACACATGGCTGTGGTTCACAGTGTGAACGACATCTACCTTTGTCATCACAGTGGGATTATCATGCAGGCTAGTGTCACCACAATGTGGGGTCCCTGGGGGTAGTGCTGTGGTGGGTCTGTCTCTTGCTGTGTTAGTTGCTGTTCCTACAAGCTTGTGTGACATGTGTAATTTGGGCTCCCTTTCATCTAACAATGCCTGATTTCCCACATAGGGGAATCCGATCCATGAGTTACTTTTGTGTGGCACTGTATACACATCTGTGTAATTGGGATTCAGGCCTCTTCATGTGTTGTGTGGTTGCCTGGGGACACTGGCACACCCCCCATCACCTGTTGTGTTTGATATGCAGTGTGAGGCTGCCTGTTTGTGTTTGTGCATCTGCACCACTGCATTGGCATATCTTTAGTGTGCCATTGGCTGTATGTTGTTTGGAGGATTTCTCCTGCTGTCTCTGGGACTCCTAGGTCATCAGTCAGCACAATAATCATGGTTTGTATGTCCCATTGCTGCCATGGTATGGTATTTGTTCACCTCACATCTACAGTCTCCACAGGATATCTACATTTGTGTGTCCATTGGTGCAGATATGTGGGTCTGCATTATGATGGTCACTTCTGTCATTGTGTAATTGATAAATGTTGACAATGTCAGCCCCCATGGGTGATGCTTGTCTGCACATGGCCAAACGTATGTTTTATTTGCACTGCACTGTTTGCCTCACCCAATCTATGTTGCTATGGGACACAACCACTACTTTGCCACTGATGTGTTTGTTGTTGTGCGACCAGGAATCATCCATGCTGTTTGGAAGTTGCAGCTTTTTCCATGACAACACTTACCTTTTGGTCACTGTGATGATGGGGGTTTAGACCCCATTGCCACAATGTTCAAAATGTGCTTCAGCTATGGACCCCACACTTACCTTTTGGTCACTGTGATGATGGGGGTTTAGACCCCATTGCCACAATGTTCAAAATGTGCTTCAGTTATGGACCCCACACTTACCTTTTGGTCACTGTGATGATGGGGGTTTAGACCCCATTGCCACAATGTTCATAATGTGCTTCAGCTATGGACCCCACACTTACATTTTGGTCACTGTGATGATGGGGGTTTAGAAACCATTCCCACAGTGGTCATGGTCTGCTTGCATTGTGGAGGCCACACACATTTATGTGTGACACATGTGATAGGGGGTCACATTGTATGTTCAATGTCATGTTCAGTGTTGTAGGCATTTGACACAGACTACACACTCTTGTCATGATGTTGGGGGGATGTCTTTTTCTGACATTCCTTTTTGTTGGAGTATGCTGGTTGTGTCATGCATTACCCGTCCTATGAGTGGGGATGGTAGTAGTGGTAGGCATCCAGGCCCCCATGAGTAGGGTTGGTGGTAGTGGTAGGCATCCAGGCCCCCATGAGTAGGGGTGGTGTTAGTGGTAGGCATCCATCCCCCTATGAGTGGGGATGGTAGTAGTGACAGGCATCCAGGCCCACATGAGTAGGGGTGGTGTTAGTGGTAGGCATCCATCCCCCTATGAGTGGGGATGGTAGTAGTGACAGTCATCCAGGCCCACATGAGTAGGGGTGGTGTTAGTGGTAGGCATCCATCCCCCTAGGAGTGGGGATGGTAGTAGTGACAGGCATCCAGGCCCCCATGAGTAGGGGTGGTGTTAGTGGTAGGCATCCATCCCCTATGAGTGGGGATGGTAGTAGTGACAGGCATCCAGGCCCACATGAGTAGGGGTGGTGTTAGTGGTAGGCATCCATCCCCCTATGAGTGGGGATGGTAGTAGTGACAGGCATCTAGGCCCACATGAGTAGGGGTGGTGGTAGTGGTAGGCATCCAGGCCCCCATGAGTAGGGGTGGTGTTAGTGGTAGGCATCCATCCCCCTATGAGTGGGGATGGTAGTAGTGACAGGCATCCAGGCCCCCATGAGTAGGGGTGGTGTTAGTGGTAGGCATCCATCCCCTATGAGTGGGGATGGTAGTAGTGACAGGCATCCAGGCCCCCATGAGTAGGGGTGGTGTTAGTGGTAGGCATCCATCCCCCTATGAGTGGGGATGGTAGTACTGACAGGCATCCAGGCCCCCATGAGTAGGGGTGGTGTTAGTGACAGGCATCCATCCCCCTATGAGTGGGGATGGTAGTAGTGTCAGGCATCCAGGCCCCCATGAGTAGGGGTGGTGTTAGTGGTAGGCATCCATCCCCCTATGAGTGGGGATGGTAGTAGTGACAGGCATCCAGGCCCACATGAGTAGGGGTGGTGGTAGTGGTAGGCATCCAGCCCCCATGAGTAGGGGTGGTGTTAGTGGTAGGCATCCATCCCCCTATGAGTGTGGATGGTAATAGTGACAGGCATCCAGGCCCACATGAGTAGGGGTGGTGTTAGTGGTAGGCATTCATCCCCCTATGAGTGGGGATGGTAGTAGTGACAGGCATCCAGGCCCCATGAGTAGGGGTGGTGTTAGTGGTAGGCATCCATCCCCCTATGAGTGGGGATGGTAGTAGTGACAGGCATCCAGGCCCACATGAGTAGGGGTGGTGTTAGTGACAGGCATCCATCCCCCTATGAGTGGGGATGGTAGTAGTGACAGGCATCCAGGCCCCCATGAGTAGGGGTGGTGTTAGTGGTAGGCATCCATCCCCTATGAGTGGGGATGGTAGTAGTGACAGGCATCCAGGCCCCCATGAGTAGGGGTGGTGTTAGTGGTAGGCATCCATCCCCCTATGAGTGGGGATGGTAGTAGTGACAGGCATCCAGGCCCACATGAGTAGGGGTGGTGGTAGTGGTAGGCATCCAGGCCCCCATGAGTAGGGGTGGTGTTAGTGGTAGGCATCCATCCCCCTATGAGTGGGGATGGTAGTAGTGACAGGCATCCAGGCCCCCATGAGTAGGGGTGGTGGGAGTGGTAGGCATCCAGGCCCCCATGAGTAGGGTGGTGGTAGTGGTAGGCATCCATCCCTCTATGAGTGGGGATGGTAGTAGTGACAGGCATCCAGGCCCCCATGAGTGGGGGTGGTGGTAGTGGTAGCCATCAGGCCCCTATGGGTGTGTATGGCATTGGTGATAGCCATGCCGCCCCTATGGTTCGGCTGTTGCTAGTTTACGTCATTTCTGCATCCCTATGTGTGTGTGACATATGTTGGGTATGTGTCGTTTGTTTGTGTAGTGGGTGTTTGACTTACCGTCTGCGCCGTACGCGTACGTTCCGGTTCCGGTAATAGATGTAGAGTATTGGTAGGACCTGCGCGATGGGATTCATGGTTGGGTCGTCTCGTTCGGGTTTCTCGTGGCTTCGACTCGTACTCGTAGCTGGCTTGTTCATCTCGTAGCCGTGGATCGTCTTGTGGCGCGAATTGGAGCTTATGTGCAGCTCTCCCGGATGCTCTGACGTGCCGGACGTAGCGACGGGTTCGGCGCGTACGGAAGGCGCATCGTACTAGTCCGGCCGGAAGGTGCTGTATATTTACTTCCGTGCGACTCGAATTGGCGTTTACAGATCCGGCTCGGGCGGGGAACAGGAACTGGAATGGGTACGTACGGCTGGGTCGGAATCTGAGCAGTTATGCGCATCGTACTTGCTCGTTCGGACGACTGTTCGAATCGGTCGGGAAACACGCGTTCGGCTTGTTTTTTTTCCGGACGAATAGTGTTAGGTGCGCTTCCGGCCGAGATCGGAATCGGCCCCTTAGTTGGAGCGGACTTCCTGCTCCTTTAGAATAAAAAGGCTAGCTTGACATGAAAGACGGCAAAAAAAGGCTCTGTTGATTTGTAAATAAACTTTCAGATAGTAAGTGTGTCTGGAAATATTATGAATTCTTGAGGGTTCTCAAAGTTAGTGTATGTCAACTAGACCGTCAGTAAGGGTGGCCACAATGGGTGCATATATAGAAAGGAATATAGTGAATATGAATGAAGTGGACTTATTGGTCTATGATAGGAATTAACAAGTATATCAATGTGTAAAACGATACAGACCGCTCAATTAGACAATTGTAGAAAGATATGATGTTGAATTACAAAAGCGAAGAAGAAAAAGTTTTAACTTGTTGCATCAATGTGTTAGACTGGCAGTGATCTAAAGTTGATTATCCATTACTTGAGGTTATATAGATGCTTTAAAAGTATATTACATGACTTAAACTATACCTTAAGTTGTCTTGGCATATTTCTGGATCCTAATGGCACATTTGGATACCTGAAGAAGGCATTGACTAATGATAAATGTCTCAAATCAATCATGATTAATAATGAGATATGACAATTAAAACAAATTCCTTGGTTCATGTAGTGCAAGTGAATACCATTCAGAAAGCTGGTGTTAAAATCAATGAAAAAGTAAAACATTTTCAGAAAGAATCTACATAACAACTGGTTTAACTAAATCTTACATCACATATAATATAAATGAGCATCATTTTGGGCCAGGGTTTTAAAGAATTACATTGTTAATGCACAACATGATGTGAGCCCAAATTTATAGCATTACAGAATTACATTGGTAATGAACATTGTGATGTGGGCAGCGGATACTAACCGTGAGTCTCACCATATAGTGAGTCAATCAAGGCAAGTCAGATATAAAGGGAAAAAAAGGAAGATCATTCATAATATTCACGTTTGTATCAGATCCCAAGAGAATCAAGGCTCTCAGTATCCACATTTTTGTATCACAGAAGATCAAGGTTCATTTCAGTAAGAATCATCTGTCATCAACGTGCTGACAACACAGATGTAGTGTGTAGCTTCTTATAAGGATAGAACCATTAACTATCATCACCTTATGGAAGTGAACCTCCAAAGTGTCCAAATAGTCCTAGTAGGCTTCAGAAATGAGAGTGGTTGATGATCAAATCAATGATTGTTAAATTGTAGCTAGAACAGGCCATTCTACAGCAATGTTTAAACCATTAGTTACGCTATTGATTTTCCATATCCTTCTGTTTCACAGAGCATGAGTAACCGCTCTGTGTTATTATCCCTAATAGTGGGTTTGATAACATCTATAACCCACCATTTCATGTCTCTAGGTGAGTGATTTAACTTGGTCTAATGGTCAACGAGGGGAGCATGTGCTATTTTGCATCTGATTCATGACTGGTGCTGAAGAATATATCTGCGTATTTGCTGAGCTGTTCTTCCTAATATATGGTAAGTCACAAGGACATTGGATACAATAAATCACATTTGAGGTTATTGCAATTTTAAAACTGTTGTAATGTGAATTGAGATCTATTTACAGTAAACACTTTAAGCACAGTGCATGCATCACAAGCCATGCGTCATCCACAGTGAAATGAATCTACAACTGGTGGTAAATGTAAGCTCTGTTGCAAGGAAGATTTAGGTGGCTCCATATATGCTTTCACAAGTCTGTCTTGGAGATTTGTGCTATGTTTAAACGCAAACATTGGTTTCTGATTTAAGAAGATGTCATTACTTAATAAATTCCAATGTTCATGAATAGCTTTCTTGATTTTGTTGGAAAGGGTACCAAAGGTGGACACACAAACTAGTCAGGATTTTCTAGGTTTGTTTTTTATTTGTAAGAGAGACTCTCTGTCATTGTATGCAGCCCTTTTTTGGGCCTCCCAAAAAATAAAAAAATTCTTGATACAATTTCGACGTAAGTGAAAAAATTGACCAAAAGGCAGGTTGTCTTTTAAGGCTTAAGGATGGTGACTGTCAAATTTTAACAAGGTATTTCTTGTAGTGGGTTCTGTGTAAAGTGTTGAGTATAGTTTGCTATTGTCAATTTAAATAGTTATATCCAAAAAGTTTAGCTTAATCCAATTATGTTCGAGTGTGAATTTAAGATTAGGGTTCAAAGAGTTCAGCTATTCATGAAATGTTCTTAATGAATCAATGTCACCATGCCAGATTAAGAAGCAGGGGCGGCTCCTCTGTTAGAGCGGAGGAGCCTTCGCCCCGCCCATTAAAATGCCCAAAAGCCCCTGCTAGATGAAAAATAAAATGGTAATCCCGAGGGTCAGGACTGGGCAGGGCTTGCACAGTGATGGTAGCAGAGAGGAGGGTGGACTGCCTTGAGCACTTTTCAAAGTGTGCATGTCTTTTTGGCCGGCTGTTTTACGACAGCCAACCAGACATGCGCACATTGAAAGCTCTAACCTGGCTGTCTTAAGGCAGCTGAGTTAGAGCAAGTGCAGGGCTCCAGTGTCCTAGGGAGGGGCAAGAGAGGCTGATCCCTCCAATCCTGGCGCTGCTCTCACACTGGTGAGAGAGCACCAGGATTGGTTAATGCAGTTGGTTGGGGCCTGCCTGAACATCAGACTGCAGCAGGAGGAGGACGTGCTGCGAGGAGGATGCTGTGTCGTACGTGTTTTTTATTTTTTATTATTTTTTTATTTGCAGGGCGCGCGCCATAGTGCACTACCCACCACCCATTTGCCCGCCCCACCACTCCCCGTAGATGCCAGTCCCTACTGTTAAGAAGACGTCATCAATGAATCTGATCCATTTAATTATGTTTACCAAAAAAGGGTTGGTTTAGGCAAAAATGAATTTATTTTCAGAGTTAGCCACATAAATATTAACTACATTAGGAGCAAAAACAGCACCCATCCTCACTCCATTGGTTTACTCATAAAAGTGACCTTAAAATATGAAGTCATTTTGGTATAAGGATCACAGCAGAACATGGGCTTCTATTGGTATTCTCAAGGGCATATTATCAAGCCCATTATCGCCGCTTTAGCCGCAGTTTCCTGCCGCTAAAGCGGCGATTATTTTAACGCCGTTCTTGCTAATATGCCCCAAAGATTTATGTCTATTTAGAGATGCCGAGAATCCACGGATCCGACAGATCTCAAAATTACATCTGATTGGCTGCCATCACTTCAACCAGGAAGTGGGGCAGCCATCTTGGGACATGGAATCAACCGAGTCTCAAGAAAAAATGCAAAAAAACCCATAAGGTGGCAGGGTAGGAATACCCTGACCCCCTTGGCCGGGTAGTGGGGTCCCATAGGGTGCCCGCCTGGGGCCAAAAATGATTTTTTTTAAATGTTGCCGCAGATCCATGGTTTTATATGTCCTCCCAGGCTGATTTCGGCCCCGGGGACCCCATCCCCTGGGGCCTGGCCATAGGTGAAAAGGGGGAAGGGGCACGCAGTCCCCATCCCTGGGCCCATTTTGATCCCGAGGAAACCATCCTAAGGGGCCAGGCTGAAATTAGAAAGGGGAGGGGGCCATATGGCCCATTCTCCAGGGCCAGTTACTGCTGAGTCCCGGGACGCCCTCCCCGTGACATAGCGGTTTCCCTGCCCGCACTGCAGCAAGCAGAGAAACCTGTGTTTGCTGTTGCTTGGCGAGTACAATTTCAAAGCCCCCTCCAAGCGAGTACAAACACAAAGTCAGCCTCCAGCGGGTGGAAGCATGAAAAATGCTCTCACCTGCTGGGAGTGGACTTCAGATCTATTTACCACCCGCATCACCCGTGATGCGGGCCAGGAAACAGATCTGAATATTGCTCCTGCCCACAGGGAGCAGCATTTTTAGCTGCTCCCTGCAGGTGGGAGCAATGCCGGCTCCTGCTGGATGCGAAGAGCCAGCTGGGGCCACAGGGGCCTTAGGGCTCCCCCAGCTCCCCCCATGGCCCCCAACCAGGGCACTCACCCTTTGTTGGCCAATTCCTGGGGTCCCCAAGGCCAAATCAGCCCAGGGAGGGGGGCTGGGTGCCCTCACACCCCTATTTACTTCAGCCAGGCCCCCGGGGGATGGTGTGCCCGGGGCCGAAATCAGCCCAGAAGGGGGGGCTGCATGCCCCCTCCCACATTTTGTTAAGGCTAGGCCCTGAAGAATGGGGTCCCGAGGCCAAAAGAGGGGGGCTGCGTCCCCCCCTCATTATTTTTAGCCGGGCCCCAGGGGTGAAATTGGCCAGGGGAAGGGGGCTGCGTGCCCCCGTCCCACATAAATATAATGGTGGTCCCCGGGGGATGGGGTCCGCGAGCCCAAAAATGGCCCAGAGAGGAGGGCCATATACCCAGTCCCCTAAAAAAAATGTGCTGGGCCCTGGGGAATTGGGTCTGAAGCCAAAATTGGCCAAAGGAGGAGGACACGTATCCCACTCCAATTCAAATTGTGCTGGGCCCGAGGGATGGGGTCCCCAGGGCTGAAATCAGCTCTGGGAGAGGGTGCTGCATGCCTCCTTCCCCCTTTAGAATGTGGCTGGGCCGTGGGAGATTGGGTCCTTGGGGCCAAAAGTGTCACATGGAGGGGGGCAAGTGCCCCTTTCCCTAAAAAATGCACTAGGCCCCAGGGGATGGGGTCCCTGAGGCTGAAAGCGGCAGGTTGGCTGCCTTTGGGGGGTTGGCCACAGGGTCTGGCTGCAGGCCAGGCCTTGTGGGCAAACCCCCACTGCGCACGGCCAAAGGCTGTGCGTGGCATGGGGTTGGCTGGATGCGGAGGGACAGGTGCTGCGGCAAACCCCCGCCGTGCACGGCCGAAGACCATGCGCGGTGGCAGTTGGATTAACGTATGGTATATTACTTTATGTTAAAAAAAACTCGAAAATCACTGACAAAACTAGAGGTTACAGGGACGTTATCGTTCGGTAATAGAATAAAAAAACAAAGGTTACAGGGACGTCATAGTTAGGTTCAGATTTTACACACACAAAAACCATAGAGATTCAGCAGTTATAGTTATACTGATCTCAAGAAACTATAACTCGTGCCCTAGGGTAACTAGAACTTGTGGCCTAGCCATGCACTGCTAATTATCCCACATATTACATCAGTCATGACATCTTCTATGACATCATTGATAATATCACTGCAATATTTAATAAATTATGAAAACACTGTGCATGGCGGGAGCACGAATTATAGTTACCTTAGGGCATGAGCTATAGTTTCTTGAACTAAGTTTAAGTATTACTGCTGAATTTCAATGGTTTTGTGTGTGTAAAATATGAACCTAACTATTACGACCCTGTAACCTTTTTTTAATGAATATATATTGTGTAGGTGTGTGCTTTTTTGTAGTAAATGTAAAATATTACAAATATAAAATTAATATAATATAATATGAAATAATTATTTTGTTACACTATATATATATAAATATTTAAACATGTGGGTATGTGTTCATATAGATATGTATTTATATATAGTATTAAATATTAGCATAATTTATTTTACTTACATTATATTTATTTTCTATATTATAACATTTGGGGCGGAGCTAGCCACGACGAAGATGGTCGCTTCCTGATCGAGCTTCTTTGGTCGCAGCAATATCCTGAAACTATCCTGCACTCATTGAGCCTGTAGAGGACTGAAAAAATGAAATAAGACCACCGGAAGATTGTGGCTATCTGTGGACCCCTTTCTTGCTGCCTGTGCCGGCTCAGAACGACTTGTGGCGTGAATCGGCTGAACTGCAGGGTGGGGCCTAAGACGAGGTACGAGTGGCTTGCGTAGAGGTTGGCTGGGACGCGGAGCACGCACGACCGCGGTGGCTGTCCTGTTATGCTTGTGGGTTGCGCCTCTGGGGGAAGAACAAGCGCGCGGAAGACCAACTGCCTTCGCAAGGAAGCAGACCACCTGGGGGGCTGCCCCGAGCAAACTCGACGCAGGGTACTCGGCACCGGAGCCCCTGCTCCATGGGAGGTGAGAGCGTCACTGCAAGGGAGCTCCCGGCTGAGTGAGCGGTCGGGGGCCAGGGAGTGCTCTGGGCCGGCAAGATGACCGCTGCGGGACGCTGGGATTCGGCGTGCCGGGACCAGCCTTTGCACCCCCGCCCGCAGGAGGACACTCAAATTGCGGCCCAGGGACGCCTGTAAAGTGCTGGTAGGGCCGCGCCACATAATATATCTGCGGGGAAAAAGAAAAAGCCTGAGATCAGCGCCGCTGAGGAGACGGAGAGCAACCGTGAGACGGCGGAATCGTCTGGGGGTCTGCACCGCTGCGGCCCTGTGCACGCCATATTTGCCTAACTCTGCACTGTGCCGCGGTGAGCGCGGGGATTCTGCCGGCTGACCAGGAAGAATGAATGCTGCAACAGTCAGTTAGATACTCTAATATAGCCACGCAGCGGCTTGCATGGAGATAAAAACCTGAATCTATGCCAAGTACTGTAAATGCTTGTGACGCCCCAGGGGGCACTCCCACCGATATTACCGTGCAGCGCAGCACAGCCAACATGGGGCCCATGCGGTGCGCATGCTGTGAGCAGGAATCCCAATTTCTGTGCTGTTGAGACCGGGTGGAATACGGGGATGCCCACCCACACGAGCGGTTCACCCCGCTGACGTGTAACTGCGGCTCCCCTGACGCAACTTTGCTGTCCAAGAGCCTGTCAGCCTTGTCTGAACGGGAGTAGCTGACATCTAACGCTGCGGACAAAGGAACAGTCTGAGACTTTGCTAAACCTGCGCAGTACACAAAACATACGGAGTACACCCGGAGGACGGTACTGGGTAACTATTAAGGCTGCGCCATGGGCAAACCCGACAGGGACCAACCCAAACTCAACTTTGAACAGTCGAAAAAATCGGCAGAGACTGGCTCGGATGAACAACAGTCCACGCAGCCGGCAGACGGAGCTGCGAGCGGAGTCACCAAAAGCGATGTGCAGGCCATGTTCTCGTCCATCCAAATTCCCTATCTAACATCGATGGTAAAACAGACTCTTTAACCTATAGAGTGGACCGCATGTCTGAGCGCCTGGACAAGCACACGGAACGGATTGACATGGCGGAACGCTGCATCTCTGAAGCAGAAGACGCCCATCAGCAAATGGAAACCAGGCAAGGGAAAATGGACAAAAGCTTGGCAACATTAATGGCAAAGGCTGAAGACATCGAGGCGCGTTCCCGCCGAAATAATATACGCCTCATGGGAATAGCGGAGACAACAAGCACAAGACCTATGGAGCGCTATGTCGAACAGCTGCTTATAACTCTCCTGGGGAAGGAGACCTTCTCCGACGTCTTTATCATCGAAAGGGCGCACAGATCACTAGCTCCGCCGCCGGGGGCAAGACCATGGCCGATAATAGCTAAACTATTAAATTATAGGGACCGGGATGCGGCACTTCGTAAAGCCCAGGAACTGGGCAGCTTGAAACACGAGGAAATGGACATATCTATCTACCCGGATTTTACGCCGCTTGTCCAGGAGTCAAGAAAGAAGTTTGTGCCTGTAAAAAAGAAACTTTGCGACCAAAATATCCCATATGCAATGCTTTACCCGGCCAGATTGCGGGTAACAGACGGTGGGAAGAACACAATCTATAGCGATCCAAAAGATGTGCAAAAGTTCCTGCAGCAGAAAGGATCCCAAGGTACACGCAGGAGATCACCGAGAGGAGGGCCGGAGGAACAGGCCTCTACATCCGACGTCGAATAATGGGCCACCACCCACAGAACTGCTACTAGCCACAGAACTGAGATTAAGCGATGCAGCGAGTGACCCACAGTCTGACAGGACAGTCTCAGGAATGGGTCTTGATGATTACAATGTGCAATGAACTAATGGGTGCGTCACAGAGAGTGCTACCTTTGGAGGAAGCAGCGATACTTTCCAGAGACTGCACCAACGCTTACGAACTCGAGAAGGACGGTACCTGACGACACGTCCACAGGACACAGATAAGTGCTAATCGTGGGCACAGTGGAATAACTAATGTAGCACTTCTTGAATGTTATATATATGAACATGCACTGTATATCCAAGAGACAAGGGGGCCTATTAGGATGGCGGGCGGACTTTCGTCCGCCCGCCACCCTAGCGGTGCTGGGACCGGCCGCCAGTGGTGCGGCGGTCCCGCACCAGTGATTAGGATGCCACCCTCCATTCCCAGCATTGTGGCGGGCGGTGTACACAGCACCGCCCGCCACAATGCTGGGAATGCACTGTGTGCATTGCCATGCACAAGGTGGCAGGCACCGCGCGGTGCCTGCCACCTTGTGCATGCCAATGTTGGGGGGTACCATGGGTACCCTCCAAGTGCAGCCCCCCACCCCCCACGGGGCCCGCAACGCGCCCCCAAAGGCATTCTCCGCATGCCTTTCCATGGCGGAGTCTCTGCCATGGAAAGGCATGTGACCGCCATCATCCTAATATGGATGGCGGTGCCTGCAAGGCACTGCCACCATATTGCAGGCCTTTTCCGCCCGGTAGGCAATCGGGCGGATTGCCTCCCGGCGGAAAACCGGCGGACGGTCTTTCCGTCCGCCTGGGTCCCCACCGCCATACTAATATGGCGGTGGGGAAATGTGAGGCGGGCGGTGGGAAATGGCGGGCGGATCGCCACCGGCGGTGGCGATCCGCCCTACATCCTAATCACCCCCAAGGTGTTCATTGCTGTGAATAGTCAATCCGACTCTATAGCTGCTGCCCTGCAGGCTTAGGCGTGCATAAGACTATGGGGTCGATTCCGATCTCGGCCAGAAGCGCACCTAACAGTATTCGTCTGGAAAAAAACCAAGCCGAACGCGTGTTTCCCGACCGATTCGAACAGTCGTCCAAACGAGCAAGTACGATGCGCATAACAGCACAGATTCCGAGCGAGCCGTACTTACCCATTCCAGCTCCTGTTCCCCGCCCGAGCCAGAATCGTAAACGCCGAATCGAGTCGCACGGAAGCAAATACACAGCACCTTCCGGCCGGACTAGTACGATGCGCCTTCCGTACGCGCCGAACCTGTCGCTACGTCCGGCACGTCAGAGCATCCGGGAGAGCTGTACATAAGCTCCGATTCGCGCCACAAGACGATCCACGGCGACGAGACGAACAAGCCAGCGACGAGTACGAGTCGAAGCCACGAGAAACCCGAACGAGACAACCCAACCATGAATCCCATCGCGCAGGTCCTACCAATACTCTACATCTATTACCGGGACCGGTACGGACGCGTACGGCGCAGACTGTAAGTCAAACACCCACAACACAAACAAACGACACGTACCCGACATATGTCACACACACATAGGGATGCAGAAATGAAGTACACTAGCAACAGCAGAACCATAGGGGCGCGATGTCTATCACCAATGCCATCCCCACCCATAGGGAGATGGATGCCTACCACTACCACCACCCCTACTCAGGGGGGTCTGGATGCCTACCACTACCACCACCCCTACTCATGTGTGCCTGGATGCCTGTCACTACTACCATCCCCACTCATAGGGGGATGGATGCCTACCACTAACACCACCTCTACTCATGGGGGCCTGGATGCCTACCACTACCACCACCCCTACTCATGGGGGCCTGGATGCCTGTCACTACTACCATCCCCACTCATAGGGGGATGGATGCCTACCACTAACACCACCCCTACTCAAGGGGGCCTGGATGCCTACCACTACCACCACCCCTACTCAGGGGGGCCTGGATGCCTGTCACTACTACCATCCCCACTCATAGGGGGAAGAATGCCTACCACTAACACCACCCCTACTCATGGGGGCCTGGATGCCTACCACTACCACCACCCCTACTCAGGGGGGCCTGGATGCCTACCACTACCACCACCCCTACTCATGTGTGCCTGGATGCCTGTCACTACTACCATCCTCACCCATAGGGGGATGGATGCCTACCACTACCACCACCCCTACTCATGGGGGCGTGGATGCCTGTCACTACTACCATCCCCACTCATAGGGGATGGATGCCTACCACTAACACCACCCCTACTCATGGGGGCCTGGATGCCTACCACTACAACCACCCCTACTCAGGGGGGCCTAGATGCCTGTCACTACTACCATCCCCACTCATAGGGGGATAGATGCCTACCACTAACACCACCCCTACTCATGGGGGCCTGGATGCCTACCACTACCACCACCCCTACTCAGGGGGCCTGGATGCCTGTCACTACTACCATCCCCACTCATAGGGGATGGATGCCTACCACTAACACCACCCCTACTCATGGGGGCCTGGATTCCTACCACTACCACCACCCCTACTCAGGGGGGCCTGGATGCCTATTACTACTACCACCCCTACTCATGTGTGCCTGGATGCCTGTCACTACTACCATCCCCACTCATAGGGGGATGGATGCCTACCACTAACACCACCCCTACTCATGTGTGCCTGGATGCCTGTCACTACTACCATCCCCACCCATAGGGGGATGGATGCCTACCACTAACACCACCCCTACTCATGGGGGCCTGGATGCCTACCACTACCACCACCCCTACTCAGGGGGGCCTGGATGCCTACCACTACCACCACCCCTACTCATGTGTGCCTGGATGCCTGTCACTACTACCATCCCCACTCATAGGGGGATGGATGCCTACCACTAACACCACCCCTACTCATGTGTGCCTGGATGCCTGTCACTACTACCATCCCCACCCATAGGGGGATGGATGCCTACCACTAACACCACCCCTGCTCATGGGGGCCTGGATGCCTGTCACTACTACCATCCCCACTTATAGGGGGATGGATGCCTACCACTAACACCACCCCTACTCATGGGGGCCTGGATGCCTGTCACTACTACCATCCCCACTCATAGGGGGATGGATGCCTACCACTAACACCACCCCTACTCATGGGGGCCTGGATGCCTACCACTACCACCACCCGTACTCAGGGGGGCCTGGATGCCTGTCACTACTACCATCCCCACTCATAGGGGGATGGATGCCTACCATTAACACCACCCCTACTCATGGGGGCCTGGATGCCTACCACTACCACCACCCCTACTCAGGGGGCCTGGATGCCTACCACTACCACCACCCCTACTCATGTGTGCCTGGATGCCTGTCACTACTACCATCCCCACTCATAGGGGGATGGATGCCTACCACTAACACCACCCCTACTCATGGGGGCCTGGATGCCTACCACTACCACCACCCCTACTCAGGGGGGCCTGGATGCCTACCACTACCACCACCCCAACTCATGTGTGCTTGAATGCCTGTCACTACTACCATCCCCACCCATAGGGGGATGGATGCCTACCACAACCACCACCCCTACTCAGGGGGGCCTGGATGCCTACCACTAACACCACCCCTACTCATGGGGGCCTGGATGCCTGTCACTACTACCATCCCCACTCATAGGGGGATGGATGCCTACCACTAACACCACCCCTACTCATGGGGGCCTGGATGCCTACCACTACCACCACCCCTACTCAGGGGGCCTGGATGCCTGTCACTACTACCATCCCCACTCATAGGGGGATGGATGCCTACCACTAACACCACCCCTACTCATGGGGGCCTGGATGCCTACCACTACCACCACCCCTACTCAGGGGTGCCTGGATGCCTGTCACTACTACCATCCCCACTCATAGGGGGATGGATGCCTACCACTAACACTACCCCTACTCATGGGGGCCTGGATGCCTACCACTACCACCACCCCTACTCAGGGGGGCCTGGATGCCTACCACTACCACCACCCCAACTCATGTGTGCTTGGATGCCTGTCACTACTACCATCCCCACCCATAGGGGGATGGATGCCTACCACAACTACCACCCCTACTCAGGGGGGCCTGGATGCCTACCACTAACACCACCCCTACTCATGGGGGCCTGGATGCCTGTCACTACTACCATCCCCACTCATAGGGGGATGGATGCCTACCACTAACACCACCCCTACTCATGGGGGCCTGGATGCCTACCACTACCACCACCCCTACTCAGGGAGGCCTGGATGCCTGTCACTACTACCATCCCCACTCATAGGGGGATGGATGCCTACCACTAACACCACCCCTACTCATGGGGGCCTGGATGCCTACCACTACCACCACCCCTACTAGGGGGGAGCCTGGATGCCTGTCACTACTACCATCCCCTCTCATAGGGGGATGGATGCATACCACTAACACCACCCCTACTCATGGGGGCCTGGATGCCTACCACTACCACCACCCCTACTCAGGGGGGCCTGGATGCCTACCACTACCACCACCACTACTCATGTGTGCCTGGATGCCTGTCACTACTACCATCCCCACCCATAGGGGGATGTATACCTACCACTACCACCACCCCTACTCAGGGGGGCCTGGATGCCTACCACTAACACCACCCCTACTCATGGGGGCCTGGATGCCTGTCACTACTACCATCCCCACTCATAGGGGGATGGATGCCTACCACTAACACCACCCCTACTCATGGGGGCCTGGATGCCTGTCACTACTACCATCCCCACCCATAGGGGGATGGATGCCTACCACTAACACCACCCCTACTCATGGGGCCTGAATGCCTGTCACTACTACCATCCCCACCCATAGGGGGATGGATGCCTACCACTAACACAACCCCTACTCATGGGGGCCTGGATGCCTGTCACTACTACCATCCCCACCCATAGGGGGATGGATGCCTACCACTAACACCACCCCTACTCATGGGGGCCTGGATGCCTGTCACTACTACCATCCCCACCCATAGGGGGATGGATGCCTACCACTAACACCACCCCTACTCATGGGGGCCTGGATGCCTGTCACTACTACCATCCCCACTCATAGGGGGATGGATGCCTACCACTAACACCACCCCTACTCATGGGGGCCTGGATGCCTGTCACTACTACCATCCCCACTCATAGGGGGATGGATGCCTACCGCTAACACCACCCCTACTCATGGGGGCCTGGATTCCTACCACTAACACCACCCCTACTCAGGGGAGCCTGGATGCCTGTCACTACTACCATCCCCACTCATAGGGGGATGGATGCCTACCACTAACACCACCCCTACTCATGGGGGCCTGGATGCCTACCACTAACACCACCCCTACTCATGGGGGCCTGGATGCCTGTCACTACTACCATCCCCACTCATAGGGGGATGGATGCCTACCACTAACACCACTCCTACTCAGGGGGGCCTGGATGCCTACCACCACTACCATCCCCACTCATAGGACGGGTAATACATGACACAACCAGCATACTCCAACATAAGGAATGTCAGAAAAAGACATCACCCCAACATCATGACAAGTGTGTGTAGTCTGTGTCAAATGCCTACAACACTGAACATGACAATGAACATACAATGTGACCCCCTATCACATGTGTCACACATAAATGTGTGTGGCCTCCACAATGCAAGCAGACCATGACCACTGTGGGAATGGGGTCTAAACCCCCATCATCACAGTGACCAAAAGGTAAGTGTGGGGTCCATAGCTGAAGCACATTTTGAACATTGTGGCAATGGGGTATAAACCCCCATCATCACAGTGTCCAAAATGTAAGTGTGGGGTCCATAGCTGAAGCACATTTTGAACATTGTGGCAATGGGGTCTAAACCCCCATCATCACAGTGTCCAAAATGTAAGTGTGGGGTCCATAGCTGAAGCACATTTTGAACATTGTGGCAATGGGGTCTAAACCCCCATCATCACAGTGTCCAAAATGTAAGTGTGGGGTCCATAGCTGAAGCACATTTTGAACATTGTGGCAATGGGGTCTAAACTAACCCTGGGCAAAGCACTACGCTACGCTCGCGTAGTTTGCGAAGTTTGCGCTACTTCGCACAACGCGAATTGCACGTAGCACAGTGCAAACACGCGTAGCATAGCGTAGTGCAGCGGTCATTTTTTGCTTGCTCGCGGTCCTCAACGTCAAGTTGACGACCGCGAGCAAGCTAAAATGACATCCGGCGAGACTTTTTCGCGTTCGCGATCAGCAACATCAAGTTGCCGATCGCGAGCGTGGAAAATAAACCTCCCGGCGAGATTCTCAACGCGGGGAGGTCAGGTTTCTCATTGCGAGTGGTCGCGTATGCTCGCGACCGCTCGCGATGAGAAACTACCAGTCCGCGTTGAGAAAGCTGCCGCTCGAGTAAAAATCTACTCGAGCGGCAGTAAAAGACAGCTTGCACTGTGCAAGATGCCGTTTTCAATGATTGCACAGTGCGGACAAGCATCCGGCACTGTGCAATCATTGCGAACAGTGCACTACGCAGTTCGCGTAGTGCTACGCGTAGCTCGCGTAGTGCGAACTGCACTTTGCGTAACTTTGTGTAGCGCTACTTCGCGAACTACGCCCAGGCTTAGTCTAAACCCCCATCATCACAGTGACCAAAATGTAAGTGTGGGGTCCATTGCTGAAGCCCAATTGAACATTGTGGCAATGGGGTCTAAAGCCCCATCCTCACAGTGACCAAAAGATAAGTGTTGTCATGGAAAAAGCTGCAACTGCCAAACAGCATGGATGATTCCTGGTCACACAACAACAAACACATCAGTGGCAAAGTAGTGCTTGTGTCCCATAGCAACATAAATTGGGTGAGGCAAACAGTGCAGTGCAAATAAAACATACCTTTGGCCATGTGCAGACAAACATCACCCATAGGGGCTGAGATTTTCAACATTTATCAATTACACAATGACAGAAGTGACCATCATAATGCAGACCCACATATCTGCACCAATGGACACACAAATGTAGATATCCTGTGGAGACTGTAGATGTGAGGTGAACAAATACCATACCATGGCAGCAATGGGACATACAAACCATGATTATTGTGCTGACTGATGACCTAGGAGTCCCAGGGACAGCAGGGGAAATCCACCAAACAACATACAGCCAATGCAACACTAAAGATATGCCAATGCAGTGGTGCAGATGCACAAACAGAAACAGGCAGCCTCACACTGCATATCAAACACAACAGGTGATGGGGGGTGTGCCAGTGTCCCCAGGCAACCAGACAACACATGAGGAGGCCTGAATCCCAATTACACAGATGTGTATACAGTGCCACACAAAAGTAACTCATGGATCGGATTCCCCTATGTGGGCAATCAGGCATTTTTAGATGAGAGGGAGCCCAAATTACACATGTCACACAAAGCTTGTAGGAACAGCAACTAACACAGCAAGAGACAGACCCACCACAGCACGACTCCCAGGGACACCACATTGAGGTGACACTAGCCTGCATGATAATCCCACTGTGATGACAAAGGTAGATGTCGTTCACACAGTGAACCACAGCCATGTGTCCTGAGCAACTAACTACCATCACACCTACACAAGCACAAATCAATCAGCACGGCCTGTCAGCCAAGGCCAATATGGAGGTAGGGGTCTAGCCGTGCAACAACTCACATTTGCACACACTCAACACCACACACCTTGATCTCCACCAATGTGCAGCTGTGAAGCTCACATGGACTGGTGACATTGCACATGCACCCATGACAATCCCAGGGGGGTGGTGGGAACTAAGGTGTGAAACCCATCACACATGGCCAGTCAACAAGACTCGTGAATGTCTGACACACTGCACAGTACGCCGTACATGGGCATGACGTGAAATCCACCCCAATCAATGGGATCCCGGCCACAGTCACACACCAATGAAGAAGCCAAGGTGACACACAAAGAACACACATAGACAACTTCCAACATTGCAGCTCTGACCCTGAGGAGTGGCAGCAGTCACACACACAACGTGTCACAATCACTGAAAGCTACCACAAACTGTAAATTACATGACTTGTGTAACCCACAAGTGCCAAGGGGAATCCTGACTGTGTCCCATCTGCGTTTGCCCACATCCCAAGCCCTGACAACAAAGACAACTAGGGATGACAACCTGATGAACATTAGTTTGCCATGCACCCACATCCCGGAGAAACCAGGTCCAAGATGCTGGATGAACACAGGACAACTCAGCAAGCATCACAAACAGGAACATCCCTAGGGACACAGCCTGTGTAGGAAAAGGGAAGGGAACACACACAGACATGCTCACACAACACACAACACGGGCCCAGCCAATGTCACGGGATTACACACTGCCATGAGGGCACTCCACTCCTGTGGAAGGTCCGCTGTGCCAAACCTTGTCTGTGCACGACTCAAACATCTCAGCAGAACACTCGGTCAGTGAGTCAACAACTACAACACACTGAAGGCTCTGCTCACATCAGCCTGGGTACGGGAGTGTCACGTCAGTCATCTGCATACACCCTAAACACGTGTCAAGCAAGTTGCACTGTATACACAGATGAGTCCTTCAACATTGATGTGCTAAACTGCATGTCCAGTGGAGATGGGCACACAGTCAGGGAAATAGAAAGATTGAACAGTGGTAAGCACACCAGATGTGCATCAGTGTAAGCCAAAGATGTTAATTTACAAATGCAAAACGTACATCCATGTGTCAAATGCTGAACATTACACCCTCAGACTGCAGCAAAGGATGCTATAGATCCAGACTACATTAGGACACATATCCCATGGACCACATGGAGTCCATCACAGCAACACTTCATTTTCCTGATCTGAACACTATTACAACTGCAAATGCATGATGATACTCATCTACATCATGTACATCCAAAGAAAAACCACAATTAAACAAAAAGAGGCTTTATTCAGCAAATGTTAAATTAAAATTTGAAGTCCAAAAGAAACTAAGGCCAATGGCCAGTCCAAATACACAGTCCCAACAGGGTGATACGTGACAAATTGTCACCCATTGCTTGCCTGCACTGCTACGGACAGGGGACATCCCCCTCGGAGGGGCATATAAGGGGCAGGCCAGGCACCGCAGGGACAGGATCAGGGGATGCCAGAAGGAGGCAGTGAAGGGGTGGTGGGTGCAGGAGTGTCACCGGCAACTGCAGTGGAGGTGTCTGACTCAGTGGGGGCCAGCACCACTGTAGGGCACAAGTCAGATGGTGTGGGTGCTGCAACCACTGCAGTGGGCCGGTCAAATGGAGTGGACTGGGTCCCCACTGAGGTGCCCGAGTCAGACGGGGTGGTTGTGGACTCCACCGCAGTGCATAACTGCAAGGGAGTGGAAGGGGGGGCTGATGAGGTGGGCAGGACAGAGGGGGGGGACCCGATCTCCACACCAGTGGCACAAACAGGCAGAGCGTCTGGTTTGGGGTTGGAAGAGCAAGTGGTAGGGGGGGGAGGGCCTAAGCAGTTTGGGGATGCGGTATCGGTGTGTGGGGGAACCTGGAGCAGGGTGTGGCGGTGGAACCTGTGCAGTGGTGGCCGTGGGGATGGAGGAGAGAGACTGTGTGGTGGAGCTGCGTGGTGGTGGTGGTGGGGTCTTGCCCTTCCTGGTCCGGGGGGACTTTCGAATGGGGTCCTCTGTCAGCCTGTGCTTGGGGGAGGGTGTCCAGGTGTGAGGGGCACTCCCCTCTGTCTGTGGTGGTCGCCTCTTCAGGGTATCTGAGGACTGTGCAGTGCTCGTGGATGCGTGTGTGTGTGTCTGGGCCCCATCCCCTGTGAGTGAGGTATCAGTCCCCTGACTGTGCGTGCGTGTGGATTTTGGTGTGTGTGTGCTGCTTGTGTCTGTGCTGCTGCGTGCCGGTGCCGGTGTGTGTGTGCTTGGGAGAGGTAGGGTGCTGGGTATTGAGGATGGGGCAGAGGTAGGAGGGGCGAGGGACTGTTGCAGGAGGGACACTGCTGCCATCAGTGAGGAGGCCATGGACTGATTGATCCGATGTAGGGCAGACATGCCAGATGACATGCCCTCCATAAATGACACCAGTTGTGTCAAAAGACCCGTGTGTGCATGGAGGACACTCAGAATAGATGTCTGCCCTACATGGATCTGTTTCAGCAAGTCCACAGACTCCACACACAGGGGGGACAGAGGCAGGGGGTGCGGTGCCTGGCATGAAGGAGACACGCTTCTCTACACGGGAGCCTCCACGGACATGTGGGATGGGAGCAGATGGGAGGGTGGAGATGGTGGTGGTGGCGGGGACAGACTTGCTTGACGTTGCCTCTGGTCTGCTGACACCCGCCTCCACAAGGGAGTCCTCACTGGAGATGCTGTTTTCCCCAGCCGAGGTGGTCGTAGCTGAGGTATCCTCAGTGTGGCTCCCCTCACCCTCCGTGCCACTGGGTCCCTCGCTCTCCCATGCAGTGGACCCAGTCTGGCTCTGCCGCTCCTCTTGGTCTGTGGAGCTGTCTCCTCCTGTGGCCGTGGATGTATCTGCAAACAATCAGGATAAACAGAGCAACATTAGTCACCTGTACTGACCACACACACCACAGTAAGTACAGCACATCACAGAGCAAGCCCTGCCATCATTTGCTAGACATTGCAATTAGTGCTGACACTGATTTCAAGAAGCCCATTGTCTGCCTGACAGGTCAGTCATGCCACACATATCCTACCTGTCCATGCACCCATCTGTCTGCTGCCTGTTGTATGCGACTAATCATATGTGCACACATGCACCACATACACAGTTGTTGGACATCCAAGAGTATATATGGAAATGTGTCACTCCAAACACATGCCATCTCCTGCCACTGACTCAGTACATGTGTCAGGAAAAGTGATGGGCAAAGTCTCTGTTGATATGCGGGTTTTGCTTCCATCACCAGACACAATGATGTCCTCATGTCCTGATAGACAATGCAACAATGGTGTGCATGCAGGACATATCACACCACTGCTGGATCACCCTTTGCGATTGGAATGTCATGGCACAGGCGTGTCTGGCAAGTCAGTCATAACTGTCTCCTGTCACAGGGGCAGTGCATACACACAACACCAGTCTGCACTGTGTCACAATCAGGGAGTTTTAGAAATGTAAGCCCTGTAGCTGACAGGTGCACATGTGCACCCTGGCCACCCACATCATGAGGACTGAGATGATCCCACGTCAATCAAATGAGACATTTGAGTGACTGCAAACACAAATCCATACACATGAGCACTTCACCGTCTGATGAGAATGAACCAAAGCTGCCGGCACCTCAATGTTTCATACAACATTGTGCACAGTCAAGGGATCAGAGACCTATGCATTGACCTATGTGCAGATCCCATAGTCATAACTCAGATGGCTGGCCACCCCAAATTGTTAAACACTCCAGGAGTCCAAATAGCAAGGCCACACCACTGTGACACAGAGGCACACACCTGAGTGCACTCTTCACAATGCCCAATATGTATGCTGACACACGGGAGTGGGAGAACAGAGTGCCTTCGATGTACGGAGTAGGCATTACAGTCCTGGTCCATGTGCAACATGGTATTACCCTGAACACTAGGCAGGGGGTTATGCATGTGTCACACACATGATGTACATACTTCTGAGGCCCCTACCTTGGTCTCTGCAGCAGCATGGGTGTGTGGCACATACCCCAGACATGTGGTGAGTCAGAGCAGCAATTGGAACACATATTAAAGCCATACCCAGAGTACATGTCAGATCACAGGCAATGTGAGCAATTGTACCACCCATGCAGCCCACCACAAAGTTCCTGTAACTGATGCTGTCCCCAACTTGAACCACAGGTAACTGCAAGTACACAGTACCCAAGTGACCTAAGTCACAGACTGCAAGGGCCACACCTGTGTATCAGATGAGGAGGGGGCATGACACAAGTGAGGGACATGAGTCCAGGACGACATGACAGTTGTACTGTGGAAGTGGAACCAGGCTAAAGGAGTGCATAGAGCATGTCAGTCATAGTACACAGTTGAGGCTAGCACTTACCCCCTCCTTGCTGCTGCCTGGCCTTCAGCTGCCTATCCAGGTCAGGGAAGACCACCGCCAGGATCCGGAGCATGTGGGGGGTCAGGGTCCGGTGTCCGCCCCTCCTGCGAGGAGGCGACAGCTTCAGCTGGACCCTTGCGATCCTCCGGGTCCAGCCCCGAAGGTCCTGCCACCTCTTCTGGCAGTTGCGGATCCTGCGCCTGTAGACCCCCACAGATCGTATTGCCCGGACGATGGTCAGCCAGATCTCCTGCTTCTGGTGGGCATCAACCTGTGAGGATGACAAAGTGAAAAGGCCATTACTACACATGCAACATTTCCGTGCATCACACAGTTGGATATACATGTCTCAATCACAGGGGCATAAGATCTACACAGGTAGTGCAACTATGGCTATGAACAGTTTGCCAGCAGTTACTAAATGGTATCATTGCCTGGGAAGTAAAACCTTGTTGGAATGCACTGTTACTGCACTATACCTGTTCAGGGCATGTGACTACACACTTTGAGGGGTGACAACTACTCAGTGAGCATGCTAGGCACTGGTGTACACACTGTACGTCTTGCTAGTCAGACAACATGCACAATTAGTAAGGCAGTGGACAGCACACTCACCTGCTCCCCTGGTTTCCCATACAGCTTGGTGTACTGTGGAAGGAGGCTGTCCATCAGGGCCTGGTTCTCCTCAGTGCTGAAGGCTGGGGCTCTATCCACAGTACGTGCCATTGCAGTAGCCAGAGGATGCAGAGACAGCAGCAGTGGTAGTGGCAGATGTCGTCCTGGAGCATGTAGTGCAGGCAAGTGAGCTCTCAGGGGAACAGCCAGCATTATATGTGTGCTGCAGAGGCAGATACTGTCCCATGTGTCCAAAGTGATAGGTCCAAGTCGTTTGCATCTTCTGAATCTGGCCAATCCATGGAATTGCACCACTTATACACGCCCACAGCATCCTTCAAAAGTTCAACTTCATGACACCCATTAATTTGCAACATTGTTGTAGGTGGCCAACTGAATTCACTGCATCCGACTCGTCAGTGGCGTCACTAGGAGGGTGCGGGGGGTGCGGACCGCACCGGGTGACACCATCACATGGGGTGACACCTTTCCCAAATGAGACTATTTACTAAATAGTCTCATTTGGGAAAGGTGTCACCCTATGTGATGGTGACACCATGAGTTACCGCACTGGGTGACACCAACCCTAGTGACGCCGCTGCGACTCGTTAAATCTTCAAAAATGCATCCGTTACCATGTCAGGCCCTAGCCAATCCGTGCGCACCGATCGGTCCATTGCTGTACAACACATATTTCGAAAAAACAACACGCATCCGCTCACATCATATGCAATGGCCAATGCGTGCGCACCGATCGGTCCATTGCTGTACAACGCGTATCCGCTCACATCATATGCAATGGCCAATGCGTGCACACCGATCGGTCCATTGCTGTACAACGCGTATCCGTTCACATCATATGCAATGGCCAATGCGTGCGCACCGATCGGTCCATTGCTGTACAACGTGTATCCGCTCACATCATGTGCAATGGCCAATGCGTGCGCACTGATCGGTCCATTGCTGTACAACGCGTATCCGTTCACATCATGTGCAATGGCCAATGCGTGCGCACCGATCGGTCCATTGCTGTACAACGCGTATCCGCTCACATCATATGCAATGGCCAATGCGTGCGCACCGATCGGTCCATTGCTGTACAACGCGTATCCGTTCACATCATATGCAATGGCCAATGCGTGCGCACCGATCGGTCCATTGCTGTACAACGCGTATCCGTTCACATCATATGCAATGGCCAATGCGTGCGCACCGATCGGTCCATTGCTGTACAACGTGTATCCGCTCACATCATATGCAATGGCCAATGCGTGCGCACCGATCGGTCCATTGCTGTACAACGCCAGTATCCGCTACATCATATGCAATGGCCAATGCGTGCGCACCGATCGGTCCATTGCTGTACAACGCGTGATCCGCTCAAATCATATGCAATGGCCAATGCGTGCGCACCGATCGGTCCATTGCTGTACAACGCGTATTTCGAAAAACAACACGCATCCGTCCACATCATATGCAATGGCCAATGCGTGCACACGGATCGGTCCATTGCTGTACGACGCGTCCCTGTACAAGTCACTCGCATATGTCACCATGCTTGTCACTGGTGAACGTATGCCAGCCACATTTACTTGCCAGGGACTCAGGGGCACACCTACGACACCACAGCCTGTCCACACTGTATCCTAAGGCATGTAAGGCTGCATTACCTTTTCTGTGTATGGGGGTCAACATGTGGTTTTTTGGGTGGCACTTGGGGGGCAGCCACTCCCAGGCTGTGCACGTGTTAATGGGGACAGACTCCTTTGTGTGTTGTGCACATGACCACTGTGATGTGCAACTGTTCATTTCAGAGCATGTGGCATGGTCACATTTCCAGGTTGTGTATGTGTATGTCATGTCACATACCCCCTGAGTCCCATGTGGGAAGGTATGTACGTCACAGGGTGACCCATTGCCACAATAGTGATGGCCCTCCACAGTCTGTGTGCATGTTGTGTTTCCGATGTCTCTGATTCCATGTGCACAATGGGAGACAGTCTCCACATCCACGTTGTTTGTGCATGGACTTTGATGTTGTGCGTGTGTGTGTCACAGACGTCCATGTCTGTCCTGCAGAGGCAACAGGGGCCACTACCTGTGGGAGTCATGGTTGTTTTGCTGACGTGTACATGATACGCCATGTCATGCCAGTGTCCATGTGGCAATACAGGGTCCCTGGGAATCTACCTGTCAATGAGCTGTGATGCCTGTGGCACATCTGTCCTGACATTCAAGCTAGCCTGGCTGAAGAAGGGTGATGCCCTGAAACCGGTCCTAGGATGCTTGTTTCCGGTCCAGGGAGGACCTGGCTTGGCAGTTCGGGCTGGACTGTTCCCACAAGGAACAGGGTCAAGACTGATTTGCATATGGCTGGGTCCAAACTGGGGTGGTGTGGTGAGCAAAAGAATGATGGATTAAACCCAGATCCTTGTGACTGGGGGTGAATGTTTGCATTGTCCAGCATTCCGTCCATCAACTGTTTCTTTTGCATATGTCGCCCTAAGTGGGAAGGGTATGCCCAGACGTGGGTCCCGTGCTCACTACACCACTGGATTCAAGCTAGCCTGGCTGAAGAAGGGTGATGCCCTGAAACCGGTCCCAGGATGCTTGTTTCCGGTCCAGGGAGGACCTGGCTTGGCAGTTCGGGCTGGACTGTTCCCACAAGGAACAGGGTCAAGACTGATTTGCATATGGCTGGGTCCAAACTGGGGTGGTGTGGTGAGCAAAAGAATGATGGATTAAACCCAGATCCTTGTGACTGGGGGTGAATGTTTGCATTGTCCAGCATTCCGTCCATCAACTGTTTCTTTTGCATATGTCGCCCTAAGTGGGAAGGGTATGCCCAGACGTGGGTCCCGTGCTCACTACACCACTGGATTCAAGCTAGCCTGGCTGAAGAAGGGTGATGCCCTGAAACCGGTCCCAGGATGCTTGTTTCCGGTCCAGGGAGGACCTGGCTTGACAGTTCGGGCTGGACTGTTCCCACAAGGAACAGGGTCAAGACTGATTTGCATATGGCTGGGTCCAAACTGGGGTGGTGTGGTGAGCAAAAGAATGATGGATTAAACCCAGATCCTTGTGACTGGGGGTGAATGTTTGCATTGTCCAGCATTCCGTCCATCAACTGTTTCTTTTGCATATGTCGCCCTAAGTGGGAAGGGTATGCCCAGACGTGGGTCCCGTGCTCACTACACCACTGGATTCAAGCTAGCCTGGCTGAAGAAGGGTGATGCCCTGAAACCGGTCCCAGGATGCTTGTTTCCGGTCCAGGGAGGACCTGGCTTGGCAGTTCGGGCTGGACTGTTCCCACAAGGAACAGGGTCAAGACTGATTTGCATATGGCTGGGTCCAAACTGGGGTGGTGTGGTGAGCAAAAGAATGATGGATTAAACCCAGATCCTTGTGACTGGGGGTGAATGTTTGCATTGTCCAGCATTCCGTCCATCAACTGTTTCTTTTGCACTGTTCATTTCAGAGCATGTGGCATGGTCACATTTCCAGGTTGTGTATGTGTATGTCATGTCACATACCCCCTGAGTCCCATGTGGGAAGGTATGTACGTCACAGGGTGACCCATTGCCACAATAGTGATGGCCCTCCACAGTCTGTGTGCATGTTGTGTTTCCGATGTCTCTGATTCCATGTGCACAATGGGAGACAGTCTCCACATCCACGTTGTTTGTGCATGGACTTTGATGTTGTGCGTGTGTGTGTCACAGACGTCCATGTCTGTCCTGCAGAGGCAACAGGGGCCACTACCTGTGGGAGTCATGGTTGTTTTGCTGACGTGTACATGATACGCCATGTCATGCCAGTGTCCATGTGGCAATACAGGGTCCCTGGGAATCTACCTGTCAATGAGCTGTGATGCCTGTGGCACATCTGTCCTGACATGTCACTGTGGTGTGTGTTTGGAACGTGACAGCAGTACATGGGTACTGTGACACAGCCTAATGATTTCCCATAGCACAACCTGGAACTTGTTGTCAACACATGTTGAACTGTGATGTTAGATGTTGGCCATGTAGGTACCATATATGTCCATACAGAACGGCACACACATCAGGTACTTGTGTCTCGTAATGATGTATCATGTGATATTGAGTATGGTCAATGGCACATATGTGGGGTGACTGACAATCTTTCTTTCTTCACCTATGCACTGCAGGGCACCAGCTGTCCATAGACCATTCCCTGACCTTGCAACGATGGTTGAACGTGACTGCATCCGACGGTACCGCTTCAACAGGGCGCTGATTGAGGAATTGGCGGTGCGGTTGGCCCCACATTTGCAACCTGGCCGGCCATACCCTACAGCGCTGACCCCCCAGGTGAAGGTGATGGCAGCCCTACACTTCTTTGCCACCGGTACCTTTCAACACACTGTGGCGTCTGCTGGTGGGATGTCACAGACCATGTTCAGCCGTGTGCTACGCGATGTTTTGGAGGCAATGTTGAGATACCTGAACCAGTACATCTATTTCCCTAAACGTCAACAACTCACTGACGTCAAGAGTGACTTCTATGCCCTGGGGAGGATGCCACATGTCATTGGCTCCATTGATGGGACACATGTGGCTTTGGTACCACCACAGGCACATGAGCAGGCATACAGGAACAGGAAACATTACCATTCGATCAATGCTCTGGTGGTATGTCTTGCAGATATGAGCATATCACATGTGTGTGCCCGTTTCCCCAGTTCGGCACACGATGCCTACGTGATGAGGAGTAGTCGCATCCCGAGGCTGATGTCACAGATGCAGAACCAGCGTGCCTGGCTTGTCGGTGTGTACTGACTTTGTACCATTGTGTGTGTTCTGCAATGTTGTATTCCGCCCTCTTTTCCAACTCAGCTAATGTGCAATTGTCTGAATGTAGGTGACTCCGGATACCCCAACATGCCGTGGTTGCTGACACCCCTCAGGAACCCTGTGACACCAGCCCAGATGCGCTACAATGAGGCACATGGTCGGACCAGGAGAGTGATCGAGCGGACATTTGGTCTCCTGAAGAGCCGCGTCCGCTGCCTAGACAAGACAGGAGGGGCCCTCCCATATGCCCCAGCAAAGGTGTGCAAGATTGTCATCGTCTGCTGCATGCTACACAACCTGGCAGTGCGGAAGGAGTTGCCTCTCATCCTGGATGACGATGACCAACATCCGCCACTTGTGGAGGATCCTGGCCTGGGCCACGATGCCAGTGATGATGATGATGATGAGGGTGATGTCCGCACACAGCTCATCACCAACTTCTTCAGCTGAATGTGAGTATCCAGAGATGTCATGTCAATGATGTGAGTTTGCATGATATGTGTGGGTGGTGCTCTGGTGCTGTTTGAGTGTGGCCATGTGCTACTTGACTGGATGCGTGCAGCGATGTGTCCTTACAGGTAGTCTGTACTCCCCAACAGTGTTGACATGCTAACTTGGTTTTGTGTAGGTATCTTGTGACATGTATTGGGCATGAGTATTGCAGTTCTGTCCTGTTCTTCAGTGCTTTTGACTGTGTGTCATGTCTGTCCTTCACAGGGTACTTTCAGAGTTGTTTGGTCAACTCGGATCCCCCGACACCATGATTCAGCTTTCAGGGTGGCAGCAGTTGTTTCCCTACAGGTGATGGGCCACATGTGAGAAGTTGGCCTGGTATATGCCGTCCACTAATTATAGTGGGCACCTTGCACCAGTCCAAACAACCCCTTATTGGAGATAGGTTAAAGACAACCTTTATTGAAAGCTATCCTAGTGGTAGCTATGGAGAGCAGCCTTCAGGCTAAGTCTTGAAGGAATGTAAAGCACCTTGTTTTACCAGTCTATAATCTCTTGAGTGACCAAATGAAAGAGGACCACACCTGGTATATATTTAAAATATATGTATTTAGTCTTAAACACACCCCTCTAGTCTCTTTATGAGGCTAGAGTTTGAAGTACATAAGTTACAAGTCAGTTATCAACAGTAATAGCACAAATACACGTTTGAGCCCTAGGGGCGTACCAAACCATATACCAATAAAGTGGTATAAGAACCACGACTGAGCTAGACACAAGGCCTAGAGCCTGTAGAAGTGCTTGGCCATCAAGGAACCACCCAAGGTAGTGACACAGGGGACCCACGGGGGACGCGTGCAGTGTGAGAACACAGCCGCGAGCCGCCGTTGACTTCTATGGGGAATGTCGCGGTTGGAGTTTTAAAGAAAAAGGACACTTAGAGGAGGACTTGGAGCAAACCCCTTTAAAAATAGGTTGTTCTAGAGTCTATACCCACGGGAGCACCGGAGTACTCGAGTTACCTCACCCAGGGAAGCCGGGTGCATAGGTGTCTTTCGGGGTCGGGTTTCGTCGTCGTTTTCAATGGCGATCTGCTGCAAAGTGCTGCTGGCGACCAAGTCGAAAGTGTTCGGGTGGATCCAAAGGTGGATCGAAGATTTGAAGAACCTGAAAGCAGAGGGGACAGAGTCTGGGTCACTAGCCAGTGATCAGGAAGGCGATGAGCAGATGCCCACCGATGTCAGGTGCTTCAGGTAGGTTGATGGTCGTCTTGACTCTTCAGCCACGAGGTCCAGGAGGTGTCGACGACAACCAGGAGATGGATTCGAGCTGTCCCACGACGTCTGTCGATTGCAGGGGTGTCGGCGACCGGATTGGACCTAACAAGCCTTGGCAACGGCAAGTCACATGGAAATAGAAGAAGGACAGTGGTACAGACCAGCAAGGTCTGAGGGACTCACCCAGTGAGGGTAAGTCAGGGCACGTCTGGAGCAACCAGGAAAGCCCAAGCAAAAGAACAGTTGCCATCGGGAGGGCCCACTAGCCAACAGACTAGCGACTGTGAAGGAGCCTCGAGTGGACGCACTTGGAGCTGGCTTACAGGACACTCGTGGAGTGGAGGCCAGTGATCTTCGGTGCAGTCGGTGCTGGAGGCGGGGGCTATTGGGAGTCCAAAGCACAACTTCGTGGAAGACCAGGAAGAGGATGCACTTGCAAAAGTACTCGGTGTCCAGGGGTCACAGTTCCACATTACCCACGACAGCTACGGGCCTCCGCTTTGCTGGGGACTCAGGGCAGCCTCGGAGAAGTCTGGAAATCCACCTCTGGTGATGCAAAGAATTCGGCATCCGGCAGAAGCTTCAGCGATGCAGACCGGACAATTGCTTCTTAGGTGCCTGCCAAGCAGGGGAGTCACTCCTTGACCCCAAAGGAGATTCTTCAGTCCTCTAATCTTAAAGTAGAGCGTTGAACGTCCAGGATTCTGTATCAGAGTTTCGTCCAGGTAAATCTAAAGTCCTAAGGACTGGGGTCCCATACTTATACCAAGTTAGGGGGTTGGACATACTCTGGGGACCCACCTATGGGAGGGTCAGGGAAGAGGGGTGGTTACACCCATTCCCTTTGTCCAGTTTCATGCCAGAGCAGGGGCAGGTAGCCCCTGCAACCGGTTTGAACTGGCGTATGCACAGGGACACCAAGTGTGCCCCCAGTGCAGGACTTCTGAGCACCAGAGAGTGCTCCCGCCCAGCCCCAATACACATTATCCTGTCTGGGGAGGTGGTTACACCTCCCTGCGACAGGAAACCTATTGTCCAGGCCTCCCCTGCCAGAGTTTCAGTCAGCAGCAGGAGGCCAGACCCGTGTCTGTGGCAGCGGCATCCATTTTGTGATGCCAGGGCTCTGGAAAGAAGTTACCGGGCAGGCCGGTGTGTACATGTCTCTCCCTCTAGAAGGGTGGAATGCTAACCCCGCCGCCAGAACTGGCGGGGGGGGTAGTATTCCAAGATGTTTGACACCAAACATGACATGTTTTGGTGCAGCCAGTCCAAAGTTAGCATTGTACCGCGAGGATATAATGCACTTAAGAGTATATGGTCAGGCTGCCCTACAAACAGCATCAGAGAAGGGTCTCTGAACGCTGCAGAGGGGCTCTGCTCATGCAGGGGCACCCTCTCACATAAGAACCAAGCACTCTGCCTTCAGGATTGATAAGGCCTGCCATAGGAGTGACTTATAGGTTTATATGTGTGTACATATGTAGTGATATAGGTAACCTATATCACAGTAAGGGGTGCATGCACCACCTTACCCAGGCTGCAGTAGCAGACCTGTGGTGTCATTTTGGATGGCCTTCCAGGGGTGGCACAATACATGCTGCAGCCCCTGGTAGGTCTCTGAGGTACCTATGCCCTGGGTACATAGTATACCATATACTAGGGACTTGTAAGGGCACTCCAGATTCCAATCAGAGATGTGCCTAAGGCACATGGAAACCATTTTAGAGAGGAAGCAGCTAGGCTGGGGTTCTGATTAGCAGGGCCCCAGCCAGACTAAAGTCGAAAAACAGTGAAGCATCAGCAAAAAGTGGGGGTACCCATGTGAAGCAGATCCTACTCTCCTACACAACCCCCCCCCCAAACGTAGGGACATTAAACTAACCTTGACCAGTTGAGTCTTCATGTTCTAAGTGGAAGTACCTAGAGAGTCCATCTTCATTGGCATGGTTACTCCCAGGTCTATGTTCCACTGTAAAGTCCATCCCCTGTAGGGAAATGGACCACCTAAGCAGTTTGGGGTTTTCACCCTTCATTTGTTTTAGCCATAGGAGGGGCTTGTGGTCTGTTTGAACAAGGAAGTGAGTACCAAACAAGTATGGCCTCAACTTCTTCAGAGCCCAAACCACAGCAAAGGCCTCCCTCTCTATGGCTGACCAACGTTTCTCTCTAGGGGTCAGCCTTCTGCTAATAAAAGCTACTGGCTGATCCTGACCTTCATCATTCAATTGTGACAGTACAGCCCCTACCCCCAATTCAGATGCATCTGTTTGGACAATGAACTTCTTGGAGTAATCAGGACTCTGTAGAATGGGAGCAGTGCACATGGCCTGCTTCAGGTCATCAAATGCCTTTTGACAGCTAACTGTCCACTGAACCTTTTTGGGCATTTTATTGGAAGTTAAGTCATTCAGGGGTGTCACTATTGATCCATACCCCTTGACAAATCTCCTATAGTACCCAGTCAGGCCTAAAAAGGCTCTCACCTGAGTCTGGGTAGTTGGAGCAGTCCAGTCCATGATGGTCTGGATCTTGCTCTGCAATGGTTGAACCTGGCCTCCACCCACAAGGTGGCCCAGGTACACAACCTGACTCTGCCCTATCTGGCACTTTGTGGCCTTGATAGTTAGGCCTGCTTTCTGCAGGGCCTGCAAAACATTTCTGAGGTGGACCAGGTGATCCTCCGAGGTGGAGCTAAAGACAGCAATATCATCTAGATATGCTGCACTATAGGCTTCCAGACCTGTAAGGACTGTATTCACCAACCTCTGAAAAGTGGCAGGTGCATTCTTCAGACCAAAGGGCATTACCACAAATTGATAATGCCCACTAGGGGTTGAGAATGCTATCTTTGGCTTTGCATCATCAGCTAGCCTGATCTGCCAGTAGCCAGCTGTTAGGTCAAATGTGCTTAGATACTTGGCTGAGGCCAAAGTGTCCATTAGCTCATCTGCCCTGGGTATTGGATGGGCATCAGTCCTAGTGACTGCATTGAGACCCCTGTAGTCCACACAAAACCTCATCTCTCTTTTCCCACCACTGGTGTGAGGTTTTGGCACAAGGACCACTGGACTAGCCCAAGGGCTATCTGAGGGTTCAATAACTCCCAAATCCAACATTTTCTGGACTTCTGTCCTGATACAGTCCCTGACATGGTCAGGTTGCCTATAAATCTTATTTTTAATAGGCAGACTGTCCCCAGTGTCCACTTCATGAGTGCACCAGGTGGTCTGACTTAGAGTCAGAGAGAACATATGTCTGTACTGATTGAGCACTTGTCTACAATCAGTTTGCTGCTGAGCAGTGAGGCTGCCTGCCAAGGCTACACCATCCACTGACCCATCATCAGGGTTCTGTGAGAGCAGGTCAGGGAGTGGGTCACTCTCTTCTTCCTGTCCCTCATCAGTAGCCATGAGCAAGCCCATGTCTGCCCTGTCCACATATGGTTTCAGTCTGTTGACATGGAGAACCCTGTGGGGACTCCTGGGTGTTCCTAGGTCTACTAAATAGGTGACCTCACCCTTCTGTTCAACAATGGTATGGGGTCCACTCCACTTGTCTTGGAGAGCTGCTGGGGCCACTGGCTCCAGCACCCACACCTTCTGTCCTGGCTGGTAAACAGTCAGCACAGCCTTTTGGTCATGCCAGGCTTTTTGCAGTTCCTGGCTAGCCTCAAGGTTTTTAGTTGCCTTTTTCATGTATTCAGCCATCCTGGAGAGGAGACCAAGTACATAGTCCACTATGTCATGCTTTGGGGGCTTGAGAGGTAACTCCCATCCTTCCTCTACCAAGCACAATGGACCCCTGACAGGGTGACCAAACAAAAGTTCAAAAGGGCTGTAGCCAACCCCCTTTTGAGGCACCTCCCTGTATGCAAATAAAAGGCAGGGCAAGAGTATGTCCCATCTTCGCCTAAGCTTTTCTGGGAGCCCTTTAAGGTTTTGTTGAATCTCTCAACTAAACCGTTGCATTGTGGGTGATAGGGTGTGGTGAACTTGTAAGTCACTCCACACTCCTTCCACATTGCCTTCAAGTATCCAGACATAAAGTTTGCACCCCTGTCTGATAAAACCTCCTTAGGGAAGCCCACTCTTGAGAAAATTCCCAGGAGGGCTCTTGCCACCAGAGGTGCTGTAGTGGTCCTAAGGGGAATTGCCTCTGGGTACCTAGTGGCATGGTCCACCACCACCAGGATAAACCTGTGCCCAGATGCTGTTTGGGGATCCATGGGACCAACAATATCAATCCCCACTCTCTCAAAGGGAACCCCCACCACAGGTAGTGGTATCAGGGGGCCTTTGTGGTGCCACCTGCCTTCCCACTGGCTTGGCAGGTTAAACAGGAGCGACAAAACTCCTTGGTGTCTTCAGACATGTGGGGCCAGTGAAAGTGAGGGACAAGTCTGTCCCAAGTCTTGTTCTGGCCCAGGTGACCTGCTAGGGGAAAATCATGGGCTAGGGTCAATAGGAAGCCCCTGAACTTCAGAGGTATAACCAACCTCCTGGTGGCACCAGGCTTGGGGTCTCTACACTCTGAGTACAAGAGTCCATCATCCCAATATACTTTATGGGGACCACTAGCATTCCCAGCAGCCTCAGCAGCAGCTTGCTGTCTGAGGGGTTCAAGAGAGGGGCAGCTCTGCTGCTCCTGGCTCAGATCTGCCCTGGAAGGGCCCCTGTCCCTAAGAACTCAACCTGATCAGGCTCAAGGTCCTCTGGGACAGTTCCTTCCTCAGGACTGAGATCATCTCCCTGAAGAGACTGATCTTCCTTCTGAGCCAAGGGGGAAGGCACTGCCTTTATCCTACTACTCCTCCTCTTGGATGGCACTTGGTCCATTATTTCAGAATCCAAGTCCTGTTCAGTGTTAGACATTTTGCTCTGTGACCTGGTCACAGCAAACACATCTGCAGGGATCCCCAGCATTTCTGCATGGGTCCTGAGCTCCACTTCTGCCCAAGCTGACGTTTCAAGATCATTGCCAAGCAAGCATTCCACTTGTAGGTTTGCACTCACCACAACCTTCTTAAGGCCAGTTACCCCTCCCCAGGAGAAGTTAACAACTGCCAGAGTATGGTCTGTTCTGACATTGCTAGCATTGGTCACTTGGTACATTTCACCAAGTATAATCTGCCCAGGATCCACAAGGTCTTGTGTCACCATGGTGACACTTGCCCCTGTGTCCCTAAATGCCAAAGCCTCTTTTCCATTGATTAAGGGCTGTTGCCTGTACTTGCCCAGATTACTGGGACTCATAGAGGAGGTCACATCCATGCCTCCATCACAGACTAGGACAGCCTGAGTGAATTCTCTGACTAGGCCAGAGCTCATCTCATTATCCAGGGTCAACCCTACTAAACCCTTGGCCTGTGTACTCCCACCACCATTTGTAACTGCACTAGGGGGAACAGGTGCCTTAGGGGCATTGGTGGGGGCTGGAATACAGTCTTTGGACTTGGTGCAATCACTGGTTCAGTGTGTCTTTTGCTTACAGACTTTGCACCATGGTTTCTTTTGGCCTTTCCCTTTGTTAGACTGTGAATCCCCACCTGAAGAAGATTTTTGGGGGCCTTGTGAAGACTTCTGGTCTTTACCCTTCTCCCCACCCTTATCAGAGTTCTTAGAATCTTGCTTCTTTGGGTCACCACCTTGGTTCTGTACCTTCTGCCTCACCCTGGTTCTGACCCATTTGTCTGCCTTCTTTCCCAATTCTTGGGGAGAGGTCGGATCAGAGTCCACCAGGTACTGATGCAACAGCTGATTTTGACAGTTATTAAGAATCTGCTCCCTCATGATAAGATTGTACAATCCTGTGAAGTCACATACCTTACTGCCCATCAACCAACCTTCCAGAGCCTTAGCAGAACAATCCACATAGTCCACCCAGTCTTGAGTCTGTGCTTTTGGGTATCTCTGAACTTTAACCTGTATTGTTCAGTTGTTAGGCCAAACCCATCAATCAGAGCACTCTTCAAGACTTTGTAATTGTCAGCATCCTCTTCTCTAACAGTGAGGAGCTTATCTCTACCTTTGTCTGCAAAGGAGAGCCACAAGATTGCTGCCCACTGCTCCTGAGGGACCCTCTGTACTTTACAGGCCCTCTCCAGTGCAGTTATCCATTTGTGGATGTCATCCCCACTCTGGTAGGGAGGGACAATCTTGCTCAGGTTTCTATGGTCATAAGACCTTTCCCTATCTCTGGGGAAATTGCTGCCACCATGGGACTCTAGTCCCATCTTTTTTCTTTGCTTTTCAAGCTCTAGGGACTTCCTGTCTATAGCCAACTGCTCTCTTCTGAGTCTCAACTGAGCTTCTCCATACTTGAGCAGTCTCCCTTTCCTTTCATGAGAGGATTCCCTCCTATGAGAGGAAACAAAGGTCCCTATTGAGGTGTCAGAGTGGTTAGACTCCCGAGAAGGAGATCTAGGCCTTCTGGGCAAACTCACAACTCTTCCTGGGGGGACAAAGGGGAGGTCAGTCTGATCCTCCTCTTCCTCCACAGGAATAGCTGGGTTTTCCAGGTCAAGGTCATTTTCACCTTCCTGGCCAGTTTCAGAGGGGGGGTCCTGGGTGCTTTCACCCCTGGCCCCTTCCTCATCTTCTGCCCCACCCTGTCTGCCTACCCCTTCAGACCCTGGTAGTCTTCTGAGATCATCCAGCAGGAGTACCTCTATGAGGCGTTGGGTGTTGGCACCTTTGCCTGTCTTTAGTTTCCTAGCAGTGCTTAATGCTCTCAATTCCAAGAATGGGAGATTATCATACTTGGAGGGAAGAAGCCCATTGGCTTCTGGCTGGGACCCACTGGTTCCTGGCCCTAAAGACATTACTAGTGTGGTGTGGTGTATGCACTACCTACTCTAGTGTGGCCTACTAAACTCTCTTGAGTTGTAGAAAGGGTGTGCTCTCCCTTAACACACAACTTTAAGTTCAGTAGAACTTACTGTATCCTAAGCTTGTTTTATATGTACCTAAGGTACCCTTAGTGGTTTTCAGTTGATCAATTCAATTGAGATTATCTGGTAAAACAATAGCAAGCTGGAATCCCACACGCTGCACACCAATGTGAGAAGTTGGCCTGGTATATGCCGTCCACTAATTATAGTGGGCACCTTGCACCAGTCCAAACAACCCCTTATTGGAGATAGGTTAAAGACAACCTTTATTGAAAGCTATCCTAGTGGTAGCTATGGAGAGCAGCCTTCAGGCTAAGTCTTGAAGGAATGTAAAGCAGCTTGTTTTACCAGTCTATAATCTCTTGAGTGACCAAATGAAAGAGGACCACACCAGGTATATATTTAAAATATATGTATTTAGTCTTAAACACACCCCTCTAGTCTCTTTATGAGGGTAGAGTTTGAAGTACATAAGTTACAAGTCAGTTATCAACAGTAATAGCACAAATACACGTTTGAGCCCTAGGGACGTACCAAACCATATACCAATAAAGTGGTATAAGAACCACGACTGAGCTAGACACAAGGCCTAGAGCCTGTAGAAGTGCTTGGCCCTCAAGGAACCACCCAAGGTAGTGACACAGGGGACCCACGGGGGACGCGTGCAGTGTAAGAACACAGCCGCGAGCCGCCGTTGACTTCTATGGGGAATGTCGCGGTTGGAGTTTTAAAGAAAAAGGACACTTAGAGGAGGACTTGGAGCAAACCCCTTTAGAACTAGGTTGTTCTAGAGCCTATACCCACGGGAGCACCGGAGTACTCGAGTTACCTCACCCAGGGAAGCCGGGTGCATAGGTGTCTTTCGGGGTCGGGTTTCATCGTCGTTTTCAATGGCGATCTGCTGCAAAGTGCTGCTGGCGACCAAGTCGAAAGTGTTCGGGTGGATCCAAAGGTGGATCGAAGATTTTAAGAACCTGAAAGCAGAGGGGACAGAGTCTGGGTCACTAGCCAGTGACCAGGAAGGCGATGAGCAGATGCCCACCGATGTCGGGTGCTTCAGGTAGGTTGACGGTTGTCTTGACTCTTCAGCCACGAGGTTCAGGAGGCGTCGATGACAACCAGGAGCTGGATTCGAGCTGTCCCACGATGTCTGTCGATTGCAGGGGTGTCGGCGATTGGATTGGACCCAACAAGCCTTGGCAACGGCAAGTCACGTGGAAATAGAAGAAGGACAGTGGTACAGACCAGCAAGGTCTGAGGGACTCACCCAGTGAGGGTAAGTCAGGGCACGTCTGGAGTAACCAGGAAAGCCCACGCAAAAGAAGAGTTGCCTTCGGGAGGGCCCACTAGCCAACGGACTAGCGACTGCGAAGGAGCCTCAAGTGGACACACTTGGAGCTGGCTTACAAAACACTCGTGGAGTGGAGGCCAGAGATCTTCAGTGCAGTCGGTGCTGGAGTCGGGGGCTACTCGGAGCCCAAAACACAACTTCATGGAAGACCAGGAAGAGGATGCACTTGCAAAAGTACTCGGTGTCCAGGGGTCACGGTTCCACATTACCCACGACTGCTACGGGCCTCCGCTTTGCTGGGGACTCAGGGCAGCCTCGGGGAAGTCTGGAAATCTACCTCTGGTGATGCAAAGACTTCGGCATCCAGCGGGAGCTTCAGCGATGCAGACCGGACAATTGCTTCTTAGGTGCCTGCCAAGCAGGGGAGTCACTCCTTGACCCCAAGGGAGATTCTTCAGTCCTCTAATCTTAAAGTAGAGCGTCGAAGGTCCAGGATTCTGTATCAGAGTTTCATCCAGGTAAATCTAAAGTCCTAAGGACTGGGGTCCCATACTTATACCAAGTTAGGGGTTGGACATACTTTGGGGACCCACCTATGGGAGGGTCAGGGAAGAGGGGTGGTTACACCCATTCCCTTTGTCCAGTTTCGCACCAGAGCAGGGGCAGGTAGCCCCTGCAACCGGTTTGAACTGGTGTATGCACAGGGACACCAAGTGGGCCCCCAGTGCAGGACTTCTGAGCACCAGAGAGTGCTCCCGCCCAGCCCCAATACACATTATCCTGTCTGGGGAGGTGGTTACACCTCCCTGCGACAGGAAACCTATTGTCCAGGCCTCCCCTGCCGGAGTTTCAGTCAGCAGCAGGAGGCCAGACCCGTGTCTGTGGCAGCGGCATCCATTTTGTGATGCCAGGGCTCTGGAAAGAAGTTACCGGGCAGGCCGGTGTGTACATGTCTCTCCCTCTAGAAGGGTGGAATGCTACCCCCGCCACCAGAACTGGCGGGGGGGGGGTAGTATTCCAAGATGTTTGACACCAAACACGACATGTTTTGGTGCAGCCAGTCCAAAGTTAGCATTGTACCGCGAGGATATAATGCACTTAAGAGTATATGGTCAGGCTGCACTACAAACAGCATCAGAGAAGGGTCTCCGAACGCAGGGGCACCCTCTCACATAAGAACCAAGCACTCTGCCTTCAGGATTGATAAGGCCTGCCATAGGAGTGACTTATAGGTTTATATGTGTGTACATATGTAGTGATATAGGTAACCTATATCACAGTAAGGGGTGCATGCACCACCTTACCCAGGCTGCAGTAGCAGACCTGTGGTGTCATTTTGGATGGCCTTCCAGGGGTGGCACAATACATGCTGCAGCCCCTGGTAGGTCTCTGAGGTACCTATGCCCTGGGTACATAGTATACCATATACTAGGGACTTATAAGGGCACTCCAGATTCCAATCAGAGATGTGCCTAAGGCACATGGAAACCATTTTAGAGAGGAAGCAGCTAGGCTGGGGTTCTGATTAGCAGGGCCCCAGCCAGACTAAAGTCGAAAAACAGTGAAGCATCAGCAAAAAGTGGGGGTACCCATGTGAAGCAGATCCTACTCTCCTACACCACACACACCTGGACTTTATTTCTTCTACACTTGTTGACTGTGTGGCCACTGCCACGTGGGATTACCTTGCATTTGTAGTGGAAACAACATGTTACAAATGTGTAATAAACCTGTGCTTCACTTTGGGATGTGCGTTGTCTGTGGTCACACATCTGACTGACATTTGCTTACTGCACCTGTGGGCTAGTTAACACAGACTCTGAATAGGTGTGGTGTTCCACTGTATTTCCTGGCAACATCAGTGTAGGCGATGAGTCAGATGGCCCTGGTGTGTATGTGTTGTGTAGCCCTAGTGGTGTGTCTCCCTCATATGTGTCACGTCGCCATGACTCACATGACGGTGTTGAACTTGCTGTAGCAGTTAGCATGCACAGTGTCATTTAGCAGATCATCATCTCCATGACAAAAACAACGTTGGAATCACAACAGAGGCAAGTATGGTGTATTAGTGAGTTTATTTACATACATGTGTGAGGATAGTGCACAGGATGGTGGGTGCTGTACATTGGGATTGGAATCCAAAGTTCCCAGATGAGTTGGAAGTGCTGGTAGCAGAAATGTCCTGAGTAAAGTCCACAGTCATCTGATACATTAGTCCAACTTAAACTCCCCATGTCATGTGGGAGAGTTGGGTTGCATTCGACAGGGTGAACAGTTTGCACACAAAGGAGAATTTCCAGAACAGGTGTTGGGTTCCTGGGGGATGTACATGGCCATCGGCCTCTCAGTTGTCCTTCCTCGGACGACCCCTCTTCTTTCTGGGGGACCCTCACGTGCAGGCCGCTGCGGTGCAGAGGACTCTCCACCAGAGTCATCCTCCCTCCCTGTGGCAGTTGCAGTTGTTGCGGCACCAGATGTTGTGGGCACACAGGGAGGTGTGGACATGTTGGTGCTAATCTGGCGGAGGCATGTCAATATGTCCCTCTGCACCGCTGCCAGTTCTTCCAATGTGTCTCACTTGGACTCCATGCCAGACATGTGTGTCTCCACACGGGACATGTGTGTCTCCACACGGGACATGTGGGAGTCCAAGCGGCCATGATGGGCAGCCTGCTGCTGTTGAATGTCCTTGAGGATCCCCACTACCTGGCTGACCTCTCCGGTGCTATTCTGGTTCGCATCAGCAATGCGTGTCAGTTGTGGGTCATCATGCAGTCCAGACCCCTCTGCAAACAGCGACCTCTGCCTACCACCCCTCCCACCACCCCTGGCCACATGTGCGGGAGCTACCGTGGCACGCACAGGTGACCCTAGGCCCCCTTGGGGGTTGGTACTGGGGTTGTTGTCCGTTGCTTCACGGTGGGCTGTGGTCCCTGTGCTGTTGTCATTCAGTGTCCTTGGTCTGTCCGTGTCGGCGGGGGTGGTCTGTGTGTTGGCAGATGTTGGAGGAATGGGTGCAGGGGGTACATATGGTGGTCCTGCTGGTGCTGCATGATGACTCACACCGGAGGTGCCAGGTTGGTCTTCGCCATCCGATGAGGGCAGAGGCTGTTCCACACCAGAGAGCTCAGGGGCCACCGGAGCCTGGGACAGGGACTCCTCCTCATCTGCTGCTGTGTCCCCATCATCACCTGTTTTTGGAAGAGACACACAATGTATGTTATGTTTCTGCAGGCATCAATGGTTCAAACACATGACAGTTGTGACTGTACCTCTGGATGCGGCCCTGTACATTGCATTGTCCTAAGTTGTCACAGTCAGAGGTTGATATTGGTGTGGCTCATTGTCCTGCCAACCTGATGCATTTCAATGTGGATGTTGAGGTGTGTGCATGACCAGCATTGGTGGTATTTGGTTGACATCCGGACCTCCTTCTCCCCCAGCCCAGTTATCCCACCATGAAGCATGCCACCCTTGCATTGGGTGCAGGTTGACTCTCAGGATGTCAGTCAGTGGTGTCCTGCTGTTGGTTGGTGCCCAATTCCCAGCAGGGCCTGGTACTCCCCACAACAGAGCACCATTGTCAGACATCTTTGAAGTGGCTTTTCACTCCCTGTGAGGTGTGCATGCTTCAGTGTGAGCTTGCTGGGCCATGTGGGTGGGGGATGTTGAGCTGAAACTACCACTCCCATCATGCTATTGCCTACACCCCCCTTCCCAGCATGCACATACTTCCTTCCTTTTGACTCTGCTTCCCTGTGGGGTAGTGTGCCTGTGCTAACAGGATGGCTGACAGTGTTGTCCTGGCGTTTGTTTGACTACAAGTCCCAAAAGTGTCCCTGTGCTTCACACAGCATAACGCAGTGTGGTTGTTCTTTGTGGGATATTTAATTCGAGTGTGAGGCATTGCATTCTCCCAGGTGAGTTGTGTGGAGTTTGTGTTAAGGGGGTGTGTGAGTAAAGCTGCTGGTAACTATGGTCAGAGCTGTCAGTCCTCCTTCCCACCCAGCCAGATATCCCACCATGGAACATGCTTCCATTGCAGGGAGTGCAAGTTGACTTTCAGGATGTCAGTCAGTGGTGTCCTGCTGTTGGTTGTTGCACAGTTCCCAGCAGGGCCTTGTGCTCCCCACAGCAGTACCCAGTGTCAGCCATCTTGTCAGTTCTTTTCCACTCCCTGTGTTGTGGGCATGGTTCAGAGTGGTGTTGATGGGCCAATTGTGAGGGTGACCAATATCTGTGACTACCACTCCCATCATGCTATTGCCTACACCCCCCTTCCCAGCATGCACATACTTCCTTCCTTTTGAGTGGACTTCACTGTGTGTGAGTGTGACAGCAATGGCAAGATGGCTAACAGAGTGGTCCTGTTGTTTGTGAGTGCACAGTTCCCAGCAGGGCCTTGTGCTCCCCACAGCTGAGGCCAGTGTCAGACATCTTTGAAGTGGCTTTTCAATCCCCGTGAGGTGTGCATGCTTCAGTGTGAGCTTGCTGGGCCATGTGGGTGGGGGATGTTGAGCTGTGACTACCACTCCCATCATGCTATTGCCTACACCCCCCTTCCCAGCATGCACATACTTCCTTCCTTTTGAGTGGACTTCACTGTGTGTGAGTGTGACAGCAATGGCAAGATGGCTAACAGAGTGGTCCTGTTGTTTGTGAGTGCACAGTTCCCAGCAGGGCCTTGTGCTCCCCACAGCTGAGGGCAGTGTCAGACATCTTTGAAGTGGCTTTTCACTCCCTGTGATGTGTGCATGCTTCAGTGTGAGCTTGCTGGGCCATGTGGGTGGGGGATGTTGAGCTGTGACTACCACTCCCATCTTGCTATTGCCTACACCCCCCTTCCCATCATGCCCATACTTCCTTCCTTTTGACTCTGCTTCCCTGTGGGGTAGGGTGCCTGTGCTGACAGGATGGCTGACAGTGTTGTCCTGGCTTTTGTTTGGCTACAAGTCCCAAAAGTGTCCCTATGCTTCACACAGCATAACCCAGTGTGGTAGTTCTTTGTGGGATATTTATTTAGAGTGTGAGGCAATGCATTCTCCCAGGTGAGTTGTGTGGAGTTTGTGTTAAGGGGGTGTGTGAGAAAAGCTGCTGGTAACTATGGTCAGAGCTGTCAGTCCTCCTTCCCACCCAGCCAGATATCCCACCATGGAACGTGCTTCCATTGCAGGGAGTGCAAGTTGGCTTTCAGGATGTCAGTCAGTGGTGTCCTGCTGTTGGTTGGTGCACAGTTCCCAGCAGGGCCTTGTGCTCCCCACAACAGAGCACCTTTGTCAGACATCTTTGAAGTGGCTTTTCACTCCCTGTGAGGTGTGCATGCTTCAGTGTGAGCTTGCTGGGCCATGTGGGTGGGGGATGTTGAGCTGTGACTACCACTCCCATCATGCTATTGCCTACACCCCCCTTCCCAGCATGCCCATACTTCCTTCCTTTTGACTCTGCTTCCCTGTGGGGTGTTGTGCCTGTGCTGACAGGATGGCTGACAGTGTTGTCCTGGCGTTTGTTTGGCTACAAGTCCCAAAAGTGTCCCTATGCTTCATACAGCATAACCCAGTGTGGTAGTTCTTTGTGGGATATTTAATTAGAGTGTGAGGCAATGCATTCTCCCAGGTGAGTTGTGTGGAGTTTGTGTTAAGGGGGTGTGTGAGAAAAGCTGCTGGTAACTATGGTCAGAGGTGTCAGTCCTCCTTCCCACCCAGCCAGATATCCCACCATGGAACGTGCTTCCATTGCAGGGAGTGCAAGTTGGCTTTCAGGATGTCAGTCAGTGGTGTCCTGCTGTTAGTTGGTGCACAGTTCCCAGCAGGGCCTTGTGCTCCCCACAGCAGTACCCAGTGTCAGCCATCTTGTCAGTTCTTTTCCACTCCCTGTGATGTGTGCATGGTTCAGAGTGGTGTTGATGGGCCAATTGTGAGGGTGGCCAATATCTGTGACTACAACTCCCATCATGCTATTGCCTACACTCACTTCACCAGCAAACACAGAATTCCTTCCTTTCAGTGAGCTTCCCTGTGAGGTGGTGTTCTAGTGGTGGCAAAATATCTGACTGTGTTTGTTGGTTATATTTGTGCCACTGCCTTGCTCTATTTGTTGTTAGGTTTGTACATGTCATGACACAGTTACATGTCACTATGAGATGGCATGTATTGTGTTTATATGACTAACATACACATCTTGGGATGATTATCTTTTGGTTGCTGTGGATTTGCTAAGGGTGCATGGTTTGACTATCCCCTTGACAGTGATCTGTGTGTATTGTCACACAATATTGTGTATATATTGGTTGTGTACTCACCAGGCTCTGGGATGTTTGATAGTCCATATGCGCTCACTGGTGGTTACTATGGCCCGCACCTTCTCCTCCCAGGGCCTGAGGTATAGTGGTTTGGCAGGAGGGCCACTGCCGGTGCGCTGACTCACGGAGTAATCCTTCTTGAGTAGGTCCTTGACCCTCCTGCGCACTTCATACCACCTGTTCTGGATGTCTTCCTTTGTGCGCAAACATGGTGATTGTGCGTTCACCCTGTCGACGATCCTCTCCAACATCTTGGTTTTCTGCGACATGGGGGTCTGTTGGACCAATGTACCAAACAACTGTGGCTCTACCCTGAGGATCTCATCTACCAGGACTTCCAATTCACTGTCTAGGAACTTTGGATTCTTCTTTGGGGGCATGGTGATGGGTGGTGGTGGGAATTGATGTGTGTGTGAGTGTGCAAGTGAGGGTGGGTGAGTGTAGGTTTTGCTGGGTGTATGTGAGGGTGCTATTTGTGAGGTGCTAATGGTGTGTGGCTTGTGTGATGGATGAGTTGTGAGTGTGGATGTGGTTGCTGTCTGATGGTGTTCTGTGCTGGCAGGTCAGTTGAATTTGCAAAGGATCATGGTAGGGATTAGTGGCCTTTATATAGGTGAAGTTGTGGGTGTGTCCTTGTTCCATGTTTTTTTCCCCCTGTATTTATTGACTTTGTCATTGCTTGTTTGGCCCTTTTTAAAAAAAAAAATTCCTTTGAGGTTTTTAGGCATGTAGGAGACGTTCTACTGACCGAGTAGGACGCTGCAGTTGGCTCGTGCGGGCTTCTCCGAGTCTTTCAAGCTGTGTTCCTGCTGAGTTTCATGTGCGGCATACGCGTCGTTCGCGGAGTATTGGGTTGCTTCGGCTGGGTTTTGTATGCGTGTCGGTCGTCCGGCTTGGGCTCCGTGCGACTCAGTCTGGTTTTCCATGCATTGCATCGTACTGCGCGGGTCGGAGTTCGTGGGTACGTTTCTGTCGGGTTCATTCCTGGTGCGTGTCGGTCGGTTCGATTCGCGTAGTTTCCCGGCCGGATAGCTTGTTTCAATGCGGTTCGGTCGTTCAGCTTGTGTTCCGTACGAGTTGGTCGTGATTCACATGCATTTCATCGTACTACGCGGATCGGGCAGCGCCGGTACGTGTCGGTCGGACAACATTCCCGTACCGAGTCGGTCGGTATGTTTTCCGGCCCGAATCGGAATCGGCCCCTTTATGTTCACACAGCGACCACCCATGTGAATTTTTTCACAGGGCAATCAGAATGGCAGCTCCCGCCAACATGTGCACACCACACCTAGTTAATGTTTTGGTTGGGGGATGGGAGGGGGGGAGTTGGGTAAGCTACAAGTTCATTGGGTTTGTCTTTGCTGCAACGGGAAAGGCAGAGTGGGAGGGGGGGCAGGGTGTTATTTTGAAAAACCTGGTCAGCATTAGAATAGCAGAGACTACCTGTCATAGTAGAGATGCACACATAAGATACTGGCAAGTCCATCATGAGCGTGACACTGAGTACGGATAACAGATCAAGACATACACGATCTCTGACATTTATGACATGGAATGTAAGAGGCCTCCATAATCCGCAGAAAATACGAAAGGTCCTCGCATATTTAGACCGCCACAAGGTAGATGTTGCCTGTCTCCAAGAAACACATCTAACCGACCTCACAGAAGGCAGAATAGGTATGAGGTGGGCATCCTATCGTTTGGCATCCTCTTACTCCACCTACGCTAGAGGAGTAATGCTCCTTATCAGGCGTGGTATCCTCTTCACATTGATTAGCTCCATTAAAGTTGACCAAGGGAGATATGTGATCGTTCACGGCAACTTCGGAGGCACTGCCTTAACTATCGTCACAACATATGGTCCAAATAATGATGACCCATCCTTTTTTGTGCAGATACTGGCAAAACTGCACACCCTACCATCCTTAGCTGTCCTCTGGGGAGGGGATTTTAACACATGCATAGATCCAGCTTCGGATAGGACTACTGGTAATGAAAGATATGGGAAGAAAGCGGCAAAGACGCTCAGGGACGGTATGGACGAATGTGCCCTTTTAGATGTATGGCGTTTGAGACACCCAGGTCGTAAAGAGGGCACTTGTATGTCAACAGCCCATAACACGTGGTCCAGAATAGACTATTGGCTGGCCACACAAGATATTTGCACATGGACAGCTTCTGTAGAACACATGCCCAAGATGCTGTCAGACCACGCACCTGTTCGACTGGTACTTGCCATCCCTACACACACCCCGCGACAGTTCACATGGCGTCTACAACAGGGTGCACTCCAAGACCAGGTTTTTCGCTCTGAACTACACCAGACAATAGTAGAGTACTTTGACCTCAATGCAGGATCTGTAAGTAGTGCAAAGACATTGTGGGAGGCCTTTAAGGTGACTATTAGGGGCCACTGTATTGGTAAACATGCGGGTATATTAAAAGACATTCAGCAGCAACTGTCCATGGTGGAAAGAGATATACAACACTTAGAGGCGGAATATGCGGCCACACAGGACCCTAAATTACTGGCAGATATCAGGATGAAGGTAGACACTTATCATGAATTCGCAAATGATGAGATAAAATACATTTCGCGTAGATACACTGCACGCAAGTATGGAGAGGGGGGCAGACCGGGGTGGACGCTCTCACACAGAATTCGACCTGCACACACGTCAACTTACATAACCCAGATCATAAACACGCAAGGCCAACCCACATATGACACCCCATCAATTCTAGATTGCTTCTCAGAGTTCTACACCCGCCTCTATTCCGCACAATCGACTGCTTCCCCACTGGAGATATGTCACTATTTAGAGGACATCGCCTTGGCATGGCTGTCAGATGAACATCGCGAATATTTTTGCCATCACATCACTGAAGATGAGATAAAAGAGGCGATTAATTCCCTCCCTACTAACAAAGCTCCGGGTATGGATGGGCTCCCTGGGGAGTTTTATAAAGAATTTAGAGACTTACTACTCCCACACCTGGCAGAAATGTACGAGGCAGCCTATGAAGATGGCATGTTACCAGCCTCCATGCGAGAGGCGTTACTGATAACACTTCCCAAACCAGACAAAGACCCAGTACGGTGTGAATCTTACCGCCCATTATCTTTAATAAACATAGACGCTAAAATATTAGCTAAAATTATTGCAACACGAATACAGCCACTACTACGCAATTTGATTCTGCCGGACCAAGCTGGCTTTATACCATTACGATCCACAATGTAAAATATACGGACCATATTTGCAATGTTCCATCACCTGAATCCCGATCTGCCAGCTGCCGCGGCCCTATTGGACTTTTGATTCAGTGGAATGGCCTTTCATGTTCACGGTGCTGCGTAGGATGGGGTTTCCGGAACCGTTTTTACGCTGGATCGCACTACTATACACAGAGCCCAGCGCGCGTATTAGAGTTTATGGTTACATGTCAGACCCGATCAGTATAAGCCGGGGAACGAGACAGGGATGCCCGCTATCGCTGCTTCTTTTCACAATACCGCTAGAACCGCTAGCATATAAAATACGGCAAAAACATGCAGCATCCGCACTACAGTTTCAGCTTCGTCCGGTCGCTATATCGCTATACGCTGACGACATGGTTCTCTATGCACCGTATCCAGATCTTAATTTAAACCCACTCATTAGAGAATATATCAGGTTCGAACACTACTCAGGTCTTAGTATTAACTGGGACAAATCAGTGGTAATACCACTTACACCAGCTACAACACGGCCTAATTTGGATTACCCATTACTATGGCAGACTGAACCGGTAAAATATCTAGGCATATGGATACACCGAAATGCAGAGGCGGTGATTAGAGAGAATTATGGTAGGGCAATGGCAAAACTGGAGGATCAGATAGATAGGTGGATCAAACTACCGATCTCATTAGCTGACAGGATCGCCATACAGAAGATGGTCGTATTGCCAAAATTTCTGTATTTATTTATGAACATACCGATCTGGCTCACACAAGCAGTCTTTGCACAACTGAGATCAGCCATGCTGAGGCTAACATGGGCAGGGAAGCAGGCAAGAGTGTGTTGGAAAGTTCTGACCAGACCCTATCATCAAGGTGGCTTTGGCGCACCAGACCTCCAATTATACCTTTACTGCGTGCAGGCACAGCATGCTCATTACTGGCTACACCCACATGACGTAATACACTAATGTAGCGGAGGAGGAACCTCTCACTACTTGAAGGGCCGAGAGAAACTTTGAAAGAGGAGTACACCCTCCCGTTATATAACACTGATCCACAATAAATACTCCCCTTATACCCTAACCGTGTAGTTCGGTTATTAGAATACAAACAGATACTGGTTGATTAATGGTGGAATGTCCTTAAATGAAGCTGATGATTATACACCACTCTAAAATGGCGAAGGAGGCAACTCCTTTTGTTTTATATTCCCTCACACACCCTAGTGCTGTCATGCTTCATCATCGGGACACCCCGACGCCTATAAGTCGGGGTGGGCTCAACCGTATTGTAGGGAGCTCTTAAAGAAATGTTTGGCCAGGGGTTAAAGATTAAAAATCCACTGGCAGATCCCGGTTTCCCTTTATTTTTGGATCTGTCAAGGATATTAAAATAAAGAAGAATAAGGTCATTGGGATATTATGGTCCTAAGACCCTAAAGCCAACATGTTTCAGTCCAATTCAAGCCCAAAATATGGTGCAGGACTTTCTTCAGGGCGATAACGTTGTCCCCCTGGAAGGGTAGTAATAAGGAAGTTCCCTATACTAATTTTAAAGCTGCTCCTTTGTTTGACACAATCTTGAAGATTTTTAGATCACTCAATCTGTAAAAAGACAAAGATAACGACAAAACAAACACCACACCATTGTTATAGGCATGTATACAGTATCTGAAATCACAAGTAGTGAAGATTGACGTCACCCTCTGTGCCAATTATGCCCGAGGGTGATAAAGCACAGCAACAAGCATGCTAATACAGTATGCGTAACGTATGCTCATTCGTAGGTCTATATCACACTCTAGAACGTGCGCATAATTGTGGTGTAGCGGCTGATAGTCGCATACTAACAATCTCTAAACCAATTTGCGTGCATTGATTGTTTGTGAAAAATTGTGAAAAAACATACACTCTCATTCATACCGCTGTTAAAATTGCCGTAAAAATACATACAGGACACATAAAATACCTTAATTATTTAATTTTCAGCATGGTAAATTCGCTGAGAATACTTTCACTATATTTACATCAACTAACCGGCATCACAAGCGGTTATTTCACACTAGTTATTGTTTGACAAGGGATTTAAATTGCTATATGAATAACTATAGTGTAACGCTGATGCGCGACAACACTATCATATGATTGTTTATACATTTGTATAACGAGGGAACTACTGTTCCCATAATTTGAAGGGCATACGTGTTGATGACGCACGCACAACGCGAGAATCATAAAGTTTATATGGTGGATTTGACATTTACTTCACGTGCCCTTGCTTTAGCGATTGGTTTGGGACTCTTTGTTACGCAAACAGTGTGAACACTAACATCACTGAGGTCCTATACCAAAATTTAGAATTTTTTAATAAATAAGTGTACAAGCATCGGGTTTTCCATATGAGTGTGCTGAAGTGGCTGCTTCAGTACCTTTACTCTGGGTATTTATAAACTACATTTCCCAGAGTCCATGGGGTGGTCAGGATAGAACCTGTTATGACCGCGGAAGTAGGCGCGGTAATCAGAGCGTTCTTTTAAGAAGCAGCGAGTGTAGGTTCCCGGTTGCCACAAGCCGCTGGGACCCACACCGAACAGGTCACACTACGGGGCAGGACCCTTGATGACGTGAGTAAAATGAATGAAAGAACGCCGGAAACAGGTATGAGTGCATGCATCTCCAACACGGAGGTCTCGTCTTCAGCATTTATTGACGCATGTTTTTTGGTTTTGTTTATTTCATTTCATCTCCTACCTTTAATCACATCATTTGGATAAATCTGACCGTGGACTTTTTCAATCCTTTTTCACGGCACCAGTGTCTGACTACAGGGCTACCCCATTTCTAAGGGAGGTCCCACGAGGAGTTTAACCTCTCCCTATATGGGGTAAGACTCGGTATTTTATGTGTCCTGTATGTATATTTACGGCAATTTTAACAGCGGTATGAATGAGAGTGTATGTTTTTTCACAATTTTTCACAAACAATCAATGCACGCAAATTGGTTTAGAGATTGTTAGTATGCGACTATCAGCCGCTACACCACAATTATGTGCACGTTCTAGAGTGTGATATAGACCTACGAATGAGCATACGTTACGCATACTGTATTAGCATGCTTGTTGCTGTGCTTTATCACCCTCGGGCATAATTGGCACAGAGGGTGATGTCAATCTTCACTACTTGTGATTTCAGATACTGTATACATGCCTATAACAATGGTGTGGTGTTTGTTTTGTTGTTATCTTTGTCTTTTTACAGATTGAGTGATCTAAAAATCTTCAAGATTGTGTCAAACAAAGGAGCAGCTTTCTGCCCTTTAATAAAATTAGTATAGGGAACTTCCTTATTACTACCCTTCCAGGGGGACAACGTTATCGCCCTGAAGAAAGTCCTGCACCATATTTTGGGCTTGAATTGGACTGAAACATGTTGGCTTTAGGGTCTTAGGACCATAATATCCCAATGACCTTATTCTTCTTTATTTTAATATCCTTGACAGATCCAAAAATAAAGGGAAACCGGGATCTGCCAGTGGATTTTTAATCTTTAACCCCTGGCCAAACATTTCTTTAAGAGCTCCCTACAATACGGTTGAGCCCACCCCGACTTATAGGCGTCGGGGTGTCCCGATGATGAAGCATGACAGCACTAGGGTGTGTGAGGGAATATAAAACAAAAGGAGTTGCCTCCTTCGCCATTTTAGAGTGGTGTATAATCATCAGCTTCATTTAAGGACATTCCACCATTAATCAACCAGTATCTGTTTGTATTCTAATAACCGAACTACACGGTTAGGGTATAAGGGGAGTATTTATTGTGGATCAGTACACCCACATGACCACATACCGCATATAGCAGTAGAGCATGATAGTGTGAAGCTGACCCCCCTGATCACTTTCATATCCGACCCGAGGAGGACTACCCCGAAAGATGTAATACACCCAGTACACTGCACATCGCGGGCATGGCACACGTTAGCAATGAGGGCACAGAAACTCCCAATATATGCTCTGGCGTTGCCCCTTTCTCACCACCCACAAATAACAGTAACAGAAGAAAAGAATATGCTAACCCTATTGAGGGAAATGGGGCTATGCACCATGGGCAACGTATTTCCGCATGGCCAATTTATATCACAGGATGCCCCGTCCCACAGTGTACACCGCACGCCATTAAAGATATTTGCATACTTGCGACTGCGAATGGCAGTAAGGGGATTATACTCCTCATTTCCAGACGAACCAATATCGTTTAACACACTACAGATCCTGTTGACAGCACCCACACGCCAGCGCTTAGTAACACGGTTATATGCCGCCACCCAAAGCGAACAGAGTCAACCCCCGAACAAGCCACTTCATAGGTGGGAGGAGGCAGTAGGAAGCCCTATCGCTAAAGAGGACTGGGATTACAGTTGTGCGCTGCTGAAGTTGCTCACACCGAATTGCAACCTGCGCATTATTCACTTCAAATTTATACATCAAATATATTACACACCGGGAAGCTGCACAAGTGCGGACTGAGACCAGAGGACAAGTGCCACAGATGTGGCACTTCGGGTGCAGATTTTCTGCACATGGCATGGTCATGCCCTCAGATCCAACCATACTGGCACGAAGTAACCAGCACTCTTACGCTCATGCTAGCAGAACGGATACCAAACAACCCTCTAGTATGCCTGCTGGGAATATACAAAATAAAAATAAAGCTGGCTAGAAGACGAAAGTTTCTGGCTGTGGCATTATTGCTGGCTAAACGCCGCATTGCCCTACGCTGGGGTAGTAAGCACCCACCAAGATATAAGGCCTGGATCACAGACATGACCTATTGCAAAGAGACGTTGGAGACATATGCAGAAGAGTTACCACAGGCCTCCAGACCTAGGGATTTCTGGGAACCCTTTGTACAGTATCTTAAGACTACCCAACCCAATGACTGAACATCCACACAGCACACTACTAGCTTTTTAAGCAGTAGGACTTCTCGAGAATAGCTGAGACTATGAGAATAATGGAGCAATGGCCGGGGCTAGGAGCTACGGAACAGTTAGTGCGCACTATGGTGATTGGGAGGCACGCAATAGTGATGCTGCTGATAATAACTATATGGAAATAATAATGTTTTATGGGCCATACATGTCAATGAATGTAAGATCCTGTACTATGAAGTTGTATGTTTCGATAGAATATGCATGCTGTCTAACTCTGTAATTTCTTTTTGCTGACCAGAATAAATAAAATAAAAAATAAAAAAATATATATATTATAACATTTAACATTTACTAGTTTAGACTGTATATAGATTACAAATTCAAACTTTTTGTATGTTTTTGGATGATAGTACTGTCCACAAAAATGTTGTCTGATATTTTTGTACTTACCATTATAAATATAGGGACATGATACTGTGGTAGACGAAATTGTTGACACAATATTTTTTACCACAACATTATTTACCACGATATTTTGCAATTGATCCGTGTACTGTATACACATCCAATCATTTGGGGGAATTGTGCTATTGCATATAATTGTATTTTTGTAGCTTCCAGATCAACAGGATGTTTTAACCAACATTGGGGCCGATTCCGATTCGGGCCGGAAAACATACCGACCGACTCGGTACGGGAATGTTGTCCGACCGACACGTACCGGCGCTGCCCGACCCACGTAGTACGATAAAATGCATGTGAATCACGACCGACTCGTACGGAACACAAGCCGAACGACCGAACCGCATTGAAACAATCTATCCAGCCGGGAAACTACGCGAATCGAACCGACCGACACGCACCAGGAATGAACCCGACCGAAACGTACCTGCGAACTCCGACCCGCGCAGTACGATGCAATGCGTGTAAAACCAGACCGAGTTGCACGGAGCCCAAGCCGTACGACCGACACGCATACAAAACCCAGCCGAAGCAACCCAATACTCCGCGACCGACGCGTACGCCGCACATGAAACCCAGCAGGAACACAGCTTGAAAGACTCGGAGAAGCCCGCACGAGCCAACTGCAGCGTCCTACTCGGTCAGAAGAACGTCTCCTACATGCCTAAAAAACTCAAAGGAAAAAATTCAAAAAAAAGGGCCAAACAAGCAATGACAAAGTCAATAAATACAGGGGGAAAAAAACATGGAACAAGGACACACCCAGAACTCCACCCATATAAAGGCCACAAATCCCTACCATGATCCTTTGCAAATTCAACTGACCTGCCAGCACAGAACACCATCAGACAGCAACCACAGACACACTCACAACTCATCCATCACACAAGCCACACACCATTAGCACCTCACAAATAGCACCCTCACATACACCCAGCAAAACCTACACTCACCCACCCTCACTTGCACACTCACACACACATCAATCCCCACCACTACCCATCACCATGCCCCCAAAGAAGAATCCAAAGTTCCTAGACAGTGAATTGGAAGTCCTGGTAGATGAGATCCTCAGGGTAGAGCCACAGTTGTTTGGTACATTGGTCCAACAGACCCCCATGTCGCAGAAAACCAAGATGTGGGAGAGGATCGTCAACAGGGTGAACGCACAATCACCATGTTTGCGCACAAAGGAAGACATCCAGAACAGGTGGTATGATGTGCGCAGGAGGGTCAAGGACCTACTCAAGAAGGATTACGCCTTGAGTAATCGCACCGGCAGTGGCCCTCCTGCCAAACCAGTATACCTCAGGCCCTGGGAGGAGAAGGTGCGGGCCATCCTACCACCAGTGAGCGTATATGGACTATCAAACATCCCAGAGCCTGGTGAGTACACAACCAATATACCCAATATTGTGTGACAATACACACACATCACTGTCAAGGGGATAGTCAAACCATGCACCCGTAGCAAATCCACAGCAACCAAAAGATAATCATCCCAAGATGTGTATGTTAGTCAGATAAACACAATACATGCCATCTCATAGTGATATGTAACTGTGTCATGACATGTACAAACCTAACAACAAATAGAGCAAGGCAGTGGCACAAATCTAACCAACAAACACAGTCAGATATTTTGCCACCACTAGAACACCACCTCACAGGGAAGCTCACTGAAAGGAAGGAATTCTGTGTATGCTGGTGAAGTGAGTGTAGGCAATAGCATGATGGGAGTTGTAGTCACAGATATTGGTCACCCTCACAATTGGCCCATCAACACCACTCTGAACCATGCTCACATCACAGGGAGTGGAAAAGAACTGACAAGATGGCTGACACTGGGTACTGCTGTGGGGAGCACAAGGCCCTGCTGGGAACTGTGCACCAACCAACAGCAGGACACCACTGACTGACATCCTGAAAGCCAACTTGCACTCCCTGCAATGGAAGCACGTTCCATGGTGGGATATCTGGCTGGGTGGGAAGGAGGACTGACAGCTCTGACCATAGTTACCAGCAGCTTTTCTCACACACCCCCTTAACACAAACTCCACACAACTCACCTGGGAGAATGCATTGCCTCACACTCTAATTAAATATCCCACAAAGAACTACCACACTGGGTTATGCTGTGTGAAGCATAGGGACACTTTTGGGACTTGTAGCCAAACAAACGCCAGGACAACACTGTCAGCCGTCCTGTCAGCACAGGCACACTAACCCAAAGGGAAGCAGAGTCAAAAGGAAGGAAGTATGGGCATGCTGGGAAGGGGGTGTAGGCAATAGCATGATGGGAGTGGTAGTCACAGCTCAACATCCCCCACCCACATGGCCCAGCAAGCTCACACTGAAGCATGCACACCTCACAGGGATTGAAAAGCCACTTCAAAGATGTCTGACACTGGCCTCAGCTGTGGGGAGCACAAGGCCCTGCTGGGAACTGTGCACCAACAAACAACAGGACCACACTGTCAGCCATCTTGCCATTGCTGTCACACTCACACACAGTGAAGTCCACTCAAAAGGAAGGAAGTATGTGCATGCTGGGAAGGGGGGTGTAGGCAATAGCATGATGGGAGTGGTAGTCACAGCTCAACATCCCCCACCCACATGGTCCAGCAAGCTCACACTGAAGTATGCACACCTCACAGGGATTGAAAAGCCGCTTCAAAGATGTCTGACACTGCCCTCAGCTGTGGGGAGCACAAGGCCCTGCTGGGAACTGTGCACCAACAAACAACAGGACCACACTGTCAGCCATCTTGCCATTGCTGTCACACTCACACACAGTGAAGTCCACTCAAAAGGAAGGAAGTATGGGCATGCTGGGAAGGGGGGTGTAGGCAATAGCATGATGGGAGTGGTAGTCACAGATATTGGTCACCCTCACAATTGGCCCATCAACACCACTCTGAACCATGCTCACATCACAGGGAGTGGAAAAGAACTGACAAGATGGCTGACACTGGGTACTGCTGTGGGGAGCACAAGGCCCTGCTGGGAACTGTGCAACAACCAACAGCAGGACACCACTGACTGACATCCTGAAAGCCAACTTGCACTCCCTGCAATGGAAGCACGTTCCATGGTGGGATATCTGGCTGGGTGGGAAGGAGGACTGACAGCTCTGACCATAGTTACCATCAGCTTTACTCACACACCCCCTTAACACAAACTCCACACAACTCACCTGGGAGAATGCAATGCCTCACACTCTAATTAAATATCCCACAAAGAACAACCACACTGCGTTATGCTGTGTGAAGCACAGGGACACTTTTGGGACTTGTAGCCAAACAAACACCAGGACAACACTGTCAGCCATCCTGTCAGCACAGGCACACTACCCCACAGGGAAGCAGAGTCAAAAGGAAGGAAGTATGGGCATGCTGGGAAGGGGGGTGTAGGCAATAGCATGATGGGAGTGGTAGTCACAGCTCAACGTCCCCCACCCACATGGCCCAGCAAGCTCACACTGAAGCATGCACACCTCACAGGGAGTGAAAAGCCACTTCTAAGATGTCTAACAATGGTGCTCTGTTTTGGGGAGCACAAGGCCCTGCTGGGAACTGTGCACCAACCAACAGCAGGACACCACTGACTGACATCCTGAGAGTCAACCTGCACCCACTGCAAGGGTGGCATGCTTGATAGTGGGATAACTGGGCTGGGGGGAGAAGGAGGTCCGGATGTCAACCAAATACCACCAATGCTGGTCATGCACACACCTCAACATCCACATTGAAATGCATCAGGTTGGCAGGACAATGAGCCACACCAATATCAACCTCTGACTGTGACAACTTAGGACAATGCAATGTACAGGGCCGCATCCAGAGGTACAGTCACAACTGTCATGTGTTTGAACCATTGATGCCTGCAGAAACATAACATACATTGTGTGTCTCTTCCAAAAAACGGTGATGATGGGGACACAGCAGCAGATGAGGAGGAGTCCCTGTCCCAGGCTCCGGGGCACCCTGAGCTCTCTGGTGTGGAACTGCCTCTGCCCTCATCGGATGGCGAAGACCAACCTGGCACCTCCGGTGTGAGTCATCATGCAGCACCAGCAGGACCACCATCTGCACCCCCTGCACCCATTCCTCCAACATCTGCCAACACACAGACCACCCCCGTCGACACGGACAGACCAAGGACACTGAATGACAATAGCACAGGGACCACAGCCCACTGTGAAGCAACAGACAGCAACCCCAGTACCAACCCCCAAGGGGGCCTAGGGTCACCTGTGCGTGCCACGGCAGCTCCCGCACGTGTGGCCAGGGGTGGTGGGAGGGGTGGTAGGCAGAGGTCGCTGTTTGCAGAGGGGTCTGGACTGCATGATGACCCACAACTGGCACGCATTGCTGATGCGTACCAGAATAGCACCGGAGAGGTCAGCCAGGTAGTGGGGATCCTCAAGGACATTCAACAGCAGCAGGCTGCCCATCATGCCCGCTTGGACTCCCACATGTCCCGTGTGGAGACACACATGTCCCGTGTGGAGACACACATGTCTGGCATGGAGTCCAAGTGGGACACATTGGAAGAACTGACAGCGGTGCAGAGGGACATATTGACATGCCTCCGCCAGATTAGCACCAACATGTCCACACCTACCTGTGTGCCCACAACATCTGGTGCCGCAACAGCTGCAACTGCCACAGGGAGGGAGGATGACTCTGGTGGAGAGTCCTCTGCACCGCAGCTGCCTGCATGTGAGGGTCCCCCCAGAAAGAAGAGGGGTCGTCCAAGGAAGGACAACTAAGAGGCCGATGGCCATGTACATCCCCCAGGAACCCAACACCTGTTCTGGAAATTCTCATTTGTGTGCAAACTGTTCACCCTGTCGAATGCAATCCAACTCTCCCACATGACATGAGGAGTTTAAGTTGGACTAATGTATCAGATGACTGTGGACTTTACTCAGGACATTTCTGCTACCAACACTTCCAACTCATCTGGGAACTTTGGATTCCAATACTGATGTACAGCACCCACCATCCTGTGCACTATCCTCACACATGTATGTAAATAAACTCACTAATACACCATACTTGCCTCTGTTGTGATTCCAACGTTGCTTTTGTCATGGAGATGATGATCTGCTAAATGACACTGTGCATGCTAACTGCCACAGCAAGTTCAACACCGTCATGTGAGTCATGGCGACGTGACACATATGAGGGAGACACACCACTAGGGCTACACAACACATAGACACCAGGGCCATCTGACTCATCGCCTACACTGATGTTGCCAGGAAATACAGTGGAATGCACAGACACCACACCTATTCAGAGTCTGTGTTAACTAGCCCACAGGTGCAGTAAGCAAATGTCAGTCAGATGTGTGACCACAGACAACGCACATCCCAAAGTGAAGCACAGGTTTATTACACATTTGTAACATGTTGCTTCCACTACAAATGTAAGGTAATCCCACATGGCAGTGGCCACACAGTCAACAAGTGTAGAAGAAATAAAGTCCAGGGGTGTGTGGCACATCACTTGTAGGGAAACGACTGCTTCCACCCTGAAAGCTGAATCATGGTGTCGGGGGATCCGAGTTGACCAAACAACTCTGAAAGTACCCTGTGAAGGACAGACATGACACACAGTCAAAAGCACTGAAGAACAGGACAGAACTGCAATACTCATGCCCAATACATGTCACAAGATACCTACACAAAACCAAGTTAGCATGTCAACACTGTTGGGGAGTACAGACTACCTGTAAGGACACATTGCTGCACGCATCCAGTCAAGTAGCACATGGCCACACTCAAACAGCAACAGAGCACCACCCACACATATCATGCAAACTCACATCATTGACATGACATCTCTGGATAGTCACATTCAGCTGAAGAAGTTGGTGATGAGCTGTGTGCGGACATCACCCTCATCATCATCATCATCACTGGCATCGTGGCCGAGGCCAGGATCCTCCACAGGTGGCGGATGTTGGTCATCGTCATCCAGGATGAGAGGCAACTCCTTCCGCACTGCCAGGTTGTGTAGCATGCAGCAGACGATGACAATCTTGCACACCTTTGCTGGGGCATATGGGAGGGCCCCTCCTGTCTTGTCTAGGCAGCGGAAGCGGCTCTTCAGGAGACCAAATGTCCGCTCGATCACTCTCCTGGTCCGACCATGTGCCTCATTGTAGCGCATCTGGGCTGGTGTCACAGGGTTCCTGAGGGGTGTCAGCAACCACGGCATGTTGGGGTATCCAGAGTCACATACATACAGACAATTGCACATTAGCTGAGTTGGAAAAGAGGGCGGAATACAACATTGCAGAACACACACAATGGTACAAAGTCAGTACACACCGACAAGCCAGGCACGCTGGTTCTGCATCTGTGACATCATCCTCGGGATGCGACTACTCCTCATCACGTAGGCATTGTGTGCCGAACCGGGGAAACGGGCACACACATGTGAGATGCTCATATCTGCAAGACATACCACCAGAGCATTGATCGAATGGTAATGTTTCCTGTTCCTGTATGCCTGCTCATGTGCCTGTGGTGGTACCAAAGCCACATGTGTCCCATCAATGGAGCCAATGACATGTGGCATCCTCCCCAGGGCATAGAAGTCACTCTTGACGTCAGTGAGTTGTTGACGTTTAGGGAAATAGATGTACTGGTTCAGGTATCTCAACATGCCTCCAAAACATCGCGTAGCACACGGCTGAACATGGTCTGTGACATCCCACCAGCAGACGCCACAGTGTGTTGAAAGGTACCGGTGGCAAAGAAGTGTAGGGCTGCCATCACCTTCACCTTGGGGGTCAGCGCTGTAGGGTATGGCCGGCCAGGTTGCAAATGTGGGGCCAACCGCACCGCCAATTCCTCAATCAGCGCCCTGTTGAAGCGGTACCGTCGGATGCAGTCACGTTCAACCATCGTTGCAAGGTCAGGGAATGGTCTATGGACAGCTGGTGCCCTGCAGTGCATATGTGAAGAAAGAAAGATTGTCAGTCACCCCACATACGTGCCATTGACCATACTCAATATCACATGATACATCATTACGAGACACAAGTACCTGATGTGTGTGCCGTTCTGTATGGACATATATGGCACCTACATGGCCAACATCTAACATCACAGTTCAACATGTGTTGACAACAAATTCCAGGTTGTGCTATGGGAAATCATTAGGCTGTGTCACAGTACCCATGTACTGCTGTCACGTTCCAAACACACACCACAGTGACATGTCAGGACAGATGTGCCACAGGCATCACAGCTCATTGACAGGTAGATTCCCAGGGACCCTGTATTGCCACATGGACACTGGCATGACATGGCGTATCATGTACACGTCAGCAAAACAATCATGACTCCCACAGGTAGTGGCCCCTGTTGCCTCTGCAGGACAGACATGGACGTCTGTGACACACACACGCACAACATCAAAGTCCATGCACAAACAACGTGGATGTGGAGACTGTCTCCCATTGTGCACATGGAATCAGAGACATCGGAAACACAACATGCACACAGACTGTGGAGGGCCATCACTATTGTGGCAATGGGTCACCCTGTGACGTACATACCTTCCCACATGGGACTCAGGGGGTATGTGACATGACATACACATACACAACCTGGAAATGTGACCATGCCACATGCTCTGAAATGAACAGTTGCACATCACAGTGGTCATGTGCACAACACACAAAGGATTCTGTCCCCATGAACACGTGCACAGCCTGGGAGTGGCTGCTCCCAAGTGCCACCCAAAAAACCACATGTTGACCCCCATACAGAGAAAAGGTAATGCAGCCTTACATGCCTTAGGATACAGTGTGGACAGGCTGTGGTGTTGTAGGTGTGCCCCTGAGTCCCTGGCAAGTAAATGTGGCTGGCATACATTCACCAGTGACAAGCATGGTGACATATGCGAGTGACTTGTACAGGGACGCGTCGTACAGCAATGGACCGTTCCGTGTGCACGCATTGGCCATTGCATATGATGTGAACGGATACGCGTTGTACAGCAATGGACCGATCGGTGCGCACGCATTGGACATTGCATATGATGTGGACGGATGCGTGTTGTTTTTCGAAATACGCGTTGTACAGCAATGGACCGATCAGTGCGCACGCATTGGCCATTGCATATGATGTGAGCGGATACGCGTTTACAGCAATGGACCGATCTGTGCGCACGCATTGGCCATTGCATATGATGTGAACGGATACGCGTTGTACAGCAATGGACCGATCGGTGTGCACGCATTGGACATTGCATATGATGTGAACGGATACGCGTTGTACAGCAATGGACCGATCGGTGCGCACGCATTGGACATTGCATATGATGTGAACGGATAGGCGTTGTACAGCAATGGACCGATCGGTGTGCACGCATTGGACATTGCATATGATATGGACGGATGCGTGTTGTTTTTCGAAATACGCGTTGTACAGCAATGGACCGATTGGTGCGCACGCATTGTCCATTGCATATGATGTGAGCGGATACGCGTTGTACAGAAATGGACAGATCGGTGCACACGCATTGGACATTGCATATGATGTGAACGGATACGCGTTGTACAGCAATGGACCGATCGGTACGCACGCATTGGACATTGCATATGATGTGAACGGATACGCGTTGTACAGCAATGGACCGATCGGTGCGCACGCATTGGACATTGCATATGATGTGGACGGATGCGTGTTGTTTTTCAAAAAACGCGTTGTACAGCAATGTACGGATCGGTGCGCACGCATTGGCTATGGCCTGACATGGTAACGGACGCGTTTTCGAAGCTTTAACGAGTCGGATGCAGTGAATTTAGTTGGCCACCTACAACAATGTTGCAAATTAATGGGTGTCATGAAGTTGAACTTTTGAAGGATGCTGTGGGCGTGTATAAGTGGTGCAATTCCATGGATTGGCCAGATTCAGAAGATGCAAACGACTTGGACCTATCACTTTGGACACATGGGATAGTATCTGCCTCTGCAGCACACATATAATGCTGGCTGTTCCCCTGAGAGCTCACTTGCCTGCACTACATGCTCCAGGACGACATCTGCCACTACCACTGCTGCTGTCTCTGCATCCTTTGGCTACTGCAATGGCACGTACTGTGGAGAGAGCCCCAGCCTTCAGCACTGAGGAGAACCAGGCCCTGCTGGACAGCCTCCTTCCACAGTACAGCAAGCTGTATGGGAAACCAGGGGAGCAGGTGAGTGTGCTGTCCACTGCCTTACTAATTGTGCATGTTGTCTGACTAGCAAGACGTACAGTGTGTACACCAGTGGCTAGCATGCTCACTGAGTAGTTGTCACCCCCAAAGTGTGTAGCCACATGCACTGAACAGGTATAGTGCAGTAACAGTGCATTCCAACAAGGTTTTACTTCCCAGGCAATGATACCATTTAGTAACTGCAGGCAGACTGTTCATAGCCATAGTTGCACTACCTGTGTAGATCATATGCCCCTGTGATTGAGACATGTATATCCAACTGTGTGATGCACGGAAATGTTGCATGTGTAGTAATGGCATTTGCACTTTGTCATCCTCACAGGTTGATGCCCACCAGAAGCAGGAGATCTGGCTGACCATCGTCCGGGCAGTACGATCTGTGGGGGTCTACAGGCTCAGGATCCGCAACTGCCAGAAGAGGTGGCAGGACCTTCGTGGCTGGACCCGGAGGATCGCAAGGGTCCAGCTGAAGCTGTCGCCTCCTCGCAGGAGGGGCAGACACCGGACCCTGACCCCCCACATGCTCCGGATCCTGGCGGTGGTCTTCCCTGACCTGGATGGGCAGCTGAAGGCCAGACAGCAGCAAGGAGGGGGTAAGTGCTAGCCTCAACTGTGTACTATGACTGACATGCTCTATGCACTCCTTTAGCCTGGTTCCACTTCCACAGTACAACTGTCATGTCGTCCTGGACTCATGTCCCTCACTTGTGTCATGCCCCCTCCTCATCTGATACACAGGTGTGGCCCTTACAGTCTGTGACTTAGGTCACTTGGGTACTGTGTACTTGCAGTTACCTGTGGTTCAAGTTGGGGACAGCATCAGTTACAGGAACTTTGTGGTGGGCTGCATGGGTGGTACAATTGCTCACATTGCCTGTGATCTGACATGTACTCTGGGTATGGCTTTAATATGTGTTCCAATTGCTGCTCTGACTCACCACATGTCTGGGGTTTGTGCCACACACCCATGCTGCTACAGAGACCAAGGTAGGGGCCTCAGAAGTATGTACATCATGTGTGTGACACATGCATAGCCACCTGCCTAGTGTTCAGGGTAATACCATGTTGCACATGGACCAGGACTGTAATGCCTACTCCGTACATCGAAGGCACTCTGTTCTCCCACTCCCGTGTGTCAGCATACATATTGGGCATTGTGAAGAGTGCACTCAGGTGTGTGCCTCTGTGTCACCGTGGTGTGGCCTTGCTATTTGGACTCCTGGAGTGTTTAACAATTTGGGGTGGCCAGCCATCTGAGTTATGACTATGGGATCTGCACATAGGTCAATGCATAGGTCTCTGATCCCTTGACTGTGCACAATGGTGTATGAAACATTGAGGTGCAGGCAGCTTTGGTTCATTCTCATCAGACGGTGAAGTGCTCATGTGTATGGATTTGTGTTTGCAGTCACTCAAATGTCTCATTTGATTGACGTGGGATCATCTCAGTCCTCATGATGTGGGTGGCCAGGGGTGCACATGTGCACCTGTCAGCTACAGGGCTTACATTTCTAAAACTCCCTGATTGTGACACAGTGCAGACTGGTGTTGTGTGTATGCACTGCCCCTGTGACAGGAGACAGTTTTGACTGACTTGCCAGACAGGCCTGTGCCATGACATTCCAATCGCAAAGGGTGATCCAGCAGTGATGTGATATGTCCTGCATGCACACCATTGTTGCATTGTCTATCAGGACATGAGGACATCATTGTGTCTGGTGATGGAAGCAAAACCCGCATATCAACAGAGACTTTGCCCATCACTTTTCCTGACACATGTACTGAGTCAGTGGCAGGAGATGGCATGTGTTTGGAGTGACACATTTCCATATATACTCTTGGATGTCCAAGAACTGTGTATGTGGTGCATGTGTGCACATATGATTAGTCGCATACAACAGGCAGCAGACAGATGGGTGAATGGACAGGTAGGATATGTGTGGCATGACTGACTGTCAGGCAGACAATGGGCTTCTTGAAATCAGTGTCAGCACTAATTGCAATGTCTAGCAAATGATGGCAGGGCTTGCTCTGTGATGTGCTGTACTTACTGTGGTGTGTGTGGTCAGTACAGGTGACTAATGTTGCGCTGTTTATCCTGATTGTTTGCAGATACATCCACGGCCACAGGAGGAGACAGCTCCACGGACCAAGAGGAGCGGCAGAGCCAGACTGGGTCCACTGCATGGGAGACCGAGGGACCCAGTGGCACGGAGGGTGAGGGGAGCCACACTGAGGATACCTCAGCTACGACCACCTCGGCTGGGGAAAACAGCATCTCCAGTGAGGACTCCCTTGTGGAGGCGGGTGTCAGCAGACCAGAGGCAACGTCAAGCAAGTCTGTCCCCGACACCACCACCATCTCCACCCTCCCATCTGCTCCCATCCCACATGTCCGTGGAGGCTCCCGTGGAGGGGAGCGTGTCTCCTTCATGCCAGGCACCGCACCCCCTGCCTCTGTCCCCCCTGCTGCCCTGAGTGTGGAGTCAGTGGACTTGCTGAAACAGATCCAAGGTGGGCAGACATCAATTCTGAGTGTCCTCCATGCACACACAGGTCTTTTGACACAACTGGTGTCATTCATGGAGGGCATGTCATCTGGCATGTCTGCCCTACATCGGACCAATCAGTCCATGGCCTCCTTACTGTCGGCAGCAGTGTCCCTCCTGCAACAGTCCCTCACCCCTCCTACCTCTGCCCCATCCACAATACCCAGCACCCTACCTGTCCCAAGCACACACACACCGGCACCGGCACGCACCAGCACAGACACAAGCAGCACACAGACACACACACCAAAATCCAGACACACACGCACGCACAGTCAGGGGACTGATACCTCACTCACAGGGGATGGGACCCAGACACACACACATGCATCCATGAGCACTGCGCAGTCCTCAGATACCTCTCCCTCCAAAAGCCCTTCCCTTGCCTCACCTGCAACCCCCCTCCCAGAAGCTCTTCCTCTGTGAGCTTGGCCTCTTCCCCACAGATACACCTGACACGAAGTCCAGGCGGAAGAGGCGACCACCACACACAGAGGGGAGTGCCCTCACACCCAGACACCCTCCCCCAGGCACAGGCAGACTGAGGACCCCATTCGAAAGTCCCCCGGACCAGGAAGGGCAAGACCCCACCACCACCACCACGCAGCTCCACCACACAGTCTCTCTCCTCCATCCCCCAGGCCACCACTGCACAGGTTCCACCGCAACACCCTGCCCCAGGTTCCCCCACACACCGATACCACATCCCCAAACTGCTTAGGCCCTCCCCTACCACTTGCTCTTCCACCCCCAAACCAGACGCTCTGCCTGTTTGTGCCACTGGTGTGGAGACCGGGTCCCCCCCTCTGTCCTGCCCACCTCATCTGCCCCTCCTTCCACTCCCTTGGAGTTATGCACTGCAGTGGAGTCCACAACCACCCCGTCTGACTCGGGCACTGCAGTGGGGACCCAGTCCACTCCATCTGACCGGCCCACTGCAGTGGTTGCAGCACCCACAACATCTGAGTTGTGCCCTACAGTGGTGCCGGCCCCCACTGAGTCAGACACCTCCACTGCAGTTGCCGGTGACACTCCTGCACCCACCACCCCTTCACTGCCTCCTTCTGGCATCCCCTGATCCTGTCCCTGCGGTGCCTGGCCTGCCCCTTGTATGCCCCTCCGAGGGGGATGTCCCCTGTCCGTAGCAGTGCAGGCAAGCAATGGGTGACAATTTGTCACGTATCACCCTGTTGGGACTGTGTATTTGGACTGGCCATTGGCCTTAGTTTCTTTTGGACTTCAAATTTTAATTTAACATTTGCTGAATAAAGCCTCTTTTTGTTTAATTGTGGTTTTTCTTTGGATGTACATGATGTAGATGAGTATCATCATGCATTTGCAGTTTTAATAGTGTTCAGATCAGGAAAATGAAGTGTTGCTGTGATGGACTCCATGTGGTCCATGGGATATGTGTCCTAATGTAGTCTGGATCTATAGCATCCTTTGCTGCAGTCTGAGGGTGTAATGTTCAGCATTTGACACATGGATGTACGTTTTGCATTTGTAAATTAACATCTTTGGCTTACACTGTTGCACATCTGGTGTGCTTACCACTGTTCAATCTTTCTATTTCCCTGACTGTGTGCCCATCTCCACTGGACATGCAGTTTAGCACATCAATGTTGAAGGACTCATCTGTGTATACAGTGCAACTTGCTTGACACGTGTTTAGGGTGTATGCAGATGACTGACGTGACACTCCCGTACCCAGGCTGATGTGAGCAGAGCCTTCAGTGTGTTGTAGTTGTTGACTCACTGACCGAGTGTTCTGCTGAGATGTTTGAGTCGTGCACAGACAAGGTTTGGCACAGCGGACCTTCCACAGGAGTGGAGTGCCCTCATGGCAGTGTGTAATCCCGTGACATTGGCTGGGCCCGTGTTGTGTGTTGTGTGAGCATGTCTGTGTGTGTTCCCTTCCCTTTTCCTACACAGGCTGTGTCCCTAGGGATGTTCCTGTTTGTGATGCTTGCTGAGTTGTCCTGTGTTCATCCAGCATCTTGGACCTGGTTTATCCGGGATGTGGGTGCATGGCAAACTAATGTTCATGAGGTTGTCATTTCTAGTTGTCTTTGTTGTCAGGGCTGGGGATGTGGGCAAACGCAGATGGGACACAGTCAGGATTCCCCTTGGCACTTGTGGGTTACACAAGTCATGTAATTTACAGTTTGTGGTAGCTTTCAGTGATTGTGACACATTGTGTGTGTGACTGCTGCCACTCCTCAGGGTAAGAGCTGCAATGTTGGAAGTTGTCTATGTGTGTTCTTTGTGTGTCACCTTGGCTTCTTCATTGGTGTGTGACTGTGGCCGGGATCCCATTGATTGGGGTGGATTTCACGTCATGCCCATGTACGGCGGACTGTGCAGTGTGTCAGACATTCACGAGTCTTGTTGACTGGCCATGTGGGATGGGTTTCACACCTTAGTTGCCACCACCCCCCCTGGGATTGTCATGGGTGCATGTGCAATGTCACCAGTCCATGTGAGCTTCACAGCTGCACATTGGTGGAGATCAAGGTGTGTGGTGTTGAGTGTGTGCAAATGTGAGTTGTTGCACGGCTAGACCCCTACCTCCATATTGGCCTTGGCTGACAGGCCGTGCTGATTGATTTGTGCTTGTGTAGGTGTGATGGTAGTTAGTTGCTCAGGACACATGGCTGTGGTTCACTGTGCGAACGACATCTACCTTTGTCATCACAGAGGGATTATCATGCAGGCTAGTGTCACCACAATGTGGATTCCCTGGGATTAGTGCTGTGGTGGGTCTGTCTCTTGCTGTGTTAGTTGCTGTTCCTACAAGCTTGTGTGACATGTGTAATTTGGGCTCCCTCTCATCTAACAATGCCTGATTGCCCACATAGGGAAATCCGATCCATGAGTTACTTTTGTGTGGCACTGTATACACATCTGTGTAATTGGGATTCAGGCCTCCTCATGTGTTGTGTGGTTGCCTGGGGACACTGGCACACCCCCCATCACCTGTTGTGTTTGATATGCAGTGTGAGGCTGCCTGTTTGTGTTTGTGCATCTCTTTAGTGTGCCATTGGCTGTATGTTGTTTGGTGGATTTCCCCTGCTGTCCCTGGGACTCCTAGGTCATCAGTCAGCACAATAATCATGGTGAATATGTGATGTTACAACGCGATCAAAATGATCGCGGTATGTAACATCGCAGTTTTTACAATGCAAGTCGTTACAACGACTTTCGCTGGAGGGCGCTGGACTTAGGAGTAGTAAGATTTACTATTCCAACACCAGTCTACGTACAGTAGGGAAGGTGTTGGAATAGTAAATCTTACTATTCCTTAGGTTATAGTGCCCTCCAGTGCAAGTCGATGTAACGCTTGCGTTGTAATGGCAGCTTTCTAAATGCATCGCGGTGTAATCACCGCGATGTAAAGGATGTTTCCCATCATGGTTTGTATGTCCCATTGCTGCCATGGTATGGTATTTGTTCACCTCACATCTACAGTCTCCACAGGATATCTACATTTGTGTGTCCATTGGTGCAGATATGTGTGTCTGCATTATGATGGTCACTTCTGTCATTGTGTAATTGATAAATGTTGACAATGTCAGCCCCCATGGGTGATGTTTTGCTGCACATGGCCAAAGGTATGTCTTATTTGCACTGCACTGTTTGCCTCACCCAATCTATGTTGCTATGGGACACAAGCACTACTTTGCCACTGATGTGTTTGTTGTTGTGTGACCAGGAATCATCCATGCTGTTTGGCAGTTGCAGCTTTTTCCATGACAACACTTACCTTTTGGTCACTGTGATGATGGGGCTTTAGACCCCATTGCCACAATGTTCAATTGGGCTTCAGCTATGGACCCCACACTTACATTTTGGTCACTGTGATGATGGGGGTTTAGACCCCATTGCCACAATGTTCAAAATGTGCTTCAGCTATGGACCCCACACTTACCTTTTGGTCACTGTGATGATGCGGCTTTAGACCCAATTGCCACAATGTTCAAAATGTGCTTCAGCTATGGACCCCACACTTACATTTTGGACACTGTGATGATGGGGGTTTAGACCCCATTGCCACAATGTTCAAAATGTGCTTCAGCTATGGACCCCACACTTACCTTTTGGTCACTGTGATGATGGGGCTTTAGACCCCATTGCCACAATGTTCAAAATGTGCTTCCAGCTATGGACCTCACACTTACATTTTGGACACTGTGATGATGGGGGTTTAGACCCCATTGCCACAATGTTCAAAATGTGCTTCAGCTATGGACCCCTACACTTACATTTTGGTCACTGTGATGATGGGGGTTTAGACCCCATTGCCAAAATGTTCAAAATGTGCTTCAGCTATGGACCTCACACTTACATTTTGGACACTGTGATGATGGGGTTTAGACCCCATTGCCACAATGTTCAAAATGTGCTTCAGCTATGGACCCCACACTTACCTTTTGGTCACTGTGATGATGGGGCTTTAGACCCCATTGCCACAATGTTCAAAATGTGCTTCAGCTATGGACCCCACACTTACATTTTGGACACTGTGATGATGGGGGTTTAGACCCCATTGCCACAATGTTCAAAATGTGCTTCAGCTATGGACCCCACACTTACATTTTGGTCACTGTGATGATGGGGTTTTAGACCCCATTGCCACAATGGTCATGGTCTGCTTGCATTGTGGAGGCCACACACATTTATGTGTGACACATGTGATAGGGGGTCTCATTGTATGTTCATTGTCATGTTCAGTGTTGTAGGCATTTGACACAGACTACACACGCTTGTCATGATGTTGGGGTGATGTATTTTTCTGACATTCCTTATGTTGGAGTATGATGGTTGTGTCATGCATTACCCGTCCTATGAGTGGGGATGGTAGTGGTGGTAGGCATCCAGGCCCCCTGAGTAGGGGTGGGGTTAGTGGTAGGCATCCATCCCCTATGAGTGGGGATGGTAGTAGTGACAGGCATCCAGGCCCCCTGAGTAGAGGTGGTGGTAGTGAAAGGCATCCATCCCCCTATGAGTGGGGATGGTAGTAGTGACAGGCATCCAGGCCCCCGTGTGTAGGGGTGGTGGTAGTGGTAGGCATCCATCCCCTTATGAGTGGGGATGGTAGTAGTGACAGGCATCCAGGCCGCCATGAGTAGGGGTGGTGGTAGTGGTAGGCATCCAGGCCCCCAGGAGTAGGGGTGGTGGTAGTGGTAGGCATCCATCCCCCTATGAGTGGGGATGGTAGTAGTGACAGGCATCTAGGCACACATGAGTTGGGGTGGTGGTAGTGGTAGGCATCCAGGCCCCCCTGAGTAGGGGTGGTGGTAGTGGTAGGCATCCAGGCCCCCATGAGTAGGGGTGGTGTTAGTGGTAGGCATCCATGTCCCTATGAGTGGGGATGGTAGTAGTGACAGGCATCCAGGACCCCGAGAGTAGGGGTGGTGGTAGTGGTAGGCATCCATCCCCCTATGAGTGGGGATGGTAGTAGTGACAGGCATCCAGGCCCACATGAGTAGGGGTGGTGGTAGTGGTAGGCATCCAGGCCCCCATGAGTAGGGGTGGTGGTAGTGGTAGGCATCCATCCCCCTATGAGTGGGGATGGTAGTAGTGACAGGCACCCAGGCCCCCATGAGTAGGGGTGGTGGTAGTGGTAGGCATCCAGGCCCCCATGAGTAGGGGTGGTGGTAGTGGTAGGCATCCATCCCCCTATGAGTGGGGATGGTAGTAGTGACAGGCATCCAGGCCCCCATGAGTAGGGGTGGTGGTAGTGGTAGGCATCCATCCCCTATGAGTGGCAATGGTAGTAGTGACAGGCATCCAGGCCCCCATGAGTAGGGGTGGTGGTAGTGGTAGGCATCCAGGCCCCCATGAGTAGGGGTGGTGGTAGTGGTAGGCATCCATCCCCCTATGAGTGGGGATGGTAGTAGTGACAGGCATCCAGGCACACATGAGTAGGGGTAGTGGTAGGCATCCAGGCCCCCCTGAGTAGGGGTGGTGGTAGTGGTAGGCATCCAGGCCCCCATGAGTAGGGGTGTTGTTAGTGGTAGGCATCCATCCCCCTATGAGTGGGGATGGTAGTAGTGGTAGGCATCCAGGCCCCCATGAGTAGGGGTGGTGGTAGTGGTAGGCATCCATCCCCCTATGAGTGGGGATGGTAGTAGTGACAGGCATCCATGCCCACATGAGTAGGGGTGGTGGTAGTGGTAGGCATCCAGGCCCCCATGAGTAGGGGTGGTGGTAGTGGTAGGCATCCATCCCCCCATGAGTGGGTATGGTAGTAGTGACAGGCATCCAGGCCCCCATGAGTAGGGGTCGTGGTAGTGGTAGGCACCCAGGCCCCCCTGAGTAGGGGTGGTGGTAGTGGTAGGCATCCATCCCCCTATGAGTGGGGATGGTAGTAGTGACAGGGCATCCAGGCCCCCATGAGTAGGGGTGGTGTTAGTGGTAGGGCATCCATCCCCCTATGAGTGGGGATGGTAGTAGTGACAGGCATCCAGGCCCCCATGAGTAGGGGTGGTGGTAGTGGTAGGCATCCATCCCCCTATGAGTGGGGATGGTAGTAGTGACAGGCATCCAGGCACACATGAGTAGGGGTGGTGGTAGTGGTAGGCATCCAGGCCCCCCTGAGTAGGGGTGGTGGTAGTGGTAGGCATCCAGGCCCCCATGAGTAGGGGTGGTGTTAGTGGTAGGCATCCATCCCCCTATGAGTGGGATGGTAGTAGTGGTAGGCATCCAGGCCCCCATGAGTAGGGGTGGTGGTAGTGATAGGCATCCATCCCCCTATGAGTGGGGATGGTAGTAGTGACAGGCATCCATGCCCACATGAGTAGGGGTGATGGTAGTGGTAGGCATCCAGGCCCCCATGAGTAGGGGTGGTGTTAGTGGTAGGCATCCATCCCCCTATGAGTGGGGATGGTAGTAGTGACAGGCCTCCATGCCCACATGAGATGGGGTGGTGGTAGTGGTAGGCATCCAGGCCCCCATGAGTAGGGGTGGTGGTAGTGGTAGGCATCCATCCCCCTATGAGTGGGGATGGTAGTAGTGGTAGGCATCCAGGCCCCCATGAGTAGGGGTGGTGGTAGTGGTAGGCATCCATCCCCCTATGATTGGGGATGGTAGTAGTGACAGGCATCCATGCCCACATGAGTAGGGGTGGTGGTAGTGGTAGGCATCCAGGCCCCCATGAGTAGGGGTGGTGGTAGTGGTAGGCATCCATCCCCCTATGAGTGGGGATGGTAGTAGTGGTAGGCATCCAGGCCCCCATGAGAAGGGGTGGTGGTAGTGGTAGGCATCTATCCCCCTATGAGTGGGGATGGTAGTAGTGACAGGCATCCATGCCTACATGAGTAGGGGTGGTGGTAGTGGTAGGCATCCAGGCCCCCATGAGTAGGGGTGGTGGTAGTGGTAGGCATCCATCCCCCTATGAGTGGGGATGGTAGTAGTGACAGGCATCCAGGCCCCCATGAGTAGGGGTGGTGGTAGTGGTAGGCATCCATCCCCCATGAGTGGGGATGGTAGTAGTGACAGGTATCCAGGCCCCCATGAGTAGGGGTGGTGGTAGTGGTAGGCATCCATCCCCCTATGAGTGGGGATGGTAGTAGTGACAGGCATCCAGGCACACATGAGTAGGGGTGGTGGTAGTGGTAGGCATCCAGGCCCCCCTGAGTAAGGGTGGTGGTAGTGGTAGGCATCCAGGCCCCCATGAGTAGGGGTGGTGTTAGTGGTAGGCATCCATCCCCCTATGAGTGGGGATGGTAGTAGTGGTAGGCATCCAGGCCCCCATGAGTAGGGGTGGTGGTAGTGGTAGGCATCCATCCCCTATGAGTGGGGATGGTAGTAGTGACAGGCATCCATGCCCACATGAGTAGGGGTGGTGGTAGTGGTAGGCATCCAGGCCCCCATGAGTAGGGGTGGTGGTAGTGGTAGGCATCCATCCCCCTATGAGTGGGGATGGTAGTAGTGACAGGCATCCAGGCCCCCATGAGTAGGGGTGGTGGTAGTGGTAGGCATCCAGGCCCCCATGAGTAGGGGTGGTGGTAGTGGTAGGCATCCATCCCCCTATGAGTGGGGATGGTAGTAGTGACAGGCATCCAGGCACACATGAGTAGGGGTGGTGGTAGTGGTAGGCATCCAGGCCCCCATGAGTAGGGGTGGTGTTAGTGGTAGGCATCCATCCCCCTATGAGTGGGGATGGTAGTAATGGTAGGCATCCAGGCCCCCATGAGTAGGGGTGGTGGTAGTGGTAGGCATCCATCCCCCTATGAGTGGGGATGGTAGTAGTGACAGGCATCCAGGCCCCCATGAGTAGGGGTGGTGTTAGTGGTAGGCATCCAGGCCCCCATGAGTAGGGGTGGTGTTAGTGGTAGGCATCCATCCCCCTATGAGTGGGGATGGTAGTATTGACAGGCATCCATGCCCCCATGAGTAGGGGTGGTGGTAGTGGTAGGCATCCATCCCCTATGAGTGTGGATGGTAGTAGTGACAGGCATCCAGGCCCGCATGAGTAGGGGTGGTGGTAGTGGTAGGCGTCCAGGCCCCCATGAGTAGGGGTGGTGTTAGTGGTAGGCATCCATCCCCCTATGAGTGGGGATGGTAGTAGTGACAGGCATCCAGGCCCCCCTGAGTAGGGGTGGTGGTAGTGATAGGCATCCAGGCCCCCCTGAGTAGGGGTGGTGGTAGTGGTAGGCATCCAGGCCCCCATGAGTAGGGGTGGTGATAGTGGTAGGCATCCATCCCCCTATGAGTGGGGATGGTAGTAGTGACAGGCATCCAGGCGCCCTGAGTAGGGGTGGTGGTAGTGGTAGGCATCCATCCCCCTATGGGTGTGTATGGCATTGGTGATAGCCATCCCGCCCCTATGGTTCTGCTGTTGCTAGTGTACGTCATTACTGCATCCCTATGTGTGTGTGACATATGTCGGGTACGTGTTGTTTGTTTGTGTTGTGGGTGTTTGACTTACCGTCTGCGCCGTACGCGTCTGTACCGGTCCCGGTAATAGATGTAGAGTATTGGTAGGACCTGCGCGATGGGATCTCATGGTTGGGTCGTCTCGCTCGGGTTTCTCGTGGCTTCGACCTCGCACTCGCCGCTGGCTTGTCTGGCCTCGCCGCCATGGATCGCCTTGTGGCGCCGAATCGAGCTATGTACAGCTCTCCCGGATGCTCTGACGCGCCGGACGTAGCGACGGTTTGGCGCGCTAGACGGAAGGCGACTGCGACTAGTCCGGCCGGAAGGTGCTGTTTATTTGCTTCCGCGGCGACTCGATCCGGCGTTTCCGGATCCGGCCCGGGCGGGGAACAGGAGCTGGAATGGGTAAGTACGGCTCGCTCGGAATCTGTGCTGTTATGCGCATCGTACTTGCTCGTTCGGATGACTGTTCGAATCGGTCGGGAAACACGCATTCGGCTTGGTTTTTTTCCGGACGAATAGTGTTAGGTGCGCTTCTGGCCGAGATCGGAATCGACCCCATTGTGTCAAGAAACTTTCCTAAAAATCCAGCATAAGACAACCTGGTGTATTCCAACTGCAACAATTTGTTGGTATTGCTGGTAGCTACCAGAATCTAAAGGCGTAAGAGACACAAAACCCGAGTGTGTGTAGGAATAGCACCACTGTGTTGTGTAGGCCTGTTTAGTAGAGAGTCAAATTACTAATTCAAGTAAAAATGACCCCTTTGGTAAACCTGTACCTAGCATAAACCTCCTCATCTGTTTGTCAAAATAGAGTCACCCTCTGATGAAAAATGCTTTCTCTCCCATGACTCCTTCTCTGTTAAGCTCCAAGAATTCACATCCTCCTCTCTACAACATAGGGCCATATTCTCAAGAATGGCGATAACATTATCGCCGCTTTAGCGGCAGGAAACTGCCGCTAAAGCAGCGATAAGGGGCTTTATCGCCGCTTTAGCGGCAGTTTCCTGCCGCTAAAGCGGCGATAATGTTATCGCCGTACTTGAGGATATGGCCCTTAGAGCGCAGCCATTGTGAAAGATTGCAATGCATTTTAGGCCACCTTTCTTGCTTTGCACCTGGTTAACGCCTGCATCCAATTGATGATATTGTACACGTTCAAAATTCAGTGTTTTGGCAAACTTCCTATTCGTGAATGTTTTGTACCTCAGTATAGCGATTCTCTATTTGGTAAATTTAGCAATTTGGTTTTTTATATCACCTGCTTAGCTTAAGGTTCCAATCCAACAAAGTGCCTTATTTGATCTGGCCTTTAAAAGCACAGGGATACTCCGGGGAGTGTGAGCAGTTGCGCTTAAGAAGACAATATTACATAGCAAAGGAATCGCGAAATCTTCGTTGCGGTCTGCTATTTTAAGAAATGCGCCATTAGCGATTCTTTGTAAATCAAAAACAACCTATTTAGTGATTGCTAACCATTTTGTGACTGGTTAGCGACTAGCTATTTTTCTATACATCAGTTCCTTGGTTTCCAAATGTATTAAATGGCGCTTTGAAGTTTTAGCCATTTTTGCTGCACAGCTTTCCGGTCTTTTACTCTGGACTCGGCTTCAAAAAATGATTCTTGATTTCAAGAAGTGGCTGTTTTGTAGATCCCACTTGTTGATGGTCTTTCTTCCTCTGTAAATGACTGAGTACAATTTGAAGAATTTTTACCTTCCTTCTTTTATCTCTATTGATTTGAATTTGAGCATAAATCTCTGCCCATAGCTACATTTATTTGTTTATGTAATCTGTTGATCAAAATTAGTATTCTTCCTCGATTTTTATACCTGTTTGAAGTTATACCTTTTTTTCTCCCGCTTGCGTACTTTTGCAAGGTGGAATCTTTATGGTCACAATCTGTCTGGCGATATAGAAAACCTCCTTCATTGTTTTGGGCACAGTTTCTTACTTCAGTCAACCGAATTATTGAGCCTCATTTGTCAACAGAATCACACAGATCATCTGTATCAGTTTCATATTATAGCCATTATATAGATTATAACCAGATCTCTCACCATCTACAGGTTTCTAGGAGCCTGTGTATTTCATAAGCACAAGGTTCAAGACTTGTGCTGTATTTGCTAGAATATGGCAAAACCTTGCACATAGATCTAAGATTCCACTCACTCCTACATATACATCTTTGTGGCACAATACAAATCTAGCTAACTGGTTGCATAAGGCATACTTGGCTAATTGGGTCTACACTCCTGTAGCGCGAGTAGGGCAACTATGTGAAGGGGGCACCCTTCTCACCTTTGAACAGATGAGATAAATGCACAGTTAGTTCTGCTCCTCATACCAGAGTTCAACCCCAACTTTCTATTTGTAAATAAGCTGCAAGCTTGATCTTTCTGAGACAAGCTTTTCCAGTAAAATTGATTAGTAAGTTTAGGATTCCTTAAGGAGATGAGTATTTGCCTTGAATGGGTAAGCAAGAGGAACTATTTACAACATAATATATTTTAGACTACTTACCTTTCTAGAAAACATGTCTGAACACTGTGCAGCGAAAACATTGTTGACATTATTAAGGAGTATTAGGAAAGGACATTAAACAGTAATTCCTCTGATCTGATATCTTTCTCTTGCCCAAGTTTTCATTCAAACGCTTAAGTTATAGTGGCTTTGGGGTAAGTTGGGGCATGGGTATCAGACACTAGGCTTTGCTTCACAAGAAAACCAGATGCAGAACAAGTATATTCGAATGGCCGGCTTAACCAGTATTGTTGTAGCACTTCCCAGGTTAAAAGCCTTCCATCCAATCAGATGTTTAAATTCTAAGAAAAGTTGTGTCTGACAAAAGTCTTAGCCCATACATTTCTTGCTATTACTTGTTTTGAAATAGCCCAGACATTGTTGATTAATCAGAGTAGCCATGGTCTGCCACTTATTTCCATAGTAATGTTTTCTAAACTAAAGCAGTTCCTCAATTACCATGACTCCTGATGTCCTTTCCTCTCAGTATGGTCTAGTTAATTCTACCCAACCTCTAAGCAACTGAAGTGAAATAAAAGATGCATTCCACCTCCTCTACTGAAACCTTTAAGCAGAAATGCAGCATTCTTCTCCATACATGTATCATGTTCAGCACCACCTTGTGGGCTGATGTGAGGAGTCTGGTCACTCCCCGCACATTCCCTGGGCCATGTGGGCCATGTGGGCCATGGGACGTAACATTCGGCAAACAATTAGTAGGTGCTTACATGCAGTAGTTTGTGAAATTAATTACAGATGTGCCAATTTTACTATTGAATTTCCATAAAAGCTATTCTGTTGTGCTGGAAAATAATTACTGAATTTGCAGGATGCAAAAACTGGTATTTGTAGGTGTTGCTTGAATATGAAACACCTTGAAAAGACAAGAAGCGTTTGGAAAAACAGGAACAGTTCATGTAATTAAACATTGTGGCAGGGAGATCAGTTACAGGCATAGGGAGTCATAAATTATTGTCTAATGGAAATACATATGGGTCTCGACCTTGCGTGGACACAATGTGGCCAGTGGGTAATGTGTCCAGATGTCCGGCATGGGGAGTGGGTCATCACTGCATGTGCTGTGTTCTGATTGGCTATATGTTCCTAACGTATGTGGCATCTGACTTTATGGTGTTTTAAGAGCGCGCGTACCCCTCTGGCCATGTGCGATTTATTGGGGTCAATCTCCCTTCACCATTGTAGTTTCGCTGCGCCTATCTGTGGGATTGATCTAAGGTTTCCTGTCCTTGTGTTTGTCTGCTGGCTACGTGCCACTCCACCTGTGACCTGTCAATCAATAACCTTGGGCCTAGGTCTCAGTGCTGGCCTGACTACATACTTGCTGGTAGGGGTTGATGTGGATTTCACGGCGGGCAAATTCGTTAATAAAGACACAATCTCGTTCCCATAAATTAATGAACCGGTTTTCATATCAGCATCGATTTTTTCCATATTAACATAGGTCTGCAAATTCAAACCAGCCAAATGGATTACAATTTTGGGTTCCACCACGCTACAGGCACTCAGTCAATACATCGATTCTAGTAGATCAAGGGTCACCACATCAAGGACCACTACAATGAACAATAAGAATATATATTACACAGTGATGGACACCACCGTATACTTATAGTTAGGTTGGTATTTCCATAAAAAAAGCATTTTTTTTATTTTACAAATAAGTTGGTACCGTTTGATGAATCGTCACAAAACCTTCCAAAAAGATAGTCCACCTACTTCAACTCCTTCATGGTAAGTTTTGTGCTCATCCATCAAGCGGGGCCAAAAGATAGGAGGCTCCCAGAAGTCTGATTTCCCATGTTAATTCCCATAGGAAACTTTGCTATCCAACGCAGAAAAGACAGCTAAACGGAATTACACCAAATTTGGCAAAAATTTCGCATTTTCCTCAGCTTGCTTTTTGTGATTTGGAGTAGTTTAGCTGTTTTCCAGAAATTAGCGTTTAAAGAGGGGCTCTGGTTTAGCATGAAGGTGTTTAAAAGTTAGGTATAATCTTGAACTGTTGGCATCTAGATATGCTCTGATTGGCCAACTTAAGTAGGACTAGTCAATCCTGATTGGCTGGCCACAACATGACCAATATGTGGTCGCAGCCATTACAGGACTTAGGAACATAGTGAAAATGAATTATAAGGTGATGGCATTCTCACCCCAAGGGGCTTGTGAGGAGGGGAGCGGGGTCAAATGGACCCTCCCTTGAATGGCAGGCCACAAAATGAACACCATGTTGTGACAGCCACTACTGGACTCATGGGCATGGTGCTCACTGAAATGCATAGTAGTGAACCCTAGGTTTAGAGGGTCACAAAATGGAGGCCATATAAGGTTTGGCAACAAATATTAGTCACAATATAAATTATTTGTTGGTGCTGTTATACTCATTTTAGGAATTCTGGTGAGTTCTCGAGATGATTTTACTCTGTAGAAAAGGCTGACCATGTGCTAGGATTTGATGATTCATGTTTGAGGGAAAACATTTTTTTCTCATGATTTTATGGAAGGTGCTCCAGAAGCTAAAATAAAAGCTAATTTTCTGTAAATTCACAATATCTGTGAGAATAAAGTCTGATATTCTGAGTAGAATATGTACTTCCAAACAGTAGCAGCAACCTGTCAGTTGATTTCTAGTGTTCTACTGTAGCTTCACCACAGTGTTCTAATGAACAACTAATGAATAACTGGAGCACTAACATTCGATATTTATGACAGAAGTGCTGTACACCTGAATTCCATCTTTATGGAATCAAAGCAGTAAAACTCTTTCCTATAGAGGATAATGCAGTAAATGAACGGTTTCTTCTTGTCATAGAGAGTATGATTAGCACTATAGAAAGCTAAAATGAGGACACATTTTCTGTGAGTTCTCACAGATCTTCCACACCCATTTCAGTAAAACAGTCTAACATGTAGAGTGAAATATCCATCCATCACCAGCAATAGTCTGTCAGTTAACTCCCTGTTGATCAACTATGTTGTCAGCACGCAGTTTGAATGAACAACTATAGACTGCTAACATTTTTTATTCAAGACAGAAGTGAGGTACCCCTTAACACCATTTTGCAGGAACAGGAGCTCTAAATTTAAAGCAGTTCCTCAGGAGCAGGCTGAAGTAATTGAGCACTAAGATGTTACTGCAGAGATGAAACCAGTGAGTAAGAAATGTGATGGGAGGTATGGGTTTTTAATAATTTGAAGCATAATGTACTTTAAATGGACTAAAAATAGTCAAAGAGAGAGGCGTGTCCATTAGTACAGCACCCACTTTCCATGTGTTTACTCACCCTACAAATTTTCGCAGTCCCTTAGTATCTTCCTACTTTTAGAATAGTAACATTTTTGTATTTTTACCACATGGTGCATGTCACACAGTGCACCCAGTGTGGTAGCCGTCCCACGGCGGCGGCATGACTGCTGGCTGTAATCCTCAGCCAAAGCATGCCGCCACCGCGGCCCCACCAGCCCAGCTGCAAGATCATAATTGGGCGGGCGGGAATGCCGATGGCTTGGCGGTCTGCCTGGGACCGCAGTGGTAGTGGTCCTACAGGAAGACCACCAAAGTCATAATAAGGCCCTTAGACTTAGTGCCTAGGCTCCAGCAAGGCCCTACATCCGACCCTCAGTAGGCATCAAATCTCTAATGCATACAATTTGTAGCCATACGTCGGACAAGTTTAACACAGGGCTTGCCCTGTAGCCAGACTCTGCACACACCTCTCTACAAGCAGTCAACACACACTATGCACAGACTTTGAACATACATAGTCACTTTCCATAAAAACCTGTCAGCATGTAGCTATAGCTAACAACAATCAGTTAAATGTGAGCATTCTAGAATATTCAATTGTGTCTTTTGGAAATAATCATACTAATTTGGTATTGCCCTCTTCGTTGGTTTCTTCCTGTTGATCTCTGTGGTTGGCCTGTACAACCTCTGGCTTTTAACCTCTGTCAAGTGCTTATTGACAGGTCGTTAATCTTGACAGAATCCAGGCTGTCCATAACTTATGTAGTACAACTCTAGTGTTGGAGCAAAGTTTTTGCCAGAAACTCAGTGTTGTCAGGAAAGCCACCAGTGACAGAATAACTTTGTATCTCTCCGCTCACAATCTACTACACTTCATCGAAACTGTTTTGTTCCTATCAGGCATTCCCGGACAGCAACTTCAAAACAATTAGTCCACATTACAGGAACTCCATTTAGTTATTGTGGCACAGGTTACTTAGTGGGTTTTGAGGCCTGCACTCGTTCATTTCTACCTCAGACTCATAGGAAATGTACTACAGACCACAGACCTGTTTGATTCAATGCAAAATATACATGTCAAAAACATATTTCTCAACAATGACTGGTTTGCTCCACACAACACCAGCATCTTCGTGCTCAGCTAAAGAAATCTAATAATATATATTAGGAAATTCCCAAAAAGACGCTTAAATCACGTTTTACACACCGGTAACTACTGTAATAATTTAACTGTATTATTGTATTAATATGTATTCCAAAATATAAAGACATTTGTAAATAATCAACTTACTTCGGATTTCAGGTTCAGTTTCATGTGTGCTACAGAAACACATGGCTTCTCTTTCAGAAAATTTGCAGATGTGCCTGGAGACTCGAATAGCTTGGCTGAGCCTTTTCCCTATTTTCAGTGACATGAGTTTCGAGGGTATTTATTAGGAGTGTGCGAAATTTGCGTAATCTACCTTTGCTTAACTATGCAAAATTTCTGAAAAATTGCACAAGAGTTCAGGAAAATCACACAAAATTACGTATAATTATGCAAAAGGCATTTAATGTTATATTTTAGCCATAAATTTGTTCTTGCATTCATTTTAGATACAAGGATGAATTTTGCACAAAAAAATAAGGCAAAACTCACAAGTGCCACAAGCACTGCCACTCGCATTCCAGTTGTTGCCATTGTTCCTGTACGCTCACACTAATTTTTATGCTGCAAATGGCACATAATTACACAATGTAGTGTAATAGCTGAATTCACATAAGGAAAAGTTTGCCCATGCCTTGTATCTAGGAAGTTAGCTGTACGGTGTAATCCAGCCATGGGTTCTAAAATCAGGGCGATTTCTTTAAACCAGGGGCCTCCAACCTTTTCTGTAATAAGAGCTACTTATGTTCAATGAGAACCATCATGAACTCCTAATATTATTTGTGTTGTAATAGTGACCACATCAGATAAGATTGTATTAGGGGCTATCATAAGCATGTTTATTACCAGCAGTGATCACCTCAGTGCATCAGGCATGAATGCCAGTAGTAATGTGAAAAATGCTTTAAAAATATGAAATGCCTCTACCTGGATAATACATAACAGCCATAACTGCAATGCTTGGTACCACGTTAATAATATTAGTAATAATTCCTCACACCACATGATTTATCACTCTAATATCAGCTTTAAACATATTTTAGAAATTCATCCATTTATCTCCGGACATCAGGTTATGAGTTCTGAAAAAACACAAATTTTTGTCTCGAATACACACTTTTCAAATTTGATAATCATATATTAATTCAAACAAGCAAAAGCTTTTAATTTAGCAGGCTGTGCTGCACACAGGAAAGCTACTTTCAAATAAGTGGTGAGCTACCAGTAGCTCATGAGCTACTCGTTAGAGAAGCCTACTTCAAAGAGCAGCATAAAGAGGAGATAGGATTGTAGTTGAAAGTCCAATTAGACAGTCTGTCCTCATTTTTAATATACTCTTGAGAAGGTGCAACCAAATACCTTAGGTAGCCTCAGAACACTAAGGGGCCGATTCCGATCTCGGTCGGAAGCTCTCCGAACGGGATCCAGCCGGAAAAAGTACGAGCCGTACTCGTTTTTCCGACCGACTCGTACAGCTGTCCGACCGAGCGAGTCACGATGCGAATGTACGCGTGTGTTCCGACCGAACCGCTTCCGGATCCGAACCGCTCCGACCGACTCGTACGGAAACGAATCGCACCACGCAATGGAGACGTAATCCGACCGAGCGAGTACGATGGACGCGTTAGACAGCCGGATCGAGTCGGAGCGTCCGGCTCGAAAAGCTCCCGGAGCCGGACTTGGGGGTCCGTGCCGGACCCCCTTCACCCGTAGCCGTACGAGTCGAACACAGGGGGACCCAAGGGTCCCCCTAAACATGCATGTACGGTGCGAGTTGCACCGACGCGTACACACTGTAGGGGGCGCACTTGTTTGCGACATACCCATTCAGTAACTGTGAGCCCATGTACGCGTCGTACGACCGGCTCCCATTGACTTCAATGGGAGTCCGACCGAATCGAGTCCGGCAGCATGCGGCCGCATCGTACTCGCTCGGTCGGACTGCAGGAGTCCGGCTCGGTCAGAAATCTCTCCGGATCCGGCTCGGTCGGAGAGTTTTCCGACCCAGATCGGAATCGGCCCCTAAGCTGTGTGGTTGCATAGATGTAGTGTCTTGCAAGTTAACAATGACTGAACCCTTTTGGCTCCTGATGAACTCTGTAGAGCTATGACGCAATGAATAGAGTGTATTGCAGTGTAGGCTGCTTTACAATATAAGTTTGCAGTTACACGCAGACAAATCAAGACGTGTATTACTAAGCTCCTTGTGTGGCGCAGTCATTGGCTGGTCCACCGGCTGGGAAGACGCTACAAATGGCAATGAGATAGGGAATAAGAAACTCAAAGATTGACAGTGCTCTCTCAGAGAGTTTGCTGTGGTCCAAGCAAACTGCTCGTGTGTGCCATGTGTGCCATCGTCGAAGTACAGAATCGATGCTGAATGCATGTGGAGTCAAAGCACAGTTCCAGCCACGGTGAAGCAGTTGAAAACAAAACATTTGCAGAGAATCTACACAGCGTTGGTCGAGAACCAGAGATCAACCTAGTGTCAACAAGTACAAAGTGACAACCAAGTGCAAGATAACGCTGGGATTATAAGTGCTGTAAGGCAGAGATCAACCAGGTGTAAGCAAGTACATAGAGATGTCAGAAGCATAGTGGACAAGATGCAAGAAACAGTTGTCTGCTTACCTGAAGTAATTAAAGAGAGTCTTCATTTCACAACACCGGGCACAGCAGCCCAGGGAGAAGTGCCTTGGGTTTTGCCTACGGAGCTGTCCATACCTGAAGAGGTGAGCCACCAAAGCTGCTTAGTGGTGCTTAGAACAACTCCACAGGTCTTTAAAGAGTGAAAGTCAGTGAGGAGTCCAGAATATTGGCAGGTTGCTGTTCTGCTGGAGACCAAGAAGAACATCACGTTTCCAGTTATCATCAAGGATGATCCAGAGGCCAGTATGTAACAGGGTCTCAGAAAGGATGAGCTAGAAGCAGTGGCCGAAAGACCGCTATGCCCCAACTCACTAAGTTCCACATTGGTCTACAATGCTGCCGCCTTCTTGAAACCACCATAATCATTCAATATCGCCAAAAGCAAAATATTGGCAATTGATGGACTACGTGGTTAGAGATATTGAAGATTTCATTGATGCACTTGAAGTGACTGATAACAAAAAGATGATCAAATACCTAAAAAATCTTGCTGGTGATGGGGTAAGGGAAATCATAATGAAAATGCCACGAACTGAAGAAGAAATCAGATACCGTCAGATTAAAGAAAACTTGAGTCTCAAGTTCAATCCAATTCCAAATGTTGAATATGAAAGATATATTTTCAGTTGAAAGTGACAAAAAGTTGGCGAAACAATCGATGAATTTGTAGAGAGACTTGACACACTCATCAAACACTGTAAGTTCAATTGATTTAATGATGAAGCGGTCATACGTCTCAGGATCATTGATGGATGCTTGTCCGATTCATTCAGATGATAAATGCTGACAGAAACTCTTCGTCTGGAGCAAGTGTTAATGGCTGCCAGAGCTGAAGAGCGTGCCGATTGACAATCTGCAGACATGGAGGCTGACGGTGCAACAAATGAAATCAGTAATGAGTGTAAAAAGCAAGCCAAAGTAAAGGACTGAAAGACACAAGGTGATGTCCACATATAAAAAGAAGTTATGTTTTAGATGTTGATTTTCGTTTCACACGGTGACAAATGTCCTACCATTGGACAGATATGTAAGGGATGTTGGAAGGAGAACCATTTTGTGACAGTGAGCAAAGCTAGGGGAAAAACAAGTGTGTCATGGCACGAAAACAAAATGGCCACCAAAACGTTCCAGAAGCAATGTTTGACGTGCATCCACAAGACCCAGCGGAGATGTCAGGTATGAAAACTCTACACTGAATGAAGTTGATTGTTATCTAAATCATTGTCAAACAGTTCATCCATCTAAGTGTCAAGTGAAAGTGAAAGTGGAGAAGACCATTGTGCCATTTTCAGAAAAGCGTGCGCAAGTCGAACTGGCCGCATGTGAAGAAAAATGTCAGTCAAAGTAAAGTCGACAAGCCAAAGCTCCAAAGTTATTCAAATATTGTCCAAAAATTTCCCTGAACGTAAATTGTTGTTCGATACCTTTCATCATTGATAGTGGTGCGTTGAGAAACATTATGCCTTGGGAGAAATATAATGAATTGTATCCCTTACCACAACTTATGCTGTTGAAAACCAAAGTGTATACATGGGCTGCATCAACACCCTTAAAAAGTCAAGGTTCATTTGTAGCGATGATGAAACACAAGAAAACGAAGGTGCACGTACCCATCAATTTGCTTCAAGGGACAGCATCAAGTGCTGTCTACTCAGCTTCAGCACAGCTGCTGCTACAGGACTGATTTCCGTGAACTACAGCATGAATGCTCACCATGAAATAGTAAGTCAGTTCCATTCATTGTTTCATGGTTTGGGAAAGCTTAAGCGTATGAAAGTAAAGTTGCATATTAATAAGGACATAGGCAAATTGCTTTACATTTACAAGATGCTGTTGAAAAATAACTTGAATCGTTACTGATCCAGCGTAGGCTGTATAAATATTTAAGTCTAGCTTTCAATTAACTTGTTACTTATTTATCCCTCTAACTGCACTGGGCCCCTTACAGCTGGATAGATTTCAGCATTTCCCTCACCAGAGAGGCGAATGGTCCTCTGATGGATTTTTCACCGATGATAGGAGGGGTGGGAATTAGGATGTCCAAAACACAATGTTAGCCACCCAATGAGGACCACTAAATGGTGACTAACTCACAAGTTTGAGATAAAGTTCAAATATACTACGCTCAGGACCATACTGAAAAAATAAAGTATTACAATGGGGAGACCCAATCTCCTAAAGAAATTAAGTCTAACTAGAATGATACAAACTAGAGGCTCTGCAACTGAAACACAGAATAGAAGAAGCAGAACTTGAGATTCTAAAAAGATTTGCCGATTCTCCCTACAACAACTTTAGATTAAAAGAGTAATTCAATACAATTTCGAATAAAGATTATCAGGACACCATAACAGACTCAGGCAATTTAGATAGTTAGTTATTGTATTAATGTTCCAAACTTGATATAGATAAGCAATTTCTTAAGCTTTTTAATCAAGAATGCTAAAGCATGTAGTGCAAGACTACACATTTCATAAGAGGTTCAAATCTAAAGATGATGGTTTAAAACAAACATCAGCTGCAAAGTTACAGACTTCTACCACCATTAAAGGCAGAAGGATAGTTCAGTCCTTTTAAATAACATCTAAAAATTTAAAGCAAAGGGGTAAAGAAATCAATTTTAATGTCCTCTAAGGGTGAGTCCCTGAGCATTGCCATAAAGGAAATATGAAGCAAAAATCAATGAGTTCGGCAAACAAGGATTCTAGGTCAACTGCACGATTGCAGCAGCATCAGCAAAAAGGCAGTCCAAGATAGAAAATTAAAGTATGATTATAAAATCATAGGAAAAGAGTTCCGTCCTCTTCCAAGGAAAGGAAAGAATTATAGCGTTGAGTGGATGTGTGTCCCTAAAAAATGAAAATTGTGTTGCGTTGCCAAAGAGGTAGAAAGGTATAGCATTGTCCCTCTTTTATAGTCTTTATGGCACCTTAATGACGTGGTGTCACTCCACTAATCAGTCCATCAAATTATTAATTTAGTTACTCCTGCATTATTTTCCAAGCACTTCATGTGAACTACTTGACTTTCCGGGCCTTACGGGTTTGCCAACTGTAAGAAATATAGAATGTAGCAGTCTGTGTCATCGGTTTGGAGTTGACTTCCCACCGAGCCATCTCACATTGAATTTGCAAGAATGTCCTTTGTATGTAGAATGAAATATGCACAGAAAAAATAATGCAACACTTGCAGGAATGCTAATTAATTATTTTGCTTGCTAAGGGAAAATTGCAACTCAAGAAAGAACACATTTAAAGCTTAAAATGCTTACATCAGCTTTAAATGAATTAAAATTAATTGAAATCAAATATAATGCATCAAATCATCACTCAATAAAAAAGAAGAAGAAATGTTTCACCAATGTATTACTACACAAAATGGATTAGCTTTAGCTATGGCCTACTGACACAAATTTACCAACCATACATGTAAACTATTCTTAAAAAACACTTTACTAAAATCGTTTCTAAAGTTTTATAATCTTTAAGGTCTCTACTATCACCTTTAAATTTCCTAACTACTTTCATTGCATAATTGCACCACAATCTAATTATAATGCACTTGCAATGATAAGTAATAAAACTGTTAGGCCTCATCATTAGATTTATTATTTTCCATCAGTACGTGAATAGAAAAACATCATTCCATGAGTAATCTTGTTATGAAAATCTATTAATAAGCGTTATAACTATTTAGAAATTTATTTTCTCCTTTTCTAACTCTTTCAAGCATACTTTTACGGTGCTTTTACTTGATTTGTCTCTATTACTGTATCACTTTGTTTATTTTGTGCAATGTGCACGTTCAGGTTTTTATGCTTAAAATTGGTAAAGTGTCATGTAATGTGGTTCTGAAAATATTTCGCTTCATCATTACTTAAGCATGGTATCATTGAGCGTTCTACTGGTCCAACGCCATCGATTGCTCCCATAGTGGTAGTGCCCAATCAATCAATAAAGTCTTTATTCAATCTCTTTAGCACAGATCAAAAAAGCACAAATTCATCACAAACTCATTAAATATACAGTACAAGCGATATTATAAATCAAATAAAAACAATCAAAATCTTAATAAACTTTAGTTATCAATTAAACCACGGGACGCCTCATTTAAATGCATTAATTTGGTAATTACAGTAATTAATTAAATTCTCACACCGCCGTGGACCTTTCTCTTTCTCATACAGGCCCATAAGAATGTGGCTACAGAGAAACAAACAAAAGGGTCAGGAAGAGACTTTAAAAAGTACAGTGCCACCCTACATTGGGAAAAATTATGACGCCTTAGAATTGGGAGAATAAAAGCGTCTCTTCCCGACTGGTAAAACTTGCAGAACAGTACAAGGTGTAGGTCTGACTGGGACGAATGTTTGTCGCATGGGCACGGAATCAAATCTGAGTGTTTAAATTTCATCTCTGGGAACCCTAGCATCAAAGGAATAAGGTTCAAGCGAAAACACAGTAGAATGCATCTATGCTGTGTGATCGTAATACTAGATAGAAACGAAAATCCCTCCCCTAGTCTTGGGGGGATGAGGTCATATGCAGGGGACGCTTTTTGTTGCCGATTCTTTTCCCTACAGGCAAAATTAGCCCACTGCATGAAAGCCTCAATTATTTTCTGTTTGGAGACCCTCCTCCATGATGCTGGTTCCCAAAATAATTCTCCCAGTCCGATTGCTCTCAGTTCTGCCTCTACATATCTGAGCCAGCCGATCTTGTTATAACGTTCCAATTTCAGGCAAACTCCAATTATGCACTGTGTTAAGTTGACAGTGGCCCTGCGCCAAATGGAGAGCCATAATAAAATTTGCGCCAATCTAATAGAGTCTGCTATATAGGGCAACCTTAGTTCTAGATGTAAAATGTAGTTGGAGAAGGACTGGAGAAGCGATACCCTAGACTTAAAAAAGCTATCTTCTGTTACTTGAAGTTGGTCGATCTGGGCCATCCCCCAGACTCCCACCCCGTAGGTTGCCGCTGCCTTTGTGTTTGCATGATATATGTTTTTGATAGTGTCCGGGGGACTGGCACCTAGCTGCTTAACGAAGCCCTTGATAGCTTGGAGACTTTTTTCCATGCCTAGAGCTCAAGCCCCCACCAAGTTTGCCCAAGAGGGTTTTTTGTCAAATAAGTCTCCCATGTATGGAAAGGATTCTACTACCTCAATTTTCTTTGAGCCAAGGTGAAAAAGAGGGGATTTTGTGCCTTTGCCTGCTCCTGCTATAATAATGAAGGATTTTGATTCATTCACCCTTAGGTCTAGTGAGGCCATGAATGAAGCATATGATGTTATTAGACTTTGCAGAGCTATCCCTGTCCTGGCAATTAGGACTGCATCGTCAGCGAACGCCAACATAGGAAGGGGGGTGTTGTCAAATATGGGCACGTCCAGAGGTGAGCCAGTCAGGGCCGCCTCCACCCAGTTTGTGTAGATGGAAAAGGGAAACGGGCGAGGACGCATCCCTGTCTGACTCCTCTCTCGATCTTAAAAGAACGTGTACATTCCCCGTTTATGCCATACCAGACACAGGCAGTAGCATTGGGGTATAGCTGATGGATGAAGTGAATTATCAGCGGGTCAATCCCCATCCCCTCCATCATAGGCCACAGCTTTTGATGGACACACAGTCAAAGGCCGCTGACAGGTCCAAAAAGGCCATGTAGATCTTCCCGTCTTTGACTTTAGTGTATTTGTCAATGCAAAGTGAGAGGTTGAGGCATTGATCGACTGTCCCCTTCCCCCTCTGGAAACCATATTGTGCCTACATCAGAATGTTATGTTCATGGCCCCAATCCTCCAATCTGGCTTGTAAAAGCCGCCCCATGAGCTTGGCCATGGTATCCAGTAGGGAGATGGGTCTATAGTTCTTTGGGCTGCCCCTATCCCCTTTCTTGTAGATCGGAACTATTACACTATGCTTCCAGGATGGTGGAGGGCCCTCCATTGCTATACTGTTAAAGGCGTTGGTTAGTAGGGGGGCCCATAGGTCATAATTTTCCTGGAAGAGGTCAATCGGCACCCCGTCAGGACCCGGTGCCTTCCCTGGGACACAGGCCGCCAACCCTCTTGTGACATCACCAAGTGAGAATTTTAAGGCACCTTGAGGTGGATGGGTTACTTCAGTGGGCGGAGAAACAGGAGAGGTGTTTAAACCATAGATGCTTTCAAAGTATCCCACCCATGCGTCCTCACTTACATGTACATCCAAGGATGGATCTTTAAAAAAGGGTGTGTTTATGACTTTCCAAAACTTCTTGCTGCTGCCTGAGCTATCTGCTTGCTGAAGGTCATCCCAGGCTTTCTCCCTGATATCCTTCTCTCTTTTATTTCTGGTGGACTTGTAGTCTCTATGTAGCAATCTTATCTTTACTGGATCGCTAGGGTGGGATTTTAGGGCATTAACAAGGGCTCTTCTAGCTATCGAGCATGGAGAATCGAACCATCCTCTAGCTGTTGGGCCATTTGCCCACTCGGGCGGGTTAGTGCCGCTTTTAATTTCACTATGAGGGCTCTGAACTGGGAAACTAATAGGGCTGGGGAAGACTCCTCAGACAGTCAGGATAAGATATCATCCCTAGTTTGTGCTATAATTACAGTTGCCAGATTCTGCTTCTCAACCTGCACCCACTTTAGTTGGTACCCATTTTTCCTGGTTAGCGATATGTTTGCTACAGCCTGTTGGTGTTTTTTCAACTTATGCGGGATGCTTAGGTGGTTAAGTAGGATTGCATGGTCACTGTAACGTAAAAATGGTGTCTATGTGGGAGACTTTACCCCTTATTACGGAGGAAACTAAAATGAAGTCAATCGTAGACTCATAATTGATCCGCCTGAATGTTTGCCCTATGTTTCCTGACTTTGTGTTATTTATTATTCCCATGTTCCTTGAGTATAGGAGTCTGTTGAGACTGTCACCGTAATCGTTATGGGTGAAATGGAGACGGGGGTTACCCTGGTGATCTTCGAGCCCACACACCGTAACCTCTTTGTACTTGCAGAGGTGAGCGTTAAAATCCCCCACCCAGATGATGTTTAGTGGGCCCTTTTTTGTGAGAGAATTAATCTTAACTAGCTCACTGTTTAATTCATCTACCACTGGCTTCTTGTTTCCCCCAATTACATTATTATAGAAAGTAATTAAAAGCCAGGGTCTATCATTTGTAACCTCCAATAGAGGCAAGTGAAAATGTTTGTTCGGAGAGCCAACCATCCTTACTTGTAGGGGGAAGGTGTTGGAGATTAAAGTTAATAATCCCCCTTCACTCTGCCTGACACTGAGTGAACTGCAATTGTATGAAAGGAGCGGTACCCCGAAACAAAAACGGGCTCCATGGCCCAAGTTTCCTGAAAGCAGATGATTTCCAGGGAATGCCAAAGTTTGTGCCACTGATCATTGCCTAGCTTTGAAGTGGTTCCTGCTATTCCAGGATGCTAGACTGATCTTACTTGTGTCAGCTATACTCCGAGGTAGAGGGGTCAAAGAACTCCCCTGTATTACAGGGAATTTTAATTTTATTTTGAAGGTTTTATATAGCGTGAACAAGACCCTTGCGGGTATCAGAGCGCTTTACAAGGTCAATATCGAAGATACATATGCATATAGTAAATAACATATAGTTCCATACAAATCAAGAATAGTATAATCACGATAACCCTGGCTCAAGTGAATTTAGCCATGAGAAGGGATTTAACTTCTTTTTTGAAAGATGCAGTAGAGTGAGTCAGTCTAGTTTCTGGGGGCAAAGCATTCCAGATCCAGGGCGCCATCCCCGAGAAAGCTCGATTGTATGTTTTCTTCTTGATGAATCTTTATTGTTTCAGTAAAAGGTTATTGGCACTTCTGGACGCTCTGTTGCCACATGAAGGCACCAGTTTTTGTGCCAGATAGCTGGGAGTATTGTGATGAATGGCTTTATGCGTCATGCATGCGATTTTTAGTTGAATTCTGGCTTCGAAAGGTAGCCAGTTAAGGGATCTTAAGTCCGGGGATATGTGAGCATTTCTTTTGGAGCCAGTAATAAGTCTAGCTGCTGCATTGATTGACGCTCTTAAAGGGGCCAAAGAGGATCTGGGAAGGCCGCAGAGAGAGACACTCCCATATTCCACTCTTGGGATAACCAGAGCTTGTACTGCCAGTTTGAAGTCCTTTTCAGGCAGGAAAGGTTTTAGTTTTCGCAATGTGTTCATCTGAAAGTTTGCTCCTTTTGTTGCGGTGCTGATGTGTTTCTGCATGTTTAGATTTCTGGCCAGAGTTACTCCCAGTGATTTCGCTGAGTCGACGATAAGAGGTTGGCAGTTGAGTGCTGTTAGGTGTTTGAGCCAATCTTGGATTATGGGTACTTGGGAGGGAGGAGCGATTAGGAGGAATTCGGTTTTGAGGGTATTCAGTTTTAGATGGTTTTTGGCCAGCCAGGTCTGAGTTTTTCCTAGAGTTGTGTTGAGAGATTTGATGTCTTCTAGTGAATGGATCTTTAAGTATAGTTGTGTATCATCTGCGTACATATTATACTGTACGTTTGAGGAGTTGAGAATTTCGGTGAGTGGTTCCATGATTACATTGAAATGTGTCAGAGAGAGGGATGATCCTTGTGGGACTCCTAAGGTGACTGGGACGGGTTCAGACAGGGAATGATTAACCTTGAATCATTGTGATCTGTTTTGGAGGAACGAGGTGAACCAGTTTAGAACAGATCCGGATAATCCCATTCTGTGTTTCAGAAGGTCTAGCAGGTTGTTGTGTTTGACGGTGTCAAATGCCGAAGAGAGATCGAGCAAGATAAGGAAGCAGGCTTTGTTTTGGTCTAGGATTTGTAGTGCATCGTCTATTATGTGGGTCATAGCTGATTCAGTACTGTGACCTGCACGGAAGCCGGATTGGTATTGGTTGAGCAGGTTGAAATGGTCTATGTGTTTTCCAAGCTGAAGATGTACACATTTTTCCTGGAGTTTGGCCAGGGTAAGGATGTTGGATATTGGTCTGTAATTATTTAAGTTTGCGGGGTCAACCGTTGGCTTCTTTAGGATGGGGGATACCTGCCCGGATTTAAGGATTTCAGGGATGGTTCCTTGAAGGAGAGAGGTATTTATAATCTTGGTCCAAAGAGGCAGTAGCAGTGGGATGAAGTCTTTTATGCAATTTGCGGGAAGAGGGTCAGTGAAGTGGTTGGCGGGATTCAAAGCCATGAGTATTTTGAGTATAGCTTCTTCGCTGTAAGTATTGAAGGAGAACCAAGATGCATTATTTTTTAGGTCGAACTTTGGTGAGCTCCGGTGTGGGATTCCTGGAAGGGATGATGAAGAGTCAATGTGTGTGTCAGTGTGTATAGATAAATTGTTGAGTAGGTCCTTCTTTATGTTTTCGGTCTTCAGAGTGAAGAAGGAGGCAAACGCTTTGCAGTTGGGAGGTGAACCTGTGTTACCTTGGCGGGGGTGCATCCTTAGATTGTGTTTTGATTAGCTCGAAAAGTTTTTGGGGACGATTCTTGGCCTGGTCCAATTGATAACTGAAAAGGTCTGCTTGAGATCGTCTAATCTTTCTGTAGTAGGCATTTCATTTCATTCTTAGCAGCTTGAGGTGGTTGGCGGATGGTGTAGATCTCCATCTACGTTCAATTAGTCTTAAGGATCGTCTGTCCTCATTGAGTCTTCCATCGTACCAGGGTTTTGAATCTTTGATAGAGTCTCTCTTCAGTTGTAGGGGGGCGACCTCGTCTAATACCATGTTCATGGAGTTGAAGTAGTGGTTGGTGAGATCTTGAACATCGGATAGCCCTACTGGGGGAAGAACGATGTTGGAGCTGGAGGTTGTGATTCGGTTAGTATCGATATTTTTCAGATCCCTCTTCCATATTTTAGATCATGTGAGTTGCGCAGAATTAAGTTTCACTGTTTCGTTGATGAAGAAGGTGATGATATGATGGTCGGACCAATCACATGGACGGATCGTATCGAGCTGAATGGAATCTGCATTAGAAATGACTAAGTCAAGGATTGATCCTTTATCATGTGTGGAGCTGTTACAAATTTGGGTGAGTTCGAGGTCCGCGAGGAAGGTTTTGAGACTATTGACCGCTGAATCATTAGGGTCATAAGGGAATAGTCTGTCCAGTAATTTTATACTTCCAATAGGAGGATGGGTGGCTGGGGTTAGTCAGTCGCAGCTTTCCAGATCTGAGAGGGGAGCCAATCTATTGTACAACCCCCGCCCCATGATGCTGCTAGAGCCCTCCGCGTGTCTCATTAACTGGCCTGGTCTTTGCCTAGCCCTCTGACCCGTATCGAGTCTTGGGCCTTGCATGTAGAAGTGTTCCAGTGATAAGGGTATAATCTGGGTGCTCCTCTGAGACATTCTGTGGCAATTACTTAGAAGTGAATTACACACATATGCGTTGTTAAACTTTATCACCACACAGTCTCCGGCAATAGATTTGGTGGAGTTAGCCAACCATCCCACTCTCCTGGCCATAATGCTTTTATTAGACAGTGAGTAGTTCCTCATTCCTGTATCCATTAGGTGGTGTGAAAGCCAGTGCTAACATTTATCCATTAACTGCATAGTAGATTCAGACTGAGTTCCCCGCAGTGGAGGGACATTTGCCAAGACCAATACTAGAGGGGAGGCTGCTGGTGGGAGATGAAGGACTTGTTGCGAATGATTTTCTGTAACCGCCATGAGTCTATCTTGGCTTTCATTTGTCTGTACATCAGATCTTATGTCCCCCTGGGCTCAAGGTACCTGGTGTGCTGAGCCTGTTGTGCCCAGTGGTGGTAAAGTTAAACCCTCAGAAATTGCATTAGGGCGGGTGGTAGCTATGTGAAACATCCCTCCGGGCAGTATGGCAGAGGCAAAGTTTAGTGGACACACCGAGGGTAGTGCCATCAAGCCCTGGTCGCCGCAAGCATGAGGTAGAGTTTTGTCCATGGTTAAGGATGCGGCCTCCACACACGGGGGAACTGGGGGGCAGTTGATCAGTGCATTCTGGGCCTCCAGGCCGGCTATTCGCTCTCCAATATCTGTCAATTTAGTTCGAATTGGATCCAACAAAGAGTACATCAATTTACTTACTCCTGCCCAAAGCACATAGTCAAGTATTATAGTTGGAGATGCGGTAGTAGCAATGGGAGATGCTGGAGGCTCCCTAGGGATCTTGGGGTTTCCGCCCTTGGGTTTAGGGGCTCGGGTTGGTTTGGATGGCTTGGGCTTTGGCTTCGGGATTCCGCCACCCCTACGTCGCTTAGCTGGGGGGTCGTTAGATAAATTAGTGTGGGGGGAGTGCTCAGTCCCCCTGCTAGCTGAGGCGGATGGACCTGGTGTAGCCGGCAGAGTTTCCAGCTGGATACGTGGAGGGTTGGGAGATGTTGTCAGTTGTAAGAGCTGAGTGTGAGGGACCTCCTCTGGGGCGCTCTCAGTGGGTGACCTCAATGGGAGGAGAAGGGGTTCCAAAGATAAGCACCTCTGCATGAGTTCTATTTCGTGGGCGAGGACGCTCGTCGCTCTGGACAGGAACGCGTCGAGCGTTGCTACATTTCCTCCACCCGCTTTCTCCATGTGTCCTTTCCTCTTCACCATCGTAACATACAAGGAGTAAAAACACAGTACCTTGGTTCAGATGCTGGGAGTTAGAGTGGGGAAAAGTGCTACGCAAACAAATGATGGACGGAATGCTGAATAAATCATACATTCACCCCCAGAAACCGGTCCTAGGATGTTTGTTTCCAGTCTAGGGAGGACTTGGCCTGGCAGGTCGGGGTGGACTGTTCCCATTGGGTGCAGGGTCAAGACTGATTTGCATATGGCTGGGTCCAAACTGGAATGGCATGGTGAGAAAAAAACGATGGATTTAGGCCCAGATCTCTGTACTGGGGTGAATGTATGACATTGTTTTGCATTCTGTCCATCAATTGTTCTTTTTGCGGGAGTTAGAGTGGGGGCCCAGCCCAGCCTCCTCCGGGCTCTGACGGGCGTGGACGGGCCCACCCTTGGGCCGGGCTTTGCCCGGGCATGTTCCCGCATGCGTCCCGCGCCGTAGGACCCCTGGCGCGCTTTATGCGTGCTACAGTGCTGCGGGACTCCTGGTGCGCTTTTGTGCGCGGCATCGGCGGCTGGCGGCACAAGGGCTGCTGGGACTCGTTGTCCCCCAAGGATGATGCGGTGCTCCCAGCAGGAGTAGTGGGGCTGGTGAGGCTGCGGCTACAGCGCCGTGGGACTCCTGGCACGCTTTTGTGCACGGAGTCGGCAGCTGGCAGCACAAGGGCTGCTGGGACTCCGAGTCCCCCAAGGATGATGCGGTGCTCCCAGCGGGAGTAGTGAGGCTGGTGAGGCTGCAGCTACAGCGCTGCGGGACTCCTGGCCTGCTTTTGTGCACGGCATCGGCGGCTGGCGGCACAAGGGCTGCTGAGACTCCGAGTCCCCCAAGGATGATGCGGCGCTCCCAGCGGGAGTAGTGAGGCTTGGTGAGGCTGCGCCTACAGTGCTGCGGGACTCCTGGTGCGCTTTTGTGCGCGGCATCGGCAGCTGGCGGCATAAGGGCTGCTGGGACTCCAAGTCCCCAAAGGATGATGCGGTGCTCCCAGCAGGAGGAGTGAGGCTGGTGAGGCTGTGGTAGTGGTAGTGCCCAAAAAGGATAGTAAAGGAGCAGTAGGCATATGCACTGACATGAGTCCGACAAAGAAGGCCATTGAATGAGAACCACATCCAGGTCCACACATTGCTGACATGATAACGCAACTAAATGGTGCACAGGTCTTCGCTCCCCTTGATTTAAATAAAGGTTGTCATCAGTTGGAACTCGAAGAAGATTGCAGGTACATTACAACCTTTTCTACACGTCAGTCTGTTTCGATACAATAGACTACATTTTGGTGTGTAATCTGCTACAGAACTGTTTCAAGACGGCATTCAGCTTATCATACAGCATGTCATGAATGCGTTCAATTACAGCGATGACATATTGGTTTTCAGAGCTATGCGAAAAGAACATGAGAAAGCTCTTACACAAGTATGTTGTTTACTTCCAAAAGGCAGGTTTGACTTTGAATGCAGACAAATGTGAATTCCATAAGACAAAGATTAAATTATTTGGCCATATCTTTTATGATGGGGGCATGACACCAGATCCTGCTAAAGTACAAGCACTGTCGAATGCTGATCTCCCACAAGATGTTTCCATCGTGCATTCATTTCTTGGCATGGCCAGCTATTGTACTAGATATATACGAGACTTTGCCACTGTAAGTACTCCATTAAGAGAGTTGACTAAAAAAAATGTATCATTTCAGTGATCACATGAATGTGAGAACAGTTTTAAAAAAATCAAGCAAGCCATTGAGAATGCTACTGAAATGGCTTATTTCATACAGAGTTTGTCGTTGACGCTAGCCCAGTTGGGTTAGGTGCTATACTTGCACAGGACAGTGGACACCTGAATGCTCAAAGGCATGTTGTTGCGTATGCAAGTAGGAGTTTGTCCCAACCAGAATGTGCTTGCTCACAACTTGAGAAAGAAAGATTAGCTGTGGTGTGAGCGTGTGAACACTTCCATGTATTCCTGTACGGAAAGCCTTTTACGCTGGTTACGGATTATCAAGCTTTACTAACAAAATATGGCAATACAAAGGCCAAGATGCCTCCTATCATTGAACGCTGGGGACTAAGGTTACAAAAGTACAATTATACCATTGTGCATCATCCAGGAAAGAGTCAGAGTGCCCATTCAAGGTCATGAAACTCCATGCAACCTGGAGGTGGAGTATGGGTCAACCATCTGACAGCAATGGACAAGGTCTCAGGATATTCTCCACTCCTTGCGAAGAGGCAAAAACAGTCTTAGGTATCTTGCCACTAAAGTAGACTAACAGCTGGATGCTCTTTATTTGTAAGGTGTAACAGATGTGGATCAAATGCTTTGAAACAAAGGAGTTGCCTTAATCAGCAAGAATCTTGCTGGAAAATTCCACCTTGAAAAATAATTTCATTATCGCTGTATGACAGAGGCTTTAGTGGCACTGCATTCATTCTAGAACAATATACCTCAGAAAGGTCCTGGTGTACACACTTCAAAGGGGACATTACTGTGGTGTGTCGGCCAGCCTACATGTACTTTTTTTCATTTTTCAGTCATCCTTCTCCCTGACCTCTCCTGTGCACCTCATTTTGAGGTATTTTGTGCCCCCCCCCCCCCATGTGATTATTTATGAGGTAGGGCTGATATCTATGCCCTTACATTTTGTGTTGTGTCTTTTCAACTTGGTCTGCCTCCCCAGCCTGCCAAACACCCACTTAAATCTGCTCCTTTTTTACTTACGGGGAATCTAGCCACTTGGCTTTTAAGGACTCATTTTGCAGGTCTGGCTCAGAGATACCTTTAGCTGTCTCACCAGCCTCATGGTTTCCAAGAAATGAATAATAAACATGCATGCATACAGAGGTTTAGGTCAGTCTTCTTCATCGAGTGGTTTGTTCATATGTCATTCACATTTTGCTTCTCCCCACCACAGCATTGATCGTTTTATTGAGATTGAAGGCATTTTGCTTGTGCATATCCTTCTAAAACGTAGCCTACTTCAGGATGATATTCCAATCGCTGCTTTCATTTTTGGTTTTATTTTACTATTAATAAAATATTTTTCGAAGGGTCATTTTTTGGGAAACATTTGCACAATACCTGTAGATGGTGACTGTTTTACATTTTTTTTTTTAAAGTTTAATGCCTACTGACTCTGCTTGTGGAAAAAACAAGCATCACAGGCTTGCCAGGGCTACTGGCTTTGCTAAATGTTCGTAGTTTTTTTAATGAGGGTTATTTTATTTTATATTGCATTATCTTATTTTAAAATATGTTATGCCCCTGCTTCTATCTGTAGTTTCCCTGCGTGCCGGCGTCGTGGTTGGTGCAAGATATTAATGTCCAGTATGGACATTGCATTGGTAAAGTGTCCGCATGCAATAAGATCAAAACGTTTCTGGCAACAAAAAAAAACACCTGGTGCACCCCGTCCAGGCAACGGCGCTCTGAGAACAAATTTCTCCTCCAAGTGCCTAGAGTCCCAACAGTCACTCTTAAGAAATCAGCAGTCACTTCTGTGCTTCAGGAAATCCCTGACAGTGACACCCCTCCTTTTTAATCACGAAACAATCTCTTTATCCCTGGGTCTTCGACCTCGAAGCATCTTCTCTCTAATCAAAGGTAAGAGCGCCAAGAAACTTGTGTCGTGCACTGAACAAATCTCCTTTTACATTACATTACTGACACACAGGCTAGAGGAACTTAAAAGCTATCCACTGAAAGACGCTTTTTCGATTACGTAGTGGGTATTTCTTCTCGATCGATGCTGACATATATTGCTTTGCCCTTTTCGCTCCTTAACACCATTACTGTTTTTTTATCAACTACAGGATCGGGAAATAGGGATTTATGAATTGTATTAGAGTATTCGTTAGGAATTTGATTCATGGTATGGATTGTATGCATTTTTGGGACTGTGTAATAAATGTTCGGATCTTATTTTCTCCTGAGAAGAGAGAAAATATTGTACTTAAACATTTTGCTGCTACATTTTCGGGGAAAACAATTATTTTGGTCGGATTGAACAATAAAATACATATTACCACAATTTCATAAAATTTGGAAATCGGAATCTTAATCATCTTAAAAATAATATTTCAAAGAATATTGTGAAATTGTAGGTATCTTGTAGTATTGCACTGTTAAAGATGTGTTTTAGGTCAGCCAGCTACCAGTATGCCGAAGAGACAGCACCTGCTTTAAATGTACACAGTGGCCAGGGCCCTGGGCTGACAGCCATTGTGATGTCATTCCTTGGGTGATGTCACAGCCAGGAACCCTGGGCCATAGCAACCAAGATTAAACCAGAACCTGCAGTGTGCCGACTTACCAGAGCAGGTCAGGTGAGAGGCAGCAGGGCTCGCACAGAGAGGAAGATGGAGGGCTCCAAAAGCTTCCCCTCAGCGGACCTCACTGTGGCACTGCCCGCCAACATGGAGGCCAGCATTCCTGGGTCTCCTGCTCACGAGATACCAGGTAGGACAGGGCCTCAGTGCAGCTCAAAATGTAATGACTCCATAATGATATAGAATTAGGCTTAGAAAAGTACCCATAACTACACTACACTCAGATGCCTAATTGTTCTCTTTGCTTCATACAAAGTACGCAAGTTTTGAAATTACTGATGGTGATTGCTCAGTTTTAGGGGCAACGGTGTCAGCTGATGATTTGAGGAAGGAGTGGAGGAAAAAAAGAGTGGCAAAGAGACATTATAGAATAGGCCATGGTGGTAAAAAATTTGAATAACGTTGGCTGGACAGTTGAAGAGGTGGAGAGTGACAAGCACGGGACCCAAGAAAGTGGAGGGAAAAGGACGGATGGGCAAGGCAGTAGAGGGTGGCAAACTTATAGAGTGGTACAGTGTGTGAGAGCTGGAGGTGAGAAGTAGCGGGTTGTTTTTGAAGGATGGAATGTGGAGAAAAGTGGAAGTGGTGAAAGGTGGTCGAAAAAGGGGCAAGTGTAAAATTCGGTTCAGTGGAAATAAAGGAAAAGTGGGGAACGAACAAGAATTGACTGAAGGAGGTGAATGGACAAAAAGTGGAGATTGGAGAAATGAGGACGGAGAATGGAACACAGTGAGGAAAGTTTATTAGCATTTTGGAGGGAGTGTATAGAATGCCATTGGCATTCTAGGGGCCACCAGGGGTGCACATTGCAAACATTGACAGTGCTACTCGTATTTGCGCCAGGATCATTGAATTCCACCTACTGAGGTCTGTCCTGAAAGCCCTCATGAATAGTGGCAGCAGATTCTGTCCTCGCATGGCCTTCAGGGTCTTCACAAGAGTTGAGTGTCGTCAACACAGAAACAGACTGCGAAAGAAATGCCACTCCATTTCTCTTATGCGCGGTATCTAACTCGGTGAGATAACGCATGAGATGAAGATAAATAAAAATTGTATGGGGCACATGGCTGGGTTCACCCAGTCCATGTGAGCACTAGTGCAAAAGACGACTGTGCGCCCAATCAGTTATCCACTGCCAGGCTTTCAGAACCAGCAGTTGTATCACCACACTTATGAACATCTCTGACCTCCTGGTCAGTTACCTGCTCTCTTCCCCCTGCAGCTCCGCGGTGAAGTGTCACTGCCCTGGGCACTGCTGATAATAGGTAAGTAGGGGTTTGAGGCCCTCCTCCACCCGCAGGCTCCTGCCTGCGCCTCATCCCTGGTGGTCCAATGGGAGAGCCCTGCTCTTCTGCTGGCCCGCTGCTGCCCGTCTTGTGTTTGTGCCTTTTTCCTGTTGTTTTGCCTGTTTTTCTGTCTGTCTGCCTTTACTGTGTCCTTTTTTGTGCCTTTTTCTCTATTTCATTTTTCCCTCTGTTCCCTGCCCATTTCCCGCCACTGCTGCCCCACCGGCCCCTCCCCCCTGCCGGTTTTCCCGCTCCCGCCTCCCAGCTGCGCTTCCCTCCCAATTTAATGGCGCCCGCTGGCGCGCCAAAGGCCAACCCGTCTGCACCCGTCCGCGACCCGAACGCGGCCAGCGCCAGGGACTCTGGATCTACAACCTCCCACAGCTACAACTCCGCTGATCTCCCTGCACTCAACCCCGGAAGGAACGACAGCTGCCAGCGAGCGACGCCGAACACCACCCATGGCCAGTTTTCCTGCCGACACTGCCGACAATCCTTCCCCATCAACAGCCCCCCCCCACGACCGCTGAACCCACGCCGGACGCCCGCACTACCGAAGCCCTGACGTGCATCCTCCTCAACGTGCGCTCCTTACACAGACACGCCGTGGAGATCTGGGACCTGCTCGACACCCTCTCGCCAGACGTTGCCTTTTTCACAGAAACATGGACCAACGCCAACTCCACCCCAGACATCGCCACCGCCATCCCCGACGGATACAAGATCCAGAGAAAGGACCGCCCCCACTGCCCAGGAGGAGGACTCACCATCGCACACAAGAGCTCCCTCCGACTCTCCACCTCCAGCACGAGCAACCCCCTCTCCAACACAGAACACCTCCACTTCAAGATCCAGACCAGCCCAAGAACCATGCTGCGCAGGACCCTCGCCTACAGACCCCCTGGGCCTCGCCCCTCTTCCGCCACCACCATTGCCGGCCTTGTCGCACCCCACGCCATCGCCTCCACGGACTACATTCTCATCGGAGACCTGAACTTCCACCTCGACAACCGCAGCGACCCCGACTCCACCACCCTCCTGGACAACCTTGCCAACCTCGGACTAAAGCAGCTCATCACCACCCTCACCCACAGAGCCGGACACATCCTCGACCCCATCTTCGCAGGAGGGACAAACATCCACTTCAGCCACACCACGCAGCCCCTCTGGACAGACCACCACTGTGTACACTTCACCTTCAACACCACCACCGCACCCAAACCCGCCCAACGCCCGCCATGAAGGATCTGGAGTAAGGTCACAGAGGAACACCTCAACACCACCCTCCTCCACGACCCCCCCTCCGCCACAACCGATGCCAACTCTGCAGCCAAAGAACTACACCGCTGGATCACCAGCTGCACAGACAAGCTCACACCCCTCTGCCACCCCATCAGACAACGCCCCCTGAAGGCCGCCTGGTTCACCACCGACCTCCAAGAAGCCAGGCGCTCCTGTAGACGCCTCGAGAAACTCTGGAGGAACAGGAAAACCACCGAAGACCAGAACACCTACAGGAACGCCATGACGGAATACCACCAGAGCATAAGAGCCACCAAGCGGACCTTTATCAAGAACAAAATCCACCCCAACGCCAGTAACGCAAAAGAGCTCTTCAACGTCATACAGCAGTTCACCAAACCCCCCAGCGAAGCCATGGACGTCACTCCATCCCAGGACCTCTGCAACAAACTCAGCTCCTACTTCCACCTGAAAATCAAGGCCCTCTACGACAACTTCAGCGAACAGAATCCAGACACAACCCCCCTCTCCACCACCGACACCCAGCCCACCATCACCACCTGGAATCCGGCTACCACCGAAGGCACCGCCACGACCATGAAGAACACCCACTCAGGAGCCCCCACGGACCCCTGCTCGCCTCACATCTACCACAGAGCCGCCGCCGCCATAGCACCCGAACTATGCCGGACCATCAACGCCTCCTTCGAAACCGGCATCTTCCCCGACGACTGGAAGCAGGCAGAGGTCAAGCCCCTCCTCAAGAAACCCTCGGCTGACACGAAGGACCTGAAAAACTACCGGCCCATCTATCTCCTTCCATTCGCAGCCAAAGTCACCGAGAGATTCGTCAATGCTCAGCTGACCACCTTCATCGAAGAGAACGCCATCCTCGACTCCTCCCAGTCCGGTTTCCGCAGCAACCACAGTACCGAGACCGCCCTCCTCGTCGCCACCGATGACATCCGCATGCTACTAGACCAGGGCCACATTGCGGCCCTCATCCTACTAGACCTCTCCGCAGCCTTCGACACTGTCTCCCACCGCGCTCTCGCAGCCAGACTTCACGACGCCGGCATACGAGGAACCACCCTCGACTGGATCCGCTTCTTTCTCACCGGCAGAACCCAAAGGATTAGACTCCCACCCTTCCTCTCCGAACCCACAGAGATCAACTGCGGAGTACCCCAAGGATCCTCGCTCGGCCCCACGCTCTTCAACATCTATATGGCCCCCCTCGCTGCCATCGTTAGACAGCATGGGCTCAGCATAGCATCCTACGCCGACGACACCCAGCTCATCCTCTCCCTCACGAAGAACCCCGAAGACACCAGACTCAGCTTCCAGGAAGGAATGAAAGACGTTGCAGCCTGGATGAACAACAGCTGCGTTAAGCTCAACTCGGAGAAGACAGAGGTCCTCGTCCTTGGACCCTCCTCCATCGCCTGAGACAACATCTGGTGGCCTTCTGCCCTCGGAAACCCACCCACTCCATCAGACCACGCCGAAACCTCAGCATCATCCTTGACTCCTCCCGCACCATGACCCGCCAGATCAACGCCGTCGCCTCCACCTGATTCAACTCCCTCCGCTTCCTCTTGAAGACCTTCAAGTGGATCCCCCCAGAATGCAGAAAGATCGTCACCCACGCACTCATAACCAGCAGACTGGACTATGGTAACGCCCTCTACGCCGGAATCAACAAAACCCTGCTACACAAGCTCCAAACCATCCAGAACACCGCAGCCAGACTCGTCCTCGGAACCCCACGACACGAGCACATGACCCAGCACCTACGAGATCGCCACTGGCTCCCCATCGAGAAGAGAGTAACCTTCAAGCTACTCACCCACGCCTACAAATCCCTCCACAACATCGGACCCAAATACCTCAACGAAAGAGTCTCCTTCCACGTACCCAAAAGGAACCTCCGCTCCGCCGACCTCACCCTGGCAGAAACCCCACGCATCCGCAGAACCAGAGCAGGCGGAAGAGCCTTCTCCTATGTCGCAGCAAAGACCTGGAACGAGCTCCCAGTCAACATCAGACGCTCCCCCACTCTGCACACCTTCAGGAAAAGCCTCAAGACCTGGCTTTTCAACTGATCTGGAGCTGCAAACCCCCCCCCCCCCCCAGCGCCTTGAGACCCTCACGGGTGACTAGCGCGCTTTATAAACCCCCTGATTGATTGATTGAAGGTGAAAAAGTCTCACAAGTGGGGGGGGGGGCATGTGCTTTAATCTTAATAGTCTCTGCAACATTCATCAGCATGTACCATAATGTTCTGTTCCTCCATCCCAATACTGTAACAGTGTTGGATTGACTGGCACTGAGATGAGAAGCATACTTTCTGAAGGCATCCCTCAGGTGAAACTTGCCTTGTTCATCTCCTCTGTCTCCAACATCAATTGTGAGGTTCTACAGGGCTCAGCTCACTTTCCCCTCTTAAATACATGTTTGGCAGCTCCCACCTTGAACATTCTGTAGATGTTGATTATGTCAAGTTTCACGTCAGGCTACAAGCAGGCAAGGGTGGTTGAGAACAAGTTGTCATTTGTCCAACAGTGTCAGCCCTTCCCCTTGGATGTGTGGGGTAAACTACCACCAGAATTTGTGCCTATGTGGTTGATGAGGGGGGCGTTGTGGAACTGCCACTGGTCAGGGAGATACATACACTCTACTTCTTGCAGCCCTACTCCAGAGTGATGTAATGAAAAGCAAGACGTAAGAGCCCAATCAAACTCCGCCACCATGTCCAAAATGGTACTACCCATGCCTTTTCCCGTACAATGATTTCGAATCAGTTAATATATTTCGCACCAAGATGAAACTGAAATAAACCAACACAAAACTAAGGGGTATATTCATAAGAACGTGTGATAACTACCACAAGAGTAGCATAACGCAACTTCCAATAACGCAGCCTATCACGGGAAAATAACCCCGTGTCAACGTGGAATTCACAACAAGGCGGTAGCATGCGATAGTCACCAGATAATGCGTCAAATGCCAGCGTGTAAATCAACACCACGCCCAAAAAATGCGAAATGCGAGAAATCATGCGATGAGGCCAATCGCGGTACAAAAAGCTGCGAAAAGCAGCCTTAGGCCTGCAACTCCCACACGTCTGGCGGGCAATTGCACCATAAAAACCACAGGCACAACACACCAGAAACACGCCAAACCACGTAGCAACATCCATGCACCCTGACCCAGCACAGAGGGCAACGCGAACCCCACAAACCCCACAGACCACCAGCAAGGAACAAGTGGGTCGGGGAAGGCCAAGGAGAAAATGGAGAGGAAGACGGGGTGCAGACCGCAGGAAAACAAGACCAAGGACACGGAGGCGACAGAACACTACCAGCAAATGACCCACAAGCAGACCGCCTGGAATGCAGTCGCAGAGCCCAGGAGGCCAATCCAGGAGGCCAAGAGGCTCCGCCAGGACGTGACAACCTAAACCAGGCACAAACCCGCTGCCAACAGGAAGGCAGCAATGTCGACAGGAGGTGGCAGTCCAGCGACACAGGAGGAGCAGGAGGAAAGCCAGGCCACAGTCATCAGTGTGGAGAGGGTGCAAGGAGTAGGGAGTACGGACACAGCTCAACAGGACCTGACACAACAACAACAGGGTGAGGATCCAACAGGGACTGGGGGGACGGGGGGTGATGGGCACAATGCCACACATGCACAATGAGGTGTAGCACACTGCACATCCACAATTACCCCCATCCCCGTAGCACACTGCAGCACACACACATAGCAATCACAGCACATACCATGACAATGTGGCACAAAGTGCAACACCCACACTGCAGAACAGGGGACACAACTGGGTCCACCCAGGCGCAGAAACAGAACAATCACATTGGACAGAGCAGGGAACTGTGAGATGCACATCTACCCCTACAACCCCACATCAGCCATGTAGGCCAAATGTACACTGTCCCAACTCAAATAGCCACCACCGCCCAAACAGTCACAATGTACATTGTCACACAGTCTGCATGTCGACAAGAACAAGGCGCCAACACAATGCCAACTTGCACCTCCCCTTCACAATGCAGAGGGACAAACAACACCTCCAGCAGGTCTGAACAGACAACCCATCAGTGATGCCCGAGACGAACACCACACCCCGACCCCGACTGTGTAGGAGAGTAGGATCTGCTTCTTATAGTTACCCCCACTTTTTGCTGATGTTTCACTGTTTTTCGACTTAGCCAGACTGTGGCCCTGCTAATCAGGACCCAGTCTATCTGCTTTCTACTCTAAATTGACTGTATGTACTTTAGGTACACTCCAGATTGGATTCTGGGGTACCCTTGTGAGTCCCTATTATATGGTATACTATGTACCCAGGGCATAGGTACCCCAGAGGCCTACCAGGGGCTGCAGCATGTATTGTGCCACCCCTGGGAAGCCTTTTAAAATGACACAACAGGTCTGCTACAGCAGCCTGTGTAAGGTGGTGTATTCACCCCTTACTGAGATATAGGTTCCCTATATCTCTCCATATCACTGCCCATGTAAACCTATCAGTCACCCCTATGGCAGGCCTTAACAATCCTGAAGGCAGGGTGCTGGGTTTCATGTGAGAGGGTGCCCATGCATGAGCAGAGCCCCTCTGCAGCTTTCGGAATCTTCATTCCGGGGTTGTTTGTGATGCAGCCAGACCATATACTCTTAAGTGCATTATAACCAAACGGTAAATACTAACTTTGGAGTGGCTGCATGGAAAACTGTCGTGTTTGGTGTCAAACACCTTGGAATCATACCCCCACACCAGTAACAGGTGTGGGAGTATGATCCCACCCTTCTAGAGGGAGAGACATGGCAGCACCGGTATACCCGGTACCAGATAACAGAGCCCTGGCATCACAAAATGGATGCTGCAGCCACAGACACGAGTCTGCCCTCCTGCTGCTGGACGAAACTCCGGCAGGGGAGGCCTGGACAATAGTTTTCCTGTCACAGGGAGGTGTGACCACCTCCCAGACAGGCTTTAGTGTATTGGGGCTGGGTGGGTGCACTCTCAGAGTGCTTTGAAGTCTGCACTGGGGGCACATTTGGTGTCCCTGTGCATAGTCCAGCTCAAACCGGTTGCAGGGGCACACAGCCCCTGCTCTGGTGCAAAACTGGACAAAGGAAATGGGTGTAGCCACCCCTCTTTCCTGACCCTCCCATAGGTGGGTCCCCAGAGTTTGTCCAACCCCTTCCTTGGGTATAAAGTAGGAAACCCTGACTACAGGACTTTAGATTACACCTGGACTAAACTCTGATCCCAGAAACCAAGTACTTCGATGATCTGCATGATGCTGGATGACTGAAGAATCTCCCTTGGAGTAAAGGAGTTACTCCCCTGCAAGGCAGGCACCTTTAATGCAACTGACCAGTTGGCATCTCCGAGCTCCGATGGACTCCGAAGAATATTGCCACACAGGAGGTGGGTTTTCCTAGGTCTCTGAGGTCGATCTGTGCCCACAGCAAGTCTGAGGCCTGTATCCCTCATGGAGACCGTGCAACCCGAACCCCTGGACACCGCAACCATTTGCAGAAGCATCAGCTTTCTGGCAACCCCTGAGGCTGAGCTTTGGGTTACTTGTAGCCCTGATCCCGAGCAGTAATTAGACCAAAGATTGTTGGCCTACACTCGAGTGTTCCGTGGGCTGCCATTTTGTGATTCTTCTTGAGGTCCCTTTGCGATCCCTGGCCCATTGACCTGTGGGTCCCCAAGAAGGTAACTCTAACTTTTATTGGGCTTCTCTGGTTTAGCCAGACGTGCCCTGACTCTCCATTGCTTGGTGAGTCCCCAGGACCTTGCTGGTCCGCACAGAAGCATCTTTTTTCTTCCTGTGTGGGTTGCTGTTGCCAAGGCTTGTTGTAGTCAATCCGATCACCGACACCCCAGCACTCGACATCCTTTGTGGGACAGCTTGAATCTGGCTCCTGGTCATCGTCGACATCTCCAGGACCCCGTGGCTGCAGAGTCAAGCTTCACCTCTTTGCACCTGAAGCACCCAACATTGGTGGGCATTCGATTGCTCTGCTCCTGGTCACTGGCTAGTGACCCAGACTCTGTCCCCTCTGCTTTCAGGTTCTTCACATCTTCGATCCAGGCTTGGATCACACCGGACACTTTTCTCCTTCACGGCAGCAGCACTTTGCAGCAGATCGCCATTGAAAACGACGACGATTCCCGACACCTTTTGACACTTATGCACCCGGCTTCCCTGGGTGAGGTAACTCGAGTACTCCGGTGCTCACGTGGGTGTTGGCCCTAGAACCCCTTAAGTCTAAAGGGGTTTGCTCAAAGTCCTCTCCTAAGTGTCCTTTTGCTTTAAAATTCCATCCGCGACTTTCCGCATTGAATCCTATGGCGCTCGCGGCTGTGTTCTCACACTGCACACGTCCCCCGTGGGTCTCCTGTGTCACTACCTTGGGTGGTTCCTTGGGGACCCAGCGATTCTACGTGCTCTAGGCACTGTGTCTAGTCAAGTCGTGGTTCTTATACCACTTTCTTAGTATATGGTTTGGTCTCCCCCTGGAGCCCACTGTGTATTGTGCTATTTACTGTCGTTTTAATACTGTGATACTGTGTATCTTGAACTCTAATCTCATAAAGAGATTAGTAGTTAGTGTTTAGAAATAAATACATATATTTTATATATATCTTGTGTGGTTCTCCTTTCATTTAGTTATTCAAGAGGTTATAATCTGGTAAACCAAGCTGCTTTACACTCCTTCAAGACTTAGCCTGAAGGCTGCTCTCCATAGCTACCACTAGGATAGCTTTCAATAAAGGTTGTCTTTAAACCTATCATCAATAAGGTTCGTTTGGACTGGTGCAAGGTGCCCACTATAACTAGTGGACAGCATATGTCAGGCCAACTTCTCACATTGGTGGCAGCGGTGGGATTCAAGCTTGCTATTGCTTTACCAGATAATCTCTTTGAAGTGACTAACTGAAAACCACTATAGGTACATAGGTACATATAAATCAAGTTTAGAATACAGTAAGTTCTACTGAACTTAGAGTTGTGTGTCAAGGGTTTAGCACACACTTTCTACAACTCAAGAGAGTTTCAGTACCCACTAGAGTAGGTAGGTGCATACACCACACCACACTAGAATGTCTGCAAGGCCTGAAGTAAGTGACTCCTTGCCCACTAGGTATGACAATCTCTCATTCCAGGAATTGAGAAACATGTGTACCTCTAGGAGACTGAAAACAGGGAGACATGCAAGCACTCAACGCCTCATAGAGGCTTTGCTGTTAGATGACCTCAGAAAGGCACCAGGGTCTGATGAGGCAGGCAAGTTGGGTGGGGCAGTAGAAGAAGAAAGGCCAGGTAGTGAAAATTACTATGACCCAGACTCTGATGCTGGCCAGGGGGATCAACATGATTCCCCCCTGGAAAATCTAATTCTTCCTGAAGGAGAGGAAGGCCTCAGTGGCCCCCTCTTCACTCCCCAGGAAGGGTTAATAGTCTACCAAGAAGATCAAGATCTCCTTCTCAGGAGTCTAATCATTCTGGTACTTCTATAGGGTCCTCTGCTTCTCATAAAAGGGCATCCTCTTATGAGAAGAAGTGCCAACTGCTTCAGTTTGAGAGAGCTAAGCTCAGAATCAAGAGAGAGCAATTGGCCTTAGACAGGGCATCCCTGGAGCTTCAGAAAGCGTCACAAAAGTTGGGGCTAGAGCCCCATGGTGGCAGCAACAGTGTCCCTAGAGGTAGAGATCATACTCATGACCATAGGAACCTGAACAAGATTGTCCCTCCCTACCAGAGTGGGGATGACATCCACAAATGGATGACTGGACTGGAAAGGGCCTGTGAGGTACAGAGGGTCCCTCAGGAGCAGTGGGCAACACTCTTGTGGCTCTCCTTTGCAGACAAAGGTAGAGACAAGCTCCTCACTGTAAGAGAAGAGGATGCTGACAACTACAAAGTCCTGAAGAGTGCTTTGATTGAAGGGTTTGGCCTAACCACTGAACAATACAGGTTAAAGTTCAGAGATACCCAAAAAGCACAGACCCAGGACTGAGTTGACTTTGTTGATTGTGCTACTAAGGCTCTGGAAGACTGGTTACTTGGCAGTAAGGTGTGTGATTTCAAAGGAGTGTATAATTTGATCATGAGAGAGCAGATCCTTAACAACTGTCAAAATCAACTGTTGCATCAGTACCTGGTGGACTCTGATCTGACCTCTCCCCAAGAATTGGGTCAGAAGGCAGACAAGTGGGTCAGAACCAGGGTGAGGCAGAAGGTTCAGAACCAAGGTGGTGACTCTAAGAAGCAAGATTCTAAGAACTCTGATAAGGTGGGGAAAAGGGTAAAGACCAGAAGTCTTCTCAAGGGCCCAAAAATCTGCATCTGGTGGGGAGTCCCAATCAAACAAAGGAAAAGGTCAAAAGAAACCATGGTGTAAAGTCTGTAAGCAGAAAACCCATTGGACTAGTGATTGTACAAAGACCAAAGACTCAACTCCAGCCACCATTGCCCCTAAGGCAACTGTTCCCCCTAGTTCAGCTCCAAGTGGTGGTGTTCCTAATAAGGGTGTAGTAGGGTTAACCCTGGGATCTGAGATGGACTCTGGCCTAGTCAGAGTTCCAACTCAGGCTGTACTGATCTGTGATGGAGACATAGATATGTCCTCCTATGTGAGTCCCAGTAATCTGGGCAAATACAGACAGCAGCCCTTAATTAATGGAAGAGAGGCTTTGGCATTCAGGGACACAGGAGCAAGTGTCACAATGGTGACAAAAGATCTTGTAGCCCCTGAGCAAATCATACTTGGTGAAATGTACCAAGTGACCAATGCTAGCAATGTCAGGACAGACCATTCCCTGGCAGTTGTTAATTTCTCCTGGGGAGGGGTAACTGGCCCTAAGAAGGTTGTGGTAAGTGCAGACCTCCCTGTTGAATGCTTGCTTGGAAATGATTTGGAAAGTTCAGCTTGGGCTGAAGTTGAACTCAGGACCCATGCAGAAATGTTGGGCATCCCTGCAGATGTGTTTGCTATGACCAGGTCACAGGCAAAAATGTCTAAAACTGAACAGGCCCTGGATTCTAGAATAATGGACCAGGTGCCTCCCAAGAGGAGGAGCAGTAGGGTTAAGGCAGTGTCTTCCCCCTGCCTCAGAATGCAGATCAGTCTCTTGAGGGAGATGATCTCAGTCCTGAAGAAGGAACTGTCCCAGAGGAGCTTGAGCCTGATCAGGTTGAGTTCTTGGGGACAGGGGGCCCTTCCAGGGCAGATCTGAGCCAGGAGCAACTGAGCTGCCCCTCTCTTGAACCCCTCAGACAGCAAGCTGCTGCTGAGGCTGCTGGGAGTGCTAGTGGTACCCATAGGATCTATTGGGATGATGGACTCCTGTACTCAGAGTGTAGAGACCCGAAGCCTGGATCCACCAGGAGGTTGGTTATACCTCTGAAGTTTAGGAGCTTCCTATTGACCCTAGCACATGATATCCCCTTGGCAGGTCACCTAGGCCAAAACAAGACTTGGGACAGAATTGTCCCTCACTTTCTTTGGCCTCATATGTCTGAAGACACCAAGGAGTTTTGTCGCTCCTGTGTTACCTGTCAAGCCAGTGGTAAGGCAGGTAGCACCACTAAGGCCCCCCTGATACCACTACCTGTGGTGGGGGTTCCCTTTGAGAGGGTAGAGATTGACATTGTTGGTCCCCTAGACCCCCAAACAGCATCTGGGCACAGGTTTATCCTAGTGGTGGTGGACCATGCCACTAGGTACCCAGAAGCAATTCCCCTCAGGACCACCACAGCTCCTGTGGTGGCAAGGGCCCTCCTAGGAATCTTTTCCAGGGTGGGTTTTCCTAAGGAGGTAGTATCAGACAGAGGTGCAAACTTCATGTCTAGTTACTTGACTGCTATGTGGAAGGAGTGTGGAGTAAATTATAAATTTACCACCCCTTATCACCCACAATGCAATGGTTTAGTTGAAAGGTTCAACAAAACCTTGAAGGGCATGATTAAAGGTCTCCCAGAAAAGCTTAGGCGCAGATGGGACATACTTTTGCCCTGCCTTCTCTTTGCCTACAGAGAGGTTCCACAGAAGGGGGTTGGTTACAGCCCATTTGAGCTTCTGTTTGGACATCCAGTTAGGGGTCCATTGTGTCTAGTGAAGGAGGGATGGAAGATACCTCTCAAACCCCCTAAACAGGATATTGTGGACTATGTACTTGGTCTCCGCTCCAGGATGGCTGAGTACATGAAGAAGGCAACTAAAAACCTTGAGGCTAGCCAGGAATTACAAAAGGCCTGGCATGACCAAAAGGCTGTGTTGACTGTTTATCAGTCAGGACAGAAAGTATGGGTGTTGGAGCCTGTGGCTCCAGCAGCCCTCCAAGATAAGTGGAGTAGCCCCCATACCATTGTTGAACAGAAGGGAGAGGTTACCTATCTGGTGGACCTCGGAACTCCCAGGAGCCCCCACAGGGTGCTCCATGTCAACAGACTGAAACCATATGTTGACAGGGCAGACATGGGCTTGCTCATGGCTACTGATGAGGGACAGGAGGAAGAGAGTGATCCACTCCCTGACCTGCTCTCTCAGAACCCTGATGATGGATCAGTAGATGGTGTAGCCTTGGCAGGCAGCCTCACTGACCAGCAGCAAACTGATTGCAGAAGAGTTCTCAATCAGTTCAGACATATGTTCTCTCTGACTCCAAGTCAGACTACCTGGTGCACTCATGAAGTGGACACTGGGGACAGTCTGCCTGTTAAAAATAAGATTTACAGGCAACCTGACCATGTCAGGGACTGCATCAGGACTGAAGTCCAGAAGATGTTGGATTTGGGTGTGATTGAACCCTCAGATAGACCTTGGGCTAGTCCAGTAGTCTTAGTACCTAAACCTCACACCCAGGGTGGTAAGAGAGAGATGAGATTTTGTGTAGACTACAGAGGTCTCAATGCAATCACTAGGACTGATGCCCATCCCATACCAAGGGCAGATGAGCCCATAGACACTTTGGCCTCAGCCAAGTTTCTCAGCACATTTGACCTGACAGCTGGCTACTGGCAAATCAGACTAGCTGAAGATGCAAAAGCCAAAACAGCATTTTCTACCCCTAGTGGGCACTACCAATTTGTGGTGATGCCATTTGGTTTGAAAAATGCACCTGCCATTTTTCAAAGGTTGGTGAACAAAGTCCTTACAGGCCTGGAAGCCTATAGTGCAGCATATCTAGATGATATTGCTGTCTTTAGCTCCACCTGGGAGGATCACCTGGTCCACCTGAGAAATGTTTTGGAGGCCCTGCAGAAAGCAGGCCTAACTATCAAGGCCACCAAGTGCCAGATAGGGCAGAGTCAGGTTGTGTACCTGGGCCACCTTGTGGGTGGAGGCCAGGTTCAACCATTGCAGAGCAAGATACAGACCATAATGGACTGGGTTGCTCTCACTACCCAGACTCAGGTCAGAGCTTTCTTGGGCCTGACTGGGTACTACAGAAGGTTTGTCAAAGGGTATGGATCCATAGTGACCCCTTTGAATGACTTAACTTCTAAAAGAATGCCAAAGAAAGTTCAGTGGACAGTTAGCTGTCAAAAGGCATTTGATGACCTGAAGCAGGCCATGTGCACTGCTCCCATTCTGCAAAGTCCTGATTACTCCAAGCAATTCATTGTCCAAACAGATGCATCTGAGTTGGGGGTAGGGGCTGTGTTATCACAATTGAATGATGAAAGTCAGGATCAGCCAGTAGCTTTTATTAGCAGAAGGTTGACCCCCAGAGAGAAACGTTGGTCAGCCATTGAGAGGGAGGCCTTTGCTGTGGTTTGGGCCTTGAAGAAGCTGAGGCCATACTTGTTTGGCACTCACTTCATTGTTCAGACAGACCACAAGCCCCTCTTATGGCTAAAACAGATGAAGGGTGAAAACCCCAAACTTTTGAGGTGGTCCATTTCCCTACAGGGGATGGACTATACAGTGGAACATAGACCTGGGAGTAACCATGCCAATGCAGATGGACTCTCCAGATATTTCCACTTAGAACATGAAGACTCAACTGGTCAAGGTTAGTTTAATGTCCTGACGTTTGGGGGGGGGGGTTGTGTAGGAGAGTAGGATCTGCTTCTTATAGTTACCCCTACTTTTTGTTGATGTTTCACTGTTTTTCGACTTAGCCAGACTGTGGCCCTGCTAATCAGGACCCCAGTCTATCTGCTTTCTACTCTAAATTGACTGTATGTACATTAGGTACACTCCAGATTGGATTCTGGGGTACCCTTGTGAGTCCCTAGTATATGGTATACTATGTACCCAGGGCATAGGTACCCCAGAGGCCTACCGGGCGCTGCAGCATGTATTGTGCCACCCCTGGGAAGCTTTTTAAAATGACACAACAGGTCTTCTACAGCAGCCTGTGTAAGGTGGTGTATTCACCCCTTACTGAGATATAGGTTCCCTATATCTCTCCATATCACTGCACATGTAAACCTATCAGTCACCCCTATGGCAGGCCTTAACAATCCTGAAGGCAGGGTGCTGGGTTTCATGTGAGAGGGTGCCCATGCATGAGCAGAGCCCCTCTGCAGCTTTCGGAATCTTCATTCCGGGGTTGTTTGTGATGCAGCCAGACCATATACTCTTAAGTGCATTATAACCAAACGGTAAATGCTAACTTTGTAGTGGCTGCATGGAAAACTGTCGTGTTTGGTGTCAAACACCTTGGAATCATGCTCCCACACCAGTAACTGGTGTGGGAGTATGATCCCACCCTTCTAGAGGGAGAGACATGGCAGCACCGGTATATCCGGTACCAGCTAACAGAGCCCTGGCATCACAAAATGGATGCTGCAGCCACAGACACGAGTCTGCCCTCCTGCTGCTGGACGAAACTCCGGCAGGGGAGGCCTGGACAATAGGTTTCCTGTCACAGGGAGGTGTGACCACCTCCCAGACAGGCTTTAGTGTATTGGGGCTGGGTGGGTGCACTCTCAGAGTGCTTTGAAGTCTGCACTGGGGGCACATTTGGTGTCCCTGTGCATAGTCCAGCTCAAACCGGTTGCAGGGGCACACAGCCCCTGCTCTGGCGCGAAACTAGACAAAGGAAATGGGTGTAGCCACCCCTCTTTCCTGACCCTCCCATAGGTGGGTCCCCAGAGTTTGTCCAACCCCTTCCTTGGGTATAAAGTAGGAAACCCTGACTACAGGACTTTAGATTACACCTGGACTAAACTCTGATCCCAGAAACCAAGTACTTCGACGATCTGCACGACGCTGGACGACTGAAGAATCTCCCTTGGAGTAAAGGAGTTACTCCCCTGCAAGGCAGGCACCTTTAACACAACTGACCAGTTGGTATCTCCGAGCTCCGTCGGACTCCGAAGAATATTGCCACACAGGAGGTGGGTTTTCCTAGGTCTCTGAGGTCGGACTGTGCCCACAGCAAGTCTGAGGCCCGTATCCCTCGTGGAGACCGTGCAACCCGAACCCCTGGACACCGCAACCATTTGCAGAAGCATCAGCTTTCCGGCAACCCCTGAGGCTGAGCTTTGGGTAACTTATAGCCCTGACCCAGAGCAGTAACTGCAGCGAAGATTGTTGGCCTACACTCAACGAGTGTTCCGTGGGCCGCCATATTGTGATTCCTCTTGAGGTCCCTTTTGCAATCCCTGGTCCGTTGACCTGTGGGTCCCCAAGAAGGTAACTCTAACTTTTATTGGGCTTCCCTGGTTGCTCCAGATGTGCCCTGACTCTCCATTGCTTGGTGAGTCCCCAGGACCTTGCTGGTCCGCACAGAAGCATCTTTTCTCTTCATGTGTAGGTTGCTGTTGCCAAGGCTTGTTGTGGTCAATCCGATCACCGACACCCCAGCACTCGACATCCTTTGTGGGACAGCTCGAATCCGGCTCCTGGTTGTCGTCAACATCTCCAGGACCCCGTGGCTGCAGAGTCAAGCTTCACCTCTTCGCACCTGAAGCACCCGACATCGGTGGGCATTCGATTGCTCCGCTCCTGGTCACTGGCTAGTGACCCAGACTCTTTCCCCTCTGCTTTCAGGTTCTTTACATCTTCGATCCAGGCTTGGATCACACCGGACACTTTTCTCCTTCTCGGCAGCAGCACTTTGCAGCTGATCGCCATTGAAAACGACGATGATTCCCGACACCTTTTGACACCTATGCACCCGGCTTCCCTGGGTGAGGTAACTCGAGTACTCCAGTGCCCACGTGGGTGTTGGCCCTAGAACCCCTTAAGTCTCACAGAGTTTGCTCAAAGTCCTCTCCTAAGTGTCCTTTTGCTTTAAAATTCCAACTGCGACTTTCTGCATTGAATCCTATGGCACTCGCGGCTGTGTTCTCACACTGCACATGTCCCCTGTGGGTCTCCTGTGTCACTACCTTGGGTGGTTCCTTGGGGTCCCAGCGATTCTACGTGCTCTAGGCACTGTGCCTAGTCAAGTCGTGGTTCTTATACCACTTTCTTAGTATATGGTTTGGTCTCCCCCTGGAGCCCACTGTGTATTGTGCTATTTACTGTCGTTTTAATACTGTGATACTGTGTATCTTGAACTCTAATCTCATAAAGAGATTAGTAGTTAGTGTTTAGAAATAAATACATATATTTTATATATATCTTGTGTGGTTCTCCTTTCATTTAGTTATTCAAGAGGTTATAATCTGGTAAACCAAGCTGCTTTACACTCCTTCAAGACTTAGCCTGAAGGCTGCTCTCCATGGCTACCACAAGGATAGCTTTCAATAAAGGTTGTCTTTAAACCTATCATCAATAAGGGTCGTATGGACTGGTGCAAGGTGCTCACTATAACTAGTGGACAGCATATGCCAGGCCAACTTCTCACACCGACGCCCTACAACAGCCCATGGACATCTCACACAACCCACCACCAGGACCAGGGCAGACAAGCTACTCAGAGTAGAACCCAGACTCTGCAACAGACCACACAGCATGAAGCACCCGCAATCACGGCTGCCTCACAACACGTCACCCACCCACACATGGCACCCCAATGCCAGGTGGCCGAACGCCAAATGGAGGTGGCCCAACAGGTGAGGGTGTTGCCTAACCCATGAAATGCGAAGTAGAACACATACGTGGGTGTCCAATACCCTTCAGGGACCACCTACACCCCACAAAGGAGACCCACACCTCCACAGAGACACATGCAATTATCATGTTGAACTGGCTACGGGCACGTGCGCCCTGCCCCTTTATTGGCAGGGCCACATGTACAGTGACGCCTGTGCTGGATGTGTGTTGGGTGAGTATAAGCCAGCCCGCACGGAGTGCTTGGTGCTGGCAACAACCTGAAAAGTGGACATCAGTGTCATGGAAACAGAAAACACCAGCATAACAGAGTCAAATGCAGAGCAACATGGAGGGATCCGGAGTAAGGACAGAGGTCACCCAATATTCAGTCTGGACGTTCCGTGAGTTGCAGTGCACTGAGGTAGGGGCACTAGAGAAGAGCGCGCTCATGTGAAGGAATTGCTAGGATTGTGTCCCTTCGGGTTAGTCCTGATGCAGATGCAGTGGGGTGTGGTACACCTGCATCAACTTCCTCATCAACGTCCCAGGTCTCCCACACTGCCTGAGGTGACAGTTGCGTCCGCAGTCCACAGCGCAATACCCAGTATCAGATCAGGGTGTGTAGCTTGACTACCGCCACCAGTCTGCATTCCTGCCTTGGGGCTGCTGCCACCTGCCCTCCTATTGTCTGTGCCTTCTCCCGTCCACACACTTGACACATCCTCCTCCTCATGGTCCCAGGTCTTCCCCACTGCATGAGGTGACATTGATGCGCAACCTCACAACAGCACAAAACTCAATCAGTAACGGACAATGGCTTGCGGTGCACTGAGTCACTGGCACCTGGAGTGCTGAGCAGGGCAGCAGGCCGATGATGGCATCCACGACAGGTCTGGGCAACTCCGTAGGTCTGTCAGGACCACCCTTTCGACTCTGGCAGATGGCGGTTGAAGGTGGTCCTTGCGGTGGTGGCGTGTGCCTCCTGCGGTGATGCGACGTCCGGGCCGGTCAAGAATCGATGCCATGTGTGGGCCCTTGTGGCCCGCAGTTGGGGCCGGAGGAGGCGGATAGCGCAAGGCCACAGACACATGGCGTTGATGACCCCAAGACCATCGCTACAGAGGCCATTCAATGTCTCAGAAGAAGGGGTCCCAGGCCTGACCAGCACAGAGTCAGTGGCCCCGGATGCACTGCGGCCGGCACAGGCACCCAGCCACGGGACGGTGACTTGCGGTGCAGTCAGATGGGCCATGCGACCTGAGCGGGTCCCCATCAATGTCCGAGGTGTATGTTGCGGAGGGTTTTGGGGGACAGTGGAAGGTGTCCTCCAGGGCATGATGCGGAAGTTCTGATGTTATCTGGAAGCAGCAAATGGAGGAGTGGAAAGCGCAACCCTCGTTTTCACCAACAAATCGGGATCAGCTACATGAGGATGTAAACTAGCCCCTAGTCCATAGACTCAGACGCCCCTAATGTACGACCAGTGAGTGTCCATGAATGTCGGGGAACAAACTCAGTGGCACAGGTGCTGGGAGGGGATGCAGTCTGCAATGATGCCTGTACACAGATGTGAACTCCAAGAATGCCAAATCAAGGCGCTGTGACCTACTGGACCGCAGTGTAGGCTGGAGGCAGCGGTCAGCAGTGGCCCATAGCCACGTGTCGTTGGCTCGCGAGGCACAGAGTTAGTGACACAGTGGCAGTTGTCGGTAGTGTTCAATCACCTCCGTGACGATGATCCTGTTCCCTCCGGCCTGCAACGCGTCATCCTCTTACGCCCCTCCGTGCGTGCGAAGACATGTATTCAGCCTTCTGAATTACCGATGTTCAGTTCCAATTCTGGGATCCCACTCGAGCGCAGCGTAGGCCGAGGGCAGTGGTCCGCGTAGGCCCACAGACACGTGTGGTTGTGATGCCATGCACAGACTTGTTGCCACCACATCGAAGGGTGTATGGTGCATAGTTCTCTGCCTTAAATAATGTTCACTGCCATGGTGTAATCAAGACTCAGTTCCAAATGTGTGACCTACCTGACCGTGGTGTAGGCCTGAGGCAGCGGTCAGCACGGCCCATTCACCGAGTGTCGCCGACATAGGTTGGATGGCCCCACCGGCCTGCGTAGTTCAGGTTCAGTGGCACCACGTGTAGCAGGCTGGCGTTGGACAGGGTTAGTGGCACCACGTGTAGCAGGCTGGCGTTGGACAGGGTTAGTGGCACCACGTGTAGCAGGCTGGCGTTGGACAAGGTTAGTGGCACCACGTGTAGCAGCCTGGCGTTGGACAGGGTTAGTGGCACCACGTGTAGCAGGCTGGCGTTGGACAGGGTTAGTGGCACCATGTGTAGCAGCCTGGCGCTGGACAGGGTTAGTGGCACCACGTGTAGCAGCCTGGCGTTGGACAGGGTTAGTGGCACCACGTGTCGCAAGATGCCCATATGGAACTATGCCTCACTGAACTGGGGGGGGTCTGGTGCTGTGGCCGCTGGCCGGGATATGGGGTCACTGCCATTCATGACTCAAGACACAGTTCCACATGTGGGACCTACTGGTCCGAAGAGTAGTCAGGGGGCGGCAGTGGAGTACGTCAACGAAAAGGGAATAAAGCGGGCCGGTGTCGTGGCGGCCGTGATGGTCTGAGGTGGCTGCCAAGGTCTCGGGCCTCGGGCTTGTGGCTTGCGCTGGCACGTGGTGGGCCCTCCTTGACACACGCCGGTGTCGGAAGGTGATCAGTGTGGCCTGGCTGCGCAGGGGCTGGCCTGACGGGTTCGTGGACCAGCGTGCCGGGGTCCGGCAGGCGCACGGCATCGCAGGCAACTCCGCTCACGAGGATGGCGTCGGCCTCGTGGCGGGGTGGGAGGCGCCGCCCTGGCAGAGACGTGGGTCTTTCTGGAAGTGGACCACGACCAGGCCTACGTGGTTTTTATTCACACCCCTACGCTGGCGTGGCGTACGCCGGGCCATCCCACTCCGCTGACGCTTAGGGGGGGCGTAACAGGCAACATTTCCGTGAGGACCCCCACTGGCTGTGGTGACATGGTGGTGTCCACTACACTCCATACGCAAGCGGTGTATGTCGCCATGGATATGGGTGTGTTCTGCATACTGCGAGGTGTCCAGCACATCTCTGGCACTGTTGGCATTGTGTACTTTCCCAATCATGGTTCTACTGCATCCTTCACACATGCCTGGTTGCCACCTCTCCCCACATTCGGCTAGTATGTGGCTGAGGTGCCATGCAGTTGCTGGCTCATTTTCAGGGCTTGCCCATGTGGACATTGTAAGTTGTTCTGTCGTGTCTGGTGGGTGGGCATATTGTTGTGCCTGTTGTATGAGATTTTGTGACGTGTGCATTGCCAGAGTTGTGAGTTGCATGGTTGTGGTGTTGAGGTGTGTGGGATGTTCATTTGTATATTGCCAAGGGGCTGTACATTTCCCTTGTTGCCATCCTGGGAACCCTGGTTGATGATGGACTGTCGGAGGATGAAGGTATCATGCACACTGGCTGTGTATTTGAAGGCAACATTGTTGGGTGTTCCACGGTGTTCTGTTGTTGCCTGCACATTGGTGTGAGACGTGTGCTTCCTGTTGCGGTGATTGTGTGCTGTGTCACCAGGGGGCACAGGTAGTACCAGTGTGCTGTGTGTTGCCCCCAACACGTGCGTGCATCCTGCTATGGCGTATGGTCCTTGCTTGGTCTCCAGCGGATCCTGCGCATTGTGTTGTACGTATGGGGACTGGGGTACCAGGGTGATGGTGATGTCCAGGACAAGTGTGGGGGACTTGGATGTGGCTGGCTGTGGGACTCCTCCGACTCTGGCGGGTGTTGGATGGGGGGTCTCAGGGGCCAACAGGTGCAGCCACGCCATCAGCTTTGTGTGGGGTGGGATGTTGGTTGTCCGCTGTGTTGTTGCCGTAGGCCTGTTAGGCGATGATGGTCAGGATGCGTAGGTTGGTTGTCCCTTTCAGCCTGGAGTGGAAGGTGACATTGTCAGTTGTTGGGTCTGTGCGGCTGGTACGTTTCCTGGGTTCCGCTGTCTTTGTCTGCGCTGCGTCTGTGTTAGTCCGGGGGGGGGGTATTCCGGGTGTGGGATGGGGTCCTGGGGTGGGTGTTGTGGCCCTCTTGGGTGTCCGGGCCGCATGATGGGTGGCTCCATGGCTTCTGTTGCCCTTCGGATGTGGCCCTGGGCTGTGCTCCCTTTTGTGGTGCTGGCTGCCGTCCGACTTTACATCAGGTCAGAGCAGGTGTAGATTTCCTGGTGCTAACGCGCCTTATCGCCTGTTTTGTGTTTTTATCGCGGATATGGCTGGCCGTTGTGAATGTTGAGGTGTGCTGTTGTCTCTGCTTTTGTCATGGGAACGCCTACTCTGCATCTCATTAGCGATATTTGCGAGGGTCCTCTGTGGCGATGTTTTTTGCAGCTGCTATCGCGGGTAAACTGGTGCTGTGGGCTGTTAACACATGGGGGGGTAAATTTATCACGACTTTGGCTGCGATAAAGTGCCGTTAATTGGGCAATAGCTCCTTGTGAATATGCCCCTAAGTTGTCCTGGGAAAGACTGGTGTAGAGACAGAAGATTGACCAATTCACACTGTGAGTAAACTAAGTCACAATTCAATGTTTAGGACAATGCTGCAGAATACAATATGGGAAACTTTAATGGGATGGTAACAACAGATACCTTCCAAGTATGAGGCCTCACAGCTACATATCACACTGATCTGCCTTACTGACACATGAAACGGAAATTCAGAACTAAGATAACCTTCAGCTGTCAAAGTGTACCTTAAGGAGTGAAGGCATAGAGACATTGCTTCAGGGTTAAGGAGTGGGACAATAGTGACTCCATTATTGATCATTTCTGGAGACACAGGCCATGCCTTCATTTTCATGTTTCGATTTTTCTGGTCCTTTTAGATGTAGATCAGATTTCTGTTTTCCATGGTCTGCAAGTGGTTTCCTGCAGTGAATATGGGACAGATGGAGATGAAGGTAAGATCATCTGCATTTCTTCATCTATCTATTCTAAACTCCTAAATGTTACGATCATGACATTGTGGGGCATATTTACAAAGAAATGACACAGCGGGCGCTGCAAGCAATTTCGCAGCGCTTCGTCATTTAAAAAACACGCAGGGATGCAGCATATTCACAGGAATACCCCTATGTTTTCTTCTGTGCTGGCACTAAAAAAGCTGCCTAGTGCCAGCGCAGGCACCCTTGCACCATGGTGCAAGGGATCCTGCATTGCAGGGATGGTTGTGTTTGTGCAGGAAGGGACATCTTCCTGCACAAAAACAATCATTAATGGCGTTTTGCTAATTCTATGTGTGCTGCACAATGGAGTACACATAGAAAGAGCAAAAAACGAGGAGAAATAAAAGTGTTTCTCCTTGTTGCACTGCTCTAGCGTCTCCTTTTTTAGTTAGTTTTTGGTGCTGCCTCAGATCTATGGATCCTTGTAAATCTGAGGCAGTGTCAAAAAGCAATGGGTGTTGCATGGAAACGCCCACAGCAACACCCATTGCATGCCCCTTTGCGAGGAGGGCTATATTTACATGGTAAAGTAAAGTGGCTTAGCAGCACCTTGTAAATATAGAGCAGGGCATAATGCCACCAGAGCGCTGAAAAAAGTGATGCTCTGGTGGCGCAGTGCCCTTGTAAATATGCCCCTGTGGCCAGATTTACCAATTTCTCATGCAGCACAGTGCAGCAGCCGTAAATGCGCTGCGTGAGAAGGAAAGAGCAGGAGAGCGTCAAATTCACTGGAATATGACACTCTCCTCCCCCTCCCTAGCTGCCGTGCGCCTCAGAGACACCTTTGCGCTATAGTGCAAGTGTGTCTCTGTGTGTCAAGCATAGGCTTTCTATTGGATACCCTTCCAGTACAAAATAATTTGAACATTTTCCTACTTTGTAAGTGTGCTGTACAGTGCAGCACACATGCGAAGTCTGAAATTGAATCACTGACAGAATATCGACAACAAAAATGTCGAGGTACAAAAATATCGGGACAAAAATATCGTTGTCCAGAATATCGAAGTCCTATCTACATCATGGTAAGTACAAAAATATCGAGAAAAAAAATATCGTTGTCAAAAATATCGTTGTCAAAAATATCGTTTTTTTTAAATGCTTAAAAAATAATGTAAAATAAAGTAAATAATACATATAATTTAAAAAAACATAGAATTATTAGAAAATGTTTAAAATAATAAATAATAAATATAATGTTAAAAATAATTAAACATACATATATATAAAATATAATATATAAATGTACTTAATGTTTATAAATAATTATTATAATAAATTATAAAATGTTAGAAACATACTAAAAATTATAAATACATATATATATACATATACCATAAAAATAAAAATAAAAATAAAATATATATATATAATAATTTAAAAAATTAAAATATTATAATCTTTTACAATTACATTTGACACTACATTAACAGCAACAGTAGGGAAAGTGTTGGATAGTGGAGTGGATAAAATTACTATTCCCACTCCAGCAAGTGCAACAGTAGGGAAAGTGTTGGATAGCAGAGGGGAATAATTTACTATTCCCACTCCAGCAAGTACAACAGTAGGGAAAGTGTTGGATAGCGGAGGGGAATAATTTACTATTACCACTCCAGCAGGTAGAACTGTAGGGAAAGTGTTGGATAGCGGATTGGAATAATTTACTATTCCCACTACAAAGAGTGCAACAGTAGGGAAAGTGTTGGATAGCGGGGGGGTAACAATTACTATTCCCACTCCAGCGAGTGCAACAGTAGGGAAAGTTTTGGATAGCAGAGGGGAAAAAGTTACTATTCCCACTCCAGCAAGTACAACAGTAGGGAAAATGTTGGATAGCGGAGGGGAATAATTTACTATTCCCACTCCAGCAGGTAGAACTGTAGGGAAAGTGTTGGATAGCGGATTGGAATAATTTACTATTCCCACTCCAAAGAGTGCAACAGTAGGGAAAGTGTTGGATAGCGGGGGGTAACAATTACTATTCCCACTCCAGCGAGTGCAACAGTAGGGAAAGTGTTGGATAGCAGAGGGTATAAAATTTACTATTCCCACTCCAGAGAGTGCAACAGTCAGGAAAGTGTTGGATAGCTTAGGGGTAAAAATTACTATTCCCACTCCAGAGAGTGCAACAGTAGGGAAAGTGTTGGATAGCGGAGTGGATAAAATTACTATTCCAACTCCAGCGGGTGCAACAGTAGGGAAAGTGTTGGATAGCAGAGGGGAATAATTTACTATTCCCACTCCAGCAATTAAAACAATAGGGAAAGTGTTGGATAGCGGAGGGGAATAATTTACTATTCCCACTCCAGCAGGTAGAACTGTAGGGAATGTGTTGGATAGCGGAGTGGATTAATTTACTATTCCCACTCCAAAGAGTGCAACAGTAGGGAAAGTGTTGGATAGCGGGGGGTAACAATTACTATTCCCACTCCAGCGAGTGCAACAGTAGCGAAAGTGTTGGATAGCAGAGGGTATAAAATTTCCTATTCCCACTCCAGAGAGTGCAACAGTAGGGAAAGTGTTGGATAGCATACGGGTAAAAATTACTATTCCCACTCCAGAGAGTGCAACAGTAGGGAAAGTGTTGGATAGCGGAGTGGATAAAATTACTATTCCAACTCCAGCGAGTGCAACAGTAGGGAAAGTGTTGGATAGCAGAGGGGAATAATTTACTATTACCACTCCAGCAAGTACAACAGTAGGGAAAGTGTTGGATAGCAGAGGGGAATAATTTACTATTCCCACTCCAGCAGGTAGAACTGTAGGGAATGTGTTGGATAGCGGAGTGGAATAATTTACTATTCCCACTCCAAAGAGTGCAACAGTAGGGAAAGTGTTGGATAGCGGAGGGGTAACAATTACTATTCCCACTCCAGCGAGTGCAACAGTAGGGAAAGTGTTGGATAGCGGAGGGGAATAATTTACTATTCCCACTACAGATAGTGCAACAGTAGGGAAAGTGTTGGATTGCATAGGTGAATAATTTACTATTCCCACTCATGCAAAATAATTAAAATTAATTATCAAACAATTAATTAATTTTAAAAAAATGAACTCCCACCATATTACCCTATAAATGACACCACCAATATTGTAAAACATAACACTATTAACATAATTCATTATTAATTAATTAATTAAAATTAACAAGCAATTTAAAAGCAATCAATAATAAATTAATTCACACTATTAACACTATAAAACAACTTAAAATAAATATTATAATAAAAATTTAATAAAATATATTATAATTAAATTGCTTCACAGCCTACTCCCCTATCAACCCACAACCCACTCTTAAAAAAATAACACAAATAACATTAATAATTAATTAATAATGATTAAAAACCAATTAATAAATAATGAACAATAAATTATTTATCACAATTAACAGTATAAAATTGTAAATACATAAATATCAAATAATTAAAAATATAAATTAATTAATAATGATTAAATTACTTCCCACCCTACTCCCCAATAAACCCACAACCCGCTCCTAAAAAAATAACGCAATTAAGATATTTACCAATTAATTATTAATAATTAACAACCAATTAATAACTAATTAATAATAGATTAATTACCACAATTAACAATAGAAAATATTAAATGCATAGATATTAATTAATTAAAAATATTAATTAATTATAATTAAATTACTTCCCACCCTATTCCCCTATAAACCCACAACCCGCTCCTAAAACAATTACACAATTAAGATATTTACCAAATAATTATTAATAATTAACAACCAATTAATAACTAGTTAATAATTAATTGATTACCACAATTAACAATATAAAATATTAAATACATAAATATTAATTAATCAAATTTATTTATTAATTAATTATAATTAAATTACTTCCCATCCTATTCCCCTATAAACCCACAACCCGCTACGGGGACAAAAATGCAAAAATTAATTAAAATAAATTAATAACTTATAAAAATTATTATTACATTTATTATAATTAAATTACTTCCCACCCTATTCACCTATAAACCCACAACCCGCTACGGAACTAAAACGCAAAATGTACTTAAATTTTTTTTATTAACTTCTAAAAATTTAACACATATATTAAAAAACAAATGCAATACTTACACAAAAAAATAGAACACATACATATAAAATACACACTAAAATGCATAACACTAAATAAAACAACGATATTTTTAACAACGATATTTTTGCTAACGATATTAATTACTTCGATATTTTTAAAAACGATATTACTTACCTTCAACCTGATATTCTTGACAACGATATTCTGACTGTCGATATTTTTGTAGTCCGAGATTTTGGACTCGATATTACTGCTACTCAATATTTCCAACTCGATATTATGTCTGTTCACCCTGAAAATAAAAGAGAAAAAAAGCATTTCGCCTTCATAGAGCCTGTTTGAAGGATGCGCTATTTTCTGATGCTAATCCCTGTCTACTTTATTTTGTAAATTGGGTTTAGCGTCAGAAACCCTGGGTGGTTGCATGGAACGCCCATGTACTACCCATGGTATGACCCCTTTGAGATAAGTAATGCAAAGCAGCGCTATGCGCTGCTTCGTGTTACTTTAACGTTATTTCCATCACGAAACAATTGTAGCGCTGGAAAGAAAATCGGCCAAAAAGATTTAGCGCCAATATCCGTCACATTTGTGACACAAACACGACGTGAACTCTTAGTAGATCGGCCCCCTTGTATCATAGTTTTGTGCAGACTTTGTGGGCCTTGAAGATTTTCCTCAACTTTTTCTATTTGCTATTGTTTGTCTTCTGAAGCGGCAGTGGAGGCCCCTGCATTTGCCGCCCCACGACGGCCGCAGTTAAGAGCCGCCTCCCCCAAAACTCCTGCCACCCAGGGCGGTCCACCCCCCTGCCCCCCTTTGCTATGCCACTGTGAACCGGTCACTATGATTTCTATATCCCAAGATTTTTGTGAGTTCTTGCCAATTTTAAAGCAGTGTACCAGAGCATCATATAGTGCTGCAAGGTTTGAAACCATCCTTCCAGAGGTGAAGGTACTCTGCATGATTCATCATCACTTCCCTGTGCAGCAGGTGCCCGTGATGCTGTCTGGGAGAGGTATATAGGGACCATTACCTTCTCTTCAGCACTGTTCTCTATCCTCACTGAGGGTGATTGCCCCAGTGAGGCAATCTCAATTCATCTGATAGAGGTGGATCTGATAAAAGCACCTGCCAGTGAGGCGGCACAGGGTTTATCATCCTGATTGGTGAATGGGCATTAATAAGTGTGCCTCACCTGAGGGCTGAGAGATGATAGTGTGAGCTGGCATGCAGCAATGGCTGGGAAGAGCCAGGGTCTCTGTGGTAGGATGGAAGTGAACACAATCCTGCAATGTCATACACCGTATGTATTACAAGGAAGCAATACAGAACTAGGAAGCATGTGTACGCCCAGATGTATTCTCTGTAAATGGAACCATTTGGTTAGACGGCACACAACTGTATACAGTAGTATAGAAGATCCCAAACACAAACATGGCCTCTTTGCCCAATTATACAACTTGGAGTGCAGTCCTACCAAGATAGCTGGGGTTATTCATGTGTAACGGCTGTGCACAAAGGCAGAATGAAGTCTAGGCAGGCTGATGATGGTAGTATGGAACAACTGCTCCACAGAGAGGTCCGAGAAGGCGAGATTAAATTCGCTCCGGAACCACCACAATTGAATAATATCGGGTTTCAACCCTTAACCCTGGATATACCACTATCCGTGGTTGGAATAATTAAAACAGTTCTACTATTCTGTTGTTCCCGGCTCTGTCCCATCCTTCACCTGGCAATCTTCTATACGTCAAGGACGCACCATGGACTAAATATACCTGGTGCAGCACTGTCCCCAGAAACGCTGTCCTGAAGAGACCCCGTATCAAGAGAGGGTCGAAACGTCGTCGACATTAACAAAAGAGAGAGCCTGAATGTTTCATTTTCCATTGTGTACATGCTCGTCCTTTTTGATATTACCAATAACCTGTTTCCCTACCTTTTCACATATGTTCACTTAGTACTCACTTAGATAGGTTATGGTCACTTCACTGGTGCTCACAAATCACCTTTTGATGTGCAGCTAATGCAATTTGTCCATTCTTTTTTGTATAAGGAAATACATCTGTGGTTGAGACTGTGACTGCAGAATAAATTTGACTTACTTCGGCTGAAGTAAGCATTAATTGACTATAAGTTGTGTTGGGCTTCTTTAAGAATTTTTAACTAGTATGTTGAAATATACCAAGGTATCATACTGTGACCCAAAATAGGAAGGTCGTAAATTGCATTTTTCTAATTTGATTAAATCTGAGCAAGTTAGTTCCAGCTTGCATATATTGTATTGCCTTTTTAAATGAGTTCCTTGTGAACATTGTTTTTTGCTTAATTGCTAACCCAGCTCACAAGGACGTATGGGTCGCTCTTGTTCTCTAAAATATTGATGATGGTAGTAAGCATGACTGTAAGGTTTTGGTCCCTGTGATCAGGGGAATTAATGTAGATTGAAAGGGGGTGAAGATGGTTATTTGTGGGTGTAAAGCAGCTTGAACCCCTACCCAAATGTACAGGTGGCAAGGTGGGTTTAGTGGCCAAGTGTGGTGATATTGATTGGTGACGCCTCGATGTCTGCTGAGAAACCCCTCTCAGGGGCTTATTTACAAGCCCCTTGCGCCACTTTTGCGTCATTTTTAACATGGGAAAAGTGACGCAAAAGTGGCGCAAGGGGCTTGTAAATCTGCCCCTCAATTTCTTAATGGGGCCAGAGCAAAAAGCAGGAAAGCAACAATATTGAACCCCCAGAATCTCACTGATCAAAACCAACAGCTAATCAGACTCTTTAATGTATGAAGTCCCTTCTGTGGTGGATGGAATGCCCCCTCTCTGAATGAGCAATTGGCTTTTACCTACGCTTTGTTTAGCACAAAGGGCACAGCTGTAGGTTAATACAGTGATTTCGCCTGTAGCAGAAGCAAGGTGCAGTCTGGAAATGCAGGGTGGTATTCACTGGTGGCACAGCAGGCATACTCCAGGGATTTGATAATGGACAGAGTGCCATTCAGACAACCTAGAGCAGTCCCGACAGGATCCTGTTTCTCACTGGACACTCTTTAGGCATTTGGCTGCAGCACAAGGGTAGGCCATAGGCCTACAGTGGGGGGTGGAACAGTGTTTGTCCCAGAAAGATCCGTTAACTTCTTCTATAGCTATAACAATCCTACAAACAGACAGTCAGGAGTAATGGGCAATCCTTTGGCAAATGGATACAAGGCTCAAAACAGAGAGTATCCACTGTCATTGGGTGGAGTCTCAGCAGAGTCACGTAGCAATAGTAACTAATTAGGGTCTAGAACTCTTTCTCATAGTTCTGTCCTCTTGTGAAAGTGTCAGGCCTCCCCTCATCTGAGCTCCCGGGGCAGGCTTTAATTAATCTAGCCACCCACTGTTGGCTGATAAATCCACTACCGGCCCCCAAGTTCCTTTCTGGATGGAAGGTGACTGTAGCTCCATTGGGAGTAGTATTATGGCTCTCTGCCATATCTAATACTGCATAGAGGCATATTGATGTATGGATTGACATCCATGGCCACTAGGACTGAGGAGAGGACTGCCCCTCCAATCAGCACATTTGTCAGTAAGTATACTGGTGCAGCATTTTCTGGGCCCACTCACTTACCATCGGTCCTCCGATGGGAGTTAACATTTACATCAATCATTTTCACATAACAGTCCAATCCATTTGACTACACACTGAAGATCAGGAATTGGTAGCCAGGGTTAAGAAGGTTTATTACAAATTCAAAATCAAGTTAAGATACACAACTCTTAACACCATGGAATAAAAGTACAAAATAGCAACAGGCATGCCCAATCTACGAAATAAATTTAGGCGGATAATTATCAGGCAAACAAGCAGTTTGGTCACAGCAATGCAAAAGATCAGTAAAAGTATCTGATGGTTAGAGAAAATTCCCAGATTGGGTTGTCTACATATGGGTAAGTGTAATCTCCTAAAGTAAGTCCCAGCTATAAGGATTGTTTTAAAATCTAAAGGACTTCAAAATCAGGAGTTTCCATAAAGGAAAAAAGAACTAGGCAAAGGAAAAGTAAATAGGTAACGTATCAGCATTTCAGAAGCACGATCAAGAGTCTCCTCGGGTCAAGCAAGTAAGTGTTAGCCTAAGCCACACTCAACAAAGAGTCAATGAAAGTTTTGAGGTCTAAACCTCTCAAAGTCCAGGGTAAAGTGCTCTAAGCATTCAGGTGAAAGTCTCTGAAGGGATCTGTAAGAAATCTAAAAGGCACCTAAGGGGCATCTGAATCTTCAACGGTATGAACACTAAGGGGCCTATTAGGATGGCGGGCGGACTTTCGTCCGCCCGCCACCCTAGCGGTGCTGGGACCGGCCGCCAGTGGTGCGGCGGTCCCGCACCAGCGATTAGGATGCCACTGCCACCGTGGCGGTGGCATCCTCCATTGCCAGCATTGTGGCGGGCGGTGCACACAGCACCGCCCACCACAATGCTGGGAATGCACTGTGTGCATTGGCATGCACAAGGTGGCAGGCACCGCACGGTGCCTGCCACCTTGTGCATGCCAATGTTGGGGGGTACCATGGGTACCCCCCAAGTGCAGCTCCCCACCCCCCAGGGGGCCCGTTGCGGGCCCCCAAAGCCATTCTCCACATGCCTTTCCATGGCAGAGTCTCCTAATATGGATGGCGGTGCCTGCAAGACACCGCCTCCATATTGCAGGCCTTTTCCGCCCGGTAGGCAATCGGGCGGATTGCCTACCGGCGGAAAACCGGCGGACAGTCTTTCCGTCCGCCTGGGTCCCCACCGCCATACTAATATGGCGGTGGGGAAATGTGAGGCGGGTGGTGGGGAATGGCGGGCGGTGGCGATCCGCCCTACATCCTAATCACCCCCTAAGTTATAAGACACAAGATTCTTCTTTGTCAACACTTCTTTGCATGTATCATCGAGATTCTATTTTCTTTCTCCACTTTTCACATTATAGACTACAGCAGTTTCCAAATATCCTACACAAAAATTGGAATGACATCGTCTTATCACGCACAAGCCAGGTTGAAACATTGCTGAATAGGCCTTTCAGTTAATGCTCAGGCTCCCCATGTTCTTTCGTCAAGGACTTCTTCTCAGGCCATTTCTCTCTTTCACTAGTACCTTCATATATCTATTCTTCAACTAACAACGTGCGTGAATACCTGCAAGAAATGTCATGTTAGCAGAAAATAAAAAAGGCATTTATGCAGCATGAAGAATTATAGGTCTAAATTGTCAACTTAAAGTATTCGCAAGAGTGAACATTTAAAATGCTTGTGCACATTTAAACACTAACGAATATGAATGACCAGTACATTAGGTTCATGTTACATAAAGCATACAGTAAATCCTTTGAATAATTATGTGTAAGTATGGCTAAGAACTATATTTAAAAGAAATATATGAACATTAGTGCACACATAACATAAACTATTGTTTCAAGAGTAATCACATTCTACTTATATGAGGATGGTTCTTATCCAGTTATCTAAACAGTAAATGTTATTCAATGTATAAAGGCACACATTATGGAAGTTGAATATTATCTTTATAGTGAGTACATGTCTACAAAGTAAGAATGGTTTATTAATACCTCATGTAATACGGTTAAACAAAAGCTTGAGTAAATTCACTAGTTCTGCAGTAAATGCACTTTAGTTATAATGTCAAATGCAACACTTAATTCAATATCATTAGACCACATAAGAGTCATGTGCTGACTGCACATTCTTGTCATGTATCTGTTATGAAGTTGTGATGTGTGAAGGATGGACAAAGTTGCTCTGTTCTAATCCTCCCTCTGATGGCGAATTAAGCTATCACATCAATGTCTTATCAGATGGACAAATCACAATCTGGTTGTTTTCATCATCTTCTAGAATCCTCCATAAATTTCATGTCATCATAATATTTGCTCTGTTTATCTTCTAGTTTTATAGTTGCTCTTTTTCTCTACACTCCCTTCTTATTTGTGTATGTTTATATCCCTTAAAGATTACAAACAAGAATAATCTACAAAGAGCAATTATCGCTAAGGGTTTCAAAATGTTTCCAACAATTCCACTATCTAGATTTCCAAACCATCTGCCTATAGCAGAAAATCCATTACCTATTGCTTCCCAAACACCTGTTGCTTTTAACCCTTTCAAATCTTTCTTTAAGTCAGTAATGTTCTGTATGTATTTCTTTAAGTCCTTACTCTGATCTGGAATGTAAGTGCAACATTGTTGAACTTTCAACATCCGGCAGACTCTTTTGGAGAAGGATGTCTAATGCAAACCGATTCTGCAAGACCATTGATCTGATCGCAACCCTTTCCGTATCTATAACTAAAAATACTCCAGTTTGACTAGTGGTAACTTATCAACTACAGTAGAAAGCTTTCTAATCTTGAGTCAATTGAGAATCACTCCTACAGATGGTATTAAAGCACCAAAAATGTTACCTACAATTTCACTAGCACTAGCACCTCTTTTTGTTCTCATATGTTGTTCTCTTGTTGAATCATCAAGTAGTCCCACATGGTAAATCTTTGGAAAAACTATTCCCATGTTACATGTTCCATACCATCATTTGGGCAACCTGTAAAATGCATTTTTCCTACAAATGTAATAGACTCCAGTAAAAACAGGATCTGCTCCATCTAAGTATATTATCTAATTCCCTCGAACTTTAAAAGTATGATCACATTCACTATTACCTACGAAATTTGTGTCAGTTGTGGGTTTTCTAATGAAAATGTATAATCTCCCTTTATGTTGCCAATCTAAAGCTAATGCTGCCATATTTCCCTCTAACCCAGTGGTTCCCAAACTGTGCACCGTGGCTCCCTGGGGAGCCGCCAAACCTAGCCAGGGGAGCCGTGCACCAAGCACTTTAATGCATTTAATCTTGAAGGGTCTGTTGGCTTCAGTTAAACTAATTAGACGTAAACGCATGATGTCGATGATTTGTAAGTGACATGCCTAAAGCTGTAAACATAGTGCTTAATTGATGGCATGTCAAGGGAGATGACCTCCATATTTCACTGGATCCCCAGGTTCCAACACTCCCAAAGGGAGCAGAAGATGCCTGACTTATTTTGTTAGACTCGTAAATAGTTTTGTTTTTTTCCAAATACATTTTACACCAATGCAAATTATCAGGAAAATACAGTTGTCCTGTCTATTAAACACACTAAGTATTATTAAGTACTGACATTTGTACTTGAACCATAGGTTCTTCCAGTACACATTTCTTTCAGTTCACACACATTTCCAGACAGGCCTGCTCTCTTCTTGAGCACAGGGAAGTAAAACACCATATACGGCATAATGCCAACATTTGAAGCAAGAAAAACGGATGTTTAAAAAAAAAAAATCAGAGGAATTTATTTTACTTGCATTGATTTGGAGGCAATTTTAGGGAGGAGACGGCAAAAATAAAGCTGCATGTGGTTTACAAAATCGTGAGTCACCCGGCGGAGACAGGTGTGTTGGCACGTATGACCTGGGTAGAAATGGAAGGGAATGCAAATATTCTTCAAGCGCAGAAACACTTTGGCAATGGGGCCTACATGCATAGGGGTGCTATCTAGCACTGTAAGTGGGATAAAAAAAGTTTGAGAGGGTACTCAAAAAAAGCATGCGCAAAGAAGTGTAACTAGGAATATTTTGTTAGAGGCGCCGCCTTAATAATACGAAACACCCTGCATATATGATTATAATACCTTCATCCCAATTATTTTCAGGGAGAAAAATGCAAGTACTCCCTAGGCCGGGCTTACATCCCCCCACCCTCCCCCAAAAAATAACAGTGGGGAGCCACGGGCAATGGCCAATGGCTCAAGGGAGCCGCGGGTTGAAAAAGTTTGGGAACCACTGCTCTAACCTTTGGTCACTTTCATCTTTAGCCCATTGTGGCACTTTTGAATGATTTGTTGCTTTAGCTAATATGTCTCTTCGCCTGCCTTCTACTGAATCTATGAACTTCTTTTTTACACCTGTTAAGAAACAAGTTAAGTTATGTCTATGTGCATAAGTTGTGTCTAATGTAATGGGGAATCTAAAGAAATGTCCCACTATCTCAGAGTTTTTAGCATCAGGCTGTCGATTCAAGTGTTTCAGCACAGGAATGTCTGAAAAAACCAAGTCATGATTCGAATAATAGTATTGAAAATGACCCTTTCCATAGAATAAACTCAACAATAAGCTATAGGTAACTCCATATGTTAAGATAAGATGATGATATGCAATCTCTTCAGCAACTGAAGTAGGCAATTGCATGCAAACGTAGCAATCCCTAGCATCCATAGTATCAACATATTCATAAAGCAATTTTGTATAAAAGTTCAATGAATAATCTCCTCCAGAAGCATCTACATGTAAGTCTTTCTCAACTATTGCAGGTAAACTATTGTCAGTAGGAAGTGGTGTTTGAGGGGTATATGTAGAACTAGGCTCCTCTATCTGTGAAGAATAGGGTAAACTCAAAATTACAAGCAACGCATTTAGCACTACTGTCACAATGACAAATACTCCTACACATAAGCATCTACATCTGATAGTGTTTGGGTTAGGATCCATGAGTTCTTCTGATGCCAGACCTTTTAACTAGAAGATTTCAGCACAGTCCTTTTAAGGTAGTTTCCACGTGTGCAAACAGCAAGCAAAGTTCAATGTCTTTTCTAGTAAACATATGTACAATGATCTTCGTGAGACTTCCTTAGCCCTACTCCTTGTTCTTCTAAGCCCTAAGGGATAGCCTTATGCTCCTTCAGTAGACCCGGGCCTTGGTACTCTTTGTAGGTTGGGCAAATCTACTAAGTTCACTCTCTAATAAATGCTCAATTCAAACACACTAATGATCACTTCCAGGATAAATTGAATCAGTGTGTTTAGTGGCAATGCAATCTCAAAACTCAGTGCAGCCACAAAGTGCAGTCCAAGGAGGCGCAATTGGGCGCAAATTGTTATAGCAAAAGGTGCAAAATGCTCTCTCTCAGTCATTGACAGCTAGGTATGTCCATTCAGGTGAGGAATACCTCCAACAAGGTACTCTGTCTCCCTTTGATCTCCTTACTGTTGGCCCTTCTTCATCACTGTGACTTAGGCCAGATTCTTCAGTATCTTCTGGAATAGTGTGTGGCACATGCACTTCAGACGAAAAGCGTCTCTCTCCTGTCTTCTTTGCTACCGGCCTTCAGGTACAACTTGCATTACTACTGCACTAGGTCCTTTGCCAGAGTCTAAATCTGGCGCAGTCAGCAGTACAGGATGGGACCCTTCTGTACCAACTTCAACTTTTGGCTCTCTCAGCCCCCCCTCAGGCCGAACAAATGCTGTCCCAGCTTCTTGCTGATTCCCAACAGCTTGACTAATGTGTACTCCCTCTGTCTCACAGTAACCACTGGCACATCAGGAACAGGTGCTGTTTTATCATCAAGGGGACAAGGGACTCTGCGAGTATGAGTAGCGTGTACCCTGTTAGAGAGACCTCCGCAATTCATAACTGTTGTAGTGACCAGAATCACCTGGTAGGGCCCACACCACCGAGGCTCCAAGCACGACTTGTGCAAGTGCTTCTTCACCATAACCCAGTCGCCGTGACTGAGCTCATGGCACTGCTCCTGTTCAGGCGGGGCTGTAACGTCTCCAACCTGGTGAGACACAGAACACACCACATCAGCCAGTCCTTTGCAGTAATCAAGAATGATTTCATCTGTAATGTTCACAAGCGCATTCGCAGGCACAGCTGGCAGTCTCAAGGCCCTTCCCATGATAATCTCATGGGAGGACCATCCCGTCCTTCTATCTGGAGTACTGTGTAGGCTCATCAACACAAGAGGAAAAGCATCAGACCACTTCAGAGATGTCGAAGCACACAGTTTAGCCAATCTGGATTTCAAAGTTCCATTGACTTGCTCCACAATTCCAGAAGCCTCTGGCCGTTAACTGCAGTGGAGCCTCTGTTCTACTTGCAATGCTGCACACAACATCTTCAGGACCTCATTATTAAAATGAGTTCCTCGGTCTGGCTCCTGAGAAGTTGGTAAACTAAACCGCGAATTAACTCCCTCAACAATAACTTAGCCACTGTGAGACTATCATTTCTCCTTGTAGGGTAAGCTTCAACCCAACGTGACAAAATGCACATCATCATTAGGATATATCTCAATGCATTACACACAGGCAACAGGCATCTTGATAAAGTCCACTTGCATCCTATTGAAGGGACCTCCTGATCTCCCTATGTGACTCAATGTTATTGCTGTTCTTCTGTCTACATTTTGCTGTTGGCACACAACACATCTGTGACACAATCCTTCAGCCGCCAGTCTAAATCTTGGGTTATAACATGTTTGCCTAAACAGGCGCACCATGGCGTCTCTCCCTACATGTGCAGGGACATGATAATGTCTTGCTATTGGCAGTAGCAAGCTATCTGGCGACACAGTAAAAAACACAGTAGTAACAAATTATCATCCAACATGAAAATTAAGAAACAATGGGGAGAACAAATAGTAAGCAGAAGTAAGGAATATCAGGTTAAATGATTCATCAGGGTTGCTCTTCCAGCATACAATATCATGGTGTCTCAAATGGTAGGCATGCGCATGCTGTGGTTGGCGCTATTCAGTTGCTAAATAGGGACAGAAGTGAAAGACAAAAAGTACACATACAAACATAGCAGGCGGGTGGTCATACGTGGCACATACAACATGAACTTCTGTTTACTATTTGTTCTCCCCATTGTTTCTTATTTTTTATGTTTTTCAGGTAGGGCGATCATTTTTTACTACTGCACCAAGTAATTTCTTGGAGGGGAATACCTACATTGCACATCACAATTTAGGTGTGGGGTAGGGTTATACTCCCTCTTTTGCTCTTTGGTCCTGAAGAAGCACCGTGGATCCTTTTTGGGCCTCAAGGGCATGCAACATGTTGACCTGGCTACACCCAACCTGACTTTACCCACAAACATGAGGCTACGTGGGTACATTACACCCCTTTCGTAGCCCTGACCCGTTCTAAGTTTTTAAATCCTTTCAAGAGAGCCACTACATTAAAATCTAACCTGGTATCTCTTTAGACAGTTTTAATTCTCCTTCACTTGTGCATACACTATCACTCCACCCCACACATCTATGACACCCTCACACATATACCTCTCATCAAACGGCAAGATAAAAAAAAGAACTCCGCTAAAACGACCCTTCGAAGGGCCGTAGGGCATTGCAGAGCTGGCCCTATGAGGAGTGATGAGCAAGGTAAACGAGAAAATTTTGAACCCCCTAATATTAACATTAATAATTAATAAAATTGTTTGTTTCAGTGAATAACCAACAACGTATGTTTTCTTCATAAATGTTTTGGTAACATGCCACATCATGTGCAGACTAATCTACTTACAATTGGTAATGTTCTTAATGCTAACATAGTGATTTGCGTACTAATTAGAATAATTTTGCATGATTTGTGCTTCGTAGTAAATTGTATGGTGGCAAAAGAAAGTGGTTGGTAAGTAAGAAATAGCTTTATATGTTGCTTTTGCTAGGTAACACCTAATTGGGGTACGTAAAATGACGGGAGGGAAACGAAAAGGCTTATTTTCCTTATTCTTAACTATTTTCTGTTTATTTCTATGATAGTTCGCTTAGGCCTGCTAGGCCGTGCTGTAAAAATGGAGGCTGAGGCAAAAAAGCTAAAGTGCGCGTGCGCAAGATGGCTTCCAAGCAAAAGAAAAGCTGTGAACGAATGCATCACGTGGTTATCTCAAAAGCCTAAGATGGAAGAGGGATCAAGGTCGTGATGACCTTAGTACCCAAGCGTGTGCCAAAGGGGGACTTAGCGGACAAGTATGAGAACCAGCAGTGTACTCGTGAATGGACAATGAACTGTTTAAAATAAAGTATCGGAAAGAAGATACAAATGAAGACTGTCAAATGTATGGGTGATGTCCTGAACCCGTGAGAAAGGATAGAGTTATGAACATTCCTCAGAACTGGTTTGAACAAGGAGGGTAATATTGAGATGTTTGCCACCCCTCAAATGGACCAATTAGAGTGGATCTCGCCCCAAAATGTAACTTTTCTGTTTAGTAAGCTAGTATTAGGGTATAAGAGTACCTACTCTTAAGTAGGAGGAGCGCTGCTTTTACATTTTTTTTATTGAGCACTGGACGCTGACGCTGGAGAAGCTGCTGCTATTTTTCCATAGGCCTTTATATTTTAATACGATTAATCTTTTACTCATAATTCTGATTGAGAAAGAACGAGAGAGATTGGCGGAAAACCTATATAGGTGGTCCGTCGAGGAGGCCTGTTTTGTAGGACAGACAGTTAGTTTTGGGAATTCTATGCTGAGATCTGAATTTAACTGCTGTGACGAACTTTATTTTTCCATCTAAAGGGTATGCATTGCAATTTCAATTTATTCTTATAATGATAATAAATGTATTGATCCGATTAATAAAACTGAATTTATTCATGCTTATAAAAATTAGATAAACTATATTATAATTAAATTTACGAGTCGGTGGTTCTTTAGCTCAATAGTAATTGTAAATGTTTAATAAGAGTTTATAGTGATTGAGCTGGTCTTAATCACCATCAACTGATTCCTACTAGTTGGTCCATCGACCAATGAGCGGAATACCTGAAAAGAGAGAATTATCATGTTGATTTAAAAAGGTATCCCGTCTCCTTCCAGCAAATCATTGACTTTTTCTCCTAAATAAGGGTGAATGTGTTCCAGGGCATATATGAGAGAGTGAATGTTATGCGGTGTTATGGGCCCCACCGTCATATTTATGTAGTTGTGAAGAGGAATGTTTTTCAACCTGGACGTTAATGCCTAAAGGAGAAGAAATTTTATTGATAACGCTGGATCAGATTTCTTGGTAGCAGAGTTATGGTTACTATAGATTAGTTTGGTGATTATTGATTATCGATTGTTGATTATTTCATGTCTAACACTTCATGTTGAATTGTGTTACGTTATATGTAAGTCGAAAGTTTTGAAGCTTCCGGGAAGTAGGAAGTGGACACGTGTGGCAAGAGAAGTCACATGGAATAGTGCATTGGCTGAGTTCATATTGGTGATAACACAGGTTGTGCTATGATAGGGAAAATTTCCGTATAAGAGGTGTGTGAATGAAATAGCAAACGGTTTTCTTGTGAAACTCTGGCCTTAATTCTCAGGAGCAGTGTAGTCTCCACATGTGTTTTATCCCCAGAGAAACGGGTTTACCCCTTGCTTGAAAGAAGGGTAAGGTAGAGGGAAGTGCTACACTTATCGAACGAAACTATCTTCTTGCGAAATAGAGTAAAAACTGTCACTTTTGTTAGCGGAATCAGACAATGGAAATGTGTTTTACTGTCGTAACTAACCGAGAATAGTTGAAAACAATTTGCCGATAAATTTTGTAAAGGAGGGGTCAGGAGCAGAACTGACGTCGACAAAGAGCCGCGCTGGAATTGGTCAGTGCACTGGTTATACTGAAAACGCTCTGATTGGTTCGTTGGTGTGAGACGCGCTAGGATTGGTTGAATAAGCAGTGACGTAGAAGTTTCGGATTGGTGTGTTGGTGTGAGTCGCGCTGTGATAGGTCTGAATAGCACATAGAGAACAGAGTTGAGTTACGAGTTTGAATAAGGAAAAGAAATCGTGAATTATGGCTTATTATGAGTATGGTAGAGAGAAAACGTAGTGGATGGCGAAAATTAAGAACTTTTTTAAGAAAGACAAAAAGGTAGTGACTAGAGAGGGACAAGTAATTCCTCCGCCGAAATCACCAGCTTCGCATATGATGCTGAAATACGGATATCATACCTGCATATGGTTAGACAATTGGACTAAATATACTCAAAATGATGGAGTATTAGCTTTTCCCGAGAATGGTTCATTTAGCGTAGCTGTACTTCGGAATTTGAAAGAGAAAATGACGAAGCTTGAGCCTAAACCTAGACCAACACAGTTTGAAGCGTTGAGTGAATGGGAGGATGAGATGTATGAACGAGAAAGATTCAGAGGAGTAAAGAATCATGATTTTGTTCCTGGAAGGCTGTGGGGAGTGAATCATGAGGACAGAATAAAGCGTTGGAGATATGCTAATATGACAGGAGGTTTGTTTCCAGCTTTTACGGTTGAAGAGGAAGCAAGGAGAAAATGTACCGAGAAAAAGAAACATTTAGTTACCGAAAGGTAAGGGTATGGTGGTAGCTAGACAGAGGATGAATGGCTGGAAGATATTTTAAACCGAAACCCACCTCCATACCAACAGAATTCTGCGGTGGTGACACCTAATGCACCGCCAATGGAAACTGGGAGGAATAAAAGTCCAGAACGAAGGTACGAAATAAATAGGTCACAAGAACAGTTAAAAAACCCACAAAGTGAAAAGGTTGAAAGTGACAATACAACTGAATTAGCAAAAACCACGAGAGAATTGACTGAGAAAATAAGAGAGTTAACAATGAATATGGAAGCCGTAACTGTACCAGTAACAATAGGTCCAGTAATACCAGTTTTTGAGAATCAGAAAATAGATTCTTTAGTTATTCCCATGAATTCAAATTTGCAAAGAAGGAAAGAAGGGATGGAACTAGAAAATGAAGGAGCAAGGAATTTGGTCAGCTCATATAGACCGAGCCCACCTACTAATTTGACAGTAAATGAGAGTGAGTTTAGGAGGATTCCTATGGGAACTGAGTCTGCATCAGAAACACCGGAGAGGAGTAGAAATTGGGTGGAAATAAACAGTACACCTGTAGGTCCAACTCCCGATGAATTGAATGAATGGATGAAAACCCTGCAAAAGAAAGAGACAGAACCAAAACCACTAGATGTAATTAGGTTAAAAATAGACATGGAAGAGTTAATTTTAGGGACTATTGGTACAGAAAAATTGAAAACATATCAGGATGATGAGATTATGTTTTTGTGTAAAAGTATTACGTGGAGAGCTAGGAATTTGCATGACAAATTAGAAGAGGTAGCGAATGAACTAGGAGTAGAATTTGTAAAGGTGAGAAGTTTGCAGAAACCATATAGGGTAGATTTTTGCGAGAAAGATATAGAAAATTTGAATACATCAGGACGGTTAACCCAAATAAAAGAATTGATTGTTTTATTGAGAAAATGGGGTGATGTGGACAGATGGAGAAGCAGGTGGACTAAAAAGAATGAGAAAACGACCGATAAAGCGTCTTTGGCTTTTGCGGTGACAGACAAAGAACCAGTTGTAAGGGAGTATCCGATAGAGAAACTCCAGGAGGTAGTTATGTGCATGTTCCTTGGTCCAGACAAGATATACTGTCATTCACTAATGACTTCCCAAATTAAGAGAAAAGCCTGTAGAATGGTACAGACAAGTGGAAAGGTTTGTTAAAGTTTCGAAGGTGTTGTGGGTAGATTTGGATGGATTATTTGACATTGTAGTACCAGCTGATTTATGGACAGAATGTAAGATTACCATTGATTGGCCAACTGTAGAATACCCAAGAGACGCAAAAACAGGAGCGCCAGGACCTGAAGTTATGAGGAAATACGATCAGGTTATTACCTTTTTGAAAAATAAAATTCCGCCCAAAGAAACCGATTGGGTAAAAATCGATAGAACCACGCAGGAGAGTAAAGAATCTGTACATGCCTATTACGAGAGGCTACTTCTCGTTTTTAAACAGTATAATGGTTATGAGACATTAAATGAGAAAGACATGAGTCATTTTGTATATAGATTTGTTTATGGGTTAAAACCAGAGATAAGTGAAATGATTAAACAACACATGATCTGTTGGCAAAACAGCACAGTGGACGAAGTTTTGAGGTATGCTAAATACTGTAGTGATGATATTGAGTGTAGACAGCATAAATTAAAAGAGAAAGCAATGTGGGCACAAGTGAAAGTTGCAGAAAAACAAGAAGCCCAATTGATTAATCAGGTTAATGAGGCAGGACAAACTAAATCCAAACCGAATATAGGTAAAGGCAAAGGCCAAATGAGTATAGAAGAGGCTAAGAAAAAGTGGCCATGCCACAACTGGGGAAAATTAGGGCATTGGAGAAACGAGTGTAAATTCCCTCCAAAAGCTAATGCGGAAAATCAATCATTAAATCCACAGGTGCAGAGTGAGGTGAGTTACCAACAGCTGCAACAACCACAGGTAGTTACTCAGCAGAGTCAGGTGCCTCAACCACCACTTCCCAAGAGTGTAAATTCACAGAGATACAGTGCAGAAACAGGATTCTACGGAGGAGAGCAGGTAACACAATTGCCGCGCGCAGCTGCAATAACGCAATACTGGTTACGACAGGATGGGAATGAGTCGGATGAAAGTTTATGACGGTGCCTAGGAGAGGAGGAAGAGTGCGTGCTTGGCGCAACTCTAGAGGTAGATCAAGCAGGTCCATTTGTGGATGGAGAAGTGAATGGTGCAAATGTAACATTCCTTGTGGACACTGGAGCTACCCGTTCTACTGTTAGATCAGTGGAAATTCCAAACCTTCCTCTCTCAGGTGAACATATCCAAGTCGTTGGTGTCTCAAATCAGCAAATTAAAGCGCCTCTTACCAAATTAGTAGAGGTAAAGATTGGACCATTCAGAGAAATGCACCGATTTGTGGTGTGTGATTGTAGTCCTGTGAACTTGTTAGGACGCAATCTACTTTGCAAAATGAATTGCACCATCTATTGTACTCCGGATGGAATTGCATTTCAGACCCCGATGAAGATGTACTGTATAAAATGACCATGGTAAATTTAGAATCAGAAGTGAATGATTTATTTCCTGTGTTTGATATAGAGAAAATACCAATTGAGTTGAAAGAAACTGTAAAACAGGAAGTGTGGGATTTTACAGGAGAAGATATAGGGTTAATGAAAGGAGTAGACCCAGTTAAAATTTCTGTTAAAGAAGGAACAAGTTACCCAAATACTCCCCAGTATAAATTAACGCCAGAAATAATTGAAGGAATAACACCTGTAATAAACAAAATAATTGAACAAGGAATTCTGAGAGAAATAATGAGCAGTCCATGTAATTCGCCTATAATGGGACTGAAAAAGCCGAACGGAACCTATAGAATAGTACAGGATTTGAGAAAAGTCAATAAAATCGTTGTTCCTTGTTGTCCAATTGTACCAAACCCTGCTGTAATTCTATATCAAATTCCACGTGAAGCAGAATGGTACACCGTCATTGATTTGTGCTATGCATTTTTCTCTATCCCATTACATTCAGATAGCCAGCCATTATTTGCGTTCAGGTTCGGAGAGCGTATTTTGGCATGGTGCCGAATTCCTCAGGGGTACACAGAAAGCCCCTCGATCTGCAATCAGATTCTAAAGAAATCATTGGAAGATTTAAAAATGCCCGAAAAATCTGTGATGGTTCAGTACATTGATGACCTATTGGTGGCATCAAAAACCAAGGAAGCATGTGTTATCGACACAATTGCTTTGCTGAACCATTTAGCAAAAGGAGGACATAAAGTATCACCATCAAAATTACAGTTTTGTCAACAGGAAGTCCAATATTTAGGTCATAAGATTGAAAAGGGAGTGCGAAAAGTAACGACTGAAAGAATAAAAATAATTCAAGGAATGAGAGCTCCAATGACACAAAGAATGTTTCTGGGAATGGTTGGATATTGCCGACAATGGATAAGTGGATTTTCATTAATTGCAAAACCATTACAGCAATTGACAAAAAAGGATGTTAAAGATCCCTTTGAATTGAATGATGAGGAAATGAAAGCGTTCAGAGAATTAAAAACGAAATTGTGTGAAGCCCCGGCACTGGGAATGCCTGATTATGAAAAAGATTTTGAGCTGTATTGTAGTGAGAGAGATGGGTGTGCGCTTTCAGTCTTAGTGCAAAGACATGGAAACATGAAAAGACCTATTGCATATTTTTCAGCTGTTTTAGACCCGGTAGCAAAAGCGTTGCCTGGATGTCTGAAAGCAGTAGCTGCTACTTGTGTGAGTCTGGAGCAGAGTGAAGGCATTGTGATGGGATATCCATTGAGAGTATATGTTCCTCATTCTGTGGAAATTCTTTTGACGAGAACCAAAACTCAATACATGACACATAGTCAGCTGACTAGGTATGAAAAAGTAATTCTAAGTGCAGACAATGTAACCATTGACAGATGCACTAATGTAAATCCTTCAACATCATTGCCAGATGAAGAGAGTATGATAAATATGGATGAAGTTGACCATGATTGTTTGAATGTATTCGAGTATTGTACAAAACCAAGGCCGGACATCAAGGACGAGCCTTTAAAAGAATCAGATTATGTATTGTTTGTGGATGGCTCATGTTTGAGAACGAGTGAAGGAGTTTTGAGTGCGGCGTATGCAGTATGTACAGTAGCTGCTATAATGGAAGCATCTTGTTTGAGAGGAATACGTTCTGCCCAAGTGGCTGAACTAGTTGCTTTAATTCAAGCATGCAAATTGGGAAAGAATGTCCGAATCACAGTAATCATGGATAGCCAATATGGCTTCGGAGTGGTTCATGACTTTGGGCAAATCTGGTCCCAGAGAGGTTTCTTGACGTCTGCAGGGACTCCAATCAGAAATGGTGAGTTTGTGAAAAAGTTGCTTGAGGCGATACAGCTGCCTAAACATATTGCGGTAGTGAAGTGCAATGCACACAAAAATGGGGAAGACTACATAACTGTGGGCAACAAATTTGCAGACGAAATAGCTCAGTACTGTGCCAAAAATGTAGTCTCATTGAACCGAGGCAGAGAAAGAGAGCATGTTTCATGTTCTTAGCTTTTTACTAACCCTGTCGAAACATGGGATGAAGTGAGACAATTGCAGGAAGCAGCAGATGATGAAGAAAAAGATAGCTGGATCAAAGCAGGATGCAGAAAAAGGGAGGAAAATGATGTTTGGGTTTATAGAGATGAAAGACCAGTTATGCCTGATAGCATGATTTCTGACATGGCACGGATGTACCATGGACAAGCTCATATTGGGAGAGATGCAATGATCAGACTTTTTAGACAAACCTGGTATAACCCAAAATTCAGAGCCATAGCTGAGAGTCTTTGTCAAAGATGCCTTATTTGTCAACAGATAAATCCAGGAAGGAAGACAGTAGTGAGTCTAGGAACAATAGGACGAGAGGGCGGTCCTTTCACAAGGATGCAGATGGATTTCATTGAAATGCCCCCAAGCAATAGACTAAGGTATGTTCTTGTAGTCGTCTGTTTGTTTTCTTGTTGGGTGGAAGCCTACCCGACCAGAAGGAATGATGGGATTACAGTAGCAAAACTCATGCTGAGAGAATTCATCCCTAGGTACGGTTTTCCAGTAACGATTGAAACAGATAGAGAAACACATTTCCAAAACGAATTAATTCAATTAATATGTGAAGCACTCGGTATTAAACAGAAACTTCACTGTGCATACAGACCAGAGGCTTCTGGAGTAGTAGAGCAAGTGAATGGAACAATAAAAAACAGGTTAGGGAAAATGTGTCAAGCCACAGGACTCAAATGGCCAGATGCCTTGCCTTTGGTCTTAATGACTATCAGAAGCATACCTGAAAGAAAGACAGGTTTGAGTCCTCACGAAATAATCATGGGACGAGCAATGAGGCAAGCACATGTACCTGTCAACAAACTGCTGACTATAACTGATGATCTCGTGTTGTATTATTGCAAAGGATTGGCTGATGTGGCACGTTCTGTGTTTCATCAGGTTGGACCGGATGCGACCACTCTCGAAAGAAAACCAGCTCATGATTTGAATCCTGGAGATTGGGTCCGCATAAAAGTCCACAGAAGAAGAAATTGTTTGGTTCCCCGCTGGGACCAACCACGACAAGTGATCCTGGTGACAACCACTGCAGTCAAATGTGCAGGAGTGAAGCACTGGGTACATGACAGCCACACCATCAGAGTTCCAGATCCTGAAGTTCGACCTGTAAGTCGACATCTGGAAATATCCGATACCAGTTCAGCATCCGATGCAGAAGAAGAAGCGAACAGGGCCCCAGAACCTGAAGATCGACCTGTAAGTCGACATCTGGAAGTCCCAAGTACAAGTTCAACGACAGAAGGAGAGAATGAAATAGAAACGATTCCAGAATCTGAAGATCGACCTGTAAGTCGACATCTGGAAATATCAGACACCAGTTCAGCCTCTGATACAGATCACTCAGATTGTGATGAAAATCTGAAAAAGGATTGGAAATTTGATATCATAAAAAAAGAAACTGAGCAAAGAGACAGCAATAGTGAGCAACCAAGTACAAGCTATGGTAAAGATCCTTCAGAAATCATTTTAATAGATGAAGAAGGGATAGTTACAAATAGAAAGGTAGAAGAATCGGAAGACTCCCGAGGAGCAATAGGGACAGATCGGCAAATAAAGGAACAGGGAAATATAGAAACAGAGAGATCGACACAAATTCGGAAGAACCTCGAGGAGGGACAGAAGTAGGCGATCAAGGAAAGAGACAAGGAGGATCAGAACTAGAGGAAAGAGGTGAAATCATAAAGTTCAAGATAAGAGATAATAAAGAAAGGTCTGAATCAGAATCAGAAGAAAGTGGAGAAGAATGAAAACAGAAATTAGAAACAAGGAAGTGAACTTGGAGAGCAGAAAGAGAGGAAAAAGAAAGTGAACCGAAAAGGCAGAGAAAAGGAGACAATTGGCCCCACGAAATTAAAAGATTGAGATACAAGATCATAAACCTAAATGGAAAGAATGCAGAACAAGTAAATGAAATAACAAGTCAAAAGGAACAAGAAAAACAAGGTGGAAAACACTTGCAGAAAACAAAAAGAGTAAAGAAAGCAAATCTGAAGTATAAATCGCCTGAATGGCTATACATTGCGTTGACTGATATCAAAGAAGAAGAAATCACTCACAAGAACCCTGAACAAAGCTACAACCAAATGGGTGAAAGTGAAGTGCAACAAGTTTAAAGAAATTTGAAAGAAATTTCTACCGGACTGGACAAAACCCCGAATTTGTAAAGAAAGAGTTCTGAAAAGAACTAAAGAAAGTACCAAACGAGACAAAGTGAGAGCGTAGGGTGGCTAAAAGGTCATTTCTGAGGTGTGGTGACACATTTTCTGTACATATTATAAATATAGATAATAGAACAAGATGGTAGATACTAAAAATAGAACATGTAGATGTGAGTTCTTACCTAGATGGTGTAAGATGTGCTTCTTTTGTACAGGATTATTAATGACGGTATGGTTTATCTTAGCAATCACCATTCCAATTAGATTAGCTGTAGAAGGAACGTCCATATTAGAGAATAACACAGAGAAGGAAAAGGGTGCTAACATGCAGGAAACAGCTATATTAAAAGGTAGTGCAGAGTTACATAAAGATAAATCAATAACTGATTTTTCAAAAACGTTTTCACAAAATTATTATATGAATATGTAGAAACCATGGATGTGAGAGATTGTTATGTTTGTATGCAATTGCCTGCGTCTGTTGCAGAAGGTGTGACCTATCATCACCTTCCTTTGACGTATGGAATAACATGTAGTGTTTTAGCTAGTCTATTCTATAGAACAGGAAGGTTAGAATATTATTATACTGACATGGATAAGATTTTTGCAGAGATTCCTATAGTATCTGAACTAAATAAGGTGAAAGAAGCAAGGACGTTTGGAGAATTTTTCTTAGAAAATAAAGTTCTTTTGTTAGATGACATAGTTAAACACAACCTTACCTGTGAGTTAAGGAAGGAGGAAAAGGTGTTTTTAGAAATGGTTGAAACCAGAAGAATAAAATTTCAGAGAAAAGTGATAGAGGAAGAAGAGACAAAAACACCTGTTTGGGCGTTTGAAAAAGAAAATAATGATAAGAAAAAGACAAATGCAGCTATGACTTTGGATTGGCCCCAACAGGGAAGGTTGTGCATTAGTAGAAATAGAACAAGGTATGATAACTATTTCGTGGGTTCCAGTGATTGTCGAGACAACTATAAAATTTTAGGAGGTTGGTGATTCAAAGGGGGAAAAGATCCAATATTTCCAGGGATTTATTATATTTGTGGAAACAGAGCTTATTACAGGTTGCCGGACCATTGGTATGGCTCGTGCTACTTAGGCCTGGTCTTTCCAAAGATTTTTCATGTAGATAAAAAAGAAAAAGGAACACACGAAATGGGTGAGACATTCACACGTAGAAAAAGGGAAAGTTTTTCAGAAATAGTGGGTGATATTTTTGGAGCATTGATACCAGCAGTGGGAATATCTTTGAATGCATTTAAAATTCGGAAATTATCCACAGTAGTAGATCGTTTATCCACAGATACTGCTGGAGGGTTCTTGATGGTAAATACTGAGATGGTTGCCATGAGAGCTATGTTGATGCAAAATCGACTTGCCCTTGACATTCTTTTGGCAAAAGAGGGTGGAGTCTGTGGAATGCTGAAAGTTCAACATTGTTGCACTTACATTCCAGATAAAAGTGAAAATATACAAAAGTATATAAGGAATATTACGAATTTGCACAAAGAACTTGTTCCACTGGAGGTTGAAAATGCCTGGGAGAAACTTGGTAAGAGTTTTTCCTCAGTGTCAAATTGGTTTTCTAAGATAAGTAGTTTTATTATAGGGAAAGTTATGATAACAGCAACAATAATAATTCTAGTAGTATTAGTTGTGAGATTCGTTATTATATGTATCAAAAGGAGAAAAAGACAAAACAAAATAGAAAGAGAAAATAAGATAAATAAAGAAAGAGAAAGAGAGATAGGTGAAATAGAACTGGAAGAACTAAAAGAAAGCATGTATAAGAAAACAAAAAGACAAGATGAAAGGGATACAGTTGTATAAGACTAACAAGAAGCAAATGGACAAGAAACATGCTATCTGACAAATTGGTGTGACATGGGTTTTTGTGGTGATATTAAAAATCACCAAAGGGGGAGTTGATGGAGCAAGGTAACCGAGAACATTTTGAACCCCTAATATTAACATTAATAATTAATAAAATTGTTCGTTTCAGTGAATAACCAACAACGTATGTTTTCTTCATAAATGTTTTGGTAACATGCCACATCATGTGCAGACTAATCTACTTACAATTGGTAATGTTCTTAATGCTAACATAGTGATTTGCGTACTAATTAGAATAATTTTGCATGATTTGTGCTTCGTAGTAAATTGTATGGTGGCAAAAGAAAGTGGTTGGTAAGTAAGAAATAGCTTTATATGTTGCTTTTGCTAGGTAACACCTAATTGGGGTACGTAAAATGAAGGGAGGGAAACAAAAAGGCTTATTTTCCTTATTCTTAACTATTTTCTGTTTATTTCTATGATAGTTCGCGTAGGCCTGCTAGGCCGTGCTGTAAAAATGGAGGCTGAGGCAAAAAAGCTAAAGTGCGCGTGCGCAAGATGGCTTCCAAGCGAAAGAAAAGCTGTGAACGAATGCATCACGTGGTTATCTCAAAAGCCTAGGATGGAAGAGGGATCAAGGTCGTGATGACCTTAGTAGCCAAGCGTGTGCCAAAGGGGGACTTAGCGGACAAGTATGAGAACCAGCAGTGTACTCGTGAATGGACAATGAACTGTTTAAAATAAAGTATCGGAAAGAAGATACAAATGAAGACTGTCAAATGTATGGGTGATGTCCTGAACCCGTGAGAAAGGATAGAGTTATGAACATTCCTCAGAACTGGTTTGAACAAGGAGGGTAATAATGAGATGTATGCCACCCCTCAAATGGACCAATTAGAGTGGATCTCGCCCCCAAAATGTAACTTTTCTGTTTAGTAAGCTAGTATTAGGGTATAAGAGGACCTACTCTTAAGTAGGAGGAGCGCTGCTTTTACATTTTTTTTATTGAGCACTGGACGCTGACGCTGGAGAAGCTGCTGCTATTTTTCCATAGGCCTTTATATTTTAATACGATTAATCTTTTACTCATAATTCTGATTGAGAAAGAACGAGAGAGATTGGCGGAAAACCTATATAGGTGGTCCGTCGAGGAGGCCTGTTTTGTAGGACAGACAGTCAGTTTTGGGAATTCTATGCTGAGATCTGAATTTAACTGCTGTGACGAACTTTATTTTTCCATCTAAAGGGTATGCATTGCAATTTCAATTTATTCTTATAATGATAATAAATGTATTGATCCGATTAATAAAACTGAATTTATTCATGCTTATAAAAATTAGATAAACTATATTATAATTAGGGCTCCCAGTTTATGGTATTTATTTTTTTGCCATTTCCGTCTGTATTTATCCATATTTATTTTTTGCTAATTTTATCTGTATTTATCCATATTTATTTTGGGTTTTGTGGAAAAATTAAGCTGAAATTAGTATATTTCCACATTTATTTAACCAATAAATATGCAATCATGCTTGAATGTCTGCCAGGTTTCAGTGCTGTGAACACCTGCAGAAGATATATCAGTGCACTTATATGAAAATATGGACATTTCAGTATCAACCTTGTGCATATCTACTGCTGGTAAAGCCTCTTTACTAAAATTACTTTCTTTTTTAACCCCCTTATCTATCAATCCACACATCTATTGGCCTGGCAGTTATGGCAGACAGTATTTAGAATTACTCAAAAAGCAACCCAATTTCCGTTTTTATCCACATTTAAAAATAAATACAGACAAGAAAATGAATGTTTTCTGTCTGTATTTATCTGTAAAAATCAGTAAAAACGGAAAACAGGGAGCCTTAATTATAATTAAATTTACGAGTCGGTGGTTCTTTAGCTCAATAGTAATTGTAAATGTTTAATAAGAGTTTATAGTGATTGAGCTGGTCTTAATCACCATCAACTGATTCCTACTAGTTGGTCCATCGACCAATGAGTGGAATACCTGAAAAGAGAGAATTATCATGTTGATTTAAAAAGGTATCCCGTCTCCTTCCAGCAAATCATTGACTTTTTCTCCTAAATAAGGGTGAATGTGTTCCAGGGAATATATGAGAGAGTGAATGTTATGCGGTGTTATGGGCCCCACCGTCATATTGATGTAGTTGTGAAGAGGAATGTTTTTCAACCTGGACGTTAATGCCTAAAGGAGAAGAAATTTTATTGATAACGCTGGATCAGGAGCATGCCTGATGATGAAGCAGGACATCCCTTGGGATGTTTGAGGGCACCAATCCTTGGGATTTCCACCCTGTGTCTCGTCCACCGCTCTGTCTTCTTTTCCTTTCTGATAGGAAAAGTACGTTCCCTGAGTATTACATTACATACTTTTTCATTACTAGGAGGGATGGAGCATGTGTTATAGGATGTCTCATCTGCACCACTTCAGGAACTTTGCATTCTACCTACAAATCACCTGGAACCACAATGTCGAATGAGATATCCAAGCCCTTCCATAGAACTTTTGATATTTTTACAAGTCGATCAAATTGTCTGTACCATTCCACTGGGTTCTCTCTCAATTTCGGAAAATCATTTGTGAATGACGCAAGATCAGTCCTGCTCCAAGGTATATGGACATACCCTCTACCAGGCACTTCTCTCATGGGAAGCATATGTATATCCTCATCTTATTCCTTTGTTCCAGACAGAGGCAATTGTAACCTGACTTTCTTTGGTTCCTTTTTCTGTGACCATCTACCTTCCCATTTATCTAATGTGCTCCACTTTCGAACATGGGCAATTAATTCCTTGATCTGTATTTCCTTCCTGATGGTCTCATATCTGTGAGATCTCTGTCACTAAAGCTTACCCTGGAACTTCTTTGCAAGGCTTTGGATTTCTGCAAACCAATTCCATATCTGTGAGCCAATTCAGATAATCTCTCATACGCCTTGCACGTCTGATAATATCTTTGCACAGAAACAATAGTTCATCATCCTGGTAAGCATTCAATTGTGACATGTCAAGAGTTCCGATTATCATTTCTTCTAATTCTTCTTTCAATTTAGCCACATCCATTACCCTTTCGCTCTCTAGGACCTAAATATTCCCTCCACTAGCCACAGGATTTCCACTTCCACTAGGAGTGTCTATGCCTCCAAGCCAATCATCAAATTCTCGGGTAGTAAGATCTGGTTGTTCTACTGATGTATTAAGAATCACCTCTCCACTATAGGTACCACTACTTGCATTCTGCAGTGATTTCAAAAGGGACATGTCAGAAGTTGGTGTTCCCATTGGTATCTCTGTCTTAGGGGTACTATAATTCACATTTGGAAGCTCATTCGTTCTAGGCAAGAAAAAACGTGACGATCTCTGAGGAAATCTTCTAGTCGGGTCAAATCCTGTCTGACTTAATGTAGGGTCTGCACTTGCAGCACATGGGGTATTCCCTTGTGTCGGAACCATAGGAGTCTAAGGAATTGGTCTCATTGTCATGGCCACTGAATCGCTAACTATAGCATTCGTTCCAGTAGGATCAGCCAAAGTATGTGTAGTGTTACTGATCCAGGCTTATGTAAAGGAACTACAGGACAAATAGTGACAGGAACGGTCAATCTATCTGGAGCATTTAGAGTATGTGAAGTTGAAGGGGCTGTCATTCCTGAAATCTCTCCCTTCGGTTTTGGATTCATATTTCATGGTGCCGTAGGCACATCAAAAGTCTCACTCATAGGTACATTGCTCGCTCCACCAGTCTGGGTTACGTTGTATGGAGGTAGATGGTTTAACAATAATTTACTTATAAAATCCTCATTCTAATCACTGTCACTGCCCTCAGCTATATCCTCTGTTGCTTCTGTCTCTTTCTTCTTTTTCTTATCCTTCGTTTACCTTTCCCTTCTCCCTTGCTTGTTAGTGCAGGATATAATCTAGCTCCCACAAGCAGGTCAGTTCTCCAGGATTTCTGCTCTGCATCCCATCTAGCATCCGCAGAAATGCGTTTGGTGTTCTTGACTCTTCCTTGAAGTCTCTCTCTTTGTTTAAGATGGGCTGTATGTTCCCAAGCATTGAGTGCTTCATTTTGTGTAGGTCTAGGAGGTGGTTTCATTTCATACAGCGTCCTCCTTAAATGTTCAATGATTCTCAAATTAAATGTCCCATAACGAGGATATGTCAATGCACCATCTTTCTCCATGATCTTATGCCACTGTGCGAGCCAAACACGTGTGAAGACCCACATCTATTGCCATAATATCACCTGGCGTACTTTTGGGTGGTGCCTCTTCCCCCTTTCTAACAGCCACCGTCACATCTCCCTTCATTAGACTTTGTAATGCTTTAAAGAATTTCCTTTTCAATCAACAATATGCAGCATTAACAAAAGACATTTCGTTGAAACCAGGAAATGATTTTCACTCACAATTCTCTATTTAGCGATCGCAACCAATACAAGCGCGGCTCTCTATGACGTATTCAACCAAAACCAGTGCAGCTCTACAACAACCGATCTATACCAGCGCGGTACACTATGACGTCAATCTCATTCTTTGCAGCAGCTCACCCTTTACAATTTATATGAGCGCCTTCTCTAAGCAATTTATGAAAAACAAATGCAGGCAATTTCAACAACTAACTTTGTCTGCTCCTCTAGAGAAATTACAGATTTTCATTCACACAAGAAACAGTTCAGAGCAACACTTCCCGAACTATCCTGACATTCACTTCAAATGAAACCTTGACCAGCGGGATCTCACTCGGATTGATACAGTTCTTCCCTGTGCATTGAAATAAACTATACCAACCACATCTCATAATCACACAAAGATGAAGTTCCTATCTCAATAATGCTGTCGACGACGTCTCACGATGAGCACCACAACACAACAGACAACTACACCCAGTGTCTTCTACACTGAAATTTGACTTTCATCTATTTATCCTGGGATCTTAGGCCATGATGAACCCAAAAACCACTTCAACTTGTCTGCATTAAGCACCACATTCACACATCAACTTAAATCATCTCCGCAGAACACCACACAACCACTGCAAATACAACAATCTAAGCATAGCAATTGCAACGGTTAACCCTATTAATACTCACAACCCTCCGTTGCTACAATTTGTTTCTGTACAGCTGGAACTCTGTCAATCCATTGACCAAACCATGGGCTTTTGGGGTTTGGACTGGGCTCAGGCAATTTCTAAATAGGAAACCCTAACTCCCTCATTTCAGTGAAAACCATCCGATGTGCTACCAGATTTCATTTAAAAATAATCATTCCGTGTAGTGAGTTAATCACAGTGAGAGAGAGGGTACAAGAATCCCAATTTAAAAACAGTCCTGTGAGTGTACCAAAGTTAGTGCAGTGAGAAAATGATGTGTTACCTGGATCAAGATATTAATGATTCCAAAAGCAATGTAGCGTAAAAAATGAAATGTGTCTCGCTGCAATCTATAACGGAAGCACCAGAGACTTTTAAAAAACGGGGACATCAACCTGGCTGTTAGCAAGAGTAGAAACAGAAACACTGAAGAAGTTATAAAGTAAAATTACCAGTAAATTCTGGGAGTAAAAACTATGCCCGTATCACGGCCAGGCATATGGGGAAAACCACGCATAAAATAAGGAGCTCACTGTAACCCCTCACCTGTAACGTAATCCTGTTAAGTCCAAGGCAAATAGTGTCAAAAGCTCCAAAAGGTATCAAGCACAACCGGTAAGTAAATCGTAAGTGATGATTCAGAGAGTATAGTGAGACGCAGTTTGGTACAAAGTCTTGAAGTATCTAAAAAACATTAAAGTATAGCTATGTTAGATAGAGGGATCCCTATACATAAAGGGGTGCATAGTGCCATGTAATTCACCATCCCAAGTCCTAAATGATGCATGTATCATCCAACATAATGCGCAGAGTAGTACAGATACAACGTACCGTACGTGCAGCCAGAGAAGCACCCATTTGGACAATCTGTTTAGAAGAAAGTCAGTCGGCCCTGATAAGCCTAGGGAGAGAGGAGCGGCAACACAGAAGCCCTGTGTCATGCAATCAACCATTGCCTCGATAACTATCAGTAATTTGTGTAGGGCGATAAGCGCTTACCTGCAGCAAACCCGTCTTCTCACTGAAAGTCGTTACGAGGACGCGCCAAAAGCGCCTGCATTTACATAGTCAGCACTTCTTGCGGCAGGAGTAACAAGCATTGGCATAGCCAATAGGTCTCGCCCTTGGGACCTTATAAGTATTCAATTATGCAGCACAATATCCTTGGTGCAACATCAACTGTTGCATGGCTAAACACTTATAATGTCCCAAAGGCGAGACCTATTGGCTATGCCAATGCTTGTTAAAGTATTGTGTGTGTTTTTTTTGTTTTTTGGGGGGGGGGTACACTTGAAATGCTTTTTATTAAAGAGTTACCCCATAGGAGAGCAGGCTGACATTTTCATCTTCCCCTACTGTTGTGGGCTGTTTGGATCTCTCCTTCACTAACAAAGTACTCTGGCATTCCAATTTGGAACTTCGCCCAGTCGGGTAAAACATTTCAGGAACTAGCAAAATAGATGGACGAGCCCCGCCCTACGCGCAGACTCTGTGCAGGTGCCTCCGTTTAGTTTTCATAATTTCGGTTAAAAAAAACGGCATAATCTAATGAACGTAGAAGGGATAGTTGCAGCTGGTAAACGGCACAATTTCCTACAAGAAAACATCTGAAGTTATCGTTTGGGCCACAGAACGGCCAGAAATGTCATCGCGCGGAAGCGTGTTCCGTGAGGGCTGAAGTGCGCTGAAACAATGAAATTGCGAATGATACGTGAGCGAAAAGCTGCATATTCAATTAAAAGCATTTGGATTGGTCCAGGCTGGGCGGAGCACACGCTGTCTCTTCTGTGTATTGCCTTTAGTGTATTTCATCTCGTAGGCAGGGGTAGGTCGGGCACTTGGCGGAGGCGTGGAACTGGGTCTGGTGTCCGAGTAAGTGTAGGAAGGGGGGGGGGGGCGGTTGTTACAGACAATGCTCCCCACCTTTAAAGAGTAGTTCTATTTCCCTGTTAGTACAATATTGATACTGTCTGTGCCGACATGGCATTAGGTGCACAGCTATTTACTAAATGATACACTTATTTATTTATTTATTTGACCTCGGCGGAAAGCAGAGCCCGGGTTAGGTGGGGAGGGGGGAGAAGGCACAGCGCGTTGTGAGGGGTGACAGTAGGCCAGATGTAAGCACAGGAGTGAGAACAGGGGAGGCGACAGGAGGGAGGAGCCATTAGCAGGACGAAGCAAAGAGCTGGCAAGAAAGTGAAAGCACTCGTGCATGTACGGCATCTACCTTGCAGCGCCATCTGTTCCAATTAACAAGCGCGGCGATGGCGCGATAATTGGAAACAGATGGCGAAGCTGCTCGCTCCCGCAAGGTGGATGCCGTACATGCACGAGCGCTCATTGGAAACAGTGCAGTACATGCACGAGTTTTCCAAAAAGTGCAGACCGATTCCAAGAGGTCACTCCTAAGCGAGACCTAAAAAGGAAGAGGACTAGTCTGCGTTTCCCCTCAAGTAGCGGTCACCATCTTATAGTGGAAAACACCATCCACAAAGGTCAATACCATGCCAAAAAGCAAGAGACAGGGTCCAGGGGACATTGTAAAGATGAAAAGAAAATTCTTTATAAGTGCAAAGTATCTATATACAACAGGTCATGCAAGATTTTGATTGACCTCCGTAAGTGTGAGCGATATGCCTCGATGAGACTCAAAGTAAGGAAATAGGTGGGAGAAGCACATATTCAAAATTATTATAAATTGTGTCTAATAGTGAAAAAAAACTCAGTAAGTAAGTCAGAGGTCATATATCTATTTTGTAGAACTTGATTTACATATGTATGTTAAGCGACTTTCAATAGTTCTAATAACACCATCACATATTGACAGCATAACATCCCCTGTCACAGATAAGGGCAATACCATTCGGTGAGATGACCAGAATCAGACGCAACTGCTGCCAAGATTCTATTTTCCAAAGGGAGCTCCAGATAAAGGAGAATAGATTCAAGACTAGGGTTACCTGAAAAATTGTTCGAAACGGAGCTAAGAAAAACACTGGGAAGAATAAATATGCATAATTGATACTTGGACTCTGGAGTACTTCATTTCTGATTACAGAGACTACTGGACTATCAAGTGTGCTTTTTGTACTTCTTGTTCATAGAGCTGCCAAGAGGCTTTAGGGTTCATATGCTGAAGCTAATGCCCCAGTACACTGATCCCTACAGTTGTGTTGTAAAGAGCACCGCTACCAGTGGCAGCTGCCATCAAGTAGCACGGGTGGAGAGGGCGGATGGGAAAATTAATTTTAAAAAATGACTTACCTTGCTGCCGGACCGCCACCTCTCCTCGCGTCGTCCTCTTCTGTTCATGCTTGAAGCAGTAAGCACAAACAGGCTCCCCTAGCCAATCACAACGCTGCAATGCAGAGTTGTGATTGGTCTGAGCGCCGTGGTTCAGCACTCAGACAGGCAGTGGGAGCCTCTGCGTGTTCCCCCCTGGTGGGGAACATGCAAAGTGCGCTTGACTGTTTGGCCGGCCCAAGACAGCCGGCCAAACAGTCATGCACACTTAAGTGCCCACCACTCCTTCCCTTGTTGGCTGTGACACAGCCAAGCCCCACCCGTAAACCGGAAAAATAAAATGATAATAACATAATGTTATTATCATTTTATTTTTCCTTTATCCACTGCTCAAAATGCAGTGGGGTGACGCTCCTCCGCCTTAGCGGAAGAGCAGCCGCTGACCGCTATCTTCTGATAGACTGCAGGGGAACACTAGAATCAGTGTTATACCAAGACAGCCATCTGTCTGTGACTACCTTCAAGTTCATGGACACATTTTCTCTTTACGAACTATTGATTTATTATGTCATTAAGAGTAAAAAACAGAACAGCCTGCTCTCCAAGGTCATTAAGTAATAATGATCCAAAAAATAAACCTAAAGGTAAAAGAGACCGCAGCGATGTGTCCATTTTGGTTGCATGCTCAGTGTAGGTTAATCAGTGATGATTTTTGACTGTGTAAGAGAGCAATGATTATATGTCTATATTGAAATCAGATAATTCAATTTAAAAAAAAACATGTATCATTTTATTACACCCAAGAGAATCATAAGCTTCACGTTCCATACAAATTTACAATAATTAGATACTTTAATAAATGGAATCTGAAAGTTTTGCACTTTAAAATTTGAATAGTAATTTGTAAAAACACAGCACCGCTTGAGTGGTCATAGAGATTACATATTAAGTTGATTTTGACTGACCCCCAAGAGCACCTACACACGTCTCACTCATTACTTGGAGGGACCTCTGATTTTTAACTGCGTCCTATCGCACCAAATGCCACTGGCACCAGAGCTTGTCTGCGCCGTCTCACTCGTTTCAATATCAAGTAAAACCGGGAGGTTGGAGAATTTTGTCTGTAAACCAGGGGCACTGTGCAATTTAGAGTGATCGGGGTGCTGGGGTTTGAGCTGGCTCAGTCCCATGGTTGATTTTCCAGCCTCAAGTACTACTGAGATTTGGGTAAATGTTTGGTTGACCCTCTAAAAGGTCAATGTGCACTGTGCATATCCTGGTTTATATACCTCGACTTCATCATTTACTGATTACTTTTGTCTTACAGGCGTGCAGCAAGCCCTGGATGTTTCTGAGCTTCAAGTGCTGTCTTCCACTGAGTACGTGGTGGATGGTGGAGAAGGTAAGGCTGTCGGGTAAAAAACACCTGAGCAGATTCCTTCCTTTGTATTTGTTGGTGAAACGTAATTGAAACATAATAATATTTGAACTATCCAAGATTCTGCATAAGACCTGGTGTGAAATGTTCTTTTCATTCACGCTGAGTCTTTGATCTGCTGAGGAACTAGAGCACACTCTAGCAAACATAGAAGAAAGCTTGATGCTCACAACTGTTCTGACTGAACACCATCTTTACTCAGAGCACAGTCTAGCAAACATAGAAGAAAGCTTGATGCGTCGCAACTGTTCTGACCTTTAATTACTGTCTGACATACACAAACATAGATGCTAAAATCGGTTTTTCAAATGTGAAAAAGGCCTAAATATTTGCTTAACTAATAAACAATTGTCTTCGGTCCAAGCAATCACTCTCAATTTAAAATACCCATTTAAAATCAACACACTTTCCGTGTTCACTATGACATCTGTACACAAAGGGTTGGCCTTCTCAAGTTCTTCAGAAGAACAGTAAGGGGAGGTTGGACTTTAAATAGAATAGATAGAGCGGTCCTTCTAAGTGCAATGTCAATCAAATGCAGATTCTACAGAGGACAATTAAAGCCAGTTTGATTAAAGAGTTACTCAAATAATGGCACACATGGGTATGAAGTGTGAGATTTAGTGTTGGATATGAGTATCTTTTCCGTGGTATTCACCCAGATTTTTGCCTTCTGTAGCTGAACCCTTTTTTGTTTGCCCCTGCTAACCAGTGGTAAAGTGCTTGTGCTCTCCCTTTTAAACGTGGCAACAGTGGCATCCACCTAATTGGTACAATTAATTTACTTAAAAGTGCCTAGTGTGTTGTACTATATGTACCTGTGACCTGTAAATTAAATGCTACAAGTGGGTCTGCAGCACTGTTTGTGACACCCACTAAAGTAGCCCTGAAAAGCATGTCTAAGGCCTGCCATTGCAGCCTGTAGGGCAGAGTTAAACTACCATTTTGACCTTGACAAATAAACCTTTTGCCAAGCCTAAACCGTCCTTTTTTAATACTTATAAATCACCACCAAGGTAGGCCAAAATGCTCATAAGACATGGTGCATGGTGTTTAAGAAGTAGGGCATGCGTACTTACGTTTCACCTGTCCTTTCAGTGAAATACCTCCAAAGTCATTTTACAATGTAGCAAGGCTGGTTCTCCCGTGGAAAAGCAATGGATTGCATTCCGTATAATGCATAACGTCAGTTGGGACTAGCTAGAAAAATCTTTCAAAAACTCATTTGAATAGGAATAGAAATTTAAAATCCAACCTATTGGTCAAGGTTGGATTTTAAATTATTATTTTGAAAATACCACTTTTAGAAAGCTGGCATTTTCCTACCTAAGCCAAATTTGGCTTTCTGCTAGTGTCCAGGGTTCCCTGAATGTTAATGGCTCTCCCGTGGTGTGATGTGTATTCCTCCCAGGCAGTGGACAAAGGGCCTGGGTGTGAAGAGGTGAGGGTCTTCCTGACAAAATGGTTGAGGAGGAGCTGTGCCTTTGTCCTGATTGCACTTCAAAGAGTAGGCAGGGGCTGTACCCAGCCCTTCCTGACTTCAGAAGAAACCTACCCCATCACTGGCAGATGCAGCTCACATCTGGGTCTGCCTGCTCTGTGTTTCAGTAGACAGACTGGAGCCAAACCTAGGGGAAGTAAAAGAACTGACCAAAACCAGTTTTAGGATTAAAGGTGTGTACCCCACCCCACAGACTGCTACTGGGTATAAAAGTGGTATCCCCAGTACCTGAAATCAGAACAGTCCTCGACCTGAGAAGGACTGTGCTGCTGTCCGAAGAAGTAAGATTGGACCTCGGGGGTTAGCAATTTGTATCTCCTGATGCCCTGAACATGAGGATTTCTGTTGCGGACAAGAAGTTTTATTGTCTACTTAGTTGTCTAGACATGTAGGCATTCTCATTTTCCCTCCTGCACCTAATATAGTCACAAGTTAGTTATTTCCAATTGCAATCAGACATCTTAGTAAAAGTGCCTTTTCAAAGGTCATTACGGCAACCAAGCTAAGACTGGTTGCAGTTATGAGCAAAGTGGTGCTCACATCTAATCTGAGAGATGGATCAACGTTGTTGTGGCCTCTGATTGTCTCATATAACTCTTCACTGACCAAGGGATTGGCTGTTCATTTGTGTGAAAACCAAAAAGAACAGTTGTGTTGTAAATAAATATATGGCAGAGATGTGAGAGATGGGGCACCAGTCACTGCCCTGCTGGTGAGACTGACCCTTCTTGCCTGGAATAATTGGAGAAATCCAGGAGAACACCTTTTTGCACGTGTAGGCCAAACAATCAGGAGAAAATAATAAAGAGCACAAGAGTCTAATCATCACTTTGCTTGCCCCTGCTGGTAATCTGTGAAATTCTCAATGTGGCTCTGACGGTTTTCTGGGTGGGTCAGATTGGCTGATATGAAGCAGCACTGGAGGTCGGTAAACCGAGCCAGAGCCAAGCCGAGGGTCTGGATGGGCTCTAACAGCCTATGCATGAGCCATGTCCTTAAACTGTTTGGCACCTAAACTGTTCAACAAACACCATATAAAAATATGATAAAAAGTCTTTAAAATTCAATGACATGTATTTCTTTAACACGCCGAAGCATTTCGGCTCAGCGCATCAGCTTATATCATTGCATTATGGGGCAGTTTTTAAACATGAACTCAAAAATAATCATGCCCCTATCTCGTCATGACAATGCCATTAGTGAGTTAAGAGGCACGTCAGTTGTCATGTGCACCCTTTATGTGGCCTGTATTCCTACATAATGCAACATTATTGTCTATTTAAATCAGACCTGAGAGAGGTGTTTGCCACACACCCTGAATGGACATATATCAAATTGCGCACAAATCCAATATGGAAAAAGAAAGTCGAGAAGAGAGTAACCTTCAAGCTACTCACCCACGCCTACAAATCCCTCCACAACACTGGACCCAAATACCTCAACGAAAGAGTCTCTTTCCACGTACCCAAGAGAAACCTCCACTCTGCCGACCTCTCCCCCAGCAGAAACCCCGCGCATCCGCAGGACCAGAGCAGGTGGAAAAGCCTTCTCCTACATTGCGGCAAAGGCCTGGAACGAGCTCCCGGTCAACATCAGACGCTCCCCCACGCTGCACACCTTTAGGAAGAGCCTCAAGACCTGACTCTTTGGCTGACTCGGAGCCGCACCCCGCCCCCACAGTGCCTTGAGACACTCGCGGGTGAGTAGCGTGCTTCACAATTCCCTGATTGATTGGTTGATCGCCAGTGGGCTTGAGTACACTGCAGCTCCAGCTACATTCTTCTCTGCATCAAATTCGATTCAGCAGTCCTGATCAGCATCTGATGACGTTGAACCCTCTGCAGCTACAGCCTGCAGCTTTGCCCTGCTGAGAAAATCTGACTTCCAGAAAAAGTCCAAGACCAAATGTACAAAGCTTTATGAAAGCTTTAAGAAAGCCCAGTGCCGAGCAGCACTCAATCGATCTTGATGACTTCTTGTGTGTACATTCCAAACATTTCTCGCTTGGAGGTTTTCCTGTCTTTATCAAAGGCTTCACTAAGACCTCTTCCTTCGTCAACCCTTTGTCGACGAGTCCATCTTCGGATCCAGTTTGCAACCTTGCCCCGCTGAGAACTCTACCTTCTGGGAAATTTTCTAAATGTGTAGGTAACTTTCTGACTGGGACCAATTCGGCCTGTGTATCTGACCTGTGCTCCATCGTAGTCGGCCTTAAACCTTACCCCTGTTCTTGTCTAGTGTGAAAAGTTGCCCATGGTTGGGGCCTTGTGTTTTTTTGGCACTATATTTATTTAAAAATTAAAAAATTACTATTTCCGATTCCCCGTATTGTATTTTTATCATTTTGGTGCCATTTTGTTCATTAAAATATTATCTATTCTTATAAATTGGGATATTTATTGTGTTGTGTTTTATACTTTATTGGTACTTCTAAATGCTTTACTCATTTTCTTAAGTTAAGACTGCTTGCTCTGTGCTTTAGCTACCAGGGATTGAGCGCAGGTTTAAATTACTGAAATCTTTACTTGACACACCAAGGCTAGTATTATTATTACTTGTGGTGGAACACCATCCACCTCAACTAATAATCTACTTTCTCACAAGTCTCATTTACACTCTGCTTCCATGCGTGACAGCATATAGCATGGGGCAGTGGGTCAGCCCACTTTAACCATTGCTCTCTTGCCTTGCGAGGGACAGTATGTGCCTGATCTCATGAGCATATCCACATTAAAATTAGTGTTTTAGTGGCAGGCCTGGTGGGCCAGTCATTTAGTTTTCACATTGCTCATTTTAAAGGTCCCCTTTCATTTCTTTCTTTCTCCTTTTTCTTTTCATTTTTTAGAGCATACTTCAGTATGGGCCGCTTGCTTGCGGCCCATTTACACTGACGTGCGCTGCATCCCACACAGCCACTGCCTCTATACCAGAGGACCAATATGGGATGTCAAACGTATGTCACTGTTTTCCCATTTCAAGATGGCCAATATGTTGTCTGTAAATCTGGCAGCCATGCTGGAATTTTTAAACAATGATATGCTATTTATAATACTGTTACAAGATGCCACATGCTGCTCTGTTTGATTTCATTTGCTTTTACAAGCATATGCCCTCCATGTTTATGCAGCAGCATACTTTTTTACTACTTTTACTCTGTTCATTTGTGTTGAGTGTGTGTTTGTGTGTGTGTGTGTTTTTTATTGTGGTTGTGTATGTGGCTAAATGATAGAATGAGACAATGGGTGAGTGGATGAATGGATGCATTGGTGCAAAGATGAGTGACAACGTCCATGTATATCAACTTATTGTGTACCTAAAATCATTCATCACAGAAGAGGTATTTTCGATTGCAAGCAATAACTATTGGCATTGTCAATCCTGTATCCAATATTTTCTTTGGTCCTGCAGGTTAGAGAAGTGCCTGTCTTGATAATGTCCACGTCTCTATCTCATGACTGCCGGATTGAAAGAAGCCTCTGAGTATGCTTTTCTCTTCCAAAACTGAATCATTTTTCCACATGATAAGTTTGTTGGGTGTCACAAGTACAGACTGTAATCTCTGTATTTTTTCACAAATTGAAGTGCTGTATGATTTTGATTTTCCTGCTTGAAGTTCTCATTGGAAGCCAAACTCTGGAAGGGCGTAGCCATATAAGAGAATAATGAGAGTTCCTCCAGATAATTGAGGTACCCCCAATCCGAAATTGCTGGAGGAAGGCTGTGGTGGTTCACGTTAACCCGTTCCACGCTGCGCGAATTTTCGCGGTGTGCGGGCGTTTTATTGAGTGGGCGGAGTTCGGACGGCCCCCGGCCGTCGTCCGCACACGCCCACCGTGACGTTGGACGGCCGGGGGCCGTCCGAAGCACACAAGGGGTTAAGCAGGGATTGGGGGAGAATCTTAGAGAGCTTGCTGCCCCCAGCATAATCAGAGCTAAGTTGGTGGTAGCTATCTTGTTGTGGAAAGGTGAAAATACACCTAAGGCAATGGGAGCACGAGGCCTTGAGAGAAATACTGATTAGGAGACCCTCTTGGAGAATCACAGACCAATGAAAACAAATGTTAGGTACATCCTGAGCCACAGTGTTTGGCTGGTCATATGTGCAATACACTTTCCTTCACTCCTCTTCTCCTCCACCCATCAGGATTTTTTGTTGGTAATAGACATTCACAGATCACAGAGGAATGATAGCCCAGCAACAGTTGGAGGTTTAAATATCACCATGGAGGTTGGATGTCGTGGACTGACTGACTCTACGGTCATTAAAGAGATACACAGAGGCCGACATGACGGTTTGAGAACCCACTTTAAGAACCTGGCTTTCAGAGAGGGGCGCCTACTGGGTAAACTGCAGGTCATTTAACTGTCCCTAGATAGCTGTTGGGACTGTCTCTAGACTACGAACTGGTGGGTCCTCTACTGAGAGTGGGAATGCATGACACAGTGATTTGCAGCCACAATGCACTACAAGAAGGCAATTTTACAACGGAGAATGAAAAATGGTATAATTTTATAAAGCGTGCAGTGAATCTGAAATGATCCGTTAGGATCTGTCTGAACCACCAGAAAACACAACTAACAATGAATGCCCCCCCATGGCTGTGATGGAGTGTAGATGTAACAGACCTGTATTCATCAAGGGAGTAACATTGCATTATACAAGCTGCAAAACTATGAATCAAGACAAAAGAGAGTGTCAAGTCGAGTTTATTTTCCTTGTGTACACCCGTGGTAACCCTGTGGGGCCTGAGAGCTCATGCCACAACAAAACACACCGTGACCAGGTTTAGCGTAAAAGGCCATTTATTAGGACAAGGTTGCAAAAAAGTATTGAACTTTTAGTCAACATATAACATTAACTTTGCAATTACGAACCTCCCCATACATCCAGTGAGCACTCATACCTCACGCCAACTTTCAATCCCCCAAGCCATCATACCTTGTTCCATACTTCACTGGTTCACTCAGGCTCTCCTTCCTTTTTCACCCAAACTCCCTCCCCTGAAACTCTTTCCCCGCTCGACAACACACCACACACTGTCTTCTGTCACCTGTACTCCGTTCTTGTCCCCCCCGAGGGTGTGGATACGCCCGCATGTGATTCTCCACCCCCCAAAATGCCGCCACCCAGAAAAATCTCTGAGGGCATTTTTCTTCACTCCGACCACTTCAGGACATCACTTCAGCGGGGATCTCGCCTGCACCAGATGTTTTAATGCCACAATCGGCTAACCACATCCTGCAATTCCATCATACAGTAGCAATTCTCCATCCGTGAAAGATGCACCCCATCATCCTGATACAGACAAACCCCTCCTTCCTTTATGCCCCTATGCAAGATCACTGTGATGCTCCTGTTTCCACAAAATACCCTCATAGCTCTGTTGAGCTTACGTCGAGGTTTATCAGTTGCTGCATGTCTCACCGCCCCCCTCCAAACCCAACGTGGCACCACTTCAGTCCACACAATGCAAGTCCCAGCAAAGTTATGTTTGATTGCCTCCATATCACGTTGCATGTGCTGTAACAAAGCTAATCCGGACAATTACACCAAATAATTTTCTCCTAGGTGGATCAAGAGCATGTCAAGACAGCCCCTCTGCTGAACCAATTTCGTCAACCAAGGTAGCAAACAACCCCAGTGCATTCCCCCTTTACCCCACCATAGCACCTCGTGTTGGCGGCTGTGTAGTCCTAGGTTCCGTCCATATATTTGTTGGTCAGCGTATTTCGCGATCCAATGCACAAACGGATGTCCCATGATCCAGGTCACTATCTTGGATCCGGGCCCGCTCACAGATACTGGATTAGAGAAAAAATTGCATTAGGTCCGTCATCCTTTACAGACCCTGCAAACCCCACCCCCAATGGCACAAGAACCTCTTCTTTTCACACATAGCGTTTGCAGCATCGTAACCTCCACCTGCCAATCTGCTGAATCTGACCCTAATCCCACCCCAATGCCGCCATTGCTGCACCAATCTGAAAGGAGTGTGTCCCAAAAACAGTTGGATCCTTCCCCAAACGGCACAGACCCATTTGCAACACTGCCAAGAGCTGAAAAGCTAATACCTTGCGACCATCCTCGTGACAAAAAATTGCCACCCAGGCAGCTCCTGGAAAGGACGCGATTCCCGCACTGGGCACACCGCACCACTGCCTCCCTCGCGCAACCATACCCACTTTCCTCTGCCATGCTGATCAGTCTTCTTACGCCGCAACCAAATGCCCAAACGACCCGGGTCTAAATGCAATTCCTCATGCATCACCCCCAGCTTCGGCCTCGACCCTAACAGTTCCGAAAACCGAAAAGCCCCAAAGAACATACAAATCATGCAAAGACGAAAAACAGCCACTTCAAAAACATCGTAGCAGCAGGCAGGCAACACCGCCAACAAATCCGTCAACAACTTGAATGTAATATCCTCTCTCAACCCTGCCCCCCACCCTCTGCTTACCCCACCCCTTCAGAACTCATCCCAGGATCTCATCATTTGCAGGATCGAAACCCCAGTACAGTTTACCATAAAATGAGACCCTGGCCAACTTGCCCCCAATAGTTGTGGGCGATAAACCTTTATCAATACAGAACAAAACAGAGCGTAACACTCTCCTCTCCTCTGCCTCTTGTTGTGGTTCCCAGTCCTGTCGTGGACAGTCCTCAAAGTCCCTGAACTCGCTCCAGACCAATCTGTAACTTCTTCTTGAAGATTCAGCTAATGAGCCCTCGACCAGACCTACAATCCTCATTCGCCCAGTGCTCAGATGTCTGCCGGTAACTGCGTCTTGACCTCATCTGCTCCCGGCGCCAATCTGTGAAATCGCTGAGACTGCGAATGAGATAAGGAATCTGCAATGTCATTCTGGAACCCAGGTAAATGCTTCGCCCTGAAGGCAATATTCAAACATAAGCAGATCAGCATGAATTTCCTTCACAAATGCAACACCCTCAAGTCTCTGGCCTTTAGATGTTTACCAATTAAACCACTGTCATGTTGTCCACATGAAACAACACAGTCCTGTTCGACAGCTCTCTTCCCCACACCTCCAGCGCCACCAACAGTGGGAAGAACTCCAAAAGGGCTATGCTATGCTCTTGACTCAACCAGTGCGCTGGCAAGCGCTCTGCACACCATCTCCCATCTCAGAACAGCCCAAAACCTTGCGCGCCTGCCACATCAGAAAAGATCTGTACCTGCCAGATTGTATTTTCATCCAAAAAACACATGGGCACTCCGTTGAAATCATTCAAAAACATCCTCCACACCGCCAAATCTGCTCTAACTGCCATGATATTCACACTCTGTGATGTGGCAACACTGCTCCTTATATGGCCATACCTAGGCGCATACAGAACGTCCGTCCTGCACTGACCACGCGACACACAAAGTAAAAAAAAAACAGCAGTTTCTGGATACGCCGCAAATCAATCTTCCGCTCCCCCATAACTCCCAATAGAATCTCCTCTACCTTTGTGCGTGGCAACCTCGCCACCATCTGTACTGTATCCAACTCAATGCCCAGGAATGTCAAAACCTCCAGTGGACCGACCTTCTATTTTCTCCGGCATCAGATGCACCCCAAAACAGATTGCCATGTCCTGAAAATGCTGTGGAGCCGTGCTACATTCTCCAGAGTCTTTTCTGCCAACCAACAAAAAACCATCCAGATAGTGCAACACCTCTCTATGTCGACTGGATTTTGTGAACACCCACCTCAAAAAAGTACTAAAGGTTTAAAATAAGGCACACGAAATGGCACATCCCATCGTTAATACCTTGTCCACATAGATCCCCTCCCCACCCCCGAACTGCATGCCCAGTAGTGGAAAATCCGTATGATGAATCGGTAACAACTGGAAAGCTGACAATATCACATTTCGCCAGCTGTGCACCCCGGCCGCACTGCTGTACCAGGCGGACAGTGTTGTCCACAGACACGTACAACACCCTAGAGTCCACCTCCGAAATGTAGTCATTCACTGACGTACCCTCAGGCCATGACAGATGATGTATCAATCAAAATTCACCTTCCACTTTCTTAGGCACCACCCCCAAAGGAGCAATAATCAAATCAGAGATGGGCCAGTCCCAAAATGGTCCTGCTATTCTCCCCTCAGCCACCTCTTTTTCCAGCTTCGCCGCCACCATCCCCAGAAAATCCTCAGTGGACCGCAAATTGTCTGCCCACCTTCGACCCCTCGGCCCTTGGTACCCAATCCTGAAACCTTTGTCAAAACCCCATTCCAGCCGCAAAGCTGCCTCCCTATCAGGATCTAACTAGACACGGCCGTAAAGCATCAGCCTTAATAGGAGTAGCTGCCTTCTGTGCCAGGGTGTCCCTGTTTACCCCTTCTCTGGGACACCTTCCATAGCTTGGCTGGGCTGACCAGAGAGAAACATTGGGTGATAGGGTGTTGCCCCCCGCACTTGGAGCTTTTGTGTTTTAATTTACACGTGTGGCAGGAGCAAAAGCCTTTATTAAAGTTCCAGCATGCCCTAACATTGGGTTCAGCTGGTTTTGGCACATAACCGGCTCCCTGTGGAGCGGGCTTTGGCTGAAAAGGCAGATAAATAATAGGCAGACCACTCTCTGTGTGCGCAGAGGCCGTGGATTGCGTGGATGACATCTATTGCATCCAAAGTTCAGAATTCACCTCCCCCAAGGCATATCCGGATTGAGACTCACCCGTGCCCTAATCTCCTCATCGTAACTGAGCCTTACAAACCCCCAGAGTGCATCTGGGCCTTCCGAATAATGTCCAGATACTTGTGCAGGGGTTATCGCCCTATCGCCATGCTTCTCACAGTATACACTTGCATAGATCAGGAAAGCAGACGTCCAGTTCTCTACGTTAATCAGTACCCTGGGCCTTCTAGTTAGCTCCCACTCTTCCTCCTTAGACCCCTCTTTCACCTGAATGTCCCTGTGTAAAAGTTTTAAAACATCTACATATTCGTGTTTTCAAATTCTGTTCTGGGTCTTCTTGGATAAATGAGAGTCCAAAGGCATCGCTAAACCCATGTAGGGCAACAGTTTCTTATTTTTGTCATCATCTGAGGTCACGTCCCCTTTCTCCCCCTCGAACTCCTTTGAACTGTACGACTGACACCTTCCCCCCGCTGATTTCTTACCCATAGAACACTTGGGTGTTTCTTTATCTTTCACAGGTCCTTTAACCTTACCCACATCAATGACCCCATCTTCCATGCCTACAGACCTGCAGGTGGATCTACTCCTCTTTTCGGTTCTCCCGCTTCCCAAACGGATCACCATTCCCCGTACCTGAAGGCAATGGCTCTGCGTCCTTCTGTTCCGTGCGACGTCCGCCGATCCACATCGACACCGAGCTCTTGGTGCTTCCCTTGTCCGCACTTGAATTCTGTAAGACTCCAACTGCTCTACCGGTTGCACACCCTTTCCCTTTCAGATGCACTTCAGTCACTACCGCGTCATCCTCCACCCGCAGCTCACCTTCTTCCCACTCATCGCTGCCTTCGACATAATCCAGCATCAATGTATCCTAGCACTGACCCTCCCCAAACTCGCTCATTTGCGCCATCGTTTCACTCTTCCCTACATTTGCAATTTTGTCCCGCCAGAGCCCGTGATCCTGTGACGTAGGCATTGCACGAGCCCTCGGTGTAGGGGCAGCCACTGCGGACCTCCCCATCTCTGCCGGCCAACATCTCGAGGCTGTGATGCGTCCCGCTGGCTTAGCCATGAAATGAAATTCGTACTTGTAAAGCACACTGCTGCCCCCAACAGAGGCGTCCTGGCGCTATACGCATACCGCTGTGGAACCCTTCCTGGCTATTCCCTGTGAGATGTCCACTCCTGGGCACCCCCAAGGTGAAGCCAGGCATCCCAGCGCTGGTGGGGCCGTTGTGGAGATTAAGCAAGCTATTGCCCAGAGTTGCAGAGTGGGACCCATGATTAGAATAGGCACCGAGGCGAGAATTATCAGGTCCGAGGAAATTGAGCCCAAGACCCGCCGAGGCGGGAATTGAACCCTGGTCCCGGGCCAGATCTCTGCATCAGGGTCTGCCGCTCTAACCATTGAGCCACACTTCTCCACAAGGAGGGTCCTGAGCACCACCGGGCCCCCCAGCTGCACAAACTCTCTTCCAATCTTGACCCTGCACCCCTTCGTCCGGCACCCCTAACCAGCACCCTACCCCGGCCCCATGGGGCTTGCCTCCGCGCTCCCCCTCCTCCCCGGGCAGTGGGAGTGCCCCTGGACCACCTCAGCTCTGCTTCAGCCTCTTCCTCCCTGGCCCTACATAGCCTATCCCAGTATTCCTCGGTCTCCTGGACCATACGGCTCTGTTCACTGATCTGGACTTCAATGTCCACTTCCTGCCATCTGCTCCCAAGGGTGGCGCTGCTCTTCATGTAACTGCCAACCTGGCCTGGTCTGGCACAGTTGGGAGGATCCCCCCACCCCTCCTGTCCACCGTCAGCCTGCGCTCCTGCAGCATTTAAAAAAAATTTTGTTACAGGGCGCTTTGGCCCTATCAGTGTTTTACACGTCTTCCCAGTGGCCTTTTCCATGGAAAGGTCCACTGGGGCTTCTAGCCCCTGTTTTCTTTGTTCTTTCTCATATGTCACACTGGCCAGCTTGAGCGCATCGGGAATAGGCCCCGCTCCCTCAGTCTCCTCTGAGCCCTCTTGTGTGTCCGCGGGAGTGGACGCCTGTAAGCGGGCCGGGAGGCTGGAATGCCTCCCGCCCAACCTCGCCTTACTGGTGGAGCGCGCCGAGTGCTCAACTTCCTGCATGTGGCCTACTCTCAGCGCCCTCCCTTTCCGCTTGGAGATTTACATGCGGCGACCGCCGCAGCCACCCAAACAGACGCGGAACACGTCGGGTGGTTCAGCCCAACCCATGCCTGCCCTAGTATTCCTGGCATAAGCAAATTTTCTCGGCCGGCTGCACTCAACATGTGCAGCACGGCTCTACCTCCACTGCCGAAGGCACTGCCATGTCTCGCAGCTGAATGAAAGCCAACAAACTTCTTTCCCTACACTTTCCCTTCCGCTCGGTGGTGCTCAGAGTCAGGAAGAGGCCGGACACGCCCTTCTTGACTCTTATAACCAGTCCTATCTCCCACCCCTTCCCCCCCTATCTCCCTACCCCCTGTTACATCCTGTTTGGGGCACGAAGCAGCCCGGGGGAAAAATAGTCTGGACCCACTTTCCCTGGGGACCATCATTCTGAGAAAGGAGGTGAGGCACAGTCAGAACAACTGTTGTGGCTCACAAAGTTGGGATTCACTTGTTCATCATGACCTTTTTTACATCTTGCCCTTTCAACACTCGCTCAGGTTGCTCACAGTGATAATGCCCTCCTCAGATTGTGTTACCTTCTGTTAAATGGTCGCTCTCGGTTATTGGCCAGAGCTACAGGCGAGATCGAATAATGAGAGGAAAGACAATTACCATCCAGTAACGCACAAGAGCCGGTCTGCAATAAGTTCATTAGAGACAATACCCATAATCTCACCAAATACAGGCAAATAGAGAAGCCCATTATCTCTATCTTATTTTTATCTATGTCACTGAACCGATAAGTTTGGCAAACAACATTAGTGCAAGAATTATAAGCATTCTGCTTGTCTGAACCAATCTCAATAATTCATTTAACTAAGGGTGAGAGGAACTCACCCACACTCCGTGGAATACCACGGAGTTACATAAAAACTCTGTGAGATTCCGTGGAATTTCGCAAATGTGCTTGTGCCGATTTTTTGTGGCAGGAGCTCGTTCCGTGCTGAAAAGTAAAACAACACCACGTTGCATGTCAGAGAGCACTGCTTCTCGAGTTGATTTGCTGCAGCTCAAGTAGATGTTCTACTTGAGCGGCAACTTTCTGACCGCGAATGGTTGCAGCTGCTTGCATTGGGGAAATCTTGCTGCTGACCAAAAATCATGATAGGGGACGCCAAATCTCGCTAGCACTCGCCAACTTACCATTGGCGAGCCCTACGTAAGAAAAAACTCTGCCACATGGCTGCTGGCAAAATTTAGGGGAACTCCGCATTACATGCATAACGTGGAGTGGCCAAAACTCCACCAATTCTGCCGGCGGAGCGGAATGTATCACCCACCTCTACATTTAACATGCTAAGATTTTTTGCGACTGCTATGAGGGATGATGAGCAAATGTTATATATAATTGATTTTATGCAGAATATTTGTCCTTTGTATATGCTAAGGTGTGGGAAGAGAACTTTGGAAAAATAGAGCACTACTTCAGTGTCCATGATATTGGAGACTCCTGGACAACTCTGATCTGTTTAAAAGATCCTGGGTTACAAAACATGGCATCTTTTTATTTACTAGAATAACAATCTGAATGGAGTTAAATGTATACCTTTGAAAACGAAGGTAAAACAGGAGCTAATATTTTCGGGCCTGTTTGCTATACTTTTATAACACTCAGACAGCTAGACTCATTATATTTCATGTAGGTGCAAAAGCCCTGTATGAGCTCAGCAGATGTGCCATCCCCACCATTTTTCCTTTGTCCCTAGCTGTTTTCCTAGATTCTTCATTTCTGACAGAGTTTATGAGACTCCTTATCCCTGGAGACCTCCTCCAACTGCAGTTTACATGCTTCTCAAGGTCACTTCAATTGGGTGGGCTCTGAGATGGGAAATCTCCATTGGATTCCCCATTTTTAATCCTAAGGGCGTGGGCCTCCCTTAGGTCCCTCACGCAAGTCTTGGTGATGGCAGCATTTTCATAGTTTGTCATTTTTTGGGGGGTTCTAGATGCACCTAAGTGAGTTACGATCTGGCCTCACCATGCAAACTAAAGCCTAAAGGCTTTGGCCCAAATATTGCCGACTCTCCACAAACATGTTTGAATTATTACTACCCGTACATGTTCACAAACATTTCTCACAAATGGGTGAATGGAGTTTGCAAGATGGTGATTCTTTGCTGGCCACAAAGCACAACCACATTCTGCACTCAATTTCATTGCTTTTCCGTTCATTTCAGTTGATGGGGAGGAATAACACATAATTCTTTGTCAGAGAAGCACCGAGAGGGTTTAAACTGAGCAGCCAGCTGAATGAATGCAGAGGCTCCTTGTACCACAAATTCCTCTCTGAGCAAGACAGAATGACCCCAGCCTGACTGTGTTGCATCTTTGAACTGCAAAGATGCATTTGCTGTGATCTGACATTGGTCTGTGCTGCTAACTGTCCAACTTTGTGTATAGAATCTAGAGCTGCACTTCAGCTCACTGAACTTGCCTGCACTTGGAGCTACAGGCACCCCTTGTTGCTGAATTGAATCCACACATAAGAGCCTCCTCACTTCATGAATTCCCAAGACGCTGAAGACCTGGCTTTTTGAGTACTCCCACTAGGCCCTAGGTGTGCCTAAAATCTTAACTGCCAGTATACCCCCCAGGTGAAAGTGCATCTCTATAAATCTGCACAACACGACTAACACAACAGAGTGTGGGCCCTGAGTGCTTCCCACTTCCTCCTGGCTTAGATTAAGTCAAGTCTCTGTTCACGTGCCCTGCTGCTGTGCCAGTCAGAAGCATCATAAAGAGAGGGGACATTGTGCCACAGTCCCCACTGTTGGTTAGGGCACCATGTTCCCAGTAGCAGCCTGTCCATTGCCAAAGTGGCAGGCGGGCCGAAGGCGGGAGGGAGGTGGGGAGGAGGGGGGAGTTCGGGGACAGAAAATTAAAAAAACGTACCTCAATGCCGCTGGCTCCTTCCTGCTTCTAGGTACAGGCTCCTAGACTGCACTGCGCCAATTCTGATGCTGCATGAAAGCAGCACAGGGATTGACCTGAGCACTGGCAGCTTGCGCTCCCAGGCAGACAGGGAGCCTGTGCCTGCTCTCTCCAGCCCCAGCAACGCCCACTTGATGTGATGCTGGACATAGTTGCTGGGAGCAGAAGCTGAATGCACTAAATTCTACTCCCATGTTATTCCTGCATATGCCAAAATACTCGATGCACTCCATTTTATGGCCACTGGATCTTTCCATTGGGTCTCCTATGACAATGATGGTGTGTTTTCATCAGGTACTGAGATGCATAAACAGAATAGTGCACCACTTTATCACCATGCCTCAGTCACTGCGGGGAGGCAAAGGGTTTTAGGGGAATTGTATGACATTGCCCACTTCCCTTGTGTGCTAGGTGCCATTGACTATACCCACATTGCACTTCAGCCACCTCCCCATGCAGCACACCTTTACCGCAACAGGCACAGCTGGCACTTCAACAATGTGCAAGTTGTCTGCGATGCCAAGGGCTGATTCATTAATGTATATCTACCTTTTCTGGAAGCACACACAACAGCTTCATGTTCAGGCAGCCTCCTCTTGCACGTTGTTTGAATGCTGTGGATTTCGGTGACATGTGGCTTAGTTGTAAGTAACAATACATCACACTGAGCTTGAATTTGTATCAAGGTGAGCCATCTTGACACTAATCAAGTATCACTACAACACAATAAACACACACAGCATGTAGGTAGCCATTCATAATGTAGTACAATTAGAATACAGGGCCCTTGTCAAAAACTTAAAAAACTCATTTTTTCAGGTAATGCCAGCAATGCTCTCACTTCCCATCTCCTCACACCCTTCAGATGTCCAACCACAGTATCTCAGCAGAGGTACAATAGGACACACGTACATATACAAGCCATTATTGAATGCTCTATAGGCCTCCTCAAATAACGATTCAGGTGCCTTAAGAATACGAGGGGGGTACTTGTGTGCTCCCCAGAAGTTATGTGAAAGATTAATGTAGTTTATTGTGTGTTGCACATCATCACCATATGATGGAGCTAACATATAGATCTTGACCCTGATCAATGCCCTCATCCAGGTCACTGGGGTGGGGTACAGAACAGAGGCAGAGTATACATTTGCGAGATACGCTGGTCAACTTATTTTTCTCTTGAGCTGCTAGTTAGGTTACTGCATTTATGTGGTTGAACAGTCTGTCAGGTTGGGCGACTAACACACTGTCCAGAAATACAATTCTTAGACAACTAATTTGCATAATGTCATCAACTAATATACTGCACTCAAAGTTATCTGTTCTTTTATTCCAACATTCTTACAGTTATCCTGAGCAACATGCAACCACTTTATTTCACGTACTAGGGAAAACTTACAAAAGCATAACTTAAAACATATATAATAGGTTATTGAACCTTCCCTGATATAAAATTTGTGACTGTCTCACATGAGGATTTATTTTAGTACATGTTGGTTGTCTTAATCTCACATGCGGAGGCTCCACCCTATGTGCCGAGGTTGTCCTCCGCACGAGGGTCAGAGACTCCGCACTATGGGCAGAGACTCTGCACTCAGGGTGGGTATCTCTGCCTACGCTAATAAACAGGAAATGACAAATAGGAAGAGGAAGTCAGCCATTTTGTTATCAATGGAAGCCATCCTCTACTCAAAGAAGCAGACTCTTCCATCCTGCAGCTCCTTTGCCAAATCTTGCCCGCAACATAGCTGAAGCACTTGAAGAGAATGCCCTCTTTTTCTGAAACTGAACTAACCACCATCAAGCTCGTATGAATCCCAATCTGCGATCAGTGTTTTGGTATTCCTCTATCCCCCACTCCTGGAATCTGAGCATACGGAATGTTTTGTGCATCTAACTTGTAGGAGTACTTTAGTGGAAAGCATTCAGGCAGGTGTGAGTCAATGCGCGCGGCTTTGACAGCCGCCATGATGTCTCTGTCTGATCTCGTACTAGAACGAGTGATTGCAGCAACGGCAGCAGTGTGAACTGTTGCCTTAGTGGCTTCATCCACAATGGAATTGCCTGCAACGTGAACGCCAACACGTTGATGACTCAATGTGTGGATAACATGAGCCCGTGGCAAGCATTCTTTCAGTTTTGCCACCTGTTCCCAAAGCAGCTTGTGCTTTATTACACAAGCCTTGGAATCTCAAAATCCATTCTGGCCCCAATAGTGAAGGTATTCGTTATAAGACTAGACACAGTAGTATGAATCAAACACAATGAGTGTGGGGAATCCGTGATCCATACTTTGTAGAGCCAGAATTAGGGCTTTGAGTTCTGCCAGCTGCGCTGTACAGTCCCCAAGGGACTGTGTGTGTGGTTTTCCAGGAGGGAACTTTCCGTCATGCATGCGCCCCTTTATGATTGCACCATCTGCAGAATATTGGTGTCTTGTCCCTACGGCAGGCTGAGCAGATCCATCAGTATAGATGACATTGTCATATCGATCTAGAGGCATTATTTCATGGGGTAGAGGATATTCGTGTTCGTATTGCAGGAATGCTTGTATTTGTAATGTAGAATCGAATCTGTAATCTACATCTGTTGCAGTGAGAGAGTTAGCACATTGAATCCATCGTGGATGTAATGCTTTGGCATTTGGAACGCTCGCTTTTGTAACGGCCTCTAGGGTCGGTACCGGCGTAATGACAATTATGCATTTACCCTGAGCTAGTGCTCTCTCCCTCTCACTACAGCAGTCTGTACCGCTGTGAGAATTTTCTTTGTGTGTGCAAAACGCATTTCAGCGTTTGTATACAAATGAGATTTGTATGCGATAGATACTGTATCACTTTCGTTGAAAGTGATATAGGTGTAACCGGTCGGTCCAGCGACTACGCTGATCACCAGGTTAGTTGTGTTGTAAATGTTTGGAAGCTATCATATCAGCTTGTAAGGAACGTGAAATGTTTGTGTGTTCCTATATCCAATCGTTGATTGAAAAATCAGGTCTGATTAAATCGTAGAATGTATTTTCTTGTTCTGCGTAATCCAAAATGTATGTTCTGCTAAAATGTAAAAATCCTAAAATGGATTGCAGTCTTTTTAGAGTCGTTGGAGGTTGGAGCAATGTGCATTTTTCAAAAAATGTGCCGCCAAGCTTTTGCCTTCACTCGACAATTCATATCCCAGAAACAGGACATTGAGATGGGCAATTTTAGATTTTTTTAAATTAAATTTGTAGCCCAAGTGAGCAGACCCCAGAATTATGCGGTCTACTCTGGCCAAGTGTTCCATTAATTCATCGTCCATCAGATAAATATCATCTACATAGGAAAATGCCTCCTCATCAAGATTTTGAGGATACTCTGTCACTGGCTAAAACAGCCCAGGGCTATTCTTATACTCGGCAAAATTGTCGTTGTGAACCTACCGCTGAAAGTGCTGTCAAATAACTTCTTTCAGGTGCTATTTTCTGGCTGAAAAATACATTTGAGATATCTAGTGTTTTGTATTTTTTCCGCACAATGTTATTCATTAGTGTGACACTGTGTGCATTTTGTACTGCAAATGTGTGAGTAGATGTGTTTAAATGTTTGTAGTCTAAGAAAAGACGGAATTAATTCTTCGGTTTCATTACAGGAAACAAGGGATTATTCATTGATGAGGTGCAGGATTTCCCTAACTTGTTTTTTAGCTTCATATTTTATTGGGTACTCTCTCTGTGGTTGCGGAACTGATTTTAATGGGATCTCATGATGAGGAGACTTATCATCCCACTAAATATGATTGCGGTAAAGTGCAGTAGCTAGCGCTAACGCCCACTCCTTGGTATATGAATCTTTAATTGATTCTGGAATGAGATCAGAGAAAGCAGGTAAAATTACTGTCTTCCCCATTGGGCGCTCCTTTACGAACTCAGGTGGCAAATCCTTTTCAGCCAAAGGAATATCGTAACCATATGTCAAGTTCTCCCAAAGGAGAGCCTTGATGTTCCTGGGTATGTCCCCCTCCAATTGGAGTGTTATTTGGTATAAACTATGGGGGACATTTACCCTTGTGTCAGGTGTTTCCACTGTGATATGCTTACTCAGTGCTATTACCACCAGATAATCCATTAGGTTCCGGCGAGCTGTCGTGACTTCTGCCGCGCTGTCCAGCATCGCCACTGCCCATTCCCTGTTTAGAAGCCTCAGTAGCCTGGGTATGTCTTATTTTAATCCCAGCTACCTTCTTCTTTTTGAATTGAGGCTTAAGAGCCTTTTGTTTCTCTTCTTTTTTAAGGATGTAGTCCGAAGTGCAATGTGTTTCTCTTTTCGGCTTCACACGCTCTTTCGATCTGTGCTCTGACCGTCCAACTCTCTCTGAATGTGTATCGGGTGACTCCTGAAAGGAGCAAGAGGAACTTCTATCAGTATCCATATATCTGTCAGGCTTTCTAATATCACGGTTTCTCAGACCGTATTTTTGTTCAGTGGTTTCCTGTTGAGGAGACCCATCCCGTGATTGTGTCTTGTTTTTTTTTTTTTTTGTCCTATTCCTTCCTGGACAAATCGGGTGCTTGCTTAGAGTTATCCTTTGCATAATTACTCTTAACCTGGTTTCCCAGGTCTGGCTCCCAAATTTCTCTCTACCCAGCATAGCATAAGTTTCTTTGGTAATTTTAGGCAATTCCCGCTCCTGCTGGGCAGGAGTGACCTCACTCAGGAATTGGTTTATAGCTAACGCAGATGCCTCCACTTTTATGTTACGCATCATAATGATGGATACTGCGGTAAAATTGTGCATCAGTTTCATCCCTAAGTCTAGGGCAGGTGCTGCCCGGTACTCATTCATAAGCTATTTCAATATATCAGGTAAGACAGCCAGGGAAGAGTTACCATGAATTCTGGTATATACGGCAGCGAAGACGGTACCCCAAGTGGCACAATCTTCCACCGTGGGAGCCATCCTCATTGGCAAGAAAATTGTTCAAATTCTGTGTCTTTCTAGTGGTCCTGTATGGGGAAAAACCGCTTCAAGCTGGCTTTTTTTCTGTGCTATCCAGAACGGGATTTGCTCCTGACTGGTGGGAATCTTTCCCATTACTGCATTCAGCGTTTGCGGGCTGATACCCGTGGTAGTCAATTGTGGTTGTGCAGCCTGAGCAGTCCGTGCAGGGTTAATTGTTAGTGTTCGCATTATGAACTGTGTAAGATTTCTGTAAATCTTTGCTAGATCTTTGTATAGTGTTGCTAATTCTGCTGTATCTAAATTAGCAATATTAGTATGCAGTGTTTAAGCAGTTAGGACCAGCCAAGTCGCTCTTTCTTTACTGAGAGGACCAAGTCTCACATTTTCTACAGTATGGGGGAGGGCGCCTTTAAACCAATTTATGTGTTCTTGGTATGTTAACGGAATTTCTATGTCCACATGTGGAAAGTATTCCTCTGGTGTTTCATCTTCAATGTAAGTGTGAAACCATTTTTTACGAGCATCTGCAGCCGGGAATGTAACCAAAGAGTAGAATATCTCTGTTCTGAATGCTTTGTGTGCCTAACGTCTCCACCCGTTACTTGGAGACCATATTGTAGTAGTTTCATCGTAACTGCATGTCTGCAATTTTCTGTAATATTTAAGCTGACTACTTGTTCTCCAATGTCCCCATTTGCTTTTCCGTTTACAGACATTGTGTGAAGAGAAAGTTTATTAAATGAATTTGTGGAGATAGGGTTAAGCACAATGTGGGAAACATTTTTTATCCTACAAGCTTGAATAACCTACAACCAATACATAGGGTATGCCTACTTACCTGAGACGGATTTCCCTTCCCATCAGGGACATTTCCGGTTTTGAGGTGAGTAGGGGTCTCTGAGAAAAACACAACTGAACTACTCAGACTATTAAATAGGAACCTAACCAACATTTGGCGGTGCCATGTGGTGTAGTTCCCACTAATCGTGGGACCTGCACGTTTATTGGACAACATAAACTTTGGGTGAAATGCCTAGACTGATTCCGGGCACCCCCGCAGAATATGTTGGCATAGAGACCATCTAGTTCACAGTGCCACCATAAGCCCCCCTAACCTTACAGGGAGCGAATCGTTTCTGGCAACCACTGAACATGGCAACCCTGACCCCTTAGGGATTGTGGAAACAGATCAGAACCTTTCCCTAAGTCACCCGAGCTTACTTGTGCTCAGAGAAATATACAGAGACTACACTGTGGGACATTTTCAATATTTTGAACTAACGTTATTCTTATATAGAATACATGTGCTGCGATAATCAGTATACAGAAGCAGATGAAAGTAATTACAAGCACCAAAAGAGTAAATAGTAGATACATGGTGCTAAAACAGTGTATATATGCATGCATATAAACAAGGCAGTAATCAGGAGTACTCCTACTATGCAAACCCTACTCTGTGTGTACCTAAAGTGTGTGTAGGTGTGAATTCAAGAATCCCCCCAAGGGATGATCCAACTCCATTACATGGAAGGAGAGAATGTAGGAGCCCGTCTTGGTCACAACTGGACACCCCCTCACAGAGATGTCAGACCGCTGCTTGGTGAAGTCTCAGCATGCAGGGACCCTCGGTGTAAGCTGCAGTGCCTCCTGTTCTAATCTTCTGGGATGCTCATTATTATAAGAGAAAGCATCCTTGTGATGTGCGTATAGATAAGCAATACTATGGATATGTAGATTGCACTGTCGCCCCGTGGATGAAGATAGAATGATATTTGTACGTCATGCGTCAAGAGGCCTTGTATATGGTGTCTGAGGCATTGTGATAATGTAATGCGAAGCAAGATGTGTAAACAAAGTAATTTCAGAGAAACTAATCCAATATTGTCGCACACACAAATATGTGCAAAAGGTCCCAGCAGAAATGTTATTGTGCAAAATTAGGACAATGTAATAAAAATGTGTAGCTCCGTTACTTGGGCCTAACCCAGGCACATAACAATTGTCTGGCTCAATGTCCCCAGTACCTGGAAGAAGAAGGTTGCAACAGATAAAATATATCACATCCAGTTTTGATGCAATTTCACGACACAATAATTTAATAAATATTTTCCTGCAAATAAAGATTAAAGTTATTAACGTGTTAGCCTAAGTCAAAATATGGTATAAAGGACTTATCAAGAGATGAGATTATAATATATCTACAATGTGAGCTCTTCAGTTCAATTACAGTAATACTCAGGGAAGATTTACACAAAGATGAAAATGAATGGTGAGAAAAGTGCAATAATGTCTACAATATGATTAAAAGAAATAATTAAAATGAAAAACAATTCCATCCTGAACAATTGATTCTTGCCTGTACACATAAACAGTATATGTACCAGTCCAATAATGCATTGAGGCTCCTGGGGGGAAATCTCATGTGTACATATTTTATTTGACTTCACTTAAAATGTCCAGAAGTCAAGATCAGAACCTAAAGGGGAAAACTAATTAAAGCCAACCTGGGTGATTTTAGTCTGTGGGATTATTGACCTATTATAGTAATTACCTTTGCGTCATTTGATCCCTTACATGCATCTGCAATGTAGTCTGCCTACATTGCAGATGCATGTAAGGGATATCAAGATTCTGGGTTGTGGGGAGTATATATGTGTTTGTACGTGAATGTGCATCAGGTGTGCCTGATTGCTTTCAGGTGTATTTCATTTTCTGGTTGACTGGCATGTGTAGGGCTCCTATTCACTACCATGTTGAGTGCTCCGTGTGTGGAGATTCTGCTTCATGCGCATAGGTTTCCTATTCATTACCATTTTCTTGACTTTTTTGGCATATGCCAGTTTTCCATAACTGTCTGAATGTTCTCTGTGTTGCAGACAGTCCATATTTGTAGGGCTAGAATATTTGTGGAATTTTGCAAACATCCTCTGCTTTTCATTTCCCATGTGAAAACGTCCCCTCCTTTATTCTATTGAAAATTGGCATACTTTCCACTTCCCAACTCATACCGATCCACCATACTTGTGTTTATTTAGGATTGTATTTAGAAGTACAGGTAGGGTGTGAGAATGGCATTAAAAAGGTTTGTGAATAAGCAAAGAATTACAACAATGTTGACCTCAATTTCATGGGACACTTCCCTGGAAACATCCACTCCTCATCCCCAACGTGTCACTTACAACTGTGGATGAATCTGCATAAATAGCTGAACTTTATTAGGTGTAATTGACATATTTGGGCACAAAATTACACAAATTGAGTTTCTGTGAACGAGGGTCACATACTGCATGCTGAGTTATCCACTTTGTCTGTGTGCAAGACTATCTTATATGTAGAAAACATTCTGTAAATTAGCACCTCTTCATTAGCACTGATTTAATCCTTTTTTGATTCCATTTTTTGTAGAAATGCTGAAAGACTTTGAGGTCTATGAAATCCAGGTGCTCATACCCACTGAAAATGAGACAGCTGGTGAAGATGGTAAGTATTTGTCAGCTTTGTACTAACCTTGAGCGCAGGATGAAACAGAATTGTTTTTTTCAGACTCTCACCATTTCCACCAATGACCACATAGGCTAATATATGAGGCCACTGGTAGAAGCAGGGAAAGGGGAATTGAATAAGGGAGAAACAGTGCTTAATTTGAGCTGGTGGTTTCCAGTGCTCAGCATTGGCAAGTAATTGCTTGCACCTGCACTCAATTGCCTGAACCTGCAATTATGACAGCTGCCACATGGCGGCACTGTTTGTATAATTTACAGATGAGCAGAAAAACAGTTGTTTGTTAATTCAATATACATTAAAAACAACTAATACCTGCCACCCAAGCCTTAAAGCTTTAGCGACCTCGAAACTAACAGTCTGAATTGTCACACGTGTAGCAGTGTGATGGTTAGTAGTTGTGTAAGTACAGTGATAATGTGTGGTGCAAACTGCGGTGTCCTCCTGATGAGGGCCCTGTCACTTATTTTCTTTACAAATGAATCACTGGGGAGTAAACAGAGAATCAAGACTCTACACTCTACTTTTTCACTTCTAGGTTCAAAGGGGTATACAGTAGTAGATCTCTACAAGATAAAATGATGTCTTAAGTAACTTGTCATTGGGATGCTGAGCATAGCTGTAATTGTAAAGTGATATACCTTAGCTATATGTGTTTATAGAGCCAACTCTCTGTACTTCAACAGGTAACTGGGAATTCCTGAAAGCTAAGCATAAATATCTTACCAACACATTAACACTCACACCTCTCCTTATGCTTAGAATAAATACCTCAAGCTGTGTCACTAAAGGCTCTAGGTAAGCATAGTTTCTATGGAATACCATTAACATACTGTGATTCCCTACTCTTAACAATGTATAAGGAGATAGAAAATTGAATACACATTCATAACTATATACATATACGTATATGTAGTGAGATCTTGGCTGTTTCAACATTGAAGCATCATTGCCTATCAAGGATGTCGAGAACCACGAGGAAAGTTGTACCTGTAGATCTAAGATAGCCACTGACTCTCTAGACATGTGAGAGTTTGTGGTCTACTTGGAAATGTAATTCACTGCCTGGTGCTGTTCCGTGATGTACATTCTTCATGTGTATGGCACTGGAATCGAGTCAGTACCAACACTCTGTAAGTACCACCAGCCTTTCCTTCTCTGGATGGTACTCGGCGCAGAAGGTTTCAAGGTACTACTTCGTAGCAGTAAGCGGCACCTCCAGTCCCATTCTTCCCTCCCCACCCTGAAAGGCTGCAGTGTTGGAATATGGAGCATGGAGATTGAAAGCTGATTCCCATGATTTATTTTCAGGATCCAAGTCTTTCAATTCACCTAATACTGCAATTTTCTTTGTACCTTTCTTGCCTCTAAAATCCTATTTACTTCATACTTTTTTGTTCTAATCTAATAGAACATTATTGGTGATTAATTAAAACTATATCAATACATAAAAAAAAATAAAAAAAATACAAAAGGCCCCTTTAGTAGCAATGCAGTGGTCAGCGTTCCATACACCACTTATTTTGAAATATTGCCCCAAACCATATACTGCCGACTGCATCTGTTTATAACTCCAAGTCAGCTTTAGAAGTGGCTGGTTGGGGCCAGATAAGTGTCCCATTGTGTAAAATTAGTTACAAGAGATATGGGCGCAAATGGTGTGGTGTACGTGTGCCATTCACAGTCTGTGCCTCACCATTCCTTGGCTTACAGTGTATGCACTATTTGCTTTAGGTTTCACTCACTGGACGCCGTTGCACCAGCTATGACTACGTGCAACCTGAGCGCTTTCCATTTTGACACGATTCCTTTGTGCTGTAGTGCCACTCGGCTGACAGCAGATCCCTTCCCCTACAGGTTTGCCTCTTTCAGTCTTCTTTTATGTAATTGTCAACACACTCAGTCGACTCTTTTGGTTAATTACTCCTCACTTATTCTTGGCCAGACTTTCTATAATTCACAGCGACTTCCTAGTGCCGTTCCTTGTGCTTCCCGCCTTGCGAACGCCTAATTGCCTCCACCCTCCATCGTGATTAATTTTGAAACCGTACTTGTCTTTTGCAATTTTGTGACTCACTTACCAAGTAAGGGGAGCCCCTCCTCCGCTCCCTCTATCAGAGGTGGCTTGGTACCTAGGGCTCGAATTTGATAACCTGCTCTCATCTCAGCTTCAAGTCAGGTCTGTGGTAGGGACCTGCTTAGTTCTCCACTAACGTTGAAAAAGTTCAGTTTTTTCTGTCTGTTTCAGTCAGGAAAACTGTAATTAAACTGTAATTATTCTGGATTACACCAACACTTTACACCTTGGGCTGCCAGACTATGTTATCCATAGACTACAGGTGGTCCAGTATGCAGCGGCACAGCTGCTTCTCAATCTTCCTTTGAGAACCCAGGTTTCTACTCATCTTCATACTTTGTATTGGCTCCCCGTGAGGAAACACATTTTGTTTAAGGCGCTAGTTCTGATCTATAGAGCTTTACATCAGATAGACCCTAGATATCTGGCCTCCAGAATCCACTTTTACCATCCTGGTAGGAAGCTCTGGTCCTCTAATATGGCCCTAGCCACGGTTCCAAGAATTTACCGTGCAAGGGCAGGTGGGCACTCTTTCTCCTTTCTGGTTCCCTCTGAGCGGAATAAACTTCCCCTGGACTTCCCCTGGACGTCGGAGCAGATCTTTAAAAAGAAGTTGAAAATATGTTTTTTTACTCATCTATATGTGCTTTACTGGAAAGACTAGCGCCAGGACACTCCTCGGAGCATCTATGCACTTTGAAAATCTCATTCATCAAGTGCTCATTTCCTGGCCTTATTGTTCTTTCAGGACCTGGTGATCTCCAGATTCTATCTTGAGTCCCCCTGCACATCTCACTTTGAGATATAACTGTGTGCTCAATCTTCTACTCAGTTGCCCAATTCACTGATTATTTCTTTTCACCATTATACCTTACAGATTCTTCTGGTATTCATCACACAGATATTATTCATATGGCCCAATCTCCATTAACTTTACGGATTTAGTAACTACTCTGGATTTATTCTGCCCCTAATCCCCCATCCTTTTCCCCTACCCCTCCATTGTTTCTTTCAGGCAGTTTGCTTTTGCATGCTCTTACATAATTATTATCCTGATGATGACCTGTTAAACTTTGAAAGGTCGAAACACTGTCGACAAAATTCCGACTGAAAAGGATATTTACTAAATAAATATTGTGCAATTACATTTTAATTAACTATTGATTTATACCTTTATCCATGCACACTATAAGTGTATCACCTTGCGCCGTCTGCACAAATTTTACAAGCACTGTGTGTTCCCTTTCCACATTGAGTCCTAATTTTTTGTAGCACATTGATGCTTCTGTTAATTGTTCAAAAATAAGTGACACATATATAAACATTTATCTATGGCTACAGGTGGCCATAGCTCTTGTAATTAATTTTACATACACAATACATTTGTAAAAGTATCGTATGATTGACTAAAATCTTTTTGGATGATCCCTTTTTGGACACTGTTGCAGATTATTGGCCCTCAGCCCTGGCATAACCCGGGCAATGTTCTTGGAAAAAGGCCTCCCCAATGGGATGACCAGCAGCGCAAAGGTCAGCGGTCAAACCAGGACCTGCAGTTGATGTTAGGTGGTCTTCTGAGTTCGCAGGCAAGCTTCCAGTGCTGCTTTGAATTGAAGCTCCTTTCACCTGGGTGGGCTCCATTTGCCATTGATGGAATCAATCTCAATCCCCAGAAAGGAAAGTTTGGTGGTTGAGCTCTCTGTTGCATCAGAAGCTAATGGGACACCACCCAGAACCTTGGATAGGAGCATGAATCCATGGAGATTCTGGTTACAGAAAGGGAAATCTGGTGAACTCAGAAACAGAAAGTAATCAAGGTTGTGAATTATCCTATCTGAACCCACCATTTGTTTGGCTGCTCACTCCAGCAAGCGACTAATAGTCTCAATGTGTGCACAGGCAATGGAACAGCCCATAGGCATGCACTTGTCCATGGAAAACTTGCCAGTGAACTTGAAATCCTCATGGTGCACAGCCAACAAACAGAAGGCTGACTCAATATCAGAGTTAGCCATTAGAGCACCTTTCCCCAGCTTGTGCAATTTGGCTAGAGCTTGATCAAATGAAGTATCCGTCACTGTGCCCAGCCCCGGGTCAAGGCCATCATTGACGGATGAGCCCGCGGGGTAATCAGGCGGTTTTTCCAAGTATCCTCCTTTGGTAGAAGCCCCAAGGGAGAGCATATTAAACCACGTAATGGTGGTGCCTCGAAGAGGCCCTCAGCCCTGCCTAAGAACAATTCTTTATGACTTTTGTCCCTGACAATAAGGGGTGCTGCCATTAACGAGTTTTGGTTTCCAGATGGGTTAGAACCAGAACTGACCTTAAAAGGAATTCGGAAGCCATCTCCGAAGTCATAGTATAAAGTGCGAGTATCAAACACCTGCCCGTATCTACTCAGAAGGTGAGCCAAAACTTGCAATGTAATCGGTGAGTGGGCTTTTCTAAGAGGAATATGGTTATTTCTTTGGGGAGTACTGCTGTTTGCCCTTTCTGTGCTTTTTAAACACTGGACTTCAGGGTGTCCCTGTACACACAGAATTAACTAAGTGTTTGAACCTTCATACAGCCCCTTTTGAACAGGTTTTCTTGTTGAGCGGTCAACAAGCAAGCTTTCTTTCACTAACGTCCTTTTGGGAAAGAAAGGAATGCCCATACCTACAAGACACATGCCCTGACTAAATCTCAGTGAACAAGATGTTGACCATCTCTTTGATCCCAGGCAACCTCAGATCTATTTGCCTTCATTTGCCTGAATTTGGTATCATAATGGAACCAGGCATTACCAAGGAAGTCACAGGAGGCATTGTGAATCATGGAAACAGAAGCAAATAGCTGAGGGGACAACAGAGGAGACTTCTCACAAAAAACAGAGGCATAAATATAGAATCCTGTGACCCAGTTTCCAATGGCATTATCAACCCAAGCTCTCTTCACCTATATCTCACCATCCTTACCCATTTTTCTGTTCTCTTCGCTAATGCAGCTTGATGCTGGTGTGACAGAAATACGCCAGCTACTGACCTCAGCGCCGATCACTGGACATAAGGCTGCTCATAATCTGCAGCAATCTCCCACACCTGTACTGCGGGTTGGCTACCTGTGTAGCTAACGATGGTGTCCCCCTCATTCTGTGCAGTGGGTTCAACATTCACAGGAGCACTTAGGTTGTTTGCTGGGACTAATAGGGTGGCACAGCCCTGGGGACAACCCTGTTTTTGGGTCTTGCTGCATAGGGATCAGCCACTTAATTACCCTGCTGATTGTATCCCAATAAAACGCACATTGACTTGACACTTAATACTGGGTAGTGAGACTCATGACCCATTCTGCCCACCATGCCAAAATTAGCATTTAATTGCCCCCCATGATGAAAGTCATGCACTGTGAAGATCCCGGCAGTGCTCTGAGAGGACAGTCCCAAGGAGTTCTCCGGTGCTGCAAGTGGGGACTGGTCTCGAAAACATACAGGCACTTTTTGCCCTCTTTTTGATTCCCTGTTACCGGTGTGCTCTGGGTGGAACAGGGGTGACCCCGAAATCCTCTGCAGAATCTATTCCATTCCATGTGATTGTTCTAATTCCAGAATTCTTCTTTATCAGCTCAAGGTGCGCATTTGAGGGGCATGCTAAAGCAGACTGCATGAAAAGATGAAGGGAAAGTAATCATTGAATGCGCGCGCAGGGCTCGAACTGATAGATAGCCCCTGCCATTCCTGACAGCAGGAATTGTACCATTCACCCTCTTGTGTATTTCATAGCAGCCCGCATCCAACCCACTGAGCCACGCACTTCGGCTTCTCTAAGACAAAAGGAATCACTGTAGCCAGCATCAAAAAAGACCTACAAAAGTTACTATATACCACACCTGTAGAGCACCCACAACATTACAAAAAGGAAAAATTGTGTCAAGCGGGGAAATACAGATTGTTGGCAAAAATGTGATTCCGCCCTAAGCTGCAAAAGTCGGAGATAAGGATTATGTTGTTATGCTAGAAACACCATGTAAGCTATTGAAATAAATGGATTGCTATACTGAAGTAAACACAGAGGCACTAAGGGGGATATTTACAAGGGAATGGCAAATCGTGGCGTTTAGCAAACATTGCTAACGCCACGCTCCGCCACTCTCAAAACGCAGGGATGCGCCCTATTTACAATGTTACGGCACATCCCTGCGCTTTCCCTAGCGCTGGCGCGAAACTAAGCTGCCTAGCGCCAACGCATGCACCCCTGCACCATAGCGCAAGGTTGCCTGCATTGAAGGAATGATTGTTTATGTGCAGGAAGGTGTACCTTCCTGCACAAAAACAATCCAGAATGGTGAATTGTAACTTCTATGTGTGCTGTATTGTGCAGCACACATAGAAGATGCAAATCATCATTTTTTAAATGATTCTTTATGTGCAGGAATGAAAAAGCAAAAACGAGGACAAATTAAGCATTTCTCTTAGTTTCCCCATGTTAAGACCAGGTTTTCCCTGGTCTTAATTTTGGCACTGCCTCCTATTTACGCCACCGTCGGTCGGAGCCCTTCAGCCCGCATCGTAATCGGCTGGTTGGATTCCTTTCCTACCAACCCATTTTAATGGGGTCGGTGGGAAGGGAATCCGAATCAGATTTACTAATGGCATCCGAGCCCGTCCGCCATTCGGAAAGCCTTCAGTAATCCCTCGGCCGGCTCTTTCCGGCCGAGGGATTACGATGGCAGATTCCCAAAGCCTCTCTGTGCCGGCCTTTCCGACACAGAAAGGCTTTGGTAATCTGTCTTTGGGGGCCCTCAGCAGGGCCCCCATGGGTGCAAAGCCGCCGATTGGAGGCCTAGGGTTGATCCCTGCACCCGGTAACAGGCACCTTGAGGTGCCTGCCACCGGTTGCAGGGATGAACTGCACCCCAGCTCTTTACAATGAGAGCAGGGCCGTTTCTACCATTAGGCAAGACTAGGCGGCCGCCTAGGGCGGCAAAAGGGGGAGGGCGGCTAAAAACATGAGTTTGGGAATATCTAATGCATTAATTCTTCTAGCCTGGATGAAAGGGGGAGAGAGTGATGGTAGTAAAAGGGAGGGGGCGGCATTTTTCAATTCTCGCTTAGGGCGGCAAAACACCTAGAAACGGCCCTGAATGAGAGCATGCATTCAATTTGGAATGCATGCTCCCATTGTAAAGTATACGATTGCGACCAAACAGGGTTCGGTCGCATCCTACTTGCTGGGCTGGAACCGACGACAGGAGGTCGTTCTGTTTCAGTTGCCAACCGATGTCGGACGGACTCCGGTCTGTCCAACATCGGAATCGGGCCCTTAGTGTAGCGTGAAAGCGGGCTTTATTTACAAGGCTGCTTTGCCACGTTAAGTGGCTTAAAGCTACCCTATAAATAAGGCGAAGGGTTTATCGCCACAGGAACGTCATAAAAAGTGATGTTCCTGTGGCGATAGTGGCTGGGAAAAATCCCCACAGTTTTTACAAACTTCGTGACCTCACAAATGCTCTCAAACACTGACCAAAGGACAGAAAAAAACAGGCAGGTCATACGGATGAACAAGAATCTAAGGCACTCCACAAGCCCTCTTAAAGATGAAAACAGCAACCGGAGCTCGTTTTGAACCCCACCCTGGGAGCATCAAAGATGCTGTTTCCCACCCCTGTGCTGAAATGCTCCACTAACTAAATCCTACAGATTTTAAAATAGATAATGTGCTACGACATAATTGCCCTTGCCCTCCCAAAAAACCCTCAAATGACAAAATTGTTGATCTCCGAGAAGTCGATTTAGCCGATGGCAGGAACAAAAGGGAAAGCTAAGGGCAATGCTTAGGTATATAAACCCAGGCCCCTCCCTCTATCTCTTCCTTGAGGAATCCCCTCGAGCCTCTGTAAACCCCCTGAAGCCCAGGCCACTGCCCACTTTGCTTTTTTCCCCCATTGCTTTTTGGAGCTGCCCCTGATTTACAAGAGGTGTAAATCTGAGGCAGCGAAAAAAACAAACGCCATGCAATAGCAGGAGTTAGAATGGTGGAACAAGGAGAGATACTTTTATTTCTCCTCGTTTTTGCCTTTTCTATATGTGTTGCATTCTGCAGCACACACAGAAAGCAAGGTACAATTAATGATTGTTTATGTGCAGGAAGGTGCCCCTTCCTGTACATAAACAATAATTAAATAATGGTCATTTGCTATTTCTAGGTGTGCTGCAGAATGCAGCAAACATAAAAATAACAAATCACCATTGATTGTTTATGTGCAGGAAGAGACATCTTCCTGCACATAAACAGTCATTTCCTGCAACGCAGGCATCTTTGCACTATGGCGCAAGGGTGTCTGTGCTGGGGCTCGGCAGCTATTTTTAGCACCAGCGCTAGGGAATACACAGGGGTGCGCCATATTGTTGTAAATACGGTTCATCCCCGCGTTTTGGAAATGGCCGAGCGTGGCGCTGCAAAATATGCAGCAGCTCTGCGCCCCGCCATTTCCTTGTAAATATGCCCCTAAATGGCCAAAGTACTGTTACAGAGCCTTAGAGAAGAATGTGAATACTAAGGGATATATTAACAAGGGAATGCACCACCAGAGCAGCACTTTTTTGACGTTCCGTTGGCGCAATGCCCTGCACCATATTTACAAAGTGGTGTTAAGCCACATTTTGTGGTTTAACGCCGCTTTCTAAAACGGTACCCTTTCACGGAGGTATCTGTGTGAAAGGGGCATGCAATGGATGTTGCTGTGGGTGTTCCACCGCAACACCCATTGCTTTTTGACGCTGCCCCAGATTTACAAGGAGGTGTAAACCTGAGGCAGTGCCAAAACTAACGCCTACAATAAGCGGGTGTTAGAATAGTGCAACGACGACAAATACTTTTATTTCTCTTCGTTTTTGCTTTTTCTATGTGTGCTGCATTGTGCAGCACACATAGAGAAAAATGCCATTAATGATTGTTTATGTGCAGGAAGGTGCCCCTTCCTGCACATAAGCAATCATTAAATAATGGCGAATGCAGCACACATAAAAGTAACAAATCACCATTATTGATTGTTTATGTGCCGGAAGGCACACCTTCCTGCACATAAAAATTAATTCCCTGCAAAGCAGGCATCCTTGCACTATGGAGGAAGGATGTCTGTGTTGGTGCTAGGCAGCTGTATTTCGCACCAGCGTTAGGGTAAACACAGGGGTGTGCGTCGTATTGTTATAAATACGGCGCATCCCTGCATTTTGGAAATGGCGGAGCATGGCGCTGCAAAGTTTGCCGCAGCTTCGTGCTTCGTCATTTCCTTGTAAATATGCCCCTTATGGTGCAGGCCATTGCACCACCAGAACATCAAAAAATGTACATTCCTGTGGCGCAATCCCCTTGTAAATATGCCCCTAAAGGGGTCCTTGAATATTCTTTTAACTTCCATTAACAATTTAGCTTGTAAAGAAGGGACTGAATTTGATTTCTATAACCATTACTTTTAGGCCAGCTCATCTCAAAATTTGGTCTCATGTTTTGTCTTTGACAAATGAGGTTTTCTGCATAAATATCCCGCAATTAATGCTCCTCGGTGGGATTTTTATCTGGTCTTGCATGAAACTGTGTTAGCACTTGGTACCCTCTGGCATGCATTTGTTAACTTGGAAGATGGATGTCTCTGTTGTAATCGCTTTCGTCATATGAATCGGATACTTTTAAGTGCTTTCACTGAAATAGCCTTACATTCTCTTATAAACGACTTTGTTGTTCTGCAGACTATTCCTACCTTTATTCTGAATGTTCTGGTGGAATTTCATTCAGCCGTGGGGCAAACTCCCATCTTATAGTTGTTGTCACACATGATCTTTGCTTTGTATCTGTTCTGGAGACTTTCAGTGCAATTCCAGCTATACTTAGTTATTTATATGTATTTTAAGTCTGTCTACATGTTTTGTGCACATGCTTTGAAGTTCGTTTTGTGGCACATGGCACTAAATAATTTAAATAATCAAGTATCGTACATCTAACAGATTACTTCCACCAGGTGGAAGTGTGCCTGTAAATTGTGAGGTGTGCGCAGTCAGCTTCCAATGTTCATGCACATGAGATGAGCAAAGTTGGTCCTTCCACCTGCTCTACTCTAAACGCATTCTCATGTGTCTGACCCATTTAGTATATCTGTTGCTGTGGTGACCCATGTCAGTCCCTAATGCAATGAAAGGATGGTGACAGCATGAAGGCTTAACAATGACAGATTTGCTCATTTGAGGAGTGATCGGTGAAAGAGTAGGAGTTCTGAGTGCATCCATATCATTTTTAGGTCGAACCTAGGCAGCGCTTGCGCTGTCTGAAAGATCTGTTGCATGTACTTTGTGTGGGCTTTGGAGCATTTCCCCAGGACTTGTCTGCTTCAACTTTTGCTTAGGGACTACTTTTTTCCTAACAACTGCCTCTATTTAACTGTCTTGATAGAAAATGGCCAGCAGAGGTCAGTAAAATACCAGAATCGCTTTACCCAGGATAATGTGCTTCTTAGCTAAAACCGTATAAGGTCCCAAAGGTGAGACCAATTGGATTGCAAATGCTTGTTTCCCTTTCTTCCCATGCCCACTTAATCTGGCTACTGCCCTTCTATGCTCTGGCAACACTGCCCACAAAGATGTTGTGACATCTAGAAAGGAAGTACTGCCTTGACTTGGAAATAAGGTCAATCAGTTCGGAATGTTTTTGTAAACTGCAATGTGAATAATTCTCCGCTGCGTTAAAGTCAGACTTGAGGGCAGAAGGCATGGCTGTTCTATGGCAATAGCTCCCTCAAGCTAGGTATTGAAAGTAATAATCATCTTTGGTGTTCTAAAGCCTTACATCTGTATCTAACAACAGACAGATTACAACCCAGCCTGTTCTAAAAGTGTTGGGTTTTATGCTTCAGAACATGCATGAACAAGCAAACTAAAGTTGTTGCTGTTGGGGACAACATTTTCCCCTGACTTGCCCGCTGTGGCTCACAGAGACACTGAGGGGCATATGTACAAGGAGTTAACGCCGCTTTAGCGCCACTTTTCCGATGGTTTTGCGGCGATATTTTTATCGCTGTATGTACAAGCTGTCGCTAACCTCTGTTAGCGTCAGTTTTCCGGTGAAAACGTCCATTTTAAAGATCGCCATTTCTGTTAGCAATAATGACATGCAAGGGAGGAGTTCCCGTGCAAAAACGGCCGCTAACCCCACTTCGCGATATTTACAAGGGAATTCTTGAAGTGTGGAAGACCAAAAAAACTGCCTCTAACTGCAGTTAGAGGCAGTTTTTTAAGACCAGAAAATAGCTGGTCTTAAAAATGGAGATAAGACTTGGGGCCTCATTTCAGCTGGTTTTGGTGCTGGACCGCGCTGCAAGCAATGTCGCTGCGCTGCCCTGTGACAAAACTACAGGGCAGGAATGCGCACCATCAATAAGATAGTGTGCATTCCTGGGCCTCACTCATGAAAAGTGTTGCAGCGCTGCGACAAGACAGCGTTGCAACACTTTTTACTACGCCCTTCTTGCGACACCATGGATGCGCTGGATTCACTGGACAGCGCTCCATGTCGCAAGTAATGACAGATACGTCTGGAATCTTGACGTATCTGTCAGTGCTAAAGTCACGCATTGCTGTAGTTGTGTCACAAGCATGACGCAACTCCAGCAATGCAAACACAAGGAGATGATGGACGGAGCGCTGAAACTTTTCAGACCCCCAGTCACAGATCTGGGTTGAATCCATCATCGTTCTTTAGCTCACTTCGCCACCCCAGTTCAGACACAGCTATATGCAAATCAGTCTTGACCCTGTATGCAAAACATGGGGCCAGCCTATCCCTGTGGCACTGCGTCAACCTTACTCCTACCATCAAGCAGGCGTAAGGTACTGACGCAGTGCCGTCCTACAATTGTCGCAGTGAAATCTGAGGGATGTCACTGTGCCACTCCTATGAGGCCTTGTCGCGTGGGAACGCACACCCTGCGTACATCATAACTGATGCAGGTATGATGTGGCACAGGGCTTCACAAGTTCATGCATATGCCTACATGCGTCACTTTGCAAATACGGCACTACATGGTGCTAGTTTTGCCTGGTCCATTCTTGAGGGGTGCCAGGGTGTCGGTGCAGTTGGAGATCCATCGGTGGCGGTTGCGCGCTGCGGTGTCATCGTCCGTAAGCGTTGGTGGAGTGGTGATGCTGAGGGAGTTGACGAGACGTTCTTCAGTGGCCTTGATCCAGCTGCGAGGGGGGGCAATGATTGCGGTGGTGTACGGTGGGCATGGTGAAGAAATGATGTACACAATGATGGTCGGTCCAGGAGGGTCCGGTGGTGTGGCTGTAGTTGAAGTTCCCGCTGGCAGAGGAGACATGCTCAATCGTTTGTCCAGCTATGTAGCTTGCTGCGGTGAATAGCTGCTTGAGTCTGATGTTGGGGAGCTTCCCCAGGAGGGGGTGGTGTTCTGGTCACCGGGGTTGTCCAGGTGGAACTTGAGTTCACCGAGTAGGATGTCGTCGGTGGATGGGAGAGCCTGGGTGCAATGAGGTCTACAATGGCAACGGAGAATGGGGGTCCATGGCCCGGGGGGCCTGCAGATGAGGGTGACGCAGAGGATGGGGTTGGTGTTGGTCCGGATCTGGAAGTTGAGGTGTTCCATGGTCACCGTTGGGTCATTACAGTGCGTGGTCAGTCGGAGTGTGCTTCTGTAGGTGATGGCAATGCCTCCTCCTGGACGGTCGGGGTGGTCTTTGCGGGTGATTTAGTAGCCGTCAGTGATGGCGATATCCGGTCCGGAGCAGAGGTTGGTCCTGGCAGACGATGTGGTGTCCAGGTTTGATGGCGAGGAGGGTGCTGGCGTCGTAACGGTGGAGTGTCCGTGAGGAAGGGTCCTTGGTGCTGACCGCAGTCCAGGGGCAGACGGACGCAGACGGGCTTGCCTATGGCTTGCCTTTGGCAGGGGAGACGTCCATTACAATGCAGGCATTACATCGTAATGCCTTTACAGTGCAACTCCAACAACGCAGGTGCCTATACATCACATTCCATTACAACGCATTGTGAGGTCAGTAATGGGGTATTTTTTAAGTTTTAGGGTGGGTATGGGTTTCGGGTGTCGGAGATGAAATTTGGGGTGTATTATGGGTAAAATTTGAAAATTGGGGTGTGCATTTGGGGTCAATTATGAAAATTGGGGTGTGCATTTGGGTCACTTATGAAAATTGGGGTGTGCATTTGGGTCTAATATGATTTTTAGGGTGTGTTATGGGGGCTCAAAGATGAATTTTAGGGTTCTGGGTTTGCTTTGGGGTGCAAGGGTTAGTTTTAGGGATGTACTCACTGAAGTGGGAATAGTAATGTTTACATCTCCGCAACTCAACACCTTCCCTACTGTTGCAATATGCCTAGTATTAGTATGCATTGTAATGGAATGCGATGTAATGGTATGCGTCGTAACTCCATATATACCTTTGGCACTCCAGTAGTATGCCCGCTGCGCATGGCCGCACAGCGGTCGCCATTGAGAAGTGCTGCGGGGGGACTGGACAGCTAGGAGGTGGGAAACGCCGGAAAGAACACTGGATGGGGCGTGGATGCGGGGGTGGGGGTGGTGTGTATGAACGGGTGTTGTAAATATTTAAATGAGAGAAATCTTACCTCGAGGCCGGGTCCCGTGTCTTCGTTGCTCCTGCTCTCCTGAGTCTGCTTCCAGGAACAGGAAGTAGGCAGCCAGGCTCCCTAAGCCAATCACAACGCTGCAATGCGGCAATGGGATTCGTCATTGGTGCCGGGACGAGGCTTTCAGCCAGGGGCTGGAGGGGTGGGCATGTTCTCCATGCAGGCGAACAGGACAGTGCGCATGACTGCTTTGGGCGGCCTGAGCGGGCCGACCAAACAGTCACTGCGCCCTTGATTGGGCATGCCACTCCGCATCTGCCCTGCTCTGTGAGTGGTGCAAAAACAACAGTTGATGGACAGAATGCAGAACAATGTCATACATTCACCCCTGTACAGAGATCTGGGCCTAAATCCATCGTTTTTTTGCTCACCATGCCATTCCAGCTTGAACCCAGCCATATGCAAATCAGTCTTGACCCTGTGCCTCATGGGAACAATCCAGCCCGAACTGCCAAGCCAGGTCCTCCCTGGACTGGAAACAAGCATCCTAGGACCGGTTTTGGGGTTTCACCCCTCTTCAGCCAGGATAGCTTGATTCCAGTGGCATGGAGAGCACGGGACCCACGTCTGGGCATACCCGTCCCACTCGGGGTGACAAATGCAAAAACAACAGTTGAGGGACAGAATGCAGAACAATGTCATACATTCACCCCAGTACAGAGATCTGGGCCTAAATCCATCGTTTTTTTGCTCACCATGCCATTCCAGCTTGAACCCAGCCATATGCAAATCAGTCTTGACCCTGTGCCTCATGGGAACAATCCAGCCCGAACTGCCAAGCCAGGTCCTCCCTGGACTGGAAACAAGCATCCTAGGACCGGTTTCGGGGTTTCACCCCTCTTCAGCCAGGATAGCTTGATTCCAGTGGCTTGGAGAGCACGGGACCCACGTCTGGGCATACCCGTCCCACTCGGGTCGACAAATGCAAAAACAACAGTTGATGAACAGAATGCAGAACAATGTCATACATTCACCCCAGTACAGAGATCTGGGCCTAAATCCATCGTTTTTTTGCTCACCATGCCATTCCAGCTTGAACCCAGCCATATGCAAATCAGTCTTGACCCTGTGCCTCATGGGAACAGTCCAGCCCGAACTGCCAAGCCAGGTACTCCCTGGACTGGAAACAAGCATCCTAGGACCGGTTTCGGGGTTTCACCCCTCTACAGCCAGGATAGCTTGATTCCAGTGGCATGGAGAGCACGGGACCCACGTCTGGGAATACCCGTCCCACTCGGGGTGACAAATGCAAAAACAACAGTTGATGGACAGAATGCAGAACAATGTCATACATTCACCCCAGTACAGAGATCTGGGCCTAAATCCATCGTTTTTTTGCTCACCATGCCATTCCAGCTTGAACCCAGCCATATGCAAATCAGTCTTGACCCTGTGCCTCATGGGAACAGTCCAGCCCGAACTGCCAAGCCAGGTCCTCCTGGACTGGAAACAAGCATCCTAGGACCGGTTTCGGGGTTTCACCCCTCTTCAGCCAGGATAGCTTGATTCCAGTGGCATGGAGAGCACGGGACCCACGTCTGGGCATACCCGTCCCACTCGGGGTGACAAATGCAAAAACAACAGTTGATGGACAGAATGCAGAACAATGTCATACATTCACCCCAGTACAGAGATCTGGGCCCAAATCCATCGTTTTTTTGCTCACCATGCCATTCCGGCTTGAACCCAGCCATATGCAAATCAGTCTTGACCCTGTGCCTCATGGGAACAGTCCAGCCCGAACTGCCAAGCCAGGTCCTCCCTCTGTGAGTGGAGCAGCCCTACCCACCCTCCCGCCTGCAAAGGAAACATGGCACGATTACATCAAGAAGTTATCATCATGTGATGATTGTTCCTCTTCTTGCACTCCTTCAAAGCAGTGGGGTGACGCTCTTCCGCCATATCGGATGAGCTGCCACTGGGGGTGCGTCATCTACAGGTGCTAGGCCTGGGCGACTTGACCCCCGGGCCTCCCCCGTTACCCGCGTCCCACCTTCTCCTTACCTGGACATTGACACCGTGGCACAATCTGCTGCACTCTCTTCAAATCTGTGACTCAGCCAGCAGGAGCCTCAGCCAGGGTGAGATTTCACAAGCTTGGTTAAAGCAGTCGCCGCCAAGTCCAAAGGACCAAAAGTCCGGTCTCTATCCAATCCGCTGGCAACTGCAGCCGCAATTCCGGCGCGTTTCAATTTGAAATAATAACAAGCGTTCCTCACTATATTCGTCTCCACAAGGACCAAAGGTCATGTCTCTATCCAATCCGCCGGCAACTGCAGCCGCAATTCCGGCGCGTTTCAATTTGAAACGCGCTGGAATTGCGGCTGCAGTTGCCGGCGGATTGGATAGAGACCGGACTTTTGGTCCTTGTGGAGACGAATATAGTGAGGAACGCTTGTTATTATTTTAGTGCACCATTGCAAAGGATTCAGCGCGTCATTTAGTGGCATTTTGACTTGAAGCAATGAGTAGAGTGAGAACAATTTTGTTCATTTATGCACATGATCAATGAATGACCATCAGATTGCCTCTTACTCCGATTTTAAGGAGATGTAACTAGCGGCTGGTCCATTGAAAATTGCTACATGCCTGATTGAGTTGTCTAGAAGCTTACAGCCAGTTAGTTTTGTTCGCTTCAGGTTTGTTCCCTTACCCTTGTCCTGAGAAGGCCAAGATGTAAATGAAGGCCGAAACGCGTCCTTGTCAACAGTTTATGATCGGAGGAGTCCAATTGGAATTGATAAAAAATAATTAAGATTGAAAGCACATTTGAAATTAGGTTTTCAGAGGTGTGGTAACCTCGTGTGCACAGAAGACTACCTCGCAGTGTATTGCCTTGATTCAGTTTGCAAACACTGATTAGTGTCCAATCAAATGGGTAGAAGGAACTAATGTACTTGGTTTATGTTGATTTGTGATTGATATGTTGTTTGTATATATGTTTGTATGTTTTTTTTTAAAACAAACCAAAAGAATGTTTATTTTTTCAAAAAATGTGTCTGTGGTATGTGACTTGTTGTTTTGAATAAGGCATATGAATTTATGATAGGACGATGTACTGTCAATAGGGTAATATGAAGTTCCCTATTAGTTAGTGGTTACAGATATTCTTTCCTCCTTGCCACCCCCCGTTTTTTCTACTTTTTGTAGTACTTTACCCAGGTATAGGAGGATAATTTGGGTATACCGGAACATATTTTTGAATATAATACATTTATTAAGAGCTATAGTATGTGTAACTGAGTAATTAGGGCCTGATTATGAGTTGCTCATAATATTTTGACCCATCATGGGTCGGACTTACGAGTTGAGTGTTATTTAACGCATTTGATACTTATCGGATGCCGTAAATTTCGACAGGTCAAACCTGCCGAAATTTCACTGGGGAAAACATATGGTAGGTACTGTATCATGCGGATTTTGGTACGTTAAACACCAAAATCCACGTTATTCCCCATAAACTTGGAATTGGACGCTCGCAGGATACCAGAGGTTAAAGTACTCAATTCACATGGTTGTGGCCCAGTAATCCCTCGGTACCCTGAAGTCCTAAAACTAGTTCTGATAGTTTCTGCCAGGTCTGATTTGATCGTACAACAAAAACACCCACATGCAAAATGAAGCATTGAGCATCATGTGCAACACCGCACAACAATCTGCACTGCTCTGTATGCATCATGCCCCAGACAACTGCAAGCATGCCCCATTCTACACAATGTTTATAAATTATCACTACCTTTGAGCCTTTTTCTTGACTCAGTTAGGAAACTACCACACAAATGCTGACATTGTTCAATGCAGCCTGGCAACATTTCTCTATAGTTAATGAAGCGGGCAAGCAGGGTATGTCAGAGCTCTTGCGGTCAGCTTCACTCTAGCTGTCTAGTGTTTCGGAGTATTTTAACAATACAGTTGCCTTGTTTTACATCTAAAAATCATTCCAAGTCCCGATGAGTACCTCACATCGTTGTTGCATGGTTCTGCTCCCTGAAAACAGAATTTCTGGCTGCTCACCTCTCCCATTGCTGGACAGTGGCAATTTACAACCCTAAAAAAATAGCATAGGAGTTGTATGCCAAAATAGCCCATGTTGAAGCATCCATTGAGATACATAATGACTGTGCGAATCTAGGGCAGGAATGACCCAAGGATAAAAGCTGCATTTACCGGGCACACTGTTGTGATTAAGTCTACTGAACATGTGCTCAGCTACTTTATAGACTTGAGCAGTACCTTGCCTCACCGGATCCTGACTTCTCAGACCTGTGCACTACATTATCCTGCTGGCTCGTGATTTCTCATACCCGAGCACTACATTGTCCTGCTGGCTCCTGACTTCTCAGACCTGAGCAGTACCTTGCCTTGCTGACCCCTGACTTCTCAGACCCGAGCACTACCTTGCCTTGCTGACCCCTGACTTCTCAGACCCGAGCACTACCTTGCCTTGCTGACCCCTGACTTCTCAGACCCGAGCACTACCTTGCCTTGCTGACCCCTGACTTCTCAGACCCGAGTACTACACTGTCCTTCTGGCTCCTGACTTCTCAGACCTGAGCAGTACCTTGCCTTGCTGACCCCTGACTTCTCAGACCCGAGTACTACACTGTCCTTCTGGCTCCTGACTTCTCAGACCTGTGCACTACATTATCCTGCTGGCTCGTGACTTCTCAGACCCGAGCACTACATTGTCCTGCTGGCTCCTGACTTCTCAGACCTGAGCAGTACCTTGCCTTGCTGACCCCTGACTTCTCAGACCCGAGTACTACACTGTCCTTCTGGCTCCTGACTTCTCAGACCTGAGCAGTACCTTGCCTCCCGGGCTCCTGATTTCTCAGACCTAGTACTACATTGTCCTGCTGGCTCCTGACTTCTCAGACCAAAGCACTACCATACCTTACTGTCGCCTGACTTCTCAGACCGAGCATTTCCTTGCCTTTCTGGCTCCTGATATCTCAGACACGAGCACTGCCTTGCCTTGCTAGCTCCTAACTTCTCCAACCCAAGGACTACCCTTAACCCCCTAACTTCTTACACCCACGCACCACGTTGTCTTGCTGGTTCTGACTTCCCAGAAAGATGAAAATCAAGAACTTACAGTTCAAAACACTCAAGGCTTGGTTTGGAGTTTGGCGGTAAGAACATATTAAAACAACATTCCACCCAGTGGTGGCTGGTGATATTTGAAAGTGGTGGGGTGTAAAAATTACGGATACGTTTTAAGTAGAGAGCAACTACTGCTTTTTCGTTTATTTTCGCCTTGTCGTAATGATGGGGTCTCAAGGCAGAGTATCCATTACAATGTGACCCCAAGCACCCAAACCTTGCGGACAGGCTGTCTGTAAGGCAAATAGTAAGATAGCTTGGTTGGATAATGCATGTACCGTGGACAGCTGTCTGTAACCTTAATAATGTCAGATTTTTTAATTCTGGTGCGGTCACGCAGACTTTCATGTATGTAAGGTTGATTAAATGTCTATGTCCAAGAAGGCCATATTTGTTTTTCTCCATGGTACAGGAACCGTGGGAATGGCACCCAGAAAGTGAGAGGTCAGAGATTTAACAAGCCTCCCCTGGTACACGGGCTAAGCATGGCTGAAGATTAACATAATACATCGGCACACCACAACTCAACATTTTCACCTCTCTGTGCACTTGGCAGTTCATTCCCTTTCCTTCTCCTGTAATACCCCTATGCTAAAGGAGCCCACACCAGCCACATAGTTTGATATCACCTGTAGAGGAGGGAGCTATTTAGCTTAGTTCCCATGATTAATTCATCAGTTCAAACACTCCCTCCCAGAAACTCACTGCTTTCTGAGAGCCATAGAAAACACATTTCAGTCTCAGGTTGCAATTGTACATTCAGCACTAAGCTGAATCACACAAGTTTAGTTTAGACATCCTAACTGGTCTCAAAGAAATCCTAAAAAATGACTCATGGCTGAATACTTCTTAACCTATTATTAATTGTACTTAAGAAAATACTAACAAATGTTCCTCATTCATTTACTCTTAAGTTACACAGTAGCTCATTAGTCCATTGTATCCACTTATCTACAAAGATTATCAATATAATACTCCTAAAGTACACTACTGTTAGAAATGGGATCTCTAGTTGGCAAGGGCTTGCACCTTTGTCCAAGTAGGGACCCTTCTTCCTAGTCAGGGTAAGGGTTGTTACACTCGTGAAGTAACCCCTGCTCACCCTCGTGGTAGCTTGGCACGAGCAGTCAGGTTTAATTCAGAGGCAGTGTGTAAAGCATTTGCACATAACCAACAGTAATACAGTGTAAGCACTACAAACGGACACCACACCAGTTTAGAAAAATAACCAATATTTTATATACTCAAGACAAGACCAATTACGACAAAAATCCACAATACTGTACTTTACGAATGAATACTTGATACGTTAACTTCTTCTTTGCAGGAATAGCACAAAAGCAAAGTTCGTACGAGTCGGTAGCTCCGTCCGAGCCTACCGTGATGCTGAAAACCACAGAGTCTAACAGTTCCAGCCGACCGCGTCGATACGGGCCAGCAGAGTCGTGAACAGACTCGGTTACAGTACCTTTCTCGTTGTGGCTGGTACGGAGTGTACGAGCCGGTCGGCGTTCGTCGCGGTTGCGGTGCAAGACGGAGCGATGCAAGGTGCGGTGTCCCTCGATGCGGTGCAGGCAGCGGCTCGATGAGCGTCGTGCAGACGGAGTCGGTGAGTCCAAGGCGTGCGATGCAGGGCGAGACGATGCTCGATGCGGTGCTGACAGGTTGCGATGCAGGCGACCAAGCCGGAGTGCGGGAGCTGGCGTCGGACAGCGGTGCGAGTCGGAGCGGTGCGTCGCAGACGTGCGAGCGGTGCCCCAAATGCGGTGCGGTCTCGACTCTTGAGCCAGTTGCAGCGACAGTGTCGGTCTGGTCCGGCTGGCCCAGTGAAGCGATGCGATGCGAACTGCGGTGCCCACAGGTCACGGTGCAAGCAGCGGCTCGATGTTGGCGGCGTCGGACGTCGCCCACGGTGAGACCAGGGTTGCGATGCGAAGCGGGGCGATGCGGTCTGCGGTGCAAACAGGTCACCGGCCAGGGATGGATTCGGTTGACGGAGTCGGTTGCAGTTCCCTTCCTCTGTGGCGACTGAAACAGCGTTCCAGAAGCGGTACCCAGAGGCTTGTGAAGTCTTTGTAGTCCCTGAGACTTCTTAACAGGAGGCCAGCTCGGTTTCAGGCCCTTGGAGATACTCAGCACAAGTTTGTAGAAAGTTCAGTCCAGTCCTTTCACTGCCCAAGACAGAAGCAGCAACTGCAGGCCAACCCAACAAAGCAACAACACAGCAACGGGGCAGTACTCCTCCTGGCAGCTCTTCCAGCTCTTCGTCTTGGCAGGTTCCTTGATTCCAGCGAGATCTAAATTCATGGGGTCAGGGCCCCAATATTTATATCCCAAATTCCTTTGTTCTCTGAAGGCAGAGAGGCCTTTGCCTAGTCCAAACCAGTTCTGGAGCACTTTGTTGACAAGTCTCCGTCCCTTCTTTCAGTGAGCAGGCCAGGGACATCAGACGCACCACAGGAGGTGGAGCCAGCATTGTGGAGGGAAGGCACTGTCCTATTCAGGGCCCAGGTGCGACCCCTCCCACCCATCTACATGTAGATCTTGCTATTCAGCCCTGTGCTGACTCACCCTGTCTCCTGGCATCCCCCAGCCCCTGTCACTCACACTCCAGACAAGGAATACACAACCTCGCAGAGGCAGGCTTGGATGGTTAGACAAGAAAATACCCACTTTCTAAAAGTGGTATTTTCAAACGCAGAATGTTAAAACCAACTTCACTACAAGATGCATTTTATCATTCTGAGTCCAGGCATACTAAACTCGAATTTCTACCATGTTCCCGGGGTCAGTTAGGATTATAAGCTGTAATAATCAAAACTGCCCGTTCTGGCCTAGGGAAAACAGGTAGCCTTGCAATAGTGAAAAACGAACTAGGCTGTAATTCACTATCAGGACATGCCGCACACACCCGGGCATGTCCTACCTTTCGCATACACCGCACCCTGCCCACAGGGGTACCTTGGGCCTACCTTAGGGGTGACTAACGTGTAGCAAAGGGAAGGTTTAGGGACTTGCAAGTGTGTGCACTTGCCAAGTCGACATGGCAGCCCCAGGCTGCGCACAGGCTCTGCGTTGGCAGGCCCGAGTTACACTTTACGGGCTGTTTGCGTGGGTGGCACAATCCAGTGCTGCAGCCCACCAACAGCATTTGGTCTATAGGCCCTGGCACTCGCAGTGCACTTTACAAGGGACTGACACATAAACCAAATAGGCCAATCATGGAAACACCAATCCATAACACATTTTATACAGGAGCACTTGCACTTTCCCACTGGACCGCAGTGAGGAAAGTGCGCAGAATCATTACACCAGCAAAAACAGAGTCAAAACCGGGAGGTCAGAAAGCAAAAAGTCAGGGGAAACACGCCAAAAGATGCCAAGTCTAACACATGTCCCCTCCAGCTGAAAGTAGGGAGAACTACCCAACCCCATTGGAGTTCTCTTCACTAAGGCGGAAGAACCTGGACAGACCATCTGCGTTGGCGTGTTCTGTACCAGGACGGTGTTCCACCGTAAAGTCCATTCCCTGTAGGGAGATGGACCATCTCAGCAGCTTTGGATTCTCACCCCTCATTTGCATCAACCATCTGAGGGGCCTGTGGTCTGTCTGAACCCGGAAGTGAGTCCCAAACAGGTATGGTCTCAACTTCTTCAGCGCCCAGACCACAGCAAAAGCTTCCCTTTCTATGGCACTCCACCTCTGTTCCCTGGGAAGTAGTCTCCTGCTAAGGAAGACTACAGGCTGATCCAGGCCCTCTTCGTTCAGTTGTGAGAGCACCGCTCCCACACCATGCTCTGAAGCGTCAGTCTGCACGACAAATTCTTTGGAGAAGTCAGGTGCCTTGAGCACGGGCGCCGTGCACATGGCTGCCTTCAGGGCATCAAAAGCTTTCTGGCAGGACTCAGTCCAGATCACTTTCCTGGGCTGCCTCTTAGAGGTCAGCTCTGTTAAGGGGGCAACGATGGTGCCATAGCCCTTAACAAATCTCCTATAATAACCGGTGAGACCTAAGAAGGCTCTCACCTCTGTCTGGGTCTTGGGGGTTCCCAAGCCAGAATGGTGTCAATCTTGGGTTGTAGGGGCGCCACCTGGCCGCTTCCTACCTGGTGTCCCAAGTACACCACAGAACCCTGCCCGATCTGGCACTTACTGGCCTTGATCGTGAGGCCTGCACCTTGCAGAGCCCTCAACACTTTCTCAAGGTGCTGTAAATGTTCTTCCCAGCTGGAACTGAACACAGCAATGTCATCCAGGTAGGCGGCACTGAAATCCTCCAGCCCAGCCAACACCTGATTGACCAACCTCTGAAAGGTGGCAGGGGCATTCTTCAACCCAAAGGGCATCACCCGGAATTGGTAATGACCTTCTGGGGTTGAGAACGCTGATCTCTCCTTGGCCCCATCGGTTAAGGCAATCTGCCAGTACCCAGACGTCAAATCAAACGTGCTGAGGAACCGGGCAGCTCCCAACCGATCAATGAGCTCATCAGCTCTGGGGATGGGGTGCGCGTCAGTCCTGGTGACGGCATTGAGCCCACGGTAGTCCACACAAAACCGGAGTTCTGGAGTAGCACCGGGCGCCGCAGCCTTTGGGACCAAGACCACTGGGCTGGCCCAAGGACTGTGGGAGGGCTCAATCACCCCTAACGCCAACATCTTAGAGACCTCCTCCTTGATGCTGGCTCTGACCCGGTCAGTCAACCTGTAAATCTTGTGCTTCACAGGATGGCTGTCACCAGTGTCCACGTCATGGGTACACCAGTGAGTAACACCGGGGGTCAGAGAGAACAGTGGGGCGAACTGTCCCAACAACTGGCGACAGTCCCCCTGCTGCTCCTGAGTCAGAGTAGGGGAGAGAATCACACCCTCTACTGACCCATCATGCTCCTTGGTAGACAGGAGGTCAGGGAGAGGCTCGCTCTCCTCTTCCACCCCATCATCTGTCGCCAAGAGCATACTCACTTCGGACCTCTCGAAGTGGGGCTTGAGGCGGTTCACGTGAAGGACCCTCAAAGGGTTCCTTGGAGCCTGCAAATCCACCAGGTAGGTGACGTCACTTTTGCGCTCCTTTACCTCATATGGCCCAGTCCACTTGTCCTGCAAGGCACAAGGTGCCACTGGGGCCATGACCCACACTTTCTGCCCAGGTTGAAATTCGACCAGAGTGGCATTCTGGTCATACCATCTCTTCATTTCTTCCTGGCTTGCTTCTAGGTTCGCCTGAGCGAGTTTCCTGAAGCGGGCAGTTTGGTTTCTAAAGGCCAGCATGTAGCTAAATACATCCTGGGGAGTTTTCCTGGGAGCCGCCTCCCAGCCTTCCTTTACCAAACTCAGAGGTCCTCTGACAGGGTGGCCATACAGGAGCTCAAAGGGGCTGTACCCAAGAGACTTCTGAGGCACCTCCCTGTACGCAAAGAGTAGGCATGGCAAGAGGACGTCCCACTTACGCCTCATGGGTTCTGTTAGACCCTTGATCATGCCTTTCAAGGTCTGGTTGAATCTCTCCACCAGACCGTTTCCTTGTGGGTGGTAAGGAGTGGTGAACTTGTAGGTTACACCACACTCCTTCCACAGGGATGTCATATACTTCGATATGAAATTGGTCCCCCTATCAGAAACCACCTCTCTGGGGAATCCCACACGGGAAAAGATCCCCATTAACGCCCGGCCCACCACTGGCGCCGTCGTTGTCCTGAGAGGGATTGCCTCCGGGTACCGGGTGGCATGGTCCACCAAGACCAGGATGTACCTGTTGCCCATGGCTGTCTTGGGATCCAGTGGCCCCACAATATCCATCCCTACCCTTTCAAAGGGTGTACCAACAACAGGAAAAGGTTGGAGAGGAGCTTTGACCTTCCTCCCACTTTTACCACTTGCCTGGCAAGTTTGGCAAGACCTACAGTGTGCATCTGACTGCCTTCGCATTTGGGGCCAAAAGAAGTGGGTGACAAGCCTGTCAAAGGTCTTGTCCTGCCCCAAATGTCCTGCCAAAGGCACGTCATGAGCCAGACCCAGTAGGAAGGTCCTGAAGCGCTGGGGTACCACCAGCACACGGGCTGACCCAGGTTCAGCAACCTTAGGCTCACTGTATAGGAGACCACTCTCCCAGTAGATCAGATGTGACCCGGACTGATTACCAGCTGCCTGGTCTGCAACCTGTCGCCGCAGACCCTCCAGAGTAGGGCACTCGTTCTGCTCTCTGCAGAACTCCTCCCTGGTGGGACCCCCTTCTTGCTGCCAATGGGTCAGCTCAGAGATGTCTCCCAGTTCGGCTACCTGCTCCCCTGTAGGCACCGGGGCGTCCCCCTCGAGGTCCGCCTCCTCCCGGTCCGTGGGAACTTCGGGGGCCGGTTTCCCGCGCCCCCTGCCCTTTCTCTTGGCAGGGACTTGGGTCACTGTTTCAGGCTCCAAGTCCTTTTGATCACCCTTTCTGGCTGCCATTGACCGAGTAGACACGCATGCCCACTCTGGCAACCCAAGCATCTCCAAGTGAGACCTGAGCTCAACCTCCTTCCATGAGGACTGCTCCAGGTCGTTTCCTAGCAGACAATCTACAGGCATGGTAGGGCTCACAACCACCCTCAAGGGACCTGAGACCCCCCCCATTCAAAGGGAACCTGCGCCACCATACACTGGCGCTCAGAGTTGTCGACAGCAACTACTTGGTGGAATGCTCCTGGGACTACTTGCTTCTCAGACACCAGGTGACACCGGACTGAGGTCACACTGGCTCCAGTATCTCTGAGAGCCTCTACCCTGTTCCCATTGATGGTCACCCCGGTGCTATATTTCTTTGTGTTAGGGGGCACCTGGTTTCCTGGGACCATCTCACTGTCCCCGAGTGAGACAAGGGTCATTTCTGCGGGATCCCCACCCTCCTGTGGGCACCCCTCCTCCCCAAGCGCTACACTAGCCAACACTTTGGACTGTCCACCGGTGGGTGGCTGTGTCCCCTTCGGGCACTTGGGGTCCCCCTTAAAGTGACCTACCTGGTCACATGCATAACACTTGCGGGGGCCGGTCTCAACAGGCTTCCCTGTGGAGACCCCTTTCTTCTTATCACCGGGGGGCTGGGAACCTTTACCCTGGGTACTAGTTTGGGGCCCTTTAGAGAACTCCTGTGCTTTACCCTTGTCCCCCCCACCTTTCTTGTGGACCCTGGTACTCACCCAGCGGTCCTCTTCCATAGCAAGCTTCCTGGGGTCAGTTAGCTTACTATCAACTAGGTGCTGGCGCAGATCTGCAAAACATAGACTAGACAAGTGCTCCCATGCAATCAAGTTGTAGAGCCCCTGAAAATCTGTTACACTACTGCCCTTCACCCAACCATCCAGAGACCTGCAGAACACATCCACACATTCCAACCAAGTGTTGACATCAGACTTCTTACTGGACCTGAACTGATCCCTGTACTTTTCAGGAGTAAGACCATACTTCGTGAGAAGGGCATCCTTCATGTCAGCATAGGTGAGGTGATACCCCTTACCCAAAGCTATCAGAGCATCCCTTCCTTCTTCCGGGAAAAGTGGCCACAATCCTGCTCCCCAATTCTCCTCAGGGACCCCATTCATGTGTATGGCTGCCTCATAACCCTGAAACCACCTTTGTATGTCATCCCCCTTCTTGAACTCCTTGCCTACGTTCTTGGGAATGTGCACAATCCTGTCTGCCTTCCTGGACGAATTGCTGCCACCATCTGAGCCTGACTTACTCCTAAGTTCTAGCTCCTTCAGTTCTCTCTCATGCTCTAAGAGCATCTTCCTCTCCTCTATGGCCAATCTCTTCTCCTCCCGCTCACTCTCCAGCCTGAGCTTCTGCAGCTCGAACTGCCTTGCCTCCCGCCTGTCCTCCAGCTCCTCTGGGGACAGACTGCTGCTGCCTGACCTGGCGGGTTCCCCCTACCCAAAAGCACATCCACCCTGGAAATAGGCTCCTCCACCTCCTCACTGAGATCACCAGGCTGCCCATTGGCATGTCTGGCTGCTACCCAGGCCCTCAGCGCCTTCTGTAGCTCCTCCTTCCTTGTGAGGCCTTTAATTTGGACTTTCAGGTTTTTACAAATCGCTCGTAACTCCTTTACGGCGTAGGATTCCAACCTGTCCTCCTCAAAGATAACTTCCAGAGATGCAACGGATGATGCAATTGATTCAGGCATGACAAAAGTCGTGAGTTGAAAACTGGCGAGATCAAAAATAGGCCAAAAGAAAAAGAACCAGTATGTGGTACGTAATGGTCTGCGATATGGTAGTAGTGCACACCAATCACTGTAAGTCAAGTGCAAACACAAGTCCTATCCTCACCGCTGACAACCAATGTTAGAAATGGGATCTCTAGTTGGCAAGGGCTTGCACCTTTGTCCAAGTAGGGACCCTTCTTCCTAGTCAGGGTAAGGGTTGTTACACTCGTGAAGTAACCCCTGCTCACCCTCGTGGTAGCTTGGCACGAGCAGTCAGGCTTAATTCAGAGGCAGTGTGTAAAGCATTTGCACATAACCAACAGTAATACAGTGTAAGCACTACAAACGGACACCACACCAGTTTAGAAAAATAACCAATATTTTATATACTCAAGACAAGACCAATTACGACAAAAATCCACAATACTGTACTTTACGAATGAATACTTGATACGTTAGCTTCTTCTTTGCAGGAATAGCACAAAAGCAAAGTTCGTACGAGTCGGTAGCTCCGTCCGAGCCTACCGTGATGCTGAAAACCACAGAGTCTAACAGTTCCAGCCGACCGCGTCGATACGGGCCAGCAGAGTCGTGAACAGACTCGGTTACAGTACCTTTCTCGTTGTGGCAGGTACGGAGTGTACGAGCCGGTCGGCGTTCGTCGCGGTTGCGTTGCAAGACGGAGCGATGCAAGGTGCGGTGTCCCTCGATGCGGTGCAGGCAGCGGCTCGATGAGCGTCGTGCAGACGGAGTCGGTGAGTCCAAGGCGTGCGATGCAGGGCGAGACGATGCTCGATGCGGTGCTGACAGGTTGCGATGCAGGCGACCAAGCCGGAGTGCGGGAGCTGGAGTCGGACAGCGGTGCGAGTCGGAGCGGTGCGTCGCAGACGTGCGAGCGGTGCCCCAAATGCGGTGCGGTCTCGACTCTTGAGCCAGTTGCAGCGACAGTGTCGGTCTGGTCCGGCTGGCCCAGTGAAGCGATGCGATGCGAACTGCGGTGCCCACAGGTCACGGTGCAAGCAGCGGCTCGATGTTGGCGGCGTCGGACGTCGCCCACGGTGATACCAGGGTTGCGATGCGAAGCGGGGCGATGCGGTATGCGGTGCAAACAGGTCACCGGCCAGGGATGGATTCGGTTGACGGAGTCGGTTGCAGTTCCCTTCCTCTGTGGCGACTGAAACAGCGTTCCAGAAGCGGTACCCAGAGGCTTGTGAAGTCTTTGTAGTCCCTGAGACTTCTTAACAGGAGGCCAGCTCGGTTTCAGGCCCTTGGAGATACTCAGCACAAGTTTGTAGAAAGTTCAGTCCAGTCCTTTCACTGCCCAAGACAGAAGCAGCAACTGCAGGCCAACCCAACAAAGCAACAACACAGCAACGGGGCAGTACTCCTCCTGGCAGCTCTTCCAGCTCTTCGTCTTGGCAGGTTCCTTGATTCCAGCGAGATCTAAATTCATGGGGTCAGGGCCCCAATATTTATATCCCAAATTCCTTTGTTCTCTGAAGGCAGAGAGGCCTTTGCCTAGTCCAAACCAGTTCTGGAGCACTTTGTTGACAAGTCTCCGTCCCTTCTTTCAGTGAGCAGGCCAGGGACATCAGACGCACCACAGGAGGTGGAGCCAGCATTGTGGAGGGAAGGCACTGTCCTATTCAGGGCCCAGGTGCGACCCCTCCCACCCATCTACATGTAGATCTTGCTATTCAGCCCTGTGCTGACTCACCCTGTCTCCTGGCATCCCCCAGCCCCTGTCACTCACACTCCAGACAAGGAATACACAACCTCGCAGAGGCAGGCTTGGATGGTTAGACAAGAAAATACCCACTTTCTAAAAGTGGTATTTTCAAACGCAGAAGGTTAAAACCAACGTCACTACAAGATGCATTTTATCATTCTGAGTCCAGGCATACTAAACTCGAATTTCTACCATGTTCCCGGGGTCAGTTAGGATTATAAGCTGTAATAATCAAAACTGCCCGTTCTGGCCTAGGGGGAACAGGTAGCCTTGCAATAGTGAAAAACGAACTAGGCTGTAATTCACTATCAGGACATGCCGCACACACCCGGGCATGTCCTACCTTTCGCATACACCGCACCCTGCCCACAGGGGTACCTTGGGCCTACCTTAGGGGTGACTAACGTGTAGCAAAGGGAAGGTTTAGGGACTTGCAAGTGTGTGCACTTGCCAAGTCGACATGGCAGCCCCAGGCTGCGCACAGGCTCTGCGTTTGCAGGCCCGAGTTACACTTTACGGGCTGTTTGCGTGGGTGGCACAATCCAGTGCTGCAGCCCACCAACAGCATTTGGTCTATAGGCCCTGGCACTCGCAGTGCACTTTACAAGGGACTGACACATAAACCAAATAGGCCAATCATGGAAACAACAATCCATAACACATTTTATACAGGAGCACTTGCACTTTCCCACTGGACCGCAGTGAGGAAAGTGCGCAGAATCATTACACCAGCAAAAACAGAGTCAAAACCGGGAGGTCAGAAAGCAAAAAGTCAGGGGAAACACGCCAAAAGATGCCAAGTCTAACAACTACTCATACCGTTCTCTCTCGTGACCATTACATTTATATTTCAGTTTCAGAAATGCAATTTATGCATTGAATTACCTGATTACAATTGGTCAACTGTAAAAATATCAGCTCAGCTTTTCCAAAATAGTGTTCTATTATCGACTTTCACTGCTGGTTTCTAGCAAATTGAGACTGGTTTATGAATTTAGTACTTTATTAGCTTTTTATGCACAGATACTCCATGTTGTCAATGTATCCGACATTGTCGAGGTTCACACGGTACTGAAATTCCTTGTAAATCGAGAGCAACAAGCTCGAAAGAAGCAATCCCAAGGTGTTTGCTCTATACTATACCAACATAGGTTACTTATATCTCTACGCTTCCACCAGACCTACATTTCTTAAATTGGGCAGCCAGAAACCGCTCCCTTTGTTTTGTTTTCCCAAAAAGAATTGATTGAGGGATTCTTGCTTTCTTTTTTTGTTGTCCATAAAAAAGTCTTCAATCAATTAGGATTTACAAAGCGCGGGTAATCACCCGATAGGCTATCCAGGTACTTGCAGGTCCCAGAGGCCTATTTGAACAGCCAGGTCTTGAGGGCCGTTCGGAATTCTGGAAGTGAGGTGATGGACCAGAAGTGCCTGGGGAGGATGTTCCTTGTCTTTGCTTTGATGTAGAAGAAGGAACGTCCTCCATTTCTGCTTTGGTAGATGTGGGGAGTATGGGCAAATGAAAGGGAGGTGGAGCGTAGTCTTCTCAACGGTTGGTGGAAATTCAGGAAGTGGTGAATGTATGCGGGTCCTTTTTTGTGTAGAGCCTTGTGTGCATGGGTCAGCAGCTTGAATGGCATCTCTTCTGTATGGGGAGCCAGTGGAGTTACCTGAGTTGGGGTGTGATGTGGGTTTGTTGGGGAAGGTCGAGGACGAGTCAGGCTGTGGAGTTCTGTATAGTTTGAAGTCTCTGTAGGAGGTGTGTGGCGATTCCTACGTAGAGAGTGTTGCCATAGTCCAGTCGACTACTGATGAGGGCCTCTGCCACGGTGCATCTTGTATGCAATGATAGCCACTTGAAGATCTTACATAGCATGCGCAGAGTGAGGAAGCAGGCGGAGGAGACAGCGTTGATCTGTGATTTCATGGTGAGCTTATTGTCAATGATGATTCCGAGGTTTCTGGCGTGGTAGGAGGGAGTGGGTGCGAGTCCTAGGTCTGATGGCCACCTGGAGTTGTTCCATGTGTTGCTGATGTTACCAAAGATCAGTACTTCCGTCTTGTCTGTGTTCAGCTGAAGGTAGTTGTTCTTCATCCAGTCTTCGATGTTTGTCATTCATCTGTGGAAGTTGGTTCTGGTGGCGGTGGGATCGTCAGTGAGTGAGAGGATGAGTTGGGTGTCGTCTGCATAGGAAATTATGTTGAGACCGTGGGATCTGACGATGGCCAGCGGGGTCATATATGCGTTGAACAGCATGTGGCTGAAGTATCAGCCTTGGGGGACACCACAGGTTATCTCCTTGGGTTCAGAAGTGAAAGGTGGGAGGTGGATGCTTTGGGTTCTTCTTGTGTAGAAGCAGGTGATTCATGTGAGCGCGTCCCCTTGGATGCTGATGTGGTGGAGTCTTTCAATTAGCGTGTGGTGGGATACGGTGTTGAAGGCTGCCGAGTGGTCGAGGAGGATCAAAACTACTGTTTCTCCTCAGTCGATTAGGGTTCGGATGTCTTCGGTGGCTGCGATCGGGACAGTTTCGGTGCTGTGATTGCTGCGGAAGCCGGATTGGGAGGCGTCGGATAGCTGATTCTGCTCCAGGTGTGTCATGAGTTAATTGTTGATGATCTTTTCCAGTACCTTCGCTAGGAACATAGGTTACTTATATCTCTACGCTTCCACCAGAAACTACATTTCTTAAATTGGGCAGCCAGAAACCCCTTCCTTTGTTTTGTTTTTTCCCAAAAAGAATTGATTGTGGGATTATTGCTTTCTTTTTTGTTGGCCTTTAAAAAGTCTTAAAGGCCCTTTAAATACCATTACTAGGACTGCCAACTAAGGGAAGAGAGAGTACTAAGAATTTATATAAGCTAGCAAAATTCCCCTTTAAATGATGTTTACATTCCGAAACAGTGTCACATTCTGGAAGCTCTATTACAACCCTCTAGCACCTTTTTCAAACCAAGAGCAATATCACTCCACATATTGTGAAAATGTCTAACTAATGCTGTACTTCCATATAGTAAGGAATCAGAGCGGTGAAATCTCTGCTCAGGGTTAAGTCTTATGGGTAGGTGACCTTTCCCCTGAGAAAGTAGAAAAGAATTGTCTCCCCATAGATGCCACGGTATACAGAGACCATCCGTAAACAGATCTTGATGCAAGGGAGCTGTAACGACCAGTAGCGGTCCGTGGTAGGAGTGCCGGTCGGGCGGTGACGTGGGGTGGGGGAGGGGCAGGGTGGGGTGGGGGGTAGTAAACCACGGATTACAGCCGAATACAGGTAAGTAAACATTTAAATAAATAAAACGAATTTCGTTGCGCGCACTGCATCGCATTTGACGATGCAGCGCTCACAACGAAATTCGTTTTATTTATTTAAATGTTTACTTACCTGTATTCGGCCGTAATCCGTGGTTTACTACCCCCCACCCCACGTCACCGCCCGCCCGTACTCCTACCACGGAACGCTACTGGTAACGACTAATCCATCACCACGCAATCTAGGAGCAATGTCACCAGCATTGAAATTGACGGGGATTTACTAATCGTGTTTCCATAGATCACCAGGGAAGGGGGGATTTTCATGCTCCACCACCACCGTGGAGCAAAATAGAAAAGTGAAACACTGAAATTAATGTAAACAGTAGTTCACAGCCACTGCACTATGAATACATATTTGCAATCGTGTGTAGGTTCCACCTTGGCTGGAAAAAAGCCTCTCCTTCAAGCAGGAGAATAAGTTAAGGCTTACTCTGAAACCGCGTGGTTTCTCTTCCCACGAGCATCATAGGGGCATGCATCATTTTTTTGTTTTTTTTAACTGTGAGCACCGTAGAGCTTCCTTATCCTTCGAAATATATTTTCGGTATTCCTTAAGCATGCTGGATTGCATGTTATTTCTTCCAATTACTTAATCGTTTTGTGGTGTTATTTTCTTGGCAGAAGTCCAGCAAATCCTTCATGTCTATGAACTCCAGGTGTGCTCGGACTACAATTTTCCTGGTTTCTTAGACGGTAAGATGATGCTTTGTTTGTGGTTGCACTATTTGAAGTGCTGCAGAAATATTATTTTTGTTGCTATAGTTGCTAATGAAATGCTTTTAAATATGTTACTTATTTGTGTTTTGTTTTCCATTTATAGCAAATTGCTCTTTGCTATAAATATGTTATATTAGTTATACAATTGTTATATGTTATATTAGTTCTCATTTATAGTCTGCTCTTAGAGCACGGCGGTGCTTGCTCATGCTGTCAGGTGCACTCTGTGGTTCTGTACCTTTGTAGGTATTATCTGTAAATTCGCACGGACACACACACGCACGCACACGCGCACACACACATGCACACACACGTTCGCACGCACGCGCACACACACACCGCTCCTGCCCTTGCCCTTGAATGGCACTGTATCTGTTCAGCCTTCACCGGGTCCCCTGTGCTTGAGCAGCAAAGCCCAGACCAGGTCCAACTATTAGAACATTATACAATGTGCCACTCGGATGTTGTTGTCATATCATTAATGACTCTAAACAGGGCGAACTTTTAGATTGTCTGCCCAGGGCCGGTCCTAGAACTTCTGGGCCCCGGGCGAGAAGGAAGATGTGAGGCCCCTCTAATTTCCATGTAACATCACAAGAAGTGACATCACAGAAAGTGACATTGCAGGACTATTGATCTTATTTGGCATCACTGAAGAGACCTAATTTGGTTATCAGTAACATGGACAAAAAGATAAATATACAAGTAAAATAAGTCCATATATTTGAAAACTGTATTAAATGGATTACATTTGTCACATTGGATGGAAAAGCTAGGTGCAGGTCTCAAAAAGATGGATATTTTTTACTCCATGTTTCCAGATTCCATGATTGTTTCCAGATGAGTGCATGATAAAAATTCCAGTTCTGTCTCATAAAGGGGAGAGATCCTGTTAAGGTAATGAGGGGCGGGATCATTCAAAATATAAAATTAAACAAGAGAAAAACCCTCACACCATGGATATAATCGCAAATTTCAAAAGGCTCCGTTATCTTTCCGTGCCATTATGGTGCCACCTTAGGATGGCATTAATACTTAGTAAGTTGCTTTAATGTAAATCCTCTCACCAGTATCCCACACGCATATGCTAAGACTCGTAGGACAATCTTTTTTGTGGGTGGGCTCTTTACTCGCCAGAATTATGTTAAGTGCAAAAACACAACACATATATTACAAAAATTCAAGACACCATTGCAAACAAATAAAGATTGTGCATAAATAAAAAGAAGACTTAGAACCACCAAGACCACTACTAAATCATACATTGACTTGTAGGTATGCTGCAGATTCAAGGGGTTTTCAAATCAATGTTTTTGATTTGGTGTTAGAACTGTAGGAAGTGGTAGTGGCCAGCTTAAGCGCTGGTGGAGCCCTGTGCGACAATGTTTGTTGGTGCCCCTCAATGACTCCCTCTGCCACGGATTCCCTCAACAGTGCCCCACATTCTTGCTCAGATGCATTTAATTTGATCTACAGCGCCACTAATACCAGTGTAGGCTGTCAGAGTACTTTACATCACACACATTACACAGAGACAATCAATCATACATATGTAAATCACTGCATAGGAAATGTTACATAAGACAAAGGACTACAAGGTGTAGGAGTCACATGACAATCATACTAGTAGGCCATATAATTTAATAGTGATTGGTCTGGAGAAACACAAACTATGAATTTAGAACGTAATATCATGGTTGAGGGTTCTCTTTAATAACCAGAATTGATTTCTATCCAAATGAACCCTTTTTGCAACATTAGGATAATCAAAGACTGGGGAAATAACCATAATGCTCTAATTTATACCTTGCAGTTTGCATGCAGCTCTAAGATGACAGTTAATAGCTCACTGTTCTATGTTAGGATTTTTGACTTATAAACTGCAAGTAACAAAAGGATCTCACTGACAAAAGCAGTAACCCACTGACCTATTTACATTATGTGCACTTTGTGATCTGCATGGTACATGTTCTTTGCAGCAAGCACATTAGCCCTCTGCGCTTACTTTTCACGAGTCAAAACTTCCACTTGACAAAACTCCATCTCTCTCTAAGAACATTAATCACCGGAGTTATCATGACATTTTTATTGTAGCCGAAAATTGCTGGAGGCCAGGAAGGAGGCAGCAAGTGCTTTTAAAAACCTAATATACTTGCAAACATGACGCCCCCACCCGAAGTCACCGGCCGGTGCGATCGCATCGGGCGCACCGCCCTAGAGCCGGCCCTTCTCAAGGGTCCTGTAACCTCAGTGACAGGGTCACTGTTGCTCTAGGGTGTGCTGCTTCATAGGTCTGCCCTCAAGACTGGAGGTGAACTTCAGTATGGATTGTGGGGGACAGGCCTTCAAGGTTAACCCACACTTGCCACCGCTAGGGTCCACCTGCTGGTGCTAAGACACCAGGGCTTCTAAAGTCTTGCGGGCCTTCTAAGGTCTAGCATGGGAATGTGCTCCCTCAAGAGAGTGGTCTGGCGAACTGGTCATGACGGCTGAACCTGGTTCCCCAGTCCCATATTAGTCAGCTCTGACGATAGTGCCATATCCTACTGAGAGAAACTCGCACTACCTTCAACAACAATCCAAATGTGCCCCGCTATAATCACCTGGATGCGACTCAGTTCAAATTACGCACTAGACAAGATATGCTGCCTAAAAAAAAAAATAACATCCTGGTAAAAGCAAACACTCATAGGGAATTTAAGATTAGGTAACACATGTGAAATGTAAGAAGGAACAACATGGTTACCTTAACACTTTTCCACTTATTATTCAGAAATCAGTGAGTGCTTTTGCCTGAAAAGTTAAGGGCATGACTACAGGGCCCAGAAGGGACCCATTTCAATGTCCATTACTTATATCCTTACAAAACATAAGCAGTATGGGCTAAAATGACCACATCCGTGAACACAGAGCTGCGGTACACATTTTATTTTCCAATCCACCCATCAACCAGGTATTTCAGTACATCCAGGAATGGTGCACCTCCCCACCCGGGGAAAACAATGTTGTTCAAAGAAAGAAAATAAAATAAAAGTAGCGCTTCACTGGCAAACTCTGTAAAGTAGCGCTAATGTGTTCTGGGTGTGAATAAAATCAATCTGGCCACTTTGCGAACCACTCTGTCTTGCTTTATTTAGTTATTTATCATATTTTGAAACTTTAATTTCTCTCTGTCCCGAGGCTGCACTTTGCAATAGAAAAATGTCCCAAAATGACATTTCCAGCAAAGTGTTTTTCTTTTTTAGACCAATTTCACGGAGGAACAAATAAATTAAAGGAGAGGAAAGAGGGAGTAATGGCTACAAGGCCCAGGGAAGGGGGCCCCCACACCTAGACTTTACAGCTTGCTCCAGGGCTTCGAGGCCCAGGGAGGGGGGGCCCCCTCCCCTGGGCCTTGAGCAGTAACAAGGCATTTTGCACAACACTGCCCTGCAGTTCTACATACATTTTAAATGGGCACTCACATCAAAGCAATCTTTGCTATGGGTGATGGAAAGGTTACAAAAACCAGTTGATCTAGCTGCTCCCTCCTCCCCTCACCCACCTTTCCTTACCTGTGTCCGGCTGGTCCTGGAAAGAAAGGGGCCTTCGGTCACCTAGCAACAAAATGCCGAAAGGGCGCCTAGAATGGCCGGTACTTAACAGCTGCTGTACCAGCCCCATTCTGTTTGCTCCTTCCCCCCACCCCTGCACCCCCAGGAATTCCACCACGCCCTGATCAGCAAATCAAGACATCTCACATCACATTTGTAATGTGATTGTGTGGGGCAGGGGGCCCTGGAGGAGCATTTGAGCTAACTGTGAAAGCGTGGCCTTTCACAGTGAAGCGGGCCCCCTGTTTTTCAGCTGAGCGCGAGGCCCTGGGCAGCTGCCCACACTGCCCATGCCTAGCGCCGGCCCTGTGTCTGCCCCTTGGCTTTTGTCGATCAGCGCTCTTTCTAATGTCAGCATTGTTTACTTCCATAATGCATTGCTGGCTGCCGGCTGCTGAAGGTGGAGTAGAATGGGGAAACGGCCACTACAACGCGGCCGTTTCCACGCAAACCTTAACCACGCATGCATTACAACGCATGCGTGGTTACCACGAAAGCCTTTACCACACATACCTTTACTACGAGATACGTAGTAAAGGCATGTGTGGTAAAGGCTAAAATTAGAAAGTGGGGGCTTGGGGGGTCTCCCCCCAAAAATAAAAAAAAAGCGTGGGAAAAAAAGGGGCTTGGGGGTCTCCCCCCCAAAAACGAACCTGATGTCACGTCGCGAAGTGGAGGCAATCGGCGTTGTTTGAGAGGAAACGGAAAGAAACTTCCGCTTCTTCTTTACGACGTACAACGTCACCAAGGAAGATGAAGGAGAGGAGACGACGTGAAGAGGTAAGGGGAATTTTAGTTTAAAAAAATATATATATAAGGATTGAGGGTTCAGGGCAGGGGTAATTATAAGAAGGATTGGGGGCTGGGGGGTCACGTAAGGGTACAGGGGAGGGGTATAACCTTTACCAAGAGTATGCCCTTACCATGCATAAATTTACAACGAAAATCGTTGTAAAGGTATGCGTGGTAAAGGAATATTCGTGGTAAAGGTTATGCGTGGAAATAGCATTCCGTTGTAACGCATGCGTGGTAAAGGCATGCGTTGCAACGGAATGCGTTGTAACGACATACAACCGTAGAATGAGAACTCTCAAAGCCAATCTCTGCATTCCTTGTCAATTCGGAGGAGTGAGGGGGAAGGTAGATAAGAGAAAAGCCTACTCTTCATAGTTGGATTAATGCAATATTTATTTTGGATGTTACATTTACTGAGAACCCATGGCAGATGCTCTGTTGCGTAGAAGGCATCTATGACCTTTACTTTCTCACCCTCACATTTTAAGTCACCCAAAAACTTCCAGTGAGTCCGAAGCCCATCCGTCTTACCATTGGTTGACTTTACTTTCAAATTCAGTCACTTGTTTTTTATACGATGGCTTGCCTTCCTCTTCATGTGTTTTTTCTTCCATTGGAGAATAGCCGCTTCTCCATCCTTTTGTCTGAATGTCTTGTAACCTTCCACTACTGACAGTTAGGGAAATACTTTTTTCTTTTTCATTAAGGAGTTGATGAGTGTGCATCTGTTTTCTTGCTCTCTTATGTTGCGTTTCCTCCACTTAAAGACCCCCTCCGCCCATTTGCTACAATTTGCTACCAGGCCATGCCACAAAAAGCGATTTGGAGTGCCTCCCTTGCTCCCTCTCCCCCACTCACTCCCCATTGCGTCCCCCACCTCCCCTGCCGGCCGATGCCTGCACCTGCATTGCAGTCCTTTACAATTGTTCCATTTTTTACAACTATTTTTGAGACGGTTCGGCAGCAGCTGCCATTTGCTGCTGGGCTGCTCTGCATTACCAAAAGTTCTTTTCCACTATTTTTTTTAACGATCCAAGTGGTATCATGCACGTGCCTAAGGCATTACGCATGCTCGCATTTGCAGAATGACGCGACCGCCAGTGGCAGCCGGGCCATTCTGCATTTTCTTTTTAGGTCGAGCCTGGGCAGCGCATGTGCTGCTCTGCAAGGCATGCTATATTCAGGTATGGACTTGAAGCTCCGCCCACTCTCCGACCATATTTTTCATTGGCTTGTGTCATTGTCCACTGTAAACTGTGGCTTTACATTGGTCAATAGGCTTAGTAGTCCCTCCTTAGTACCACCTTGTCTAATTTTATAACCTCCCATGAGGACACCCCTTGTTACGTGTGTTGTTACTCGGTAGGCTTTGATTACAGCCTCCAAGCACTATTTTCTCAAATCGCTTTGTCCTGCCTGCTGCTGCAGGCAGGACACGCTCTCTCCGAACGCTTTTGCAATGCAATAGATCTTGCATTTGTAAGAGTTTAAGCTATTTTCATTGTAAATGACAATGCCTTTTATTTATCGGTTTTAAAAACAACACATAAATAAAAGGCATTGTCATTTACAATGCCAATAGCTCAAACTCTCGCAAATGCGAGACCTATTGCATTGCAAATGCTTGTTTTGTGTAGCATCTGCTTTGCGCCAATGCTGCACAACATCAGCAAAGCCAATAGGTCAACAGGTGGGACGCTGGCTTGGAAGACGACCTCTTATATATTTTCCAAAGACACACTTCAGTTCACTCGCTGTCACAATCTCCTCGAGAAAATGCTTTTCCTGAAGAAACTAGTATTTACATTTCAGCCTATGAAGATGAACATTGTGGGGCAGGTACAACGACAACACTGTTTAATATGTGCGGGTAACACTGAAAGGACACGGACAATAACGTCTCACTGGGCAGATTTCTTGAGATGAACTCCCTCTCTCACCCACATACACACACTTATATGTTGTTAAGTCCAATACAGCGTAGATGCACTCTCTTTTCTCCCTCACGTGCACATGTCCTTACCCGTACACACACACATATATATATGTACTCAAGATAAGTAATTACACACAACCATACACTCATCTCTCTCAACTGATGTACTTTGTCTATCACGCATGCATGTTTGTTTCTCTCACACACACACATATATATGTACTCAAGATACATGTATATGTAATCAAGATAAGTAATTACACACAACCATACACTCATCTCTCTCATCTGATGTACTTTGTCTATCACGCATGCATGTTTGTTTATCTTACACACACACATATATATATGTACTCAAGATACATGTATATGTAATCAAGATAAGTAATTACACACAACCATACACTCATCTCTCTCAACTGATGTACTTTGTCTATCACGCATGCATGTTTGTTTCTCTCACACACACTCAATTTGCTAAGGGTCATTCTCAATTCCAGAAAATGTTTAATTCCTTTCGGTTAAAGGGCTGCAAAGATCCAGGTTCCCAAAGCAGTCACCAAGAAGTCATCTCTGTCCTAAACAAGGACAGCAACATGGGACATTTTGAGGACTTTGCAAGCTTTCTAAACAAAATAAAACAACCCACAGGATTCGAGGGGGTTGAGTGCTAGCTTGCAGAACGGCAGTGATGAAATATTAAGTACAGTTCTAGGTTTTTCATTGGAACTCTTTGCCTATACGTTGACTGTCTACTAGGCCTGCTATATGCATTATATAGATTTGCTTCACTAACAGCTACATTGCAGCTAGGATGCTTGTAAAATAGCTCAGTGGCTTCGTGCGCATACTGCACATACCAAGTTTGAGTACTGGGGATGATCCCTCGGTTTTTCATCCTTCTGAAGTCGACCAAATCTGAATGATTGACTTTGAAAACAATAGCACTAATTATCTACCAGGGAGAATTCATTTCCTTTCTGATGCGTTCGGTATGATCAGAAGTAATGGAAACAGTACTTGAGCCAGTGGTATGAAGAATTTATGGACTGAGTGTAGCGCAGTGGGTTGTTAACATGATATGCGAGCAAGTGCTGACCGTATTCTTAAATAAACCAAATCAGTGTGTGACTGGGCCATCTTCCAGTTCTGTGTTGCATCAATTTTAATGCTGTGCCGCTATTATTCAGGAGTCTCAGTAAAATGATGTTGATGATGTAGATGCTGGCAGAAACATCTGGAGCGAGATTAAATATCTGGCCCGTATTGGGGAAGGTGACAGCTCGGACAGGAGTCCTTTTACCACAGTCCCAGACTTTACCTTGGGGCGGCATTTCGAGTAAATAATGAAAAGACTAGTTTATGGTCTTACGGAGGCCAAGCAGGGTCGCTTTTTTGTGTGTTAAACCAAACTAATGGGATATGTGTCAACATACAACAAGATATGATCAAAGGTCAGTGGGAACCTGGCTGAGCCTTCCTGGCTCTCTGGCTCCAACACGCACTGATTTTTCTCCTGAGAAAAAGTATAGCTATGAGGGACGTCAGTTCATCTGAAGAAAACACAAGACACTTTCATACACATTCTGGGGAAGACAACCCTATCAAAAAGCACGAGGGTTACCACTGCTCTTAACTGTGTCCAGCCTGCAGATTGGTCTTGGGGCCAGATGTAGTTAGAGACATTCACAAAAAGTGGTCGCAAATTACGTGCAGACTCTTCATGAATGCACTTTCCAGGGAGACCTATGTCGCCTCGCAAAAGCATCATTTGTAATTTGGAGTAAAAGTATCAACAATGAGTAGGATGAAGCATCAATAGGTAGAAATAGCATTAAAGTATTCATTTTATTTATTTATAAAGTTTTATATAGCGCGAACATGACCCACAGGGGTATCAGAGCGCTTTACAATATACAGTTGTTGCGCGTTAGATGGTTGAGGTAGTATACATAGATTCGGTATTCGCCATTCAATACAAAAGAGGTAGATAGGAGTATATGGATGGCATAGGTGACTAGTAGTTATCAAGGAATGATCAACGAGGGAATCAGAGCGCTTTACAATACACAGGTTATTACATATTAGGTGGTTGAGGTAGTATACATACATTCGATATTCGTCATTCAGTACAAAAGAGGTGGACAGCAGTATAAGGGTAGCATAGGAGACTGGTAGTCATCATAGAGTTAAAGTCTTAGGATGTGAATTTGTTCATTAGGAGCAGTTTTACTTCTTTTTTGAAGGAGGCAAAGGAAGTGATTCCGCGTACCACTGGAGGTAGGGAATTCCAAATCTTCGGAGCGATCCCTGAGAATGCTCTGCAACCAGTTCTCTTTTTGTGGAAGGATTGTGGTTTCAGTAGTAGTGAACTCGCACTACGCAATAGTCTGCATCCTCCTGATCGCTCAAGCTTTCGTGCTAAGGTAGAAGTGAACAGGACTAATGAAGATGTTAGTAACAGAAGTGTGGTGGGCACAAGGATGGAATGAAGGAAGGAGAAACCGAGGAAAGAATGCAGATGAAGTGACCTTACTTCAGTAGGCAGGAGAGACTGATGCAGACTGGTTTTTTTGGCAGAGCTCTCTGAAGTTTCTGAAAGCACACATGCAGCACTGTAAGCAGACCGTATGGAACCAAGGGCTATATGTACGAAAGCGTTTTGTAATTTCAAACTCTGCAGTTTGGGGAATCATTGGGTTTATGACGGCAAAATGAATTTTTCTAATATACAAAACCCATTTTACGAGTCACAATACATTTCCGACTTGTAAAATGGATTTTGCCAAACACACTGAATTTGGGAGGGACGTAAAACGTTGTTCCTTTCAAATTGCTATTTGGTATGCAACCTATCAGTGGTTTGAGACCACAATTCTAGTCACAAACCGTTGGACAGTTACTGACACCTGAAAGGAGGTGGTAACTGATTCACAAAGGGAGAGGGTGTGCTTGGGGCCCCTTCCCCTTTAGAAATTGTGTTCCATTTCTCAAGCTGTCTGGTACGACTATCTTCTTTCAGGACCTCCCTCAGTCAATATCTGGAATGGCCTCCTAATCAAACCCTTGGTAGCTTCATACGTGCCTAGAAGCTTTTCAAATGGTGTCAGGGTTCTGGTTGCAGCCTCTTTGACATCCGGATTACAGACCCAGCGTCTTATCTGGTTATGTTGCATGCTTTCTTTTTCTTTCAGGTGAAAATTTCGTATATGAATTATTTAATCTGGCCTTTATGGAACATATCTCGAATTATGAGGCATTCCTCCTGTTTTCATTGCATAAATCTCCCTTCATCCTTGCCCGGTGTGAAATCGGAGCTCAGGGGGATTGGCGTGTATGGGGCCAGAGTTGTGGCTAGTCCCTGTTTGATTGATATGTGATCTCATATCGACAAGACTGTTCTTAGCCAACTAAGATATTTATAGAGATCTTGGTCTCATGGATCTAAGTTCCTAACGTCTCTACCCACCACCCCTCTATCCATAAAAAGTCATCTCTTTTATGGTCCGCCTGTCGATCGCTCTATTGAGATTCTGAGATGTGGCTGGTGGTGCTATTGGATCACATTCAGGAGTGTCAAGGCCTTTGTTAGCAGGGCCATCAGTATGTTCTTGCTTGATCTCGCCCTTTCACCTCCCCATACATATTTAATTATGTGCTGTTGAAGTGATTCTAGCTCTGCAATCAGTACTGCAGTGGGAATAGCCTGAAATAAAGAGTACTTGCTGCAGCACATTTATCTTTATGACGTTTATTCTCCCCATCCACATAATATAGCATCCCTTCCATTTATTGAAAACGGCTAACATCTGAGTTTTTGATTGGGGCCAGTTGGCTCTCCTCTCCGTCTCAACTGCATTTGTGAGGTAGATCCCTAAGTATTTAGTGATGTGTTTAGCTCATTTCATTGGACGTCACTCCCAGAATCCTGCAGCTTCCTCAGACTCTTCTAAGCTCCTTGGACTGCTATCCTCATCAGTGTCAGGAGGACATTGTCAGCATATAAACAAATCCTGCATTCCTCGCCTCCAAATTTACCTCCTTTGATGTTAGGGTGAGAGTGTCCATGTGCGGCCAGAGGTTCAATTGTAATGGCAAAAAGAATAGGTGACAGTGGGCACCCCTGATGGGTGCCCATTTGTAATGTGAATTTGTCTCTAGAGATCCCGTTAACCCTTGTAATGGCCTTAGGTTGGGTGTAATTCACCACTATGTGTCGTTTCGTAAATTGATCTAGTCCTATCCTATCAAGTGCAGCTTTTAAGAACTCCCAGCTCACCCTGTCATACTCTTTCTCCACATCCAGTGACGTCAGGAAAGCTGAGAATTCTTTCTTCTGACATTTCTCCACTATGTGGGCCACTTTTCCCACTTTGAGGCATATTTACAAGCCCCTATCGGCACAGGGACGTCACTTTTAGTGACGTCCCTGTGGCGATACAGGCTCCGCCTTATTTACAAGGCAGCATTAAGCTACTTAACGTGGCTTAATGCTGCCTTGTAAATAAGGCACCCTTTCACGCTATACTTAGCGTGAAAGGGGCGGGCAATGGGTGTTGTGGTGGGCGTTCCACCGCAACACCCATTGATTTTGATGCTGCCCCATATTTACAATGGTGATGTAAATATGGGGCAGCTGCAAAAGTAAGACCAGGGAAAACCTGGTCTTACCCTGGCGAAACGAGGAGAAATGCTTTATTTCTCCTCGTTTTTGCTGTTTCTATGTGTGCTGCATTGTGTAGCACACATAGAAACAGCAAAACGCCATTGATTGTTTATGTGCAGGAAGGGACACCTACATACACATAAGCAATCATTGAAAAAAATGACGAGTTGCAACTTCTGTGTGTGCTGAACAAAGCCTGTGGGTGTTTTTGCTGTTGTGGCATTATCTGCAGGCCCTGGAATTTAATTTGAGAGAGGCCCCTCACACCAAGGGGACAGGACACTACCAAAAGGACTCCCCTTAAGAAGATTATCTCAAACAACAACAAGTTATCAATCATTCATCACATTCAAATAAGCCCAATCAGCATCCGTTTTAAACCCTTTTCCCCTAAACAGGTACCACCAGGATTTAGACAATTATTTTAATATCATGTACATATAAAATCACAATACCCACATGAAGCATATGAATTTACATATTATAATACAGTTAAAACCATTATTACATCACATAAGCCTAAAATGCAATTTATTTCTGTGACCCTTCCACGAAATACCGCGCAACATGGTCCCACAATTACAAAAACAATTAAAGGAAACTTTTTCACCACAAATGCAAGCTCTCTACGAAACAGTAGTAATGCATCTGTTCTCTATGTTGATCCATTATATTTATCAAACCCAGGTCCCTATGAAGCAGGAAGGTATTCTTCATCTAAAGTCCCTGTGTTGTACACAAATTCTGCGTAAGAAATGCGTCGACGTGTTTCGGTGGGTTAAACACAAATTCAACCACCTTCTTCAGGACAACGTAATTTATCAGTCTCCCCCTCTACAAAATTTCATTCAATATCTATAAAAAGCATATATATAACATAAAATGAAAACACCATAAAAAAATGTTTTTCTTTTACACTGCACAATTTCACAATGTACGCCTAGCTTCATGAGTGCTGATTCCCAGTGGTACCCTCCACTCTTTATACTCTCTTCATTAAATAAATAGCCCTTTATTCTGGGAGTGATGTTTATTTAATATGTGCGCCGGAACTGCTAAGCAGGGACCACTCAGGCACCACTCACAGAATATAGGTTTCGGGCTCCCCCATTCCCCTTCTTGTTCACCATTCACTAACCTTATCGTGGTCACTCACCCCAATCGTAGTTGTATCAATTATTACAGTGTGGATTCTCTCACAGTTGGATCTCTACAGTCTGTGTATATACTTCATTGCATACTAGTCTCACCTTCATGGATCCCCTCATGAATCTGGTGAGACGGCGGACCACTGTGGCTCACAACATTCGAGTTCTCACTTCACATAGGGATACTCTATCTCCTATTCCGTAGACTCGCCTCCATTGTTATACACAGTCACACCAGCTGCGGGTAGCAGTGCATAATAAACACAATTTCAGTTAGCATCCCCTTTGCCTAATGATGCGGGCAGGGAAACAGAACCAATATTGATCTCACCCCGAGGGAGCAAGCATAGATAGCTGCTCCCTCTGGGCAGGAGCGATGCAGGCTCCCACACCAGGTGGGGAGCCGGCTATGGCCATTGGGGTCCTGGGGCTCCCTCCGTGGCCCTCAATGTGTTAGTCGGTGGGTGCCCCGGGTGGGCCACAGGGCACCCACCTTTAATTGATGTGGGCCCGGGGGATGGGGTCCCCGGGGCCAAAATAGGCTAGGGGAGGGAGCCACGACTCTCTCCCCTTTTTTATTAAATTTGGCCCACAGGGATGTAAAGGCTCGGGGAGGGCTCAGTGCGGCCCCATCCCCTTTTTTATTGTATTTGGCTCCGGGGAATAAGGTCCCCAGGGCTTTTTAAGGCTTGGTGGAGTAGGGGGCTGCACCCCTCCCCTGTTTAATTATATTTGGCCTTGGGGCGGTGGGGTCCCCGGGGCCTTTTAAAGCTTGGGGAGTTGGGCCATGTGGCCCCCTCCCCTTTTTATTGGAACTGGCCTCGGGGGATGGGGTCCCCGGGGCCAATTAAAGGTCGGGGAGGGGCTGCACATATATGTTTTGGCTCCAGGGAATGGGGTTCCCCAAGCCTGAAGGACAACCCTACGCTGCGCACACCAAAGGCTGTCTGTGGTGTGGGGTTGGCAGCCTGCTGGGGGTTTACCCACAGGGCCTGGCGGCAGGCCAAGCCATGGCTAACCCCCTGCTGTGCACGGACAAAGGATGTATGCAGCGTGGGGTTGGCAGCCTGCGGGGAGTTGGACACAGGGCCTAACTGCAAGCCAGGCCCTGTGGCCAACCCCATGCTGCGCGTGACAAAAGGCCATGCACAGTGGGGGTTGGCTGCCTGCGGGGAGCAGGTCACCTGCCTCTGGGTGGGTTGGCCGAAGGCCATGCACAACATGGGGATGGCTGCTTATGGGCGCCCTGCGGCCAACCCCGCCACTATGTGTGGTGGGTTTGGCTTTACATATGGTAATAAAATATTACTTTACGTTAGAAAAACCCTGGAAAAGGACTGTAAAAAACAAAGATTAAAGTAATATTATAGTTAGGTGTGATAAAAAGATGTTTTTTTTTTTTTTTAAACTTAGAAATCCACTTAAAAAAACAAAGGTTAAAGTAACGTTGTAGCTAGGTGAATATGTCAGTGACAACATTAATGTTTTGCACTAAAAAAACACAGAAATTCACCAGTTATAGTTAACAGAGCTAACTATAACTTGCGCTCCCGCCATGCACAGCTTATGACCTCACATATTACATCACTCATGACATGTTCTATGACATCAGTTATGACATCACTGAGGACATCTCCAATGAGTTGAAAACTTAATGTTGTCACTGACATATTAACCTAACTATAAAGTTACTTTAAATTTTGTTTTGTTCAGTATATATACCTTGAGAAGCATATGTTGTCAAAGGTACAGCAGCGTGGATGATTTACAATGGGGCTAAGACTAATTTTAAAAAGTGCTATGATGCAATTAGGGCTAATGCAGTTTTATTTAAAAGTGCATCAGTGCTGCATGCATTATAGTCCTTTTTTAAAGGTTTCCCCTGCACAGCGCTTGCGCTGTACTTGTGAAGCCTTTTGTAAGTAAAAAATAATCTTAAAAGCGGTTTACAGCCCGCAACCTACTTACCATTTGTTTTCCCACTTGTAACTTTATTTTTCTTGGTTTTGGTGTGTTATTTCCTATTGGTTTCTGGTGTGTTTGTTTCTTTTTCATGTGTTTTCTATTCTGTAGAGCCTGGGCCAAGTACTCTTTCCTTTAGCACATTTAATCCTCCTTACTCAAGGTACTTTGTTGTTTCTAATCCAGCTTTATTGTTGAATGCACATATACTTGGGAGCTGAAGCTACTAATTGAGCTTGTTCCTCGACTGTGCAGTTGTGGGGTTTTCGAAAGATATCCCTTCTATAACATTGTATACAGACTTCCTCAATTTTTCGGGATGCATCTTGTGTTTTTTAATGCAAACACATTAATTGTTCTTTTTGTGTGGATGGAGCTAATAATCAAGGTTGCTCATTCACTGGGAGCTGTGTATTTCTTTCAGAATACATCTACTGTTTTGTAACGATTGCCGATTTTTTGGGGAAGAAGTTACCAATTATGTTTTTTTGTCCACTGCATCTACTTTGTGCAGTTGCCTTTTTTTAATAACCACGGATTACCGACATTGAATTGTTAAGAATGACCCCCTCTCTGCAAATAAAGGGAATATTTTATTTTGTTTTGAAATCATGTGAACTTTTGTCCTCTTGTTTGCGGCGTACCCAGAAAAACTGAAATAACAGACATGGTAGAATATCCACATGAGGAACAAGGAACATAGGGCCAGATGTACGGACATTTCACTGTGCGAGTCTCTAATTGCGATTTTTGCGACTCACAATTAGAGGCTCACAAAATGAAATGTACTAATGTGTCACAGACACATTAGTGATTCCTTATGGGATCGAAATTGACCTGCCTCATCAATATTCATAAGGCAGGTCGCAATTTGGACCCAATTGAAATGAGTAATAACACAGGGATGGTGGCCTGCTGGGGACAGCAGACAATCATGTCTGTGTTTGCTTTTAAATAAAGCAACTTTTTTTTAAAAATGCAGGCCGTTTTCCATAAAGGAAAACGGGATGCGTTTCAAAACGAAAAATTAAACGTTTCTGTTTAATTTTTTAAGGGTAGGCAGTGGTCCGTGGGACCACTGCCTGCTCTTAAAAAATGTTTTCACTACTATTCACAATGGGGACCCGTTCCCTTTTTCGACTGGCTTACCACCTACTTCAAGTAGGTGGTAAACTGCGATTGTTTTGCGACCACATTCCAGTCGCAAAACAATCGTACATTCCCCTGCGACTCGCTATTAGGAAGGGACGACCTTGGCACGCCCCTTCCTAATAGCTACTCACAAATCCTATTTTGCAAGTCGGTAATATGTTACCGACTTGCAAATGGGGCTTTGTACATTTGACAATGCTTTTTTCTGGTTGCAAAAGGCCCAATTCCGTGAATCGGGCCATTTGCGAGCTGCAAAAAGCTCCGTACATGTGGCCCATAGTTATTAGTATGCAGTGCTGAAAATGTATTTTTACCATGTTTTTCACATACTCATGTTACAAAAATCTAATGGTGATGTGTACATACTGGAAAGACGGCACTTAATTGAAACAATAAGGGAACTGCCACAGGAAGGCTTATGCCTGCATAGCCCAAAAACACAATTTTGAAGAATTCTAATGGCTATAAATCCAAATGGAGGCGATCTGAAAACGTATGCAGGCTGCTCGGCTACAAAGTAGGAAACGCTATTTAGGAAATGCTAAACCATTTGTTCCTATAGCCGTAAAGGCCCATAGGTACGAATGGTTTTGCATTTCCAAATTTGTGATTTCCTAATAGGAAATCGCAAAAGTAGGAAATGCAAAACCAAGTGTGCCTATGGGCCTAAGGCCACCTTGATGCACCCCCAAAAAAAGTGGTGCACATGTAAAGTGCACAATGCCCTAGGAGCATGGGCGCTACATGGCACTTTAAAAAATAAATTTTGGGTGCTTTTTTTTACAATTGCTCATGGTTACCATTGACTTGGAGTCGATGATAATAGCATTTCCTAAACGCCCATTTCACCTTTAGGAAATGCTTTGTAAATGTGCTTAGGAAATCACATACAGGAAATCCCTATTTGCCATTTCCTATTTAGGGAATCGCAAAATTCAATTTCTACTGGGTAGAAATCGCATTTTGCGATTCCCTATCTGCCTTTGTACATATGGAAAGGCAATTTAGCATTTCCAATTCGGTCCGTTAAGAAATGCTAAATCCTTTTGTACATATGGCCTATGTGTGTTATTTCTAATTGAATCCAGGTACTCCGCGTTCACGAGTCGACCGGAAAGCTGGCACAAAACTGCTTGGGCATATAGCAACAGCACCATCTTGTGGTTTTTCGAAGTAAATACTCTGGCAGCCAGTATCACTGAAAACGAGTGCAGTTCAATCAAAAGGAATGCAACTTTCATTATGCTGAAGGAAGTAAGATGTTTTGAATTCAGGAAACTGCTCTTGAATCGTAGCCCAGGTGCAATGGAACATTTAATAATTTGCTCAGCATCACTGTAGAATAGATTCCCTTTGCTTGAAGACGTCTGTGTAGTGTCCTGCCGGACACGTAGCTGCTTCCAGCCACTCCCTGAAGGCTGGTCTTACACCCACCCCATACCCATCCAATACAGGCCTCATGAGTGACGTCACACCTATTAATGAAAGGGACAGGGCGCATGTGCCCTGAGCCACTTCTCTACCCCATTTACCAGTATCTGTGTCATTCATGAAACCCCTTACAATTATCCTGAAGCAAGCAGGGGTCGAATATCACCTATATGCAGATGACCCTCAACTCTACTAAAAAATCAAATCATCCAGTGACGTTCTGCATCTCAACGCCACACTAATCCAGATACAAACTTGGTTTAATTCCATCCACTTAAAGTGGAAACCCAACAAAACTGAACTAATTCTATTCTCCCCTAAATGTGACCCTCTTCCAATCTAAAACTGGCTCAAGAACCTGGATGCCCTAAATTGCTCACTCACTTGGTCCAACTCCGTAAAGTCCCTAAGCATCACCCTGGACAAAAACATGTCAATGAAGGTTTACATAAAAAAACTCAGCCAAAGGAGCGCCTTACACACTAAAACACCTCAAGAAAATTAAACCATTTATTACCCCCGATGATTTCAAGATGGTAGTACATTCATTAGTCCTCTCTAAACTGGATTATGGGAACGCCATCTTCACAGGGACGCCGAAAAATCACCTCACCCCCAAGATCAGTCCTAAACATGGCGGCCTGGCTCATAACAGGTGTTTAGCGGTTTGAACACATCACACCCGGCCCTTAAGATCCTCAACTGGCTTCCCATAGAAAGAAGATGTATTTACAAGACTGCTTGCATCTCCCACAAAGCCCTGCACAAGCAACCAACTATTTAGACAACAAACTTACGAAAGCAGGAACAATGAGAACTCTGGGAAGCTCCAACTCACTTCTTCTCATCCCGCTCAAACTGAAAAGGAATTCTACCATGACTCGCTCTTTTTCTGGAAATGCACCTAGGATATGGAACTCACTCCCCAGAGATCTCCAATGCAACCCTTCTTTCTCCTGTTTCAAAAGGGACCTGCAACTCCTTCTCCTCAACAAATACTTTTACACGCCCGATAACTGAACCTCGGGCCCAGATCATCACATTGGCGACGAGGAGGTCTGACCCCATGTGTGCGGTGATGGGAGCACAGCCTTTTGTCGTGGGAAAAGCACACTGCGCCTGCTAGCTGTCAGCTGCCACCATCGAGAGAAGTCCCAAAGGTGAGACAGCACTACGCAAGACCCAGAGCGCAGTCCCCTGCTGTTAGAAATGGGATTTTTGGTAGGCTTGGGCGTGGGCCAAAGCCAGGCAAAAAACACCACTCTAGTCAGGATAAGGGAGTTACACGTCTAAAATAACCCCTGCTCACCCCATTGGTAGCTTGGCATGAGCAGCCAGGCTTATCTTAGAGGCAGTGTGTAAAGCATTTGCACATAAACGACAGTAATACAGTGTTCGCACCACAAAAGGACACCACACCAGTTTAGAAAAATATCCAATATTTTTATATAATTAAGACAAGACCAAAAACGATAAGAATCCACAATACTATACTTAAAAGTTCACAGTTCCAAAAATACGCTAAATAAAAAGAGTTCCTTGTGTGGATAGCTCCGTCCGGGCTACCACGGCGTCGTGAACAACAAATCCAACAGTTCTGGCTGGTCGCGGGGTCGCAGGCCAGCTACGGTGTTGGGAAGACCCGCAAAACAGTACCTGGGACAAAATGCAGGGCGTTGAGGCCCTTGAAGTCACTCGCGTTGCAGGTCGAGCTCCTCTCTGGTGGAATCAGGAGCGTTGGCGCCAGCAGGCGTCGGGTGCTGCAGTGCGAAGTGCAGCGGTGCGGTGCCCCCAGGTCGCGGTGCGAGCAGCGGCTCGGTGGCGGCGTCAGATGGCGGCGTCTGTGAGACCAGGGTCGCGGTGCGAGATGAAGGCGGTGCTCGCCACGGTGCTAGCAGGCCACAGTGCAAGCAGCGGCGTCGTCGTTGCTGAAGCGCTGTAGTCGGCTGACGAACTGGAGTCGATGATGCCGGCGTTGGTAGGCCAAGGCTGCGGTGCAGCATGAGGGCGGTGCGTCGTGTGACTTACGAGCGGTGCCCTCGAACCACGGTGCAAGCAGCGGCATCGATTTCGGCGGGAAGTGGCGGCGTCAGGCAGGCAAAGGCGTCCTCGTGAAGCAAGGCGATGCGGAGTGCGGTGCCCACAGGTCGCGGTGCGAGCAGCGGCTCGGTGGCGGCGTCCACAGGTGTCCTCGGTGAGACCAGGGTCACGTTGCGGTGTTGCGGCGGTGCCCTCTGCGGTGCCAAAGCTTCGGCGTGAAGCGAGGCGGTGCGGAGTGCGGTGCCCGCAGGTCGCGGTGCAAGCAGCGGCTCGGTGGCGGCATCAACAGGCGTCGTCGGTGAGACCAGGGTTGCGGTGCGGCGTTGCGGCGGTGCCCTCTGCGGTGCCAAAGCTTCGACGTGAAGCGAGGCGGTGCGGAGTGCGGTGCCCACAGGTCGCGGTGCAAGCAGCGCCTCGGTGGCGGCGTCAACAGGCGTCGTCGGTGAGACCAGGGTTGCGTTGCGGCGGTGCCCTCTGCAGTGCCTTCAGGACATGGAGTAGGCAGTGGCATCGTAGACGTCGTCGAGTTGGTGTTCTTCGGGTGGCAGCACAAAACACACAGTCCCCAGTGCTGCGGGTCGAAGAACTTGAAGTCTTTGCTGTTCCTGAGACTTCGTGAACAGGGGGCAAGCTCTACCTCAAGCCCTTGGAGAGACTCACAAATTAGGTTGCAGAAAGTCCAGTCCAGGCCTTTCACTGCCCAAGACAGAAGCAGCCACTGCAGGTCAGCCCAGCAAAGCACCCAGCAAAGCAGTCGTTCCTTTTTGCAGCTTCTCCGGCTCTTCTTCTTGGAAGTCTTCTTGTTCCAGATGAGTTCTAAAGTTCAGGGGTCTGGGGCCCAGTATTTATGTCCAAAAATCCTTTGATCTCTTAGGCAGAGAGGGCCTGTGCCCGGCCAGAACCAGTTCTGCCTTCTCTGGTGTGAATTCCTGGCAGGAGGTGGAGACGGCATTGTCAGAGGCAGACCAGGCCCTTTGAGGTGCAAGGAAATCTCCTCCCCCTTCCCCCATCGCAGCCCAGGCCTACTCAGCCCTTTCCTGACCTACCTAGACTATCTGGAGCCCCTCCGGCCCACCAGCCTTCTGTCATCCAAAACCCAGACAGGCAATCCACATTCCAGCAGAGGCACACAGGATGACTGAGCAAGAAAATACCCACTTTCTAAAAGCGGTATTTTCAAACGCAGAATGTAAAAATCACCTTCACTAAAAGATGCATCTTTAGATTCTGAGTTCAGGCATACTAAATTTTATTTTCTTACCGAATTCCCTGGGCCAGTTATGTTTATAAGATGTTATAAACAAACCTCCCATTCTATCCTATGGGGAACTGGTAGCCTTGCAATAGTGAAAAACGAAATTGGCTGTAATTCACTATTAGGACATGCCACACACACCAGGGCATGTCCTACCTTTCACATACATTGCACCCTGCCCACAGGGGTACCTTGGACCTACCTGAGGGATGTCTGACATGTAAGAAAAGGGAAGATTAGGGACCGGCCAGTGTGTGCACTGGCCTAGTCGACATGGCAGTTACAAACTGCGCGCAGACTCTGCAATGGCAGGTCTGAGTTACCGTTTTCAGGGCTACTCATGGGGGTGGCACAACCAGTACTGCAGGCCCCCGGGTAGCATTTGATTCACCGGCCCTGGCACACGCAGTGCACTTTACTAGGGGCTAACAGGTAGATCAAATATCCAATCATGGAAACACCAATCCATAACACAATTTACACAGAGAGCATATGCACTTTAGCACTGATTAGCAGTGGTAAAGTGCCCAGAGTCCTAAAACCAACACAAACAGGTCAGGGAAAAATAGGAGGAAAAAGCAAAAAGTTTGGGGATAACCCTGCAAAAAGGGCCATTTCCAACACAACCCCCTTCCAGCCTAAAGCCAGGGGAGACCAATCCATACCTCGATGGGCTTCCCTGCTTTGGGCGATAGAACACGGAACCTTGCCCGCAACAGCAGGGTTTCCTTCCCGTTCTACGCCTTCCTGAACCTAGTTGGATCCCTCTATCCATACTCTCAGGGCCCACTAAGCTGACCCATGGGGACTCCTTCTCCTCACCTGTGGACCCCATCTGTGCAGCACCTAAACTTACTTTGCTCACAGATGTGTCCCAACAGGCAGACAGTACCCACATGGCCAACACAAGGGTGTGGCCCAGTCCACCCCCGGGGGGTGACTCCTTTTCCCCTCCCAGGGGCAACTCTGTCCCTCCGGACAGCCAGCCACAGTGGCCAGGCCTTATGCCTTTCAGGCCACTCCAACCGTTGTGGCGTCAGAGAGTGGGGGGCGGTATCCCCAGGTGCCTGGCACCCTTTCTCTACTCTCCCCCCTGCCAAGTCAGGTATGGCATCCTGACACTGGCCCACCAGCCCAGGGTCTGTACCCTGCGGCTGGACAGGAGGCGGGGGTGGGCTCCCCCACACCCTCTCCTTCTCACTGGGGCTCTGTACCCTCCCACCTGGAGCGGTACCCCCTTCAAGAATTTTCAGGGCACCTGTGGCAGGTGTCCTGCACAATTCACCCACCAGTTCAGGGGGGCTATCCTGCAACTGGTACCTCAGTCCAGGGTCTGTACCCTGAGGCTGAACAAGGGACTGGGGTGGGCTCTCCCACACCGGTCCTCCTCCATGGGGCTCTGTACCCTCCCACCTGGAGCGGCACCCCCAGAAGACAAACTGGTAGGGGCACTGTTAGCAGTCGCCCCTTCCCCCAGGTCAGGGGGGACACCCTGAACCTGGTCCTCCAACCCAGGGTCTGTACCTTCAGGCTGACCAGAGGTCTCGGGCGAGGCTCTCCCCCCCCTTACCTCTCCTTCCAGGGTTCCGCACTCTCCTCCCAGGAGAAGCACCCTCAGAACCAAAAGCTGTCAGGACGCTGGAATCAGCCCTCCCCAACAATTCTTCCACCAGCTCAGGGCCTTGACCCTGCAACTGATCCACCACCCGAGGAACTAAACCCATGGGTTGAACCGGGGTCAGAGGCGAGGACTCCCTCCCTCTGCACCCCCTTCCAGAGTTCTGCACCCTCCCACCTGGAGTGGTACCCCTAGAAGACAAACCGGTCAGGACACTGCTTACAGTCGTCCTTCCCTTCAGGTCAGGCAGGACCTTAACCTGGCCTCCCAACCCAGGGACTAAACCCTGCGGCTGAGCACCTGCCCGGCGCACCAGGACTTCCTTGGGAGCACGCATGCCCCCTCCTGAGGGTAACACATGACTCATGTGTTGTGTGACAGTCTGCCTGGCGCAGATCTCCCGACCCCTGTCCATCTGACAGTGCGCGAAGATCCCCCAGGGCAGAAGTGGTGTCACCATGGTCACTCCTAGGAGGCTCAGCCCTTCTGGCTGGCCCCTGACCCATTGGTTCTCCCACTGGGGAACGCATCCCCCTCTCACCCCTCCATCTGGACTTCTGCACCCTCCACTTAGGAGCAGCACCGCCAGACACCAGAACCGCTGGAGCTATGTTTACAGACCCTCCACGTTCTCCTGACACTAGGAGATCCCCCTCAAAGGACGGCCTACCAGTACAGCCTAGGCTCCCCACCTGGGGTTCCCTCCTGGAACCACCCAGGCTCTGCGACCGGGTTTTGGGCACCTTGGGCCGCAGCCCCTTCCCACTCCTTCTCCGCGGAGACAGGACATGAGTCCCTACACCCTTCCCACGACACCAGGACCTATCTGGGCTACCAAAAACCTTTCTCACCACCCTCGGTTGGGAAATACCTAAGCCACTTCCTTCCGGGTCACCCCCAGATGCTTCTCCAGACCCTCTGGAATCCACCAAAAGGTCTACCTCCAGTGCAAGCTCCCTGGGGTCAGAGAACTCACAATCCACTGGGTGTTGGCATAGCTCTGGAAAACAGGGACTTAAAATATGCTCTCCAACAATTGAATCACACAGCCCCACACAGGCGTTAACCAAACTACCCTTCACCCAACCATCCAGTGCCTCAAAAAAGTACCCCACATCATTCTCACAAGACTGGTGAGACAGGGTCTGACTGTTGCTGTTCCTCAACCCATACTCTTCTGGCTGGTCTCCATACTCTCGTACTAGGGCTTCTATCCTGGTGGAACCCCTCTCCCTGTACCTCTCATCTAGAGTCAGTAGAGTGTCCCTCCCACTACCAGGAAAAGAATCCCCTGTGCCAGTTCCCCAATCCACCTCAGGGACACTGCGCACCACTGGAGTGATCTCAAAATCCTGAACCCCCCGGTGTATGTCAACCCCTTCCTTGAAGTAGGGCCCCAAATCTGTGTGTGTGTGTACCTCCTCCTCAGTTCTGGAACTAACACTTTTGCTGCCACCATCTATGCTGGGCCTAGCCATACTGGCTTCCCAGTCCAGCTCTCTCATTTTAATGTTATGGTCTAACATCATCCTTTTCTCCTCCAGGGCTAACTTAAGGTTCTCCAGTTCCACAGCAATTCTCCTTGCTTCCAGTCTGTCCTCCAGCTCCTCTGGGGACAAACGGCTGCTGCCTGGTTTAGAGGGCGCCCCCCTCCCCAAAAGCACATCCACCCTTGGAATAGGCACCTCTGCCTCCATGCCAAGATCCCCAGACAGCTCACTAGCATGTCTGGCTGCTACCCAGGCCCTCAGCGCCTTTTGTAGCTCCTCTCTTCTGGTGAGGCCCCTGATTTGGATTTTGAGGTTTTTGCAGATCGCCTTCAATCCCTTAACATTGTAGGTTTCTAACCTCTCCTCCTCAAAGGCCACTTCCAAGGGTGCAACAGATGATGCAATTGATTCAGGCATGTTGTACTGGAAAGTTCAAGTTCAAAACCAATGGAAAGGCAAAAATAGACCAAAAAAACCAGTATGTGGTACGCAATGGTCTGCGATATGGTAGTAGTGCCCACCAATCACTGTAAGTCAAGTGCAAACGCAAGTCCTATCCTCACCGCTGACAACCAATGTTAGAAATGGGATTTTTGGTAGGCTTGGGCGTGGGCCAAAGCCAGGCAAAAACCACCACTCTAGTCAGGATAAGGGAGTTACACGTCTAAAATAACCCCTGCTCACCCCCTTGGTAGCTTGGCACGAGCAGCCAGGCTTATCTTAGAGGCAGTGTGTAAAGCATTTGCACATAACCGACAGTAATACAGTGTTCGCACCACAAAAGGACACCACACCAGTTTAGAAAAATATCCAATATTTTTATATAATTAAGACAAGACCAAAAACTATAAGAATCCACAATACAATACTTAAAAGTTCACAGTTCCAAAAATACGCTAAATAAAAAGAGTTCCTTGTGTGGATAGCTCCGTCCGGGCTACCACGGCGTCGTGAACAACAAATCCAACAGTTCTGGCTGGTCGCGGGGTCGCGGGCCAGCTACGGTGTCGGGAAGACCCGCAAAACAGTACCTGGGAGAAATGCAGGGCGTTGAGGCCCTTGAAGTCACTCGCGTTGCAGGTCGAGCTCCTCTCTGGTGGAATCAGGAGCGCTGGCGCCGGCAGGTGTCGGGTGCTGCGGTGCGAAGTGCAACAGTGCGGCGTGCGGTGCCCCCAGGTCGCGGTGCGAGCAGCAGCTCGGTGGCGGCGTCAGATGGCATTGTTGGTGAGACCAGGGTCCCAGTGCGAGATGAAGGCCACAGTGCAAGCAGCGGCGGCGGCGTTGCTGAAGCGCTGTCGTCGGCTGACGAATTGGAGTCGATGGCGCCGGCGTCGGTAGGCCAAGGCTGTGGTGCAGGATGAGGGTGGTGCGTCGTGTGACTTACGAGCGGTGGCCTCGAACCACGGTGCAAGCAGCGGCGTCGATTTCGGCGGGAAGTGGTGGCGTCAGGCAGGCCAAGGCGTCCTCGTGAAGCAAGGCGGTGCAGAGTGCGGTGCCCACAGGTCGTGGTGTGAGCAGCGGCTCAGTGGCAGCGTCAACAGGCGTCGTCGGTGAGACCAGGGTCACGGTGCGGCGTTGCGGCGGTGCCCTCTGCGGTGCCAAAGCTTCAGCGTGAAGCAAGGCAGTGCGGAGTGCGGTGCCCGCAGGTCGCGGTGCAAGCAGCGGCTCGGTGGCGGCGTCAACAGGCGTCGTCGGTGAGACCAGGGTTGCGGTGCGGCATTGCGGCGGTGCCCTCTGCGGTGCCAAAGCTTCGGCGTGAAGCGAGGCGGTGCCCACAGGTCACGGTGCAAGCAGCGGCTCGTGGTGGCATCAACAGGCGTCGTCGGTGAGACCAGGGTTGCGGTGCGGCGTTGCGGCGGTGCCAAAGCTTCGGCGTGAAGCGAGGCGGTGCGGAGTGCGGTGCCCACAGGTCGCAGTGCATGCAGCGGCTCATGGCGGCGTCAACAGGCGTCGTCGGTGAGACCAGGGTTGCGGTGCGGCGGTGCCCTCTGCAGTGCCTTCAGGACACGGAGTCGGCAGTGGCGTCGCAGACGTCGTCGAGTTGGTGTTCTTCGGGTGGCAGCACAAAACACACAGTCCCCAGTGCTGCGGGTCGAAGAACTTGAAGTCTTTGCTGTTCCTGAGACTTCGTGAACAGGGGGCAAGCTCTACCTCAAGCCCTTGGAGAGACTCACAAATTAGGTTGCAGAAAGTCCAGTCCAGGCCTTTCACTGCCCAAGACAGAAGCAGCCACTGCAGGTCAGCCCAGCAAAGCACCCAGCAAAGCAGTCGTTCCTTTTCGCAGCTTCTCCGGCTCTTCTTTTTGGCAGTCTTCTTGTTCCAGATGAGTTCTAAAGTTCAGGGGTCTGGGACCCAGTATTTATGTCCAGAAATCCTTTGATCTCTTAGGCAGAGAGGGCCTGTGCCCGGCCAGAACCAGTTCTGCCTTCTCTGGTGTGAATTCCTGGCAGGAGGTGGAGACGGCATTGTCAGAGGCAGACCAGGCCCTTTGAGGTGCAAGGAAATCTCCTCCCCCTTCCCCCATCGCAGCCCAGGCCTACTCAGCCCTTTCCTGACCTACCTAGACTATCTGGAGCCCCTCCGGCCCCCCAGCCTTCTGTCATCCAAAACCCAGACAGGCAATCCACATTCCAGCAGAGGCACACGGGATGACTGAGCAAGAAAATACCCACTTTCTAAAAGCAGTATTTTTAAACGCAGATTGTAAAAATCACCTTCACTAAAAGATGCATCTTTAGATTCTGAGTTCAGGCATACTAAATTTTATTTTCTTACCGAATTCCCTGGGCCAGTTATGTTTATAAGATGTTATAAACCAGCCTCCCATTCTATCCTATGGGGAACTGGTAGCCTTGCAATAGTGAAAAACGAAATTGGCTGTAATTCACTATTAGGACATGCCACACACACCAGAGCATGTCCTACCTTTCACATACATTGCACCCTGCCCACAGGGGTACCTTGGACCTACCTGAGGGATGTCTGACATGTAAGAAAAGGGAAGATTAGGGACCGGCCAGTGTGTGCACTGGCCTAGTCGACATGGCAGTTACAAACTGCGCGCAGACTCTGCAATGGCAGGTCTGAGTTACCGTTTTCAGGGCTACTCATGGGGGTGGCACAACCAGTGCTGCAGGCCCCCGGGTAGCATTTGATTCACCGGCCCTGGCACATGCAGTGCACTTTACTTGGGGCTAACAGGTAAATCAAATATCCAATCATGGAAACACCAATCCATAACACAATTTACACAGAGAGCATATGCACTTTAGCACTGATTAGCAGTGGTAAAGTGCCCAGAGTCCTAAAACCAACACAAACAGGTCAGGGAAAAATAGGAGGAAAAAGCAAAAAGTTTGGGGATAACCCTGCAAAAAGGGCCATTTCCAACACCTGCCCAGAAAGTGTATTGAGCAGAAGAGTCGCACCCGTTGGTGTGGCCCTCAAGCTATGGAAGACGGACTCACATGACAGCACGCAGAGAGGCGGGGCGCAAGTCCACTGAGGAGCGGAAGAATCCCTGTTGTGCCCATTCGATGTGTCCCAAAGAACAGTTAAAAGGGAAGGTGAGATTGGTTTGGCTAGGAGGCCCACACTTAAGCCCCATCGCAAAGCGGCTGCCACCCACCACCTACCGATCTTCAAAGGTGCATATCCTCTGCCCCACCTACCTGCTGAGCACCACGTGGTGCACTGGAAGAGGTGCTGCAGCCTGGCGAGAGGTGTCCCGCTGCATAAACCTGCTGCCAGAAGTTGGATATCGCACACAGCCCGCTGGTGATAGGTGCCCGGCCAGGGCCCGAGGCTGCACATGCACTGTCTCCACAAAGCCCGCATGGGTGACAGCCCGCACCATCGGAAAGGCTGCCGCCGCCTCGAGGAGTGCTGCAGCACCACCTATCGGTAGTTTGCTACACCGCACCCCAGGAGACAGACTGCATGAAAGGTGAGAGAAGAGCTGGGAAGGGCGCGGAGAATAATGTTCCCTCCCTGGTGGCCGCCCGCCTCCACTGTTGTGAGAGCAGTTAACTAGCATGGCACCAGCCACCCTGCTGCTCGGCCGAGACAGAAGAGCTAGTGAGAGAAGCGAGCAGCTCCTGTGGGGTGATATCAGAGCCCACTTCCTCCCCTTGCAGTGATTAGGCAAGGCTCACTACTCCATCGCGGGCACAGAGAGCACTGTGCTCCCTCTGGTGGCAAGGCACCACCACCGCAAGGAGGTGCCCAGAGGAGACACTGCCACCAGTCATGTAGCCCAGCTGAAAAAAACATAATGAATCGGCAGACGGACAGGAGAGCGAACCCTATTCTGCATCTCATGCCCCACCACTTTCAAAAACGGCTGATATAGCTGCAAATAGAGAAGCAAGCAGTGAGGCACACTTTCACTCCCAAAGTGCATCATCATCTGCATGTATCATTGATGAGAGGAATGGACAGACCCAGCAATACGCACCCGTATTGCTCCACACCTCATAGTTTGCAGTCTGGGACAAAGGAAGTATCCAGTGAAGATTTCCACCATGAGTAGAGGGACCAGTTTTAAGCCGATAAGTGCCCGTTTCCTCTGTGCTGCTGGCCCGAGGGTGTCTGTCTACCTCCAGCACTCAGAGACTCAATATTGCTGCTGTCCTTGCTGGTGAGCAATGGTATTATGCCAGCACTTGTGAACATAAGAAATCCCCACCACCTGTGTGTGTGGAGTCTGGAGGATGAGATTCGCCTGCAGAGCCAGCCCATCAGCATCTAGGCAGGGCTGCAACACCAGACCACAGCAGAGAAAGAGGTTTGCATTTACAGCAGAAACTCAGGGGGGAACAACAAGTGCTCCGAAAGCAAAGATTCAGAGTGCTGCACCATAGTGGTGTAAGAGCAACACTAACAGCATATGCCCAGCAATACCAAACCCCTGCACCCAGCAGGCCACCGGTGCCCCTCTTCCAGCACAAGAAAGGAAGAATTGCATGAAGTGCACAGAGGGCCACCATCGGTAACTTCACAGCAAGGACAGGAGACCCGAAAAGAGAGAGAGGGATCAGACTGATTTTACAGGCCACAGGGCCACCAGCGTGACTGTCCACGCATGCCAGGGAGGGACATGAACCCAGGCAGTGGGAAACCCAAGGGAATTCACTGCTGCTCGAGTTGCCGGCTCACAGGATAGACCCCAGTGGAAAAAGAAACCTCTGCATACTGTGGTGCAGCCAGAGTGCCGCCAGGGGGCACATAGACTATGTGTGACTTGAGGAAAGAAGCCATACCAGCCCGGCCAGGAGCACACCAGCCCAGGCAGGACCAAGCGCAGCTAAATCGCGGACTCGAGGCACAGGCACTGTGCTATTAGGAGAAGGCAAGGATGAAAGCATTGCACCTTCGAGCAAAGGGGAGGCAGAAGGAAAGTTACCTGCCAACCATGGAGCAGAGCCCAAAGAAGATCCCTGAGGAGGGGACATGTCAAGGGTGGGTGGATGCCACACCAACCTGAAGAGTAGAGTCAAGTCCTACAAGCAGGACAGAACTTGCCAGAGGACCATGATGGGAGAAAACACAGTGTTATGAACAGGATGGGACCGGTGAAAGGTTCATGAAGAGAAAAGGGACAATCCTACAAACAGGACGAGACTGGCGAGAGATCCATGAGAAGAGAACCGGCGACATGTGGCCTGGTGCCACCTCACACCAGAAGAAGAAGAGAACACATGTGACACGCGGTATGACACCACATTGCAAAGGAAAACTAGAAAAGGAGAGGAGAGAAAGGTGTGTGACCAGACCTGCCACACTGAAGAATTTTCCAACCAGAGGTGCGCAGGAGAAATGATCAAGGGTGACAAAACCGAGGACTCGTGCCACAAAATGAGAGTGCACCTACCGACACAAGCAAGCCAGCTTGCCCAGCGGGAGAACCGAAAGTAAGTCACTGCGTATCTGCCCCACATTTCCAGTGTGACCATCCATCCACAGTCACAGGCTGCTTAAGGAATGGTGGCATCCCTGCTAGGAACTGCACATGCTTGAGAAGAAGAGCAGTGAAGGAAAGGAGGATCTATCTGGCATAGTTACCCCTACTTTTTGCCTGTTGTCAGTGTGTTTTGACTGTAATACAATGGGATCCTGTTAATCACGACCCCATTGTCAGTACTCTCTGTCCCCAAATTACTGGTAAGTACTTTGTACACCCCACAATTGGCATACTGGTGTACCCCTGTGAGTCTCTAGTATACAACACTAAGGTATCTAGGGCATTGGCACACCAGGGGTCTCCCAAGAACTGCAGCATGTATTGTGCCACCCATTGGAGCCCATGCAAACTGTGTCTGCAGGTCTGCCGGTGCAGCCTGCGTCATATGGTGCTTGCACATTTCACTTGATACACAAGGTTTTCCTTATATCCCTGTCACTGCACTTGAAACATGTAAGTCACCCCTAAGGTAGGCCTTACAGCCCACAGGCAGGGTGCATGGTTCTAAGTGTAAGGGTGTCCCTGCATGAGCAAAGGCACCCCTATAAACCATGGAGTCCATTCTCTGGCTTTGTAAGTGTGGGAAAGCCGGTTTAAGGTATGTAGTGGACACTGCCCAAGTTGAGATGTCCAAATTCATAATGGCTTCACCAAACCTGGCCATGTTTGGTATCAAACATGTTGAATCATGCAACTACACCGATTCCAGTGTTGGTTGCGTGATACCATGTACTGGGGGGCTCCTTAGAGGACCCCCATGTCTAACTGTGTAGTCTTGCAGGGTCTGCGTGCAAACTAGCGCTGCTGCTGACCCCAGACACTGTTCTGACCTCCTGCTGCTGAGCTTAACTCGGGTAGGGGAAGGCAGAACAAAGGATTTTCTGTAGAGGAGAGGTGTAGCCCCCTCTCCATTAGAATTAGGTGTCTTAGGTTAGAGTAGGGGTGCGCCTCTAGACTTCTTTGAAGGGCACTTTTGGTGTCCTCCTTGATTAAACCGGCTTTGCCCAGCCAGGGTCCCTTGGCTCCCGCACTGGTGTGAAACTACACAAAGGATAGGGGAGTGTCCACCCCCTGTCCAGTTCCTCTCCTAGGAGGTACCCAGAGCTCTGCCAGGTGGCCACTTGATTCTGCCATCTTGAAACTTAGATGGGCAGAGGGCCCTGCGAGCATCTGACTGGTCAGTTTACCAGAGTAACTGCCCTGACCCCTCCTGATAGGTGGGTCACCGCAGAAGTAGTCCTACCCCCTTTCTGGGTTACTTAAGGGCTCCCCTGAGGGTGGATCTTTAGATTCGTCCGGACTTCATCTTCAAGAACTGACTGGCTTCCCCTGAAGATCTTTCTAAAGACTCTTCTGCTGTTGGGCACCAAACTCTGCTGCTGGAACCGAGCCAGGATCCAAGCCAAGACTGCCTCAGGTAGGAGGACTCCTACTGCAACTTCGTCTCCGTGCTTTTCCAAGTTCTGCAACTTCCGTGGTTGCGCATCCTCCAGAGTCACCAAGGACTATGCCTGAATCAAGAAAGCAAGAAGGAATCCCCCTTGGAGTGAAGGAGTCACTCCTCTGCATCCGCAGGCACCTCAACGACGACAACCGACTTGTGGATCCTGCTGTCCCACAGACACATCCCGGCTCTGCAACACAGGTGGTTGTTTGGTGGTTCTCCAGAGGCCTGACCTGTCTTACCTGCAACTTGGTAGACTGCAATTCCTCTCCAGCCTACCGGAACCGTATCCATGTGCACTGCATCTCTCTGCCATTGCCAAGGATTGTTGACTCTTCTGACCAAAGACCTTCAAGCTCCAAGAAGCCCCAGCCTCAAGCATCACACAGCTCCAAGAGTGTTGTCCTTCCTGCATATCCTGCGACGTGGGCCTCCATCTTGTGTGCGTTGCTAAGGCCTCCTTGCGACTCCCTGTGCCTGCTGCCAGCGGGTTCTCATGGGGTCTCCATGAATTCCTGCTGGCTTTACTGTGTGCTGAGGGCCAGTCCTGACTTATCCTTGCTGGGTGAATTTCTCAGACCTTGCTGGTCTGCAACACAGCATCTCTTCCTGCAACACGCCTGTTGCGTTTGCCAAGGCTTGTTGGTAGTCCTGCCAGCCACTGACTCTCCTGCATCTCGACAACCGACGTGGGACAGCTCGTGGACATCGCCTGTGCTTCTGCATCATCGCCTGGTCTCCACAGCTACATCTTCAAGACCTCCGTGCTACAGCAAATTACCTCCTACAAGGGCTGGCATTGTGCTCCTGCACCTCCTGGACACTTCCGGATTTGGACTCTGTCCCCTCCTTTTGCGGGTACCCCTCATCTGGAATCCATGTCTGGGTTCCACTGAACTGGTCCATGAGCCTCTGTGGCAGCTGGACATCCAAGCTTCCCCATTGAAGTCTACCAGTTTACAGTAATGCCCTGTGGTTTGCAAAATGCACCTGCCATATTCCCCATTGAAGTCTACCAGTTTACAGTAATGCCCTTTGGTTTGCAAAATGCACCTGCCATATTCCAGAGGTTGGTGAATCAAGTTCTGACAGGCCTGGAAGACTTTAGTGCAGCATATCTAGATGATATTGATGTCTTTAGATCCACTTGGCAGGATCACTTGGCCCACCTCAGGAGTGTACTTGAGGCCCTGCAGAAGACTGGCATCACTATCAAGGCCAGCAAGTGCCAGATAGGGCAGAGCAAGGTTGTATTCTTGGGCCACCTGGTACATGGATGCCAAGTTCAACCTCTGGAGAGCAAAATCCAAACCATTATGGATTGGGTTGCTCCCACTACCCAGACTCAGTTCAGAGCTTTTCTGGGCCTGACTGGGCATTGCAAAAGATTTGCTAAGGGGTATGGGTCCATTGTGACACCCCTCAATGATTTCACCTCTAAGAAGATGCCTAAAAAGGTGAATTGGACCATCAGCTGTCAAGAGGCCTTTGGTGCCCTGAAGAAGGCCATGTGCTCAGCTCCCATTCTGCAGAGTCCTGATTACTCCAAACAATGTATTGTTCTGACAGATGCATCTGAGATAGGAATAGGAGCAGTGTTATCACAACTCAATGAAGAGGGACAGGATCAACCTGTAGCTTTTATCAGCAGAAGGTTGACCCCCAGAGAGAAGCGTTGGTCAGCAGTAGAGAGAGAGGCCTTTTTGGTGGTCTGGACCTTGAAATATTTGAGGCCATACTTGTTTGGTACTCACTTCATTGTCCAGACAGACCACAAGCCCCTCTTGTAGCTAAAACAGCTGAAGGGTGAAAATCCTAACCTTTTAAGGTGGTCCATTTCCCTACATGGGATGGACTATTCAGTGGAACATAGCCCTGGAAGTAACCATACCAATGCAGACGGACTTTCCAGATATTTCCAAATGAAGACACAACTGGGCAAGGTTAGTCTTATCTTCTTTCGTTTGGGAGGGGGTTATGTAGGAAAGTAGGATCTTTCTAGCATAGTTACCCACACTTTATGCCTGGTGTCAGTGTGTTTTTGACAGTAATAAACTGAGACCCAGTGTCTGTGCTTTCTCTCCCCAAATTTCTGGTAAGTACTTTTTACATCCCCCAATTGGCATACTGGTGTACCCCTGTAAGTCCCTAGTATATGGTACTAAGGTACCTAGGGCATTGGTACACCAGGGGTCTCCCATGGACTGCAGCATTCATTGTGATGCCCGTGGGAGCCCACGCAAACTGTGTCTGCAGGTCTGCCAGCCTGCGTGAAATGGTGCATGTACCTTTCACTTGAGATATAAAGTTTTCCTTATATCCCAGTCACTGCACTTATAAGTCACGTCTAAGGTAGACCTTACAGCCCACAGGCAGGGGTGCATGGTTCTAAGTGTGAGGATTTCCATGCACGAACAGAGACACCTCTACAAATCCCAGAGTCCATTCTCTGGCTTCGTAAGTGCTGGGAAACCATTTTAAGGTATGTAGTGGACACTGGCCAAGTCGAGATGTCCAACTACATAACGACTTCACCGAACCCGGTCATGTTGGTATCAAAAATGTTGGAATTATGCAACTACACCGATTCCAGTGTTGGTTGCTGTTGGAACTGGCCGTTTTTGCAGGGTTATCCCCAAACTTTTTGCCTTTCTTCTGTATTTTTTCTGACCTGTTTTTGTTGGTTTTATTACTCTGGGCACTTTACCGCTGCTGATCTCTCTTGTAAACTTGGTAAGATTGTTCTAAACCTGTTTGGCATATTTAATTTACCTGTACGTCCCTTGTACAGTGGTATCCCATATACCCAGGGCCTGTAAATTAAATGCTACTAGTGGGCTTGCAGCGCTGCTTGTGCCACCCACAGAAGTAGCCTTTCAAACCTGCCTCAGGCCTCTGCCGCTGCAGGGCCTGCCTGCGCAGTTTACTGCCGCAGTGACGTGGCACTTAAAGTGTTTGCCACGTCTAAAACTCCCCTTTTACTACTTATAGGTCACCCCTAAGGTTGGTCCTAAGTAGCCCTTTGGGCAGGGTGTTGTGTAGGTAAAAGGTAGGACATGTGTCTTAGCTGTGTGGCATGTCCTGGTAGTGACAAAGAGCCTATTTGGCTTCTCACTGCTGTGAGGCTGCTCCTCTCATACGTTTGTTTTGGGAATTCCCTGATATGTGCTTCAGTAGTAATTTCTGATATGAAAGGGGTAGTGTGACCACGTTTGGTATGTTTGGAATAGTAGTAATAATTTGTTATTACTATTTTAGAAATGCCACTTTTAGAAGTGGGCATTTTTGTGTGCTTATGACTCTTTGTGCCCTGCCTGGTTGTGGATGCAACATCTGGTTTAGACTGACAGGAGAAAGGGATGTGCTTTCAATCTAGACAGTCACAAGGGGAGTTGAGGTGTGTCCTGCCTTTCCTGGGTGACTCAGCGCTGGGCTGAATAGACCTTGGCTGCATTTAGAGTGTTGAGAGTAGTTTCCCTTTCACCTGAAACCGGCCTGGTCTGCAATTTGAGTGGTGGGAGGAATTGCACCTGCACCTGAATAGGGCTGTGCCTGACTTTCAAAATGCTGTCTCTGCCCCCCTGTATTGTGTCTGGAGCCAGGGCTTGGAATTGAATGGCGTGTTGTGCACTTCTAAAAAGTGTTTGAAGGGCCCCCAGAACAAAGACTTTTGCAGTATAAGTACAGGGACTGTGACCCCATGATTGGAGACACTGCGTGGGACCTGAATTCAGACGCTGCTGGCTCTACATGCTGCACCAGAGGATTACTGTGCTGCTAGGGAACCGCCACTTTGACTGTGCCTTGTTGTGCTGACCTGCTAGAAAGACTGCATCTTTGCCCCAAGGACCCCGTATGCTGGCCTGCTGCCTGCTTTCATGAACTTGCGTGCCCCCAGTGTACTCAAAGGAGCTCAGCGCGAGGTGAGCGTTGTGGACTGCTCCTGGTTGGTTTCCCTCTAGCTGGCGCCTCATTTCTTTGCCTGTAAAAGAGCAGCGCTGGGAGAGCTTTGGCAGGAATGTGTGGTGGAGCATTTTCCCCTCTGAGAGAGACGCTGCTGATGGTACTTTCCCCAAACGCGTGGGGAGCGCTTTTGCTGGGGGACAGTTTAAGCGCCATGTGAGTGCTTCCTTTTTGACTTCTCATAGGGCACTCCTAAATCTGCGCCTGTGGAGTGTTTGGAACGAGCAGAGCGGGTTCTAAGACTGTAACCCGCCGACATCGTGTGGTGGTAGGCGGGGCCTGGTGGCCTGACGAAGACACACCGGCCTTACTGTTCCAGGGGCCTCCCGAGAAAAGTGGTACCGGCATCCCTGGAGAAGCCATTGCCAAGGAAGGAGGGCAGAGTTGCAACGAGGCCAGCGCAAGGAGCTCTGCTTGGACCCGCCTCGAGCGCCAACCTTTCAGGAGGTAAACAAGAGCATTCGCCGGTGTCAGCCAGAAAGGCTGCGCCGGGAAAGGAAGCTGGAAAGCATTCCACTGCATGTTGCCGTGGCAACCAGAGAGCCACAGCAGAGCCCATCCCGGTGCTGCTCGGCCGCACCGAGAGAAAGCCGATTGGGGTCTACGCTGAGAACGGAGGCGCTCATTAGGGCCTCAGGCCCGTCCAAGTTGGGGGGCAGAGTCGCCCTACGGCCATCGGCTGTACCACGAGGTCGCGGGCAGCTCCATTGAATCCCTGGGTGTGCCGGCACAGCGAGGTCGCAGGAGCCAGCCTGTTAGGAGGGGAGACCTCCTGCCAACATGGGCAGTGCGACTGCCTCCCCCCTTTGTTTGACACCCACCTTGTGGCAAGTGAATGGCCTCTGCCTCCGGGGTCGGATTGTTTGATATTGTTGCCAGCTGCGCCGCAGGCTCACGGGCAGCTGAGGGGGCCTGAAGCGGGCCCCCTCAGCCCTCTGGGCTTTTTCAGCCCTTACCTAGTGGGGGAACCCTTGTTCTGTTGTGCCCATTGTGGGGCGAGCTCGTGACCGGGCCCCCGCTGGGAAAATGGACACACGTTAGGAAACAGTAGCCTATAGGTGAGGTACAGAACTTACCAGATCTAGCCTGATAGGAGCCCAAGTGTATTGGGCCCTATATTTGAGTTGGCAATTTCTATTTTAGTGATGTACATGTTTTCTCTTCCTAATCTAACTGCAGCCATGATTGATGTATGACCTAACCTGCCTGGTATACCCTGATTTTATGGTCTGTTGTTTTTTACCTAAGAGGGACAGGGTGGCAAATATTGTTTCAGAGTGTACATTATATGTGCAGGGTGTGGTTTTTCATGAGCTTCATGATGTGTGCAGCCTATAATTATTTACTTTATCCTGCTAAATGTATTACTATGACAATAGCCTGGTCTGCAAAGTAATATGTGGGTTATATGCATTGTTATGACAAGTGCCTAGTGGCACAGTGATTGATGGGATTGTGGTCTAATGTGTTTTATGTACAATACTAAGGATATTTTTATATAACCTTGTGTGGAGTCTCTTTTTGTGGTATGCATAGTGTGCCACTGGTGTGTGTGTGTGTTGCGCAAACGCTTTACACATTGCCTCTGGGATATGCCTGACTGATCTGCCAAGCTACCAAGGGGGTGAGCAGGGGTTATCTTGTGTGTGTAACTCCCTTACCCTGACTAGAGTGGTGGGTTCTGCCTGGCTTAGGTGCATACACTAGCCAACCAGAAACCCAATTTCTAACAGTTGCATGATACAATGTACTGGGGGGCTCCTTAGAGAACCCCACCATGTCTACCTGTGTAGCCTTGCAGGGTCTGCGTGCAAGCTAATGCTGCTGTCCACCCCAGATACTGTTCTGCCCTCCTGCCGCTGATCTTAACTCGGGCAGGGGAAGGTAGAGCAAAGGATTTCCTGTAGAGGAGAGGTGTCGCCACTTATCCTTTAGAATTAGATTGTCTTAGGCTAGGGTGGAGTGCTCCCAGGCACCTCAGACTGCTTTGAAGGCCACATTTGGTGCGTTCCTTGCATAAACTATTTTTTCCCAGCCCAGGAGTGTCTACTCCCCTGTCCAGCTCCTCCCTTGGGAGGTGCCCAGAGCTCTGCCAGGTGGCCACTTGATTCTGCCATCTTGAAACTTAGATGGGCAGAGCCCCCTGCGAGCATCTGACTGGCCAGTTCACCAGAGTAGCGTCCCTGACCCCTCCTGATAGGTGGGTCACTGCAGAAGTTGTCCTACCCTCTTTCTGGGATATTTAAGGGCTCCCCTTAGGGCGGATCCTTAGATTTGTCTGGACTTCATCTTCAAGAACCGACTGGCTTCCCCTGAAGATCTGTCTAAAGACTCTTCTGCTGTTGGGCACCGAGCCAGGAACCAAGACAAGACTGCCTCTGGTAGTAAGACTCCTACTGCAACTTTGTCTCTGTGCTCTTCCAAGTTCTGCAACTTCCGTGGCTGTGCATCCTCCAGAGTCACCAAGGACTCTGCCTGCATCAAGATAGCAAGAAGGAATCTCCCTTGGAGTGAAGGAGCCATTCTCCTGCATACGCAAGCACCTTGACGACAACAACTGACTTGTGGATCCTGGTGTCCCACGGACACCTCCTAGCCCTGCCACACAGGTAGAGGTTTGGTGGCTCTCCAGAGGCCTGACCTGTCTTCCCTGAAACTTGGGAGACTGCAATCCCTCTCAAGCCTACCAGAACCGCATCCCTGTGCACTGAGTCTGTTTGCCGCTTGTGGATGTCTCCTGTACTTCTGCATTGTCGCCTGGGCTCCACAACTGCATCTTCAAGACATCTGTGTTACAGCAAAGTACCTCCTACAAGGGCTGATATTGTGCTCCTGAACCTCCTGGACACCTCCGGGAGGTTTGGACTCTGTCCCCTCTTTTTGCCGGTACTCCTCATCCAGAATCCACATCTGGCTCCACTGACCTGGTCCACGAGACTCTGTAGCAGCTGGACATCCAAGGTTCCTCATTGAAGTCAACGAGTGGTTCTGACACCACTTCGCACCTATGCACCTGGGCTCCCTGGTGTAGGTATCTTGGTCTTCTGGGTATCCACTGGTGGGGGTGTCCTCCAACCTTCCTGTTTTCTCTGTGCTCCCCATTCTCCCACCCTCCACTGTCTGTGTGCTTCTCCATTGTATAGAATAGCTAAAAATGATTACGTAAGCCAACAGGTCTCATAGGTGAGACCTATTGGTTTGTCAATGCTTGTTATCCACAGCTATAGGACCAAGAAATTGAGAATTGCTCCTTTAATTCCACAAACAGCCATTAATCAATATTTGTATAGAAGTGAGTTTAAAAGAATATTTATAATTGTGACTGTTTCAGGAGGAAGTTAGTGACATCATCATTTGGAAGGATATTATGCTAATATGAAAGGAATCTGATAACCGACTGTGAAATAAATACATATTCTGACATTAAACATTTGCATTAAACAGCTGTTTGGAAAATGATAAATTTGTCAAAAAGACTGAGTGAAACAATGTATATTTGACTGCAAACCAACCGTTCCCATAGAGTGTGCAGATTTTACCTCTGGTTGACTGGATGCAGCTTTAGATGATGTGGAACAGATTCCTCCCGATAGGTTTCGTTTACATTTTTTATTTTTAAGGAGCAATATTGTCAAAGTAGTCAGTTTTAAAGGCAGGTTGTTAGATAGAATATTTATTTTTTAATGCTTGTTACAATAATTGAGGGTGGGGGCAGAACTGCAGGTTTTGTTACCTTACCACAAAAAACTCTGCTTTGATTTTATATTTGAAGACCATGCACTTCTCATTCCCTTCCTTTTCCTTTTGTTTTATTTTTCTTCTGTCATCCACACGCTCCACAACATATTCGGTCAACAAAACAATTTATCAAGTTTACATGCAGCAGGCACTTCACATGTAATGGCCAGGTTTTAATTATATTTTAAAACATAAGGTGGGAGAATTAAGTCATGGGTGCTGGGCATTTCAAAGATATAACCCTCACAAATAGATTCTCTTGGAGATCTGAAATCAATCTCCTGTCGTTCATAACCTCTTTCGAAATCATACACTCAAACACACTAGTCTTCAAAGGAACCAAAAAGACAATCCTTAATTGTCAAATTTAATATAAAAAAAATATATATATGTTCCATAAATTCATCAAATAAAATCAATCTGAAACCAAATACTAAAAATCATGTTAAGATGCGTCAGAAATACACAGTAACAGGAGAGACAACACTTAAGACATACACATTGTTATAAAAAAATGTTAATTTGCTGGAATCAATTAGAGTAACATGTTGTCTAAAACATTTTCAACATGTGAGACTTTTTTCCCCAAATTTAACACATCTAGGCGTTGACACGTTTCGGTGAATAAAACAGGATAAGACCACCTTCTTCAGGACAAAAAGAATATATCCCTCCTAATGGATTATATAGTATTTGCCTGCGTAAAAAACATAAAACATATATCAGATAAAACCACATTTAATTAAAATACAAACAGTCTACATAAAGGAAGAATAAAACTCTTACTTTGTCTTAAAACAATAGTCTAGTGGGCAGTATAATTCCTATACCTCATCATTATTAATCCAAACAATACATTCCTTTTGAGAGATTTTTATGAAAAAAACCTTATTGTATAATAAGTTAACTATCATAACGATTATCATGATGGTCCCATCAAGACTGGGGTACAAGAACCAACACCAAGCATCACGTCACTCCTCTCATACTCCTTATTTCCATAATACCAGTGTAGTAAACTCACCTTTTTTCACTCTAGGGTGAGGCAAGCTCAACTCCGCTAATACCGTTCTTAAAAACTTTGAGATGAGCTCTACGTCCTAGTTGAAACAGAGATAAAAATAGGAGTAGAGTTAACTAGGATTAAGGATTAATACCCATCAGAGCTATAATCACTATTCTGAATTAATACAACCTCCATTGAGAGCAAATATGTTCGTGGTAGTTCCCATGCCCTTACATAAACCCATCTGGTTGATGGGGATGGCTGATTTTTCAATTGCCCAATCTGTGAGATCATCCACGAGAAGCCTGGCCTAGTATTTAGCATCATTATGTATTAATGCTACCAGCCTGTAGCTTTTTGCTTCGTTCTTATTGCCTCTCTTGCATATTGGGGTTGTGATGGACCCCCTTCAAGAAGCCGGTATGCTTTCTTCTCCCTAGATCTGTTCAAACAGTGGTAATAATGCAGCCACCCAATAGTCCGGGTCTTTTTTTAAATTTTTTATATATCTTTTTATTGAGAACAAGATCGGACAATCAAGACAACTTACAATCCTGAGCAAACGCAGTGCTCTAATGATACTCAGAGGGCAGCAAACCTGGATATACGTAGTCAAGCATTGCATTACAATTTCAATTAAGCGATAGCAGGTCTATTAAATCCTCGCGTCTCCCAGCTATCGGAGGCTCACATATTCTGCCCATGTATTCATTCCATTTTTCCCAGATCTGTGTCCATTTTGCACGACAACCTCTAGATATCCATATCTAGATGTCCATATCCTTCCGCCATTCATCTAGAGTAGGTGGGTCCGGCGCCTTCCATTTCCTAGCTATATTCCTTCTGGCAATCATCAGCCCAAGAGTCACCCATATTCGCTCTTTAGAAGTCAAATCTGTCGGGCCCCAGATATTCAGGAGACTTATGTCCGGGTCTTTTTTAAACAGGATCGGTGGAATCCCGTTAGGACCTGGCCCCCTCCTACCTGCCTTTTGCTATCATGTTCTTAATCTGTTTGAATAGGATGTCTGCCCCCCCAATGAGACGCGGGGCCTGAGTACATTCGTGCACTCACCTGCATGACACATGTTGACTGTTAATACAATCACCTGGAATGTGAGAGGAATGCACACACCCGCACGCCGCTACGACACTTACTCCTGCCTTAAGCGCAGGTCAACCCACATAGCACTATTGCAGGAAACACACCTTGCGCTGCCTGAGGTCCACCGACTCCAACGTAGATTGCGGGGACAGGTGATTGCCACAGGTTATTCTTCATATGCCAGGGGGGCGCTTATCTGGTTGGGGTCAGGCGTTCCCTTTGCCATCGAGGAGTCAGTGGTGGATACGGATGGTCGCTTTGTCTTCGTGAGAGGCCGCCTAGGCGGGAGACACATACTACTTAGGACCATATATGCCCCCAACTCCGGCCAGGCATCCTACTGACATTCCCTATCTGGTATACTGGCACGCTGGAACACGCTCCCCTGGCTAATAGGAGGGGATTTTAAAGCGGTCTTCGACACAACATTGGACAGATCTTTTCCCCCACTTCCACGCACGGCAGCTACTTCCAATTCCCGGGTCCTGGGAGACTGGCTGCATCACTGGCATTTAACCCGATGAGAACGATGGATGGGCCTTATGGAGGACGAGGATTGGAAAGACGCCCTTATGCCCCCCCCCAATGATCACTATCTTGGCCAGGCTGAGGCTGATCCAACTCTACTACCTTCATTGCGCATATCTCACCTCAACCAGGTTATACCGAGCAGGATATCTTCAAACTCCAAGCTGCCTCCAGTGTGCGGAGGAGCCTACAGACTTCTATCACATTACTTGGTCCTGCACTATCATATCGAAATATTGGGCAGAAGTTGTTGATGAACTGAATGGGGCTCTAGGTTGGGAGGCTCCACTCACGCCCCAAGTCCTGCTCCTGGGGGTGCTGGAAGGCATAGGAGGGTCCAGGGCCAACAAAGCATTTCTGGGCATGGCCACCGTGGTGGCCAAAAGAAATATAGCGACTAGATGGAAGAACCCTCCCCCCCCTACAATTTCCCAGTGGCGCAGAGGTCTAGAATGGTGCACCGCACAGGAACAACCAGGGTACGCGGCACAGGGATGTCCAGCCAAATACAAACGAGTGTGGGGAAAATGGCTGAGACTATTGGGTTAGTAAGTGGGACAGGGATCTGGGGAGTTTTGTTGTTGAATTACTGTTCTGATGTATTGCTATTCAAAAGTATTGTAGGAGAGGACCTCTCCGCATATCATGCATGGTCTATGTCAAGCAGGGCGCGTCCCTATACCATGAACTGTCGTGTCTATCTGTTTGTTTGTTAAAACCCAATAAAATGGAGCATAAAAAAATATATATATATATGTTTTACCATGCTCCAGTCAGTTAATGTGGCATGAAGGACACTGTATTTGGGCCACTAGGGGGAATGGACATTTTGCTTCAAGGCATTTGCTAAATACAAATTTCTGAATCTCTAAGAAATACAATTGCTACTTGAGTGTATTGTAAATTCACTGCTTCACCTCTGCATAATGCAAGACTAACTACGCTCGTCTTCTTTCTACTCAGGCACCACACTTCAGGATGTACCAGCTCTGCTGTCTCCATCATCAGCCCACGTTGACACCCAAGTGGCTGAAGAAGATATCCCGGCGCAGAAAGCTGTACCTGATGAAGAAGAACACAGTAAAGTATCTGTTGCGGGGTCTGAAGTCACCGAAGAAGGCTCCGACTCCATGTGGCATGAAATTGAAGGCCAGGTAATTGAAATCGGGCCTGAAGATACAGAAACAGCACTGGAGCAAGAGGAGGACTCTGCTGAGCCTGGTTTCTTGTCCTTCAGTTCGATCACCACTGACTCTCCTAATTGCACCGAGGAAAGCTACAGCGAGAGGCTATCGGAGCACACCGAATTCTCCATTACTTCATGTGAAGGCCATGCACGCTCACACCATCCTCCAATACGCGATTTCCCCCCAGGGATTCGCATTACCAAGCAGTACATCTTAGAGTCGTTTCTCACGCAGGTGCACGCCAACACGCCATTTCCGTACACGTGCGCCGCGTGCTCCCGCTCTTTTGCGTCAGGGGACTTGCTGTTTTTGCACGTGCTGCAGGGAGTATACGGGGACTACAGCTGCCTTGTATTCTTTCAGAGGTGGAAGCTGATGCAAAGGAGGCTCCACATGATTTGCCGCAGGCTGGAAAGTGCTGTGGAGAGACGCATCCACCTGAAGAGGAAGCTTGAAAGAGACAATGAATTTCTTCAGCCAGTAAAAAGAGCTTATTGTGAGAAGAGGTTCCAAAGTTACCAGGAAAGCAGCAGCAGTGCCGTCAGCAGCAGCAGCGGGAGCAGCTGGAAGAGGAAACAAGAGGATGTTGATCTTCACCCGCCAAAAAAAAGGAGGATGTCCGATACAAAGTAATTTTAAGACTTTGATATGGAAGGCCATATTCACCCAGTAATGGAGCAGTTTAGCTGCACACATTTTAGTCCGACAATTTAGAATTGTTTGTACCATATACTCACAGCTTTTTGGCACCTTTTTTTCTTCCTATAATACATTTAGATATAGATTTATATATTTATAGAGGTCTAAATAGAGCCCTTCAATGCACAGCCAATGTAACTCGTTCAACAGAGACCGCTTCTCGCAGTGGCGTTGGGAAAACTACAAATGAAAACCTTACCCATGCCCTCATGCAAGCATCTGACAAGAAACCTCTTCTGAGTCCCGTCTGTTGAGCTGCCTTTACCCTCTGTTGGCCATTTAAATGACATCCGATACACATGCAGCTTTAAAAAAAGAAACCTAAAAAAACTATCAGTTTAAAACCAGTGCTACCTGTCTAGACCCTGGCCTTCTTCTCTTGCACTCGGGAAGGGGCGTGGCCTCTTACCAGAGCTCACATAGAAGCACGCCTCAGTCAAGCATCAGCAGTTACAGACCTCTGGTTTGAAAGGCTAATTTGTTTCACAGTGTTGGTCATAGGCGAGCAGTGATGTCAATGAATGTACATTACCTTGAACATATTTGATGACTGGAACATTAGAATGTTCTTTATATCTGAGTTATCCACCGTTGCCTCTTAAACATTCAAGTGAAAGCAATGTAGGTTGAACATTATACTTTCTTTAAATGATATATTATTAATCTTATTTCCAAAGTTGCACACACACACTTACACTTTAGTTTAATACAAACCCTTGTAAATATACTTCCTTTATGTCCTACCCACTGTACAAAACATCCTTGCATCCCTCACGTAATCATGGATTAAACATTCTTATTAGGACAAGCGTTGTTATTTTTAGACAACATGGATGCACACTAGATCCATTAATCCACTGGTCCTTTCGCTCACAACCCAAGGATAGGCCTCTCTCATGTGGATTAGAAATTGCAACGTGCCATACATTTATTTCTAACCTCTCACAAGATTGTTCCTTGTTTGAACACCTTGGGCCAGGATCTGCCAAATAAGAACAGAATTGTGAGGCCTGTCTCTTGTTTCAGGCCCTCTGGTTGTGACTAGTGCTGTCCTAGTAGGTGCTTTCCAATAAAGAATGTAAAACATTTCTGACTTCTGATGTATTTATATGTTATCGCTCTTAGTACTGGTGACAGGAAATTTGGTGCTTTCTGAAACAGTGTGGGTTTTGCAGCTTCTTCAGACCACAATGCCAAGATATGAGGGTATTTCCAGAGCATATAAGGAGCATTTAGTGCACTTGAATAATTTGATTGTTTTAATCATATGCTACCTGACTAACATGATATATCATATTCTATACTGCACAGTAAGTGAAGTTCTTAAATATCAGATTAGGCTCTCTCTGTTCGAGTCAGGAAGCTCCCCAAATCCTATTACAGTGCCTTGAACATTACTAGGGTTTCTTTTAGGTTCATGTTCTTTTCTTTTGGTACGTGGTGCTTGAGTCTTGCAAAATTCCCAGGCGTCAGACCCTGTTTAGGGAGCTACGGGGCACTCAGGGTCTTCTAGGCCACAGCTGCGGGGTGGATAGTTTGGCTCAGATGTCCCAGGGTCCTTGCTTCTATGGCTCTGCAAACTAGGCCAAGTACAACCCCTTCAGCACTTGGCCATTAGTGATAGCAACGGCGAACAGTTACAGGGTTCTCAGGGAGATTAGTGTGGGAGTACAGCAATCTCAGCACTCATCAGACACCCAACAGCGTAATAACTTGGATGTCCAGCTCTGCGCTTATGTTTATAAAAGAGAAGTACTTCAATACTGTTTAAATTTTACATAGTACAAAAGTTCAGATACTCAGCCCAGATTTATCAAAATTTGATGCAGCGCAATGCAGCAAGACAGCTTGCTGCGCTGCGTCAAATGGTGAGGGCAGGAATGCGCCATATCTATAAAGATATGGCACATCCCCGCTCTCTCATTACACACTCAGTGCACCGTCGCATAGCACCCTTGTGTCATGTTTCAAGGGTGCCTGCATTGCAGGCTGGATTGTTTTGTGCAGGAAGGGATACCATTCTGCATAGCAACAATCATTAGAGGCGAGGCTAAATAGATATTTCTTTTTGTTGTGCCTCTATTGGGAATGCATAGCATTTTGACGCATTCCCAGGTTTACCTGTCTTGGTAATCTGGGAATGCGCCAAAATACATGGGTGGATGTGTGGGAATACCCACTCTCCACCGATGTAATGCCTTCCAGGAGCAGAGTAACGCACGGCAGCGACTTGCACTGCCTTGCGTTACTCCAGATTTACCAAGCAATTCAGGGCCACGCAAGGTGGCCTTGCATGGTTTGTTAAATGTGACTTAAGAATTGTGTTGCCCTTGTATCACCGTGCATGACGCAAGGACAACGCAATTCTTGGGTAAATCTGGCCCTCAAAATCTCCGGTGCAGGACCACTGTCCTTTGGTGAGGATGCTCCCCTCCGCTCCGCTTCACCCTCCACCTTTCGTAGCCTTAGGGCACCGTGGTTTGGGTATCAGGCACAATTGCAGTGCCTCCCCTTCTTTTACACAGTATTGTGAACTCAGTCTTGATAGCTCACCAAACATATAAGTCCATGGTAGGCCTCAGTCTGGCCTACCACAATGCATGTCTGGTCCTCTTCTTGGCAGGAACACCGCTGACTGCAGGTGTGTCAGTCCGATGCTCCGGTCCTCCTGCGAGCAGAAGCATAACCCATGGCAGAGTCTGGAGGAGGCTGCAGTAGTGCAGTTGTCTTTGGTGGGCAGACTTCTTCCAGGCTTTTGTAGAACCATCTTTTTTGGCTTTTAAACATTTGTACAACTAGCCAACAGATCAACACTCTCGCGTAGGTACAGACTTAAAAAATAGGGCTTCACTGAGGAAGTTACATGGATTTGTAATCTTAAGGGAGATTCTTTCCTGAATGTCGGCTCATATTGGTACACACTCTGCCCTGTGAAGAGTATTATGAAATCTGATAGGGTTGCGTTAGAATGTTCTTGTTCAGGAAACCAACCTGTGAAAAAGAAGAGAGATTTGGTCGGGGGGAGGGGTGCAAGTTCAATGTAATGCATAAATAAGAGTGAGTAATACTGACAGTAATCTAGGATTGAATCAGAAGGAGTCAGCTGACCCTGGAGGTTCATGCCGGTAGCGTGTCAGCTTTTGGGGGAACCTTTGAGGGCTAGTACTTGGTCGTCTCAATCACTTGCAATTGGACGCTTCTGAAGGCCTCTGGCCTCTTCTTTATGGAAGGCCCTGCTTTCGGACTCAGCCCGTTTGGGGCCAGCTCTGAACCTTCCATTGCATCTCAATTGCCCTTTTAGCTGCCAATAATGCAAGTCTAGGAAGCAGGCTGCAACTTTGCTTTTATGGGTCTCATGCTTAAATCCAGGGCTCATTTTCCCAGGACGCCATGTTGACCAACCTGGAAGTGCTCGTCAGTCTGCAGAGGACGTCTGACCGAAAGGGCATTACTGATGGGGAGGTCCAGATCATGTGGTGAAAGTCTGCAGAGACTGTAGGTTAGCATCGGGGTAGATTTTGTTAATTCTGAGGGGGATAGGTATGCCATATGTAAGATAGAAATTAGATCAGCTTAAATGTAGCATTACGCGAGACAGCATGTGGGCATGCCACTATAATGTCACATTCCTTATCATGGACCAACTGTCCTATTTCAGATTCCCAAGGCTGCAAGGAGAGAGTTATTCAGCTATCTGATGCATTTGCTACCATCCCCCATTCCGAAAAGAGTTTAATGAGGGAGTGCATGTTGGATTCTACGTCAGTAATAGACCAAGGGCTCCATATATTATGAACTGTCCTCTATGAAAGTCGAATTGGTCTACAAGGGAAGCGAAGAAAAATATGTGGATGCTGTGGAATGGGTCCCCTAGTTTCGTGATGTCTGCAACTTCCCAGAGATGGAGGTCTCCTTCTGAATATCGCCCGCCATATCTAAGAAGGCTGAATAGTGGGAAAACTGGGCCTGCAGGATGATGTGTTTGTTGACAGATAGGCTTCAAGCATAGTATCAGTACGCAGCAGATACTTAACGTGGGCTACCTCTTCCCAATTTAGCACCTAGTAGCATGAGACCGTGTAGTTCTTCCGGGGTAACTGGTTGCCATTGGTACATGTATCCTCAAGCGAGAAGCGTTCTAGAAAACCTTCTAGCCACTGAAGCTGTGAGCTAAACACTAATACTCATAGCCCAAAGTCCACGTCGCTTTGTTGAGAGCTGCAGTTTGACCATCGCCTTTCTGTGTTGTCCATTACACCTAATGAGTTGCCAAAGTAGTGTGTCTATATTTCAAAATAATTCTTGGGAAAGCATAATTGTGTTGGTGAAATAGGAAAGGAGTCTAAGTAGCATTACCATTTTAGATAGAGCGATACGTCTCATAACTGAGAGCTGAAGTATTTTCCTAAAGGTCACCTATGCCCTGAGGGAAGTCGTTGTCTTCGTGAGGTTCCCATGTAGCAGGTCCCTTGCTGAGGGATGTACTTGAATACATAAGAAGCGAATGGAGAGCTTCTCTCATTCAACCCAAAACGAGGTGTATTGGGGCACAGTGAGAGTATAAACGTTTGTTACAAGTTTACTTGCAGCCTGACAACAAGGCCAAACTTTCTGAATGTGTGGGCAATACTTGACAGATCCCCATCAATATCCGTGACATTTAATGAGATATCGTAAGCATACAGGGACACGGATTGCGTTCAGTCGGAGAGGGGGATGCACCACACATGTTCTACTCGCCTGAGCCGTGCCACAAGGGGTTCCATGGCAAGAGCAAAGAGTAGAGGGGGCATCCTTGACAGGTTTCCCTTCTAATATTAATGGGGATGATATCAGTCTACCTATACAAAATATGTGTAAAGCAAGCTGTTCATGGTTTCTGAAGGCTGGGCCCCATGGGTCTTGGCAGGGCCTACTCCATGTGGACAACTACGTGAGTCATCAGTTCAGCTTATCAGGCCTCCTGGTGTCAAGGCAGCAATGTAGCCTGCTATAGGTATCACATCCTGATGGCGATAGTTAAACCACTTATAGGTGCTTCAGAGTTCAGTGCAGCAGAGTAGTCTGATTGGGCAAACTTCTGGTCAGTGCTTTAGTCAGTCACACAATCACTCAGGCACACAGTGGTCTGGTGCCTCTAAGCAGCAGCTTTATTTACAGCAGCATAGTCTGCCTGGGCATACGTTGGGCATCTGTAGTGTGGCTAGTCCCTACAGAGTTGATTGGGGCACAAACAGGTTGTTTCATGGGCTTGGCATTAATTTCTTGTTCAGCGGCACAGACTGCTCAGGCACACTTGGGGCAAGTGCCATGGACAGCAGCGGCAGAGTTCATTCGGGCACACATGGGCAAGTGCCAAGAGGACAGTGACAGCTGGTCTCAACAAGTTGATCTGTGGGGTCAACAGCACCCATTCTACAGGTACAATAGACAGGGTATGTGAATTACTGGTTTGGAGCGGGCCCGCTTTTATGTGCCCTCAGACTGTCTTCCAGACTCAGCCTTTGTCTACAGTGGTGCTCCTCACAGTAGGATTGTCTCCAGGTTGGAGCAGCCACAACAGAGGCACAAAGAGTTGCAAGCAGTTTAGACATGGCTATCAACAGCCACTTCTGACAGTAATCAGGAAGAGAGATAAAAAGCTAACCTCTTTTAAAGGACCCTTCACACTCTGAACAACTGGTGCCGCAATCCCTCCCTTCACCACCACCATCTCACTGACCCCACCTGAATCCACCCTGTGACGAGATTAAGAGGGTGAGGTGAGAGGCTCATTAATGCGAATACCTGAGCAGTATAGGACTGAAACCTAAAGGGCCCAGGGCTACCTTTATCAGTTGCAATTTCTCATATGTAGGGGGACAACCTCATGGTGTGATTTGTGGATGTCGGACCTTGTCTCTATCTCAAAACGAGATCACCTATTTTCAGAGGTGGAGAGGGTTAATAGTTTGCACCGAAGCACAGAACATTTTAAAGCATGGAGAAAGTGAACAACTGTCCAAGGCTATCACCTTCCAAGGCGCCTGGGGAATAAGTAATTGGGACAGTTAAAGGTCCACCATAACAGCGTGCATAAAACCAAATTATCTTTTTTTAAGTGACAGCTGGATATTCAGACCTTCCAAACCTTAACCATAACACTCTCAGGCAGGTATATTAAAAAAGAATCTTTCTGTGCCATGTCTCTATCATTACTTCACATTTCCTCTTCTGCCTCACCCCATGTTCATTAGCTCGCTCACTCTATCTTTACATTTGATGAACCTAGACCCATTCTTTCTAGCTCAATTCTCTACCTCACCTACGCCTACCTCTGGTCTCAATATGTAGCTCGACTGCACCTCTCGCTACCTCTCTCTCTTGACCTTGCCTCTCTGTCACACACTGTAGCTACTGCTATATCTCTCTCTGTACCCAGTCTCTTAACATTCTCTCTCTACATCACTTTTGGTAAGGAAAAGTCCTTTGCATGGCAATGGATGTGTAACCCTGCACTGAGTGCCCAACTGTACTGAAGTCTGAATCCCTAATGTGGATTTTGTTGTCATGGGTGAATATGGATCATGCATGTGCACCATGACATAGGTATGTCTCTGGATTTGTGTCTTGTTGGACCAGGAGGTGCACCCAAAGCTCTACACTCATAGTGGTGGAATACTATTGCCTACACCCACCAGGAGTTAAACACCACGAGTGCAGTGGTTTGCAGCATATTGTGTAATGGTGAGTTGTACAAAACATGAAGAGTGCAGGACATGCAGGATATGTGCAGGATAAGTGCATGTGCTGGATGTATGTATACCTGTGAGTGGTAGAGTACATATAGGATTCAGTGAATGGCAGTACACACATGTTGAATGGAATTGCTGGATATATGTGTGCCTCTAAATGGTACAGTACATGGAGGATACAGTACTGTGCAATGCATGTATGTTATGCACATGTGCTGATTGTGTGCCTGTGGATGGTACAATAAATAGAGGGCCCTGGGTTCCATTTTGGGAGGCCCAGCCCTGCATGGTGAAACCTGGAATAGAGGTAGAGAGATCCCCCTAGACAGATTTGTGGATTGCTCCATTCCTGTTAGCTGGGTGGGACACAAACCAGGGAGGGGAGGACCAGGCCTTCCCTGTTCACTTCAAAGGGTGCTCTTAGATTCAGTGAGAGGTCACAAGGAATGGGTCTGGGCACATCCCAGGAAAGATATGGGACTGATAAGAGAATCAGAAAGAGTAGGGTTGGGAGCCCTGGGCTAACATTTGGATGCACATATCAATGTGGCTGACAGCCAGGTGTGAATTCTAGTCATTCCCATGGCCTGTTTTGTGGGATGATCTGCTTCGGAGACATCCCTGCCATGGCAGACTTGTTTTCAAGAGGAAGAGGGAGCAGACTCAGACCCTAAATCACATTTGGTAGGTGCAAATGGACTACGAGAAGACTCAAAAAATTGTCATCTGCCAACCAGCCAGGTGGGCTGTGTGAGGAAGGAAAGCCCTGCATGACTTCTGCCTTTGACAAGGACTGGGGGCCATGGACTGCTAGTCTTCCTGCTCTCTTTCATTACCAGGGAGTTCAAGATCACCTGCCCTGGAGCCTGGAGCACCAGTGCCTGCCTGCTTGACAAGACTAGCGTGCCCTCTGAGGAAGAGGAGAGTGTTTGGAGGGAGCAAGTTCTATTTGGGAGCCTTGTTGAGCAAGCTCCCTGTGCGAGGTATGAGTAACACAGCTGATGCACCGATCAGATTGTTGCCTACGTGCAGGACTAAGTCAGTGACCCCTGTGTACAAGGAGTGGGCTACTGTGAAGATAGCCATGTGAAACACTACCGCGCGGTAAGGTCCAAAGCCTTGTGCAGGAACAGTACAGCGGCCTCTGAAAGGGATTCTGACACTCACCACAAGCTGCTGCTTGCTACTGTTTCCATTTCACCTCCCTGTATCTCTCTTTCATCTGCTTAAACTCTCTCTCAACCTCATTTCTCTTTTTTTCTCAACTCGATTTCTCTTCATGCCTCTGTGCCATGCCAATCTTACCTCTCTCTCAGCCTTCTCTCTATGTCACTACTTTCTACTTCACCTCTCTAATTTATTCTCTCTACCTGACATCTTTCTCACTATGTCATCTGTCTTACTGTGTAACATGTCACTTTACCCCAGTAATCCTTTGCTTCCTCTGCATCTCTCAGCTCTCTATGTCCATTCAATCTGACTCACCGCTTTCACTACATTACTCTTTACTAACTACCTATTTTCCACTACATCTTTTTCTTTGTCATTACCTACTCTATTTCACTGTTTCTCTCTCCCTTTCTCTATCACACATCTCTCTGCACCTCACAGCTTAGCCACCCTGCCTCACCTATTTCTCTATCACTCTTTATACATCTCTTTGCTTTCACTTCTCTGTCTCAACCTAACTATTCACTACTCTCGATTTCACTCTCTCTGCCTCTGTACCTCAATACTTTCTCTACCTTAGCCATTTCTCTCCACTTACTCTTAACTCTACACCTCATCACCCTTTCTCTACTTATCTCTTTGCCTAACTATTCTCTTTTCCTCATCCATCTTTCTATACCTCTTTTCATTTTGCTTCCCTCTGCCTCACAGTTCCCTCACTACCTTATGTATCTCTGTTTCTTTCACTCACCTCAAGCCTCTCTACCTGACAGCCTCTACCTCTACTTTTACCTCTCTTACTCACCATTCTACTGTATCTTTTTCTCTACCTCGCCTTTCAAGGTATCCGAGACCTCTTCCTCACTCTACACTTAATTCTCCCTATCTCTACCTCTCTCTACCTTGCTCTGAAACCTTATCTACTTCTTTACCTGTATCCTCAATCTATCTGTATCTTTCTTTCTTGCTACCTCACATTTCTCTTGTTACCTTATGTCTGCCCTACCTCACCTATCTTTCTACCCCGCCTCTATTTCTATCTCCCTCCTCCTTCTACTTCACCTCTCTTGCTATACTTTTCTTTTTATTTCTTTGTCCTCCTATCCCCACCTCTTTCTCAGCAAAATCAGACAGAAGTGCACACATAGAAAGAGGAGAGGATGGACAGAGCAGGGAAAGGAGAACTAAGGAGAAACGTATCAGATTTCTCCCACTAGAACAGTGATAATCCTCAGAGCATTACTGCTGCAGCTGAAATGCCAGTAGTGAGAGATTTATTTGCAATTACAAATGCCAGGTAATGAACTTATCAACACATATTCAGGCTTTCATTTGATGCTATATGGCTGGCACACACCGGGCAGTATGAGCTTTTTGTTGTTTTTTGTGTGCCCCTGCTTATGAAAGTTTGAAATATAATGAATTGCTGTTTGGTATCACGAGGGCTTGAGTTACCTTGAAAGCAGAGCACAGCTATTGTATCTTTTGATATCTGTATTATCTTTTTTGAATTTAGAAATCTGAGAAGTTAACATTTCATAGTAATTTATTGTGTGGCCATAATTTGATTTGTTTATACTCCTTTTTTTTTTTTAAATGTATTGTTTATAAACTGACATGTACTTCTCAATAAAAAATATACAACAAAAAAAGAAAGCAGAGCACAGGTGACCATTCTATACATAGATACATGCAGGCAATGCGCATCATCACCCAGCTCCACAAATGAGATGAGGACGTATTATTGCATAAGTAGCAAAATAGTTTTATTAATGGCGCATTTTCAGAAAGTGCAGGTGCTTAAAGTGCAATAGTGGGTAGGGAACCAATCACTCACCCGCCAACGTTTCCCCTTAGACCTTCATGGGCTTTTGTCAAGTTCAAAATTGGTTCTGGGCCCAAATATGCCTTGGTGGGGCCCCAAAAACCCTTAAAATGTCACTGCTGCGGCATACGAGTCAAAAACACAGGGCTATATGCAAATCATCGCAAAACGTTTAATTACTAGTACCTTTGGAAAACATGAATCAGAATCTCCACCCCTAAATACAGCTCATCCCAGCTCTAAAACTGTTTGCCTTTATCTTAAATATTTTTCTGAGGACTTTATAAGATGTAAATAGTTCCCTTTTTCTTCCCAAAAACGGAAATTCACCACTTGGTGATTTGTCTACATGAGGATGTTTAGCATCTTCAAAAGCCGTGCTCAGACCGAAACATATATTGCCAAAAATATACATATTCTATATTTTTAAGTGCTGTTTTTTGTGTTATTATTATATACAAAAGAGCAATAAAGTACATGAAGAATGTCAACCTAGTATGCGATTTTTCAGGAACGTTATTGTCTTTTTAATCATAACACTAAGCATTTGGAAATACATTCTCACTCCAGCAACACCCTTCGTTTAGTACTAAGGTTGTTTGGAGCTGAGCATGCTCGTGCTAGGTGTGCGTTGCTCATCTCACGGAAGTCAAATGTGCCTTTTTGTTCCTGAATAGGACTCGTTGACTTGTAGTACCACTTGTGTGCAAAAGATGGCGTCAAAACGCTACATTCCCCTTGTCGAATTGGAAATTTTCATTAAAAGCATCAAGCAGCGAATTTGCGTTGTCCTGTCAAGGGTAGTTTATTACAGTCAACCCCACGTTTTTCAATAATCACAGCAACGAAACGGGAGAGGCTCATTGATGTGGCGTAACGGCCAGAGCTGCCGGCTTTGTAATTAGGGAAGCAGGTTTGAGTCTCGGCGTCGGCTCAACATCCTGTCAGGCATAGCTGGCAAGGTTGCTATGTGTGACATTTTCATAATTTTAGTGTAATTATGAGTGACATTTCAACGACTATGAGTGACACTTTCTAGTTAGCAAAAGTAAGCAATGAAGACAAGGGAAACATATAAATATCAAAAATTACACCCATTTGAGCAACAAGAAACTCTACGAAGGTTTTAAAACTGCTGCAAAGCACCAGAAATTGGAGAGCACTTGTGCCCTTGTAAGTTGTAACATCATCATACTGTTAAACGAACAGGGGCGGTTCCTCTGTTATGGCGGAGGAGCGTCGCCATCCAATACCTCCCATCTCCCCCCTGCTGAAAGCCAGCAGAGGCAAAGGACAAAAATAAAATGATAATAAAACATTTTAATTATTTTATTTTTAGCCCTGCAGGCTGTGAGCCGAGGGAGGGGCGTGGTCTCCCATCCTGATGCTGAAACTGCAGCACCAGGAAGGAGGTGGAGTGGTGGGCACTGCCAAGTGCTCATGACGGTTTGGCCAGCCCTCTGGTGCCAGCCAAACTGTCATGCTCACTTAGGCTTTCTCCACCTAGCTGCATTGTACATCTGGGTGGGGAAACCAACACAGGCTCCCTGAGTCTATGTCTGAGCGCTAAACTGAGGACTAACATTCCCAGCATGTGAGCAGCGCTGGGATTGGGAGCTGGGAGCCTGCGCAGTGTGCAGCAGGCTCCTGGCTCCTGACAAAGACGCCAGGATAGGGAGCAAGGCGGCGGCCATCAGAGCAGGTAAGTTTTATTTTTTTTATTTCTACTTGTTTTTTTTTTTTTGTGTTCCCTCCTCCCCCCGCCACACCACTTCATAGTACGAGTGACCACTACTGTAAACGAATGTGTAACCATGATATTAACCAAGTCTTTTAGAGGCAGTGCTTTATTAAAGTTCTGTGCACATATGGTAGACACACACCTGAGTCGGACAGGGGCAGAGGCTGAGGTAGGAAAACATCGGAGCTGTGCTGCCAGAGCTTGGTTGGACGCACTGATGTGTTGCTGGCTGATCGGCAGAAAAGCCAATTAACAACAGATTGCCATAGCCAGGCTTTGCGGACTGGGCTTCCTGACTCCTCCCTGGCAATTAATGATGCGCATCTGCAGAGCATCACAGTGTGGACTCCAGGACCTGTCTGTCTCACGTGGGGCCCGGCCCAAACAGGATGCAATGCCCCAACAACATTCTCATGTCAGCCTTCAGTAGTGTTACCAGGCGGGCTGGCAGAAAAACACATTGATTCCTACCTTAGACAGCCCCTGGATCTCTCCTGGCAATATCAACAAATTGATGCAGAGCATCAGTGAACTCCAGGCTGCTCTCTCTTCCCACCTGGGACACAGCCCAGGATGTGAGGCCCCAACAACAAGGATCTCTCTGTCTTCTCAGCAGCAGTGCTTAATTAAAATTGCGAATCAACACAGTCAGCTGACTCGACGCACATAGGCAGTCAGGCATTGGGCAAGGCTGAGGCACACAGTGACATAGGTGGGTCACAGCTGAGCCGGTTGCCAGGGCCGGGCGCTGTAGTGTTATTTTTCAAAAACTATAACTACTCTCAGGCCAAATGAAATCATTACCCCGAAGCGGTCCCAGTTGGCGCGCTGCTATCTGCCCAGCTCCGCAGGCACTGCAGCCAGCGGCACAGATGAACTTAGCTCTTAGCAGCCTAAGTTATAGTATGGAGTCAACACACAACAATCAGTACTTAGGGGCATATTAGCAAGGGCACTATCGCCGCTTTAGCGGCACTTTTTGCCGCTAAAGCGGCGATATTTATATCGCCCTATCAGCAAACTGTCTCTAACAGCAGTTAGCGACAGTTTGCGGGCATTAGCGCCCGTTTTTACCGCTTTGCATGTCAGCGATATTTATCGCTAATGACATGCAAAGTGGGCGTTCCCGACGAACAAACCTGGGAAACACTCGCTAACAGGCCTATCGCCTATTAGCAAGGTGGCCATGGCCCCAGTTAACGACGTGAAAAGTCGCGCTAACCGGGGTCATCGCCATTTATTTAACACCTGCAATTAGCAGGTGTTAGCCATACCTAACACGGGGGGGTGGATTATGCTGATACGACCACAGGGTCGTATCAGCAAGGTGTTCTCCCTTCTCCATGCAACATCGCTGGTTTTTCAGCGATGTTGGCCCATTTCCCCCGCTATCGCTGGAATATTCATCGCCATAGCGCTAATCGTTGCTAATACAGCGTTAGCGTGGCGATATATTCCAGCGATAGCCGGCGATAAAAAAAATCACGCTAAGCAGGGTTAGCGATGATTATCGCCTCTTCTTGCTAATATGCCCCTAAATTCGCTGAACCGACAGCAGCACCTCCGGGCATTGATTAAGCAATCCTCAGGCTGAGGCACTTCAGCAGGCAGCAGCAGGCGCTGTAATTGTTATTTCAAAAAGCGTTGGGTGGCTCGTCGCTGAACTACACAGCCGAGTCCTGTCCAGACTCTCACTGTGTGTGACTGACTTCAGAACTTTACTTCCTCTGTGTAACACAGCATGGCAGGCTGAGTGAGGCAGCTGATGTGACAGCGTGCTAATATAAACCAAATTAATTTTATCAGAGAGTTAATGAGAATGATTAGACTGCCTCGTCGGACACTCGCACACAGTCACTCACTTACATTTGCGGACCGCCTCCAGTCCTAGCCGCAACAACTCATCCCGCGGCAGCAAACCGCACCGCCCGGGCATGATTCTTCAGGCTCTCAGCAACAGCATCTGCACAGACAGTCAGTGAGTGGTGTGCTGGCCTGCTCTGGGCTCCAGGGCGGCCGCCGTGGTCCCATTGGTTCAGGGTCCAGTCGTCACAATGTTGATTTATTTTGAATTTGACTGCGGCGGTGCGAGCTGTACTGCCATTTGCCGCAGTAACTCATCTGCCTGTGCAGCCTGACCTCCGCTCATGACACAGGTAGCATCAGGACGTGACATACTCCACTCGGCATTACTTCTCTTGACATCATCAGAATCAAGTAATCTGCTGCGCTGCAAATTGTTACATTGTAGCACTAGCAGGGCTTAGACAGCCAGCCCTAGCCTGCCAGGAGCAGCGCGTACACCATGGTGTGCTGCCACTCTAGCTTTAAGTTTCAGCCAGCAATGAGCATTGGAATTAGCAGCGCTATGGCTTGACAGCCCGGGGGCAGGCAGGCACTAATGCCTACAATGTGTGATTTTGCATTTCAGTGTGGTGGTCTGCATCTCAGTCTAATGCCTGATGCGTGGTACTTGGCAGGGCTGCCTGTGTTTCTGAGCAAATCACTTAGGGCCACATGTACAACTGTTTTTAGCGGTCACAAACTGAGATTTGGGCCGTTTGCGACTGCTAAAAAGCGTTGTAGCATATATCAACCCTATTTTGCGAGTCGGTAAACTTTTACCGACTCGCAAAATCGGGTTTGCAAGTCGCTATTAGGAAGGGGTGTGCCAAGGGTGTCCCTTCCTTATAGCGAGTCGCAAGGCAATGTACAATTGTTTTGAGACTGGAATGTGGGCACAAAACAATCGCAGTTTACCACCTACTTCAAGTAGGTGGGAAGCCAGTTGCAAACAGGAAGAGGTCCCTAGGGGACCCCTTCTCCTTTTTGACTGGCAGCGGACACATTTTTTAAGAGGAGGCAGAGGTCCCAGGGACCACTGCCGCCTCTTAAAAAATGAAACAGAAACATTTCATTTTTCTTTTTTAAATGCATCCCATTTTCCTTTAAGGAAAACGGGATGCATTAAAAAAACTGCTTTATTTAAAAAGCATTATACATAAAAGGGTAGACCCAATGGTACTGGGACCTGGGTAGTTAGCAGTACAATATAGAATGATCCCAGTAAACTAGAACTAACCGGACATAATATAAAGCATTATAATCGCATCAAATTAACAACACTACAAAACGAAAATACGTAGCAAGTGTTATTTAATCACACTGCTGCATAGAAAAAATGCATTGTACATATATCAAAATTCAAGTCAATACACAGATAGGTGCCCAAAAGGACAGAGAAAAAGGGGGTGGAGGGGTAAGTGATTCTCGTGAGGGTAAGAGATTGTGAAGGAAGTATAGAAATCGTGAATGCATAAAATGCCCTATTCAAATAAATTCTGGCCTAAATATTTTTGCCAGTGGTACATGAATTATTCATTGATTCAAATAGCTAGACCACATTTGTGAAACACAATTGAGTATTCTCTGTTGTTTCTGGGGGCTGGCACAAAGGAAAGAGTGTCGACGTTTCGACCCCAAGGTATATCGTAGGCCAATTAACACCTTACACGGGGGTCTTCCTCAGGACTGTGATGAAGGGAGGGCACCTAAAATCAAGGTAAAACACCATTGGTACTAAAAAACGAGAGACAAATAAGATAACCACTAACAAGGCCAATACGGTCCTTAAGTTTACCATAATGAGTCTGTTAGAAATGGGATCTCTGGTTGGCTAAGGCTTGCGCCAAAGCCAGGCAGAGACCACCACTCTAGTCAGGGCGAGGGAGTTATACGCCGACGATAACCCCTGCTCACCCCCTTGGTAGCTTGGCACGAGCAATCAGGCTTATCCCGGAGGCAATGTGTAAAGCATTTGCGCAGCACACCCACACAGCAGCACCACACTAGGCACACCACAAAAGGAACTCCACACAAGGTTATATAAAAAATAGCCTTTGTATTGTCATAAATACATTAGAAACATAACCACATAATATACAGTGTGCCAACTGGCACTAGGCAATATTCACAGGGGACTATTTACACACGACAGGGCCAATGGGGCCACTGTCATAACCATCACAAATCACCAATTGTAAATGTAGCACAAACAATAAATGTAGCGCACAACCAGTAATTACTGGTACAGTTAGGAACTAAGCCTGGGAACCTGCAATGTAAAACAGAGGATGCATAAATCACCTTAGGCATAAAATGACATTAGGCCCAAACCTCCTTAGCATAAACACATTACGCAGTACAACCTCATAATCATACAAGTACATTAGAGGCATAAACACAGGGTGCGTAAATCAAAGTAAATGCAAATCACATTAGGGCCTGGCGCCCTATTAAACTCACAGCCCCCCCTGGTCAACTGGCCATCTCAAAAAGGGCTCAAATGCCCTATGTCCCCAGAGTCAGGGCGCTGCCTAGGCAGCAGGAGTCAAGGGTGCGCAATTGCGCAAGCCTAAACGTGGCAGCTGCCCACTACTTGCTGGGCAGCTGTAAACATGAGCCAGGGCACTCAATGGGCCCTCTGGAGTCCCCCTCCGGGACTTCTACAATAATGCCCCCAAAGCGCTGCCGCTGCCCACTGTCAAGCGGGGCAGCGGGAAAGAAACTGAGCACGGCACCTGCAGCGCCCGAGGCTTGGTTACGGGGGCGGGCACCGAAAATGTGCCCCGACGCACCAACAATACCCTTACTGAGCCCCACTCACCGGGGACTCCTCTCGCGGCTTCTCCTCACACGGGGGGGCCGTCTTGTAGACCCCTCAGGACTCTGCAGCATGCGGGGCTCTCTTCCACGCCGGGGAGCTCTGCTGACGACTGCAGACCTTCTCCGCTTCCCCTCCGCACACGTGGGACTTCCCTCTGGGCAGCGGTCGGGGCTCTCTCAGCTCACGAGAGCCCCGTGCAGACTTGCCCGCTTCTTCGTTCGGCCCGGGACGCCCTGGGAGGCGGGGTAGGCTCCCGTCCTCCCTCCTGGCCGCAGCTTCCGCCCAGGGCGCGTGGCTCCACCCCGAACCAGGCAGCTCGTGCCTGGCTTCCGGGTCGCGTTTCACCGCGGCCCGGCGATTTCTCTCGGGGGCTTCCCTCTTCACTCGGGTGCAAGGCGGGGTGGGCTCCCGCTGTAGGCAAAGCACTGGCGGGGTAGGCACCCGCTCGAGAGCACAAATACGCGGGGTGGGCTCCCGCTCGAGTGCACGCAAATGCGGGGGAATCCCTACGTCGGGATTCCCTCAAAATCAATCGCAGCTCAGCGCTGCAGGGAAAACAGGCTCCTCTCAGCAACAAAGAGCAACGCGCTCTTCAATAATAAAAGCAAAGCGCTCACAAGGCGCTAGAAGCAGCACAAGCTCCAGCAGTGGCCCCAAAAAGGTCAGAAGAAAGAGTCCTTGGTACTGGGGGGACCACAGCACAGCGCAGCCAGGCAGGCCAGCACGCAGGGACCCCCAGGAAACAGCAGCTGGGTCCCGCGGCGGTTCCTCCTGGCAGAGTGTTCCCTGCAAGTCAGCACAACAGAACAGACCCCTTCATGGGGTCACAGCCCCCTCTTTTATACACCCTTTTCCTTTGTCACATAGCACAGGGCTGGGGAAAAACCAGGTGCAACTGGTTTTGGGGGAGCTTTGGAGCACTTTGTTTTGCTCAGCTCCTCTCTCCTTTCACAGGACAGGCTAGGGACATCAGACGCACCACAGGGGGTGGAGCCAGCATTGTGGAGGGAAGGCACAGCCCTATTCAGGTCCCAGGTGCAACTCCTCCCTCCCATCTAGATGCAGATCTCCCTATTCAGCCCTGCGCTGACTCACCCTGCCCCTCCTGGAGCCACACACACCTCCCAGCCCCTGTCACTCACAAAGCCAGACATGCAATTCACATCAGGCAGGCAGACACAGAGCACACATAAATGCCAACTTCTAAAAGTGGCACTTCTCCACTAGTCACAATAAATCTGCGCACACCACTGCGCAGCATTTATTCTCACGAGTTCGCACATACTAAACTCGCCCCTGCCCTACTCTCACACCAGGAATTACCATGGACACACATATCCCCCATGCATTCCTATGGGAGGGCAGGCCAATCTCACCACACGCACTCAGAGTGCGCACGCACTTTACACTGGGACACAGGGCTAAAGTGCGCAGAGGCCTAAAACCACCAACACTACACAGGGAAAAGGCTAGGAGACGAGCAAAAAGTTGAGGGTGAACCTGCCAAAAGGGCCAAGTCCAACACAACCCCCTTCCAGCCAAAACGCAGGGCAGACCAATCACCACCGTGATGGGCTTCCCTGCTTGGGGCGATAGAACACGGACGCGGGCCCGCAACTGCAGGGACACCCTCCTGTTCTACGCCACGGTGAACCCATGTGGTTCCTTCTAAAAAAGCTGTCCGGAGCAACTGGGCTACCCCACTGGTACTCCCTAGCTGTCCGCGGCCAGGACCAGGCCCTAGGCCATCCAGATGCCACTGGTCCTTGCCCATTCACAGAGTGGGGGTAGTAACCCCTGGCACATAGTAGCCATTCTCCACTCTTCCCCTCATCAGGGCAGGTCTAGACTGCCACTGATCCTCCAACCTAGGGTCTGCACCCTCAGGCGGACCAGAAGTCACGGGTGAGGCTCTCCTCCCCCTACCTCTTCTTCTAGGGCTCCGCACTCTCCTCCTTGGAGAGGCACCCTCAGAACACAACTCTCCCACCAGTTCAGGACCTCTCTCCAAAAACTGGTCTCCCAACCTAGGGTCTAAACCCTCAGGTTGCACCGGGGTCAGAGGCGAGGACTCCTCCCTCTGCACCCCCTTCCAGAGTTCTGCACCCTCCCAACTGGAGCGGTACCCCTGGAAGATGAACCGGTCAGGACACTGATTACAGATGTCCCTTCCTCCAGATCAGGCGGATCCTGAACCTGGCCTCCCAACCTTGGGGCTGAACCCCACGGCTGAGCATTTGCCTGGCACACCAGGACTTCCGGGGCGCACTCAGCAGCCCCCCGAGGGTAACACATGACTCATGTGTTGCGTGACAGTCTGCGTGGCGCAGACCTCCCGACCCCTGTCCATCTGACAGTGCGCAGAGATCCCCCACGACAGAAGTGGTGTCACCATGGTCACTTCTAGGAGACTCAGCCCTTCTGGCTGGCCCCTGACCCACTGGTTCTTCCACTGGGGAACACATCCCCCTCTCACCCCTCAATCCGGACTTCTGTACCCTCCCAACTGGAGCGGCACTGCCAGACACCAGAACCACTGGAGCTCTACTTACAGACGCTCCAGGTTCTCCAGACACTAGGAGATCCTCCTCAAATGGACTAACAGGACAGCCTAGGCTCCCAACCTGGTGTTCCCTGAAGAAACCATCCAGGTTCTGAGACTGGGTTTCGGGCACCTGGGGACACTCAGTCCCACACTCACTCCTACTCCACTGAGACAGGACGTGAGCCCCTACACCCCTCCCACTACACTGGGACCTAGCTGGGCTACACTGAACCTCTTCCCCCATACAGGACGGGAAGATACCTGAGCCACTACTTTTGGGATCACTCCCCAATGCCTCTTCAGAACCTTGGGCCTCCACCCAGAGGTCTGCCTCACATGCAAACTCCCATAGATCAGAAAACCCACCCTCCAACAGGTGTTGGCGCAACCCCGGCAAACAACAACTGAGCAGGTGCTCTCTGATAACCAGATCGAACAGTCCTTCAAAATCCTGTTCCGTGTTAACCGTTACCCAATCAGCCAGTGCATCATTACATTCATCCGAAAAATCCACCCAAGACTGGTGAGACAGTTTCCTACTGCCCCTGAACTTCAACCTGTACTCCTCTTCTCTGGAACAAGGTACCATATTTTGGGAACTGGGACTTCCTGCACTGGACTGTATATTGCTGCCACCACTGGACTCCACCCTCACTGGGGAATCCAGAAAACTACAACTGCACTCAGGGGATAATCTACCCTCCCGAGCTAATTTCTCCCTGGCGAAGGCCCTCTCAGCCTCCGCCATCCTCTCCTGCGCTAAGACCCTCTCGGTCTCTAGCTTTTTCTCCTCCATACTCAGCTGCGCTATCTCCCTGGTATGCTCTAACCTGAGCTTCTCCAAAGCCAGCTGATTCTCCCTTTCTTCCCTCCTATCCACCCACTCCTCTGGGGACAGGAAAAGGGATGGGGCACTGCCCCCGACACTGGACCCAGCAAGGGACTCCCTATCTATGGGGTCCTCACTATCTACTGGCGTCCCTGTCCTGTCACTTTCTTCCTCCTCTTCAGACTCCTCAGGGCCCCCCTCAGACCCACCACCCTCTTGGCGTGCGGCCAGGGCCCTCTTCTCCTCATTGCGCTCACAGTCCCATTCGTCCTTTTGCCATTGGATCAGGTTGTCCCTCAGTTTTGACTGGGTGTCTGACCCACTCACTGCTATGTCTCTCTCCTCACAGAACTCCACCAACTCCCCCATACTGTATCTAAAGAGACCACAAAAATCAAAAGCAGACTCCATTTTGGCAGGACGCTCAGGGACACGTGCAACACAGGAGACCTAGGTTTCTGAGCTGAAGCAAGAGTATACAATTTACAAATGACACTTTTAGGAGAAGAATTAAAACAAAACTCAGAACAATAATCCCCAAACACGTGATTATCTAAATGCAGAGTTTTGTAGTGCAGCCAGTTGTCGCTGTGGTACTGCGCAAACGCAAGTCCTATCCTCACCGCTGCCAACCAATGTTAGAAATGGGATCTCTGGTTGGCTAAGGCTTGCGCCAAAGCCAGGCAGAGACCACCACTCTAGTCAGGGCGAGGGAGTTATACGCCGACGATAACCCCTGCTCACCCCCTTGGTAGCTTGGCACGAGCAATCAGGCTTATCCCGGAGGCAATGTGTAAAGCATTTGCGCAGCACACCCACACAGCAGCACCACACTAGGCACACCACAAAAGGAACTCCACACAAGGTTATATAAAAAATAGCCTTTGTATTGTCATAAATACATTAGAAACATAACCACATAATATACAGTGTGCCAACTGGCACTAGGCAATATTCACAGGGGACTATTTACACACGACAGGGCCAATGGGGCCACTGTCATAACCATCACAAATCACCAATTGTAAATGTAGCACAAACAATAAATGTAGCGCACAACCAGTAATTACTGGTACAGTTAGGAACTAAGCCTGGGAACCTGCAATGTAAAACAGAGGATGCATAAATCACCTTAGGCATAAAATGACATTAGGCCCAAACCTCCTTAGCATAAACACATTACGCAGTACAACCTCATAATCATACAAGTACATTAGAGGCATAAACACAGGGTGCGTAAATCAAAGTAAATGCAAATCACATTAGGGCCTGGCGCCCTATTAAACTCACAGCCCCCCCTGGTCAACTGGCCATCTCAAAAAGGGCTCAAATGCCCTATGTCCCCAGAGTCAGGGCGCTGCCTAGGCAGCAGGAGTCAAGGGTGCGCAATTGCGCAAGCCTAAACGTGGCAGCTGCCCACTACTTGCTGGGCAGCTGTAAACATGAGCCAGGGCACTCAATGGGCCCTCTGGAGTCCCCCTCCGGGACTTCTACAATAATGCCCCCAAAGCGCTGCCGCTGCCCACTGTCAAGCGGGGCAGCGGGAAAGAAAACTGAGCACGGCACCTGCAGCGCCCGAGGCTTGGTTACGGGGCGGGCACCGAAAATGTGCCCCGACGCACCAACAATACCCTTACTGAGCCCCACTCACCGGGGACTCCTCTCGCGGCTTCTCCTCACACGGGGGGGCCGTCTTGTAGACCCCTCAGGACTCTGCAGCATGCGGGGCTCTCTTCCACGCCGGGGAGCTCTGCTGACGACTGCAGACCTTCTCCGCTTCCCCTCCGCACACGTGGGACTTCCCTCTGGGCAGCGGTCGGGGCTCTCTCAGCTCACGAGAGCCCCGTGCAGACTTGCCCGCTTCTTCGTTCGGCCCGGGACGCCCTGGGAGGCGGGGTAGGCTCCCGTCCTCCCTCCTGGCCGCAGCTTCCGCCCAGGGCGCGTGGCTCCACCCCGAACCAGGCAGCTCGTGCCTGGCTTCCGGGTCGCGTTTCACCGCGGCCCGGCGATTTCTCTCGGGGGCTTCCCTCTTCACTCGGGTGCAAGGCGGGGTGGGCTCCCGCTGTAGGCAAAGCACTGGCGGGGTAGGCACCCGCTCGAGAGCACAAATACGCGGGGTGGGCTCCCGCTCGAGTGCACGCAAATGCGGGGAATCCCTACGTCGGGATTCCCTCAAAATCAATCGCAGCTCAGCGCTGCAGGGAAAACAGGCTCCTCTCAGCAACAAAGAGCAACGCGCTCTTCAATAATAAAAGCAAAGCGCTCACAAGGCGCTAGAAGCAGCACAAGCTCCAGCAGTGGCCCCAAAAAGGTCAGAAGAAAGAGTCCTTGGTACTGGGGGACCACAGCACAGCGCAGCCAGGCAGGCCAGCACGCAGGGACCCCCAGGAAACAGCAGCTGGGTCCCGCGGCGGTTCCTCCTGGCAGAGTGTTCCCTGCAAGTCAGCACAACAGAACAGACCCCCTTCATGGGGTCACAGCCCCCTCTTTTATACACCCTTTTCCTTTGTCACATAGCACAGGGCTGGGGAAAAACCAGGTGCAACTGGTTTTGGGGGAGCTTTGGAGCACTTTGTTTTGCTCAGCTCCTCTCTCCTTTCACAGGACAGGCTAGGGACATCAGACGCACCACAGGGGGTGGAGCCAGCATTGTGGAGGGAAGGCACAGCCCTATTCAGGTCCCAGGTGCAACTCCTCCCTCCCATCTAGATGCAGATCTCCCTATTCAGCCCTGCGCTGACTCACCCTGCCCCTCCTGGAGCCACACACACCTCCCAGCCCCTGTCACTCACAAAGCCAGACATGCAATTCACATCAGGCAGGCAGACACAGAGCACACATAAATGCCAACTTCTAAAAGTGGCACTTCTCCACTAGTCACAATAAATCTGCGCACACCACTGCGCAGCATTTATTCTCACGAGTTCGCACATACTAAACTCGCCCCTGCCCTACTCTCACACCAGGAATTACCATGGACACACATATCCCCCATGCATTCCTATGGGAGGGCAGGCCAATCTCACCACACGCACTCAGAGTGCGCACGCACTTTACACTGGGACACAGGGCTAAAGTGCGCAGAGGCCTAAAACCACCAACACTACACAGGGAAAAGGCTAGGAGACGAGCAAAAAGTTGAGGGGTGAACCTGCCAAAAGGGCCAAGTCCAACAGAGTCCTACAGTGAGGGCTCCGATTTAAGAAAAACGGGCACACTGGCTCCAAAATGTGTAGAGCGACACCAACACCTGAGAAAATAAGGTGTCGTGATCAGAAGCCACAATTATATACTACAGATCAATATGATTTATTTACATAGTTTCTAGAAGGGCGGTAGTGGGAAATTGCAACACTTACACACAACGCGGAAACTTCCAGCGTGTCCCTTCCAAACAGCAAAATTAATGAAGTAAATAAATTCCTGCCCCAAATATAACGGCTAGAAACAATTCAGCAGACGTATCTGAAAACTAAAGTATAGAGGACAGAGTCACCAACCAAGCATCAACTTAAAAAACCGGCGTGAACCAATGGAGTACAACACGCAATGTCATTACCTGCTCTAATATAAATGTTCAAGGCGCACATGGCACCGTATCTGTAAGAAAGAGTAAAAAGTGCAGCGGGGTCACGAGCGAGTAACATGAGGTGGTTTACTCAGAATTATGGAGGCTAGGTCTTAAAACACTCACCGTTCTTCGGTGAAGAACCACCTCAATGGGAGAGCGGTGCTGAATCTAGAACAAAGAATGGACTAGGAATTATGCAGAGTTAAAAATTCAGAAACACTACCCCCGTAATCTTTAAACAAAGAGGGGCCCCGGTGGCTGGTTTATGACGGTAGGGAGAGAGAGCTTACCACTACGCGCTGGCCCCATTTGCAATGTATGAAGGAGGGAACCGAGCTGTCAGCTCATCATCCGTTATATAGACCTAATCGTCATCACTCGTCATGGGATGACGTACCGGTAGCAGACGCTAGATGCTGCCCGCGTGGCGTCACGGCAATATGATAGACAGGGACAATAGACTCGAAAAAAGCAAATACTTGAGAGAAAAAAAAAAAGTATTTGCTTTTTTCGAGTCTATTGTCCCTGTCTATCATATTGCCGTGACGCTACGCGGGCAGCATCTAGCGTCTGCTACCGGTACGTCATCCCATGATGAGTGATGACGATGAGTGTTGCAATTTCCCACTACCGCCCTTCTAGAAACTATGTAAATAAATCATATTGATCTGTAGTATATAATTGTGGCTTCTGATCACGACACCTTATTTTCTCAGGTGTTGGTGTCGCTCTACACATTTTGGAGCCAGTGTGCCCGTTTTTCTTACATCGGAGCCCTCACTGTAGGACTCATTATGGTAAACTTAAGGACCGTATTGGCCTTGTTAGTGGTTATCTTATTTGTCTCTCGTTTTTTAGTACCAATGGTGTTTTACTTTGATTTTAGGTGCCCTCCCTTCATCACAGTCCTGAGGAAGACCCCTGTGTAAGGTGTTAATTGGCCTACGATATACCTTGGGGTCGAAACGTCGACACTCTTTCCTTTGTGCCAGCCCCCAGAAACAACAGAGAATACTCAATTGTGTTTCACAAATGTGGTCTAGCTATTTGAATCAATGAATAATTCATGTACCACAGGCAAAAATATTTAGGCCAGAATTTATTTGAATAGGGCATTTTATGCATTCACGATTTCTATACTTCCTTCACAATCTCTTACCCTCACGAGAATCACTTACCCCTCCACCCCCTTTTTCTCTGTCCTTTTGGGCACCTATCTGTGTATTGACTTGAATTTTGATATATGTACAATGCATGTTTTCTATGCAGCAGTGTGATTAAATAACACTTGCTACGTATTTTCGTTTTGTAGTGTTGTTAATTTGATGCGATTATAATGCTTTATATTATGTCCGGTTAGTTCTAGTTTACTGGGATCATTCTATATTATTTAAAAAGCAGTCACAGAAAAGATGTTCTGCTGACCCCAGCAGGCCACCATCACTGTGAGTGCTGGGCATTCCCAATGGGTCACAAATTGCGACCCATATGAGAATCGCAAACAGTGTTGAGACACTGTTGCACATTTCATTTTGCAAGTCGCTAAACATTGCAATTTGCAAGATACAAAATGAAATGGTCGTACATGAGGCCCATAATCTCCCCGTGTCTACAAAAAGAGCGTGTACTTGTGTAATATAACTGGTGCTCCTGTAAAGTGCTTCAGTACCATCGGTTCAAGTTCGCACTATATAAAACTGAATAAAATACCGAACGGTACGGACTTGCATTGAGGTAGAACAATTTCCACCATGCACGTTATGTGCTCGGATACATAGGGGGCAGAGCAATACAATTATCATATTTTCATATGCAGAGATGAGCGACCATGAAAAATATAATGTAGCAGTAAGGATTGCCACCTTTCCAAGAGAAAAATACTGGCCATTTGCTGTTGTTTTAGGATGTTGGAAAGACATGATACTAAATAGGACTTTAAACAAAATCGAATGCATTCATTTGAAACATGACTTTTCTGTCTTTATTTACTTCAATTATTTCCCAGGGATCGTTAACCCAGCTCTAGAACACATTTAAAAGTGCTTGCTATTTATATTTGCTGTTTGAAATATGTACAGCTAAGGGCTAAAATTAACGGCTTTATGTGATTTTCCTTATTTTTGTACCAGCCGGGATATTAAAATACCAGTGGTGCTGGTAAAAACCCTTCCATGTGGCAACCCTACTAGCAATGGGAATTTATGTTACATGGCCACACCCGTGTTGACCGTCACCCATCACCCATTGCATCCACTCCACCACCTAGTTTCATCAGTCTGAACCAGGGCTTTGTATGTGCGCAGGTCTCCTGTGATCAGTCCCCACTAAGGTGACTAACTTTCCATTGTCACTTTGCAAGATACTTTGCACTATGTAGACATTTTGCACATGTAGAGACACGTAACGCACATGGAGACACTTTGTGCACATGGATGCATCAGAAGATGTTTGCTGGGGAGCCGGGGGAAATTCTGAGTTCCATAATATGATATTGGAGTTTAATTTCTTAACCCCCTCCTCTAAACCAGGCCCTCTAGAAACTCTAGAAAGATACTGAGAGGTTGGATATTGAGTTTATCGGGTCTTATTACTGTGTCATAAAGTATTTGAGTTCCAAACCCTTTACTACCTCCTGAAATAAGCATTGACTGTTTGCTATTGCCACCTTTTTGAGAGACAAGTTTACAAAGCTAATAACACCATGCAATGAAATAGTCTTAAGATCTGAAACACCAGTGGTAAACAACAGTATCCACCACAGATAACTGCAGTAACCACCTACTGCCTCAAGACCTAAAGAAAGGGTTTCACAATCTACTGCCTTTTTCCCATTGTATGAGAATGTTTTGGGGAGAGCATAGAAGTAGACCCAATGCAGGTAGCAACTGAGATAAAAGAAACACCTTGACAAGCCCCCTAACAAGGTGAGCAATTTACTGGGGTGGACAGACACTATCACTAGACTTCATATGTTGTCCTGGCTTTACAACTTGACCTAAAGATGCTGGAATTAACACTGAGTTATAAATCCCAACAGGGTTCAGAAGGCAATGAAATTTCGCTGAGAAGGTATTCCCTTGGCCTTTCCATCAGAATCACTGCCACACCAGTTGAAGTCTAATGGGCTGGATGTAAGCTGTGGAACCAAGAGACCTGGGGGCATATTTGCAAGCCCCTATCGCCACAGGAATGTCATTTTTAAGACTGTTCCTGTGGCGAAAGGGGCTTAGCCTTATTTACAATGCTGCGTTAAGCTACTTAATGTGGCTTAACGTCGCCTTGTAAAAAGGTAGCCTGTCACGCTATACTTAGCTTGAAAGGGGTTGGCAATGGGTGTTCCAGTGGGCTTTCTGCCGCAACACCCATTGATTTTGACACTACCCCCTATTTACAAGGGTGGCTTGAATAGGAGGCAGCTCCAAAATTAAAACCAGGGAAAACTTGGTCTTACCCTGGCGAAATGAGGAGAAATGCTTTATTTCTCCTCGTTTTTGCTGTTTCTATGTGTGCTGGATTGTGCAGCACACATAGAAACAGCAAAACGCCATGAATGATTGTTTATGTGCAGGAAGGTGTCCTTTCCTACACATAAACAGTCATTAAACAAATGATGATTTACAACTTTGCATCACACATAGCAGTTTCAAATCACCATTTTGATTGTTTATGTGCAGGACGGGACATTCAGGGTTTTTTAACTTCAAATCTCCAAACTACCTATTAGCATCCTTAAAGACGACCTGAAACTGCATTGTTCAGGACCGACCCCCCCACCCCCCCTCAATGACGCAGCTCCTCCCTCATAGCCAAAGACATGCCCCTCTTACACAGCTCATTGGTGAGATGTGAATACACTGCCAGGTCGCTCGAGCTGTCCTACCAAAAATCTAGTTGTGAGTAACAAAAAGTAGGACATCTGGTGCTTTGCACCAGCTGAGTGAAGGCATCGGGCAGGCCACTGAAATGCAGAACAAAGCAAAATGGCAAAAAATCGTAATGGTTGGCCACATTACTCCCCATGTACACAGAGAAATCCGGCTAGGTGTGAGGAGGGCTACACACAAAATACTGTGACACTCGCATAGGTCAGTTGCTGTATCACTTAATTTGAGGACATGACTACAAACTGTTCCATGTGATGCAAACATAAGTAAGTAATTTATGTAAACAGTAGAAGCCCTTAAATAAGGTTTGGCAAAATGATGGTGCCCTAGACACTTCCACACACAAATTAATGTAGAAGAGGAAGAAAAGAGAGAGCGTAATTAAGGCATAAATATCACATTGAGTGGTAATGCCATATCACAGGATCAGGGAGTTGGTATGAGAACTGGCAGCACCTCATGGGCACTCCCACTTAGCCCCATGAATACTACAAAGTCTTGGCAGGCAAGCACTCCATTTCCATTCCAAAAGGTCAATCCAGAGGACACGTGGAATGAAAGGCATTTTTACAGCACAGTTAAAACTCCTGCAAGGGTGCTTCAATGTTTCATAGCCAACATTTATGCACACTTTGCCATGTCAAGCAAGTTAATTTGCAACTGATCTATACAACCTCTAATTTCACTGGTATAAGCATTATTTTCCCCAAATGGCGCAGTCACTAAATCACGCATGTGGAATTGAGGGCTCTCAGCTGAAATACTTCTTCAAAAATCAAGATAATTTGTACTTCATGAATATCCATGACGTTTAAGATAGTTATCAACATTAAGCACATGAACAGTCGTGACAGTGAGTATTCACTGCAGCGATACCTGTTTATGCCATTCATTTTAATGCATCAGCAGTGCACATGCAAGTACGCACACAAGTCGACGAGCTGCACAAGTAGCACACGTGTGGCCATATTCAATCACTATTCAGACCTTGGACAACACATGGGGGATTTTTCCTTGTATGTTGAGTGTGCAATCATTCTGGTCTGTTGCATAGTACACATTGTATAGTCATGTGTAGTGGCCTACATATTAGCATCCAGTGAGCTCTACCATTACATCAGATGTTCTGCTACTGTCATTGGTCCAAGAGTCCTGCCAGTGGATTTCCTATCCAAGCTCATTGAAGCCTAGTTATATATACTGTGATTTGTCAACATAAATATGCAATGCTGGCCACATGAATGACATGGGTGTCAATGATGACACATGCCAGTGTTACGTGGCATGCACACTGTACACTGTTGGGACAGAAATGTACCCTGCATAGTGTATTTTCGTGTTTCCCTACAGTGCCCGACTGTGAGTATCTGGCATCCTGTTTTTTTATTTTGGCCGTAGCCGTACACTTGTCTAGTGTATGCACCGAGGCCTGGAGCTGTCCCTTGTTATGAGTGAGATCCTTGACTGTCCTGGAACCTGGAGGATTGCACTAAGCGTACCCCGATTTTGTTTGGCAGGGACTACTGTCTTTATCATGGGGTTAGCCTGTAGAATGGTGGTGGCTGCGTACTGTGTTTAGTGTATCGGTAGTGTTGACCAGACCTTTATGGCCAGATGTACAACCGTTTTTTGCAGTCGCAAACGGGAAATCGTCCTGCTTGCGACCGCAAAATAGGCCTGTGCAATGTACAAACCCTATTTTGCGACTCGCTATTAGGAAGGGGCTTGCCAAAGTCGTCCCTTCCTAATAGCAAGTAGCACTTCTATGTACGATAGTTTTGCGACCGCAATTGCGGTTTGAAAACACTTGCAGTTTACCACTTTTCAAAAAGGTAGTAAGCTACTCGCAAATAAGAAGGGGTCCCCAGGGGACCCCTTCTCCTTTGTGACTGGCAGCGAAAATGTTTTTTAAGAGCAGGCAGTCACAGACATGGTGGTCTGCTGACTCCAACAGGCCACCATCCCTGTGAGTGCTGGCCATTCCCAATACGGTCGCAAATTGTGATCTGTCCAGTGCTTAATTTGAGCCGGAGCATTCCGGTGCTGAGCACCGGCACTTAATTGGTTTCCGGTGCTCGGCACCGGCACCTAATTGTCAACACCACACTTAGGGCAGTCTGCCATAAGGTGGCGCTGCTCATGTACTTCAGAGATGAGCAGTATAACAGTTGTTTAGGAAAACAATATACATTAAAAAATGACTAATACCTGCCTCCCCAGCCATTACTTTAGCTTTGGGGACCTGGAATAATCTGAACTGTCGCATTTACATGCAAGAGAGATGGTTAGTAGTTGTTTTGGCAGCAATGACAGGGGCGATGGGTGGTGCAAGCTGCAGTGGCCTCCTGGTCAGAGCCCTGGCACTTAATATTTTACAAATCAAGCACTGGACCTGCCTAATTAATATTAATAAAGCAGGTCATTTGCGACCCCATTGGGAAACGCAAAAAGTGTCTGAGACACTGTTGTACATTCCATTATGCGAGTCGCAAAACGACGCAATTTGCGACTCGCAAAATGGAATGGCCGTACATCTGGCCCCAAGATCGCTATTATCTGAGTGGATGCCTACTGGCCTACTCATGTAAAGTTCCTCTTCTATGCACTAACCTAGATCTTAGTGCTAACATCCCAAGTGTATGATGTACATGTTGGTATATGTGTCCTGTGTGGTGCATTAATTTTATGTATGATTGACCCAGAGTAAAAGCGGCCAGTGGGATCCACTTTCGGTGTCCCCGGCCTGTTCCTGTGCACAAATGGAGGTGAAGTTGCATTCCCAGATAGTGGAAGAGAATTGCTGACATTCTTGAACCTGGAGGGAGAAGACCTAGATACTGAAGTGTTGAGAAAGGAGGCAAGACTCATTTAGAAATTCAATTAGGCCTTTTGCTGAGAGGATATGCTGAGTAGTCTTCCTATAATACTGCCATTTGGTTGATGGTGAGGGTGAAGTGTGGGACTCAAGTTTCTGTTGTTCAGTGTCAGATGGACCCTCTAGGTAAGGCCCCCCTTTTGTCTTCTGCCTTATTACTGTTCAGTGTGGCTGATGATAGTTAGGTGCAGGAAGCTCACACCTCTTTTTGCCTCTGGTGTGGGTACTCCAGGCTGGATACTACCGTGCTGTGAGGAGCATCACTCTACAGAAAATCTTTCTCTGAAGAGCAGCCTGGAGGGAACGCATGAAAGAAGAACCCCCCAAACTGGTTCGGACAGTGCAGACAGGGACTCCACATCCCTGGTCTGCTTTGACTATATAAAAATGTGAGCCGCTGACCCACTTGTTCAAGTTCCAAGTTTTCCTTGACCAAGAAAAGGAGTGCTCCGCAGAGTAATCAGCAGACTTCTGTTCAACCAGAGCTGGTGTCTTCCCTGCATTCAGCTTCCCAGAGGCGAAGGGGCATCACTAGACATCTTATGTTGCTGGGAGAAGTCGTTTATCTAACCTGAATCACTTATAACCCAACCTGATTGCTGAGAGAGGAAAAGAGCCTGCCAACCTTGCAGGAGACGTGACTGTACAGGAAGAGCTAAAAGCAGTGAAAGTCTGGTGTTGCTGGGGTCCATCAGAGGAAGGAAAACGGAGAGAAATCTGCGAGCCTCTGGTATAGGGGCCACCAGTCTCGCCAGTATTGCATGTCTGGGTTAGAATCGAGGTTCTGCGGCCGACTGCTGTGCCAAGAGGTGCAGCTGGTGCCAACCACACCGCTCTGCCACGGAGTGCAACTGTGGCCAATCGTGACCACACCTCTGTGCCAAGAACTGCGACTGACTGCACTGCTGTGACTGAGAAGCGTGCCTGCAATTAACCTTGCCGATATGATCAAAAGAAGTGTGCCCACAGCTGGCCACGCTGCTGTGATCAAGAAGTACACCTGCAGCGGTCCACTGAGCTGCTTCCCCCGACCCCCTCCTCCAAGTGGTGTGGCCAACTTGTAACAAATCACCATGTGACCCAGAATTGGGCCAGAAGCTGAGAGAGACATGTCCAGTCCTGTGGGGCCTTTGCGATGCCATGAACCTGTGTTTGTGCCATGTCGGAGGAACTCAGATGACAACTCCTACTGTTGTCTTTTACTGTGGCTTGCCTGGACTGACAAAGACTGTTCCTGCAAAGAAGCAACTCTTCTCCCAGAAGTTGAATAAGTGATGTATGCCATTTCCCTGCTAGCCGTAATTTGAATGCAGGACTGCAAGTGGTGAGACTGTAATGGCAGCTATACTGAACTGAGGGCTGTTCATTCTAAACAGAGTTAATCTGCATCTGACCCTTGATTTGTATTGCATAGACAATTTAACCCTGGGGGGAAGCAGCCTAGCCTTAACAGAGGGACACCCGGGAAGGGATGGGCAGTATCCCAAGGCACAGTTGCCCTAGTACCAGTTGCTTTATTCATGCCTGTTAGTATTTCCTATGTAGTACTCCATTTTAAGTGTGTGTAATAGAGTACTTTTCCTCTCTAAAGTAATGCACTGGGTTGGACAATCAGTTATTGCATTGCTGGATGGTTGTTGAGTTCTGAGTTGACTTACCCCCAAACTACCTCCCAGAGAAGCCTGTGACTGCTCACCGTCGCAACCCATGAGTCAAATGCGGAAGGGGTTGTAATTGGCCCAGTCTGCAGAACTATAGTAGGATGGACCCCAGAACATCAGAAGCAAATTACTCCAGCCCTCACAGCTGAGGACCAGTAACCCCTGATTGCATTATGCCCCCCACCCCCCATCAGGCTCTCATACACACTGCATATACAGCCATTCTCATCTCATTGTTGTACATTGTGATGCTATGAGCCATGGAATGGAGATGTTCAAGAAGGAGTTGAGAATGCTGCCTTGCCACAAGGTTTGAGATGTGTTGGCCTCACCATCTTTCACTGTGAAGGTTAGCAGTAGCGAGGGGATTTTTACTAGGGATGGCTGACTATTAAGGTCTTGCACACATGCATGCTGGTGGCTCCCCAAATAAGCCATGCAGGGCCTGCCAACAGAAGACTAAAACTCTACCCAGGCGACAGGCGGCAGATCTTTTCTTAAGGCATTTCCTGTAATGATGTAAAGCACACAACAGAAATGATGTGCTAGTAGTCCATAGGGTGAAGTGTGTTTGTTGGCCATTAAGAAGTTGCACGAACCCCTGTTGCCTGAGTGTAAAACATCCAGGCAGCCACCAGTCAACAAAACCTCTGATTTATCATTAATAATGAAAGATATTCGGACATTTTAACAATATACTGCAGTGTCCAAAGTTGTACAGCCTTCAAAGCATGGTAAAAAAGTATGTACAGTAAGGAATCCAAAACATCAGATGAAGAGGAAGGAGAAAAGTGAGATGAAGGATAAACCATAAATTACATGAGCAGACACAATATAAAGCTGATGTCCTTAGAGCTGTAATGATTATGGAAGAGAGAAGAAAACAATGGGCAAAATTACTAATTAAAGCTGCACTCAGGAAAATCCTGCAAAGAACAATGTTTGACATTTTAGTACACCAAAGTTAAGGGAGACACTGGGGAGAGGTTAGATTAAAATCACTTGAAAGTATAGGGAAATTAAAAAGCTAAAAATAAGACTAGAAAATGCAATTCATTGATATCATATAGGCAGTGATAAACTTGGCGGGGGCGTGGCCATCACTAATGGAGTAGACTGTGCTGCTGTGAGCTCCTGGCCGAGGCCTGGCTGATCCTTCTGATTATCCATTGACACTTGGGCCTGAATGATACCGGTCACTTGAAGAGACCCTCACGGTGACGGCTGATGGTGTTGAGTAAACCTTTTGAGGCTCCAGGGACGTGGAGGCCGCGGTTTGAGGCACGGCTGCTCCCATCCTTGGTCACAGGACAGCATCCACAGTGAGATTTAGGGCCAAGAAAGCGGCGTAACTTGGAGAGTGGGCCTGGCGCTGAGCTCAAGTGGGGCAGCGGATATAGCGACAGTAAGGCAGTGCTGACAGGAGGCGCTGTCTCTCCAAACACCCGTATTGAGCTATGCTCTACCTGTGATATAGAAGCCCCACCATTGGATGAGCGCGGTACACCCGACCAGATCAAACTATGGATGTGAGCCTCAAGTGTGCACTACAATCAGTGGTGAAGGAGGGCAACAGAGTACTGGAAGGAGGCGACAAGAGGGCTAATTATCATTTTGTGGCCTTTGCTACACGTAGCAGGCGGTATAGAGTCCCCTGGTCCTAAGAACTGTTAAAAACACCTTGGACAACACTAAGACAAATTGAAAGAGTTGTCCCACTACCTCTTGGGCAGAATAACAAGCAAATTAATACCCTCAAAGGGTTTTTCCAGTTTAGGTGAATTACTGCGGATGCCCTAGCACCGTGACACCAGTAGAATGGGAAGGCTGAGGGCTTGCTGATGGTGAGGGCTCAGCAGATGTACCTAGAACTATAAGATGGGTGAGTGAGCCTCCCAGGTGGGACCAATGGGCTTTTACTTCACTGTAAGGTACTTAGCTCATTTATACCTGGCCTTAACAGTGTCATGTGTGCCCCCGCCTGCCAACTAATTCACTGGACAGAAGTGGGAGTTCCCACAGTCGGAGATTGCTACTCGAATGAGACGGTAAACCCTCTTGAATCATTTACGGATGAATATGGCCTGGTTCCTGGACAGTTTTAGAACTATGAACCGAACATGCAAGGGTTTATGGAAGTAGGTGAATCCCTACATTATGTGCCTTTTCTGCTTGTTATGATAATAGGAAATGGTGGGCAGCTGATTACTTGTTCCTTTAAGACACTTAATGCAATAGTGAGGAGTGACTTAGACAAACTCAATGAAAGGTGGCAGAGAATGGGAAAGAATATTTGTAGTTTTTTAGAAAGTGTCAAGAAACACTAGGCTGAAGTTCACTAAATTTAAATTCCTGGATCCGACATATCTGCTCCCCAGAGAGAGGAAGAAGTATACAGAGGATGAGCCATGGCCTTATCCAAGATGTACGTCTCTCACAGCAGACATTTTCAGAGGGTTAGTGCATGCATACTGGGACCAAATTGCTCAACATTTAGGTGAAGCTCTGGACAGAGAGATTGAATGCTAGCCTGAGTTAAGTTGTTGGAAGGCTTCCCTTGTCCTAAACCCAAAAAGAAGGTTATAGATTCCTAGACTTGGCATTCGTGATGGTCAAACGTTTAGTGGCAATGAAGTGGAAGGCTTGTAATGTTCCCTCCTATGCTAGGTGGAAAGGGATGCATATTATGGGCTAGGCCAGAGGAGGAGGCTTGGCAACGTGAGGATGCATGTGGATTGTAGGTGCCCATTGTCTGATTTGTGCAGTGAAGTGACACAGAGCTTTACTGACCACGAGCTCACATAAGGGCCCCAACACATGGTCTATGTAGAGGTATGAAGCCGGAGATAACTGGAAACACTTGAATACATTATATCCATAGTAAATGTAATGTATTGTACTTTTTACTTAGGGGCCTACACTTAAACATTTATAGAGTGTTTAACACCACACGGCTGCTTACCACATAGATACTAGGCTTAATGGCGAACTTTATGACTTGTTCACCTTGTTTAGTTTCTTGTTCCACTTTTTATTTTACACTGCTGGTATAGGGATATATGAACCACATCCTAAATGTAGAAACATATATGCTATTATAAGACCATAATATAGCTTGTAAACAAAAGCAATGTATGTTTGAATTTTTAAATAATAAAAAGAGGCTTAAAAAATATAGAAAGTGATGAACTACCAAACAACTAAGAATTAAATAATAATAAGCTAGGGGGGGATGAGGCTGTAAAGCTAAAAATGAATGTTCTACCTACTTGTCAGAAAGAAATGTCTTTTTCTAGAACTAAGAGCTCAATGAGCTGGCAGAGTGATGTAGCAATGGCCAGTAGCAAAGTATTGCAGAAAGAATGGAGTGATACGATACAAGCCACCACTCAAGAATGAAAAAAAGTAAACTGGTGAGTTAGTTGAGCAAATAAAAAACCTTGAATTAATATTACAATTAAATCAAGTGACAGCAATGAATAATGGGATACTTGTGAGAGAAAAGTTGAAGGGCAAAACATGACAAGCGCATGGGCCACTGGCCACAATCTGAATTATACATTTTTAAATCAAGGATTTATGAAAGAAATTTCGATTTACCCAAAACGTTATATATTTTTTGGTAAACTAAGTCAGGATTTGAGTCCTAATCCTGCCCCAGGGTCAGTACAAAGCACTGCACAAAACACAGTGTCCTGTAAGGGAGAGCAATGGGGGAAAATGTGAAGGAGAAGACAAAAACCTAGAAAAGCAAGGCTTTTGAGGGCTCTTGCTCAGTGAAGTAGGTAATCGCCTACATGTGTCTGAACGAGTAAGCAGCTAGGTAAGTTTGAGACAAATGCATGAGTCGCTGCAACAGCAGAACCCAAGTCCTATCAAGCTTGAATGCACATACAGGAAATGCACAGAGCACAGAACCAGCAGCAAGGAAGGGCGGTAGAGGCTAAAGTGAGAAACCTACGTACCAAAACCACGTAAAGGGGAAACAGAACAAATGTGAAGCTGCCAGGGAATCTTGTCTTGCTGACACATTACATCAAAACCCGGAAGTGAGCCACCAGATTCAGTAAGTGAGGTCCTTTTCCAGTTTTACTCTCAACATCTAGAGTGTTAGCTGCCCCTCTAATGACTTCCAGACTTTCTTCTCCAAAAACGTCAATCACTTAAAAGCTATCTTTTTTCAGGTCTGTGGGCACGAATTCTAGGGAATCTTGAAAGGTTATAGAGAAAAGGGTTTCCAGTCCTGACACAGTAGCTCAGTGCTGCAGACTCCTCCTCATAAACGAACAAAGATAAATAATGCATATTTTCTAGAACACAAAGGCAGAGATAGCACGCCTATTAGGAACCTATACCGACAGAACGGACTAATTCATTACACGCCACAACAAAACAAAAGAAGAGGGAATGAGGGCGTTCATGGATCATTAAAATAATCCTTGAATTGATACTACAATAAAATCAAGTAAATGCAAGGAGGAATGAGTTATTGAGTTATTTGTGAAATAAAATTAGAAAAGTAAAAAAATGACAAGAGCTTGGGTCTAAGGCACAGATTGAAATTTAAAAGTGTTAGATGAAGGATTTAGGAAATAAATGGCTACTTACCAAAAGCCTTGGGGCACATCCAACTCAGCACTGCAGCCTCATATTGAAACATTAACAAAGACAAATATTTGTTGTTGCCAGACAGACATTCAGCTGGTGGCTCAAGACACCTACAATTTCAACATTACACACATACAAACATATAAGAATGAAAAAAGAGAGTTTTCTTTCTATTCTCCAAGAAGTGGACAGCGATCCCAAATTGACTATTACTTAACAAGCAGGTGATAATTTGAGAAAAATGTAATTGAATACTAAGATGCATAAAAATACAATTGAAATGATTATGACATTGAGCCATCTGCAAAAAATCTATTTTTCTTTATGCAATGAGGACTACATTACGATGTGAAAACCCTTGCTACAATGGGATACAATGCAAAATAAAGCACATTAAGGAAAAAAATTAAAGAATTTTCGAATTGCCATATATTCAATGGAAAGGAGGGGGAAATCGATGTTGTCTAGTATATTGTGAAGAAGAAATCAGAAAAATAAAAAAGTTCACATGGTATAGTAATTAAACTGTAAGACATTAGCATTAGACTGCAGAGAGACAAACCATATATTAAAATAAAAAACTCAGACATTGATAAATTCTTAACATCTATTGATCAAGGTCAACTAAATAAAGTTGTTGCTTACCTTTCAACTAAAGAAACCAGACTTTCTGAAGTAAGAGCCAAAACTGTGATTCAAATGATGGAAAAGTTAGTGGAACTCTATAAGTATTTGATTTCTCGTTTCGTAAATTTGTTCACCATTTGAAAGGAAGTAATAAAATAACCCAAACATGGGCTATAACCAATGTATGCATATTTTTGAAAGCCAGAAAAAACATAAGGAAATACGCAACACTAGCTCGTTCGTTTATAAATACTGATTGTAAGGTATATTCCAGAAAGCTCGCTAGAACATTTTTCATTATACAAGTACAGACAACTGAGGAAGAGCACCATGGATTTATGAACAATAAAAAGGAACACGAAGAGTTACTTCATCTTATGACAGGTGTGGTTTTTGCCCATGGATTCTAGAAACCTTTACTTATAATTGTGTAAGATACCAAAATAGAGTGTAATTGTGTCTGCAGAAAATGTATTTGGGCAGTCGCAGATGAGCTAGGATATCCAGCATCAGTCATAAATTATATAAAAACTTTATGTAGAAACATGCATAATCATTAGTAATACATAAAAATCAAATATGGTTGTTCATCATTCAGCAAAGAACTTGTGTTATGTTATGTTACAAAGTTTTTACATAGCGCACATACACCAAACGGTTTCTTGGCGCTGGCAGGGCAGACAGGTGCTAGCAGGAAGCAGGAGTTTAAATGTCATATGATTGGATGAATAAGTGAGTCTTAAGCAGTTTCCTGAACTGTGTATACGACGTAGCCCGTCTTAGCTCCACCGGGAGGGAGTTCCAAAATTGAGGAGCCAAAACTGCGAATCTGGAGCCTCCATGCTTTTTGCGTTTGAAGGAGGGAATGGCTAATAGATTTAGATAGGACGATCGCAAGACCCTGGAGGGGGTGTATCTTTGAATTAGGGAGGAGATGAAAACTGGGCTATTGCCGTGAAGGGCTTTGAAGATGGTGCAGCCCAACTTGAAGGCGCACCTCTTGGCCACCGGAAGCCAGTGTAGCTTCTTCAAAATAGGAGTCACATGCTGCCGCTTTGGTTGATGGAAAATAAGTCTGGCAGCTTGGTTTTGAACCAGGTGAAGGCGTCTCAGTTGATAGGCGGGGATGCCAAAATATAATGAATTGGCGTAGTCTAGTCGGGAAGTAACCAATGCTAGGATAACCATGGTTAAAGCTTCCCTGGACAGAAATCTACTGATCTTCCTTATTCTCCGCAGTTGAAAAAAATTTATGGAAACCACAGCGCCAATTTGGGCATTCATAGACAGATCATTAGAGATCACAATGCCTAAGCTTTTAGCTGAGCTTACCGGCATCGGAGGGCTACCCAAAGAGGGGGGCCAGTAGTTGGAGTGCCAGGGGTTGGAAGAACCACCAGTGAGAATCAGCTCAGTTTTGTCGGGGTTCAACTTGAGTTGGTTGAAATTCATCCAGTTGCTTATAAAAATCATGGTGGATTGGAAGTGGGAAATTGAAGATGCTGATGAGTTGATGTCAAACACCAGTTGGAGATCATCAGCGTAGTTGAACGTACCAATCTTGCTTTCTCTCAGGGATTGGATTAGATGCAAGAGATATAAGTTAAAAAGAAGAGGGAAAGGGAGGAGCCCTGTGGGACTCCACAAGTCAGTTCCCTCTTGTTAGATGATAAGTTGGCAATCCGTACTGCTTGGAAACGGTTGCTGAGAAAGGAGGAGAGCCAGTTCAGCGCCATACCCTGGATCCCGACATTTCTGACACGGTCGAGCAGAATAGTATAGTCGACCGTGTCAAATGCAGCTGACAAATCTAAGAGGATCAGGGCTTGGGAAGTACCGCTATCAGCTCCCCTTCTTAATTCATCCAGAACTGTAAGTATAACAGATTCCGTTGAATGAGCTGGTCTGAAACCAGCCTGATGGGAATCCAGGAGCTGGTGATGTTCGACGAATGTGCTCAAGCAGTTTGCCACGTAAGCCTCTAAGACTTTGCCCAGATAGGGTAGCAAGGAGATAGGGCGATAGTTACTTAGAACTGTCGGATCTGCGCCCGGTTTTTTCAGAATGGGAAGAATTTCGGCACTTTTGAAAATATCAGGAACAATGCCATATTTAAGTGAGTTGTTGAGAAGAGAGAGAGGGGATCGGGGCAGATAGTAAAGGCTTCCCGAAGTATATGTGGAGGGCAGCATTCGAGAGGAGAGCCAGAGTCGGTCTTTCTAAGTAAATTCAAAAAAGTCTCCTTGGAGATTGGAGGAATTTGATCCATCCGAGAAGCAATCCGGTGAGTGTTTGGATCGGGTATAGAGAAAGTAGAAGAAGGAATACTGGCTTTGATGGAAGCAATTTTCTCCAAGAAAAAGAGTTGAGCGAGTCGCAAAATGATTTTGTGGGAGCTGGCTTCAGCATGATTCGATCTGGTTTAGAAAGCTTGTTTACTATGGAGAAAATTTCTTTGGGTTTGTTAGAGGCATTGAGAATCTTCTTAGAAAAGTAATTTTCCTTGGTACGAAGGATCTCCTTTTTAGGTCTCGCGCCTAGCGTTGCAGTGCGTAGCACAGCTCGCGCAGTGCGAGACCTCTAGAAAGGGCTTCTGAAAACGACCTACACGCTCGTGCGTGTGGTTTTGTTTTCAGAAGCCCACATTGGCTGGTGCGTCCGTTTTTTTTACGGGGACGGCACGCGATTGGTCAAAGGCGGGCGCATGTCCCGCCTTTGCCGCGCCCATTCCCGACGGTGGCCAGAACGCGCATCAGCGCGCGTTCGTCTGCTGCCGCTGCCGCGCTCCCTCCCCCCGCTCCTCTGTGGTGCGCGCGCACCACTGGTTTCACGTTCGGCTCCTCTGTGGTGCGCGCGCACCGTTTCTATTCCGTGCTTGTTTATACTTGTTCTTGTATTTTTGCTGCCTTCCTGCTGCTGCGGCACAGACAAGGATGCACGCTTCACACTTTATGACTTGGGGACTCTTGCTAACGGCGCTGCTGTGTTTGGAATCAGAGGGGAAGTCACTGCCCCAGTCCCAGCGAAGGGTAAGCTCGTGTGCTGTGTGTGATCGTGTGCACATGCTCGTCTCATGTAACGCTGGGCTATAGTGAATCGGAGTGGTAACGGGAGACCTCACCTGAGTTCAAATCGCGGCATCCCCGCTCGATCACAATAGTGTGATCTTGGGCGAGGCAGAACAATTGAAAAGTTTGAATTGATTTAGGGGGAGGTTATAGTGATCCGTGGCAGCCGCTCTTGACCTAATGGCGGAGCCAAGTCACGAGCTATCTCTTTACCGCACAGATGGTCTGCTGTGCTCGGGACTCTGGTTTGCCATTATTTCAGTTTAGGACTTGGAATCCAGTCGGTGCTTTGAATTGCATATGGCTTCAGCTGGAAGCCTTACTTTGAATAGCCAGATCGGATTCCAGCTATTCACTGTTGTGACTTTATCTAGTAGAAGCGCTTCCTTTCCCTTTGTTCTGCCCCTCGCCCGGATCGTAAGGGACCTGGGCGCCATGAACGGTAGTTAAAAAACAATTTTCCTGCTTCACTAGCAATGCTGTGCCTACACCAGCCTTCGTATTCCCTCTCAGCGCAGCACTCAGCATGCCAGTGTAGAGAGGGAAATTAACTTTCAGTGGCAAGCGGCTCTCAGAGAAGGATGCCGACTACTCCATTCCAAGGCTGCAAGGGAAAAAGTGTGGTTCATGTACTAAAATTAGTCCACATTTGTCAGCAAAGGTACCATTGGACTAGGGCATGTGAAGTCTTAATATGAAAAAAAATTACTTCTCTCATAAAACACGTGCGTTGCCAGGCCGTGCTCGGAAATAGAACAGAGTGGGTTCCTAAAGGTACTGTGTTAAAATGCAGACTCTTATGCGGGTAATTTTGAAAACAACATTTTGTTTATTCATATAATGAAATAAAAATCACTTTAGCAGCTCCCTCATGAAATACACACCCTTCCATCAAAATGAACATGCGTGTCGCTCCTGAAAACAGAGAGCAACATTAAAATCAGCTTCAATAAAAGCAAGGTTAGCAAGCACTAAGGGAAGGGTGGCTACAGGAGGCCTTCCCACTCGCCCAGTCTGTGTCTTTCAGGCTCATTTTCCATCGGGGACACGGGAAGAAAGAAGATGTGTCTAATGAAATGCCTTTTCTGGCTTCTACTGGCCACGCGCTTTGTGTAGGGCGTGTCTCACTGACAGCTGACAAAAATCCACTTTAAAGTTTGAGTGTACCCTTCTTCACACCACCTTCATAATAATTTAGCATTTGCAACAGCAACTTCCCAGGCACGAACAAAAAAAAGAAAGCTTGCAAACATGTATTTTTAAAAACGCTGTGTTTTTTTTAATTGAACTTTGTATACTACTCCTGCAGGGCCAATTTTCACAGCAGACAACAAACAGAATGAGCAGACGCCTTTTATTGTAAATAAGGGAGCCCTTGCAGCACTCGTGGCATCTTGTGGTGATGCACCTCGAGGCGCTTAGCTAGACCCAGCCAGGGCTAGAAAGAGTGACACTGCGCGGCAGGTGCTGAACCCATTCAGCTATCTTGTTTGTGCACCCTGGTTAGTGTTGCAGTAGGACCCTGTACAAAGGTGACACCCAAGAGAGGTTTGTCTCAGGTCAGACACTGGCCACATTATGAACAAGAAGCAGAGCCGACCCTCGGTTCTACTGAGGGTCGTAGCAAACCCTGCACTAGAGGTGACATGCAGACATCTCTCTGTGCATCTTAACCTGCACACATTTCTGTACCCCACCTGCACCTGAGCACCTTTCTGAACCCCTTCTGTGTGTGCCACAAACACCTGCGTGTTAATTTGGTATTACAAAGCAGTTTCAAGTGACACCGAAGCGACAGGTTGGCGCTATGTAGAAAACCATCACACATTATGTTTTCGAAAGGATCTGCATGCTTCCTTTTTAGTTTCCTTGTTATTGTATGCAAAAAGGACGATGTAACAGTTCAAATGATAGTAACACAGTTGCAGTGACACTCATTGAGTTTTACTGCATTTTTGTCTGACTCAACAAGCATTCGCAAAGCCAGTATACCTCGCCTTTGAGACTGTTGGTTCTGCCATTGATTTTCTTTTCCTTTTATTTTAACGAGTAGCGTTTGAGATGCACAGTGAGCAATCTGCATTTTATTGTGTCTGCTGGGTAGGGTATCAAGCTTTTAGGGGAAGTGAATGATCTAAACAAGTCAGTACGTGCAAGGCCCTGGCGGTCTGCAACTATCAGCGGCTGTACACAGTCATGGTCGTACATTAAACAGAGGGGCGGTTTCCACTCACTGGAGATCTGTGGCGCATTATCCTGCTGAGACTAAAATACCAAATACATCACCAGTGCGCACCTACACACAGATGAGACTTTTTATCTGAGGGAAATGACGTGTTACTGGCATGGGCCATCTTGGTGAGGTACCGTTTCTGTGATACCGGGCTGAGTGACCATTGATGTTCGGGGGTGACAGGGTGTGGAAGCATGTTTATTGAAAGTCAGCAGGGGTGCCTTTCTGACCTCTTCGACACAGACATGACCTCATAGCTTCAGTATCCTGAAATAAAATAGGTTACTTTCCATAGTAGTCATAGGTGGAAGCAGGGCTTTAAGTGTGTCGGGTCCTACCGGTGCTCAGCACCAGCAGTTCTAAAAAGCAGTTGCTGAGAAGGGTTCCCCAGAATACACCCCACTGTGTTAGTGCTGTAACAGAGCTAGACTAATTCTGCTGCTGAGGACGTTTGAGATCCTCAATGGCTGTGACCGAAAGTGTTCTAAAGGTATTCAAATTGCAAGGGGGCCCCGTGGTCCACCTGACAGACGCTTCTATTTCCGGTTACCCTGAAACCTTTCCTCCCACCTACCACTAGGGTGAACTACTCGATAGGTGGCACACTACTATAAACCTTTACCTTGGTGAGAGTGAAGGTACATTAGGTGGAAATTGGAACTGGGGCATCTAAGCAGACTACAGTTCCATCTAGAGAGAGTCCTGCCCACATTATGTGCAACCAATAGCATAGGGGCACGGGCAGGTTTATTACAGACATGTCAATTGAGTCAAGTGCTTCCCGTTTGAAAGCATGTCATATTAAAAATGTTGTGCATTTGTCCTAAAGCCATCAATGAGAATGGCCTTGCATTATACTAAATTTGACCATTCCTTACCATCTTTCTGGAGGTCTACGCTCTGCATCAGCAAACTTGAAACTTGAAGCATCAGCTGGACTATTAGTTCTTCATAATATTCGTAAATGCAGAGGTGTAGGTAGGTCTTTTTCTTAAGCAACGGCCAGGCCATAAAACTCTTCCCTTTTTTGTTGAATCTTACTTCAGGTTACAAGTCTGTCACTAAATCTTTTTCTAAATTTCTTTTTGTTGATTAATAGACATGCTTTACTCTTTTTCTCTACTGTTTTTGGTGGGCTTCGTGGGATGGTAACCATGAAGGCATTAGTGTGCTTTGTAAAATATAAAAAATAAACAAGCATTTGCAATGCAAAGCTGGCAGCAAGTGCACCTCTTTCACTGCCAACCTTGTTATATTCTTTCAGTAGGGTTACATAAATAGCCCTCTTGTCAGGGAGGTAGTGGCGTCTCCAGCTACGTTCAGCCTGTCTTAAGAGGAGTTTCCTATTTTTTAAGTCGTCTGAGAACCAACGTTGGGCATCATGGGGTCTCATAGTGGTGATTTTCTTAAGGGGAGCGACACGGTCGCTAACCCGTATGAGCCATGTCTTGATACTCTCTGCCTGAGTCAGAAACGGCTCCTGTGGAGAGGGAGCCATGTTTGTTAACAATAGTCTGAATTGGTCAGTGTTTATACACCGCCAATTTCTAGACGTTACATTCTTTAAGCATTGGGGTTTGGGGGGGAAACGTTAGTGAGGGAGAATTTTATGAGATGGTGATCAGACCAGATACAGGGAGAAATCGATGGAGTGGAAATTTCTAAATTCGATGTCCAAATTTGGTCTAAAATATGCCCTTTTATATGTGTCGCGGTCTTTACGTGCTGGGTGCAATTCATCCCAGTTAAGAGATCTGTCAGTTCGACCGAACTGGAACATTCCTTTTCATCAGAAGGCCAATACTTGAAGTCACCTATTATCAGTATTCTTGCATGGTTAATAACCAGATGAGATAACATTTCGCCCAGTGCCTGTGGGAATGTGGGCATATGTTGGGGGGGCCTATAAAAAGGGCGCAGACGAAAGGTGACTGTGGAGATTCAAATTTTAAAACTAGGCAATCAACTGAGGGAGGGCCAGTGACCACTAAGGAGGTAAACTGGTAGTCCTTGTGAATAATGGCAGCCACGCCGCCACCGGCTTTTCCTGAGGAACGATTGGTCTGCAGGATATAATAGTTGTCCGGTATTGCGGCCAAGATGTCGGGAACTGATTCCTCAGTTGGCCACGTTTCCGTGAAAAGGACAATATCTGGTTTATCTGTATCCAAGAGTTGGAAAATTTCCAGTTGATATTTTACCAAAGAGCGAGTGTTTAGGTAATAAACAATAAGGCCCTTTAACTCCTGGATTTTCTTTGTTTTAACGGCCGGTATTTGGGGTGTAGTAAGAGTGTAAGGGTTATTCCTATCAATTTCGGGAAAGGTGTTTCTATGAATTAGGATATCTGCTTTCTCTAGATCCGCGCGGATTGTGTCATTGATGTGATAAACACCCTGATGGAATATCAGCTCTCTGGCCGTATAACGATGACAATGATCATACTGACCGGCCCCCGGACCCGGTCGGGCACGGACGGGCGCAGACAGGCTTGCCTTTGGCGCGCCTTCGGCGCGCCCGCGGCGCGCCCGCTGCGCGCGTCCGCTGCGCCTATAGGGGTGCATCTTGTTTAAAACCTCTCTCGGCTCCCGCCACCAGCACGGCAACCAGCCGGAAGTGGGAGTGGAATGAGTGAGAGGTGTGGCCTACAGCGTTAACTTAACAGGGTTGCCGGCTCAGTCCCTTATTACGATACCTTATCATTTGCTTTATGTGTTGAACCCTTACTTTTAACTATAAGAACAATTGAAGACATTAAGCAACTTATTGTAAATGTGTAAAAAACCTGCTTAGCGTTTTATTCTGATAATCATTTAATACAATATACTGAAATCGATCAAGTATATCTAATTTTACAACAAATAATCTCTAAACAGTAGAAAATTCTCAGGTTCCTCCATTATCGATATTAGGCAGAAATAGAAATATGACAATAAATATTTTCACTACAGAACTGTTTGTGATGCAGTCACCAATAACTGATATGCATAGATTGCTTTTTAAAGACTATAGCAATTACATTTATATAGAAACATGAGACGGTGAGACTTGCATTTGATAAAGTGAGTGATCCTAGAGAATACTTTAAAAATATGGAACCCCAGGGTTCATTTAAATGTAAGGTTGAACTGCCTTTAATTATATTTAAGCTATGGTAGAACATCTGGAATATGAAACATAACCTGAAAATTTGCAACGCAGAAAGGGAATAACAATCTTCACAGATATTTGACGACAAACAAGAAGAAACAAATCAGGTGTTTGAAACTGGCAAGATTATACAATAACATGTAAGGTAATAAAGTTCCAATATATCCACTTTATTGATTTAAAAAACTTATGTTCAAAAGGTAATGATAAAGATCAAGTAGAAGATGCAATAAAACACATGTACATGTATTTTTATTTGTTTTTATTTAGCCTAAAGACAAACAGAACAAGGACTTTACAAACTGTGTTATGCCTACGTGACATAGTTATTCCAGAGGCGGAATACTCAGTTTATTAATTTGCTAGACTCTATAAAAGAACACTTTACCTAATCTTTTGTAATGTGGCCCTAGCGGTGGGGAGGAGAGGCTTAGCCAGGAGGTGGGGAAGCCCGGTCTCACCAATGCTGCAGGACTGGTAATCAAATCACAATGGGTGCATGAGAGCGGAGGAATTGGTTTATAGATCTAGGGTCTGTACCCGGATGTTTGAAAGAATCCAGATCCCATTGTGGAATATGAATGACAGAGGTTCAAGAGTGACAATTCTTAGCTGGAGGTTCCTGGGTAAGCATAAGACTCGGATAGTCTGGGTGAGATGGCTGGCCAGCCAGTATCAGAGGTCCGGTGGTGTCCCTCCCATCATACCCCCCTCTGCCCCTCCACCCCCGGTGGTGCATAAGGGGACCCTTAGTCTGAGTAAGGATTCTTGTTGGAAGTGATCTAATTGGAATTTTAAGTGTTATAAGTTGGGTTTTCTACTGCTGTCGTCTGTCAGGTTTTAAGGGAAGGGGTGGGATTATTGGGGAGGAGTTAATGTCATGTTTTGAAGTGACATCAACTGACTACAGGCAGTTCATTGTCTATTTAATGCTCCTACTGTATTGTGTGTTTCTGTTGAGAGATACCAATAAAAATGTTTTTAAAAATCAAAAAAACACTTTACCTCTTATAATGTCTCTGGCATAAAGATCACGTTTCTACATTCCATGTTTGGATATCACAACAACAATGTTAGGCATTCAATACCTAAAACTGAATAGAATTTCTTACACAATACGACTTTCAGATGAAAAGATACAAAAACTGGATTTGTGTACAGAAACTGGGTTTAATATGCAGCATTTAAGCATGCTCTACAACAACATCTGATAAACAAAGGTATGCAAGAACAATGTTCAAAGTGAGATAGGAGCTGGTGGATTAAACTAAATGCAATGATTTAAAAAGGTGAATTTTGTCTTAATAGTGTAGCATACTAAATTATATTAGAACCATTCATTCATTGAGTTATTGTTAAGAAGCACGATCAAGATGGGGAATAAAACATTCAATTATCGAGGTAATAATATGGAGTACTTCATGGTAGAAGCTCCTCCCTGATATATATGGGCATGAGTTGAGCAAGCTGGATTATCTGAATTATGGCCAAAATTGCTTTATATCGAAGCAGACAAGGTCCTGTATACTGCAGAAGACAACTGGTTGTTCAGCAGGGGGAAGGAGTAAAAAATATCAAACTCCAAAGGTGGCTGAAAGATATAATAAACATATGATCCTTACAGGTAATTTAAGTGCAAATACAACATTTCTTCTAGATTTCAATATATGTGACAAAATGCAAAAACATTGTACTGAAATATATGCAAATTCAAAGGATAAAAAGGCAATATAGCACTGCATTCATTATAGGTAAACTTCCTACATGGAAAATTGGTGGATGTAGAGTGATACTGCTGACAAACTGAAGACTTTAAACACTAGGAAAGAACCATGATTACTAAGTTGGAAGAGAAAGATCATGACCCTAAACTGATAAAGAGTGTCCTGAAATGGTGGCCCATTGTTAGAACAAAGAGAGAAACAAGATCAAAATGACATACTGTTATCTGTTACCACATTTAGTAATATTTTAAGTAAAATGAAGGCCATCCTCAAACTTTAGAGAATTTTGAAAACTGAAGCACAGCTCCCTGAACGCACAGATACTGGCTTTAAGAGTATGTAATTGATCTAAAAAAATAAATCGGTACACACATATAGGGGATGGCCATTTTTGTAACAGAAAATACAAGCTACCTGACAGCAATCACAGGCTAATATTCCTGTGGAAAGCTTTACTACACCTAAAAAGGAATGCACAAAAATAAACGACATGGACACAGAAAAAGCCAACACATTAAGATACCGAAAATGAGGGCGTGGCCAAGCGGTCCAACATGGCGGACACAGCCTAGGCCGGCTCCTGTAGCCTTCAAATAATCCTTCAAAATCCTGCTCAACATCCTGCATTCCGCGACACCTTACCTGGTGCCCTGGTTACCGGACATCACGGGCTGCGGTTTGAGACCTCTGCGCCCGCTGTGTGCCACATTGCCGCGGAGATCCGGCCGGCGGGGCCTGGAGGGCGAACGCTGCCTGCATCTTCCCCACGGCATTGAGCCGGCACCGGAGCTGGGATAGGGCTCGGGGCCGCGCAGGAGCCGGCCCCCGGGGCTGGGAGGTGACATTGCTTAATCCTCTTGGGACGAGGGAGCCCCTGCCTCTTTACACACGCCACGGCCTCAGTCCCTGTGGAAGCCTCCGGGACGCCGCTGGCGCCGCGCATGTGGGCTGAAACGGGGCCCGGCCGCACTCCACGGACGCGAGTTCGGTGACACATCGGCGGGCTGCATCTGTGCCGCATCAACCTCCCGGCGGCTGTCCCTACACGGCGGGGAGCCATAAATTGCAGGTGAGGAGTAGTGGTGGCCCAATACAGGCATTCTCATCGCCGACAGCGTGACACCCAATGCACGCCCAGTGATTTACCATCGCCCACAGACGCTCCCCAGCGGGCCTCACCCAGGAGCCTAACTTGGAGGCAGCACATACCTGCATCAACCATACCGGGTCGTGCACCAATATGCTTTGCCTCGATCCCGGCCCATCACCCCGCATTTTAGGACACAATCACATCCGGTGGCGGTTGGGACGTGCCCGCGCCGAGGAATCTGGGCCACGCAGACCCACTTGGACTTACACCACGGAGGCGCCGGTTAGAGGCTGGGTTGCGGTCCCACCTGCGGAGGCGGCTGGGCTAGGCCCCAGTGCGGCTTGTGGGGGGTTCCGCACCTGCTGCGCTCTCTCCCTGTCTCCAGTTCTGGCCATTGGCGCCCCCAGCCTCATACGGCTGCTCTCTCATTGTTCTTCCCTTCTGCACCGGGCCCAGCCATCATGTCCACAAATCAGTCTTCCGGCCGGGCCTCGAAACAAGGCACACTGGACAAATTTGCCGCTGGGGCCACCGACCATACCACCCCCACCGATGCATCCACCACTACACCAGACAACGCTACACTCCTTGCTGCCATCACACAAGCAAGGGACACTTTGGATGCCAAAATCTGTGCAGTTGGCGCGGATGTCATGCTTCTGCGACAGGGCCTCCGCAATGCGGTTGAGCGAGTGACGCAGGCCAAAAACAGGATATCAGGGGCTGAGGACACATTTACGACGCTACAGGGAAAAGTCTGCACCCTAGAGAGTCTCACCCATGGGCTGGCTTCTCGAGTCGAAGACGCGGAGGGGAGAGCCCAACGCAACAACCTGCGCTTTGTGGGGTTCCCGGAGGGATGCGAAAACTCCGACATGTGCACCTTCTTAGACCGCTAGCTCAAATCATGGCTTCCAGATGAGTCCTTATCCTCCTGCTTCCTGCTAGAGCACGCACACCGAGCGCTTGCTGCCAGACCACCGCCCGGGGCCCGACCTCGGCCCGTCATAGCACGGATCCTCAACTATCACGATCGCGATGTCATTCTGAGGCAAGCACGGACTCAGAAGACCTTGACCTACGAGTCCCAACAGATCATGATCTTTCCGGACTATACTAAAATTGTACAACAACAGCGGCAGTCTTTTACAGCCACCAAGGCGCGCCTCCGAGGCTTGCAAATACCCTACATGCTCCTTTTCCTGGCACGGCTCCGAGTCACCTACAAGAATAGTACAATGTTCTTCGATACCCCGGAGGAGGTGTTTCAATGGACAGATGAGCGCCTGCATGTCAAACCACACACGCTTCCGCCCCGAGACTCAGATTCGTCATCTGGTGACCCGCGCCAGCAGAAGAACGTCATACCCAAAGACAAGCGGCGGGACCGGTCAGGATCCTCCTGGCGCTCTCGCTCCCGTGGGGACAAGCAACGCGGAACCCAACAGCCGGACTCGTGAGAGACGTCAGTCTTGGTACTAGCAGAACTTCACGCAAATCGCAGATGCCTCAACATCAACAAGTTTACTCATCATACATAGTATAGGCTACAACAATTCACACAGACTCCTTACAGGTCCCACGGACACCCAATGAAGACGGGACCCTGGGGCGGTACAGGTTGGACTTTACCAGCCCCCACCCCCAGTTGGGGTGGGATCAGAATGAAGTCCGCGACAGATGCTTCAGTGTTCTTTGAGGTATTGGGTGGGCGGTGTGTGGAGGTGGGAGGGGGGGGAAATGTTACTATTTTATTTTTGTTTTAGTGTTGTTGTTTACCGCGTCTACACTATGTTGCATACTGGTGAATGCTGCGTCTGACAAGCGTCCATTTTATACACCTTACATGATGTCTCTACCTTCGACTATACCTGTTCCCCCCGGTGTACTTAAGGTCGTCTCCTGGAATGTGCGAGGCCTCTTAGACAAGATCAAGAGGGGGCAATTCTTAAAAAGTGCTAAGAGATTGGGGGCTGACATCTTGCTTCTTCAGGAGACCCACCTACTGGGTACCCACGCCCCTTGCCTTGACCGCTACGGGTTTATTCATGTCTGTCATTCTGGGTTTACAAGAGGGTCACGGGGAGTTGCTATAGCCATCCATCGCAGAATTCCATACTCTCATATCCGTGCCTGGACCGATATACAGGGTTGATACGTGTTCCTACACGGCATGATCTGGAGTGAACCCATAGTGTTGGGCAGCGTATACGCTCCCCCACCCCTTACTCAGGCATTTTCAGAGAGCCTCATTGGTATCTGGGGCTCACTGCCAGACGTACTGTCAGTAGTGGGAGGGGACTGGAACGACGTAATAGACCCCGTCCTAGATAGACGTCGCCCTGCCTCCATACATGCCACACACAGAGAGTCCCGACTGGGTCCCTTGATTCAGACACTGGGTTGGGCCGACTCCTGACGGATTTTTCACCGAATAGACACTAGCTTCACATATTTCTCCGCGGTGCACGGGTCCTTCTCCAAGCTTGACTACATCTTCGTCTCCAGGGCTCACGCCTCTAGGGTTGAGGCGGTGGAGATTCTTCCGAGAGGCTTATCGGATCACTCCCGGTCCAAATGCAGCTGTGGATCGGACCTGGGCGCTCAGCATTTCAATGGCGTATGTCACCTTGGCATCTACACAATCCCACCTATAAAACAAATCTTCACACTACGTTGGTAGAATATTTCCCGTTCAATACGAAATCGGCACCCTCCGCTTCGACCCTATGGGAGGCCATAAAGGCCACCATTCAGGGGTTCAATATCAGCCACTGTACTTCTGCCAGACACCAAAAGAGGGCGGCCCTGGTACAACTCAAGGCCTTGATCGATAAGACAGAACGTGAGGCCCTGGCGTCGGTTGGTAACGATGCCCGCAGGCGACTGGTCGTACTGTAGAGGCAGTATCAAAGCCTCCTTCTGGACTAAACCAAACTGGCCTGGCAGGCTTCTCAAAGCCGTATTTATCAATGGGGGGATAAATCTGGTAAATTACTGCACCAATTGTGTCAACATGCCCTAAAGCCGAAAGAGGTCCCCATGATCGCGTTGCCTCAGGGAGAGATGCTATCCGACCCCACCTCCGTTGCCTTGATTTTTGCCGAATTCTACCGCGCACTGTATACTAAGCGGGAGGTTAACTCCGAATCCCAGATCGAGGACTTCTTCCTGGCCATTCCGCCTAGGACGCTGTCCAGCTCAGTGCGAGACTCCCTAGAACGAACCTATCACGCTCGAGGAGCTCACCTCGGCAGCAGCGGAGATCGCGCCAGGGAAGGCACCGGGACCCAACGGGTTCCCCAGCTAGTTCTTCAAAGCATTTGCTTCCATTCTGGGGCCACACTACTTGGCGACTCTGGAGGATGCCCTCCAGGATAAGATCCTCCCATTGGACTGGAGGCACGCTGAAATCGTGGTATTTCTTAAAACGGGATGACCCCCAGACCTCTGCTTGTTGTACAGGCCTATATCATTGCTCAATTTCGAGGCCAAACTCTTAACCAAAATATTGGCTAATCGATTGATCCCACACCTTGCAGACTTAATCCATCCCGACCAGGCCGGCTTTATGCCACACCGGTCGACCCGACACAACATCTGCACACTCCACAATGCCATTGCATCTGTCGACCGACTGGACGAAGCAGCCGCCCTGCTCCTCATCGACATGGACAAGGCCTTCGATTCGGTAAGCTGGACTTATATGTTCATCTTGCTGAGACATTTAAATATGGGTCCCCATCTTATAACTCTGATCAGGCTGCTATATACCGACTTAACGGCCGGCGTACAGATATCTGGCACAATATCTGGTAATTTCCCAATAAGTCGAGGTACTCGCCAGGGCTGTCCCCTTTCCCCCCTTCTATTCACCCTGGCTGTGGAGCCGCTCGCTGCTTGGATAAGATGCGACGCTCTATATAATGGATTTGAGTGGACCGGGGACATATCTGACCGCATAGCCTTATACGCAGATGACATCCTCTTCTTCCTGACCCAGCCCCATCGCACCGGGCCCCGGATAATTCAGGTCATACAAATCTTTGGCGAGGTATCTGGCCTGTACACTAAATCCCAAATCTGGACACTTCGGGGCTCGCTGGGTGGTGGGAGTTGGACGGACGGCCTGCAGCACGTGTCTCAGGGCTTCACGTATTTAGGCGTTTACGTATCAGACCAACAAACACTCTCCTGGTCAGAAAACGTGGATAAAGTGGTCACCAGAGTCAGGGCAGAGATGAAGAGTTGGGCTTCGCTTCCTCTTTCACTCTATGGAAGATCGGCCATCTTCAAGATGGTCTCCCTGCCGAAATTGCTGTACCAACTCCAATTCCACCGATTTCCCATTCCGATGACCTGGTTCCGATAATTAAATGCCGCCCTGGGCCAATTCATGTGGGGGGGCTCCACGGCTAGAGTCACCCTGCATACCTGTATGCAATCTACATACTGTGGGGGTATTACCACGGCTGACATATACTCCTATTATGTGGCATCACAACTACAGATTCTGAACGAGTGGTGGTGTGGGCCCAGGGACGAACCTGCCTATAAGTTAGGGCGCTGGATCATGGGGGAACCATCCTTATACCCTCTCCTGTACAGCAGGAGTGCTCCGTGGGGACTTCCCTCCGCCCCAACGGTGGTCATTCTGTCCTGGAGGCAGGCATCGCGGCGTATGGGCTGGTGGGGACGCCACACTAGGGAGACCCCACTGTGGAGAAACCACCTAATTCCTCAGGTCGCAGATTTACAAGGGTTCAACGGCTGGGACAATATCGGTATCTCAGCCCTGGGTGATGTCCTGCGGGTTCCCACCATGAAGTCCTTCCAAGATCTCCAAGAGGCATTCTCTATGCCTCATTCTCAATTTTATAAATATTTACAGCTGCGCCATGCCTTACAGCCCTACATTAGAGGCCTGTCAACCCTGCCCGAGTTCAGTCCACTAGAGGGTAAGCTCCTGATGGGGGACCTGGGGGACCATAGAATTTCTAAAATCTACCAAACCCTAGTTACACACAGCCCTACTACCCTAGCATCCTTAAGGGCCTCATGGGACACAGATATAGGGCACATAGACGATGACGATTGGTTCGAAGCACTCCAATCACCGCGAGGAGCCGCAATGCCCACCCGTCTCCGATACATACAATTCAAATACTTACACAGAGTGTACTACCCTCGACATAGATTATGGCGGGCTGGGCTGATCGCCTCTCCCCTATGTCTTCGCTGCCACGTGGAGGAGGGCACCTTCCTGCACACTGTCTGGACATGCACTACCCTGGACAGATTCTGGCGGGGGGTTATACAATGCTTATCGGAAGTATTACACTGGGATATACCTCGATCCCCCAAACTCACACTTCTGCACTGCACAGACGAAATAGGGGGCAGTATCTACAAAAGACATTTATTATTCCTGGGCTTGACACTCGCCAAAAGGGACATCGCACAACACTGGAAAGCTGCAAACCTTCCTCGCATATCGACATGGAAGGGGGGCTTGGATTATGCTATGGAAATTGAATGGCCAGTGTTTCTTGCCCGCAGTTGTCCCCACAAGCACACTAAAATCTGCAAGCAGTGGGCCGCATACAGACATATACCCTTCGAGACGCACACCATGGGAGACCTTCTATCACTGCCCGATGCGGGCGCAAACCGTTAATTTTGTCACCATTCACGGTTACTTTACACCCGCAATGGGGACACATATATCATGAGATGTAGGCACAAGATTAAGCTCAGATTCCAGCTGGGTACGATGCGGTTCTTGATGTTGTTTTTGTTCAAAGTATGTTATCCTTCGATACTGGATATGCAGTGGAATGTCACTTCTGTCTACTCACAAATGTCATTATTCATATGTCCTTTATCGTACAGTGATCTTGTATTGATCTCCATAAAATCAATAAAATGTTTATTAAAAAAAAATTCCGAAAATGAAGTACTATTCGTCGTTCTCATTTACACCAGATAAAAATTAAAATCCAGCACATCAAAAATTGATGCATGAACACATCATTAAACAAAAAACACTGCCCTTCCCTTGGTAGTATCAGAGATGGTCAACATAGGCTTTCAGAGGGAAAAGTGGCTAAACAACATACATAATACATATAAACAAAAACAATAGTGGACGTTTAAAATGATAGCCCATCAAACCTCAACAAATTAACCCCTTCCCTGCTCATGACGAGCTCAGCTCGTCATGCCTCACGGTGGACGTGTGCGCATGACGAGCTTAGCTCGTCACGACCACGCCCGCGATCGGAATGTCCAGCACCTGGCTGGAATTCCGCTCGCAGCGAAGGCGTTAAGGTAGGGTTTGGCTACTGTTGGTTATCACAAGATAATACATCCCCTTTATAGATAAAGTAATTGATCATTTCAAAACCTGTAAATGTGCAAAAGGAAAAGCGACTCAGTGGAAACAAGAGATGACAGTGAAAGTACCAACTTTGCATTGGAAAATTCAAAACAGGCAAGCTCTTTGCCACTTGTGTTTCATGGGCACATCTGTTGCAGAAGCAGTACAGATGAAGAGGGCAAAGAGAGCCAGGGTGGCTCAAACATGAAAGAGACTGTCAGGTAAGACAAAGCAGGCAATGGTGAACCACAACAATCCCAGATCACAGTTACTTCTGCATTGTCTCATCCTGCATCCCTAAAACCAGAAAGCACACTGGCAAAAGGTACTGGGAAGAGAGGGCTGATCAACTGATGAGAATCAAAGTTGTTTTTTTTAAAGATTTTTTATTGGTATCTGAGCAAGCAGACAAACATTAAACATTGCAACCCCTCCCCTGGGAAAAAGAATCAAAGAATCAAAGTTAATTTCTCTCACAAAGGTTGTATGTAGGCCTGGGCGGTGATCTCCGCTCCGTTCGTGGAGTTTTCCGCACTCCCCTCCCCTCTCCGCGGAGCACGCAGTGTTCCGTAAAACCGCACTCTGCTTTGCGGAGCAGATTTTTTTTCCTCACTTTTGCTCGCCAACGTTAATTTCCAGCGCTAGACCACCTCCCAGCGAGATTTCTTAACGCGGATGGTCACGACCATTTGCATTAAGAAACCCCCTTTCGCGTTGTGGAAGCTGCCGCTTGAGTAGAAAATCTACTCGAGCGGCAGAAAGAGGCAGCATCCTCTTGCGCTGCGCATGGTGTCGTTCACTCTGATTTTCCAGAGCGGGACACACACCGAGCACTAAAAAGCAGTGCGAAAGGCATGACCCAATGCACTCCACCGCTTGCGGCACTCCACGTAGTGAGGTGGAGTTTTTTGGTCACTTCGCAGCGTTCCAGGCTCTGGGAACTGCGCCCACGCCTAGTTGTATGATAAAATATCCCAGTCAAAAACTGACAAACAAACATATTATATACATAACTAACATTATTAAACATATAATGTGAAAAATATTAATGATTATTATTATAATAATTACAATTCCTAGATATTACAAAATAAAAAATGTATACAACAAAAATAATAAAATAATAAAATAAAAAATAAAAATATTACTACAAAAATATCATAAAAATTATTTACATTGAACTAATGTTTTAAATTAAATAAGAATATATATATTAAAACACTATTAAACACATTTCAGACAAAATGGAAATTAGACTTGGAGGTGTCAAATTCACTACTCCACCTCCAACCTGACCAACATAAGGGATTCTGTTATTCTTTGGAGGGGTCAGTTTACTATTCCCACTCCATTGTGAGTGAAAGTAGGGAAAGTGTTGGACTTTGATTGGGTCGGATTTAACTATTCCCACTGCACCCCAAGCAGCAGCAGAGAAAGTGTTGGGCTTGGAGAGGTTAGATTTACTATTCCTACTCCAACATAAGCAACAGTAGGGAAGATGTTGCTACTGTTCCAACTCCAACTTAACCAACAGTAGGGATACTGTTGGACTTTGGAGGGGGCAGATTTACTATTCCCACTCCGACGCAAGCAACAGTAGGGAAAATGCTGGACCTAGGCGAATCGGAACTGCTATTCTCACTCCAGTGTAGGCAACAGTTGCGAAATTGTTGAATTTTGGAAAACTCAGACTAAATTTTCCCAGTCCTAAAATAGTAATAAGTAAAATACATATATGCAATATAAAGAAACATGCAACATATTTCAATAAACAAATAAAAAACCTATAACTATGATTGGCATGTATAAATAAAAATGAAAACCACTCAGTTACATTTGAAATATGCATAAAATTATGTTTTAAAAACTGCATCAGTTAATAAAAAAAACGTTACAAAACATAGATTTAACATGCTTACCACCATAAACCCCTAAAATGTCAACAACCATAAATACCAATTACCCTGAAAGTTTTAAATCGCGCTGTCCGGGGCAACTGATTAGCTAGTTCTCTTGTTGATTAAACCTGTACAGCTTTCCATGCATATATCCTTTAATTCATTAATAGGAGGATCGCAAGATGGTCTGTATAGCAGGTGCTTTCTGGTGTGGGACTCACAGTAGGTTGCTGTACAGGAGGTGGTGACTTTCATTGAAATAGTATGTGATATATTTTCAAGTTTGAGCAGTTGTGTGCTACCGCCTGCCATTGATAAGTATTTTTTATGAAATATCTCAATTGGCCCTGGGTAGTTCAGGGGTTGCTTGGCCTGAGTCAGAAGCAAGGACACAGTTGACTCCTATGGCCAGTCAAGTCATGAACAGCAGCAACATTGAACTGGCAGGGGGGTGCTCAACCCTTTTGAACCAGAGATACCTCATTTGACTGCCAACCCTCTATCCATAAGGCTGAAGAAAAGGTTCAAGAAAGGCAAGAAAATCACAAAAGGCCCTAAACTCAGCTACCAAGCACATAACAATTGCTCCCCTCTGCCAATACTGCCCTCAATCTGCTGAGGCCGACATTGTCTCACATCCCCAAGCGGACTCTATGTCCTCTTTGCCCAACGACTTACACTCAGTAGCAAATACACCCCCAGGATCTTAAAAAAGGATTCAGCTCAACCAAAGATGTTCCCTGTATTTCGTGATACTCAAAATATCTCTTCCTCTAGCCTGCCCCTATGGGCATATAGTCCTTCACGCCAGGGTCAACACGGGTATTTCCACTGGGACTGTTCCGCAAAGGCATACAGCCACCACTCAGAGTCATCAAATGTTGCAGACTACAGCAGGCTCATTAGACAATAACCAGGAGACTGTACAAAATCTAAACTATTCTAATAACTCCAAAAGCTCTCAAGATTTGCTAGGTAGGGCCTCCAGTGATCCGAGTGCCCTCCCGCATAACCAGGCAGGTGCCTGTTTGTACTCACTCAACAACTATTTTATGGTAACAGGTGAATCCAAGTCAAATATTTGTGAAAGCACTTGCAACTTACCAACAGTGCCCTCTTTAATGATGACTCCCAATTTGAGTACAGGTGATTCAACCACCTCAGCAAAACGTATTTTCGCTCCATTTTACACGTCTAGAGGCCACAATTATATTTTGAACAGAGCCAACATCCTCCACCTCCTGCAACATATACCGACCCTGAGTCACTACCAGAGTAGAAACATCACTCGTAACCAATTAGATAGACCCCAGACATCCTCAAACACAGAACCTACGATTGCCACCTGGAGAACGACTTCAATCACTTCCGAAGTACTTAAGGTACATTTACTTTTTGCACAGTGGAGCATTGACGTACACCTCTTAGAACCAGGGAAATATTCCCACATCTTGGTCAGAACCAGCCTTCCATCTGAGCGCAAACGTGCTAAAAGCATTTTAAGGGCAGCAAATGGCGCATTTGACTGATCTCAGCAGACACATTTTTGGATCCAAGTGAGCTCTAAAAAGCCTCAACCAGTAAAGTGTATAGTTAAAACACAATTGAGTTCAAACCCAGAGGAAGACTGGGGCTGGATTGCCACAACATTATCAACAAAGCCCAGTAAATGTTCGTAGCAGTGTGAATAAGGATAACCAGCCGCGGCGCGTGCAGGTAAGAGCGGTGGGGCGGTGGAGCGGTGGAGCCGGGTGAGGAGGGTGGGATTTCGACGGACGATGACGAGGGAAAATTAATTATTTATTTAATTTTCTCTCGCTATCGTCCGTAGAAATCCCCCCTCACTCGGCCCCCCGCTCTTACGTGCATGGGCCGCGGCTGATATGATCCCGGGGTCAATACCCGCCGCAACCCTAAACTCACCATGATCTCCCGGAACGTAGCGGGTCTATGGAACATTTTGACTCAGGATGGGGCTCGAAAATGTATTAATGAGGCGGACATTCTTTCTGCAGGAAACATGGGCCTGTCTTCAATACTGATTACTGGATTTCAAGGCTCATAAAAAAAAGGCTGTTAAAACAAATTATTTTGGAAGTCCATCAGGTGGCCTCGCAATTTATATCAACACAAGCACACATCTTGTTACCTCCGTAGTGCACACGGAATGCCCATTGCTTCTAGCCGTCACAATAAATGGGTGCAAATTCAATACAAGGGCCAAGACAATCCTGGTAATGAATGTATACCTAACTATTCATAGAACTGATAGAAATAAAATGGCCTCTACCTTCTGTGAGGAGCTTACCGACTTGTTATTTCGATTTCCCTCACACGAAATTCTCCTAACATGAGATTCGAAAATACACAGCCTGGATAGCTGATGGTCTTGCATTCCAACAAAAGCACTCAGCTGGCAGGGGAAATCGCAGCCTTGCTTCAAACACATAAACTAACTTCCCTATGAACACAACACACTTGTACCAATTCCGAGTGCCCAATTACACACATAATTAGGTGTATCACCATGCTGGATTATTCCTTCGCAAGCACCCTGCTACTGGGCTCGTGCATAGCTTGCAGGGTAGTGAAACGCTCAGAAAGTGACCACCACCTGGCGGTAATATATTTTGACTTGGAGCACACCTCATCAGCGGGGGCTCCTCCGCTAAGGTGGAGGAGCGTCGCCCCACAGGAAAAATAAACCTCTTTCAGATTTTATTAATGTTGTCCTGCGTATGAGACTGAATTGGGTATGACTGATTTGTATGCATATGTTATTTTAGTATGAGTGATGTTGGTTGGCCTCATTTGTATATATTATGTTATATAATACATTTTTAAAATTGAAAATAATGTAATTTGTCACTTTATTTGTGTTTGAACTTATTTATGTCTGTTGCCTGCTTTATTAAGGAGGAAATAAAAAGAACAAACTATTTTTTATTCTAGGGAACCTGACTCCTTCAAATTTATCTTCATAAATTATAGCAGTTATACCCTATTATATATATATGGGAGACTAGAGTTCTGCTTTCTGTTACACTAAGGAAGCAGCGACCCTATCATGAGAGGTGGACCTAAGAAATGTGCGCTCCATCACCTATGCCTCGCCAATTCTAAAATCATATAGAACAATGAAGCCTCAACCATACTTAAGGCAGCACTGAGCAAGGACGCTATGCACTGTATTTTGTGTGTCCGTTTTATGGTTCTTCCGTTCTACGAGTACCGCTCTGACTGGGCATCAAGTGCTGGTATCATTCGGCCCCTGCCGTTTCTATGACTACGGAGAGAGCCTATGACGTGCCTGCTGTGCTGTTGCCCAGACTTCCTAATTGCACGTCGCACTTTAACTTCTTGCAGAACGGGGTACTCTTCTGATAATTTGTTTTATTGCGGACGAAGTTGTATCAATTTTAAATAATTGGCACAAATATATAAAATATCGATTATATTATGCTATATTTTTATATTCATCTGTAGCTTAGGACTCCCCAACTGCCCACTTATATTGGCAGAAGGAAAGGCTGCTGAGCTGTGGCAGGACTTGTGAGACCTGGACTCAGGCACATGCTCCTCCTCCCACACAGTACGGGAAACAGTAAAATACAATTTAATGTAGAAATGGCAAGGAAGTTCTGCCTCTTCTCTTGGGAAGGCTCAATTTAACTCAACTCTTATTTGGCCGAGGCACAGGGTGCGCAGGTGAAGCCAGCATACAAAGGGCTCGGTATGCTAGGGTACCTGAAGAGAGGTATTCGGTAAGTGTTCCTGAGTGACAGAAGGTTCTTCCATTTCTTTGCCCACTTGCAGCCAAAAACGACCCCTTAGACGAGGATGTCTGCAGTTCCATTAACCTGCAGTCCACCCTCGTCATCCGTCCTCTTGCTCCTCATTTGAAGAGCCATGAATAAAGCGGACAGTGATGATGCGGGACAATGACTGAGGAACGAAATGTCCTAGACCTTCTCGTAATGCGGAAAATTTACTGCTTGAGCCCCCCACCTTCAAAAAGGAAAGATCAATGGCTCAATCCTTCTCAGGCAATGCGGTTAGAATCTGGAACTCGCTTCCTCCACTACTCCGTACCACCACCTCTACCCGGACCTTCAAAACTGACTTCAAATCTCTTCTCTTCCAAAGACACTTCCAGAACTAATACACCCCTTTTCATGTCCCTCAAGGAAGTTCTTACAATATTGTAAATTTGTAATCTATGCCTGTACGATCCTCATCCTAATGTGTTTTTTGTTTTTTTGTGTGACTGCCATCTATTGTTTTATTTTACTTTTTCTTCTTTCTCGTTTGTATCTGTAACTTGTAAATATGTAAAATTCTCCTCATGTAACGTACTTGGTTCTATTGTGAAGCACTCGGACACCTTTGGGTAAAGTCCGCGCTATATAAAAATGCATTAAATAAATAAATAAATAAATAAAATGGCTGGCGATCAGTGACAATCTGTGGCAATGACGAGTGAGATGCGATCCTGCTGTCATGTAATCTTACCCTTGTTCTTGGGACTGACCATACCTCAAAGAGCCTCTTGTGCTCTTCAGGGGTGCTGGAACAATGTCGAGAGTGGGGGTGCTGCTATCAATGTTACATCACTCAAGTCGCAGGGATTGTAGAAAATTCAAGCATCACACACAGAACAAGTGTAGCATATGTATTCAGCAGGAGAGTGGTAAGGGTGTAATATTTAGCTGATGGTGCTTTTTGGAGAACACAATCCCATCAGTAGCGGTCGGTGGTGGGAGTGCCGCCGGGCGCTGACGTGGGGCGGGGGAGGGGCAGGGTGGGGGGTAGTAAACTACGGATTACGGGCGATTACAGGTAAGTACACATATAAATAAATAAAACGAATTTCGTTTCTAGCACTGCATCACATTTGGCGGTGCCGCGCGAGAAACAAAATTTGTTTTATTTATTTATGTGTGTACTTACCTGTAATCGCCCGTAATCCGCAGTTTACTACCCCCGACCCTGCCCCTCCCACGCCTTACGTCAGCGCCCGGCGGCACTCCCACCACCGACCGCTACTGAATCCCATATACATTACTAAAGCATACTATGGTATTGCACTATCATTTACAGACCGCGCATTTTCCATTGAAATGGCCACTACATTTGCATACGGTTTAACTGATAAAAAGCGCACACAATAATGTGTGGAAAAAGGGTTTCGGGAAATGAGTATGTCTTGATTTGTTTGATCCTAATAAAATCTTTATTTCCATCACACTTCAGAATTACAGGAAAGTTATGCTTCGTATTTGCTTTTCGAACTGCATATATATTTGGAAACATTTGTACAGTTCATTTACGGGTATTTATATTTTATTGTGAGTTACAAAAAGTGACATCTTACACCCTTTCCTTTCACACTCCCTGTACCACTGCACGACTGACACATCATCTCACTTTGCAGTCAGAGAAAGTAAACACCAATCAGCATGGTAAAAGAATAAACAGATATTTGCCAGAAAAAAATTGCCTGACATTTGACCTCTGTCTTTGAAGCACATATGTTACCAGATAAAACCAAAACATAAAAACATAAAGGAATCTTTATTGTTCGTTCACCATCTGAATTCTGGCTTAGTTATTATGGGGGCGCAGCACACCCCCCCCCCCCGCACCCCTACTTCCTGCGCCTATGGTACTCTATTATTTTTTCAAGATGCCTTCAAGCTTGTTTGTACATACTCATAATGCAAAGGGAATAAGGTATAGAGACGCATGTGACATGCCAGTGCAGCAGCTAAGGAGCACACCAGTGCCAGTTTCACCCACAGATTCTGCTGGCTAGATGACTCAGCAAGTAAAGTTAAATGCAAACTGCTGACAACTGCTGTGATCTTCAGGTCATGAGCTTGAATCCATGGAAAACTGGGTCATTGTTGCATTGTTGTAAACCTTGGTAATGCAGTCGTAAAGATACCACTAGTAAAATACCTTTGAGAAAAAAATTAATAGCAACGAATTGTAAACTTACACAAACGTGTACGCTTACTTTTGTGATTCAGACCTTAAGTTATTATTGTTACCCCTATTGTGACATTCATCTGGGTCCCTACAAGGCATATCTGGCTGTGAAGGTGTCCCTAATGGATGATGGATGACTACCTCCATAGTCACAGATTTGTGATATGGTCACCTGGAGCTAGTCTCAAGGTTACCTTGTGACATTACAGGATGGCTTTTTAGCGTCTAGCCTGTGAGTATGTGCGCTAGCGCATGTTTCTCGCTTGCGAGACTCTGTCAGTATCTAAAGAGGGCTTGGAGCCCACCCGTGGTTTACCATTTGTTGGCTTGCATGGCACTCTTCTTTACAGCCTCATAATTAGTCAAAGAAGGCCTGGCATCATTTCCGTTCCTTTCTGTGGGGCAGGGACCAAGCACTGATTGATTCAACTTAATTAGTGCCCGTCCGCTGCTCCTGAAGTGATATAGCATGTGCCGCAAGCTTGTTACAGGAGCATCGCAGCGCTAAATGCACTCGTGCACCAGAGCATCATTACAGCACTAGACTTATCCCGCTCCCTTCTGTGCACCAAGGTACAAGAACATCACAGGAAAAACTCACCCTGTGTAAGATGCTTCCCCTGTGCACATTCACCATAAATTAGAGGCTAACTTCAGCATCATTGTACTTTCCCTTCCAACATCCAATAATGTTGATTCTCTTTGCACCTCCCATGGCAGCATCACATGACAACCTTCACCTATGGAGCATCTTCTTCCCACACCCTCAGACGCTGCTCCTCTTCGGTGCCCCATACCGCAGCCTCTAACAGCCTCTAACATTACAGCACTCGCCCTCTGCATTGGGCTGGCTCATTGTTGAACTGTGTGAGGTAGGCTGTGAAAGCACAGGTGCAGGATAGATTTTGAATGATTTTGCATTGTCCATGTAAGCAGTGGTCATGACAATGGTACAATTGAGTGGTGCCAGGAATATGGCTGGGCGGACAACTGGACGATGTGGCGGCAGCCTCCTAAAAAACATTTTGAGCACTGGAACTTAATCTGTTACAAATTAAGCACTGATTGGGTACTTTTTATAGGCACCTCATACTGTTCAACTCACGTCCACTCACATCAAACCATCCCTTTTTGTGCCAGGACACACGTGCAGTACAATATAACAGCCCTTTTTAATGACCTTCTCTTCATCCTTTGATGTCACATCCCATGAGCATCGACCCTCAGGGCAGTGCAACAGCCCTCACCTGGTGTACATACCCTGCCCTCCATCCTATAAGAACGCCTCCTGATCCTCACGGGCAGTGTAGAGGCGCCCTGGACAGCAGGCTATGATCTGTTTACCTAGTATAGAGCACAGGGAGCTAGTGGATGTCTGATTATGGGGTCAAACAGTTCATTTTGTAAGATAACCACTGCTTTTGTTTATAAACCATACGCACGATCATGGCAATTGTTTTGAGAAGAGACTGAACTGAAAACAGTTATGTGGTTGTTTTTGGTCACCAGTCTACAGTTTTGGACAGCAAGGTAGCATGGCTGGTGAAGGAACTATTGCTTGTTTCACTTCTGGAAAATACATTATTTCAGATTGTTTCTGCGACTTGTTGCAGGAGTGGGGCTTCCATCGCTCTACACCGACTAGAACCATTGCTGTGCTATACCGTGAATGCTCGTAGTGGAAAGTGATTGGCGGTTGTCCCTCTCCTGCCCCATATGTAGCTTCGTATTCTAACCGTTGCAATATAAGGATTACTAGCGACATTTGTGGACTACCTGCTGTGAACTGAGCTCATACTTCCCAAGATGCTATTATTATTATGTTTTTTTGCACATTATGCCTAGATATGGGTCTCCAGTTAGCGGGGACTGGTGCTAGTGCTATCTTGTTGGTTTAATTAGTGAATGTTTTATTGTTTGTTACCTTGCAATCTTTTCTATAGTTTGCTTTTTTCCGATTATTTGCCTGACCATTGTATATTTAGGCAATTCTACTTGTAAAGCGCTCTGGTGCTCGAAGGCATGGTATGCACTATATGAGTATATTAATAAATAAATAATGTAAAAGAACTGGAGTTGCATAAGAACATTCGGCATACCGTAGTGCCAGTGAGGTTGCAGGTTTCCTCTGAGACTTGTATCTCAGTCTTCAGTTGATGGTGGGCTTGAAGAGCGTTAGGATATTGGAGTCTGTGGGGTTCAGTAATGTTCAAGTTTTGTTTGAATGCTTACTGGAGGAAGAGTTTTCACTGCCTTTTCTGAAAGCTGGAATGTACGCCAGGGTAGAGCTGGAGGAATGCTCTACAACTGGAGCCCTGCAGCTTGATGGTGGTGTCTTGGCGTGGTTTATATGTATGTGCATGAACGTGCTGACACTTAAAGAGTGCACACCCAGCTCACAAGCAACAAAGCGCTGCACACTAGCGAGAGCCCACTGAATGATAGTCATGTACGGGGCAAGCAACAGGTAAGTTGTATTCTTTTGAGGTGTAATGATTCTTCAAGTGATAGGTCTTCAGTTTCCTACCGAGTTGCAGCAGGTTAGGAGCCGTTCTCATGGGGAAACAGTTGGAACACCGCAGCCTCAGCTATGCATGTTCCGACTACGCAAGTGCTACCACGCTTGTCTTAACCATGCATATGCCTTAACCACGCATATACGCGGTTAAGGCAGTGCCTGGTCTAGCTGCTGGCTGCAGCTCTGCAAGACTCGGAAGCAGTAAGACCTCAGACGATGGAGTGGAGGACGCCGTGAGGTAAGTGGGGCTGGGAACGGGTTTTGGGGGGTAGATTGTATGGGTTGGGGGTAGTTTGTATGGGTTGGGTGGTCGGTAGTTTTTTTAGGACTGGGTTCGGGTAGTTTTCAGGGCTGGGGGTCGGGTAGTTTTTAGGGCTGGGAGGGTCGAGGTAGTTTTTAGGGCACGGGGGTCAGGTTAGTTTTTTTAATTAGGGGTTAGGATGTTAGGCCTAAGGGCAGTGGGGGGTCGGGGTAGTTTTAGGAACAGCGCAGGGGGTGGGGGGTTGGGGTAGGGTATGTAAAGGGGCAGGCCTCAGAGCAGGGGGAGGGGAGTGGGTAGTCGGGGTCGTTTTTAGGGCTTAGGGGCTGGCGGGGTCGTTTTTAGGACTTAGAGGGGATCGGGGCTGGTGGGGTAGTTTTTTAAATTAGGGTTTAGGATTTGAGGCCTAAGGGCAGTGGAAGGGATTGGGTTAGTTTTAAGGACAGCGAGGGGGTCGGATTGGGTCGGAGGAAGGTTTTGGGACTCAGGACAGGGGGAAGGTAGGGGGTATGTAGCTTAGGGTGGGGAAGGGGGGTTAGAGTAGCGGTGAACTTAGCCACGCATACCCCTTTACTATTCATGCCTTTACCATGAAATTGCGTGGTAAAGGAATGGGTGGTTAAGACCCATTCGTAGTTCGGGCTGCGTGGTAGAGGCACACATGGCTTAGCCATGCTTGCCTCTATCATACAGCTGTCTGATGTCAATGGGGACACTGCTCCAGATTGTCGGTATGGAGAAGGTATGTCTTCCTTTTTAGGGTAGAGCCTGCGAGTGCATGCGCCAAGGCATGAGTCTCGCTTGCGAGACACTGTTGTTAACAAAAAGGGCATGGAGCCCCCCGTTGCTTACCATTTGTTGTCTTGCATGCCATTCTTCTTTAAAGCCTTGTAGAAGGTCACTGCAGGCCAAGCAACATTTCCGTTCCTTTCTGTGGAACAGGAACCAAGCATTGATTGATTTAACTTAATCAGTGCCTGTCTGCTGCTCCCAACGTGATAGAGGTACTATTTTGTTCTTTTTATTAGCTTCTAGTGCTCTGCAAACAGAAGACATGTAACTGGCAAAAACGTGCACAGCAGGACAAACAAAATTGCAAATTTTTATTTTCTATAGTTAACTCTTTTATTTTGCGAAGTCTCCTTTTCTCTCTTTGCACTTGTATTTTGTTTTTGCTCATGAGCGCTGTTCTCAAAAGATCGCGATTATCTTGTTCTTAATATTGCAAAGTGACATTGATCTTTCTTATGTGTAATTTCCTAAGTGATGCTTTAACTCATAACCGTGCAGTACACCCCAATCCACCCTACTCTAATCGAATCCTCCCCACTCCATTCAACCCCACCTCACCCCACACAAATTCACACCAATCCAATACAACCCACTCCAATCCACCCACACCAATCCAATCCAATACAATCCATGCCGCAACAATCCAATCCACCCCACCAATCCAATCCACCCCCTCCAACCTACCCCACAATCAAGCCCCACTCCAATTCACTCCACCCCACTCCAATCCACCACACTACAATACTACCAACCCATCCCGATCTACCCCACATCAATCCACCCACTCCAATCTGCTACAGTCCAGTCCCCCAATCCAATCTGCCCCACTCCAATCCACCCCGCTCCAATCCACACAATCTAACCCATCTCACCTCACCCCACACCAATCCACTCCAGTCCAATCCACCATAATCCAATCCAATCTACCCTGCTCTAATCCACCCCTCTCGATCCAGTACAATGCACCCCACTCCAATCTATCCCAGTCCAATCCAGTCCACCTCACGCCAAGCCAATACACCCCTCAGCAATCCAGTCCACCCACCCCACTCCAATCCACCACAATACACCCAACTCCAATCCAGGCCACACCAATCCAGTCCAGCCCACTCCAAGTCAGGCCACCCCACGCCAATCCAATCCACCCCACACCAATGCAGTCTTTCCCAACCAGTCCAATCCACCATAATCCACCCCATTCTAATCCATCCCACACTAATCTAATCCACCCACCATTCAAATTCAAACGAACCCCCGTCCAATTTAACCCAACCTCCTCCATCACAATCCACCCCACTCCAATCCAAACCACCCCACCCCACTCCAATCCACCACACTTCAATCAAATACAACCAAATCCACCTCACTCCAATCTAGTCCACTCTACTCCAATCCACCCACTCAAATCCATTCCACCCCATTCCAATCCACCCTTCTCCAATACAATCCACACCACTGCAATACAACCCACTCCAATGCACCCCACTCAACACAATCCACCCCACTCCAATACAATCCACTCCCACTCCAATCCACTCCCACCCCACTTAAATCCACCTCACCTCACTCGACTCCACTCACTCACAATCCAATCACCACAATACAATCCATCCCACCCAATCCAATCTACCCCACCCTACTCCAATACACAACAGTTCAATCAATCCCACTACAGTCCACCCCACGCCACCCCAATCCAATCCAACCTAACCTATTTCAGTCCACCCCACTCTGCCCATTCCAATCCACCCCACTCCAATCTACCCAACTCAACTCCAATCTACCCCACTCCACTCCAATCCAGTCCACCCCACTGCACTCCAACTCCAATCCAATCCACCCAACTCAACTCCAAAGCTTCCCGCTCTACTCCAGTCCACCCCACTCTACTCCAGTCCACCCCATTTCACTCAATCTGCCCCTCCCTACCCCAATTCAATCCACACCACCCAGTCCAATCTACCCCACTCCACTCCAATCCACTCCAATCCAATCCACTCCAATCCAGTCAACCCTCACTCCAGTCATTCCACCCCAATACAGTCCAATCCAATCTACCACAATCCATCCCACTCCAATACAATCTAATCCACCCCACTTCACACCACTCCACCCCATTCCAATTCACCCAATTCTAATCCAGTCCAATACAATCCACCCCACCACAGTCCTATCACTCCAATCCAGTCCACCCACTCCAAACCAATTCACCAACCCTAATCCAATCCACCCCACCCCAATCCACCTCACCCCACCCCACCCATTCCAATCCACCCCACCCCATTTCAATCTACCCCACTACAATCCAATCCAACCCACTCAGTCCACCTACTCTAATCCTCCCCACTCCACTAAATCCACCCCACTCTACCTCAATCCAATCCACCCCTCTACCTCAATCCACTCCAACCCACTCTACCCTATTCCATCCCCCTCCACCCCACTCTACGCCACTCCACTTCACGACACTGCACTCTACGACACTCTCTGCCACTGAACCACTGAACTCTACTCTGCTCTACTCCCCCACTTCCACTCTACAACACTCCAACAAATCAACTCTATAACACTTTACTCCCCCAGTCCACTCTACCACACTCCACGCCACTAACGTTTAGCCATGCTGAACAGCAGCCACACTAGTGTACAACATGGCTGAAACACATTGCCAATAGCTGTTGAATAGGTGAGACCAATTGGCTTTGCCAATGCTTGTTCTTACTAGCACTGTCATTTCCTGTGATGTTTTCCTGGATTTGGGGAGCTCTTATGGTTAGCACAAAGTCTTCCCTGGAATCCAACTCCTCCTAACTTGTGCCCAGAAGTCCAACGGCGTATTTAGTTATTTATTTTGTATTTTTATAATGTACTGCTCTTCAAGAGAGGTGTCAACGTGCTGTTCAATGGCTTCCCTGTTCCCTGACACAGGTGTCAGTGGGTTTCGGGCTCTGCCCCTCACACGTGCCGCACATTCTGCCTGGCAGAGTTTGGTGGAAGGGTTCAGAGTGCTGCTTGCCGAACAACTTTCCCTTTGTGCTGGAAGAGCACCGTCATGATGGAGTGCCTCCAGGGTTGGATTGGGATCAAAAATCGGCCGGGGCACACCAAAAAAAAGTGGCCCACATTTGCGTATTGCCTTTCCGCAAAACACTGCTTCAGCGAAGTTTTATGAAAAGAAAGGGGGTGGGGACATCTTTTATTAACTTCACTTCGATAAAAAAAATGCACACATTAGTTCACACTGCTGAGCCACACATGAATGCAAGTGAGACCACGTCTGCTCAGGCCCCCTGCCCCAGCTTAATCAACATACATTAATGGGCCGGTCCAGCGACAGAAATGAGAAATCTAGCCGACAGATAATGAGGACCCACAGCTTCACCAGCTGGCATCAGTGGATCATCTGAGGTCTCTCTCGCTGCACCCCCTGACCGACCAACACGCTGGTGCATGTCAACGGCCTTCGGTGCACTTGGAAAGAGTCACTCAAATCCCATTCTGTTTAGTGTAGGTAGGAATTCTCATGGTATTCACACCAGGCCCCATGTGCAAGCTGGCGTCCACCCTCACAGCACCACCGTTGTCCTAAGTGCCAGAACATAGGAATAAAACTCGTGCTCTCCCTCACCAGTGAAAGGACAAAGTTCAACAATGATTATTCACTTAGAATAGGATAAAATATCGGCCCTCCTGTTCCCTTTTCTACCTTGCACATCACCATTCCTACGCTAGTTGAAAATTCTCCTCTCATTAAAGATTGTGAAGTGTGCCTGGGTTTAAGGGATCTGGGCACAGCTATCTTTCACCTTATCACCATTCTACTGTGGCGTAAGACCTCACACGCTTTTGCCCTTGAGATCTTCCTTTGTAAAATAAAGACAAAAAGGCAAACTTTTTCTCTTGGATCCTGAAATTCTGCAAACTGCACCTGGGCTTTAGCGGTTAAGCGCATATCTTTTGAAACTGATTTTCAAAAATGCAGATAAAACAGAGGGCGGGGGGGCACTAATAGTATGCCTATTCTTAAATGACACCTTCCATTTGGCTGGGAGCCATAGATTTGCCAGGGCTCCGGTACATTCGCTATTTCTTTGAAGAGCAACAGCTACTGCTTCCTGATTTTCTCACCTTGTTTGCTTGCCTTCCACGGTATAGTTCACTCCGCTCCAGCACGGGTATCTGCAGCATGGCCTAGCCCAGCACGACCCCACTGCTTCTGCAGCGGCCCTGTCCTGTTACTGCCGCTGTAAGAGGCCTGGTCCTTATCGGCTCTGTCCACATCCGCTAGCTACCGGAGGAAGTGCACGGTGTCTTAACATTCACTGCCTCATCATGGACCCCAGGTATTCTGAGTACGTCCTCGTACGGTACTGCCATTCAGTACATAACCCACCATCTTGAATTCAGCTTTACCATCTCCTTCGGCTCTAATTCTTCACAGGCCCGGTTCCAGGAATTTTTACCTGGGTGGGCCAATGCGGGCCCAATTTATAACAATTCTGAAGGTAGAGTACAAGCCCTAGAGCATGAGTACTCACAAACATTTTCCCAGGGGCCACAAAGTACGGTCTGTAGTGGGATCAGAGGGCCGCACTGATGCCAGCATGGTGGCGGTAGGGGGTCTGGGTGGGTCAGGGACTGTGTAAGGAGGTCTAAAAAAATGTTTAATATACGGGCAAGCATTTATTTGCAGGTTAATAAATGCTTGCCTGTTTTTTTTTCTTCTGAATATTAATGTTCAGCAATTAATCAGCAGCTCGTGCTGCTGTTCACCAGGGGGGCCGCACGTAAAGGTCATAGTTTGAGTATCACTGCCCTAGAGTTACACATGGACATTGTTAGAACTGGGGGTCTCTAGTTGGCAATGGTATACACCTTTGACCAAATAGGGACCCTTGCTTCTAGTCAGGGTAAGGGGGATACACTACTAAAATAACCCCTGCTCACCCCCTTGGTAGCTTGGCACGAGCAGACAGGCTTATCTCTCAGAGGCAGTGTGTTAAGCATTTGTGAACACATACAGTAATACAGTGAAAACACTACAGATGGACACTACACAGGTTTTATAAAAATAAGTATTCTTTATATAGACTTTAACACAAGACCACAAATGACAAAAATCCACAATACTGTACTCAAAATAGACTTAAAGATGGTAGAAGTAACTTAGTTCAAGTTGATGGTAAATGCGACACGTTTCTCTCAAAAGTACCTGGGATGCATAACGCAAAACAAACAAAGGGTCCGCAGGGAGGTCGATGCGGCGAGCAAGCGCCTCGATGCGGTGCGACGATCCGGTGCGATGCGATGAAAGTGCGCCCTTGATGCGATGCGACGATGTGAAGACGATGCGTGCACGCCCGACGGCCGTGCGGCAAACTCTGTATCTTTGGAGCCGCAACAGGCCCTGCGTCACGCTTCTCCGGTGATGCGACGGCAGACAGCTGCGACGGCGACACGCTTCTCGGGGGATGCGACGGCGACCCTTGCGGTGGCGACACGCTTCCCTGTTGAGGTGACGGCAGGCAGTTGCGACGGCGACACGCTTCTCCGGTGATGCGACGGCAGGCAGCTGCGATGAAGGCACGCTTCTCTGATGATGCGGCGGCGACCCGCTTCTCCTGCGATGCGACGGCAGCAGCTTCGTCAGCGACACGCTTCTTCTCGTTGCGTCGCGCTTCCAGCTCCCAGCGACACGCAGGCTTCTGCAGACAGAATCCCCAGCAAGGGAATTCAGGAGGGAGCTGGTGGTGAAGTCTTGTAGCCCTGAGACTTCAGCAGGAGGCAAGCTCTAGTTCAAGCCCTTGGAGAATATTCTGCAAGATGATGAAAGTTCTTAAAAAGTTCCTTCTCCTTTCCTTGGCAATGAAGACCACTGCAGGCCAACCCAGCAAACAGCACACTGGCAGAGGGGCAGTCCAAACTCCTGCAGCTTCCTTGGTTCTTCTCCTTGGCAAAGGTTTGTCTTGTTGTTTTCAGAAGTGATCTAAAGTTCAGGGGTCTGGGTCCCCCTTTTTATACCCATAAATCCTTTGTCCTCTGAAGGCAGAGGGTCTTGTACCGAGTCCAAACCAGTTCTGGGTGCATCCTGCCAGTGCACACCCTCTTCCTTTGTCAGTGTGGGCCAGGGACATCAGACACACCACAGGAGGTGGAGCCAGCATTGTGGAAGGCAGGCACAGCTCTATTCAGGCCCAGGTGCAACTCCTCCCACCACTCTACATGCAGATAGGTCTATTCAGCCCTGTGCTGACTCACCCTGTCTCCTGGAGCCCCCCAGCCCCTGTCACTCACAAAACCAACCATACAATACACAAGCTAGCAGAGGCAGGCTGGATGGTTAGGCAAGAAAATACCTACTTTCTAAAAGTGGTATTTTCAAACACAGAATGTTAAAACCAACTTCACTAAAAGATGTATTTTATCATTCTGAATTCAGGCATACTAAATTCGTTTTTCTACCATGTTCCCTGGGTCAGTTAGGATTATAAGATGTTATAATCAAACTGCCCATTCTGGCCTATGGGGACAGGTAGCCTTGCAATAGTGAAAAACGAAATTGGCTGTAATTCACTATCAGTACATGCTACACACACCAGGGCATGTCCTACCTTTTACATACAATGCACCCTGCCCTTGGGCCTACCTTAGGGGTGTCTGATATGCAGAAAAGGGAAGGTTTAGGGACTGGCAAGTGGGTGCACTTGCCAAGTCGACATGGCAGTCACAGACTGCACACAGGCTCTGCAATGGCAGGCCTGAGACACACTTTACAAGCTGCTTCTGTGGGTGGCACAACCAGTGCTGCAAGCCCACCAGCAGCATTTGATTTACAGGCCCTGGGCACACCTGGTGCACTATACTAGGGTCTGACAAGTAAATCAAATGATCCAATCATGGAGTCACTAATCAATACATCAATTTACCATAGGGAGCACTTGCACTGTGGCACTGAATAGCAGTGGCACAGTGCCCAAAGCATCTAAACCAGCAAAACATCAAAAACAGAGGAGGCAATCAGTGAAAAAATGGAAGGGAGACTCAAGCCAATGGTACCAGGTCTAACACGTGTCCCCTCCAGCTGAAATGTGGGGAGAATTACCCAACCCCTTGGGAGTTCTCTTCACTAAGGCGGAAAAATCTGGTCAGACCATCAGCATTGGCGTGTTCTGTACCAGGGCGGTGTTCCACCGTAAAGTCCATCCCCTGTAGGGAAATGGACCACCTCAACAGCTTTGGATTCTCACCCCTCATCTGCATCAACCATCTGAGGGGCCTGTGGTCTGTCTGAACCCGGAAGTGAGTCCCAAACAGGTATGGTCTCAACTTCTTCAGTGCCCAGACCACAGCAAATGCCTCACGCTCAATTGCACTCCACCTCTGTTCCCGTGGAAGTAACCTCCTACTGATGAAGGCTACAGGTTGGTCTAGGCCCTCCTCATTAATTTGTGATAGAACAGCCCCCACACCATGCTCTGAAGCGTCTGTTTGGACAATGAATTCCTTTGAGAAGTTGCGCTCCTGAAGCACGGGTGCTGTACACATGGCAGTCTTCAGGGCGTCAAAAGCTTTCTGACAGGTGTCAGTCCAGTTCACTTTCTTGGGCTGCTTCCTGGAAGTCAGCTCAGTCAAGGGTGCAACAATGTTGCCATATCCCTTGACAAACCTCCTGTAGTACCCTGTGAGTCCTAAAAAGGCTCTCACCTCTGTCTGGGTTTTGGGGGGTTCCCAAGCCAGGATGGTCTCAATCTTGGGCTGTAGGGGTGCCACCTGGCCGCTCCCAACCTGGTGTCCCAAGTACACCACGGAACCCTGCCCGATCTGGCACTTACTCGCCTTGATCGCGAGGCCTGCCTTGCGCAGTGCCATCAACACTTCCCAGAGGTGGCGCAGATGTTCTTCCCAACTGGCGCTGAACACTGCAATGTCATCCAGGTAGGCGGCACTGAAATCCTCCAGTCCAGCCAACACCTGGTTGACCAACCTCTGAAAGGTGGCAGGGGCATTCTTCATCCCAAAGGGTATAACCCGGAATTGGTAGTGCCCATCTGATGTGGAGAATGCTGACCTATCTTTGGCCCCATCAGTTAAGGCGATCTGCAAGTACCCCGACGTTAAATCAAATGTGCTGAGGTACCGGGCAGCCCCCAACCGATCAATGAGCTCATCAGCTCTGGGGATGGGGTGCGCGTCAGTCCTGGTGACTGAATTGAGTACTCGGTAGTCCACACAGAACCGGAGTTCGGGTGTGGCACCAGGCCCGACAGCCTTTGGGACCAAGACCACTGGGCTGGCCCAAGGGCTGTGAGAGGACTCAATCACCCCTAATGCAAACATCTTGGGGGCATATTATCAAGAAACGGCGTTAAAATTATCGCCGCTTTAGCAGCAGAAAACTGCCGCTAAAGCGGCAATAATGGGCTTGATAATATGCCCTTGAGAATTCCAATAGAAGCCCATGTTCTGGTGTCAACATGGGCTTCTATTGGAATTCTAAAGGGCATATTATCAAGCCCATTATCGCCGCTTTAGCGGCAGTTTTCTGCCGCTAAAGCGGCGATAATTTTAACGCCGTTCTTGATAATATGCCCCTTGGAGATTTCCTCCTTGATGTGAGCTCTGACCCTGTCAGTCACTCTGTAAGCCTTGTGCTTCACAGGAGGACTGTCCCCAGTGTCCACGTCATGGACGCACCACTCAGTGACACCAGGAACCAGGGAGAACAAATCAGAGAATTCTCCCAACAGTTGGCGACAATCTTGCTGCTGCTCAGGGGTCAGTGTTGCAGAGAGGCTGACACCATCCACTGACCCATCTTGCTCTGTTGCAGACAGGAGGTCAGGAAGAGGCTCTCTTCTCCTCCTCCATTCCATCATCCGTCGCTAGGAGCATGCCCACTTCGGACCTTTCTAAGTGGAGCTTCACGCGGTTAACATGCAGGACCCGCAAAGGGTTCCTAGGAGACCGCAAGTTCACCAGGTAGGTGACATCCCTCTTGCGCTCCACCACCTCAAATGGTCCGGTCCACTTGTCCTGGAGCGCACAGGGCTCTATAGGGGCCATGACCCAAACTTTCTGCCCAGGCTGAAGCTCAATTAGAGTGGCATTCTGATCATACCACCACTTCATCTCTTCCTGGCTGGCTTCCAGATTCGCCTCAGCGAGTTGCCTGAATCGCCTGGTCTGGTTCCTGAAGGCCAGCATGTAACAGTATACATCCTGGGGAGGTTTCCTGGGAGATTGCTCCCAGCCTTCCTTGACCAGACTCAAAGGTCCTCTTACCGGGTGACCATAGAGCAGTTCAAAGGGACTGAACCCTAAGGACTTCTGTGGCACCTCACGGTAAGCAAACAGGAGGCATGGCAAGAGGACGTCCCACTTACGCCTCATAGGTTCCTCAAGACCCATTATCATGCCTTTGAGGGTCCGGTTGAATCTCTCAACCAGTCCATTACCTTGGGGGTGGTAAGGAGGGGTGAACTTATAGGTAACACCGCACTCCTGCCACAGGGACTTCATATAGTTGGATATGAAGTTTGTACCACAGTCTGACACCACCTCTCTGGGGAACCCCACACGGGAGAAAATCCCCATCAGTGCACGTCCCACCACAGGGGCCGTCACTGTCCTGAGCGGGATGGCTTCCGGGTACCGGGTAGCATGGTCCACCAAGACCAGGATAAACCTGTTGCCCATGGCTGTCTTGGGGTCCAGTGGCCCCACAATGTCAATGCCCACCCGTTCAAAGGGGGTACTGACTACAGGGAAAGGTTGGAGAGGAGCCTTGTGCTTCCTTCCACTTTTCCCACTTGCCTGGCAAGTTTGACAAGTCCTACAATGAGTGTCTGAACTCTTCCGCATCTGGGGCCAATGAAAGTGGGAGACAATCCTTTCAAAGGTCTTGTTCTGCCCCAGATGTCCCGCTAAAGGCACATCATGAGCCAAACCCAGTAGGAAGGCTCTGAAGCGCTGGGGTACCACCAGCACACGGGCTGACCCAGGCTCAGCAACCTTAGGCTCGCTATACAGGAGGCCATTCTCCCAGTAGTTCCAATGTGATCCAGACTGATCACCTGCTGCCTGGGCTGTGGCCTGTTGCCGCAAACCCTCAAGAGAAGGGCACTTCCTCTGCTCCTCACAAAATTCCTCCCTGGAGGGGCCTCCTTCTTGCTGCCAATGGGTCAGCTCAGGCAGGTCCCCCAGTTCGGCCACTTGTTCCCCTGTAGGTTCCAGGGCATCCCCCTCAAGGTCTGCTTCCTCCTGGACCGTGGGAACTAGGGGGGCCGGTTTTCCGTGCCCCCCACCTCTTCTCTTTAAGGCAGGGGTCTGGGCCATATTTTCAGGCTCCAGAACCGCTTCAACACCCTTACTGGCTGCCATAGACCGAGTGGTCACACACGCCCACTCAGGCAGACCCAACATCTCCAAATGAGACCTTCTCTCCACCTTAGCCCAAGGGGAACTCTCCAAATCATTTCCCAAGACTTGAAGAGTACCTGAGATCCCCCCCCACTCAAAGGGAACTTGAGCCACCTCACACTGGCACTGTGAGTTGTCCGCGGCAACTACAGGGAAAAATGCATGGGGGATAACCTGCTCTCTGGACACCAGCCAGCAATTGACAGCTGTCACACTAGCCCCAGTGTCTCTGAGAGCTTCCACCATATGGCCATTGATGGTCACCCACTGCATGTACTTTTTAGTGTTATCAGGCAGCTGGGTCTCAGGGACCATCTCAAAGTCTCCAAAAGAGACAAGGGACATCTCTGCGGGACCCCACCCACCTTGGGCACCCATCTCCCCTCCCCCCCAGGACTATACTCGCCATCTGACGGGGTGGTGCTTTGGAATCCCTCATGGGACATTGTGCATCATACCAACGGTGCCCATTTGACCACACGTGAAGCACTTTGAGGGGCCCCTGTGAACAGGTTTACCTGTCGGGGCCTCTTGCTTTTTCTCAGGGGGAGGCTGGGAACCCTTCCCTTGGTTCCCTTGGGAATTACTTTGGGGCCCTTTCTGGAACTCCCTCTGTTTACCCTTGTCCCCACCACTCTTCTGCTGGGAACCCTGCCCACCTTTGGCGGAGTCTCCCACGTGATCCTTGTGGACCCGAGTGCTCACCCAGCGGTCCGCCTCCTCAGCAAGCTTCCTAGGGTTAGTTAACTTGCTATCAATAAGGTGCTGGCGTAGCTCTGGAAAACAATTACCAGACAAGTGCTCCCATGCAAACAAATCATAGAGCTCCTCAAAAGTACTCACTTTGCTACCCTTCACCCAACCATCCATAGCTCTGCAAAAGAAAGACTGATACTCCACCCAGGTAGTTGCCTCCAGCTTCTTACAATTCCTGAACCTCTGTCTATAGAGTTCTGGGGTCAGACCATACCTTGTCATCAGGGCTTCCTTAATATGGGCATAAGACATCCTATTCTCACTGGGTAGGTCTAACAGTGTATCCCTCCCCTCACTCACAAAGCGGCCCCACAACCCCGCTCCCCAATCCTTCTCAGGGACCCGGTGGGCCAACATTGCTATCTCATAGGCTGAAAACCACTGCCCAATATCTTCATGCTTATGGAAATCTTTGATGACATCCTTTGGGATATATACCTTGCCTTCTGCAGGCACAGATGGTGTGCTGCCACCAGAGGGATTAATATCTAAGCTTTTGGCTTTGATCTCCAACTCCCTCAACATTCTCTCATGCTCTAATCTCATTCTCTCTCTCTCCAAGGCTAACTTGTTAATTTCAAACTCCAGCTTCTTATTCTCTAGGTCCTTTTGACCCTCCATTTTGAGCCTGGCCAGCTCCATTTTATGCCTTCTATTTCTCTCCCTATCCTCCAGCTCTCCTGGGGACAGGTCTTTGGAAGAAACACTGCTGCCTGGCGGGGTAGGTACTTTCTCCCCCCCTGGACCCAGGGGCCCATCTAGCTGCCCTTCTGCCTCCTCCACAGGGTGCTCCACATTTTCAGATGCATTTCCTGCTTCCACCCAGGCCCTCAGCGCCTTGTGGAACTCATCCTTTTTAGTGAGGCCTGGAATAGCAACTTTAAATTTTCTACAGAAGGCTTTCAGCTGTTTGGCATTATAGGTGTCCAACCTCTCTTCCTCAAACTCTGGATCCATAGATGCAATAGATGCTGGTGGACTCATGGCAATAGGAATTGGCAGTTCTCAGAAAAATAACAGTCCAAGGAGAAAAAAAATTCTACCAAAAAGGTATGTGGTTGCGTTTGGTCTGCACTCACTAGTAGTGTACACCAATCACTTTATATGAGTCACAAATGCAAGTCCAGAATCCTCACCGCTGACCACCAATGTTAGAACTGGGGGTCTCTAGTTGGCAATGGTATACACCTTTGACCAAATAGGGACCCTTGCTTCTAGTCAGGGTAAGGGGGATACACTACTAAAATAACCCCTGCTCACCCCCTTGGTAGCTTGGCACGAGCAGCCAGGCTTATCTCAGAGGCAGTGTGTTAAGCATTTGTGAACACATACAGTAATACAGTGAAAACACTACAGATGGACATTACACAGGTTTTATAAAAATAAGTATTCTTTATATAGACTTTAACACAAGACCACAAACGACAAAAATCCACAATACTGTACTCAAAATAGACTTAAAGATGGTAGAAGTAACTTAGTTCAAGTTGATGGTAAATGCGACACGTTTCTCCCAAAAGTACCTGGGATGCGTAACGCAAAACAAACAAAGGGTCCGCAGGAAGGACGATGCGGCGAGCAAGCGCCTCGATGCGGTGCGACGATCCGGTGCGATGCGATGAAAGTGCGCCCTTGATGCGATGATGTGAAGACGATGCGTGCACGCCCGACGGCCGTGTGGCGAACTCTGTATCTTTGGAGCCGCGACAGGCCCTGCGACACGCTTCTCCGGTGATGCGACGGCAGACAGCTGCGACGGCGACACGCTTCTCGGGGGATGCGACGGCGACCCTTGCGGTGGTGACACGCTTCCCTGTTGAGGCGACGGCAGGCAGTTGCGACGGTGACACGCTTCTCCGGTGATGCGACGGCAGGCAGCTGCAACGAAGGCACGCTTCTCTGGTGATGCGGAGGCGGCCTCTGTGGCAGCGACACGCTTCCCCTGCGATGCGACGGCAGCAGCTTCGTCAGCGACACGCTTCTTCTTGTTGCGTCGCGCTTCCAGCTCCCAGCGACACGCAGGCTTCTGCAGACAGAATCCCCAGCAAGGGAATTCAGGAGGGAGCTGGTGGTGAAGTCTTGTAGCCCTGAGACTTCAGCAGGAGGCAAGCTCTAGTTCAAGCCCTTGGAGAATATTCTGCAAGATGATGAAAGTTCTTAAAAAGTTCCTTCTCTTTTCCTTGGCAATGAAGACCACTGCAGGCCAACCCAGCAAACAGCACACTGGCAGAGGGGCAGTCTCCTTGGCAAAGGTTTGTCTTGTTGTTTCCAGAAGTGATCTAAAGTTCAGGGGTCTGGGTCCCCCTTTTTATACCCATAAATCCTTTGTCCTCTGAAGGCAGAGGGTCCTGTACCTAGTCCAAACCAGTTCTGGGTGCATCCTGCCAGTGCACACCCTCTTCCTTTGTCAGTGTGGGCCAGGGACATCAGACACACCACAGGAGGTGGAGCCAGCATTGTGGAAGGCAGGCACAGCCCTATTCAGGCCCAGGTGCAACTCCTCCCACCACTCTACATGCAGATAGGTCTATTCAGCCCTGTGCTGACTCACCCTGTCTCCTGGAGCCCCCCAGCCCCTGTCACTCACAAAACCAGCCATACAATACACAAGCTAGCAGAGGCAGGCTGGATGGTTAGGCAAGAAAATACCTACTTTCTAAAAGTGGTATTTTCAAACACAGAATGTTAAAACCAACTTCACTAAAAGATGTATTTTATCATTCTGAGTTCAGGCATACTAAATTCGTTTTTCTACCATGTTCCCTGGGTCAGTTAGGACCAGGCCTGATTCTTCAATGACCCGTGCATTGGCAGCCTACACTGTGTAACCGATGTTCCCCAGGGGGAGTAAAATGGATTCAGACTCTGTGTATGGTGTGCGAAAAGCCACTTCAATTGGGAGCAAGTTGAACTCGCATAACACAACCTTCGGCTGTACTTTACACAGTAATAATGCCCTCACAATGAACTAACAATGAATAACTATCCCTTCTCCCTCCGTAAAACAATTCCCACTCCACCTAAACCTATTCCCCCATTCTTATTAATGTTTAACATCCCTAAAGTGCAGTTTTCCCAAATTGTGTTAATGCAGGTCATTTAGGGATCGCCAATGGGCGCAGCTGCGACCCGTGGCTTGACCCTTCCGACCCAGGCACTGCTTTTTCGACCCCCGGCCCCAGAGGAGGCAAAGTCAGTGCAAAAAACACATGAGCAGCTCGTTCTCATAGTGGTTTTGTCCATTTCCTATTACACTAATGGTGACTAGTAGCTTATTATTCACTATTAGTGTAATAAAACAAGCATTTGCAATGCAATCGGTCTCGCCTTTGGGACCTTATATGTATTTAGCTATGCAGCACATTGGCCTGGGTGCTGAAACATCTAGTGTTCTTTAACATGGAGGGAAAGTAAACACCAAACTGCGTGACACGCCAGGTATGGGAACACATGGAGAGAAATATTGCCTTTCAGCGGGAAATGGTATAGTCCAAAGCTTTGTTTTTAATGTAAAATCAGGGCCTTCGGTGGCCATATCCCTGATAATACACGATTTAAAAAAAATATTATTGTCTACGGGTGCTCGTGGAAGACAATTTCTATGGACTGGAATCTAGAGAATGCTAAAGTGATTCTGGTATTTTACTGACCTCTGCTGGTCGTTTTCTATCAAGAAAGTTAAATAGAGGCAGTTGCCAGAAAAATAAAAAAAGAAAGTCCCTCAGCAGAAAGCAATTCTGGTATTTTACTGACCTCTACTCGTCGTTTTCTATCAAGACAGTTAAATATAGGCAGTTGAACAAGCAAAAAGCAATTCTGGTATTTTACTGTCCTCTACTGGTCGTTTTCTATCAAGACAGTTAAATAGAGGCAGTTCAACAGAAAAAAGTCCCTAAGCGGAAGCAGACAAGTCCTAGGGCTGATCTCCAGAGCCCACAAAGTACATACACATATAAGTATATGCTAAAGTATATACAAGAGGTCTCGAATGCTCGACCTACAAAGGTGGCTAATACAGAGCTTTGTGGCAGTCTGCGGTTCCTGCTGTCCTCCTGCAGTGGGTGGTGGGGGAGAGGAGGAAACCAGAGGGCTGGAATTAGTCCTAAATGTAGGGTGACCAGGTGTACTGGATTTGCCGGGACAGTCCCTATTTTTCACCAGCTGTCCCAGCAGATTTCAGCAATTTTGGCTCATGCCCAGGTTTTTAGAGGGAGTGGACTGAAACCAGTGAGAGGCACTTTTTGCTAAAGCTAAAGCAGTGCTATTTAGCAGCTGTTATAAGTAAGCAATTTAATTAACAGGTAGGATACTGGCTTTAGAAATTACATTTTATTTATTTTCTTAGTGCCTCTTCTGTGTTTTTATGTTGATAACAGCTGTCATTCTGCACCGCTCCGTTGATGTAAAATTGTAGTCCTTCTAGTTTTGCAAAATGTCCCGATTTTTGGTTCTCAAGATCTGGTCACCCGACCTAAAGGAAACCTATACCTGGGAAGGCTGTCCTGTGTCTCGGAAAAGCGGCCCCATTTTAGAGGTGGACGAGCCAACAAATTAACAGGGGGAGCCGAGCCAAAGGTCTGGCTCGGATCTTAGAGTCGAGTACGAGCCGAGCCCTGAAAATATTTGTTGTATAAATCATACAACAAACATATTGTAAAATATGAGAAAGTCTCTTCAAAATTAAAAAATGTACATTTCTTTAACATGTAGAAGCTTTCACATTAATAGGGCATGTTATAGCACTGCATCAAGAAGTACTCATTAAAAGTGATAGTTGTGTACAAATGGTAGTCTGAACTCACACATTTGAGAATGCTTTCATAGGTGATAATTAAGAAAAAAGAGTTTTGGGGAAATAAAATATTTGCCCAATGCAACACAATTTAAGCGAGGAAGCCGCAATTTATCCAGGTTTTCTGGTTTGACTTTGTACAAATCAGCCAGTAAGTGGGTATCTATTTGTCTTTTCATATATTAAGGCTTTGTTTTTACCCCCTGGTGCATTTTTCTGCAGTTTTTGAAATATAGTGTGAGCTCGACCCAAAGGTATTGGAGCACTTTATATGAGCACCAGTTACAATACACAATACCACATGCATTTTTTATTAACATGGGCAAATTAATTGATTGTGCTAGAATCATAGGATGTTGAGCCGACACCACGACTCAAATGTGATTCCTCAGTCGACAGCTCTGACCGTAACTCCACACCCTGGGAAGTGCAACAGTGGCATGCAGAAGACACATGAATGTTCGGCTCATTATGGGTTCAAGGTTCCAACAGGACCTCGAGCAGACCCAGGCTTCAAGCTCAAGCCTGGCTCGAGCTTTCAGTGGCTCGCCCACCACTACATGGTTTGGGTCAGTCATATGTCAGGCAAAGGACTACTCCAACCCCACTAGCTTTTCCTAGAGGTAGGCGAGCCGATACATTAAGAGGGCAAGCCAAAGCCAAGCCAAGGGGAAGGCTCAGCTCCTAAGATCCAGTGCAGGACCCTAGCACTGACAATGTATCCTAGTAAAGCATGCAACAAACCTCATGTAAAATATCATAAAGTGTCTTCAATTTTCTAAAACATGTATTACTTTAACATGTGGAAGCTTTGACATTAATAAGCTACATTTCTGAGAACATTTTTAAACATGAACCTCGAACCGTTCCTGTCCTCGCCCTGGTAAAAATGCCATTAGTGAAACAAGAGGCAGGTCAGTTGTCATGTGCACCCTGTATGTGGCTCAGATTCCTATAGAAAGAGCAAAATTATAGTCTATTAAATTAAATACAATGTTTTTTTACAGCCAGGGTTGGATTGGGGTCAAAATAAGGCCCGGGTTCTCCCAAAAAAGTGGCCCACTTTTGTGGATCGCATCCTTTTACAAAACATTTGTTGGTCAGTGTCACAAGGTTAAGTTTTAGAGCTCTATGGGGTGAAAGAAGAACTTGCCACTCACCAGTTTGATCATGTGACAAACGTTGAACTCCCTGAGCTGTATCTTCTGCCTGCTGACAGATAGTTTCATAGCTGATAATCATGCAGCAGGATAGAGCTCAAAATAATGGTATTTATAATAGGCCATTGCATTTGAGCTACTGCTTTAATTGGGATTAAAAAAGGTTGGTGGGGTCTCTGAAATGAGTGCAGCCAAAGAAGTGTAGCTGGGAGTATAGGACATGCTTTAAGGAACTATGGACATGGCCTAAAATGTGAGCCCAAATCCTGTGCTTCAAGGCATGCCACCTGACTAGCATTTGAATGCCTCTGCATGTGTTTTCTTAGTGATTCCAAGTACATCACAGGAGGAACACATACACATAAAATAAGTCAGACTATTTGATATTACCAGTGCTAGCACTGATTTTTACATAATATAAATTGATGCTAGCAAGGAGGTGTGTCGCAATATACTGAAAGGCAGCCAAGGCCCTGACGGTGGAGGCCTGGGTGGCGGACTTGCAGAAATGGGCGCTGGAGGCCAAACATCATATTAAGATTACCCAGAGAGATGACAGGTTGGTGGAGGACCTGGTAACCTGGAGTGAAATGCTTGTGAAGGTTATGGACCCTCTACATAGGGGATCACCATGAATGTGATTAATGTTGACCAGATGGACCTCCGGGTACTTGGGGGGGAGGGGGGGGGATGTGGAAGGCTGTATTGCATATCTATTGGTTTAATGGACTATGCGTGTCGGTAATATCGCTTGGCCAAAAGTCTGCCAATGATGTAAAATTGTGCTTGTCTGTTTTTGAAAGCTTAATAAAACAACCTAAAATAAATCCTATAAATTAGTATTCTTCCCATCACTTTCTGCTGCAGTCTCACTGTCTGTGTTAGTTGTTTACTCCCTTTTCTCTTCACATGTCCTGCTGAAGTCTCTCCGTCAGCATGCCTCGCACTTATTCTCCATCCCTTTCTTTTCACCCTCTCCTTCTGCATATACTTTATTTCATCACTACCACTTCCCCAGCCCCTCTCTTTCACACATTTACACAGAAATGCTTCATTTTCTTTTCCTTTGGCACTGTGAATAGCAGCATTTTTTACCAACGTCATACACTTTCACCTAAAATGATAATTACGATTGACAAATATGTAACTATCGCTCAGTGTGCTGAGAAGAGAGGCCAAGAATTGGATGAGTGTAACACTTTTATGACCCCCACGCACTGCCTTCAGCCTTAACTTGAGCCTGTGGTTTCCTGTGCTTGGCACTTAATTGTCAACACCGGTGCTTATGACAGCCTGCCACATGATGGTGGTGTTTGACTAATTTAGAGAAGAGCACAACAACAGTTTGTTAATTCAATGTACCATAAATTGACTAATAGTACCTGCCTCCCAAGCCATTCTTATAGCTTTGGGGGCCTGGAATAGTCTGAATTGTCCCACTTGAAGAGGTGTGATGGCTAGTATTTGTGTTGGTATTGAGACTGGCAGCGCTGGCAGGGCAATCTGGTTTTCTTTAGACAACCACGGTCTTGTTTCCCTTTTGGGTCAGGTGAGCTATAGAAGGGGACCCATCATGTGATTCTTTTTTCCTTTAACTATCTATATTATATTCTGACAATTCCTCTCTTATTTCAGGGTGCTACCTTTTCCCTCCTGATAAAGACCCTGTCAAATAATTATTAGGTGCCAAAACATCGACTTTTATATCTTAACCAAAATTCCATTAATTATCAGACTTTGGGAAATCCATTCAATCTTATTGTTTCTCTAAAGGATTTTTTCCCTGAGACATATGTCCAGTTGGTTAAGATACTCTTTTGTTATGTGCATTGGATGTTTTTTGCACATTTTCACTTATTTTCACTCTCACTGCGCCGTCACACGTAGCACCTTTCGAAGTATTGGAATTGTCACCTGATTCAAGCTACGTGCTGAACGATTAAACTAAAAACATTTTTTGAATATCATTTATTGTCAAAGCAGATTTTGAATGTGTAAATCCCTGCTAGTGTATGGAAGGTTTTTGAATGATTACCATTGGAAAATTGTTCTAATTTTTTCCAGCGATGAACCAGTCAGCCTCTGGCTGGGAGGAGCCTATTGATAGGCAGTAAGTAGAAAGTGATGGTGCTGAGGGGGTGGGGTTGTGTCTGCAGCAGAGTGCAAAGTACATCACCACATTATCATTAGATAGATTTCAATTATGAATTCCATTACTCAGGCCTGGGGAGGGATCTGCACAAAGACTATTTTTTAAGAATTCAGTTAATACAATTAGGGTCTTGGCCCCCAGATCGGTGACTGGACCCAAAATGCTGTGAACTGCCGTTTAAGGGATCGCGACTTTGTAGGTTCCTTGCTGGCACTGGAGAAGCTGGGTTTGCAGTCAGACCCATCACTGAGAAATAAACTGAATGTGACATACGGCTGTCTCCTGAGGTACATCTTGTGCATGCTAAATTTCTGAAAACCTCAAATCAAGAAACGGTCAGGTATATTCGAATTTTGTTAAAAGTTTTTGAGTTAGGCACATATGGTCATACATATCAATATATGAATCGTATAGTAGGAGTTATATAGAAATTAGATCTGAGACTTTTTTAGAATCAGTGTCCGTAGGCTTTGTCAAGCATCAAAAGATAACTCTAATATTGCAATGGATTTGATCATCAAAATGAAAGTTTCCAGAATGTGTACTCTTCATGACAGGTGAGCGGCAGCTTCACAAACTGACTGTCACTCCTGCCTTCACCTTCCTCCTGGGCATCCAAGAACAGCCATGGCCATTCCATCTTAAAAGGCCAGGGCCAGCTGATCATGCTGAAAGGCCAGGAGAGTCCACTGTCCATTGGGACGTCATTACAGAGCATTTATCACATAGGCATCCTTCTTAATAGATACTTCCACAGGGTCCCTTTGACATATTGGCAAAGTCCCTTGAAAGCAGGAGCAAGATGCAACGAGCCTCTGTGGAAGTGTCTAACCACTGTGAGGCTCTCACACTGGCTGACAGCCAATGCCATCTGCTCTCATTACCAACCAATCCCAGCTCTCACATAGCACAAGCTTCTTTCACTCAAACCAAAGCAGTGCAATCTGCTTCCATGTCCCAACAATGCCAGTTTCTTACACCATCCACCACTGCCAGCTTCTTGCACTTAAGTCAGTTGTGAAATTCTCACAATAGACTCTTGTGCCATCTTGTGGCAACAGGTGCCAGAATTTTACAGTGACCACCGTTGCAAGCTTCTCGCACTAAGTGTAGCAGTGTGAGAGACTTGCGTTGTCCACCGATGCCAGTTCCTCACACCCCCCATTGCCACCAGTAGCTCACACTGTGCACCGGTGCCAGCAGAGCCAGCCTTTGCTAGGATAGCGCCCTGGGCGTGTGCGCCCTTGCTGATGGTAGTGAATTAAATGAGGCAACAGGGGGTCCCTTTTGTGTTCACTGGTCAGTCCCTGGCTGAGCCGTGACTGGCCCCTGAACACAAACATCCCGGACCTCCCCCAGTTCACCTAAATCACTGATAGCTTAGCTGCCTCATGCAGGTGATGGTTTTGTTGTTGTGTGCCAGCAGGGGTTAGAGGGTGAAGGGAGGGCAAGGAAGGCTGCTAAAGGGGAGTTAAAAACATTACCCGCGGTATGATAATGAAGGACTAAAACCACGTTAAACTGGCAAATTAGACAGAAACAAACAGTCATGGTCAAGGACAAGGCTGGAGCAAGATGAGAAGGGCACTGCTGTGGGCATAACCTTAATGCACACAGCTCCGTGCGCCCCTCAGAAAAGTGGCACAGTGGGCCCAGCTCGCCCATGCTAACGGCTGGCCCTGGATGCCACCTACTTATATTTTTCATAATGCCACTTTTGCCATTGCCCATCAGTGAACATTGCATCTGCCTAGGTGTGGGAGTGAAGTTCGAGCTACTGATCTACCAGGTCTTGAGATCTCTGCAGAGACTGCGATAGGGATGTCTGTTTTGTGCCAGTCGTAAGGGCAGATCTGTTGTAAATAATATGTGACGGTGATTGTCAGATGGTGAAAAGAGGAACCTTGGAATGTCTCTTCTATGGAGACTACCACAGCTTCATGGCCATGGATGTGCAAGTGAAGTCATCGGAAGTGTTCCTGAAGTTCAAAGTCAATTTTGGGGCAAGAGTGGACAGTTTGATACACATATCGGCAAAGTCTTTTGAGTAGCAGAAGCAAAATGCAGAGGTGAAAATAAAAATTAAGTATTGCCAAGAAAGTTTCAGTTTTCTTGACAGCCGGCACAGAGCATATGTCAGTACAAAGTGATTCACAACTGAAAGTTTGCTCTGAATACCTCCTTCTCCCACCTTTCCCGTTTTTTATAATAATGGACATTAAAAATTAACTAGAAAATACAACTTATTACTTCCTCGGTTAGACTTTGTTCGTTTAATAACAAAAGGACGGATAATTAGATGTGTTCATTCATCTCTGTAACTTGGGCCCATCCCTGCGCCCAGTGCGGTGATGCGGGCCAAGCTTCCCTTCCAACTATTTATTAAAAGCGAGGCGCTCTGTTTTCTGGAGTGCACTTGCCAGAAATTATTAGGGGCCTCTTTAATCAAATCGTATCCCCTGCGCGCGCGCCAGGAAAGGGGGCGCCCGTCTCCAGCTGGCGAGGCGCGACATATTATCTTCCCTGCACAAGGACGCTTACCTGCCCCCCCGGCCCAATTTTCTCGGGTTTAGTAAATAACCGCAACATTAATGTATGCAAATGTATGGTATCGCGTTGGCGAGAGCAGAAGCAGTGTGGCGAGCGATGACTCCGTGACGTAGCGCCACAGTAAATCTGACCAGAGCTTTATCACTTCCTGGTCCTGTGTGGCGTAAACAGAGCTTATTTATTTTAGTTTATTGCCTTTTTTGTAGTTGTCGCCTTAAAGTCACTCCGGAGTGCTCCACATACGTGCTCAGGTGAAGGTGCAATAAGGCACTCAGCCTCGTGTTTGAGTTAGGTGGCCCCACTAAGAACAAGCATTTGCAATGCAATAGGACTCACATTTACGCGAGACCTATTGCATTGCAAACGATAGACATCACAGACAACGGGAGGGAGGGCAGGAGTCATGAACAACGGGAGTGAGGGGGGGAGTAGGCACGGACAACAGGATTGCGGGTGGGGGAGAAGGCACAGACAACGGAAGTACGGGTAGGGTGAGGGGGAAGAAGGGAGCGAGAAGGCACGGACAACTGGAGTGCAGGCGAGGGGAGAGGGTGAGAAGGCACGGACAACGGGAGGGAGGGGGGAGTAGAGAAGGCAGTTGGAGAACCTCATTAAAGAAAATAGTGCTCACAGTCTAAATAACACGTACCGTGTAACACTCGAAGTAAAGGGGCCAGTAGCCATGGGAGGATACAAATGACGACATGACCGTAATAAGGAGGGACTAACAAGTCTATAAACGAATCCGAAGGCAGCATTTACGAAGGACAAAGACACAAGCCAATGAAAAATATGGGCGGGGGAGTGGGCGGGGCTTCCCTCCCGTACTGAACTAGAGCAGATCTTCACCAGAGCAGCGCTTGGGTGCTGACTCTAGGCTCGACCTAAAAACGAGAACCAGGGGCTGGAACAAGACTTTAAATACTTTTGCACTCATGATAGGTGAGAGTTTGTGCTAGGCAGATAGTGTGTGTATCTTTGAGCATCGGTGTCTGTATGTGTGAGCTTGTGGGTGTGTGTGTGTGTGTGTGTGCCAGTGAAAGTGAGTGGGTGAGAGTTCGTGACAGACAGTGAGTGTCAGGAAACCAACATGAGTGAGTCTCAGTATGAGTGCGACTAGGAGTGACTGAAAGAGTGGATCAGTGGGAATCAATCAGAAAGAATGAGTGGGAGGGAGGCTTAGAGTGTTATTTACAGTGAGTGACAGTGAAATAACTGAGTGAGAATTAGTGAGAGAAAGAGTGATTACTAGTGAGTGTAAGAGAGATGGTATTAGTGAGTGAGCATGAGCATTATCTGTGTGAATGAGGTAGAATGAGTGAGCCAGAGAGAGGGAATAAGTGAGAGTAAGAATGAAGGAGTGAGAGTGACTGAGAGCAAGTGAGTGTGAGTGAGTAAGTGAGAAAGTATGAGTGAGTCTAAGAAATAATGGGTGAGAGGAAGTGCAAATGAGCTAGAATGAGTGAGAGCATGGCTGAGTGCTAGAGTGAGTGAAAATGAATGAGTGAGAGAGAATGAGTGTGAGTGAGTGAATGAATGAAAGTGGGTGTGAGTAAATGTGGTGTTAATGCTTGAGTTTGACTCTGGTCCTTGTAATGGCTTGGCTCACCATGAAGGAATTTGAATATTTAGTGAGTGCCCTTTCAGAGCCTATGGCTCTGCAGTTTTAAAAATGTTTATTAATTCTTTTATTTAAATGTAATTATTTTTTATTAAAATGTAGACTTTTAGGAAATGAATGTGTGAATTGTGCTTTAAAATGCACCAAATGACCCAATTTAATAAAAATATTTTCGGGGGGAGAACCCTCTTGGCCTTCCCCTTAAAATAGGTGCAGCTCACTCACTTTGCTCATTTGCTACAATTCAGTGCAATTATTACCTCCCACTACTTTCAAATATCATGTCAGCACCCTAATATAGGTGGTAAATAAAATAAAAGTTTGCTTATGGTGCATTGCTATATTAATCATGCAGTTATTATGCAACTTCAGCAATGTCAATTATCGTGTTGTCATCTGGGTTAGGGTGATATCATCTCACTTTCTAGTAAAATTCGGGGTCATAAGTGATATTATGTCACTTGCGGTGATGTCATTCAGTACTAAGGATGTGTGATATCATTACTACTACCCCTGGCATTTTAGTGAATCGGATTCCATGATTGTGTTTCGGACCCTAGACCCTTTCGTCTGGTTGAACTATTTCATTTGGCATAAAGGCATATCAGGTCTGCCCGCTCCTGGACTAATCCTCTGTTTTATTTCTCTCTATGTATTCCGCGGTTCTCTTACTCCTATTGCCCCAAACTCTTCCCTAAAGCCTTCGCACCGCTTGAAAAAGTATTGGCAGCTAGGGAACTCAGTCACTGCACCACCTAAAATAATCACCCATACGGAATTGGATGAGAATTGCACCTCAAATGACCTGCTACCAGATGGTCATATCCTAGACATTTTAGAACACAAAAGATGAGAGGTAATTATAAATGACAGATTTGCATCCACGACAAATGTTTGCTGAAGTATGGAGAAGTCGGGTTTTTTTGCAAATTCTTTTTATTTCTTTTTATTCCTTCTCAACAATAGAAACACATGCAGCCAAAGCGTTTTGCCCGACACTTGGGCCTCTTCAGGGCAATGTGATTCTACTAGCTACATTTGTACAATGGAAGAATGGTCACACCTCACTGAGGATTGGAAAATGTGTACCACGCTATTCTCAAACCCTTAGGGTCACAAGATATCAACAATAAATAAGAATCCGAAAATCGTGATGCCTTCACAAAGTTCTTTGTCCTATAATGTTAGGGTGATTTTAAACCAAAATGCATGGTTCAGCAACCGGACCTACCCACTGCTTGCTCCCAGTGACAACATTGTACCAAAACCATCCCTCATGCTCAGCCTACTTCTTAATGCATTCCTAATGCACCATGGTGCAAGAAGGACTAGCCAAGCACTGGGACAAACTTGACCCCACAATCTGATATTGCGCAGCAAATTGAGATACAGCAGCATCATGGTCGCCACGTCATCAGGTCCGCTGTGTGCTCCCTCAAAGTTCCCAGGGTGGAGGGGGTGGTTCCCTCCCCTCCATCCCAGGCATGGCTTGGGGGAGAAAAATAGTCTTGGACTCTGTGTATGATGTGCAAAACCCACATTAATTGTGAGCAAGTTGGGCTCACATAACACAACCTTCAACTGTGCTGTACACACTAATCATGCCCTCACAATGAACTAACATTGAATAACTATCACTTCCTCCACTAAACTCACCCCTCTTCCTCATTAACTTTTAGCATCTCTAAATTCCAATTTTCCCATATTATACAAGACCTGCTCGCTCCTGCAAAGCCTCTTGTAGGTAAACATGGATCATGCGTTTGCTCCATGACATAGGCCTGTCTCACGGATTGCGGTCCGGGAGGGGCCCCTAAAGTGCTACCCTCTAAGTGATGGAAGGCTACTGCCTTTATCAGGAGCTAAGCAGCAAAAGCGCGGTGTGGCAGCATGCTGTGTAATGATCAGAAGTTGTGAGCATTATTTTTTTACCCTGTGTCACTGGAGTGAGGCTCACTCGCCTTTTTAAAAGTTCCTCTGCCGTGTGCTTAACTCAACCTTGCCCTACATTACATAGATGTGGAGTACGGCGCAGCGCAGGAGTAGTGACTCTGCACTTGATTTACATGTGTCTGGGAAGGGTACAGTACAGGGACAGAACAGTACTGTGCAGGGTATGTGTGCATAGTGCACGTGCAGGGTATATGTATACCTGCAAGGAATACATTGCTTGAGAAATGTAGCACTGTGCAATGTGTGTACAATGAAAGCATGTGCTAAGTGTATGTGTGCTTGTGTGAAGTACAATACATGAAGGGTGAAGCATTGTGCAGGTTGTACAAGATGTGTGTGCCTGCTGGTAGTGTGTGTGTTTGCAAATAACATGCCTGGTACAGTATAGAAAAATGTCAGTGGTGAATAGTGTGAGCAGACTGAATGTGTGTACGGAATGTATGTGTACTTGTAATGGTACAATGCATGGAGGTAACAATGCTGGACAGTAAGTGTGCTGTGAATGTACACTTAGTAAGTGTGCCTGCTTTAGTACTTTATATGGGGGACCTTGGGTTCCATTTTGGGAATCCCAGTCCTACCCGGTGAAGACACGAGGAGGAGGGGAATCCCCCAGACAGATTTCTATATTGCTGCATTCCTGTGAGCTGGGTGGGACACACTGGAGGAAGGGAGGAAGAGACTCTTCCTTTACACTTCAAAAGGTTTCTCTTTGATTCAGTGATAGATCACAAGGAAGGGGTCTGGACACATCTCTGAGAGGAGATGGGGCTGATAAGTGAATCATGAAAAGTAGGGCTGGGAGCCTGGGATTAACCTTTGATGCACATATCACTGTGGCTGACATCCAGGTGTTAACTCTGGTCACTCCCATGAATTGTATTGTGGGTCAATCAGTTTCAGGGTCTTGCCTGCTGTGACAGAAAATCCTTTCAAGGGGAAAGAAGAAAAAGAGAAGTGGACACTTCCAAAGAAGCAGATCCCCAGCATAAAACTGTAAAGGATCACAACCTAAATCACATTTTGTGTCAGGAAATGGACTAACAGAAGTGGAGGTTGAGACCCAAAAATTTGTCATCTGCCACGCAGCCAGACAAGCTATGTGAGAAGAAGCGCTGCAAGACATCTACCTGAGACCAGGACTGGGGGCAAATGCCTGCTTGTCTCCCTTCTGGTTGAGGAGACATAACCTAGGAAAACCAAGACCACCTGCCCTGGAGCCTGAAGCACAGCGCTAGCCTGCTTGCCAAGACAGGTGTGCCCTGTGAGGAAGAGGAGAGGTTTGGAGGGAGCTAAGCCCAGTATCGAGCCCTGTCGAGAGGACTCCCTGATTGATTGGGTCATTGCCCATGTGCTGGGTCGGTTTGGCGACCCATGTATGCCAGGAGAGGGCTGCCTTAGACTGAGCTGTGTCAAGCAACATGCGGGTCTTGCTAAACCCATATCACTGCACTGCGATGACCCCATATGCCAGGAGGGGCCCGGGTAAAGTTTCTACCGAAGGAGCGCTGAGACTTGTATCCGCCGGAGGTGCTGCTGGTACCTACAATGCCAAGACTGAAGCAGCAATACCCTGGGAAATAGTAAAGGGTTTCAGAAATGGTATTTGATAGGTATCTCCCGGATAGGGGACCTATGGAGGGAGGGCAAGGTGGTTACCTTTACTTACCTGCAAGAACACTATGAGATGGCCCCTGGGGAACGGTTTCGATACTTACAGGTTAAACACGCACTAGAAACAGCACTTCCAGAGGCAGACATACTTCCAGAATCGTCCCCCTTAGAAGACCGACTACTGACTGACTATTTGCACAAGAAGGCAATCTCCCTTACATACCGAAAACTTATTAATAACCAGACAGACCCCCTGACGCGGCTCCGAGCGGCCTGGCAGACGGAGGTTGGGGACATGGATGACTCGGACTGGCAGGACGCGATAGCATCACCACGGGAGGTAGCGATCTCCTCCAAAATGCGCCTCATCCAACTAAAAATACTACATAGGACCTACTACACAAGAGTGACTATGCATAAAATGGGCAGGACCTCGGACCAGTAGTGTTTGCGCAACTGTGCGGGTGTCGGTACATTCTATCACACTTTATGGGAGTGCCCCGGGATTACATCGTACTGGACAGCAGTAATGAATATCATCACGGAAGTTAGCGGGAACATAGTTCCGCTCTCTCCCAAATGCTGCTTGCTGAACATATGGGAGCCAACAGACCTCAACCATGCAGACAGACAGTGGGCAACAACGGGGATGATGGTAGCAAAACAGAAAATAGCTCGGTCCTGGGGGGCTGCGTAGACCCCAACAGTGACAGGCTGGTGCAACGACATGGATATGATTATGCTGGCTGAAAAAGCTACATATGTCCACAGAGGGTGTCCCAAGAAATGGGGGAGAGTGTGGGATAAATGGAATGAATACAGAGGATATATATGTACCCCCCCTGTTACAGACCATGGCTCGGACGATGAGATGTAGTGAATGCAAATGTGTAATTAGTCCATCACTGTACATTGTAATGCCTATGAGATATTCTCCAAGTATTCTTATCTCTATGTGGAATGTATTGCAGATTTCTTCTTCAATAAAGCAAAATGTTTCAAAAAAGACTGAAGCAGCAAGAGAACTGCCCCTGATTGACCCTGAGGAATGCATAGTACACCTCGGGTAACGAGGCACCCTTGCTGAGCTCCAGTCTGGAGTTGAAGAAAGGATTACCCCACCACCCCACACCCCCGCTGGGGAAGGCTGACTAACCGCATCTTCACAAGCTGGGAGCTGCTCCGATGGTTGTAGAAGCTGGCAGTGTCACTCAAGAGGGAAAGCCTGTGCCACTGGGTGTTGCTGCTTAGGCTGCAAGCAGCCCTACTTCTCCAAGCAGGATCAGAAATCCCAGTTGTTCAAGCTGAGGACACTAACACCCTGCTGAATGCTTCTGTGCTGCAGGAGCGGGTAAGACTTTAACTGGGCCTATATAGCCTCGGGGACTCAGTGCTAACTGACATCACATTTGGCGACGAGGATGGGACTTGGACCTACTTCCTTGGAGAAACTTCAACACGCATCATTGTTCTCCTCATTTTATCCCTGACAGACTATTTCTTTTTATGTGTCCTGTACTTTGGCTTTTTAGCTTTCTGCATTTCTGGCGTTTATTTCCTGGGAGCTTTTTATTATTTTATTCATTGTATTTGCCTCTGTATGCCGTTCCTAGCTTGAACGTTACCGCTCTTTGTGCCACGAGCCTCAACAACATATGCTCTCTCATGCCCTCCAATATTTCTTCTGCTCGTGCACGGTCTTGACTGGGGTGACACCTCACTCTGTGCCGACCACACATCTTGGCTCGCTCTTTCTCGTGCACGGCCCAGACATTGCAAGGAGATTTTGGATTCTCTCTTCGCCTGCCTAACATGAAGTGAAGCTTCTGTGGTTTCTCCGCTCAACTGGCCTCTACCTTACTGCATTGCTCACCTAATGTGCCTCTGACCTTGCAATGCTCTTACCAGACTCGTCTTCGTTTTGGCCGCCGTACAGGAGCACTGATAGGCAGCTCCCGGGTTGGGGATTACCAAGTCGGTAGATATCCCTATTTTACTCCCCATCCACCATCACAGCTCATACCCCCCCTTTGCCAAGAATCACTGACCTTGCCTAATTAAGGGATTGAGGCTGCTACCTTCCCTCCACTGCCGGCTGCGAGATCCAGTGGCTGGTGAAGCTGGTGGACCACTGAGCTAGGAGGCATCGGAGGAGCTCAAAGTCCTGCAAGCGGGTGAGTGCCAGTGTGCTTTGGCAACTCATGGAAACCGCTTGGAAACCAAGAGAAGGCACTGGAGTGGATCATCTCCTTCCTCACCGGAAGAACCCAGAGAGTCCGCCTCCCCCCGTTCAGTTCCGAGGCCACCGAAGTCATCTGCGGCGTACCACAAGGATCATCACTCAGCCCCACCCTCTTCAACGTCTACATGAGCCCCTCGCAGCCATCGCACGCCAACACAACCTCAACATCATCTCCTACGCCGACGACACCCAGCTGATCCTCTCCCTCACCAACGACCCCACAACCGCCAGAACCAACCTACATGAAGGGATGAAGGACGTAGCCGAGTGGATGAGGAACAGCCGCCTGAAACTGAACTCAGATAAGACGGAAGTCCTCATCCTAGGATCATCACCCTCCGCCTGGGACGACTCCTGGTGGCCCCCTGCCCTGGGCAACGCACCCAAACCAACGGACCACGCACGCAACCTGGGCTTCATCCTGGACTCCTCCCTCTCAATGACCCGACAAGTCAACGCCGTCTCCTCGTCTTGCTTCAACATCCTACGCATGCTGCGCAAGATCTTCCGGTGGATCCCCACCGAAACCAGGAAGACGGTCACCCAGGCCCTCGTCACCAGCCGACTGGACTACGGCAACTCCTCTACGCCGGAACCACAGCCAAACTTCAAAAAGACTCCAACGCATCCAGAACGCCTCAGCTCGACTCATCCTGGACATCCCCCGACACAGCCACATCGCCGGACACCTGAGAGACCTGCACTGGCTCCCCGTCAGCAAGAGAATCACGTTCCGACTCCTCACCCACGCACACAAAGCTCTCCACAACCAAGGCCCCAGATACCTCAACGACCGTCTGACCTTCTACACTCCCACCCGCCAGCTACGATCGACCAACCACGCCCTCGCCGCCGTCCCCCGCATCCGAAGAGCCACAACGGGAGGAAGATCCTTCTCCTACCTGGCTGCCAAGACGTGGAACTCCCTACCCATCCACCTCCGCCTTACCCAGGACCACCTCTCCTTCAGGAAGCAACTCAAGACCTGGCTGTTCGAACAGTAGCGGACCCCCCTCCCCCAAGCGCCTTGAGACCCTCTGGGTGAGTAGCGCGCTATACAAATGATTGATTGATTGATTGATTGATCACCCACAGCTCACCCGAAGAGAGGCTCGCTCTCTGATTCTCTGTTGGGTGCGGCCGTGGGGCGGGCTGTGCTTTCTCTGTGCACGTCTAGAGCCTCACTTCATGGCTGAGAGACTCGCAGATGCTGCCCTGACTGACCCCGAACCTTGGGCTTTTTTTCAGGAGGGCTTGTGGAGTCCCCGAGGGGCCTCTCGCTTCCGAACACCCTTCCATCGCCATGACCGAGTCTCAGCGACTGCAGTTGGGAGCGACCCTGCAGCTTGAGCCCAGGAGACAGGGCTGATTATTCCACCCGAGAGGCGTGAGCCCAGCTCATTGCTGGGCCGTGAAGCCAAACTGCAGCAGAGTTTTTCTCCACGCCATAGGAGAACACATGATTCGCTGCGCCTGATGCAGAGTTGGAGAGTCCTCCACAGCGCTGTCTGGAGGCCCTTGTCCCAGGTTGTTTACTATTTCCCCTGCATGGCTGTCCTCAGGCTCAAAATGGCTGCCTGATAAACGGTCCCCAAGCCCTGTAACTACGATTGGGAGCAATCACAACAGAAAGTAAAATAGGACTTGAGTGATCTCAAGAAGCGGCCATATTGGAACTTTTTCCAACAAAGTTGGAAGGCACTGACAATGGAAAGTGGCCCAACACTACTCGGTTAATCTATTGAGAGCACTTACAACAAAAAGTAAAAAAAAGGACTTGAGTGATCTCTTACAAAGAGGCGGCCATATTGGAACATCCTCCAGCAAAGAAAGGAAGGCACTGATTATGGAAATTGGTCCAACGCTACTCGCATAATTGGTTCCCACCATTTAAAGAATCGGCCATCTTGTAACATCCCCCAATACAGGGCATGGTCTGCATCAGAGGTGCAGGTACTCTAGCCGTAGTAATTAGCTCTGATTAGTGCGAGCATAGGGAAGACGCAGACAAAGCGGAAAGAATCATTTATTTTTTATTTATTTTTAAACCTGCATTTGTGCCTCTGCCTGCCATGGCAGAAACATGCTTGCTAGCAGCAGGATTTAACTCCCACTCTATACTTTATCCCCCCAACCTCTCCAAATCCACTACTAAAACCTTCAAACACAACCTCCTGAGAAGACACCCAGAGACTCTGATCTCTGACCCGTACTATAACACGCAACAGGGCATCATTGTAAATTACCTAATTTTCTAAGCCAGGAAAATAGCAATATGGCGAGCAACCATTATAAAACTATTGTACATTATTAAAACAAGAAACATTCCGGATGGCACTAAATTGCTGATCGCTCCGTCACATAGTCTAAGAGCTGATCTTAACGTAACAATATATAAGAATGGCACAGTTCTGATCCAAGCAGCCAACAAGGATCTAAAAAATGTGATTTATTCTTTACCACCCTAAAAGAGCAGGTCCACGACATTACTCCTTCAACTCACCTTCATGCACATACCAACACGCCTCATATCTGTCCTCTTACCAGATGAAAGTCAGTTTCTAGGGGTAGAGGACCCCTTCTAACGGTGGTCAAATCAGCAGGAACCTTCACAGTAAGATCCGGCCCTAACCTCCCCAACTCTTTGCCCATCCTGCACGGTGCTCAAGGCAGCATACCCCCTAAGTACAACAGACCTTTGCCTAGCCCGTCTTCTCTACAGCACAACCTCACAGCCCCTGTAACTTCCTCAGCCGCACATTGTCTCCATTCCACACCATGTACGTCAAGCACACAGGACAGACAGAGATCACCGCTTACCCCTAACTGTCCTTCGGTCACCCGTTTGAGTAGAAAAGGTCTCGTGCCCTCCCCTCCGTTTAGAGTATCTCATACGAGGAGGTTGAAATCTAGCCCTTTCCCCATGGCCACTGAACCTAACAGCTATCCTAGCCCAGGTCCCTTGGGCGCCGTGCCGCCTTCTCAGACAACTCTAACGGACCTAGAAGCACTGAGTCACCAAACAGTCAAAATATCCCTGAACATCCATAACGCGATTCTGGAAATGAAGAGCATCTTACACCTCACTGATATCTCTCTCTCTAACCTCAAACGCATCCAAAAAGCAGTACTCATCCTACAAAGTAAGCCCTCCCATCAACGCATATCACTAGCAAATAGGCAATATCGCACTCGTAAACAGCTTAACTCTTTATCGGAGGATGATACACTAGCTCTCCTTCTATCCTACGAGCCAAAACTCTTGATCCTGCCAGTTGCCCTGACAAGGGAGATGAAAACAAAATTCGAACGGTCACAATTAATGCAAATAGAACGCCCACATTCAGAAACAGAAGGGTAAACAGCAATAACCTGAAGAGATTATCCTTAACCACCTCATGCCACAATACAATCCCAGGGAACTCGGCGACGTCACTATCAGGACTCCTACTCAACTGCCGTTTAGCAGTGAAGCACTCCTCCAACATCGCCGGCCTCATCCTTAGCCAAGAAGTAGATGTGGCGATCTTAACGGAATCGTGGCTCAACGAAGCCTCATCGCCCTGCATGAATCTACTGGTCCCAACCAACTACAACATAGTGAGACTAGACAGACAAGTAAAAAAAGGGGGAGGTATCGCCTGCATTCACCTCTCCGACCTCACCGTTACTCAACTTCACTCAGAACCTCTTAATTCCTGCGAGTACCTCATACTTTCCATTAAGGACAAATCTAACCAACTATGCAAACTGCACACCTTTTACCACCCCGGGGTAAGAATGACCCTTTCACCGACCACCTCATGGAAATCATCACGGCAAACGTCTCCCCCCACTCCAACGATATCTTCCTAGAGGATTTCAATCCCCACTGGAACGACCTTAAAGATAGTCAGGTCAACATCGTTAAAGATTTCCTAAGAGACCAATCTCTTACTCAAGCCTGCACCTTGCTAACCCACACGAAAGGCTCTACATTGGATTGGATTATCTCAAAAGAAAAAGCCATCAGGCTATCTTCGATTACTCCCTGTGACTGGTCAGACCACCACAGTATTTCCTTCCGTATACAGGGCACAATCAACAAATGGCCAGCGCAATCAGTGAAACCGAAACACTGGGTCAGAGATACAAAAAGCTTAGACCGTGAGAAATTGGCAGCAGGATGCAAGTTGGAACTTCCCCCACCCGCTAAGCTCTCAAATGTTACCGAACTTACGGCACACTACTACTCAACAATGTCAGATATAACTGACTCGCTAGTCCCATTAAAATTGAAAAGAATCCAGGTGAAAGACAATAATCCTTGGTTTAATGAGTCCCTAAACTTGGAAAAGAGAAATCTGGGATTAACAGAACAGAAATGGAGACAACACCCCTCATCCCCCCAGCTAAAACGTCTTAGAAAGACCAGAAAGGCGTACAACAAAAACATTCTCAATTCTAAAAAAGAGTTCTTTAGACTGGAGCTGGAGAACGCTAAAAATAGACCTCGTAAGCTCTTTGAAATGGTCAAACAACAATCGAACAAATTGGCCAAATCCTCTAAAGAAACAACAAAACCCCAAATAAACTGTGATGAGTTCTCATCCTTCATTTCAGCCAAAAACAATGCATTGGAAATGGATCTGAGATCTGCCGCTGTCGATTTGTCTCATCCTCAGGCGCTACATATCAATACAACTACACACCCCCATCTGAAAATACCCAAAAATGAAGCACACTGGTTTACCTTCAATCTTTATAATGACCACAGCATCTCCAAAATCCTGGCGTCCATAAAACCAAACATTCACTTCAATGACCCGCTCCCCTCTAACTGTCTGTCCTCAGCCAGTCAAGCTATCATTCCCATCTGGACCACAATAATCAGCGCATCCTTAACACAAGTTTCCATACCTGACTCTCTAAAATCGGGCCAAGTCATTCCCATTCTAAAAAAAACTACACTGAACCCTGCTGTACCGGACAATATCAGGCCTATATCCAATATTCCACTTCTAGTGAAAGTGCTTGAAAAATGCGTGCATAAACAACTCAGCCAACACATCAAGAAATGTAATCTGCTTGATGAATGTCAGTCGGGCTTCAGGCCAAATCACAGTACTGAAACCACAATTCTCCATATTGTGGATGACGCCCTACAAGCGCTAGACCAAGACAAAACGTGTCTCTTAATTCTTCTGGACCTATTGTCGGCATTAACCATGAGAAATTACTAGACCGACTCGAAAACAGGATAGGTTTAGGAGGAACCGTTCTCGAATGGTTCAAATCCTTTCTGCAGAACCACTCTCAAAGAGTTTTAGTTAATAGAAACCTATCTCCTCCCTCCCCAATTACGATCGGAGTTCCGCAAGGCTCAACTCTCTCCCCTACCCTTTTCAACCTATATCTGGAACCTCTATCGGTGATCCTGCGTAGCGCCAACATCTCCTTCCATATGTACACAGATGACATGCAGATCTACATCAAAATCTCATCCCTTGAGGAGATCAAGATAATGAACGAGGCGCTAAAGCTGACTGTGCAATTGTTAGCCCGTAATCAACTCAAACTTAATGCGCAAAAAAACCAAGTCTTACTAATATCCCCTCCTAAAAGTTCCACTGACATTTTAGAATGGACCAAGTCAATCACTGCGCTGAACTGCACCCCGATCATAGTGGACTCTGCCAAATCACTAGGCGTCACGCTGGACAAGAATCTGAACATGCGGTCCCACATCAACACTCTCGCCAAAACCGCCAGGTTTCACCTGAGCTACCTCAGAAAACTCAAACCATTCCTAGATTCCTCAGACCTTAAAATGGCAGTGCAGGCAATAGTCATCTCCAGGATAGAATACGGATGTACAACTCTCTCAGGGCTGCCCAAAATCTCTACCGCTCCCCTAAAAGCCTGTCTCAACGCAGCCGCAAGACTCTTAACAGGTTCAAAAAAATTCGACCACATCACTCCTCACCTGAAGGCACTGAATTGGCTTCCCTACGAAGCCAGAATCCAACTCAAACTGGCCTGTATCACACACAAAGCGCTACATGCTAAGACTCCTTCGTACCTAGCTCAGAAAATAGTGTTATCCGGAGGAGGCAGGCACTCGTGTAGCGCCAGGGACTGGCGCTGAAATCACCTTTCTTCCGGAAGAGGTAAACCTACAACAGAGCTTTCTCCGGGGCCCCACCTCGAGTCTGGAACTCTATGCCACCAAACATTAGAAGAATCCCAAACTTGTCAATATTTAAGAAGGAAGCCAAGATTTTTCTAATGGGCAAATTCCTGACATAACACTTCTCCCAGGAACTGCGGCCTAGCCTACTCAGTAACTCACGTCAGGGCATAACCGCGCAAACCTTTGCATACTCAACTTAATGGTCTATGTACCCCCTCCCTGAGAGGCTGACCACTGATCGGCCGGTCCGTACCCTATCTGTTATTAGTAACTTATACTCTCTTGTACGTTGTCTAGGATGTTGCAAAATGTGTACTTCAGTGTAACCTTAGAGGGCAGATGTCGAGGTAGTCAACTTTGCTCTGCTCCTGCTCTGTTTTTGTTTGCTTCTGTTCCTCCCTCTGATGTTAGTCATGATTGCTTGCTCTTTTCCACTGAAAGTTTCTACTTCTCTGTGAAGCGCTCTGATACCCTAATCGTATCACGTTCGCGCTCTATAAAACTCTAAATAAATAAACTAATTAATTTCTTCAGAGTGCCTTTCCTCATGCATCTTTGCTGTGTCTTCATCTCCTGCTACAGGAAGCCACGCCCTCTGTCTCTTCTCTTAGATACTTCATAGCTTAAAATAGAAAAAGGCCTGCAACACTTCATACACCTAAAACAGAAAAAGGACAACTGCCTTTCAGGCACTACATTGGATGTTATAGAAATAGGACTATAACTTGATGTATCCCTCTGCTAAACTGTTCATGCTGTATCACCTAATTGTTTTTTTTTTCTTAGGTGGAGCTCGGTTATCATTTTGGGTAGCGGTGTGGATATTTGTACCTATGTAATTTGTACTGCTTATATTTGTGTTTTATTTTCTGTTTGGATATTCTTTCTTAATTATCTGGCAAGGTCATGCAAAATGTATCTCCTCTTCTGTTCTTCTTAACGACACAGGGTGACCCACTTCTTCCATTGGGGAAATGGAAGAAAAGTATTTTTTAACTATTTGAGAGTATGTGGTACAAACCTGTCTCCAGAAAAAAAAACATGTTATTACATTGTCTCTGTGCTGAAGGTCAAGAAATTTTAGAAACATTACCTGCTATTCATGCGGATGGTGAAGGCGATGCCTCTTTTAAATGAGTTTGAGTCCATAATTAAGAAATTGGACAATCATTTTCTACCTAAAGTTTCAATCATCTTACAGAGGTATTATTTTGGTAAGCATAAACAAGGTGAGAATGAATCGGTAGAGGATTTTCTTACAGCTCTCCACAAATTAGCCTCTGCATGTAATTTCGGGGACAACACTGAAGAGAGAATTCATGATCAATTTATGCTTGAATGCAAGTGTGATAAAATAAGGGAGAAACTTTGGCCAAAGGGTGATCCTAAACTTAATGTATTATTAATGGTAGCAAAGCAACTTGAGCGCTCAATGCCATGTACACCCAAATTGCAGAAAACTAAAGAGGCTGGTTCTGTGGTGTGTTCAGTCGCAGTAAAGCAAAAAAACAAAACGTTTTCTTCTCCCGCTAAGGTTAAAGTGCTTTGTTACAGGTGGGATGCCCCAAAATACTTACCTAATTCTAAGGAATGCCCCACAATACACAGCGTCTGTAATTTATTTGGGACATTATGCTAAATGTTGCAAATCTACAAACAAGTCTAAGGACCAAATCAATGACGAATCTGCTGAGGATGCTGAAGTCATTCTTCAAATAATTAATGAGGTAAACTGTGTTTCGAATGCATGCTGTGAACATCCGTCTGATGTTGGGAAACTTAATGGCGTTAATGTATCAATGATGATGCACTCAAGTTCCAGACTGTCCTTAGTCTCGGATGTAGACTTCACAAGGTATTTTGAAAGGAAAGTCAATATGTGTGATCTTGATGTTACTCCTTATGGTTACTGGGGTAAGCCCATTGAGTTAGTGGGCATTTTGATGCAAATATACAATTTCAGGGCAATCATATTGTTGGGAAGATATATGTCTCTGTAAAGGGTGACACTGTCTTTTTTTTTTTTTTCGTAGTTTGATCAGACTTTTTTTGTCACAGCAACCCTTGTCCTTAAGCAAACATTTGGGCACTTATCCACCCTGACAAGTTCAGTGTACCTACCTACAAACACCTTTGACAAAAGTTCTGAAGATAAACCACCTTGGTGGATAGGGCAGCTGTTGATCAACTTGGTATTAATCTGACCTTAGCCTCTTTAACCCTTAAAAGTAACACAGGCAAAATGTCACTGTTAGCGTGAGGCACGTTCACATAATTCCATATCTTATCTCTAAAATATAAGTACACATCAAGATCAGACATCTGAATGACAGGCTTATGGTTGGTATACAAATCAAAGTGTGAACCCCGCAAATATATATTTATGACCCTTCTGAAATAAAAGCTACAGTTTCTTCCTTCTTGTTTACCCATTGACTTAGAACTACTCCCAACCCAACAGATGGGGAGCCAACAGTAAATATGCACTTGGCCTAGCTATCAAATGGCTTCCCTGATACAGAGTTGGTAATCAATTCTTCAACGTGTCAGACAGAGCTTCTCTCCAATTTAATTTCTCTCTTTTCCTAAGCATAGATATCAAGGGCTCCACAATCAATGCATACATATGTGCAAATCTGTTATAATAGTCACTTAGCCTTAAACTGAACCCTAGCAATCTTTACATTTAGGTCGAGAAGCATTTGTCATGGCTTCCACTATTTCCAGTGGGTTTGATAATAGCAGGAGCTATTGTGTGTCCTAAATAGTCTACAGTTTCCATTAAACACCTGCACTTAACTTTTCCACAGTCATTCCTCTTTCCTTTAAAATGGTAAAATGGCAAATACTTTGGTACGTCTAATATTGTGTTGTTGAGGGGTGTTTGTGAAAATAAGAATGTAATTTTTAATTGACTGAACGCCAATCAACATTACTAAATAAAATATCCATTAACTTTTCAAACAGTCTAGCAGCTGATGGTAGGCCAAATGCTATTCGTAAATATCTGAAGGCACCAAAAGGCATTACAAAAGTTGTGACATCCTGTGATTGTTTTGAAAGGGCAATTCGCTTTTTTTTAATTTTTTTAATTTTTATTAGCCATTAGTATGACAAAGTACAAGACTATAAAATGCTGACGGAACAAAAAAAAGCATTCTCACACATGTTTAGAATAATCACAATATTCCAAATTAGAAAATTACTCAAATACGGCCAGAGGAAAAAGAAAGGAAAGGCTAATCGAGGAGTGAGGGGAAAAAACAGAAAGGAAGAGAAGAACAACAAAATTGCGGAGGGAAACGCCAAGGTACATAGGATACAGTAACAATGCAAAATAAATCCCATTGAAAGCTAGACCAGATCCTTCTGATTTTTGACCAAGAGCGGGGGCCTCTGACCTTAGATAGATCTGATTCCGACTCATACACCTGTCTGAGTAGTGCTCAGACTTCATTGACATTTGGGCTGATAGGGTTTATCCAGGCTCTTGCAATACATAAACGGCAGTGGCGGCTGGTGAGATTTGAAAGTGGTGAGGCGTAAAAAAATTATTGTACTGCACTGCAGCGAGCGAGCGAGCCCAAACAACCTACGGAGGGTTCGGGGGGGGTTCTCCCCCGAGAAAATATTGAAAAAAGAGTGGACAAATGGTGCATTTTCAAGCAAATTTGAGAAAGCAGGAAGGTTAATAAAGCAATTGTTAATTGCCTTGATATTTCCCTGTCAAGCAGCATCACACCCCTGTACATCTCCCTTCTATGTTCATTGCCTTGCTATGTCCCTGTCAAACACCAGCACAACCTTGTATGTCTCTCTTCTATGTTCATCGCCTTCCAGGTGTATGCGTTAATTTTATCATTTGTATATGGTTTGCTGGTGTATAAGACTACTCAATAACTATTCCTGTTGTATATCTACAAGGTTATTCTCTGTGTAAGCTTTACTAGTAACTAATTATAAATCTACAATAACTATCGGTTTCTTGCACATAACTATAACATTACATAAATTATAAATCTTCCTGGTGTATAGCTATAGGATTTGTGCAACACTTCTTGATGCCTAAATATGAGACTTGACTTTGTGTAAGTCTTTCTGGTGTATAATTATAATACCACAGGTTGTGTAGGAGTCTCTAATTTATCACTTTAGTATTAGACTTGATGTGCAACTTCTCAATTAAAAACCGTATAGCTAAACAGTTAATAAAACAACTCTTGATTTCGTATTTGCCAATATTATGAAAAGTAGGGTGCATGCTGTTGCATCAACTCTGTTTCTAAGAACTAAAGAAATGAGACGTGTAAACGTAGTGATATTAAATGCTTTGTGTTAACAAATTTAAGAAGCAAAGGGTTACTTTGGTTTCGACACAGCACTGTGTAATAAGAGAGGGTAATTCAAAATCTATTGAAGGATTTTGAAGTTTCGACATATGATAACTCATCCTAGCAAGCATAGCACAGCAGAATAGCAAAACACAGCAAAGCATATCATAACATAATTCACTGAAGCCCAACAAAATAACATACCACAACCCAGTATAGCACACTGTGACTTAAAATAACATAGGTTAATGTGACACGTCACAACACATTAACATAACAAATGACTCGGCATAGCATAACAAAGCATGGTATAGTTTAAGTAACTTAACATAGCACAGCATAGCATAGCTTAAAGCAGCATAACAAAATGTCACGTAATATAACACCTCAACATACCGCACAACTCAACAGAACACAACCCAACATAAGAGAAGCCGGCACCGGATTCAGCTTACATTTCCTGCTGTTTTAACCACAAGTAACTGCGAGGCCGAAATGCAGGACACATCTTGCGTTTGCCCGGCCCTAAATGAATGTTGTGAAGTCAGACAGTGTCCACTATGGGACATCACTGTTGACACAGTACACATCATCGTGGATGTTGGTTTTAGACGATAACGTGTTTACAGCGAGCGGGCAGCAGCAGTGGCTTTTAAAGGGAGTTTGGGGAGAGTTGGAGTATCACCATGTGGCATATGTGTGTGTTAACAAATAATAAAATAACAGCGTCAACATTAAGCGGACACTCATACCAAGACCAACAGCAGGATCTGAACGTGAATAACCATAGAAATGTATGAATCCAATATATTTAATGCCACCATTTTGTCCCCAAACATTAGCTTTCCAGTTTATACAAATACACATACTTTGCTATCAGAAACAGCAGCGAATTTTGTGCCTAAGTGCCTAACGTCCTGTTGGTGGAATTTTCTCACCTATGTCTTTCACTAAACAGTTTGGAAAAGCCATTCAGCAAGACCAAATTCTGAGAATTCCCTTCCCGTTTTTATCCATCTTTCATTCTTTCTCTCACAGTCTCTCTATCTCGAGCTTGTTCAATCGCTTTTGAGGTGTCTCACCCTCCATCCCTCCCTACTGCTCTGCATGCTTCTCGCTCCCTTCACCCCACCCATCATTCACCGAATCCACTCAGTGGGGCTGAGGCCTGTGCCGTGCTTCTTTCGTGGTCCCTCCCTAATTGGTACATCTGCTATCTGCCAGTGCTTCTCAACTCGGGAGTCCAGCAGTAAACAGGCACTGCTGTATAACGTGGCAGATAGGCAAACAGGAGACGCAAGGAGGAATTCTGCCCGAGAGATAGTTATAACCCTACAGGAAAGTAATTTGTAAAGTTCGTCATGAGAAAAAACATTAATTTACACTACCAACTCTGACGCTGTTTTAGGACATACATTACAGAGAGAAAGACATGTGTCTACTCTTCCTATCTGGGAAAAAAATAATGTTTAAGTAAACCTTAGCGTGCCCCAGAGAGAAGCACCTGGTGGACAGAACTGGACTCTGCATTGATTAACGTAGGCCCTGGTAGAACACACCCCTCTCTTTAAGAGGAGGGTGACATGTTATTTACACAAAGAGACATAAAAACATTTGACAATCTTTCACATTTTATGGACAATGTCCCCCATTTGCGCCCGTGATCACCCACAAAAACGAGACAGCAGTGCCAAAACCACAACCAAAATTCAGTGTCTGGCGATTGCAGCCTGAAACTCACATGAAGAGACATTTCACCTGCTTAGCTTCTCATTGACTGCACTACTCTTAAAATCTGACTGTCCATTTTTGCCTTTGCTGACGTTCCATCTTTTCTCACAAGTTTGGGATCTTTTGGACAAGGCGTTCATTTCTCTGTAGATTTTCCCTCGCCTTAACAAACCTCTCCAAAAGCTCTCCAATAGAAGGCTTTCATCCAAATGCATACACTTTACATTTCTTGAAACTGTAAAATTTTGTTCATCTAATATTTCGTAAAGGCGATTTCCAATAGTGAACTGCATCTGAGCACAATTACATAGTGCCAATATCGGCAACACTCAGTTCTCATACAGTGACATACATAAATAAACCACACAACACCTTTTTAGTGGAGAAATTTTGCTGCAGGTTTATTTGCATAACCAATATGCCAACATGGTGGGTTATCTTATGGGCGATCCCAGGACAGGCCAGCCCCTATGCCGCCTGCCCGCCTGATGAGCCAAATTGCACCATGGCCGTCGCCAACCGGTGGTTACCAATTATTGGGAGAGGCCACCTCTCCCCTCAGTGGACCGCCAGTCCACTCCCTTACTCACGCCCCCCCACAGGTGGGCGGAGCGTTCCAGGCAGCCCCCGGTTGCTCAGACCCACAACCGCCTGTAGGCTAACGGGGCGCCGTAGTTCTTCCAGGGGACACGCTAAGACATCCCTGGGTATCCTTGGCTTAGCACCCTGTTATGCGTCTGCAATATAGTACCCTTCTGTACCTTGCAGACTCTGGATCGCCCTGTAACTCCTCCTGCAACACAAAACAATAAGTTAGATTCTTACCCCCGTACCACCCTTTGGCCGTCCGCAGGGTAAGCGGTAGGGCGGGAAACAGCGAGACGGGCAGCGGTCAAGAGACCCTCCAGTGGGCGGGGGAAGGCTTTTGTACCCCTGTCCCCCTCCCACGGCCGGAAGTGACGCGGCCAGCCGACCACCTGGTCCCTAGCCCAGGGAGCCTAGTCTGCAGACTTCTGTGCCTTCCTGTGGCACTAAGGCGGCCGCCCTGTTGGAGGGTCCCCTACGTGGCCCCCCGGGCAGCCTTGGCATAGTGCCAATATTGGCAACACTCAGTTCTCATACAGTGACATACATAAATAAACCACACGACACCTTTTAGTGGAGAAATTTTGCTGCAGGTTTATTTGCATAACCAATATGCCAACATGGTGGGTTATCTTACGGGCGATCCCAGGGCAGGCCAGCCCCTATGCCGCCTGCCCGCCTGATGAGCCAAATTGCACCGTGGCCGTCGCCAACCGGTGGTTACCAATTATTGGGAGAGGCCACCTCTCCCCTCAGTGGACCGCCAGTCCACTCCCTTACTCACGACCCCCACAGGTGGGCGGAGCGTTCCAGGCAGCCCCCGGTTGCTCAGACCCACAACCGCCTGTAGGCTAACGGGGCACCGTAGTTCTTCCAGGGGACACGCTAAGACATCCCTGGGTATCCTTGGCTTAGCACCCTGTTGTGCTGCTGCAATATAGTACCCTTCTGTACCTTGCAGACTCTGGATCACCCTGTAACTCCTCCACAGCTCTGGGGGTGGCCACCGTCACCACCAGGGCCCCCACCAAGGCAGATATTCCTACCTACAGCCTGTTGCTTCCAAGGCCTCCCCAAGGTCCAGCAAAAATAGGTCCATGCCTACCCTTGAGAGGTGAATCCCATCCACTTCCCAACATCCAGTAGACTTGGCATGAAGTAAACCATGCCTGATGAAGCCAAATCCCCTTTGTTCCGTGAATTAACGCATGGCGCTGTTCACTCTCCTACGTGATATCTCAATTGCGTCTCCCGATCGGGCTCCTTGCCAAACTGGGTGAGGTAAAATTTCGGACCACCACAGTTCACATGCCCCAAGCTGAATACTCAACTGACACATGATGTCCCTCATGTCTTGGAGCAGTACTCTCCTCCCCAGAGTCGTCAGGTCATTCCCTCCAAAATGTATGACCAGAATATGAGGTGGACCGATCCCTCCCCCAAGTCTCTGCCGCAGCTTCCTCAACAGCTCGTTCCAGCGCATACCCGGGTAACCCAGCCACGTTATCTCTGTGGCGGAGAAGCCATGACGCCACTTTCCTCTCTCAGCCCACCGTGCCACTCTAACGATGCTTGAATGGCCAATTACCCAGACCTTGGTTCCTGGTAAATAAGGAGATGTTGTGTTTGAAAATCATATTTATAGTAACGTTTATATTCTAATAGTCTACAATTGCACAACAAAACCACATCACTGCAACATCAGTTGGCAATCCGGGCCAAAACCGTACACCTTTAAACACCTGACTGTCGGTTGCAACATAGGACTTAAGAGTCCTCTCGCCATATCCTCCCACTCAAGGCCTTATATATCGTTTGTAGCATTGCGACTCCCAGCGCCTTACCTGCTTAATTTGCTCTGGCGGCATCCCTGATAGGAAGGCTGTGGTTGCCGCCCCAATCCTGAAGGAGTGGCTGCAGAATCTCTTGTCTCCCCCTGTCTGTCCTGACAATTGCAAGCATGCCTGCATGATGTGGTCTACTTGAAACTTTGTAACCGGGGGCCCATCCTCATGCACCAGAAAGGACCCCGCAGTCCCCGGGCGGAGGGCCAACTAAACCTTGCCCAAGAGCAAAGGGCAATACCTAGCGTCCCCCAGCCCCTGCAACAGGACTACTCTCCCTTCTCCTGCCTGATCAGATTTAGACTGTCTCACCACTATCCTGAGACATGATGTGCTAAAGGTAACGTCCTTGATATTCAAAGCCATCCCGGGTGTCCTGATTGGATCGCGCCACTAGCTCCCCCATTCTGCGCCTGGCACTGTAAACTCTTCTGCGTGAGGAATCCCCGGCACCTCTGACCGAGCCCCTCGCCACACTCGCCACACTCCCAGTGGGGTTATCTCTGCCCATCATAACACCCATGCCCACCAGGTTGCCTAACTTACACCAGGAGGAATTCATTACTGGCCACAGTGCCCTCCTACCCGGGAAAGTAGAATCATGCCTCCCCAGTGTAAGACCAAACTGTTGGGAGGGGAGACACCACCCCCCGTCCGTGCCACAGCTTCTACAGCAAGCTGTTCCAGCGCATGCCTGGGCCCCCCCAACCAAATTCTCAGTGGAGTGCCGCAGTTACTCCAGCAAGCAGTTCTAGCGCATGCCTGGGCCCCTCAACAACATAAGTCAGTGGTGGAGACCCCTGCCTCCATTTCTAGAATTCCGCCCGTGGCTTCAATCGCAGGACGCACGGACAGCCCTTCCCCCAGAACTATGAACCTGGCAAATAAAGGAATGCTAGGTTGCTAAAACACCCTTTATTGAAAACTGCACACCGGTGTAAACAACTACTCCAGCTGGCACATAGTTGCAAAATAACACTGCACCCAATCACACCACTGGTGCCTCACAGTGTGCCTTTGCAATACTCGTCTGTCTGCACATGATACCTTAACCTGTCTTCCGGCCACTCCCCGGGGTGGCTGCGGATGGCTGAACCTTTTAAAACCTTGGGATTCCCGTCGTCCCACCTGCCTGAAGCGTTCCGCTACAGATTGCCCATAGCTAGCTTCAGAGATCGTGCAGTTCCTGGCACTGTACCCATCTGCCCTTGTGTTGCCCAGAAATGCCATGCCATCGTACCTGACCCCCGTGTTCTGCTTCCTAAGAATGACACACTAGCGCAACCCGCCAGGCTGACTGTTAAAACTAGCGATGTAGCCCATAAGCCAGCGGTTGTTAGAGGTATCCTGGTGTGTCAAAAGGGGCCAAGCTTTGGCTAGTGGGACCCTGGAGAAAATACGCACAACTAGCTTGCCCTTTAATTATCCAAAAGCCACTAAGTAAGCACCTCACCATAATTATTGATAAAACGGCTTGCCAATGTTGTGTCATGGTCCCGTACCCACAATCACGCTCCCTGACCTGGCATTCCCGCTCCCAGTCGGCAGCTCACAACTTGCAGGTGAGACATGGGTATGAAGGCGTAAACATTATTGCTGCAGGAGGATCCATTTGCAAAGCTCTAAACTGTGAACTTGTATCCCAGGGCAAACTTCAGGCACCTTAACCCTTACTTGGACATGCCTGAGCTAGAAACCCACATATAAAAGGCCTGCCAACCGGCTGACCACCAAAATTGCAGTCCCAGTATTAGCTGCCAACTCCCAGGAAAATTCGCTTAACTGGCGCAACTGGTAACGTGCAATCAATTTTGATCAGGGGACATGAAGTAAACCTATGAGTAATGTACATGCACCCTCTTAACTATGGCTGCAACATGCGCTCCTGTAGTTGCCCGCATTAGTGCTCCATCCCTTCCAAATCCGCACTATCAAGACAACCCGCACCCTCATAGGAAAGGCGCACTCACGCCCATTGGGGAATTGTCTTTTGTGCCTCCCCCAAGTCAGTCCCCTGCCTGTTTGACCCCGTTTAAAATCTTGCAGTACTACATGCTAATCGGGATGATCGTTAGATAGACCCAACCGGGAGTGATCCTGTGAAATGCGGTTGGAACCACCACCACACCCAGCAGGTGAATCGGTCCACGTTTACTTGCCATGATCCCGCCTATGCCCTTAGAGATCACCCGTAACAACCTGCCAGTGGCCAGGTGGCAGGCACCCAGCGGGACCTGCAAATGTTGTGCAGGTGTAGAGGAATCATTACACCTCCAACTGTGCATAGCACACCCAGCACAATTGTAATTTTGTCTTGATGCATAATAAAGCTGTTAATTGCAATGCAACTTACTGGTACTAATTTTATCACACTCAAAAAGTGAAACATTGAGCTAGCTACTTATGCACTGCCCATTACAGATGAAGTTTGCAGCAGGCACATACCCCCAGTGAGCTCTCCTGTTAGGAAGGATCTAACCCAGTGTTCCCAGCGCTTTGGAACCACCGCATGGTTTAGGATGACCAGCTAAGCAACCGGCCCAGCTGCGTGGCGGTAAGGCGGGCAAACTAACAGGTGCTCGCTTATCCCTTCTACTGATGACCGTCCTGTGGTACCCATCGGTTATGCAGGGGACATTCCCGTTAACTGGCCACTAAGTTTGCACCTCCCCTGAATTATTGATAAAACTGATTGAACCAATGTTGTGTCATAGTCCCGTACCCTTGGGGAATTGTCTTTCTGTGCCTCACCAAGTCCGTTAGTCCCCTGCACCGTAGACCCTATTAAATTCTATCAGTAGCTTCATATTTTTAGGATGATAGGTACCAGGGGTTTGACCCTGCTGTTGAAACCACCACCACACCCAGCAGGTGAATCGTTCCGGGTTCTGTGGCATGACCCCTCCTATGCCCTTAGAAAGCACCCTAAAACCTGCATGTGTCCATGTGGCAGGCCCAAGCAGGACCTGCCAGTCCTAACCTTCCTATCCTTGCTTGGCGGCACTCACTGCTGCAGCTGTCTAGGCGCCTCCAATAATTGGCCCTATTGAAATCAGTTATATCTATACTCATATTGACTAATTGATGGTACACATGCAGCTGAAAATTGGTCCTTCAGATCTCGGACTCTATCCTTGACGCATGAACCTGTGGCTATGCCTACGAGTGTATGTATGTGGCAACATGACGTGTATTTGAGCGCGCTGTCACCCTGGGGGTCTGCTGGCTCTGACAGACCCACAAGACAAGATGAAGCATGCTAACCTGCCCCCAAACTCAGCGGTCAATCAATCAATCAATCACGGCATTTATAGAGCGCGCTACTCACCCGGGAGGGTCTCAAGGCGCTGGGGGAGGGGGTAAGTTACTGCTCGAACAGCCAGGTCTTGAGCTGCTTCCTGAAGGAGAGATGGTCCTGGGTTCGCCGAAGGTGAGTGGGGAGGGAGTTCCAGGTCTTGGCTGCCAGGTAGGAGAAGGATCTTCCTCCGGCGGTGGTTCTGGCGGATGCGTGGTACGGTGGCGAGGGCGTGGCTGGTTGATCGTAGCTGGCGTGTGGGCGTGTAGAAGGTCATGCGGTCGTTGAGGTACTTTGGGCCCAGGTCGTGGAGGGCCTTGTGTGCGTGGGTGAGGAGTCTGAACGTGATTCTCTTGCTGACGGGGAGCCAGTGCAGGTCTTTCAGGTGTCCGGTGATGTGGCTGTGTCGGGGGATGTCCAGGATGAGTCGTGCGGAGGCGTTCTGGATGCGCTGGAGTCTTTTTGAAGTTTGGCTGTGGTTCCGGCGTAGAGGGTGTTCCCATAGTCCAGTCGGCTGGTGACGAGTGCCTGGGTGACGGTCTTCCTGGTTTCAGTGGGGATCCATCTGAAGATCTTGCGGAGCATGCGCAGGGTGTTGAAGCATGAAGATGAGACGGCGTTGACTTGTCTGGTCATCGACAGGGAGGAGTCCAGGATGAAGCCCAGGTTGCGTGCGTGGTCCGTTGGCTTGGGCGCGGTGCCCAGGGCCGGGGGCCACCAGGAGTCGTCCCAGGCGGAGGGTGATGAGCCCAGGATGAGGACTTCCGTCTTGTCTGAGTTCAGTTTAAGGCGGCTGTTCCTCATCCAGTCGGCGACGTCTCTCATCCCGTCGTGTAGGTTGGCTCTGGCGGTGGTGGGGTCGTTGGTGAGGGAGAGGATCAGCTGGGTGTCGTCGGCGTAGGAGATGATGTTAAGGTTGTGTTGGCGTGCGATGGCTGCGAGGGGCTCATGTAGACGTTGAAGAGGGTTGGGCTGAGTGAAGATCCTTGTGGAACGCCGCAGATGACTTCGGTGGCTTCGGATCTGAACGGGGGAGGCGGACTCTCTGGGTTCTTCCGGCGAGGAACGAGATGATCCATTCCAGTGCTTTCTCTCGGATTCCGATGTTGCTGAGGCGCTTCACTAGGGTGCGGTGGCAGACGGTGTCGAACGCCGCGGAGAGGTCCAAGAGGATGAGGGCAGCTGTTTCCCGTTGTTGGTTAGGGTTCTGATGTCGTCGGTGGCTGCGATAAGGGCGGTCTCGGTGCTGTGGTTGGCCCGAAACCCGGACTGCGAGGGGTCGAGGATCCATTCGTCTCGAGGAAGGCGGCAAGCTGTCTGTTGACGGTCTTCTCGATGACTTTGGCCGGAAACGGAAGGAGCGAGATGGGACGGTAGTTCTTGAGGTCGGTGGGGTCCGCCGTTGGTTTCTTCAGGAGGGCGGTAAGCTCGGCGTGCTTCCAGCTCTCCGGGAAGGTGGCGGTGTGGAAGGAGGAGTTGATGATGTCCCGGAGATGGGGTGCGATGGTGGCGTCGGCTTTGTTGAAGACGTGGTGTGGGCAGGGGTCGGTTGGTGATCCGGAGTGGATGGAGTTCATCGTGCGGGTGGTGTCTTCGGTGCTGATCGGGGTCCAGTTGCAGAGGGTGGTGGTGGCGGGCGTTGGTTCGGCGGTAGGGTGCGTGGTTTGTGCGTCGAAGCTGTTATGTATGTCGGTGATCTTGCGGTGGAAGAACGCGGAGAGTGAGTTGCAGAGGTCTTGCGAGGGGGTGATGTCGTTGTTTCCGGCGCTGGGGTTGGAGAACTCTTTGACGATGCTGAAAAGTTCCTTGCTGTCATGGGCGTTGTTGTCCAGTCGTTCTTTGAGTGCCGACTTCTTGGTGGCACGGATCAGCTGGTGGTGTTTGCGGGTGGCGTGCTTGAGGGCGGTCCTGTTGTCTGTGGTCTGGTCGAGTCGCCAGGTTTTCTCGAGAGTGCGGCAGTTCTTCTTGGATTCCTTGAGTTCGTTGGTGAACCAAGGGGTTTTCTTGCTTCCGGGTCTGCTGGGAGGGTTTTTAGTGGTGCGAGGTCGTCGGCGCAGGCGGTCAGCCACTTGGCGAGGTTGCTGGCTGCTTCGTTTGGGTCCGTTGTGTTGGTGGGTGTGTTCTGGCTGAGGGAGGCGGTGAGCTGCTCGGCGGTGATCTTGCTCCAGCTCCGGCGGGGAGCCTGTTGCGGGTGGTGGTGGGTCGCAGTCTTTCTGAAGCTGAAGTGGACGCAGCTGTAGTCGGTCCAGTGGAGTCCGGTGGCGTGGCTGAAGGAGATGTGCTTGCTGGACGAGAAGACGGGGTCAAGCGTGTGGCCGGCGTAGTGGGTGGGCGTGTTCACCAGTTGCTTGAGTCCGAGGTTGGCGAGGTTGTCCAGCAGGGCGGTGGTGTTTCTGTCGTTGTTGTTCTCCAGGTGGAAGTTGAGGTCCCCTAGGAGGATGTAGTCGGCGGAGGGCATGGCGTGCGGGCTGATGAAGTCTGCGATGTCTTCGCTGAATAGTGTGCGTGGTCCCGGGGTCTGTAGATGAGGGTGCCTCGGAGGGTGGTCTTGGGGTCAGTGTGTATCTGGAAGTGTAGGTGTTCGGCGGCGGTGAAGGTCTCGTCGGAGTTAGTCGAGATGCGGATGGTGTTCTTGTGTACGATGGCGATGCCTCCTCCCGTCTGGTTGACGCGGTCCCTCCGGGTGATCTTGTATCCGTCCGGGATGGCTATGGCGATGTCGGGCGCTGAGGAGGCGTTCATCCAGGTTTCCGGTGAGGAAGGCGATGTCCGGTGCTGTTGCGTCCGAGCAGGTCCCAGAGTTCCACGGCGTGCCTGTGGACGGAGCGGGTGTTCAGCAGGATGCATTTCAGGTGGTTGCTGCTGGTGCTCGACTTGGCGGAGGTGGTGCACGTCCGGGGGCAGGTGAATCGGCAGGTTTGGCAGGTGAAGGGTCCGTGGGTGCGTCTCGGTGAGGCTCGGTAGCAGGCAGGGTTCCGGCCGGCATTGAGTGCGGTGAGTGTGGCGGCGTCGTAGGTCCGTCGAGTGGTGTTGCATCGGTGGGATCCAGGGGTTCTGGCGCTGGGCGCGGTCCAGGCGCGGACGGGCGCAGACGGGCTTGCCTTAGGCGCGCCTTTGGCGCGCCAGCGGCGCGGCGCGCAGCGGCCGCCATTTATGGGGAGGTGGGAGGGAGGAGCAGCTGGGAGGCGGGAGGCAGGGGCAGCGAATGGGCAGTCAGGGGGCGGGGCCGCAGGGACGCAGCGGCGGGAATGGCGAGAGGCAGCGGGGGCACAGAAAGGAAATGGGGGAAAGGCAGACAAAATCACGGGCACAACGACAATGGGGCAGCGAGGGGCACAGAAGGAAAAAGGGGAGAAAGGCAGACAAAATCACGGGCACAACGACAATGGGGCAGCGAGGGGCACAGAAGGAAAAAGGGGAGAAAGGCAGACAAAATCACGGGCACAACGACAATGGGGCAGCGAGGGGCACAGAAGGAAAAAGGGGAGAAAGGCAGACAAAATCACGGGCACAACGACAATGGGGCAGCGAGGGGCACAGAAGGAAAAAGGGGAGAAAGGCAGACAAAATCACGGGCACAACGACAATGGGGCAGCGAGGGGCACAGAAGGAAAAAGGGGAGAAAGGCAGACAAAATCACGGGCACAACGACAATGGGGCAGCGAGGGGCACAGAAAGGAAAATGGGGAGACAAGCAGAAAATACGGGCACCGGGGCCACAAGCGGAGGGCGATCTTACCTGCAGAAGCAGCGGGCAGACAACACAGGCGGAGCTGTGTGGTGGGGGAGCGACCTACCTGGCAAGGTCAAGGGTCGCTCTCCTCACGCGCAGCGGCCGCCATTTATGGGGAGGTGGGAGGGAGGAGCAGCTGGGAGGCGGGAGGCAGGGGCAGCGAATGGGCAGTCAGGGGGCGGGGCCGCAGGACGCAGCGGCGGGAATGGCGAGAGGCAGCGGGGGCACAGAAAGGAAATGGGGGGAAAGGCAGACAAAATCACGGGCACAACGACAATGGGGCAGCGAGGGGCACAGAAGGAAAAAGGGGAGAAAGGCAGACAAAATCACGGGCACAACGACAATGGGGCAGCGAGGGGCACAGAAGGAAAAAGGGGAGAAAGGCAGACAAAATCACGGGCACAACGACAATGGGGCAGCGAGAGGCACAGAAGGAAAAAGGGAGAAAGGCAGACAAAATCACGGGCACAACGACAATGGGGCAGCGAGGGGCACAGAAGGAAAAAGGGGAGAAAGGCAGACAAAATCACGGGCACAACGACAATGGGGCAGCGAGGGGCACAGAAGGAAAAAGGGGAGAAAGGCAGACAAAATCACGGGCACAACGACAATGGGGCAGCGAGGGGCACAGAAGGAAAAAGGGGAGAAAGGCAGACAAAATCACGGGCACAACGACAATGGGGCAGCGAGGGGCACAGAAGGAAAAAGGGGAGAAAGGCAGACAAAATCACGGGCACAACGACAATGGGGCAGCGAGGGGCACAGAAGGAAAAAGGGGAGAAAGGCAGACAAAATCACGGGCACAACGACAATGGGGCAGCGAGGGGCACAGAAGGAAAAAGGGGAGAAAGGCAGACAAAATCACGGGCACAACGACAATGGGGCAGCGAGGGGCACAGAAGGAAAAAGGGGAGAAAGGCAGACAAAATCACGGGCACAACGACAATGGGGCAGCGAGGGGCACAGAAGGAAAAAGGGGAGAAAGGCATACAAAATCACGGGCACAACGACAATGGGGCAGCGAGGGGCACAGAAAGGAAAATGGGGAGACAAGCAGAAAATACGGGCACCGGGGCCACAAGCGGAGGGCGATCTTACCTGCAGAAGCAGCGGGCAGACAACACAGGCGGAGCTGTGTGGTGGGGGAGCGACCTACCTGGCAAGGTCAAGGGTCGCTCTCCTCACCGCGCAGCGGCCGCCATTTATGGGGAGGTGGGAGGGAGGAGCAGCTGGGAGGCGGGAGGCAGGGGCAGCGAATGGGCAGTCAGGGGGCGGGGACGCAGGGACGCAGCGGCGGGAATGGCGAGAGGCAGCGGGGGCACAGAAAGGAAATGGGGGGAAAGGCAGACAAAATCACGGGCACAACGACAATGGGGCAGCGAGGGGCACAGAAGGAAAAAGGGGAGAAAGGCAGACAAAATCACGGGCACAACGACAATGGGGCAGCGAGGGGCACAGAAGGAAAAAGGGGAGAAAGGCAGACAAAATCACGGGCACAACGACAATGGGGCAGCGAGGGGCACAGAAGGAAAAAGGGGAGAAAGGCAGACAAAATCACGGGCACAACGACAATGGGGCAGCGAGGGGCACAGAAGGAAAAAGGGGAGAAAGGCAGACAAAATCACGGGCACAACGACAATGGGGCAGCGAGGGGCACAGAAGGAAAAAGGGGAGAAAGGCAGACAAAATCACGGGCACAACGACAATGGGGCAGCGAGGGGCACAGAAAGGAAAATGGGGAGACAAGCAGAAAATACGGGCACCGGGGCCACAAGCGGAGGGCGATCTTACCTGCAGAAGAAGCGGGCAGACAACACAGGCGGAGCTGTGTGGTGGGGGAGCGACCTACCTGGTGCAACCACCTGTGCGAGCGAGCGACCTACCTGGTGCAACCACCTGTGCGAGCTTGCCACAAACTTCTGTAAAAACATGCCGACCCAACACCCCGGAGGGGAACTGGGAGGGAAGGAGGAACAGATGACCTGCTACCTGCCCATTTTAGAATACTGGGAATGCCTGGTGTTCCTTACTACATCGTTGTCCCTTGTGCTCTAAACCAGTGTTTCCCCAACCTCTCAAGTACTGCGCACTTGTAAGGTGACAACTCCCACACTCGCTACGCTGCCATGGCTAAAGGGTGGGTGCTTTCAGCCTAACTGAAGCAACATGCCCATACTTAGCGGCATCGACCAGACATTTTGGAGCTAAACTACGGCAGCAATTGAATGGTGTCAATCCGGATCGCAAATGTATGCCTATTGTGCATCAGACATGGAGTGCCCTGCTGTTTCGGCTGGGTTTAACCTGTTGCCTGCCCACCCTTACGGCCTATGGAAATTGTGCAAAACTCTCGCTTCCTACACTGCTGAGTGAGCCCACAGCATTTCACAACATTCCTAAAAAATTTACATTTCCGACTGATTGTGAAAATGTTCACCCCATGGTATCTTGGCGCTGAACAACATGGTTATTGTTGCCCAACTCAATGGTACTCGTATCATTGACCTCGAAGGATGCAGTGCTGAGTACCCGCAGTGCCCCAGGACCTCACAGATTCCACACGTTAAGTGCTTAATTTGTAGAACCATGCCCGGACAGACGTCAGTTCTGTTTGCACCACACATTGCTCCTGCCATGCTGCCAATCAAAACATCACAACTACTAACCCTGACACTTGAGCAACTATATGCCAGGGATCCCGTCAGGCGGCCACTTCGTTATACACCCCACATTGCTCCTGCCCTGCTGCCAATTATAACATCACAACTACTAACCCTGACACTTGTGCAACTATATGCCAGGGGTCCCATCAGGCGGCCACTTCGTTTAGTAGTTTGAATTCATCCGTGCCTGTTGTGGTCATCTCTAAAATAGACAGACAGCGCCAACCAGTGGCGGACTGTCCCATGCGCTGGTGTAACAATTAAGTAACGGTGCCACGCACCAGAAACCGCTTGGTCAAATTTAGCACAGGTAAACTTGATGCAGTAATTTACCCTTAGTAGGCCATTGCAACACTTAAAAGACAAAACAGAAAGTGCCAAGACCACGCAAACATGCAAGCAACAAGCTGCCAAGTGGCTGTTTATGGCAGCCGCTGACTCTCTACCAGCAGCACTCCAAAAGGGCACCCTTCTGTTCTCTAATAGAGGCAGCCTCTGGCTCTTTATTGCGGTCTGCCTCTTAGGCCTTAATACGAGGCGTTCAATACCTCAGAACGGCAACATCTGCTCCCTAACCATGATAGATAACTCCTGCAAAGGCGTTCATTGCAATGTTACTGGGACAATTTCAATGTGGGGGCTGGCCACCGACAACCATGTTTTGAGTTGAACTGCTGCCCAGCGGTATCCCGACTTAAATGCCTTGACTGAGCTGGTCATGCTGCTGATACATATTTTGAGTTAAGTGTAATTTGCTTTGTACAGCAACCAAATTACCCTTCATGACATCTTTGGTACTTATACCCATTAGCCCCCGCAATTCCCCAAGCCAAAATCTCAACCCGTCAACCAGCACACAGGGACAGCACCGGCACACAGCGCTATCCCCACATGTGGCAGCAAGTGCCCAGCTCGTCTCCCAAACGTGACTAGCGCAGAGCAGGGAGGTACCCCAATTTTTTTTTTGTTGCATATTAATATAGCGCGAACTCGACCCGAAGGTATTGGAGCGCTTTATCTGAGTACCGTATTTAGATTACACATTCAGGCACGGGGAGATTAAGTGATTTGCCCAGAATCACAGGATGTGGACGCGACCCCGACTGATGAGCCAAATTGCGACTCAAACTCTGGTTTCCAGCTCCAAAGTCGGCAGTCTAGCCGACGGACCACATCCCCTCCAAGATATGGCGGCAGCTGCATGGAATTAACCTATGATTCAGGCAATCGAAAAAAATCCCCTCGTGTTGGCCAGTGCCCGGAGGAACGCCCGGCGGACAAATACCCCGTCCCCCTCGCATCAGTCATGCGCCACCCGTTTGACCGTGCATGCCTCCCCGGCACTGTGGACCTCAATGGCACCGAGCGCAGCCAAACTCTGGCTGAACCAGCAGACCCCCGCACTTTCACGGCCTCACGCCCGCGGCCCCTTCCCCGTCATCAGGAGTGCCGGCCCCTTCCGTACAGCCGGGGGCACCAGAGGAGTCATTGATGGGTACCGGGCCGGGTGACCTGTTCATCTCTGCCATGTGTTACCCTCTGTGACTTCAAGTCCTAGAATCAAGCAAGTGGAGAGAGGTAAGACGTGGCCTGCCCAGGGCCTCGGGTGGAGCAAGGGGCATATTGCGCGCACTGGCAGCGCATGCGGAGTAGCCAAGCCAGCGGACGCGACTGGCCCATGCGGCATGGACGGACCTGGCATGCCCCCAAGAGGCTCGAAAGCCGAGGCACGGAGGAGAGCTGGGACCTGCCCCCGGCAGCCCAGGCCACAGGGGGAGCAGCGGGGCCTCGCTGCCCTCCCCACCAAGCGCAGCATGGCAAACTGAGCGGGCCTGCGCTGTCGCCACCGGGACGCCCCAGACGGTGAGATGGCGGGGGGATGGGGGCGCCTCGCAACCTAGCTGCCACCCCACACTATATTCCCCCGCCCCAACCGGGACCAACACCGACAGAGCATAAATTGCGGTGACACAGCGGGCTTCCCCCCACCCGAACCCGGCACCCGTGCCCTCGCAGTGCAGCATCACCGAGGCAAGCCGGGACCAACGCCGTCATGTTATTAGGAGAGCAGAGACCCGGCGGGCTCACCACACTTCATCCCGACCCCAGGATCACATTGCGCCGAGTCCCAGCGTGTGCCAAGCTCCTGGAGTGTTCCGGGCCACCAACCCCTACACGGCCTCTCCCCTGCTTCAGGGCTTGCCCCGACTGGAGGAGGGGCGCCGCTGCCCGGTGCCCCCCCTGGAGCAGTCCTCCCCCCCTCCCATGGCGGCCGCTGCCACGGCGATGGCCGGGCATTGCCGCTTGGCCTAAGGGGGAGGGGGGAGATGATAGCACTCACCGGAGAACTGCACCAGAGGAGACCAGGGGCACGACCAAACAGCGAGACGGGCAGCGGTCAAGAGACCCTCCAGTGGGCGGGGGTAGGCTTTTGTACCCCTGTCCCCCTCCCACGGCCGGAAGTGACGCGGCCAGCCGACCACCTGGGCCCTAGCCCAGGGAGCCTAGTCTGCAGATTTCTGTGCCTTCCTGTGGCACTAAGGCGGCCGCTCTGTTGGAGGGTCCCCTACGTGGCCCCCGGGCAGCCTTGGCAGTACGCGAGTAAAAACGCACAAAGCGCGCTTGTAGCAAAGTTATTTTATGCAGCATTGACATAACAGCCGCCATACGCTTTTGGTGTCATCTTTATGCAGATCTCAAGAGAACCGTGTTTTAAGCAATCTCACACATGAAAACACGGTAAAAATCCTATTCCTTGGTTTGTCATATCGTAAATGAACTAAAAACGGACAGATCATACAGCCTAGCCTAGGGGCTAGAAAATAAATGAAATAACCTAAAACAAGTCTCCGACCCGCTGCAGTACTCCAGAATGTGAATGTGCCGACTTTGGAGGTGGTTAGCGCCTCTTAGCTGCACGCATCGGCGCTAGACTGGTACTGCAATAATATCACAAAGGATGACGGTGACCTGGGGACTTGTCAACCTGCCAGTGTGTTTACGGCTGGGATGCAGTATTAAATATTTCAACAGCTTTCACTCTTCCTTCATTATCACGCTCCAGACTGCTGCCGCCCCTGTCTGCGGTGAACGGACTTACAACAATTCATAAATACTGCATTCAGAGTTCCTTTCTCACGTGTATCAGTCACTCCAACTCAACACACATGAAGCAGTTACAGACATAGGGGTATATTCACAAGATCGTGTGATAAACATCGCCAAAATAGCTTACCGCAACTACTCACATCGCAGTCCATCGCGGGAAAATAACGCCGTGTCAACGTGGCATTCACAACACGGCGATACCGTGCGATATTCGCACGAGAATTCAGCAAATGTCTGCGAAAAAACTACCGCGACGGCGATAAAAATCCAAACCCTAACGCGAAAAAAGTTGCGATGGGCCCAATCGCGAAGAGACAATCCGCGATAAGGCGCGCAAGGCCTGCAATACACACATGTCAGGCGGAAAAAATCACTACAAAAACAGAAAAAAAACACCAACAGCGAAGCATGATGGAGTCAGGCGGAGCAGGCACAGGGGACGATCGGAACCCCACAAGCCCCCCGGAGCCCCAGCCAGGGCCCTCGGGGACAGGGAAGGACAAGAAGAAGAGGAAGCCGCGGTTCAGTCAGCAGGAGAATCAGATCCTGGTCACGGAGGTGATAGGACACCATCAACAACTGTTCATCACCTCCACCGTGTCATTGGGCACAAGAAATGGAATATGGCAGTCCATCTTGGACAAAGTGAATGCTGTCGGAGTGCAGAGGAGGTCAATGGACGAGGTCAAGAGGTGATGGACTGAAATCAAGCGCAAAACCAAGAGCAAACTCGCCAACAACCTCAAAGCAGCAATGCAGACTGGAGGTGGGAGTCCTGCGCCGCAGGAGGAGCTGGATGAGATGGAGGAGATGGTGTCGACAGTCATCAGTGTGGATACGGTGGCAGGAGTTGGGGGCCCGGACACTGCTCTACAGGACCGGACACAACAGCAGCAGGGTGAGTAGTGACCAGGGACTGGGGGGACGGGGGGAGATGGGCACAATGGCACACATGCACAAATAAGCAGACCACACTGCACACCCACAATGACTTCGGATCATGTCCCTGATCTCCTTGCCATACTGCAGCACACATAGGAACACCAAGTACGTCCCCCTCGACTATCTGCCCAGAGTGGGCCCACCCCACACATCACACAGCTCACATACAACCCATGCACATGTGCTGAACCCAGCCTAGCTGCTGGTCCGTGAGCCACACTGACAACGTAAGTGACACTGCATGACGAATACCATGCCTGCAGTCCGATTACCATGACATGGTGCACGCAACGACACTGAGGTGGCTGAGTGTGGACCACATCCGTAAAGGAGCAGGTCACACTCTGACACATACACGTGCACAATCAACCCCTGACGTCAACAACACAGCTGCGGACAAACCATGCCCCAGAGTCCCCACTCCGACCAAGACACACATCCACCCAAGTCTGGTAACGTCTCAACACTGCATGGACACAGAAGTCAAAGGCACACCGCCTGCAAGGGACAAGAGGCAGCAGAATCAGAGCTACTGGGGCGACTCTCACAAAACTGCAGCACACACATATGACAGTCAGAGCACAGCAGCATAGACAACAATGTGGTGCAAACTGCAACACGTGAACAACAGGAGAGAGGGCAAAACTGCTGCTGCTTGTGTGAAGATACTGGCCAATCACATTTGGCATAGCAGGGGGGATGTGAGATGAAACTGCACAAGTACAACCTCACATCCCTGATGGTGTAGAAATGTCAACTGTCCCGCATCTAACAGGCATCTCCTCCTTCACAGTCACAATGTACCTCGTCATGCAGTGTGTATGTGAACTTGTACAATGCCTGGACAAACATGTCAACACGATGTAATGCAGCATCTCCCCTTAACATTGCAGAGGGACCATCAGCATTGCAGCGTTGTGATTGACTCAGGGTAGGGAGCCTGGCTGCCAAATTCCTGTTCCAGGAAGCAGACGCAGGGGAGCAGGAGCTATGAAGACACGGGGCCCGGCTTTGAGGTAAGACTTCCCTCATTACAATATTTACGACACCCACTCACACACACATCCCCGCGTCCAGGCACCATCCAGTATTCTTTCCGGCATTTACCACCTCACAGCTGTCCAGCACCGCCCCCCCCCAGCACTTCTCAATGGCGGCCGCTGTGCGCACATGCACAGCGGGACTAACACTCGTGTGCCAAAGGCACATACGTAGTTACAACGCATTACATGACATTGCATTCCATTCCAATGCATACTAATACTAGGCACATTGCAACAGTAGGTTAGGTGTTGCATTGCGGAGACATGAACATCACTATTCCCACTCCAGTGAGTGCAACCCTAAACTAACGTTTGCGCCCCAATCCCAAATGTGAACCCAGGAATTCCTTTTTGAGCCCCCAATACACACCCAAAACTCAAAATTGACCCTATTGCACACCCCAAAATTCATATTTTACCCCAATTGCATACCCCAAAATTCATATTTTACCCCAAATCACACCCCAAAATTCATATTTTACCCCAAATCACACCCCAAAATTCATATTTTACACCAATTGCACACAAAATTTCAAATCCGACATCCGATACCCATGCACATACAAAATAATTTAAATTACCCCATTACTGACCTCACAATGTGTTGTTTGAGTTGCGTAGTTAATTATGTACTGCCTGCGTTGTACTGGACGTCTACCATGCCAAAGACAAACCATAGCCTGGTCCGTCTGCGTCCGTCTGCCCCTGGACCGCGCTCAGCACCAAGGACCCTTCCTCTTGGACACTACACCGCTACGACGCCAGCACCCTCCTCGCAATCAACCCTGGACGCCGCATCGCCTGCCAGGACCAACATCTGCTCCAGACCGGACATCGCCATCGCCATCACTGATGGCTGCATTATCACCCGCAAGGAGCAGCACGCCCTTCAAGGACAAGGCATTGCCATCACCTACAGAGGCACACTCCGACTGACCACGCACTCTAATGACCCAAGGGTGACCATGGACCACCTCAACTCCCAGATCCGGACAAAGCCCAAGCATGTCCACTGCGGCACACTCATGTGCAGGACCCCTGGACATTGGACCCCCATTCTCATATACCATTGTTGACATCATTGTACCCCAGGATCTCCCATCCACCGACGACATCCTACTATGTGATCTCTAGTTCCACCTGGCAACCCCAGTGACTAGGACACCACCGCCTTCTGGGGAAGGTCACCAACATCAGACGCAAGCAGCAACTCACATCAACAGGCCACATAGCAGGACACACGGTCGAGCACGTCACCGTCGCAAGCGGGAGCTTCAACTTCAGCAACAACACCGGACTCTCCAGGACCAACTATTATTGGATACATCACGTCTTCACCTTGCCCACCCGACGCCAACGCCATCATCGCAACCCCTCGCAGCTGGATCAAGACCACCGTTGGACGTCTCGTCAACTCTCTCAGCACCAACACTCCGCCACTGCTTCCAAACGATGACACCGCAGCGCACAACTGCCACCGATGGATCTCCAACAGCGTCGACATTCGGGCACCCCTCATGAACTACACTGCGTCAGTACCTTCCGCCTGCCTGATGGCAGTCGTCAGGGTGACGCAGTGCCACAGGGAAAGGCTGGCCCCATGCATTGCTGGAGTTGCGTCATGGTTGTGACACAACTGCAGCAATGCGCGACTTTAGCGCAGACAGATACGTCAGGTTTCCTGGCGTAACTGTCATTACTTGCGTCAGGGAGCTCTGTCCAGTGAGTAAGCGCATCCATGCTGTCGCAAGAAGGGCGTAGTGAGAAGTGTTGCAACGCTGTCTTGTCGCAGCGCTGCAACACTTTTCATGACTGGGGCACAGGAATGCGCACTATCTTATTGATGGTGCGCAGTCCTGCCCTGTAATTTTGTGACAGGGCAGCGCAGCAACATTGCTTGCAGCGCGGTCCAGCAACAAAACCTGCAGGAATGGTTATCTCCATTTTAAGACCAGATATTTTCTGGTCTTAAAAAACTGCCTCTAGTTGCAGTTATAGCCACTTTTTTTGGTCATCTTAAATTAAGGAGTCCCCTTGTGAATAGGGAAATCTTGGGTTAATGTCAGATTTTGCACGGGAACGCCTCCCTTGCATATCATTAGCGTTAACTATCGCTGACAGAAGTTGCGATGTTGTAAATGGTCCATTTCACCTAAAAGCTGTCGCTAACAGCTGTTAGCGACAGCTTGTGAATATTGCGTAAAAAATATCGCCGCTTTATCGGCAAAAAAGTGCCGTTAACGCCGCGATATTGGCTTGTGAATATGCCCCACTGTGAGAAGATTATTCCAACAGGCCACGAGCCCAAAGAGAGAAGTCTCGCCCTCTTCCTACGTTGCAGCCCGGGGTGGTGAGGTTGAGTTTGCGCAGCGGCAGCCCACGGACGCACTGTGTGCTCTGAGCTGTGTGCAGTGGATCTGAGCACTGATGGACGAGCACAGGTGCTTCAGCCCAGCGGCGAGAAGGCAGCCCCAAAAAACTTACCTTACCGGGCCCTGAGTCCAGCGCCGCCTCAGCTCCAAGCAGTGGCGGGGTCCCAACAGGAAGCAGCCACTGGCAGCCTCCCTCCCCTCCCCTAAGCCAATCACAACGCTGCAATGGCAGCGTTGTGATTGGTGAGGCGCAGCGGAGAGCGCCCCAGCCGGGCCATTTTCTCTATGTAGGCTGCATGCAGCAGCCTACATAGAGAAAAAGGGAGAGAACGCATGACTGAGTTGGTCGGCCCTGGGGCCGACGAACAGTCAGTACCCACAACAGTGGGCAAGCCACTCCCCCCCTGCCCTCGAGAAGGACCGCCCACCCGCCCGCCCCCAACCAGGCACTCCAGGCACTTCTGCTGTCTCGCAGTGCGAGAAGCAGAAACATAAAATGGTAGTTTTACCATTTTATGTTTCTGCTTCTGCACTGCGAGAAAGCAGTGAGGCGACGCCCCCACGCCCGTATGGAGGAGCCGCCACTGATAAACGGGCACATACAATGATAATAGTGGCTAATGAGCTCTCGTGACTAGCAGCCTCGCGTTTAATCCCGAGAAAGATTTCCTTTTCAGTAGGCTGAAAGTCACGGCTGAGGTGTAGTGTAAGCATTGAAGAAACATGGTTCCAAAATAGATTTAGCCTTGGGCAGTCTATAAACATGTGCCTTAAATCTGCAGCAAAAAACTGACATTTTGGGCAGTACGATTTAGCAGAGGATTGGGATGTTGCCCACTCCGGCGTGTAGTACAGCATGAAGATTGTCCGATGCTGTTGTAATTTCAGATTGGCGGAAGCTGCTATTCGATCTAAAGTGACCATTGTCTCCTTTATTTCCTCTACTGATATGTCAGTTTGAAGAAGCTGGCTTAATTTTATGAATATTTGCAGGCTATCATCGCGAGCTACTGCGATAAATTTCTGATAAGATGCGCTAATAGAGCCTCTGCCAGAGCTCGCGTGTATTCCTGACAGTATTTCCAACAAACATGGCATATCTGATAACTTCTGTCCCCGTAGGAAATAGTCCCATACTTGTAGATATTTTAAAAAAGAACTATGCAGGAGCCCAAACTCATCTTTTAATGCGGCGAAAGAACGAAACCCCTGACCATCATACAATTGTCCTAGTCTGTTGATGCCCTTACGCTGCCAGACTCTTCTGACATAATCCTGGAATATATCAGGAAGTGTTGGATTACCCCATAACACCGTGTACTGATGCAGCAAGGGCACAGAATGTTCCTTACAGACATCTTGCCAGATCCTGGTGATATCCTTGACTACCTTGAATCTGACCCGCTTGTAATAGTTAGGGTCGGACGTCTTATATAGTGTGAACCCAATGGACGGTCCACAAGCTAGCTGGTAGGCCAATGAGGTCGGACCAGCATCAAGCCCATTAAGCAGGCTCTGGATCCGCCCGATGAATGCAGCCCAATAATAAAGCTTGAAATCTGGGAGCTTAAAGCCCCCTTGTTTAAAAGACAATTTGATGACCCTGAGGGCCCTCCTAGCACTCTATACCCCCAAATAAAACTACCTATGGCGCTATCCAAACGCTTAAAGAGAGACCATGGAACCCGCAGGGGAATTGAGCGGTATAGGTATAGAAATGTAGGCAGTATATTCATTTTGATTATGTTGCACCTACCAAATATGCTGAGGGGGAGCCGATGCCAACTACGCAGCTTAGCCGAGACTGTTTTAAGAAGCGGCTCATAATTCAGGGTAACGATATGCTCTACTTGGCTGCTAAGACAGGCACCTAGATATGTAGCCGTTTTTGTAGCACCTAAGGATATAGGCAAGGTGTCAGGTTGGTAATTTAGGATTGTCTGAGTCTTAGCCATGTTTAACTTGTATCCTGAAAAGGAGCCGAAAAGCTCAGCCTGTCAGGCAATACAGGCTATAGCGACGACAGGGTTGGCAGAAAAAACAGCAATGTCACCTGTGTATGCAGTCAGCTTAAGTTCCACACCATTAAGACACACTGGGCGGATCCCCGCGTTCTGCAACAAATGTCCTATAAAAGGCTCGATATAGAGGGCAAACAGTAGAGGAGAAAGTGGACAACCCTGCCGTGTACCCCTTTGGACAGCAAAATATGCTGATGAGATGCCATTCAGCTTGACTGTTGCTACCGGGTTTTTATAAAGTTTCTGTACCAAAGAGATGAACCGGGAACCAAGACCAAATGTTGACATAGTAAGCCAGAGTGCTTCCCAGGCTACTCTGTCAAAAGCCTTCTCAGCGTCTCGCATGATCATCCCTATGTGTTTGTTTAATTTGCCAGATACGTCAAGAGCTGTGATAGCTGTATTAATATGAGCCGCTGTGTCTCTGCCGGGAAAGAACCCATGCTGTTGATCAGAGACTAGCTGGTGGGTAAGGGGGTCCAGGCGTGTAGCCAAGATTTTGGAAAACATTTTGGCGTCAGAATTGATCAAAGAAATTGGGCGATACGAGCCTCTGTCCTCAGGCGGTTTTCCCTTCTTGGGGAATACCACTATATTAGTAACACTCCAAGATGCGGGGGCATCCCCCGTTGGTAATGCAGGTGATTAATTCCATGAAGACAGGTGCCAGAGTATCCCTAAATATTTTATAGAACTCAAGTGGGACAGTATACTCGCCTGCCGCCTTGCCAGAGGGCAGAGACTCGGCTATCTCTATATCTCTTTGCAATAGTACAGACTCTGTGGTGCCAAGCCGTGGTAGGTGGCTCTCTTGTAAGTATTCTAGGGGAGTGCGGTTATAATAAGAGGCTGACTCGCAACACAATTTTGCGTAGAATATTCTGAACTGTTCAACTATATCCTGTGGTCGAGAACAGAGCAGACCACCCTCTCCTTTGATACATTTGATACTGGATCTAACCTTCCTATCAGAAATCTGAATAGCCAACAGCCAGCCGACCCTCTCCCCATATTCATACTGCATTGTTTTATACTTGTGGTAGTTAGCAGCAACCTTCTCCGTTAGTCTTCTGTTTAGCTTAGCTCGCGCTTCTAGGAGCTGCAGAAATTTTGGCTGCTCCACTGGGTCCCTTGGTACAATCGCTTTTGCATGTTGTCTTTCCAGGTCTAGGTAGTCAGGGTGATCCTGTTCCACCTCTTGAATTACCCGCCGATTCTGAGCTAAAATAAACTGGAGAGTGGCCCCCCCTGACGAAGGCTTTCATACAATCCCATACCACCTAGATAGTGGCAGTGCCCATGTTGTTTCTTAAATACTCCCCCAAAAATACTCTGATATGCGCCTGATACTCTGGATTGCTAAGTAGATGTCAACGAAATGAAAGGCCCGATAATCCTCTCTGGCCCCCAACTGCTTCTGTAGTGTTAGCATCACTGGATTGTGGTCAGATGTAATTTTAAGGCAGATCTCTATATGTGCGTTTTCCAGTAGTGATCTCTTAATGAAAATCATATCAATGCGTGAGTACTGTTTGTGTGGGGATGAGTAGAACGTGTACGCTGGCAGCGTTGGAAAAAGTGTCCTCCAGGCGTCATCTAGCTGATGGATACTCAATAATCCAGACATAGCTGCCAGGGTCGTAACCATTCTGGCCCGCATTTCACTATTAGTGGTATCTATTTTGTTATCCATAATGCAGTTGAAGTCCCCCATAACTATCAAATCCCCATCCCACCCCAGTAATTCAGAACTTAAAAAATTAAAGATGTCGGGGCTATCAGAGTTCGGGCCGTACACAACACAGATCGTACTTTTACGCCCTGATTTCAACAACTGAACTATCGCCCATCTCCCTCTAGAGTCGGCTAGCGTGCGCAGGACGGTACCTGTTAAGTTTCTAGATTTCAATATAGCAACCCTCATGTATGGAGACAGTCTGTGAGGTACATTTTAAAACATCGAAACCCAGCTGTTTAAACACAGATCTGTCTTTATAGGCTAAGTGAGTCTCGGTTAGGCCTAATATCTGTGGCCTAAATACCCGAAGTACCTCACCGATTAATCGCCGCTTTCTAACACATAAGCTCCAAGTCAGACATTACATAAACTAGGTTCACCCTTCTCCTCCCGGTTCTATCCTTGTGCCAAATTCCGTCTGTGTGTGAGCTTCGAACTAATGAATGGCTGCTTAACCCCCTCCCTAACCCACCAATCCCCCCACCCCAACCCTCCAACAGGATGATGGAGAACTGCTCTCCAGTGGTGCCAACCCCCAATCTAACCCTGCTAAGCCCACACCTGTGTGTCTACAGAAAGGAATCATCCCCTTCCCTGCTGTCGCTGACTGACAGCTTGAAGAGAGCTACATCCCCAGCCCCCGATGCCAAAACCCCCACCATCCCCCCAGATCCACCACCTACGTATAAAAGAAAATATCTCGAAAAGAAGTGAGAAGGGAGATCCTGAAAAGGCTCTATGTCCCCCTTGCATGTTTGCCCCTCTCTTGTATTTACTAAGTGGATTCAGACTGCCATCTTAGAAGAGCTTGCTTAGCATCGGACTCAGTATAGAAGAAGTGTGACTCTCCATCTGTGAGAATCTTGAGCTGGGCTGGCTCCTGCAGGAAGACTTGTGAACAGACTGTCTTAAAAGGATCGATTAACTGGCGAAGCCTCCACCACTTATCCATTGTAGATTTACAAAGATACGATCTTACGGATATAGAAATTGTGTCCAGTTTGACAGGAGTGGAAGGACGGGCTTTAACATAGATTGCTTGGCGGAGCAAAAAGTTGCCAAGGAATACAAATATTGGACGAGGATAGGATGACTTGGCTTGGTTCCCTTGTGAGATAGAAGAGGGAAGTCGATGTGCCCGCTGGACTTGTGAGTCCATGTCCCAGTCAGCAAGATCCGGAAATGCCTGCTGGAATAGGCTGACTATGTAGGCCCGGAGGTCAGAGCCTTCCCTCCCTTCGGGTATACCCTCAGGTTATTTCGACGTTGTCGATTTTCAAGGTCCTGAACATTTGCCTGTAAGAACGTCATCTGAGTCTCTTGAGTTTTGACAATTCTCGCAGCGGAGGTGTAGACTTCTTCGACCGAAGCAACCCGGTCTTGCAGGTCCAAGACTTCCAAGGACAGTGAGGCAACCTTGGTAGTGACGTCTGCCAATGCCTGTTTAATCTCCTGGCTGCCAGCATTGGCTTGAAGGTAGTATTCTTGATTCCTATTTATCAAAAAGAGAGGGGGGGACGGTGGGAGCTGATTGTTAGGTCCAGTGACCCTTGCTCCCGATTGGTAACTGGTATATAAAGGGGGTCACTGTTCCTTAAGAGGAGAGTTCAAAGTGGAGAAAGAAAAAGGAAAAGGTGTCCTGTGCTACTCTATGTGTGGGGACAGTGTGTCCTCATCATGATGCCCTCACACACCCCAAAGGATGTCATGCTTCATCATTGGGCTTTTTGCTCCGCGCTGCAATGCCCTACGGGTCCCCCGAAGGGTCTCTTTTTCGGAGATCTTTTGATGAAACAAGCCGTTTAGGTGCGTGCGTGTGAGTGGAAGTGAGGTCTCAACTTGTGTGTTAAAAAATGACTGGAGGGAGAGTGGCTATTATTTATTAAAGTGGTCCCTCTGTCATTAGATGAGATCAGTGAGGGCCGATGGGAAGGTTCTCCCATTCAGCTTAGTGGGAGAACCTTCCCATCGGCCCTCACTGATCTCATGAGGCCATAATTATAGAAACAAGGGAGACACTACTCCTTTCCATCAACCTGGCGGCACTGAAAAATTTTAGGCCGCTAGTGATACTTTATTTAAACTCACCTTGGTCCTGAAGAAGCGCTTTGGATCTCCTCCAGAGGCCACAGATAGCGCGAAACATGTCGACCACTAGAGACACCCACTAAGGACTCATATCTAGCTACTGAGGGACATAACATCCCACTAGCAGCACCACACACCTTTTACTAATGACAGAGGGACCACTTTAATAAATAATAGCCACTCTCCCTCCAGTCATTTTTTAACACACTAGTTGAGACCTCACTTCCACTCACACGCACGCACCTAAACGCCTTGTTTCATCAAAAGATCTCTGAAAAAGAGACCCTTCGGGGACCCGTAGGGCATTGCAGCGCTGGCCCGACGAGGAGCAAAAGCCCAATGATGAAGCATGACATCCTTCGGGGTGTGTGAGGGCATCATGATAAGGACACACTGTCCCCACACATAGAGTAGCACAGGACACCTTTTCCTTTTTCTTTCTCCACTTTGAACTCTCCTCTTAAGGAACAGTGACCCCCCTTTATATACCGGTAGTATTCTTGAGCCTTGGCTCTTCGAGTAGTTTTTGCCTGCAAGATTTTGGATAGAGAGGGCTCGTCTCACTCGGCAGGTCTGAAGTGGCCCTTACTTGAGGTCATGTTGCTCTGTTGATGTAGGAGGTAGGAGTGGAGGGCCCGAGAAATCGGGGGCCCTGTCCACAGTCCCATCAGAGCTATCCAATTGAGCCGGAGGGGAAGCAGCTGTATTACGGCAGGCATGAGAGAGTTTTGCAAGACCCCCCACCTCAGGCGCCGTGATGTCTATATTGCCAGTTAGATAATTGTGAAATGATAGCTTTGACCTCTCCTTTTGAAGCCAACCATTTGCGCAGAGGACTAACACCAATACCAGCCTTTATGCCACTCAAGGCGGGGTCCTTGATTCGCCCCCCCCAGGGCAGTAAGGGGGGGGGCTTGTGCCTCCGCGTCCTTTCCCTCCTTTAGCTCCTCTGGCACCTTTAGATCCTTTCCCTCTTGAAGATTTACCCCCCACCGGGGTACTATCCTTTGTAACATTAGGCTCTGGGGCCTCCTCTGAATCAATTAGTTCCAGGCACTTAACCAGGGGCTCCGATTGGGCACAGGCCCAAGTGTTTGGGGGAGAATGAATGCCTCAGACCAAGGTTCGTTTGCTCCTGAACTCAGTGGGCTCTGAGATTCGGGACCATGAGGTCAGGTTGCAAGGGGGCGTGGCCACGGAGCGGATGAGGGAAGACGTGTGAGATTGGAGCTCCACGCTGACCCCGATATTTATCCTGAATCGGAACATTGCAACGAGCCCCCGAGCGCTTGGAGAGGCGGCGGCGGGGGGCTGGGGCTTCCGCAGCATTAACGGGGAGATTTAACACCCCGCTGACCGAGGAATCGATGAGGCAATCCGGTCGCCTGAAGGGTGATCAAGATGGCGGCAATGGCGGTGTTCCGGACTTGGTGGAGGCGCTGAGGGACGGCCTCGAAAATTGATGTGGGAGCTGCGGGGGTTGCCAAGACTCGTTCGTCGGCGCTCACTCTGGCGCTACCACCACAGTAACATTTGGGGGGCTCTGAGGAATCGGGGCCACTCATTGCCAACGCAGTGCAGAGGGGCTTGCTGCCGCCGCGGATCGTTGCGGCTGGAAGGACGAAAGAAGCACAGGACGCGGTCGTCATATGGGGAGGTGTCCCTGCAAAACGCGAACGAGGATTTAAGGTGCCGGACAAGTTACTAGGGCGCCTGCTGGAAAGATCGACTTCCGCAAGACCGGCTGACCGGAGGGGCGGACCGCCATCTTGGGCGCCTCATGTGACGGTGGAACAGTCTAGGCGGCAGGCAGCGGTGAGCATTACCGCACGCAGCCGCTTTGAAGGGCTTGCCGATTGCATGACATTGGGCAGAGGCGCGTTGCGGAGGGGGCCCCGGAGGGCTCTTTTGGACGGTAACGATCGGGAGCTGGAGGTGTGCATGGAGGCTGGTGGACAACAGGAGGTGAGGCAGCACCGGTATATATTGCGGACCGGCAGAAGTCACCGAAGCAGCGCCATAGGAGAGCACGGGGCTTAGATTGATTGAACGGGGCCCTGACCCATTGACTGAGACGTCACAGCGCCGCTAAGGGAGTTGGGCAGCGGTCGGACTGCCGGGAGATGTGGTCCACCATCTTGGGCTCCTGCGTATATGGGCATGCCGGCACTGCGAGACAGGCTGAATAGTGCGGCTGGGCACGGCCAGACGGGAGGAGCTCGGCGTCTGACATGCTCCCCAGCTGTTGTGGACGATGTGCTAAGCAGTGGATGGTGCAGTAACGGCGCTGCTAAGGAGACTGGTGTCACGGCCCCTAGTGCTTAGAGGACCTCCCTGTGCTGCTGTGTTGCGTGCAATGAGGCGGAGACCGGACGAGTAGGGAAGCGAGAGGTGCTTTTGAGGCATGGGATGCTACATGTAGAAGTGAGCGGTGAGCAGCCGCGCTGCAGAGAAAGGGACGGAGCGGCGGCGAGTGCATGGTAGGGGAGACCTTGGACTGGACTGTGACGGCTGTATGGGTCCCTTGGAACAACTCCTCGGTCCATGAGGACGAACGCACTGTGACCAGGAGAGGCTTGGGTCCCCGCTGAGGCACTGCTCTGTATCTGGCCTGCGGCAGTGGGTCAAAACTGTGTGGAGAGTCGGTGCATTGAGCAGACTGCCGCTGGAGGTGCTCGGAGGGGTGAACCAGCGGGGCGGCAGGCTACAAGGTGAGAGGAGAGTGCTGAGGTGGTGGGGACAGCCCCTACTGTTAGAGGCATGAGAACACCACCGGCGTTCGACACGCATAGCACTGGCTATCGAAGGGGAGCCTGCCTGAGGGCTGGGACTCACGCCACAAGCACTAATGGGGAAGCCCAGAGGGAAGCAGGCGGGTGCGCCCCCTGAGCTGGAAGAAGATGCGGGAGCGCCAGACAAGCAGGAAGGGCTCCCACAACATCCAGAAGGGATGTTGCAGCAACAAGTGGATCAAATACTTAAAGCTATTAACGACACCAGGGAGGCTCTACAGCTGGACATTGCGCATGTGGCACAGGGACTAGGATTGCTCCGAGCTGATCATGCTAAACTTGCTGACAGGGTGAAGACGGAAGTCACCCTAGAGACTTTGGCACCTGCCAAAAGGCGCTGGAAGCTCAGATAACAGACGTCCAGCACCGATTGCAAACCCTGGAGCGGAGGGCAGAAGACGCCGAAGGGAGGAATTGAAGAAACAATGTCCGAGTGGTGGGGCTGCCGGAAGGAGTGGAGGGGACTAACATGGTGGATTACCTGGAAGCCTGGCTGAGAAAGGAGGTTGCACCTGAAGGCCTGACATCGTTCTATACCCTGGAAAGAGCACATAGAGTTCCGGCTCGGCCGCTGGCTCCCGGGCGACCGCCCAGACCGGTGGTGGCTAGGCTGCTCCACTACAAAGACAGGGACCTCCTGTTACACAAGGCCCGAACCGCGGGCCCGTACAAGGTGGGCAATGGTAAAGTGACGCTGTTCCCAGACTACACACTCGAAGTACAGCGCCGCCGAGCTTCTTTCTTAGTAGTCAAGAGAGCGCTTCGAGACGAGGGCCTCCAGTATTCCCTGATGTTCCCGGCACGCCTGAAGATAGCCATGGATGGTAAGACGTTCTTCCACGACAGCCCTGAGGAAGCCTGGACCTGGCTGGAGTTGTACAAAGCGGGCACTGGGGAAGCGGGGCGTGACACGAGCACGCTAGCGGAGGGGCCACGTCCGCGCCGATCGCGGCGCATTCGAAGACACCGTCCTGCAGCTCAAAAGCCTACGGAGACACAGACGGAGAAAGAACGCTCTGCTGCTTTACAGGCCGTCACGGCCATTTCGCAAGAGAAAAGAACAGCGTCACTGGTGGCGTCAGACTCGGAAAAGGGCTCATTGGGATCGGACACTGAAGAATCGGAAACAGGAAGTGTTCACTTGCCACATGTGACGGCTGGGACGGCAGATGAGATCGTAGATGCATAACACCATGGCTTGACTTGCATGGATGCGAGAGTGGGAGGGGAATTGGCTCCGGTCCTTGAGCATTTCCCCTTGATTCGGCTAGAGGTTGAACACTGGTGGTTGGAGGGGTTAGTAAGGTCAGATGAGTATATACTATTGTGGTCCCGCTATATTGTAGCCTCGGGTGGGGCAGACTAGCTCTCTTGGGGGGTACAGCGCAGGCTGATGGAGGAATAGGAGGTCGAACCTCTGAGGCTCCGGGCCCACTCCCCTAATTTTGTGTGGGTGTGGTTCCTTGGTTTTTTACTAAAGGAGCAGTTTGAACAGTAGTTTGGATGGCTACTAGCATTGTAGTGCCTGTTCTGGGGTGGGGAAGTTGGGGACGGTTCTGGTGTTTGGTTGGGGTAGTTAGATTCACCGGTGTGTTCCAATGTGGGGGGCAGTTGTTTAGGAGGAATTGGCCTCAACATGGGAACGTTACTTGACTTGAAATGTATTACCTGGAATATACGGGGCTCCACACAATGCTGCGACGCCATAAGGTGCATGCTTATTTGGTACGACGGGGGACTCACATAGCCTTTCTTCAGGAAACACATATTAATCGATCTGAGGGGCTGGCACTGAAACGTAGAAGGAGGGGGCAATTATTTTATACAACCTATTCGGCTTTTGCCAGGGGAGCTCTGATATGGGTCAGAGCGGGAGTCCCATTCCAGCCGACGCAACAGTTGGTGGATCCGGAGGGGAGGTTTGTGGTGGTGACGGGTCGCCTAAATGGCGTAGATGTGACACTATACAGCATATACGCCCCTAATGTGGATCAGGTCTCCTTCTTTGGTCATCTATCAGGGAGTTTAGCACCATATCTGACTAGTACGATATTGACGGGAGGGGACTTTAATTCAATTGCGGATGTAGAGATGGATAGATCCCACCCCCGCTCCCCGACGCCCCAATACATAGACTCTCCAAGGCGAGATGCGCATGGCAGAATAATTGGGGGCTAGTAGATACATGGCGTGCGCATCATTTGGAAGAGCGGGACTACTCTTACTACTCCGGCCTCCATGAACTACATGTGCGGCTTGATGCGATATTATGTACCCCTGATATCCATGCCAAAGTAATCCATAGCGAATATCTAACTAGGACGGTATCGGATCATAACCCGCTACTAGTGCAGATACGATGGGTCCGGGAGAGAGCTGTGATACCGACCTGGCGGCTGCGACCGGAGGTGCTGGAAGATCCAGCCTTCTGCGAGGACCTTGGAACGGGTATAAGTCAATATTTTGCTGAGAATGAGGGCACAGCGACATCAGTGGCAGTTGAGTGGGATGCTTTTAAGGTGGTAGTTCGGGGCTTATGTATTGCCAAAATGGTGGGGGTGAGGAAAACGCTATTAAATGACATAGAGGCAGCAGAGCACCGGCTGCGTAGGGCTGAGAGAGCCAAAAAAAATAAAAAAAATTAGGTCAGGTTGCAAATTGGGGTCAACAGCATCCGGCGTTGTCGCGCCCAAGTTGCTTGTCCACAGTTGCAATTGTATGGATGATCCAGATAGAGCGTTAGATGATAAGAGTGAGCTGGGACTAGCAGGTTCAAAGTTGGCACAGGCTGTCTTCTCAGGCCCATTGTGACCTACATCTTTTTCCGTGGTATTCATATTTATGGGGGAGGGGCTATTTCCCCCATTAGCCCCCTGCAATCCAAGAACCGAGGTTGTTCTGCCACTAGCAGAATGAGCGGGGGGACCATCCTTAATGCCCCAGCCCTCCTGCACTGCTGAAATGAGGACATCGGCCATCTCGGATCCCGGAATGGAAGTCTCCGACCCACAGGACTGGAGAAGACCGCCAGCCCTTCCAGAGCGTAGCAAGCGGAGAATAGGCTTACCAAGTTGGGAGCCGGGGACTGCCTCAGAAGCTGCAGCCGATTCCTTGACTGCTACTCTTCTCAGTTCAGCGGGATCCCTGCCTGATGCAAAGACCACGTGAGCTGCCGATGCTGATGCCGCTGCTGGATCTTCGATGTGGCCGTGTCCCTTCGGGGCGGCAGGTCGTTGTGGGGCTATGCTGTTTGCAGCTGCAACCAGGCTCAAACTAGGGTGGGGGCCGAGGATGTGGGTAAAGCAGTTCGGGCCGGGAGAGATATATGGGCCCGTCAGGACCACCTTGCTGACCTGTTCAGGCTGGTTGTGCTGAGCAAAGCCAGCACATCCACCCTCAAAGTAACGGCCACGGCCGCCCTTCTATATTTGTCCGTAGGTTTTCAAAAGCTTAATTTATCGCATAGTCCAATCCCCCTCTTAGTGAATAGCAGTTTTCGATCATACGTTTCCGTTGCTCAAGCGGGGAGGAAGCATGCCAGGGGCAGAGGATTCGTCAGAAGAGGGTTATGGGAGGCGCTCTCCTTAGCAGAGTCAATCCGCCATCTTCCTTTTTCAGGGTGACACTGTCTTAAGCTGGCATTATCAAAAACTTCTAGGAATTTATCTTGACCCTAACTCTGGTCCACAAGTTAAGGTCAGAAAGGTGGATACCATGCCTGAAATGTTTATGTGTGAGTTTCCTGAAGTTTTCCCTGAGAAAATTGGATGTGTCAGGGGTTACCAGAACCACATTTGCTTGGAAGAGGGAGCTAAACCAGTGCATGTTAGGTCAGCAGTATTCCTTTCAGCTTACAGGAAGTGATAAAAACATTATTAAATTGACTCAAAGCGGAAAGGATAATTGAGCCGGTGGAAGCTTCTCAATGGATTGCACCAGTTGTTATTGCTACCAAGAGTTCAGGAGACATTAGGCTCTGTGTATATCTTAGGCACCTCTATAAGGAGGTTATTGAGGATAGGTTTCCTTTGCCCAACATCATGGAGATGATAAGTTTGTTAGGCAGTGCCAAGTTTTTCACAACTCTTGATTCAACATCGGCATACCACCAAGTTAGGGTATGCGATGAGCCCAAAGACCTTACAGCATTTATAAACCTTTTTGGTGTGTATTATTTTAATAGGATACTTTTTGGACTTTGTTCTGTTGTATTAGTTTTATAGAGGCTCATGACTGAATCAGTGGGGAAAATGACTCGAGTAAAGTTATTTCAAGTTGATGCTCTCATCTTCACTGATACATTGGAAGAAAATTTGTGTAAAGTTAGGAAGGTGTTGAGGACTTTCAGTACTAAAGGGATTACCCTCAAAATAAAAAATGCAAGTTTTACTAATCGAAAATATCTTATTTTAGGCATTTTGTTACAGGGGATGAAGTTAAACCTAAGGATGGCCTTATCGGTGTTATTCAGGATTTGGGGCAACCCACCAAAAGAGACCATGTTTAAGCCTTTATAGGGATGGCTGAGTTTTATGCTAGGTACATTCCTAGTGCTGCCAAAGGTTCCTGTGGTACTAGGAATTTGCTCAAAAAAGGGGTCCAATTTGAATGGTCAGAAGAGTGTCAGAAGGAATTTGAGGGCATAAAGATGAGTCTGGCATCTGCACAGTGCTTTAAACGTTTTGTTCCGTGTTTGCTGTGTTGTGTGATCACGGATGCTAATGATAAATGTCTTAATGCTGTTTTAAAACTGATTCAGAATGGCATTGAAGTCACAATTGCATTTGCCTCTATGTCTTTGAGGGGGGCTGAATCATTCTATTTTGTTATTGAAAAGGAGCCCTTAGTGGTGTTTTGGGCACTGAAGAAATTCAAGCAGTTTTTGTGTGGTGTCAGGTTTGTTGTCCAATCTGATCATAGCCTCTTCAAGAAGTGTTTGGAAAAAAGGGTTTGGATTGAATTTCCTCAAGTATTTGTAAATGGATTGTTGCATTGCAAGATTATCAATTTGTGGTCAAATTCATTCCTGGTGTTGATAATAGATCTGCAGATTGTTTGCCATGGTTAAGGAGTGATGCTTCGGAGACATGTAATGATGATGAGGTGTGGTGGAAGGATAAAGAGGTCCAGGTTTGTGCCGTCACATTGGGGCATATTAGGAGAGTGAGTGGGTTGCTGAATTGGAGAAGGATGAGGGGGTGAAACGTGTGCAAGGGCATTGTCAGTGGAATTGATAATTGGTTGCAAGGTGTGAATTTAGCCGGATATGCCAAAGTAACTGATGAACTTACTGTCAATAACAATCTCTTGTTAAGGGGGAGCAGATTAGTTCTGCCTTGTGATGTGAGGGAGCGTCTAGTATGTTCAGTTCATCGGGGGTACCAGGATATTTGCAAGACAAAGGAAAGGCTGAGAGGCACCTACTGGTGGTCTGGAATGGACCTCATGGTGAGCGGTATGTTTGTGACTGTTGTGAGTGCAGGTTAAGTGATAAAACTTTGAAGGTAAGGACACCCCCCATGGTTTACCGAGATATCCCCAAGGAGGTCTGGGATGAGGTTGCATTGGATATAGCTGGACCCATAAATAGGGAGCCGTTTTCAAGATATTTACTTGTTGTCATGGATATGCTCTCTAAATGGCCGGAAATAATGGCTAAAACTGAAATCAACACAACAGCTGTAATTCATTTTTTGACAGAGGTATTCTTTTATGAGGGAAATCACAAAAGTATACTAACGGGCAATGGGGTATAATTAACCTCGAAAATGATGGAAATGTTTTTGGACGAAAGGGGGATTACTCATAAGAAGTGTGCCTTATATCATCCAGAAACCAATGGAATATTCGAGAGATTTAACAGAACGTTGAAATAGACTATGCAGATTGCACAATAAAAAGGTGTGTGTTGGATGGACAAGGAGAAATGTAGAATAGAGGAGTCCAGTTATACTCCTCATACTACGAATAGGATGAGTCCATTTGTTCTCTTTAAAAAAATGTAGGCCTTATGCCAAAGTGTGTCCTCCATGGGTTGATGTATATTGCAAGGAGCTTTCTCATATAGAAGATTTGACTAAAAGAGGAATATCAAGAAAGGTTCAACTTCAGAGAGAGAGGAAAGAGCGGTATGACCTCCGCAAAGTTGGCAAACATTTTGATGTTCAGGTGGGGACATGGTGAAAATTAAGCTGCAGAAAAGGTCTGAAACTGCTTTTTATCACTTTAGCATGTCCAGAAAGTGATCAAAGTGTTTAAGGGCACTGCTAAAGTGGATGATGGGAGAATTTGGAACTTCAACAGAATTATTGTGTTGCCAAAGTAATAGGTTTTATTTTGGTTTTATCTTTTTGTTTTGGTTAGGGAGGGGGATGTGTGATATAGTTATATTATTCCTTATGGTTCATTCTCTCCTTCCCTATAGTTATGTTCGTTTGTTTCTGTAGAATGTTGATATTCAAGTGTAAAACTGCTGAAGGGAGTGGAGTGAAAACAGAGAATGTTGGGATTGTTAAGCTGTGGGTGGAGTTTCTTTAGCTAAATAAAGAGAGAATGTATTCTCATCATTTGGACTTCGTGCTTCACTGATGTCACAACAGCTTGCTAATAGGCATTCCCTGGTTGCATTCACCAGTGAATGGGGAATAACCCGACCATCGTATAAGAAAGAGGGAGGAACAGGGATTTGCCTGACAGCGACTAGTGCTCTTACCTCAAGGGCATTGTGTTATGCTCATAAATATCGTTATACTTTTGCATGTGTAGAGTTAGAAATAAAATAGTTCTTTTTCTTATAAAGCTAGTATTTGACTATTTGAATCGACTTTCATTTCTTGTTTATACCTGAATCTACACTTCCCGTTCCTGCCTGTTCACAGCTACCACTGAGAGTCAAGTGCTGAAGGGGTACTTGGCCCAGTTGCTGGGGATCCATAAAAGGGACATCAGGAGTCAAACTCCTCAACCGCCACGGTTGGGTCCAGTAGCACCTGCATGCCACGAGTCCCTCTAACAGGGGTTCTGACAAATTTGTAAAAATTCTGTTTAGCAGCATACTGAGTGCAACATGTGCCTGATCACATAAGCAGCATCAGCGACGTCCACAGTACGCATAGCACTGTTGTAACTACTTCTGAACTCAGAGAACAAGTGGAAAAACAGAATGTTGACCGGGTTCTTAGTGCCATGTTTGCTTTTTGTAGTTTGCACACATTGGCCTTCCACTAGACCCGCAGCAGCAAATAGGAAGATGTTGTGGGCTAACAGTGGGAGAAGAGGTCAACACCAGGAATGACATAGGATGTGTGATGCCACTTTGCTGCCTCTGGTATTTTGGGGAACTGACAAGCATGCCTACAGAGAGAAAGAAGTATATTCAACATGACCATTCTGGGACAGTTTAATTAGGCACAAGATGAAAATGTGTGCTGTCTGTTGTGGCACACATTGAAAAATATCTGTAGATCTAGGTCACAATCCTTTCTTGTGAGATGAATGGACACTGGCCACTTACCTGTTTACAAAAACAGTGACTCTGATGCACTAGATTGTCACACCGGTTTAGTTGCCCTTCTCATTACGTCATTAGCCTATGATCGGTCCCCGTGCACGTGACAACATCAACCCACTGCTTAATAATGGCTGATAGAGTCAGCAGCAGGTCAAGCACAGTGCACATTTAACACCAGCATTCATCTTTCTGTAAGCAGACTGGCTCTACGCCAACAGGAAGAGTGCGTTTTAAAAGTCCACTCCACGTTTACAAAACCAACAGCCTAAAGAGAATAGAGGCTTGCAGCAGGGACCTTGAAAAAACAGAGGCTTGCATAAACTGGACAATGACCCACCATCAACAGTCAGGTGATACATTACGAAAGCGCATTTGTGTTATTACATGAGATTGTGACCGCTACACACACAGACAGGCCTCACTAAAGATTTCTTGGAAACCACACAATAGGCACTGGCTTACAGTAGCTGACTAAGAGGTTGAGTATTTCCCTTTTTTGTTCAAGCCACATGGTTTATCTGTCACAGATGACTTAGAGAAAATGGTTATGTTAGTTCATTTATTTATGTGGTTGGTTTATATTGCTCCAACATTGTGTCATCTTTAAGCCTACAAGATACAGGAATTCTGAAGGGTTTGCTAAAGGGAATGCAATTTGCAAAGCAGTCTGTATAGTAATAGATCACACCACAAATTGTCTATTTTCATGGGGTTACAACATGATCTGCCTAATGAGGCAGGTCACAATTTGCGACCCCCTATGAAAGGAGACAAATGCGGGCCTACAAGGATGAGGCCTACAAGGTATAGCAGACCGTCCCTGCAAAGCTTTCCCATATTGGAATTTTTTTTAGGTTGAGCCTAGGCAGCGCATGTGCTGTCTCTCAACATGCTGTATTCAGTCAGGGGGCTTACAGCCCACCTCCAGCTTCTGATTGGCTTTTATCAGTCTCCTTTAAAAAACATTGCTTCTAACTGGATAATAGTTCTTGCTTGTTCCACCTTTTTTTTAATCAATTGTTAACTCCCATGGATCGCCTCCGGGACTTGCCCTCTTCCACTTGTCCTATTTTACTTTAGGCTCAGGAACATTTTTTTTCTATTTTGACTAGCTCTTCACATATGCGAATGCTTGCACCCTCTCCTCGGGCTTCAGCTGCCTTCTCCTCCCTCCTGTTGGTTTGGTTTGCCTTGGCTCGTGTATCCCTTCATGTTTAGAATGGCATTTACATTTTCCAAACTGAAGCGTGTGTTTGCGTGTAAACAACGTTTCAGTTTGTTTTAACAGCACACCGGGCCTCATGTTTTTCATGACTGATTGGGATTCCAGCCCCATGGCAAGAGCGCCATACTGAAAACTACTCCCCCGACGCCCCTGAAGGGATTTTATGATAAGGGCTGTCGGCCATCACTGTACTGCGCTCCCCGCGACTGTATGCCTGGAATTGTCATGATTTGGATTGCTGTTGCGTCCAGCTGTAGCTGAGGCACTGCAGAGCTTGTTGTGGCTGGGAACAACACGAAACCTTTTAAATGGCCGCATGCTCAAGTCTCGCGCATCTTGCTCAACTCACCCTTTCTCAATGACTCCTGTGAGTTTAAAAAAGTCTCACACACCCATAATCATAATTAGCCAGATAAAAAAATGACTTGGGGTCCAAATGATTCGACTCACTTAATTTGGAGCCAATTGTCCTCGCTACATCGTATTCTAGCCGGTGTAGTTTGATGGGCAGACAAACCAGCCTATTTCTGCTGCAATAAGGTTCTAAACTCTTAATGCGTGTAGATTGGGAGAAAACTAGAACGCGCACCAACAATGGCATTTTAAATGGTAAGTTTCATGGGGGAAGGCCGTGCCTTCTGCAGGGTCGCTTGTAGTGAGCTCTGGAAGGTACAGTATATTACATATATCCAGGACAGGCTTGGGTGTGGTGGCAGCAGCAATACAAGTGAATATTGCATCACTTTTCCTGTTTTGCACTAATTTTGTAACAAACCATATGAGCACAGACTCTGACCACCTACTCCACTTGCATGCCGATGCTGCAATTTATTTTGTGGCTGAAGGGCGCACAGATGTATTTTTTATCTGGACTATCTTTTTTTTGTAAAGGGGGGAAAACAAACTTTTGTATATAAGTTTGTGCTGATACATTTTCTCTCATCGAGAATGTAAATGCGGCGTGGACTCAGGTGTAGGAGGCTGTATTGAAGCCAGTGGCCATACTGATGTTTCAGTAGATATTTGAATGTATTCCCCTTTCAGGTGTGAGGGGAAAAATATATATATATATCCATATATATTCATATGTATGCACTACAAAGATATCATGCCTAGATATATCACAATGTAATACGTTGCCTGGAGCTTCAAAGGCTTCCAATTCTGACCTTTCCTGGACAAGCTTCAACAGCTGTTCAGAACCAATTCAGAGGTCACTTTGCTTTGCCTGTCGTTCAGTTCATGTTAGTTCTCATCATTTTGCTTACACGGTATGCCTGTAGTATAACTGGCACAGTGCCAAGCTTGCATTACTGTGCTGCCTATATTTAGAATCTTATATGTCTGTTTATAATTGGCATGGTGCAGATCTCGCATTTCCCTGTTAGCCATATTTGGCACTGTGTCCTATTCTAGTTCAACTGACGTTGCATTACCCAGAAACCAGTCACCCAGGAAAGAGGCAGGCTGAGAGCACCAATTGGTGGCCTGACGTCTTCCTTGCTGATCAGCAAGCATGCATGGGTATCAATAAATACATTTCCTTTTGTTTCTGAGCAAACTGCTATGTCTTGTGAGTTTCTTTCATTTGCTCCTGGGAGGGTGCAAATAGTATTTATTTCCCTAACAGAAGGGACCATCCAAGATGACGATGGCCCTGTCTGTAAATGCACATTTGAAGATTTAAAAACCAAAAAACATTTTTTTTTAAATTCCATTGTGATGCTAATTTTGTGAAAATGGGGGTATTAAGTGGAATTTGGCGTATGTTGTTGCCTGTTGGGTGCACTTTTCCTCCAGTGAGTACTGATAATGCACAGTGGCTAATTTTTAACTTGGTTGAATTTAACGCCAGATTAACTGAGTGTTTTAACCCTGGCATCTTTTGGCATGTTTCCCCAGTCTTTTTGCTTTCTGACCTCTTGGTTTTGACTGTGGTCTTTCCGTTTTAGTGTCTCTGCACACTTTCTTGCTGCTGTTCAGTGTTAAAGTGCAAGTGTTCCTACTGTAAATTATGTTATAGATTGGTGTTTCCATGATTGGCATGTTTGATTTACTGGTAAGTCCCTAGTAAGGTACACTGAGAGTGCCAGGGCCTGTAAATCAAATGCTACTAGTGGGCCTGCAGCACTGGTTGTGCCACCCACAGAAGTAGCCCTGTAAAGGTATCTTAGACCTGCCACTGCAATGTCTGCGAGCAGTTTTTACTGCCATGTCGACTTGGCAAGTGCACCCACTTGCCAAGCCCTAACCTTCCCCTTTATTACATGTAAGTCACCTCTAAGGTAGGCCCAAGGTACCCCTATAAGCAGGGTGCAGTGTAGGTGAAAGGTAGGACATGCACTAGTGTGTGTGACATGTCCTGATAGTGAACTACAGTGTATATCGTTTTTCACTATTGAAAGGAAATCTGTTCCATAGGATAGAATAGGAGATACTTTGTAGCAACTTACAAGTATAACTTACCACTGGGACAAGATTGAGAACTGGAGTTTAGTATGCCTGAACTCAGAATGTAAAATGCATCTTTTAGTAAAGATGATATTTATATTGTGTGGTTGAAAATGTCACTTTTAGAAAGTAGGCATTTTCTTACTTAACCACCCTTTGTGCCTTTGCTGGGTTGTGGATTGACTGTCTAGCTTTGGAGTGACAGGGGCTAGGGATGTGCATTCACCGTAGACAGCCACGGGGGGCGGTTTGAGGTGTATCCTGCTTTTCCTGGATGAGTCAGGGCTGGGCTGAATAGACCTGGGCTGCATTTAGAGTAGTGGGAGGAGATTTCCTTGCACCTGAATAGGCCTGATCTGCCTTACACAATGCTCTCTCCACCTCCTACCAGGAAGCTGGACCAGAGAGGACAGAACTGGTTTGGACTAAGCACAGAGACTCTCTGCCACAAGAGAACAAAGGAAAAGGCTGTATAATTATGGGGACCCAGACACCAGAACTTTAGAACTCTTTTGGACTCAGAAACCTGCCAAGAAGAAGAGCTGGAGAAGCTGTGAGGAGGAACTACCACTTTGCTGTGTGCTTTGCTGTGTTGGCCTGTAGTAGCTGCTTCTGTCTTGTGCAGAGAAAGGACTAGACTGAACTTTCTGCAACTTCTTTGTTTGAATTACTCCAAGGGCTTGAGGTAGAGCTTGCCCCCTGTTCAAGAAGTCTCAGGAACAGCAAAGACTTCAAGTTCATATGCTACCAGCACTGGGAACTGTGTGTTTTGTGGTTCAACAGAAGAAAAAAGAAATCAGACGTCATCACCGATGCAGCTGCTGGCTCCGTGTCCTGAAGGCACCGCAGAGGGCACCGCCGCACTTCACACCGCAACCCTGGTCTAACCGACAACGCTGTCCAATGCAGCCACCAAGCCGCTGCTTGCACCATGACCTGTGGGCACCGCCTCGCTTCATGCCGCTGCCCTGATATCTCCATATGTTGTGTTACAATATATTTATTTGATAAGTAAAAGACAAGGTTAAACAAACCTTAGAGGGTCATGGAAAAAAGAAGGGAAGAATTTGTTCAAGGGAACGTGTAGAAAGGGGTGCTCAAGAATTAGGAGGAGTCAAGAGGACTCAGAGTTTTCCAAACAGAAGATAAGGGGCATATATTTACAAAAACTGTACAAAAACTGATAATAAATAAACAGTTCAATGCAACCTGGCCATATTCAAACACAATCATTTGAAATTATATTTTCATTAGAATATGAAGTAGATTTTTCTAAGCTGGAACAGGGGTAATGGGGAGGAGGATAGTCCAGGTGCGAGAAGGGGGTAGCGTCGACGTTTCGATCCGACTTATCGGCAACCGAGGGAAATTTTGTGCCTCAGCCATGCGGATCTTCCTCAGGACAGGGGGAGGGGTGAAGTGACCCTCATCATGAATCATGTAGCGCTCTAGGTGTCCAGTGAATGAGACACCAATACCCGAAATAATGACAATTTCCAACTCTGGTTGGGATCCAGTCTGTGGTTGGCAAGGTGATGGCGCTAATGGGATCCAAGGGAAGTGGTTCGCAATGCCCGCATACGTGGCGCGGGTCACGTGATTGACTGAAACAATCCGGGACACAGCCTATTTAATACAGCTGCTGGGAATCGACTTCCTTACTCCAACGCGGTAGCAGCCGCGTTGGAGTAAGGAAGTCGATGAGGGTCACTTCACCCCTCCCCCTGTCCTGAGGAAGATCCACATGGCTGAGGCACAAAATTTCCCTCAGTTGCCGATAAGTCGGATCGAAACGTCGACGCTACCCCCTTCTCGCACCTGGACTATCCTCCCCATTACCCCTGTTCCAGCTTAGAAAAATCTACTTCATATTCTAATGAAAATATAATTTCAAATGATTGTGTTTGAATATGGCCAGGTTGCATTGAACTGTTTATTTATTATCAGTTTTTGTAAATATATGCCCCTTATCTTCTGTTTGGAAAACTCTGAGTCCTCTTGACTCCTCCTAATTCTTGAGCACCCCTTTCTACACGTTCCCTTGAACAAATTCTTCCCTTCTTTTTTTCCATGACCCTCTAAGGTTTGTTTAACCTTGTCTTTTACTTATCAAATAAATATATTGTAACACAACATATTGTTGTCCTGCACATCATGTTCTTTTGATAAATCCGACGATTTATATACGTTTGTGAGCTGACCATTGTAAGCCCCGAATAGGTTGAAATAATTATTGTTCTTAATCAAACATTTTTTGAATAATAGGTCCAGGACCATTGTTTTTTGTAACAATCGACACCCAGGTCCAAGGACTAATTTGGGTTACCCCATTGGTTATAATGGTTGCCCTGATATCCCCGGCTACGCCGCACTATGCCGACATCGACACCGCTGCTTGCACCGTGGTTCGAGGGCACAGCTCATAAGTTACACGACCCACCACCCTAATTCCACACCGCAGCCTTGGTCTACCGATGCCAGGTCAACTCTTGTTCGTCAGCCAACAACAGCGCTTCCGCAGCGACGATGCAGCTGCTTGCACCGTGACCTGCCAGCACCGCGACGAGCACCACATCACTTCGCACCGCAGCCCTGGTCTCACTGATGCCGCTGGACGACCGTCACCAATCCGCTGCCTGCACCGCGACCTGAGGGACCGCACACCGCACCGCTGCACTTTGCACCGCAGCCCCGATGCCTGCCGACGCCGGCACTCTCGACTTCAACCGCGAGGACTTCGATCTGAAACATGTGTGACTTCAAGGGCCCGGCGACTCCTACATCAACCTCCAGAACTGACGGCTATTCAGGGCTCAACGAGAGGTCGCCAACACCCTGCATTTCTAAAGGTACTGTTTTGCGGGTCTCCCTGACGCCGTTGCTGACCTGCGATGCCGCGGTCAGCCAGAACTGTTTGGATTTGTTTTTCACGATGCCGTGATAGCCCCGGACGGAGTTGTCAACTTCAAGAAAATGTATTTTAAGTCTATTTTTGATTATTGATATTTCTAAGAACTGTACGGTGGATTTTTATCATTTTTGATCTTGTTTGCATAGATAACATATTGGATATTTTTTTTAAACTGGTGTTATGTCCTTTTGTAGTGTTTTCACTGTATTACTGTTGGTTATGTGCAAATGCTTTACACACTGCCTCTGAGATAAGCCTGGCAGCTTGTGCCAAGCTACCAAGGGGGCAAGCAGGGATTATTTCAGAAGTGTATCCCCCTTATTCTGACTAGGAAGAAGGGTCCCTACTTGGACAGGGTAACAACCTGCCAACTAGAGACCCCCATTTCTAACATTGGTTGTCAGCGGTGAGGATAGGACTTGCATTGGCACTTAACCTACAGTGATTGGTGTGCAGTACTACCATATCACAGACCACTACGTACAACATACCGTTTCCTTTTGGTCTATTTTTGATCTTGCCATTTGTTGAGAACTTGAACTTTCTATTGCATCGTGCATGAGTCAAGAGCATCATCCATTGCACCCTTGGAAGTGGCCTTTGAGGAGGAGAGGGTGGAAGCCTACAATGTGAAGGAGTTGAAGACTATTTGCAAGAACCTCAAAGTCCAGATCAGGGGTCTCACCAGGAATGAGAAGCTATAAAAGGCGCTGAGGGCCTGGGTAGCAGCCAGATATGCCAGTGGGCAGTTTGGAGATCTCAATGTAGAGGTGGAGGAGCCTATTCCTATGGTGGATGTGCTTTTGGGAGGGAGGATCCCTCCAGGCTAGGCAGCAGTGGCTTGTTCCCAGAGGAGCTGTAGGACAGGCGGGAGGCAAGGAAGTTTGAACTAGAAAAACACCGGCTGGAGAATGAGAGGTAAGACAAAAGAATAGCCATGAAAGAAAAGAAGATGATCTTAGATCATGAGCATGGTATTAAGGAGCTGGAGCTAAGAAGTAGGTCCAGCACAGATGGTGGGAGTAATTCCTCAGTGCACTCATATAGAATTGTACACATCCCCAAGAATGTAGGAAAGGAATTCAAAAAGGGGGATGACATACAAAGGTGGTTTCAGGGTTATGAGGCATCTATCCACATGAATGGGGTCCCTGAAAAGAATTGGGGAGCAGGATTGTGGCCTCTATTCCCAGAAGAGGGGAGGAACACTTTAGTGGATTTGGGTAAGAGGCAGAGCCTCACCTATGCTGACATGAAAGAGGTCCTTCTCGCTAGGTATGGTCTCACTCCTGACAAGTACAGGGATCAGTTTAGGTCCAGTAGAAAAAATGATGCAAACACTTGGTTGGAATGTGTAGATTCTTTTTGCAGGTCACTGGATGGTTGGGTGAAGGGCAGTAATGTGACAGATTTTCAGGGGCTCTACAATTTGATTGCGTGGGAGCACTTGTCTTGTCTATGTTTTGCAGAGTTGCACCAGCACTTGACTGATAGTAAGCTGACTGACCCCAGGAAGCTTGCTATGGAGGCGGACCGCTGGGTGAGTACCAGGGTCCACAAGAAGGTGTATGGGGGGCAATGGTAAAGCACAGGAGTTCTCTAAAGGGCCACAACCTAATACCCAGGGTAAAGGTTCCCATCCCCCAGGAGATAAGAAACAAGGGGCCTCTTCAGGGAAGCCTGCAGAGACCGGCCCCCACAAGTGCTATGCCTTTGAGCAGGTGGGCCACTTGAAGGGGGACCCCAAGTGTCCCAAGAGGGCACAGCCACCCACCGGTGGGCAGTGCAAGATGTTGGCCAGTGTAGCTCTTGGGGAGGAGGGGTACCCAGAGGAGGGTGGGGATCCAGCTGAAATTACCCTTGTTTCACTAGGGGACAGTGAGATGGTCCCAGGAAACCAGGTGCCTGCAAACACTAAGAAGTACAGTGCCTGGGTCACCATAAATAGGAGGAGGGTGGAGGCTCTCAGAGATAGTGGAGATAGTGTGACTTCAGTCCAGTGTCACCTGGTCTCTGAGGAGCAAGTAGTCCCCTGGGCATTCCACGAAGTAGTTGCTGTGGACAGCTCAGAGCGCCAGTGTATGGTGGCTCCCTTTGAGTGAGGGCGGGGTCTCAGGTACCTTGTGGGTGGTTGGGAGCCCTACCATGCCTGTAGATTGTCTGCTAGGTAACGACCTGGAGCAGTCCTTGTGGAAGGATGTGTAGCTCAGTTCTCACTTGGAGATGCTTGGGTTGCCAGAGTGGGCATGCGTGACCACTCGGTCTATGGCAGCCAGTTAGGGTGATCAGAAGGACCTGGAGCCTGAAACAGTGGCCCAGGTGCCTGCCAAGAGAAAGGGCAGGAGGCGTGGGAAACCCACCCATGATGTTCCCACGGTCCGGGAGGAGGCTGACCTTGAGGTGGATGCCCCGTTACCTACATGGGAGCAAGTGGCTGAACTGGGGGACTTATCTGAGCTGACCCATTGGCAACAAGAAGGTGGTCCCACCAGGGAAGAATTCTGCAGGGAGCAGAAGAAATGCCCTTCTCCAGAGGGTTTGTGGCAGCAGGCTGCAAACCAGGCAGCTGGTGATCAGTCTGGATCATACTGGATCTACTGGGAGAATGGTCTCCTGTACAGTGAGCCTAAGGTCGCTGAGCCTGGGTCAGCCTGTGTGCTGGTGGTAGCTCATCGCTTCAGAACATTTCAGCTGGGTCTGGCTCACAACGGGCCTTTGGCAGGACATTTGGGGCAGAACAAGACCTTTAACAGGATTGTAATTTACTTCTTTTGGCCCCAAATGCAAAGGCAGTCAGATGCACATTGTAGGTCTTGCCAGATTTGCCTGGCAAGTGGTAAGAGTGGGAGGAAGTGTAAGGCTCCTCTCCAACTTTTGCCAGTTGTTGACACCCCTTTTGACTGGGTAGGGATGGACATTGTTGGGCCACTGGACCCCAAGACAGCCATGGGCAACAGGTATATCATGGTCTTGGTGGACCATGCCACCCAGTACCCGGAGGCTATCCCTCTCAGGACAACAATGACACCAGTGGTGGGCTGGGCGTTAATGGGGATCTTTTCCCGCATGGGGTTCCCCAGAGAAGTGGTATCTGACCGGGGTACCAATTTCATATCGAAGTATATTACATCCCTGTGGGAGGAGTGTGGTGTAACCTACAAGTTCACCACTCCTTACCACCCCGAAGGTAATGGGTTGGTAGAAAGGTTCAACCAAACCCTAAAAGGCATGATCAAGGGTCTAACAGAACACATGAGGCATAAGTAGGACGTCCTCTTACCATGCCTTCTCTTTGCATACAGGGAGGTACAACAGAAGTCTTTAGGGTTCGGTGCCTTTGAGCTTCTGTATGGGCACCCTGTGAGAGGACCTCTCAGTTTGGTCAAGGAAGGCTGGGAGACAGCTCCCAGGAAAACTCTAAAACTCCCCAGGATGTATTTAGCTACATGCTGGCCTGCAGGAACCAGACTTCCCGCTTCAGGAAACTCACTCAGGAGTTATGGGTGTGAGTTATGGCCCCAGTAGAGCCTTGTGCTCTGCAGGACAAGTGGACTGGGCCTTTTGAGGTGGTGGAGCGCAAAAGTAACGTCACCTACCTGGTGAATTTGCAGACTCCCAGGAACTCTTTGAGGGTCCTCTATGCAAACTGCCTCAAACCGCACTTCGAGAAGACCGAAGTGAGCATGCTCTTGGCGACAGATTATGGGGTTGAGGAAGAGAGTGAGCCTCTTTTTGACCTCCTGTTCACCAAGGAGTATGATGGTCAGTGGAAGGTGTGATCCTCTCTCCTACAATGGCCCCAGACCAGCAGAGTGACTATCACCAGTTGTTGGGACAGTTTGCCGCCATCTTCTCCATGACCCCAGTTGTCACCCATTGGTGTACCCATGACGTGTACACTGGGGACAGTCCTCCTGTGAAACACAAGATTTGCAGGTGGACTGACAGGGTCAGAGCTAGCATCAAAGAGAGGGTCTCTGAGATGCTGGCCTTAGAGGTGATAGAGCCCTCCAACAGTCCTTTGGGGGTTTTGGTCCCAAAGGCTACTGCACCTGGTGCCACTCCTGAAATGCTGTTCTGTGTGGACTACCGTGGGCTCAATGCCATCACCAGGACTGGCGCGAACCCCATTCACAGAGCTGATGAGCTCAAAGATCGGTTGGTAGCTGCCAAGTTCCTCAGCACGTTTGATCTAATGTCTGGATACTGGCAGATTGCCTTAACCAATGGGGCCCAGGAGAGGTCAGCATTCTCAACCCCAGAGGGGCACCACCAATTCTGGGTAATGCCCTTTGGATTGAAGAATGCCCTTGAAACCTTTCAGAGATTGGTCAACCAGGTGTTGGCTGGACTGGAGGATTTCAGTGTTGCCTACCTGGAAGACATTGCAGTGTTCAGTTCCAGCTGGGAAGATCACTTGCAACATCTCTGGGAAATGTTGAAGGCTCTGCAGAAGGCAGGCCTCACGATCAAGGCCAGTAAGTGCCAGATTGGGCAGGGCTCTGTGGTGTACTTAGGGCACCAGGTAGGAAGCGGCCTGGTGGCGCCCCTACAGCCTAAGATTGACACCATTCTGGCTTTGGAGCCCCCCAAGACCCAGACAGAGGTGAGAGCCGTTTTAGGTCTCACAGGCTATTATAGGAGAATTGACAAAGGCTATGGCACCATTGTTGCCTCCTTGACTGATCTGACTTCCAGGAAGCAGCCCAGGAAGGTGATCTGGTCTGGTGCCTGCCAGACAGCCTTGACGCCCTGAAGGCAGCCATCTGCATGGCACCCGTGCTCAAGGCACCCGACTTCTCTAAGGAATTCGTAGTGGAGACTGACGCTTCAGAGCATGCTGTGGGAGCGGTGCTCTCACAACTGAATGAAGAGGACCTAGACCAGCCTGTAGTTTTCCTTAGCAGGAGACTACTCCCCATAGAACAAAGGTGAAGTGCCATAGAGCGAGAAGCATTTGCTGTAGTCTGGGCACTGAAGAAGCTAAGACCCTACCTGTTTGGGACTTGCTTCCGAGTTGAGACAGACCACAGGCCCCTCAGATGGTTAATGCAGATGAGAGGTGAGAACCCAAAACTGTTGAGGTGGTCCATCTCCATACAGGGAATGGAATTTATGGTGGAACACTGCCCTGGCACAGAACACGCCAACGCTGATGGTCTGTCCAGGTGGTCGGGTAGTTCTCCCTACTTTCAGCTGGAGGGGACATGTGTTGGACCTGGTATCTTTTGGCGTGATTCCCCTGTCTTTTTGTTTTCTGACCTCCTGGTTTTGACTATGTTTTTGCTTGTTTAGTGTCTCTGCGCACCTTCTCACTGCTGTTCAGTGTTAAAGTGCAAGTGCTCCTACTGTAAATTATGTTATGGGTTGGTGTTTGATTTACTGGTAAGTCCCTAGTAATCCTAGTAAGGTGCACTGAGAGTGCCAGGGTCTGGAAATCAAATGCTACTAGTGGGCCTGCAGCACTGGTTGTGCCACCCACAGAAGTAGCCCTGTAAAGGTATCTCAGATCTGCCACTGCAGTGTCTGCACGCAGTGTTTACTGCCATGTCGATTTGGCAAGTGCACCCACTTGCCAAGCCCCAACCTTCCCTTTTATTACATGTAAGTCACCCCTAAGGTAGGCCCCAGGTACCCCTATGGGCAGGGTACAGTGTAGGTGAAAAGTAGGACATGCATTGGTGTGTGTCACATGTCCTGATAGTGAACTACAGTGTATTTCGTTTTTCACTATTGAAAGGATATCTGGCCCATAGGATAAACTGGGAGATACTTTGTATTGTAACAGCTTACAAGTATAACTTCCTATTGGGACAAGATAGAGAAATGGAATTTAGTATGCCTGAACTCAGAATGTAAAAATTTATCTTTTACTAAAGATAATTTTTATATTGTGGTTGAAAATGCCACTTTTAGAAGGTCGCTAAACAGGGCACGCTGTTGCGCACCCAACTGTCGCACTGCGAGATACGGGAATATTTCCATACCCTGAACACTTTTTTCCTTCTTTTTACAATAATCCTCTTTTTTCAAAGTGCACCAATCAGTATTCAAAAACCTTCATCCAAAGTTCATCCAAAGCTTCTAGTGTCACATACGAAAGCAGCGTAATTCCAGCATAATTCGTTTCCTTTACTCTTTCAAATGTCTCCTGCATGCCCTCCGGGCCTTCAAACAGCGACACGTTGAAATGAATCATACACGACTGGTTAGCTCATAAAAAATGTTTATTACTTTCCACCCAATGCATTTCAGGCCGCAAAGGCCTTTCGTCAGGGGTCACTAAAAAGAATGATACAACAGACATCTCAGTCATCTGCACAAGACAAACTCTCTACATGAAAAATGAAATAATATGACACGAGATAAAACACAAGATAAAGTTACACACCCACCTAGTTCTACCCTCTATTCACCCTTACTAAAGATCGAAACACAGAATACTGGTCATATCCCTCCTCCAAATACTCCCTTACCCAAACTCTAACAAGTGAAATAATCCGGCGTGTAAAAACTAAATAAAAATCCCAATCACCTACTCCCCATCCTAACAATGACTGCATCCCACCATAAACCCATCCGTGAAACTCCGCTTATACTCATAACAAGCCCAGTAAATCACCTTCAAAGCCGAAACCGGCATCCTCGTCATGACGTACAAAACATTGTGTCACTGCCAGCATTCAGTTTGACTCAAACCTTTCCGTACGTTATTTTATAAGCGCTTGCACTCGATGAGACGGGTGTGTTTAGTCACGTGACTTGCTCCAAATATAATTCAAACATTTAAAGAAACAGCTTCCAAAATTACTATTTGGAAGCTGTTTCTTTAAATGTTTGAATTATATTTGGAGCAAGTCACGTGACTAAACACACCCGTGTGCTGGCAGTGACACAATGTTTTGTACGTCATGACGAGGATGCCGGTTTCGGCTTTGAAGGTGATTTACTGGGCTTGTTATGAGTATAAGCGGAGTTTCACGGATGGGTTTATGGTGGGATGCAGTCATTGTTAGGATGGGGAGTAGGTGATTGGGATTTTTATTTAGTTTTTACACGCCGGATTATTTCACTTGTTAGAGTTTGGGTAAGGGAGTATTTGGAGGAGGGATATGACCAGTATTCTGTGTTTCGATCTTTAGTAAGGGTGAATAGAGGGTAGAACTAGGTGGGTGTGTAACTTTATCTTGTGTTTTATCTCGTGTCATATTATTTCATTTTTCATGTAGAGAGTTTGTCTTGTGCAGATGACTGAGATGTCTGTTGTATCATTCTTTTTAGTGACCCCTGACGAAAGGCCTTTGCGGCCTGAAATGCATTGGGTGGAAAGTAATAAACATTTTTTATGAGCTAACCAGTCGTGTATGATTCATTTCAACGTGTCGCTGTTTGAAGGCCCGGAGGGCATGCAGGAGACATTTGAAAGAGTAAAGGAAACGAATTATGCTGGAATTACGCTGCTTTCGTATGTGACACTAGAAGCTTTGGATGAACTTTGGATGAAGGTTTTTGAATACTGATTGGTGCACTTTGAAAAAGAGGATTATTGTAAAAAGAAGGAAAAAGTGTTCAGGGTATGGAAATATTCCCGTATCTCGCAGTGCGACAGTTGGGTGCGCAACAGCGTGCCCTGTTTAGCTTTCTTTGATAGAATCGTGATCATTGGGACAGATCACTGGCTGCTCGCACGCATCCATTTAAATAATTTTTCAATAAAGTTAGACAAACGATTTAAACTTAAAGGGAAGGAGTGCATTCTTGCATCTTTTTTCATGTTTAACTTTTAGAAGGTCGGCATTTTCTTGTTTAACCGTCCTATGTGCCTTTGCTGGGTTGTGGATTGACTGTCTGGCTTTGGAGTGACAGGGGCTGGGGATGTGCATTCACTGTAGACCGCTACTGGGGGGGGGGGTGTCCTGCCTTTCCTGGATGAGTCAGGGCTGGGCTGAATAGAGTAGTGGGAGGAGATTTCCTTGCACCTGAATAGGCCTGGTCTGCCTTACACAATGCTGTATCAACCTCCGGGTAGGAAGCTGGACCAGAGAGGACAGAACTGGTTTGAACTAAGCACAGAGACTGTCTGCCACAAGAGAACAAAGGAAAAGGCTGTATAAATATGGGGGCCCAGACCCCAGAACTTTAGAACTCTTTTGCACTAAGAAACCTGCCAAGAAGAAGAGCTGGAGAAGCTGAGAGGAGGAACTACCACTTTGCATTGTGCTTTGCTGTGTTGGCCTTTAGTAGCTGCTACTGTCTTGGGCAGAGAAAGGACTGGACTGAACGTTCTGCAACTTCTTTGTTTGAGTTTCTCCAAGGGCTTGCGGTAGAGCTTGCGCCCTGTTCATGAAGTCTCAGGAACAGCAAAGACTTCAAGTTCATCTGCTACCAGCACTAGGAACTGTGTGTTTTGTGCTGCAACAGAAGAAAAAGCAACCCAACGCTGTCACCGACGCCGCTGCCTGCTCCCTGTCCTGAAGGCACCACAGAGGGCACCGCCGCACTTCGCACCACAACCCTGGTCTCACCGCTGCCGCCGTTCGATGCCGCCACCGAGTCGCTGCTTGCACCGCGATCTGTAGGCACCGCACTTCGCACAGCCTCACTTCACGCCACCGCCCTGGTATCCCCGACGACGACTCTCCACGCCGGCATAGCGACATTGACGCCGCTGCTTGCACCGTGGTTCGAGGGCACCACTCGTAAGTTACACAACGCACTGCCCTCATCCCACACCGCAGCCTTGGTCTACTGACGCCGGCACCATCGACTCCAGTTCATCAGCCAAGACAGTGCTTCCGCAATGATTACGCCGCTGCTTGCACCGTGACCTGCCAGCACACAACGAGCACCGCATCACTTCACACCTTAGTCCTGGTCTCACCGAAGCTGCTGAACTACTTTCACCGAGCTGCTGCCTGCACCGCGACCTGAGGGCGCCACCAATTCTGGGTAATACCCTTTGGATTGAAGAATGCCCCTGAAACCTTTCAGAGATTGGTCAACCAGGTGTTGGCTGGACTGGAGGATTTCAGTGTTGCCTACCTGGAAGATATTGCAGTGTTCATTTCCAGCTGGGAAGATCACTTGCAACATCTCTGGGAAGTGTTGAAGGCTCTGCAGAAGGCAGGCCTCACGATCAAGGCCAGTAAGTGCCAGATTGGGCAGGGCTCTGTGGTGTACTTAGGGCACCAGGTAGGAAGCGGCTTGGTTGCGTCCCTACAGCCTAAGATTGACACCATTCTGGCTTTGGAGCCCCCAAGACCCAGACAGAGGTGAGAGCCTTTTTAGGTCTCACAGGATATTATAGGATAATTGACAAAGGCTATGGCACAATTGTTGCCTCCTTGACTGATCTGACTTCCAGGAAGCAGCCCAGGAAGGTGATCTGGTCTGGTGCCTGCCAGACAGCCTTTGATGCCCTAATGGCAGCCATGTGCATGGCGCCCGTGCTCAAGGCACCCGACTTCTCTAAGGAATTCGTAGTGGAGACTGATGCTTCAGAGCATGCTGTGGGAGCGGTGCTCTCACAACTGAACGAAGAGGGCCTAGACCAGCCTGTAGTTTTCCTTAGCAAGAGACTACTCCCCATAGAACAAAGGTGGAGTGCCATAGAACGAGAAGCATTTGCTGTAGTCTGGGCACTGAAGAAGCTAAGACCCTACCTGTTTGGGACTTGCTTCCGAGTTGAGACAGACCACAGGCCCCTCAGATGGTTAATGCAGATGAGAGGTGAGAACCCAAAACTGTTGAGGTGGTCCATCTCCATACAGGGAATGGAATTTACGGTGGAACACTGCCCTGGCACAGAACATGCCAAGGCTGATGGTCTGTCCAGGTGGTCGGGTAGTTCTCCCTACTTTCAGCTGGAGGGGACATGTGTTGGACCTGGTATCTTTTGGCGTGATTCCCCAGTCTTTTTGTTTTCTGACCTCCTGGTATTGACTATGTTTTTGCTTGTTTAGTGTCTCTGCGCACCTTCTCACTCCTGTTCAGTGTTAAAGTGCAAGTCCTCCTACTGTAAATTATGTTATGGGTTGGTGTTTCCATGATTGACATGTTTGATTTACTGGTAAGTCCCTAGTAATCCTAGTAAGGTGCACTGAGAGTGCAAGGGTCTGGAAATCAAATGCTACTAGTGGGCCTGCAGCACTGGTTGTGCCACCCACAGATGTAGCCCTGTAAAGGTATCTCAGACCTGCCACTGCACTGTCTGCACGCAGTGTTTACTGCCATGTCGATTTGGCAAGTGCACCCACTTGCCAAGCCCCAACCTTCCCTTTTATTACATGTAAGTCACCCCTAAGGTAGGCCCCAGGTACCCCTATGGGCAGGGTACAGTGTAGGTGAAAAGTAGGACAAGCATTGGTGTGTGTCACATGTCCTGATAGTGAACTACAGTGTATTTCGTTTTTCACTATTGAAAGGATATCTGGCCCATAGGATAAACTGGGAGATACTTTGTATTGTAACAGCTTACAAGTATAACTTCCTATTGGGACAAGATAGAGAAATGGAATTTAGTATGCCTGAACTCAGAATGTAAAAATTTATCTTTTACTAAAGATGATTTTTATATTGTGGTTGAAAATGCCACTTTTAGAAGGTCGGCATTTTCTTGTTTAACCGTCCTATGTGCCTTTGCTGGGTTGTGGATTGACTGTCTGGCTTTGGAGTGACAGGTGCTGGGGATGTGCATTCACTGTAGACCGCTACTGGGGGGGGGGGGGTTGTCCTGCCTTTCCTGGATGAGTCAGGGCTGGGCTGAATAGAGTAGTGGGAGGAGATTTCCTTGCACCTGAATAGGCCTGGTCTGCCTTACACAATGCTGTATCAACCTCCGGGTAGGAAGCTGGACCAGAGAGGACAGAACTGGTTTGAACTAAGCACAGAGACTGTCTGCCACAAGAGAACAAAGGAAAAGGCTGTATAAATATGGGGGCCCAGACCCCAGAACTTTAGAACTCTTTTGCACTAAGAAACCTGCCAAGAAGAAGAGCTGGAGAAGCTGAGAGGAGGAACTACCACTTTGCATTGTGCTTTGCTGTGTTGGCCTATAGTAGCTGCTACTGTCTTGGGCAGAGAAAGGACTGGACTGAACGTTCTGCAACTTCTTTGTTTGAGTTTCTCCAAGGGCTTGCGGTAGAGCTTGCGCCCTGTTCAAGAAGTCTCAGGAACAGCAAAGACTTCAAGTTCATCTGCTACCAGCACTAGGAACTGTGTGTTTTGTGCTGCAACAGAAGAAAAAGCAACCCAACGCTGTCACCGACGCCGCTGCCTGCTCCCTGTCCTGAAGGCACCACAGAGGGCCCCGCCGCACTTCGCACCACAACCCTGGTCTCACCGCTGCCGCCGTTCGATGCCGCCACTGAGTCGCTGCTTGCACCGCGATCTGTAGGCACCGCACTTCGCACAGCCTCACTTCACGCCACCGCCCTGGTATCCCCGACGACGACTCTCCATGCCGGCATAGCGACATTGACGCCGCTGCTTGCACCGTGGTTCGAGGGCACCACTCGTAATTTACACAACGCACTGCCCTCATCCCACACCGCAGCCTTGGTCTACTGACGCCGGCACCATCGACTCCAGTTCATCAGCCAAGACAGTGCTTCCGCAATGATTACGCCGCTGCTTGCACCGTGACCTGCCAGCACACAACGAGCACCGCATCACTTCACACCTTAGCCCTGGTCTCACCGAAGCTGCTGAACTACTTTCACCGAGCCGCTGCCTGCACCGCGACCTGAGGGCGCCACCAATTCTGGGTAATACCCTTTGGATTGAAGAATGCCCCTGAAACCTTTCAGAGATTGGTCAACCAGGTGTTGGCTGGACTGGAGGATTTCAGTGTTGCCTACCTGGAAGATATTGCAGTGTTCATTTCCAGCTGGGAAGATCACTTGCAACATCTCTGGGAAGTGTTGAAGGCTCTGCAGAAGGCAGGCCTCACGATCAAGGCCAGTAAGTGCCAGATTGGGCAGGGCTCTGTGGTGTACTTAGGGCACCAGGTAGGAAGCGGCTTGGTTGCGTCCCTACAGCCTAAGATTGACACCATTCTGGCTTTGGAGCCCCCAAGACCCAGACAGAGGTGAGAGCCTTTTTAGGTCTCACAGGATATTATAGGATAATTGACAAAGGCTATGGCACAATTGTTGCCTCCTTGACTGATCTGACTTCCAGGAAGCAGCCCAGGAAGGTGATCTGGTCTGGTGCCTGCCAGACAGCCTTTGATGCCCTAATGGCAGCCATGTGCATGGCGCCCGTGCTCAAGGCACCCGACTTCTCTAAGGAATTCGTAGTGGAGACTGATGCTTCAGAGCATGCTGTGGGAGCGGTGCTCTCACAACTGAACGAAGAGGGCCTAGACCAGCCTGTAGTTTTCCTTAGCAAGAGACTACTCCCCATAGAACAAAGGTGGAGTGCCATAGAACGAGAAGCATTTGCTGTAGTCTGGGCACTGAAGAAGCTAAGACCCTACCTGTTTGGGACTTGCTTCCGAGTTGAGACAGACCACAGGCCCCTCAGATGGTTAATGCAGATGAGAGGTGAGAACCCAAAACTGTTGAGGTGGTCCATCTCCATACAGGGAATGGAATTTACGGTGGAACACTGCCCTGGCACAGAACATGCCAAGGCTGATGGTCTGTCCAGGTGGTCGGGTAGTTCTCCCTACTTTCAGCTGGAGGGGACATGTGTTGGACCTGGTATCTTTTGGCGTGATTCCCCAGTCTTTTTGTTTTCTGACCTCCTGGTATTGACTATGTTTTTGCTTGTTTAGTGTCTCTGCGCACCTTCTCACTCCTGTTCAGTGTTAAAGTGCAAGTCCTCCTACTGTAAATTATGTTATGGGTTGGTGTTTCCATGATTGACATGTTTGATTTACTGGTAAGTCCCTAGTAATCCTAGTAAGGTGCACTGAGAGTGCAAGGGTCTGGAAATCAAATGCTACTAGTGGGCCTGCAGCACTGGTTGTGCCACCCACAGATGTAGCCCTGTAAAGGTATCTCAGACCTGCCACTGCACTGTCTGCACGCAGTGTTTACTGCCATGTCGATTTGGCAAGTGCACCCACTTGCCAAGCCCCAACCTTCCCTTTTATTACATGTAAGTCACCCCTAAGGTAGGCCCCAGGTACCCCTATGGGCAGGGTACAGTGTAGGTGAAAAGTAGGACAAGCATTGGTGTGTGTCACATGTCCTGATAGTGAACTACAGTGTATTTCGTTTTTCACTATTGAAAGGATATCTGGCCCATAGGATAAACTGGGAGATACTTTGTATTGTAACAGCTTACAAGTATAACTTCCTTTTGGGACAAGATAGAGAAATGGAATTTAGTATGCCTGAACTCAGAATGTAAAAATTTATCTTTTACTAAAGATGATTTTTATATTGTGGTTGAAAATGCCACTTTTAGAAGGTCGGCATTTTCTTGTTTAACCATCCTATGTGCCTTTGCTGGGTTGTGGATAGACTGTCTGGCTTTGGAGTGACAGGGGCTGGCAATGTGCATTCACTGTAGACCGCTACTGGGGGGGGGGATGTCCTGCCTTTCCTGGATGAGTCAGGGCTGGGCTGAATAGAGTAGTGGGAGGAGATTTCCTTGCACCTGAATAGGCCTGGTCTGCCTTACACAATGCTGTATCAACCTCCGGGTAGGAAGCTGGACCAGAGAGGACAGAACTGGTTTGAACTAAGCACAGAGACTGTCTGCCACAAGAGAACAAAGGAAAAGGCTGTATAAATATGGGGGCCCAGACCCCAGAACTTTAGAACTCTTTTGCACTAAGAAACCTGCCAAGAAGAAGAGCTGGAGAAGCTGAGAGGAGGAACTACCACTTTGCATTGTGCTTTGCTGTGTTGGCCTATAGTAGCTGCTACTGTCTTGGGCAGAGAAAGGACTGGACTGAACGTTCTGCAACTTCTTTGTTTGAGTTTCTCCAAGGGCTTGCGGTAGAGCTTGCGCCCTGTTCAAGAAGTCTCAGGAACAGCAAAGACTTCAAGTTCATCTGCTACCAGCACTAGGAACTGTGTGTTTTGTGCTGCAACAGAAGAAAAAGCAACCCAACGCTGTCACCGACGCCGCTGCCTGCTCCCTGTCCTGAAGGCACCACAGAGGGCACCGCCGCACTTCGCACCACAACCCTGGTCTCACCGCTGCCGCCGTTCGATGCCGCCACTGAGTCGCTGCTTGCACCGCGATCTGTAGGCACCGCACTTCGCACAGCCTCACTTCACGCCACCGCCCTGGTATCCCCGACGACGACTCTCCATGCCGGCATAGCGACATTGACGCCGCTGCTTGCACCGTGGTTCGAGGGCACCACTCGTAAGTTACACAACGCACTGCCCTCATCCCACACCGCAGCCTTGGTCTACTGACGCCGGCACCATCGACTCCAGTTCATCAGCCAAGACAGTGCTTCCGCAATGATTACGCCGCTGCTTGCACCGTGACCTGCCAGCACACAACGAGCACCGCATCACTTCACACCTTAGCCCTGGTCTCACCGAAGCTGCTGAACTACTTTCACCGAGCCACTGCCTGCACCGCGACCTGAGGGCGCCACCAATTCTGGGTAATACCCTTTGGATTGAAGAATGCCCCTGAAACCTTTCAGAGATTGGTCAACCAGGTGTTGGCTGGACTGGAGGATTTCAGTGTTGCCTACCTGGAAGATATTGCAGTGTTCATTTCCAGCTGGAAAGATCACTTGCAACATCTCTGGGAAGTGTTGAAGGCTCTGCAGAAGGCAGGCCTCACGATCAAGGCCAGTAAGTGCCAGATTGGGCAAGGCTCTGTGGTGTACTTAGGGCACCAGGTAGGAAGCGGCTTGGTTGCGTCCCTACAGCCTAAGATTGACACCATTCTGGCTTTGGAGCCCCCCAAGACCCAGACAGAGGTGAGAGCCTTTTTAGGTCTCACAGGATATTATAGGATAATTGACAAAGGCTATGGCACAATTGTTGCCTCCTTGACTGATCTGACTTCCAGGAAGCAGCCCAGGAAGGTGATCTGGTCTGGTGCCTGCCAGACAGCCTTTGATGCCCTAATGGCAGCCATGTGCATGGCGCCCGTGCTCAAGGCACCCGACTTCTCTAAGGAATTCGTAGTGGAGACTGATGCTTCAGAGCATGCTGTGGGAGCGGTGCTCTCACAACTGAACGAAGAGGGCCTAGACCAGCCTGTAGTTTTCCTTAGCAAGAGACTACTCCCCATAGAACAAAGGTGGAGTGCCATAGAACGAGAAGCATTTGCTGTAGTCTGGGCACTGAAGAAGCTAAGACCCTACCTGTTTGGGACTTGCTTCCGAGTTGAGACAGACCACAGGCCCCTCAGATGGTTAATGCAGATGAGAGGTGAGAACCCAAAACTGTTGAGGTGGTCCATCTCCATACAGGGAATGGAATTTACGGTGGAACACTGCCCTGGCACAGAACATGCCAAGTCTGATGGTCTGTCCAGGTGGTCGGGTAGTTCTCCCTACTTTCAGCTGGAGGGGACATGTGTTGGACCTGGTATCTTTTGTCGTGATTCCCCAGTCTTTTTGTTTTCTGACCTCCTGGTATTGACTATGTTTTTGCTTGTTTAGTGTCTCTGCGCACCTTCTCACTCCTGTTCAGTGTTAAAGTGCAAGTCCTCCTACTGTAAATTATGTTATGGGTTGGTGTTTCCATGATTGACATGTTTGATTTACTGGTAAGTCCCTAGTAATCCTAGTAAGGTGCACTGAGAGTGCCAGGGTCTGGAAATCAAATGCTACTAGTGGGCCTGCAGCACTGGTTGTGCCACCCACAGATGTAGCCCTGTAAAGGTATCTCAGACCTGCCACTGCAGTGTCTGCACGCAGTGTTTACTGCCATGTCGACTTGGCAAGTGCACCCACTTGCCAAGCCCCAACCTTCCCTTTTATTACATGTAAGTCACCCCTAAGGTAGGCCCCAGGTACCCCTATGGGCAGGGTGCAGTGTAGGTGAAAAGTAGGACATGCATTGGTGTGTGTCACATGTCCTGATAGTGAACTACAGTGTATTTCGTTTTTCACTATTCAAAGGATATCTGGCCCATAGGATAAACTGGGAGATACTTTGTATTGTAACAGCTTACAAGTATAACTTCCTTTTGGGACAAGATAGAGAAATGGAATTTAGTATGCCTGAACTCAGAATGTAAAAATGTATCTTTTACTAAAGATGATTTTTATATTGTGGTTGAAAATGCCACTTTTAGAAGGTCGGCATTTTCTTGTTTAACCGTCCTATGTGCCTTTGCTGGGTTGTGGATAGACTGTCTGGCTTTGGAGTGACAGGGGCTGGCAATCTGCATTCACTGTAGACCGCTACTGGGGGGGGGGATGTCCTGCCTTTCCTGGATGAGTCAGGGCTGGGCTGAATAGAGTAGTGGGAGGAGATTTCCTTGCACCTGAATAGGCCTGGTCTGCCTTACACAATGCTGTATCAACCTCCGGGTAGGAAGCTGGACCAGAGAGGACAGAACTGGTTTGAACTAAGCACAGAGACTGTCTGCCACAAGAGAACAAAGGAAAAGGCTGTATAAATATGGGGGCCCAGACCCCAGAACTTTAGAACTCTTTTGCACTAAGAAACCTGCCAAGAAGAAGAGCTGGAGAAGCTGAGAGGAGGAACTACCACTTTGCTGTGTGCTTTGCTGTGTTGGCCTATAGTAGCTGCTACTGTCTTGGGCAGAGAAAGGACTGGACTGAACGTTCTGCAACTTCTGTGTTTGAGTTTCTCCAAGGGCTTGAGGTAGAGCTTGCCCCCTGTTCAAGAAGTCTTAGGAACAGCAAAGACTTCAAGTTCATCGGCTACCAGCACTAGGAACTGTGTGTTTTGTGCTTCAACAGAAGAAAAAGCAACCCAACGCTGTCACCGCGCCGCTGCCTGCTCCATGTCCTGAAGGCACCACAGAGGGCAACTCCGCACTTCGCACCACAACCCTGGTCTCACCGCTGCCACCGTTCGATGCCGCCACCGAGTCGCTGCTTGCACCGCGATCTGTAGGCACCGCCTTACTTCACGCCACCGCCCTGGTATCCCCGACGACAACGCTCCACGCCGGCATAGCGACATTGACGCCGCTGCTTGCACCGTGGTTCGAGGGCACCACTCGTAAGTTAAACGACGCACTGCCCTCATCCCACACCGCAGCCTTGGTCTACTGACGCCGGCACCATCGACTCCGGTTCATCAGCCAAAGACAGGGCTTCCACAACGATAACGCCGCTGCTTGCACCGTGACCTGCCAGCACACAACGAGCACCGCATCACTTCACACCTTAGCCCTGGTCTCACCGAAGCTGCTGGACTACTTTCACCGAGCCGCTGCCTTGCACCGCGACCTGAGGGCACAGCACGCTGCACCGCTGCACTTCGCACCTCAGCCCTGACATCTGCTGACGCCGGCGCTCCCGACTTCAACCGTGAGGAGTTCGATCTGCAACGCTTGTGACTTCAAGGGCCCGACGACTCCAGCGCCGACCTCCAGAACTGACGCCTGCAAACTCCGGCTCTTCGGGGTTCAACAAGAGGTCGCCGAAGACCTGCATTTCTAAAGGTACTGTTTTGCGGGTATCCCCGACGCCGTAGCCTACCCGCAATGCTGCGGTCAGCCAGAGCTGTTTGGTTTGGTTGTTCACGATACCGTGATTGCCCTGGAGAGAGCTATTGACGTGAAGGAACTGTATTTTAAGTCTATTTTTGATTATTGATATTTCTAAGAACTGTATGGTGGATTTTTATCGTTTTTGGTCTTGTTTGCACAGATAAAATATTGGATATTTTTCTAAAACTGGTGTGGTGTCCTTTTGTAGTATTTTCACTGTATTACTGTTGGTTATGTGCAAATGCTTTTCACACTGCCTCTGAGATAAGCCTGACTGCTCGTGCCAAGCTACCAAGGGGATGAACAGGGCTTATATCAGTTGTGTATCTCCCTTATCCTGACTAGAAAGAAGGGACCCTATTTGGACAGGGTAACAACCTGCCAACTAGAGACCCCCATTTATAACCCCGAGTTTGTGCAAGATTACAGTGAAACACATGTATTCTTCAGAAGAACAAAACTGAATGTGTTAACTTAAAGCTGCGGATTGCAACTCTGCAAGTACATGGACCAAGCGGTGGCATGAATACATCATGGCAGAGAAGGAACTTTCTGTAAACTGCTTAGTGAGTCATCAAGTGGCCTAAGCATGACTCACCAATAGTGTATGGTAATGTAGCTCAGTGGGTTAATGTGTATACTTCAGAGAAAATTTGTCTGAAGTGCAAGCTCAAAATCCATGTAGGGTAAGGAAGCAGGGGTGTTTGGGCTGCGAAGTATGTGTGTCGCCAGAATGGTGAAGATTCCAATCCTTGGAATGATGTTCATGGGGCTAACGCACCTGCTATTCACATATCAACTTCTCCCGCTATTCTCACGGTTCCGTGTCAGAAATATGTGTACTGCGAATATCTCTGTAATGTGTTGGTTTAAGTCCTTGCAAATCAGCTCAGTGGGTCGATGCACCTGTTGCAGAGATTATATTTTTATGGGTAGGTCACACATGCCAGTGCTAGAAAATAGTTGAGCAGGGGGTGTCTGCTGTGACAGTCTTTATTCAATTTGCATATCAGAGACTTGATTGAAATGCATGCTCACTTTTATCATCTTAAGGGCAATACAATGAAAGTCGTTCAGTTGGGTAAGAATGACGGTGGTTAACAGAGAAGCAATAAAGTGGCTTACTTGGCTAGACATTTATGGCATCAGTTATGGGTAAAATAATATTAACCTTTTACATGCTATGCTGCAAACTGGATTGTCTTTTATCAATCAAGTAATTTAGTTACATGGATTCAGCCTCCTCGTCGAAAGTACGATAGCATTACTAGACTATGTTCTTTTAGAAATCAAGTGAAGAAACATTGTATAAAGCACACAGTTATCAACTTTACATAGTAGAGGTACTGCTGGAGTACAGACCTGTATCCTGCAGCCTTATATACAGACCTCCCCAGCAGGTACTCAACCCACCGGGCTCTCCTGCACCCTTAGTCTGAGGTTCGAACGCCGATGGATCTATTCAGAATTTCATCTTTCCGACGTCGATAACACACTAATTTTGGGCTGTGTTATTCATAACCAGGGTCAGACTGGCAGAAAAAATAGGTCCGGGCACCGACAGAAAAGTACCCAAAATTAGCGAAGGAGATAGCAAAAAAAAAAGTGATAATATCAGGGAAATCAGCAGTAAAAAGTGGACCACATGGCCATAAAACACTCACAGCTGCTACAAAAATGTGGCCTGCACACTGTGTCTGACCAGCCCATCAGTGGCGGCTCCTCCACGTGGGTGTCGGAGCGTCGCCCCACTGCTTTCTCGCAGTGCGAGAAGCAGAAACGTAAAATGGTATAAATACCATTTTACGTTTCTGCTTCTCGCACTGCAAGAAAGCAGAAGAAGGGTATGCCTGGTTGGGGGCGGGCGGGTGGGCGGGTCAGGGAGGAGTGGCTAGCCCAATGTTATGGGCCCTGACTGTTTGGTCGGCCCAGGGCCGACCAAACCAGTCATAGCACTCTCCGTTTTCTTTATGTAGGCTGCTGCCAGCCTGCATGAAAAAAACGGCCTCCCCAAAGACGCCTGTAAGGACGGCATCCTAGCCAATCACAACGCTACCATTGCAGCGTTGTGATTGGCTTAGGGGAAGAGAGGGAGGCTACCTGCTTCTGCTTCCTGTTTGCAGAGAGCAGGAGGCGCGACACAGGAGTCCGGCACCGGAGGCGAAGGTAAGTTTTTCTTAAAGTTTTTTTAAATTAAATGAACTCCCCACCCCCTCCCCTCGCAACCTCACCCCCACCCGGGCGACCCCCTCCCGTCATGCCGGCCGCGACTGCCCGTGATCAGACTCAGTCTGCGGCTATGTGTCTGCGCCGTTGGTTGTGCTGCCTGCACCTGAGCGCTCTCAGAATCCTGGGAACTATGAGTGTCTTTTTCCAGTTTTACCTTGTGTGAGTTTGTGTCACTTTGATGTGACTGTAGGCCGTGTTGGCATGTTCTGGTTTGTTGCTTGTGTTTGGCTATATTAATATTTCAAAGCTACACAACATAAGGCCGTGATCAGACTCAGTCTGCGGCTACGTGTCTGCGCCGTTGGTTGTGCTGCCTGCACTTGAGCGCTCTCAGAATCCTGGGAACTATGAGTGTCTTTTTCCAGTTTTACCTCGTGTGAGTTTGTGTCACTTTGATGTGACTGTAGGCCGTGTTGGCATGTTCTGGTTTGTTGCGTGTGTTTGGCTATATTAATTTTTCAAAGCTACACAACATATTACAACACCGTCTGAAACCCCATTTTCAAACAAACTTAGAGAAACCAAAGATTGCCGTTTTGAACTTGATATGTACATTTTAAGTAGATGCTATCAGCCGATTTTTCACAATTAGCGCTAATGAAAACAGACCGAAGTAAAAAGCCAAGCCTCTTTCGTAAGACACGCAGTAAAATACTTCTTTTTAGCAGACTTCGACGCTTCGTTAGAGGGGGTAAGCACTTTATAAATGCAATTAAAATACATTACTAGTAGGAATCGGCGATTGGGGGTTCTTCTAAAATAAAAGCAGACATCCTAAGTACGCAGTTCTATGATGTTAATTGAATCGCCCTTGGAGGGATAAAAGGTTGAGTCAGTCGGTCTTGACGGGGTTCAAGCCTGCAGCTGTCTTTTCAGCTCCTCGTCGCACAGGGTTTAGTTATAGCGTGGGAGCGCCTTTCAGTTTAAAGCAGAAACTACGCAGCTGTTTAAAGAAGCAACCTACATAAAGGGGCTTATTGTTGGAGGAAGTGGGCTTCTAAGCACACCGATTAATAAACAAGCACTACATGTCTAACACCTCGACCGACTTCCTTGTGTATGGGTGAAATGTAGCACTCGGAAAATCTGTCAGATCTTATCGAAAGCTGGAATGAAATGTGGTACAAGAAAAGGCAAAGCAGAGTAAAGACAGCGCCCATTCAAGCTTGGGGTGACTGGAAAGACCTTGGTGTGGGCAGGAGGGAGGGTGGTGGATTGGTGGGGGTCTGTAAGGAGTAGCAATTAATTACTCAATAGCTTTGTGTTCCATTGTGGTTGGTGATGGCAATGCCTCTTTGTCCTCCTTTCTTTGCCACAAAACTTTGCTAGCTTTCAAAACAAGATAAGCCGCCTAGCATTCCAAGAAGTAGTTAACAGGGTAGCCGTTTAGCCACTTAGCAAGCAATCCTCCGAGGGACTCTGTCACACAAACCACACATGAGGCAATCACGCACAGGCACAATATGCCCCTCCCAAATCAGCATACGCAAAGATTGTCCTCCATAGCTCATATAAATTGGCAATTTCTTAAATGATAAATAATTCAATCGTATTGCTTTATTAACCTTCCTGCTTCCTCAAGTTTGCTTGAAAATGCACCATTTGCCCACTCTTTTTTCGAAATTTTCTCGGGGGGAGAACCCCCCGAATCTCCTGTAAGTTGTTCAGGCTCGCTCGCTACGCTTGCTCGCCGTTGTGCAGTACGACAATAATTTTAACCCCCACCACTTTCAAATGTCACCAGCCGCCACTGCAGCCCATCAGGCACTGCCTGGTTGCCTTATAGGTCAGTCCTACCCTGGTTTTCACACCTACTAGTGCAGTATTTGAATACCTTGCAGTTCTTTAAAAAAACAGCATTTAATGTTTTGTTTGCAAAGGGGCTGAAGTTAAATGGATTTTCTTGTCCTGTCCAGGCAGTAAAACATGTTTCCATTCTATTGCCCCACCATCTCTTTCTGCAGCACTTGAAACAATGGAGACATAAGTGTGCTTGGGCAGGAGAAGCAGCATACGTCGGTCTCCGAGTAGAGGGCATCATCTTATTTTAAAGACTCCTTCTCCATAAGTCCTGCACCCCCTACTGACAATAGGACATTAACATTTTGTCACGCAGGGCTAAATTCATAGCCCTTAGATTTGCTTTTGCCCCAGCTTGTTGGGAAGGTGACTGGATACTGTTGCAGGGTAATTGGCAGGCAGCTCTGAAGAATGCCCTCAGAGCGCTTTCCATTACAGTTGAGGATAAACAACACAATTCCACCTCACAACACATATATCCAATTCACAACACATAATTCAACACAACTTCATGCCACAAAATTCAATAGCACACCACATAATTAAACTCCACTACATACCACTCCACAACACAAAATATCATTCCACATAATTACACTCCATGACACACAATCCCACTCCACATAACTCCAATACACTAAAAAATACATAATTACCATCAATATAATACCACTGCACACCATGCCACATACTTCTACTACACAAATCCACTTCACACCACACAATTCCAAACCACACAATGCCACAACTAACAATTCCAACCCACATAATTCCACTACACACCACATACATCCACTCCACTCCATAACACATAGGTAAGAGACTTTCACATTTACAAAGCCAATAGCTCTAACTCACTTTCTTTTTCTTTAAATGTATTAATTTAGTTATTTAAGAGTTTTCTATAGCACTGGCTAGACCCAAGGGTATCATAGCGCTTTGCAGCTTTGTTAGGCAATACATCAATAACAGTACTTTTTAACATTATCAGAGGCATTGTGAGTAAATAATAATACAGTATGATTGAAGTGTCAAGTGTTGAATCACACCCAAACACACAGATCTGGAGCTTAGCTCTTACCTATTTGTTCTTTTTCATCAGCAAAAAGGCAAAGCTATCCAGACAGTTCCACGCCACACAATTCAACTGCACAAATTTCCAGCTGCGCCCGGTACAGAGAAGAGTGTTGGGACGGAGTCATGGGGGAAATCGACAGATGATGAGCAAAAATAATATTTAAAAATAGAAAAACACCTTGCGCTCGCCGCATCGCTGACTCAGTGATGCGGCAAGCGCAAGGTAAGTGTTTTTATTTTTTTATTTTATTTTTCCTCGTCGTCTGTTGACTCCCCCCCGACCTTGCCCCACCGCTCTTACCTGCACCGGCCACGGCTATACATTTTCAATCCATATCACATAATTCGACTCCAAACCACAAAATACAACTGAACAATACGATTACACAACATACCACATACATCCAATCCACACCAAACAATTCTACATTATGCCACAAAATTCAACAGCACACCACATAATTAGGCTAGCCTGTTTTAGGTTTACACCTATAATAACTGATAAAGCCCCACTAAAAGGAAAATAGCCCTCACCAGTGTAAACATTAACACTGAAAAAAACACCTTCACAACCACAAACTAAATGCCATTCAAAGAAAGGAAAAGGTGAGTGAAAGAGTCATTTTTATTTCTTCATGAAGGGGCTAATACAATGTAACTTTGTTATACAAGGAAGCAGCAGGAAAGACTGGGCTAACATTATTCTGCTTGAGTTTTGTTGTTTAGGGATGTCACTAAAATATTGTTTCTTCTTCCTTTTGCTTTTTTCAGTTTTGTGGTCTTTGGTCTAAAGATGCAGGGTTTAGAATCATGTTTTAGGTCTTATTTAATTATTTTATTAACTGTAGAGAATGAGGAAATATCAAAATCATATTTGATATTTTGGCTATGTTTGATTCTTTCACTGATAGGTAAAATGGCTGGTTTCATAAGAATCTTTCCCAATATGTACCATCACATTTACCCAGAGACAGAGAATGGGTGAAACCCTCTGATACATCAGCCCCCTTTTCTAGCAAGTCAGTATTGATAGTAGGTGAATTGCCAAACACCCCAGGCTTTAAACATTCAATGCAAGGTGTAGTGACAGGTATATGTGAAAAGAGTGCTGTCACCAAGCAACTGAGATAGTGGTGAAAACATGACACCAGACGTTTGGAAAACATGTAAAAGTGTCACTTGCAATGCTGCTGCAAAATGTTCTTACCAAGTTCAACAAAGATTGTAGTGATATTGCTTGTATTTGCAGTAATTCAGCTATGTATATGAAAAAGTTGTGTGATGACCTATCAAAATCTTTACCTGAGCTGAAGTGCTTCCCTGTAAGAGATCCTTGGCACTTGCTAGATGGTATGCTGAAAGCATCTTTACAATCTACAGAATTAATGAAGAATGTTATTGACTTTGGAGCCCATTCTTGTGTACTGTTTTGTTATGCGCTGGCACTAAAACGCAAATATTTCTAATTTTGTGCTATGTGTGGCATCAAAGAAAGAGTCATCCCAACTATGTCATTTAGCCGGTGGTTCTCAGCCCTAGAGGCCGTGAATGCTATATTATCCATTTGGCGACCATTTACAGAATTTTTGCTTAGTGATGATGCCAAAGTCAAGAAATCTGAGGATCTTCAGTTGCATCTTGATAATGATGTGAAAAGTGTACACTCTACTGCATTCTTAGATTTTTATAGGAAAACATGACTACTGTAGTGGGCATAATCAAAAAACTGGAGTCTGAAAACACCCTCGTCTACCAAGTGTTCAGCGTAATTGGTGTAGATGTGAAACATCTCCTTGATGGCAGGCTGGGCGACAATTTTAGTGACTTTGGCACTGCAAAATGTTCCATTGTTAGAATTCTTGTCACTTGGCAAGCAAAGAAATGTTGAGGAGATTTTATTTTGCAGTGCATGAGAAATGGCTTGCAATGATGCATAGAAATTGTCCTTCACCAACCAGGGTATTTGAAGTCAATGAAGCCTCACTGAGGTACTCTGCACAAGTTCTATTTTTCTCCAGACTTTGAAAAGTACTGCTTCATTTTTGATCACTTCAATAACTGAGGTGATATGCGCCCAGTTCAACGCATATGTTGCAGAACCTGTCCCAGAGAATCACAATCTTCAGGTGCACCAGTATTGACATGGAAAGCTATGTCAGTGGCCAGAGTAGGCAAATTGTGTACTGGCTGTTTTGGCGTTGCCCGTCTCAAGTGCCATGGTTGAGATGGCCTTTTCACAGATAGATGTTTACATGGAAAGGAAAGAGCAACCATGTATGACCAAAGACTCACTAAAGAAGTATGTATGGTGCACTACAATAAGTTTGATTTGTAAAAATGTATTTGGCCCTCAGATACCCTGGACGCACACTGTCTATACACATGCACTATAAGTGTAGAAAGCAAGCCATAATAAAAGTGAAACTTTCCATAAACACTGGAAAAACACTGCTTCTGTTGTTTTTAATGGTGCAAACATGTGTAACCACTGATAACCACTGTTTTTTAAAGGTATTGAAATCACTGGAAAACACTGAGAAAACCCCACCAGAGTTTACCAAAAATAGAAACTGAAAACAGGAAAGCCGACACATAATTATACTCCATACATACCACTCCACAACACAAAATACCATTCCACATAATTACACTCCATAACACACAATACCACTCCATATAATTCCAGTTGACTCAATACCACATAATTACTTTCCACATAATTTCACAGCACACCATGCCACATAATTCCACTACACAAATACATTCCACACCACACAATTCCATGCCACACAATTACACAACTAACTGATACAATACAACCCACATAGTTCCACTACACACCACATACATATACTCCATAACACATAGGTAAAAGTTATTGCCATTTACAATGCCAATAGCTCTAACTCAGACAAATGCGAGACCTATTGCATTTCCAAAGCAATGGACAGTGGACCATACACGAAATGCAGCACCTGTACCGTAAATCACCCATACAGTATCAATAATAGACAAGAATGCGTGCTAACAAACCAAATGGGCCCCCTGTCCAGGAGCACCTCCCCACTAAAGGGGATACAACATAAACAACCACAAAAATGGTTCAGCACCACAGTCCGTCAGCAGCAAAATCCGTAATTGTACAAAACTAGTAACAGTAAAAAAAAGTCACTGCTAATGCAAGATCTTCTTGTCTCATTCTTCTTTTTATTCCATTTAATCAAAAAAGTTTTTCCATCAGCCGATGCGTTTTGTCCTATTAACTTAATACTTCTTCAGGGCTGAAATTTAAAAACATATATATGTACAACTTTACAAAAGACACTACACAAACACATATACAAATATTTTACATACCACAAACAATATTTACACCATTTTTTGTACAGAAAGAGAAAACACATATATATATATAAAGAAAAAAGCACAAACATAACAATATAATTGTGCACCATACCCAAAACCCAATCTCCAATAATCACTTATTTACAAAAAACACTTAGGAGTTATAATAAAAAACAACAACATACACATATCCGTCAGAAAAACCAACAATAGAAAAGAAAACAGTAACAGTCACTACAAGATTCATTAAAACATAAGGAGAGATAGTAAAGAGAGATAACACTCAAAGATTGACTCAAAGAAGAAAAAGGGGGTAAAGGAGATAAAAAGAAAAGGCAAGATATGCAGATTAGAGATATATATTCTACAAATCCTTTATGCCAACAACAGAGTTGTTAGAAAACCTCACCACCTTGAAAGAATTATGAGTGTGAAGAGCTTGTCAGCCAAACACATGCAACCCTATCCAGAAAACCTAAAAAGAGCACCCATAAATAACCAGTGCAAAGAGCAATAGGGATTCTTAAAAAGCAACATACCAAAGGAGTGGCAGACCAGCCACAGATAAATCAAGAACTGTTATTGTCCATTTTTAACCAGAACTGTTATATGCGCAGATCTATTGCTACCAAGAAGTTTCTACAGATACAAAATGGAAGAGGGGAGAAAGGTTATGTTTTCGTTTAGGATAAATGCCATGTTAATGAAGTATAATAGCTTAGAACATTCCATATATAGTCATCCCGCTTACCTATATTAAAATATTGCCAGATAATCCAAATCAAAACAGAGTACAGTATGCAGATGTCCAATATTCATCTACGTTTGCACATTAATATCCAAGGGTAAAGTGGCTTGATAACCATAGCCTTAGAGAAGCATGAGGCCAATAGGTTCCATTAAGAACATATGGCAATAGGTTGATAGTATCCAATTCGACCTGCAAGTAAATCAATGTGTCAATTACATATATTACACGATCTATTCGTGATCTACTCAATAACATGTAATCCAATTCAAGGAAAATATACCATTCATGTCTTAATCTCCCTATTTTAATACACAAAAAACTATTCCAATGGGGCATCGCATCCATATTTGTGTATTTCCTGGGGATACCTTAAACCTAAAAACCACAGTATCATGGGGCTTATAGTTCCAGCGCAAATTTATCGAACATAAGAGACCCCCCCAAAGTCTCCCAGAGCTTAACATTCTATCGCATTGTTTTCAACCCCTACATTATCCCATATCCTTCGGAGTAACCTATAGTTAACTTAGAGGTTAAAATATATGAGGAGCCATTGATGTTTAGACATCATAGCGATAATCTATTTTCTAAACTATATTAGTAAGTTTAAAATACCAAAACGCCCAATCTCGCTGAATATACTACTTACTTATACTCGGAGCAGACGCAGTCTTCCGTATGGTCATCTAAGACGAGACCGATATGGCGTTCATCTTAAAGTTCCCCCTAACCGATCACACCCCGATCACGTGACGAGTGCGCCTATCGTGATCGCGTAACCGCCCCCAATGTGTATAAACGGGAGCCCATATTAAGATGGCCAGAAAATCATTTGAAACACTAGAGACAGCCATCACCAATAATCTCGGTAATTTGCATTCAAAATATAATTTTAGAAACTGGTTAATCCAAAAACTATCACTATTTGAAAACCTATTTTTCAAATTTACAGTGTAACCAGGTAACGGAACGTTCTTTATTTTTTAATGATATCACTCACTCATATACGAGTGAAGTACGGTATCCTAAATAGTCATCAAATACGAGACCAAGTGAGCAAAACTTCTCATGTCCTCCCTAACCAATTTCAAACTGATCACATGACTGATGAACCGAGAGAGGTCATGAAAACCCAAATAGTGTATATCGAGAGGCGCCATCTTTAAAAGGATCACACCTATTGCATTTCCAAAGCTTGTTTTTAAAGCAGCCTCGGCCAATTAAAGGGACTTGCATGTGCTTCTTGGAATCTCTACAGAAAGTGCATTAGCGTAATTCTGTGGTGCATTCTAGTCAGTGGCATAACACAGCTCCCAGCAGCCCCTGTGATGCAGGGGGGCCCCAACCCTCCCGGGGGAGCAGCCATTCAAATGGGTCTCATTCAGCCCAAGGCCAACAAATATCTGTGAGATATTGGAGAATCGGGGGCCCCCCTCATCTCATTCTGCATGGGGGCCCCCTCATTTTGTGTTACATCACTGGTCCTAGTATTTGTAAAAGAGGAAATGCAGTCACTTCCTGTTGTAGGTGCGCTCGCAGCAGCGTGAGATGGACGTCATGTATTAGATGCTACTTCTCAGTCGCGCTCCTGGTAGGTCAGATGCCTTTATAGACATCAAACCTAATCTAATTTAGGTGTTAGAGCTAGTCTAGTGCAGAGATTAGACTCTTTTGTCCCTCACCCCAATGTGAGATTGGGCGCAACCTTCAGGATAAATAAAGGGGGGCTGTACCACTCAGGGTGGAGTCCATCCAGCAGAACTAGTGTGTTGTCTCCTGTGCCTCCCTCTCTCTCCCTTGGACACTCTAGATGTCAAGACCCCAGTACAATCTCTACCAAGGCATTTGGACTCATTGAGCACCAAGTAAGGATCAGTTCCCAGCTCAAATCATTGCAGTATTCTTCATATGGGGGCCTGGAATTGGAGATGTGTCCTACTTCATTCACTCACAGGCAGACAACGGCATTGAGGCACAGTCCATGAATGAAAACACATACAATGTATTTAAATAAAATAAAAGCAGACTGAAGCTGAAATTTTCAGTCCATGTCACTGCGTGTACAGGCCATTGGGTCTTATTACAAGTCCTGACAAGATTACTGGTGACATTCATTATGAGGCCCAGTTTGGTCACACTCTCAAGCGCACAACCGTCATGAACAAGCCTTGTAGGTTTTGAGTTTGGGCTGTGTGGACACCCTAAATATGAGTGGCAGTGCCTGGATCACAGCTGCATGTATGCATGCTGTGGAAAGACGACACAAAAGGAGAAGGTTTTGATTTAGTTGTTGGAAGGGCACTTGCAATTCCCCATGTCGTGTAGTTCCTATAAATCTATATAGGATCAGCGCGTTTTAGACAAAATAAACTAAGGGATTGGTGTCCAGACTTATTCCAGACACCCCCACAGGATATGTTAGTCTGTAGACAAGCTAGCTCACAGTGCCGCTATAAGCCCCACAACCTTACCAAAGAGCTAATAGTTTCTCGCAACTATCGAACGTGACAACCCTGACCCCTCAGGGATTGTGGAAACAGTACAGTACTTTTCGCTCAGTCACTTGTGCTCACCTTGTCTCAGAGAGATATACAGAATAAACAGTGGGGACGTTTTCAATAAGCATTTATTGAACAAGTGTCATTCTAGTGCAAAATACATGTGCTGCAACAACCATAAGACAGAAGTAGATATAGACGATTACAAGCACCAAGAGAGTAAATAAAAAGTAGAATTCTACCATAGTGCTAAAATAGTGAATTTATGCAGGCATATAAATACATGACATTAAGAATAAGTACTCCTACGATGCAAACCCTAACTAGATGTACCTAAGTGTACCTAGCATGTATCCAGGTGTATAGCCAAGAAACCCCCTAGGAAAGAGCCAACCCCATTACCTGATGTGAGAGATCAAAGAACGCCATCTTGGTCTCGAGTTGGACACCCCGCGAGAGATGTCAAACCACTGTGTGCTGGAGTGTCTGCGTGCAGGGGCTTCAGCGTCTTGTGTCAGCATGGAAGTTTCTTTCTTCTCTGGGTTGCCCAGCGAAGACGTGACGCTTATATATCCAAGAGGTACCCTCAGTGGTTCTACCGAGATGTGTCATGGTACTATGGGCATGTTGGCCAAGGATGACGATAGTGGTGACCCTTATACTGAGTTATTATGCAGAAGATGGTAATCCTGTTGTGATACTGAGAATCCTCATGCATAATAAATGAGGCTAGTTTTCGGAGAAAACCACATGACATTTATGCAGCACCTAACAAGGTAAAAAGTCAGCACCAGAACCGCTATGTAGAACAATGGTAGGAAGGACAGCCCTCCGCGCCTGGGATCCGGGAGCGGCCCTGACGTCAGGCCAGTCCCGGTGCGGACTCCACCCCCTGCTCTTCCTGTGAACCTTCTCTTCACAATGGACTTAAATCACAGATAGTGTGTCCTCACCGCACTAATAACCAAAGAGTCACCGTCTCCCTTAAGAGCAGACCCAGACCGGTTGAATCACTTGTTAACGTGACATCATCATGCTTACTGCGGATTGATAATCTGGGATGGACAGAAACTCTGTGCTTCTTAAAAAAACAATAGCGACGTGCTTGTCCAAATGCATTTTGAAATGCGTTGTTTTGGTACGATTTTCTCAACATGTTTTGCCATTTTCTCCTCCCTCACCTCCGCTGTCTAAAAGCATAAATCCAGTATTGTGCATATACAGAGCCTGCCAGTTTTGTCTAGTCTGCCAAAGTGTAAGGCACCAGATGTCTAGGACATATAGGTTGATAAAGTAATTTGAAATTTCTGAGGATCACACAATATGGTTAGTAACGGAAAGCTAGACAAGGTTAGAGCGCGCTACTCCTGGGGCCACTGTTATCAATTTTTTTGTTACTAGATAAAGGGTATTATGTAGTAAATTGTTAAACTGATTTGCCCAGGATCACACAATATGATCAAGCAGCAAATAGGAGACAGGATTACAACTGGATACTCCTAAAACACTGTCATCGAGTTTGTGATTAGTTCATGGCTCCTTCCTTTGCATTTTAAATTAGCCATGTCTGGATGATTTGCTTTTATAGCTTTACACAGTGCTTTACGTGGGGCGGGTTCCTCCAGTGCCCAGGACCAGTAGTAATTAACAAGCATTTGCAGTGCAATAGGTCTCGCATTGACGCGAGTTTGAGCTATTGACATTGCAAATAACAATGCCTTTTATTTTTGTTTTGTTTTTAAAAACATAAATAAAAGGCATTGGTAGGTACAATGCCAATAGCTTAAACTTGCGTAACTGCGAGACCTATTGCATTGCAAATGCTTGTTTAAGACATCTTGCCACAAACGTGTAAAAAATCCAAAAAGATTATTAATTAACATGCAGAAGCGTTTCACTTTAACACATCAGATTATATCAGTGTATTGAGAAGTATTTTTAAAAGTGATATTTTTCACAAATGAACGTAGAAACATTTGCGCCTCCCCCCACCCTGATAACAATGCCAACAGTGAACTAAGAAGCAAGTCAATTGTCACGTTGAACCCTCTGGATGGCCTAGGCTCTTATTATACATGGACAAAATTATAGTTTATAAATCGAACACAATAGAAGGTTTTGCACCATGCATATCCTGAACAGTCATGCGAAATGAAGAAAAGGGAGGAAAAGTGAAATAAAATAATTGCCTGGAATCAGACAATTTGGTCAAGTGGGGAAGCCGGGACTGTTCATTGTTTTTTTTTCTTTTGGTATTACATTGTACAATTCAATTTCATTCTAATTTAATATTGAAGTTACTTCTTTTTTAACACTTGACTTTGTTGAGGTAGCGATAGCAAGTAGAAGGCTGGTAGAAGGATAGCGATTCAGATACTGCATAACTCAGTTTTGCCAACTCTATGACTCTTCTAGAGAATGGAGTATTAATTTAAAGGGCAGTATGGAATGAGATCCTCAAAATAACTCCATCATTCACTGACCACACTATGTACCTGTTTCGCTTCCCCAACGCCCACCTTACCTGCCAGCCCGTTCTGCAAAGCCCCACTCCTACCCCGCTGGCATTAATGCGCCCATCTGGCACACCACAGACCATATTTTGAGGACCTTGAGAAAATGTCTGCGGGTACCCATGCTCTAGGATGACAGACGGCTGGGCCAGCAGGGTTAAAAGAAAGGGGTACCCAGTAACATACACTCACTCTGCACTTGCAGCCGAAAATCCTGGTCAGGGGGCCAGGCACATAACCCAAACTGACTGATGGTAATAAGTTGAAGCCAGGAATCTGCAGGGTGGGAGAAAAAGTGAAATGATCCTCATCAGTAACAAGAACAAGGACTATGAGTCCTGTTTAATATCTGTGAAATCACGATGCAAAGTTTGCCTGACATGATGTTCCCGCCTGTGAGCAGTGACTTGAGGTGGCATGTTTTGTATGCACAATAAACTGCGGACAATCCACTCCACAAGTCTCTTGCATTTTACAACAGTCGTTGATGGGCTAATGTGGAGTGTAAGCCGAGTGGCCCACTTCCACAGGTCGAGCAGCACCAGGCACACAGCTGCAGGAGGCTGCAACGCCTGTAGATGAGCGACCGGAACAGTGGATCAAAAACGTTGAAGGGGGTGCACTGGAAGGTGTACTGAGCCCCTTTCGAGTCAAAAATAAATTATAAGACTCACAGGTCAGGAACGTAGTCACTATTAGGTTTGTGTGAGGCGGACTGTAGGGCGGGAGGGGGGTTCGCCTGCTAGACGGTCTGCAACACTGTTTCTTGTGCAGATCGTGAAACGCCAGGCAGCGCTGGAGCATCATGGCTTGCTATAGTCCAATGCACCCTCGGCTTTCCTTTGCTGCCAAGCTCAGATAACTTTCCAATAAATGTCGCCCTGGAGCAATTTTCTAATGAGGCATAAAGATGCATGGTTCCTCTTTATACTAAAATGTAGGGGACGTCATTCCCAGTTTGGGTTGCCACCTGTCCGGTTTTCTACCGGCCCCACCGGTATTTTAATGCCCTGGTCGGTACAAAAATACGAAATATAACCTAAAGCCGGTATTTTGAGCCCTCTAACTCCGGTCTGCGGCTATAGTTCACCATGCTACTGCAGGTTTCAAGAAGGTGCTTTCACGGTGTGCTGATGTATGTTCAAACCTGCCTCACATAAAGCAGCATTTTTCACATCTTTTGAGGCTGCATTTGTGGGGTGTTGCTCGCCCGCCGAATGCTTTCGTTTTCTACACGAAAGCCCAGGCTGGGAAATGCAATCATCTGGCGTTCTCATCTTTTATTTAATATAGTTTTTCAAAGCTCTAATTGTTATGGTTGTGGGTGATTTACTATCGCTTGATACTTTGTCCTTTCGTCTGTAAAGCGCTTTAACACATTCGGGCTACGTTAGCGCTGTATTAATTTGCATAAATAAGTTTTAAAAAATGAACCTCAACCCAAGAAACTAGTGGTGTGTTTCAGTCATCCCTGCTGTCTTGAGTCTCTGAACAGATGTCAGACTTTATGGGTTGTTTGCTAAGCTTCCTTTTGTAGTTTTGGAAAGGGAAGTCAAAGGGCAGACACGGGAAAGAGTCACAGCGTCCAGAAACACACAAGTTGCACAACCCTGCCCTTTAAAGCACTGACAATGCTGGTGACGTGGCCATTCACGGGGAAGTGCATTGTGTGAGCTTTGGACCCGGTCAGATGTCTTTTCCTGTGCTCGTTGGCAAGTCCAGTCAGTGGCAATGTTCTTTGTGATAAGACGTAGCCGGTGCGCAGTGGGAATTTAGCCTCGTGACCCGCGCTCTGGAGTGGAAAATTCCACTGCCTGGGTTGGCAGTGATTTGACTGGCGCTCTCGCTTCTTCCTGGGCGTGACACTGGTGGTGGACGTGAGCGGAGGGGGCGTTGTGCAGTCTGCCAGGCTGACCTTGGGATCACTTCACGGCGAGCTGCAACACCGTGTCGCTTCCACATACTCCACATTCCACTAAGCGAATTTAGCTGAATTTAGCTGCGAAAGAAAGGATCCTTTTAGCTGTATGTTGGCTTGCGTAGCAGGACGGAAACAAAAAGTAAAGTTCAAACTACCCATCTATTTAGGGTACACATGAGAGCATCTGCTTCCTAAATTGGGAAAGGTGTGGTGTATACATGACTTGAACATATTAAAGAGCGCATTGCTTAAGGAGGCACGGTTGTTCTGTGGGTAAACAGCCGATAAGTTACTGATTAGTGTGGGTATTGAAACAAGAAGCCACTTGGAGGCAGGGCGCTGTGATAACGATCTATATGGGTCAGCACAACTGTGCAGTGACATGCAGCACCTGGTCTACGGGTTTAGAGGGGTGGCGTTGGCTGCTAATCATGTAAACAAGTCTCTGTTGCTGCACCGGAGTGGCTCATGGAAGCCTGAAAAAAAAATATATATATATATATATATTATTTTTTTCACTGAAAAAAACAAAGGTTACAGGGAGGTTATAGTTAGGCTCAGATTTCACTCCTACAAAACCAGTGAAATTCAGCCATTATAGTTAAATTTACGCCCCCGCAATGCACTGCTTATGACCTCACATATTACATCACTCATGACATGGTCAGTGACATCACTGATGACATCATCCAGTGAGTGTGAGTGTTTTATAAAAGATTATGGGTTAAACATATATACCAAGGTACTACAAAAGTTAAAATAGTATACATTCTGTACCTCTAATGAGTGATACTATTTCTAACATATATTATGTGAGTGACTGCACTTGTGTGTGAGGGTGTGTGAGTAGCTGTGTGGGTAAGTGGCTGTGTGTGTGACTATTGGTGAGTGAGTGGGTGTGTGAGTGGATTTATGGGTGAGTGAGTTACTGTATGGTTGGGTGAGTGGGTGTGGAACTTTATGGGTGAGTGAGCAGGTGTCTAAAGGGCTGTATGAGTGAGTGACTGGCTGTTTAAGTGGCTGTATGAGTGAGTGATTGGCTGTTTGAGGGGGTTTGATTAAGTGAGTTGTGTGAGTGGCTGTATTGAAGAGTAAACGTGTGAATCGATGTATGGGTGAGTAAGCGGATGTGTGAGTGCTTGTATGGATGTGTGAATGGGTATGTAAGTGGGTGTGTGAGTGTTTCTATGGGTGAGTGAGTGGCTGTGTTAAAAGCCTGTTTGGGTGTGTGAGTGACTGTCTAGGTGAATAAGTGGGTGTGTGAGTAGCTGTATGGGTGAGTGTGTGGCTGTGTGACTGGCTGTAGGGGTAAGTGACTGGTTGTATGAGTTGCTCTATGGATGAGTGAGTGTTTGTGTGAGTACTTGTATGGGTCTGTGAATGGGTATGAGAGTGGTGTGGGTGTGTGAGTGGGTGTATGAGAGGTTGTATAGGGGTATGAGTGTGAGTGGGTGTGTGAGTGCTTCTCTTGATATCATCAGTGATATCATTTGAGATGTCATGAGTGATGTCACTGACCATGTCATGAGTGAGGTAATATGTGAGGTCATAAGCAGAGCATTGCAGGGGCATAAGTTATAGTCAGCTCAGTTAACTATAACTGCTGAATTTCACTAGTTTTTTACAAGTAAAATCTGAGCTTAACTATAACATCCCTGTATATACTATCATCAAAAAGTGTGTATTTGAAACTAAGATGTGTGTATTTTCAGAACTCAAATGCTGACTTTTGAGAAAAACAGTTGTGTTTTCATATTTATAGCTGACATGGAGTGATAACTCATGCTGCGTTGAACAGGGCGCAGGGTCAAGACTGATTTGCATATGGCTGGGTCCAAACTGGAATGGCATGGTGAGCAACAAAACGACGGATTTAGGCCCAGATCTCTGTACTGGGGTGAATGTATGACATTGTTCTGCATTCTGTCCATCAATTGTTCTTTTTGCATTTGTCACCCCGAGTGGGACTGGTATACCCAGACGTGGGTCCCGTGCGCTCCATTCCACTGGAGTCAAGCTATCGTGGCTGATGAGGGGTGAAACCCCGAAACCGGTCCTAGGATGCTTGTTTCCAGTCCAGGGAGGACCTGGCCTGGCAGTTCGGGCTGGACTATTCCCAATGTGCGCAGGGTCAAGACTGATTTGCATATGGCTGGGTCCAAACTGGAATGGCATGTTGAGCAAAAAAACGATGGATTTAGGCCCAGATCTCTGTACTGGGGTGAATGTATGACATTGTTCTGCATTCTGTCCATCAATTGTTCTTTTTGCATTTGTCACCCCGAGTGGGACGGGTAGGCCCAGACGTGGGTCCCGTGCTCTCCATGCCACTGGAGTCAAGCTATCCAGGCTGTTGAGGGGTGAAACCCCGAAACCAGTCCTAGGATGCTTGTTTCCAGTCCAGGGAGGACCTGGCATGGCAGTTCGGGCTGGACTTTTCCCATTGGGCGCAGGGTCAAGACTGATTTGCATATGGCTGGGTCCAAATTGGAATGGCATGGTGAGTAAAAAAACGATGGATTTAGGCCCAGATCTCTGTACTGGGGTGAATGTATGACATTGTTCTGCATTCTGTCCATCAATTGTTCTTTTTGCATTTGTCACCCCGAGTGGGACGGGTATGCCCAGACGTGGGTCCCGTGCTCTCCATGCCACTGGAGTCAAGCTATCCTGGCTGATGAGGAGTGAAACCCCGAAACCGGTCCTAGGATGCTTGTTTCCAGTACAGGGAGGACCTGGCCTGGCAGTTCGGGCTGGACTGTTCCCATTGGGCGCAGGGTCAAGACTGATTTGCATATGGCTGGGTCCAAACTGGAATGGCATGGTGAGCAAAAAAACAATGGATTTAGGCCCAGATCTCTGTACTGGGGTGAATGTATGACATTGTTCTGCATTCTGTCCATCAATTGTTCTTTTTGCGTTGAACAGGTTTATTACTCATATTACTTTGACGCCCCGGGCACTGCAGCTGTGGCTGATATATATGAACTACGTAAAGACATTCCAAGTTGATTAAGCTTTTTTTGCATTGCCGCTGGCAATCTTGCCTAATGCGCTGAGGTTATCATAGCTGATGATATTGCAAAGGGTGGCCATTAAGGTGATCTTGTCAGATGTGGCCACTATTTGAACACTAGTAGCTCAGGATGGTTTTCATTGAACATAGGTAGCTCTTATTACAGAAAAGGTTGGAGACCCGTTGTTAGGGAAATAAATACTTTTTGCACCCTCCCAGGAGCAATGAAAGAAACACACAATACAGCACAGGAACAAATTACATGTATTTGTCTGTACTCATGCACACTTGCTGGCCAGCAAGGAATAAGACAGGACACAAACTGGTGCTCTCAGCCTGCTTCTTCCCTGAGTGATTGGTTTCTGGGTCATATATGCACTTAGTAATGCCACCTTAGCAGAACTAAAAGGGACATGGTGCCAAATATGGTCAACAGAGAGATGCAAGATCGGCACTGTGCCAATTATAATACTGACTTACTTTGTAAGCAGAACTGAACAACCCGATGAGCAAGCTAACATGGTAGTGAGAAAAATAAAGTGACCTCCAAGTTGGTACTGAACAGCTCTTGAAGCTTGTCTAGGCAAGGTCAGATATGCATTAAGTGCATGCATAAAGATATATATATATTTTTCCCCAAAACCCGTATCATAGAATCATCCCAGGAAAGTCAGTGCCTCACTAACACTTCTGGCTTGACCCTTCACACAGTGTGGACGTTTCTTACAGTGTTGTTGCCACATTTTGAAACCTATTTGAAGCACAAAAAGCACAAATAATATGCCCGTGATAAGCCCGACATTGTATCATTAGTTTAAACTTATTTGTGTTATTAACGTATTCAGGTCAAGACATCAATAATTACATCATTTCATTTGATACCTTGTCTCAAGCCATATACTAATTAACTTATGCTTAAAGTCCACCCCCAAGCCAATATCTCTTGACAGCGATATGTAAGAAAATGAAAAACAAATGGTAGACCATAGGTATTAAATCCACAATCTAAATGATCCCAAATATAATTAAACAAAGATAAGCCTCAATTCTTGGTGGCATGATGATTCCGTCATGTCACCTTCCAGATAAAGCAAGACTAAGACCTGTTGTGGACAATTCCAAAATTTAATTTGGGTTTGGGGCCAGCCCATTGCTTACCATTGGTTAGATTTCTTGTCAATATCCTTTGCTTGCTTGCTTATTTCATAGTTTTCTTCCTCTTCTTGTGTTTGTCCTTCCTGGAAGCCCAGCTTTCTTAGACAGATGACTTGTATTCTTCCACTGCTTACATTCAGGGAACTACTTTTTTTCTTTCATGCGTGTAAGCGTGATGGACTTTAAGCATAAGTGCTTTCATCACTCTGTGCGAGTGCATGAGTTATCTACCTCTTACCCTCCTGTGCTTCTTCCCCACTGAACTTTTCCTCCCACTTGGGCTCTCTGTGTTGCTCCTCTCTCACTGCTCACCTGGTACTTCTCCTGCCCTCTCCATCTCGCACCCCAGTGCTTTCTGTATTGCCCCTTCTCATTCCTACTCCAGTTGTTCACTTTATCACTTTTGTTTTGTACATCAATGTTTTTCCCTATTGTTATTTCTTTCCCCCCCCTTTTTTTAACCAAGGACCTTCATTGGTTTGGCCTCTCACCTCCCACCACTCCACCAGCCCATACCCCATCTGTATTCCAGTCTGTTTTAAAAAAAAATATATTTTTGGAAAGGCCTAGCTCCTGCAATTTGCAACCAGGTTGCTCCTTTGCACAAAAAATGCGCTGTGGCAACCTTGTATGTTTTTAGTCACCGTTCCAAGATGGGCGTTCTCTACCCTGGAATGGTGAATAAAAAACAAAAAAAACAAAAATGGTAGGTGTATGGTGATGCATGTGCGCACAGGTGTGGTGTTGCACGCATTCATGCACATGCATCATGACGTGTGTGTCATCATCTTAGTGCTTTTTTACATTTTGTTTTTGTAGATTGCAAACATCCATCTTTTGATTATTTATGCTGATGCTGAAGGGCATTGTTAAAAAAAAATAGCAAAATCAATAGGTCTGCAAAGGCAAACCGTATTTGGTTAGCCCATGCTTGTCTCAGTTTCTATGACCTGTGGAAACATCAGCCTCCATTCCTTAGTAGCCACATCTTCCCAGTTCTGTGGCTTGAATCTAAGAATAGTAGAGCAAAGGTATTTTCGGTCTGGGAAAATCCAACATAATTTTAACTGCCACAAGAACCCCTTTCGAATAGGTTGCTAACCTACATCATAAGCAACATATATTTTTGGATGGGCATATTCTTCCACATTACCACCAGCACTGGCATTCCTGGAATATTTTACTCAATTTGTCTAGCGTTCATTACCACCTTGTCATCATTTTCAAGGAGGATCCCAAAGCAGGACTTCTTTGTTATGTTTCATAACGTTCCTCCATAAGTTTTCCAAGAATTTCCTGGATACAGATGTATCTAAGACTTTTTCCCATTTCTCCATTTATTTCAGCTTAGTCTTCCTTGTTGGATCTAAATATCCTGAAATTATCCCCTCTGTCCGGGGGGAAGACACAATCCTCAATTGAAAAGCAGTTTTTGTCTCAACTTTTCCTTTCATATTGTGGGGTGAAACACCTTAGGTCTGATCATAGTGGGGCAGATTCACAGAACTAATCTGGGATAAAATCCTAAACTTACTACTTTTGGTATTCACAGAAGGCATTTAGTAGTAGTAAAGTTAGGAATCCTAATTTTACTACTACTAAATGCCTTTTGTGAATACCGAAAGTCGTAAAGTTAGGATTTTGTCTCAGTTTAGTAGTAGTAAAGTTAGGAGTCCTAACTTTACTACTACTAAATGCGTTCTGTGAATACCAAAAGTAGTAAGTTTAGGATTTTATCTCAGATTAGTTCTGTGAATCGGCCCCATAGCATCTAAATCATGCTGCGTTAGGCAGGCAGCATCTGTCCGTTTCCGTAATACCAAACATTCTTTTGCAGTCTTTACATGTTCTCAGTTTCTATATATGACAAGTGTGGAGGGGAATGTCATAAGAATCAATGCTGTTGCAATAGAATACAGTGTGTCCAACAATGTGCTGGTCACTTGACTACAAAACAGTTTTGAGATCAATGTTTTTTTGGAAGCCATACCACATTCCACCATGATCCGTGTGGGTCCACTATTTACACAATACCTGCTGGGACCATTTGGAGAGGATACACAATTGGGCTACTTAGTAATGGTCCCTCGTGTCTAGGATCGACCTTCACTTCTAGGTGCCTTCATGAGCTTGGCCAAGACTTCCGGGGGTTGGAACCTCCACACCAATTGCAACAGATCTCTCTAAAGATCCTAAAAGACCTTTCCTTTGATACGGATTAGGAATGATTGGAATATAATATTCTTTGAAGAACATTTATTTTAATTGTGGCCATATCAGGATCATCAGTGAGCCGGGAATATCGCATCACAGCAAAGATTAACTAACATTCAGGGTGCCGTGTGACAACCAGTAGCATGGTGTTGCAGGAACAAGAGTTGTATGCAGAAGCACATGCACTGAAAAAGATGTTGCAGTGTGATGCTAAGCATTGCAGTAAAGCTCAAAGGCGGCTTAGCGGCGCCTTGCATGAGACTTCTACTTTTGGTACCCCCTTGAGAGCAAATGCAAGGAAGACCGTCTAAGTGTAAGACACAAAAAATCTGTAATTTTGTGGTAATTACTCATTATGCATTGTAATACCCACACAACATTCTGCTTGCCCGCTGTTAGCTCTGGTTTTATTTGGCACTAGGATTTCCCACCAAGCCAAAATACTCTTTTTAGTAGAACTGACTTTGTATGAAAAGCTAATGGTGTCTGCACTGTATCTGCAATGTTACACCTTTTTTGACATAGATTAGAGTTGCCTGGCACTGTGTGAGGCGCAAATCGGTTTTGGCGTTGTAGATAAAATTAACTTGGACACTGCACAGGTGCAAAACGTCCAAAGGGCTGCAACAGCTCCAGCTCTGCTCCCCTATTATTTTCCATCACTTCAGTTGGACCTGCTAGCACACACGTTTCAGGTCCTAAGGCAAATGGTGCTTGGAGGACAGGCACACACAGCAGGATGGCGAGGCCTGGGTGTTATGAACCCCAATGTACCCCAATATAGGCCTAGGTAGTTGCACAACCTTTTACCTACATGGGCAGTCTGTGCGTAGACTCCCTCCCGAGCTCGTGTGCACGCACACTCCTCTCAAGGCCCTGATACGGCCCCTTAGCGTGCGCGAGCGCCCAGCCTAGGAGAGACCACGCAGAGGAATTACACGGGGTGGACTCAAGATCTCCCTGCTGTAGAACAGGAGGAGAGGGCGCGCCCAGCCCAGCTTCACAGCACCAGGCAAGTGAACAATGTATGCCTGTGTCTGAGCACCTTAAGTTATAACGCATGTCACATGCCCTCATAAATGGGATAAAGTAAATCAGTGTTTTAATTCCTCTGAGGTGCCCTTTATTAATGTTATCAATATTCTAGGATCTCAACCACAATGTACCTTTTGCGCCCATATCTCAAATATCTAACTACTCTCGTGTAGCTGTTTTTTTTATTTGCGCGACCCCCTACCTTGTTAACACTACGGGTTTATATAAAGCGTCTTATCTTATAAAGTCTCTTTAATACATAATGCCCACGTACATTTTCTTCGGATAGTGAGAACAGCTTTCAAAGCCTGCTGATCTCAACCGTAATATTTATTTTTGCACGGCTCAGAATCGGTAGTTCCATGGCGGGGGGCTGAGCGAATTGGGGAGAGTGAAGACGGCTTCGCTGTGTAGCGCACGAGCATTGGCCTGTATGACGGGACCCCAGGAGCGAGCCAAGTCTAGGGGTAAAATTATACTCACCTCGTGTGAGTGTAAGAACGTCGTCGCCGTGTGGCGCGTGACAGTCAGTGTATGCCGGTGCCTCCTTCCGCAGCCCTTCACTCCCGGTACTATAAAATATTCAGCCCACAGAGCCGTCACGAGTGCAGCGGGGGCATTGTCGCAATGAGTGTTTGAAACTGAAAGCGCGGTGGGAGCGCACAAGACGCCGTGAGCGTGCACATTGGCTGTCCGGGCTCAAGCTCAGGATCTCCAGAGAAGACATGCCGTGAGCATGCACATCGCCTGTCTGCCGTACGCATGCACATGTCCTGTCCCCCTTCCAAAGCCAAGTCGACAACAATAGATCTCGCTAGCGACAGCGCTGCGCGCTGCGTCGCTAGGCGAGACCTAAAAATGAATGTGTTTCTACAGCTAAGTGGTGCAGACCACTTTTTAATTTGCTCCTTTTTTTAACATTCACTTATCTTGTGAATAAAAGCTTGCCAATTTATTTAACATCGTTCTGGAATTTAGTACACTTTTAATTGAACAGCAGTCCAGTGCGGGCCGAAAGCGGCCAGCGGGCCGTACTTTGAGTATCACTCTCCTAGAGCCTGCCGAGTATCCATATCACGGGACAATCTCAGACCACATGACCCTAGCACAACTCCATACCCTTGCTTTTGCATTTAGATCTTTTTTCATGATGTCCAGCAGTTACCCAATGCTCAGCGTAATCAGGTCGTTCCCACCCAGGTGAATCACCACAATGTCTGCTCTTTAATGTTGGGCCACCAGCTTTTTCAAGGTGGGGACTAGCTGCCCCACCTCATTTCCCATGCATCCATCCACTTTATTGCTGTGTCCAATGCTTTGTCAGGTCCTCCTGTCCTTGCATCACCCATCTCTATCTTCTTGACACATAAGAGTGTCCTATAAAGCAGATCATCTTTCTTCTCCTACCAATGCTGTCGCCTGTCGAGAGAATGCAGAGGGTCGGTAACCCGTACTACAGTCAGTTTGAGTCCCCTCTTATGTAGGGTTTGTAAGCCTGGACTCTCATCTACCCAATCTCATGACCCCCTCCTGAGTCATGCAGTGTCCTGCCGCTGTTGTTGCAGCCCTGTACTGAAAGAGTGTGTCCTGAATGTGGCCCCGGGTATGCCTACCATCCCTAAGCGGATTACCTCGGCAAACTAAAATTCGCTGAGGAATGACCGATCCGTATGCACAAAGAGCAGAAGGCTACCTTCTGGCCTGACTGCCAGGTATGCCTTGAGCAGGCATACCGGACAGTTTTCTGCTCTCGGCGCTGTAGGATAATTTATTTCTAGTTTCCCAGCTGATCTGTCTTGGACTTTCTGGTTCTAAAGACCATGCCGTTTCCCCCCATGCGCACATTCTCCAATGTTATCAACTTAATGCAATTTTCTCCAACTGCCACTCTAACTGTTGAAGTAAGCTTTCTTACTCTCAGAACCTCAAAGAAGGCCAATGAAAGGCCTGTCTGAACAATGCCATCTCAAAAGGGTTGTGACAGACACTTTCTAAGGCCTATAATGTTGCTGTTAGCCTTTGAAAGTCAATTAGGAGCCTGCAACCTTTTGCTGGAGGCTGCAATCGCCCTCAGCTCTTCCTGACTGACTGTGTGTTAGACCTGGCATCTTTTGGCGTGGTCGCCCCAAACCTTTTTGGCTACTGACTTCCTGCTTGGACCCTGTTTTGCTGGCCTAGGACTTTGAGCATGTTTGACACTGCCATTAAGTGCCAAAGTGCTGTGCTCATCATTTACATGATTGGCTGATTCGAGTTAGCTGTAAATCCCCTGTTAAGGGGTAAGACATATACCCAGGGCATGAATCTCGAATGCTCCTCCGTGGGCCTGCAGCACGGGGTGTGCATTCAGGGAGGTAGATCATTGATGGTGCCACAGGATTGCCCTGGTGAGTCTTGGGTGTACAGGTTACTGTTACACGGCTTGGCATTTAAAAACTATGTGCCAAGATTCTGCATGTCTCTTGCTATATCAGAGTTCTCCCTCGTGACAGGGTGCAGTGTTGGGAAGAGGTAGGGCATGTGCGTATGAGCGTTACGAGCAAGGGTCGTGAATGGCACCTGGTGATATGTACAGTATGACAGGCCCTGCTTCTCGCATTGGATTAGCATGAGGGAATGCAGGAAAAGGCTATTGAGCAGTGTTTCCTACGGGCAGAGTAGTAGCAATATCGTGATTGATATCGATGAGTTCGTAATGGCGAATCCTCTCCGGTAGTGCAAGTGGATCCGACATTACATGTGTGGAAATGTCACTTTTGGGAAAGTGGGCATTTTGATGCTCCGTGTGTCTGTCAGCCTGTCTCCAATTCTCATCTGGGTGCAAGGGGGACAGCTACATCTGTGAATTCCTGATTGAAGACCATGAACTAGGGTCTCAAGGGAACTACAGACCTCTGACTCTGAGAGGCCTTTCTGGGATGGTTATGTGGGAGTGAATTTGGCACCTGCATTCCAAGGGGCAGGGTCTTGGCCCCACTAAAGATAGTGATGAAACCTCCCGGGTAGGATGGCAGACAGGACAACGTTTAGAGAGGGCCTGTGCATTTCAAGGTGGCCTCTTGAACTGATTGCATCTTCAAAGACCATTGTGAGTATCACTACTGGGGATCTGGCGTCAGCAGGTAGAGACGCCTATGGATTTGGAACCATACTACGCTGGTTTGATGCTGGGACATCGACACAATGAATCATTAGGGCAAGAGGGACTGCAACTGGATTATCCGCAGACTTGTGATGCCTGAAGCTTGGCGTGCTCCAGGAAGGGAACTATCACTTGGTTGATTTTGCCTGGACTTTGCCGGTCTGCAGCTAAGTGCAAACTGTCATGGCCCAGGTCCCAAAGTACTCTCCAAGGGCCGCTTAGCTAGTGTTCTGTCCACGAGATCCCAGGAACTCAAAGGATCTCACTATTTCCACAAGATCATAAGGACAGCACGGGGTGTGGTGGAAATGGATGAAATGATCATTGGTTGGGACAAGGACTGTCCTAACGTACACCATCATCACACTGTGCATGGGAGTGTATTAGTAAAGATCAGCAGCCACCTGAGGTGTGGAGACGTGAGGAGTTTCAGGAAGTGTAGGGGAAGCTTGCAGAGTCCGAGGGACCCGTGTTTGAACCAAGGGGACCAGTGCTAGCTTGCGCTTCAGAGCGTGTGTCCGAGGAGTGTTGGGGGAACCTGAGCTGGGAGCTGAGACTGTCTCCGACCTCCAGATTGGGAGGACGACAGTGCCTGACATCGCAGCCTCTGTCCAAGGTCATTGGCTCCCTCTCCCTGGACCCACACCACAAGGTACTTTGTTGTGGAGAACATTGCGACGAAGCCTGAGGGGTTTCGTGTGCCTTGTGGGCACCTGCAGCTGACTGTCGGGGGCTACAGCAGTTCACACCTCATCCTGAGGGGAAACCTTTCTCCAGATTTGGAAGCGCGCCATCTTCCTGGATCACAAACTTTTGTCTATGGGGGGATCGCGATCCCACACTTGTGCAGGTGCCATCGGGGCCTGAATGTCTAATCCAAATTGACGAAACTAAGCCACTGTTTCTTTCCATGTTAGGTGGTCTCGACTGTCTAGTCAACTGGGTGCCAGCTGTGGCAATGTGTATCGTTGGCTGATGTAGTTGAATAACTGAGGGGCTGGGGCATGAGGCATAGTCAAAGACCTGTGATTGTTTGACCTTTCTGCGAATGTGAAAGTTCGACAATTGCATATAACTGTAAAATGTATATACAATGTGTATCTCATTTTGATTTTAATCGGGAAGTTTGACAGTTGCATATAACCGTAAAGTGTATATACAATTTGTATCTCCTTTTGATTTCAGTGTGTGTGTTATACAAAGAGAAGTGTTTTATACTTACGGTATGGAGTCTTTTTGTGGCGGACACAGTGTGTTGCAAGGGTGGTGCTGTTCCAACACTTTACACTTGAGCCCTGAAGATAAGGCTGACTGCTCTATGCCAAGCTGCCTAAGGGTGAGTATAGGTTATCGAACATGTGTATAGTACTCATCCTATCTGAAGCTGTGGATTCTGACTGGCTTCGATGCGTCCCTACCAGCCAGAAACTGCTGGGCCTAACATTTGGTGATCAGCGGTGTGGATAGGATGTGTGTTGGTACAAAGCCTAGCAACACAGTGGTTCGCCACGACTCCGGTATACAATTTCATTTTCTTGCCTTGGGTTCTTTTTTTTGTGATTTCGCTATTTTAGTCCGGAGATGTTTCTGTGTTCACAAGTCATGTGTAAGGCGGGAGAGCCAGCAGAGGTTCCTGCAGTAGGTAAGCTTGAGCCGGATAAGTTGGAGACCCATACGGTACCCCAGCTCCAATTGTTCTGCATAGATCTGAAATGTTCTTTTAAAGCCCTCAGTAGGAAGGAGGAGCTGAAAAAGGCATTGAGGGCCTGGCTGAAGACCAGAGGTACAGCTGAGGATCCCGGGGAGGGTGATGTAGTGGATGCTGAGGAGCAGGAACTGCAGGAGGGGAGCGTAGTACCCTCCAGGTCGGGCAGTAGTGGTTTCTCGAAGAGTTTGTCCTCAGAGGAGCTGGAGGACAGGTGGGAGGAAAGCAAGCTCAAGTTGGAGCTGGCCAAACCTAAGTGGGAAAGTGAGCAGGCCAAGGTGGCGATGGAGGAAAAGAAAATTATGTTGGCTCAAGAGTTGAGCAAGAGAGAGGTGGACGTCAGGGCGGAGTCCAGCCCAGATGGTGGCAGCATTTTTTCTTAACTTCAGATAAAAGAGTTCACATACCTAAGGGTCTGGTGCCTGATTATGGAGCAGGGGATGACATAGACCGGTGGTTTGGGGCCTATGAAATAGCTTTATAAATGCACAGGATCCCTGAGGGTGATTGGGTGTGAGTTTGTGGAAGCATAGTCCATCTGGGGGGAGGGACACCTTTTTGGTCCTTGCAGAGGGTGACAGGGTGAAGTATTCCACCCTGAAGGAGGCCTTGGTCAGGAAATATGGGCTGATCCCTGAGAAGTACAGGCAGACGTTTAGGGACAGTATGAAACTGACTCCCCAGAACTGGGTAGATTGTGTGGATTTGTTTTGCAAGGCATTGGATGGTTGGGTGAATGGCAGTAAGGTGGTGGACTGCAAGGGGCTGTGCAATTTGATTGCACAGGAGTACATGCTTAGCCTTTGTTCTACAGAGCGGCGCCAGCACTTGACTAGAAAGCTTGCTGGGGAGGTGGACCACTGGCTTAACACCTGGTCCATAAAAAGCTGTCTGGGGAGGATCCCTCTAAAGGTGGCTGGGTCCCCCGCAGAAAAAGGAGGGGGACAGGAATAAAAGTAAGGTGGTCTCTCAAGGGTCCCAGACTAAGTCCCCAGGTAAGGATTACCAACCCCCTGGTGATAAGAAGAAGTGTTTCTTACAGGTAAGCCTGCAGAGAAGGGACCCCCAGTGCTATGCTTGTCAGCAAGAAGGGCACTATCTGGGGGATCCCAAATGTCCTAAGTGGGCTCTGTCTCCCACTGAGGGGCAGACAGTGGGGATGGCAGGGTTGCGCTTGGGGAGAAACAGAACCTTGGTGATGGTGGGAAACCCTACTGTCTCTGGCCGATAGTGAAGTGGTCCAAACAACCCTTGTGCCTGATAATACTAGGAATTACAGGCAGTGAGTGACCATTAATGGGCATAGGGTGCAAGCTCTGTGAGACACCAGGGCTAGTCAGGTCTCATCTGGTGGCTGCATAGCAGGTTGCTCCTAACGTAGTTCACCAAGTGGTTGCCACTGACAACAGTGAGAGCCACTGTCTAGTGGCACAGGTTCCCTTCGAGTGGGGGGCGTCTCTGGTTTCTTGAGGGTAGCCGTGACCCCATCTATACCTGTGGACTGTCTGCTCGGTAACAACCTGGAACATACCTCCTGGAGGGAGGTGGGGCTCCGGTCGCACTTGGGGATGTTGGGACATGCCTGACTACACGGTCAAGGGCGGCACTGGAGGATAGTCAGAAGGACCCTGAGCCTGAAATAGTGGCCCTGGTCCCTGCCAGGAAGAGAAAGGGCAAGGGATGCAGGAAAACCTGCTCCTTAACTTCCTTCAGTCTGGGAGGAGGCTGACCCTGAGGGGAAGGCTACGGTACCTACAGGGGACGATGTGGCCGAACTGGGGAGCATGCCTGAGCTAACCAATTGGCAGCAGGAAAGAGGTCCCTCTGGGGAGGAATTCTGCATGGCACAGAATGAGTGCCCTACTCCTGTGGGTCCTCAGCGGCAGGCTGAGGCCCAGGCAGCTGGTGACACCTATGGAACTCACTGGATTTATTGGGGGAATGGTCTCCTGTATAGTGAGCCTAAGGTTGTTGAACCGGGGTCTGCCCGCCTATTGGTGGTACCCCAGTGTTTTAGAGTCTTCCTATTGGGTTTGGCTCATGATGTGTCGCTGACAGGTCATTTGGGGTAGGGCAAGACCTTTGACAGACTTGCTGCCCACTTCTATTAGCCCCAGATAAGAAAGGCCTCAGACGCATTCTGTCGGTCCTGTCCGACCTGCCAGGCGAGCGGAAAGACGGGTGGGAGGTGCAAGGCCCCCCTGCAACCGTTTCCTGTCACGGGCACCCATTCTGAGTGGGTGGGCATCAATATTTTGGGGCCTCTGGATCCCAAGACTGCCATGGCAAACAGTTTATCCTGGTCTTGGTGGACCATGCCACCCGATACCCGGAAGCGATCCCCCTGAGGACGGTGACGGTACCAGCTGTAGCCTGGGCACTGTTGGGGATCTTTACCCGAATGGGATTCCCCAAGGAGGTGATCTCCAACTGGGGGACCAACTTCATGTCTTTGTACATGAAGGCCATATGGAAGGAGTGTGAGGTAACCTACAAGTTCTTCACCCACTGCCACTCCAAACCAATGGGTTGGTTGAGAGATTCAACCATACCCTGAAGGACATGATTATGGGCCTTTCAGACCCCATGAGGCTTAAGTGGGACGTTCTCCTGCCCTGTCTTTTGTTTACCTAAGAGGGAAAAACACGCTAAGTACAAATGTTCAATATTTAGAAAACCATAAATCTATCAGGACCGCATATAATCAAACAAATAACATTGTGCATATATATTATCAAAAAAGTATTTTTATTTTCATGATATTTATCTTTTTTTGAGTGTCAAAAAATATTTACATTTTGTCTTAAAATCGCCAATGCACCGAACAGTTTATAACATGTGAAACAGGATCATATTGTTAAAAAGGTCATACAATACAGCAGAATTGTATATATAGTGTAACACTTTATCATGTGTTAGAAACAGAGTCCAGATGGTTGATGGACAGAAAGGAGGGTTGGCGGTAGATCGGAACTACGCGCGTTTCGGCAGGAAACTGTCTCAACTTTCTCTGCATTGAACATATAGTGGAATAATCTGAAAATTTGCAAGCACATATGTCAATTATTTGTCCTGAAAGAATTTGTTTATTAAATTTGGAACGTTTAAACATAAATCGTTCTAGGTACTGGTGTTCAGTGTGTTTTAAAGGGATCAATTGATACTGAAAACATTCAGAGTTGGTGCATTAAAACCATATTCTAAGAATAGAATATGTAATTAAAAATAATGTGCCATAACATGCTTTGTATATGGAACACCTCCCAGTGCTATATCACTTTGCATTTCATGTTAGTGCTATTAGGAAACCTGTTTTAGGAAAAACAAATTCCCAAATAAGACATGCAAGAAAGCTAGTTTGACATTATGTGACATGCAGCGACTGATTTAGGTGAACAAAGAGTGACGAAGAAAAGATTAAAAGGTAACATAGTCACCTATTTTTGTATATATTCATTAATTATTGAGTAGTTCTGCTATTTTGAATTTCCTGGACATTCAGTCAAGACGTACGCTGGGGTCTGAAACATGATAATATATGTGCCCCAGTCAGTTGTAATATCTAGGATATGAATAGTGTTGTTACACTGAATGATGTTTGCTTACTAATGGGTGGCTATTCTGCACCTTGTAGGAAAGGCGCGGAGGACTAAAGGAGAATTGGTTGGTCCACACGTCTTGTTTAAACTTCCATATTGCAACATATATTCCTTGGTTTGTAAAGTCGAAAAATAGCTATATATATATACCTGTTGATATAGGCAAAAACAAAAGCAAAACTCATTTAAGTTCCTCGTTTCATAGAAAGTAAGGGACGAGACATGTTGAATCACTGACCATATGGAAGCTACTCTGGTTATTTAAATATACCTGTATAGGGTCCCAAACTCGTAAAAAGAAGGATCCTTTCTCTATATTCTTTTACTTCTCTCCTTGAGGGGTATGAAGATTCTCACCAGTGGTATGTCTTAAATATAAATGCGGCTTCAGAGCTAGAAAAAATGGTATACGTATATGTATGTATGAGGGAACGCAAAGGCGTAAAGTATATTAGATATTGGATATTATCTAATGTCCCTCATCTGTATACATATTTAAATAATCTAACTATATATAGCATGCAGTAATTATACTTACTAATGTTTTTATGATATCGTGGTATATATGTTGTGGCATAGGATGAAATACCCTCAATTCGCAGGGTTGATTAATGCTAATCTAAAGGAAACAATGAATAGTGATCAGTAATGCAGACATATCGCCATAATTTGCCATGATGTGTATCCATTACTAAAAATGCATGGCTCGCACTATGCTTCCTGCGCCAGGTATGTTAAGGGAAAACAGTGCCAATATTACCAAACAGAGACACACTGCTCTTTATTAAGTGAACTGCATGTTAATATATAAAAACAGCTGAATGCAGCTTTCGTGATGTATCCTTCCCTTGCAGGGAAGGGCTAAAGGCTGCACTATAGTCGATAGCTAATGAAGTGAAAATAGGGGATAAATGCGGTGCAGCAATTAAGTACGCGACTAGCTTATTGCCTAATGTAGTATAGTCTAGGCGGCCAAAAATGGCTCTTACCGTGAAACAGACGACGGGTCCTGCACAATAATGGGGGCCTCTCCTTCGGAGTATGCGGGCGGTTGACGCGCTCAGTTTAAATCGGTCTGTTCCCGGAACTATAGATGACGCGTAGATCACGTGTTCTAACGTGGCGGTACGTCATGCATATGTGGACATAGAAAAGGGGTGGTAGGTATCTATGCCTAATCAGCCATTATAACCGACAGTGCTAAACATAAAGGTTAAGAAAACCATACGATGACTAAATATTGTGCAGCCATCTTGACCTCCCTGTGCATGTGAAGTGTTATGTACAAACATCCTCTATTTGGTGATCATATACTGCTGGTTGGAAAACTCCTAGATCTCTATAATAAATCTCATAATTAGGAGTATATATGTAGAGAGATGATGAATAATAAATGTTATAGTTAGCCATTGCTCTTAAATGTTTAAAGGCACATACAGAGTTCAAGGTTACAGGATATTAAATGTTTTGTACATCTACGTGTGTAGCTGGTATAGATTGAAAACAACAGTAGATTTCGTAGTTATAGTCAGCCTATTTATTGATTAAATTTGATTGCCTGTTCCCAAGGTATTTCTTGGTTGAGTCCTTTTTTAAAAGTATTGAGTGTAAAAATCCAATATACTTCACGTCATTTCCTTAATGCTTCTGCGCTTAAACCTTGTCTTTGTTGAATTTTCTCTAGTATTAACCATTTAACTTCATCTGCTGCATGGTTCATTTCCATATAATGTTGCACCATGGGTGCTGTAGTTTTATGGTTACGGATTGCTGATTTATGTTCAGTGAGGCGAACATTCATGGTACGTGCCGTTTCGCCCACGTATCCCATACCACAGGGACAAATTAAAAGGTATATGAGATCTTTTGTTTTGCAGTTGGTCATACCTTTTGTCATAATCGTATGTCCATTGAGTTGGATGGAACTGGACTCTATTGCTTGTGGGCAAATTTTGCACGTTCCACATTTAAAGTTGCCTTCCACTGGTTTTAGCCCCACAATACTTCTCTGTATTGGCTTTTGTACTTCTGGGGGCATTCGTGACCTCACCACAAGGTCTTTAAGGTTCTTATTTTTGCGGTACGCAAAAAGCAGTTCAGGAATTTTTTCCTGATGTTCTTTGTTTGCGTTTAAAATGTGCCAATTACTGCAAATAATACGTCGGATCTGTTCATTTAGCATAGAATGTTGGGTTACAAACACTAATTCCAAGTTAGTTTTTTTGCTTTTATTAGTTAATAAATGCTGTCTATCAAAAAATCTCGCTCTTTTGTATGAATTCCTCACCAGCTTGGAGGGATATCCTCGTGCCAAAAATATATCTCTCATTGCCACTGCTTTGTCATCAAAAGCTTTAAGACTGGTACAGTTACGCCGCACTCTAAAAAACTGTCCAAAAGCTATACTGTCTTTTTGTGAGGGGGGGTGGAAACTATCGTAATGCAGAAGTGTATTACGTGCTGTAGGTTTGGTGTATAAGTCCACCGCTAGCTGGCCATCGATATTTTTGATAATGATGTCTAGGAATTCAATATAGGTAGTGCTGAACGTTTATTTATTTATTTGAAGGTTTTATATAGCGCGAACAAGACCCTTGCGGGTATCAGAGCGCTTTACATGTCATATGTTGGAAACAAGTAAAAGTCTAGTGAGGTACAAATATAGGTGATTCAGATATAAAGTGCTCAATAATACATACTAGTAATTAAAATAACAGTAATAAGTAAGTAGTTCACGTGAATTTAGCCATGAGAATTGCTTTCACTTCTTTTTTGAAGGAGGCAGTGGAAGGGTTCAGCCTTGTTTCTGTGGGCAAAGCATTCCATATCCTGGGGGCCATTCCCGAGAAGGACCGGTTGTAAGTTTTTTTCTTGGCAAATCGTTGTGGTTTCAGTAGAAGATTCTTGGAGCTCCTGGAAGCTCTGTTACCAGCGGAGAGTACCAGTTTCTGAGCTAGGTAGCTCGGAGTGTTATGGTGTAAGGCCTTGTGCGTCATACATGCGATTTTCAGATGAATTCTAGCTTCAAACGGTAGCCAGTTGAGTGCTCTAAGGTCTGGAGAGATGTGCGAGGTTCTTTTGAACCTGTGATGAGTCTCGCAGCTGAATTGATAGCGGCTCTTAGCGGGGCTGTCGTCGATCTGGGGAGGCCGCATAGGGTTACAGCCCCATATTCTACTCTTGGGATTACTAGGGCTTGAACTGCTTGTTTGAAGTCATTTGCTGGCAGGAAGGGTTTCAGTTTTCGCAGGGTGTTCATGTGGAAATTTGCTCCTTTTGTGGAGGTGCTGATATGCTTCTGCATCTTTAGGTTTCTGTCCAGAGTCACACCTAGCGATTTCGCTGATTCGACAATGAGAGGTTGCCCTTTGAGTGCTGTTAGGTGCTTCATCCAGTCAAGGATGGTGGAATGATTTGTTTGGGGGGGCAATTAAGAGGAACTCTGTTTTGAGGGAGTTTAGTTTCAAATGGTTTTCGGCCAACCATGTTTGAGTTTTTTGTAGCGTTGTGTTGAGAGCTTTGATGTCCTCAAGTGAATGGATCTTGATGTAGAGTTGGGTGTTGTCTGCATACATATGGAAATGGATCTTGGAGAGACTGAGAAGTTCGGTGAGTGGTTCCATGAAAAGGTTGAAAAGTGTGGGTGATAGGGACTAGCCTTGCGGCACTCCTAACGTGACTGGCACGAGGCTGGACAAGGATTGATTGACCTTGAATCTTTGAGATCTATTTTGGAGGAAAGAGGTAAACCAGGTAAGCACAGATCCCGATAAGCCCATTCTGTGTTTCAGGAGCTCTAGCAAGTTGTCATGTTTGACGGTGTCAAATGCCGAAGACAGGTCGAGTAAGATTAGTAGACAAGCTTCGTTTTGGTCCAGAATTTTTAGAGCGTCGTCAATTATGTGAATCATGGCTGATTCAGTACTGTGACCTGCACGGAAGCCTGATTGGTATTGGTTAAGCAGGTTGAATTGTTCGATGTGGTTGTTAAGCTGCGTGTGAACACATTTTTCCAGGAGCTTGGCTAGAGTGGCTTGGCTAGAGTGGGGATGTTGCTGTCACATAAGTTTAGCCATGTTAAGAACTCCTGCAGGGTATCTACAGTGTCTGCCCATATGAAAAAAATTTCATCTATAAAGCGTGACCATTTTGACACTGTCTCAAAAAATGGAGCTATTTCATTGTAGATAAACGTATTTTCAAATTTGGCCATGTAGATATTCTCAATCGTCGGGGCGCAGGATGCGCCCATACTGACGCCCTTCACTTGTTTATACATTTGGCCATTAAATTCAAATATGTTTTCCTCCAGCACTATTTTCAGACAGTTGATGATAAATATCTCATTGCAATCTATGTTCATGATTTCGATGAACCATTGCACAGCTTGTAGGGCTCCCGAGATTGGTATGTTATTATATAAGCTTTCAATGTCCAAGGTGACAAGATATTGTTGTTGTGGGTTGAAAGGGCTACCTTCAACCAGATTTATAATATGTCTAGTATCCTGGACAAATGCGGGAGTTTGGTGTATGTAGGGACGCAAAATTGCATTCAAGTACTTCGATAATGGTTCAGTAATTGAACCTATCGTCGTGACTATGGGTCTGTACGGAGGGTCAATTTCACTTTTGTGAATTGTAGGTACTCCGTACAGACTAGCCATTATAGGAGTCGGGATGTTCATATAGTCATGTTCTTTTTCACATATATGGCCCTCTTCAAATGCTTTATCTGTCAATTTTTGGATTTTTGTCTTGATCTTATTGGTTGGGTTGGTACTGATTTTAATATAAAAATGGGTATCATTTAAAATGTCTTCCATTTTAGATATATAGGCAGGAGTGTCAATAACAACAATCCCACCTCCCTTGTCGCAGCTTTTTATAGTAATGTCAGAAGTTTTCTTTAATTTAAGGAGTGCTTGATGTTCCTCCATGTTTATGTTGTAGGTTGTTCTAGGTACAAATTTAGTTGCTGTGGTTAGTTTTTGGAACACCACCTGTTCAAAAATTATTACCTCCGGTGGTATTTGTTCAGAGGTGGGGGTAAAAGTCGATTTTAGTGACAGTCCTGACCTATTGAGGTCGGTGGGAATGGGTGCTTGTAGGGCAAAGAATGTCTTCAGCCTAACCTTCCTGAAAAACGCCATAAGATCAGCTAAGAGCTCAAATCTATTGATGCCCGAATGTGGTACAAAAGTTAACCCTTTCGATAATAAAGAGTATGTGGCTTCAGTCATATTCGAGGTGCTCAGATTAAATACTGGTATGTCCGTTATTCTCTCCAGTATTGCGCATTTCGCGTTACCAAATATTGGTTCTGATTGGCTTGTTGATTGCCCCGGTAACGGGGTTGATATTGAGTTTGCCAATTCCCCCTTCTCTGGTTGCGCCTGCCTAAAAAAGGCTGTACCTGATACATTCTCGGTGAATAACTTCCATTTCTGGTATTGAGTTGGTGTCCTACATTTTCACTGTCAGAATCTGACGTGTCAGAAAAAGTTGTCACCTTTCTGCTGTATTGCCTATGTGTTGGTTGGTCTTGTTGTTGACCATCTACCTGTGTATAGTAGTTATCTGACAGGTATGGGTAAGTGTTTTCCCTACTTGAGAATCTTATATCTTTTTAAAGTTTGTCTGTCTTTCTTTTATTTAGATATTCTGTATATGAGTGCATATCAGCATCTATGTCCTCTAGTTTTTTCTTTGCATCATCAATAGCTAATGTATTTTTGATTTTATTTTCTAGATCTAAAATTTCAGCCATTAATTGTTGTAACATTTCTCGGGCTGTCTCTACAATCAGCATCATTAGGTCTCTCGAGCATCGATTAGGGATCATTGCCCATTTTTCTAGGAATTGCTTTATTCGGACAAACAAACCAGGGATGTTTTTTATTCTTAACCCATGTGGTATAACACCAGCACGTAGGTATTCCAGCATATATTGTCCATGTAGTTCGAGTCTTTTAGTTTTTTTCTTTAGTGCCATTAATTTATCTAAGTCTTCATTTTTATCTGGGTTACTTGTAAGTTGATGGCCAAAACTACCTGCACTACCAACCATAGATACAAAGTCATCATCTGTAAATCCAAATGTTTGCAGATTGGCCATTTTAAAGCAAATAAATGGAAACAAGCAGATGGAAAAGGTGGACAGAGAGGATAGATAAGAAAAAGAAAAAGTGTTTTTCTAATTATATTAAACCAAGTGCTAAAATGAATAAAGTGCACCACCACAGTGTGGACAGTGCAATGAAATATAGTACTTGATCCCTTCAAACCAAATACAAACTGAACAATGATTCTGAGGCTTTTTAGGCTCAAAATAGAACATCCCCTCACAGACAGGCTGTGAAAATAATGATTTTGAAAAAATTGGGGACCCCTACATACAACAAATGCACTTGCTAGCTGTAGGGAAAACAACATAAGAGGGAAAAACACGCTAAGTACAAGTGTTCAATATTTAGAAAACCATAAATCTATCAGGACAACATATAATCAAACAAATAACATTGTGCATATATATTATCAAAAAAGTCTTTTTATTTTCATGATATTTATCTTTTTTGAGTGTCAAAAAATATTTACATTTTGTCTTAAAATCGTCAATGCATCAAACAGTTTATAACATGTGAAACATGATCATATTGTTAAAAAGGTCATACAATACAGCAGAATTGTATATATAGTGTAACACTTTATCACGTGTTAGAAACAGAGTCCAGATGGTTGATGGACAGAAAGGAGGGTTGGCGGTAGATCGGAACTACGCGCGTTTCGGCAGGAAACTGTCTCAACTTTCTCTGCATTGAACATATAGTGGAATAATCTGAAAATTTGCAAGCACATATGTCAATTATTTGTCCTGAAAGAATTTGTTTATTAAATTTGGAACGTTTAAACATAAATCGTTCTAGGTACTGGTGTTCAGTGTGTTTTAAAGGGATCAATTGATACTGAAAACATTCAGAGTTGGTGCATTAAAACCATATTCTAAGAATAGAATATGTAATTAAAAATAATGTGCCATAACATGCTTTGTATATGGAACACCTCCCAGTGCTATATCACTTTGCATTTCATGTTAGTGCTATTAGGAAACCTGTTTTAGGAAAAACAAATTCCCAAATAAGACATGCAAGAAAGCTAGTTTGACATTATGTGACATGCAGCGACTGATTTAGGTGAACAAAGAGTGACGAAGAAAAAGATTAAAAGGTAACATAGTCACCTATTTTTGTATATATTCATTAATTATTGAGTAGTTCTGCTATTTTGAATTTCCTGGACATTCAGTCAAGACGTACGCTGGGGTCTGAAACATGATAATATATGTGCCCCAGTCAGTTGTAATATCTAGGATATGAATAGTGTTGTTACACTGAATGATGTTTGCTTACTAATGGGTGGCTATTCTGCACCTTGTAGGAAAGGCGCGGAGGACTAAAGGAGAATTGGTTGGTCCACACGTCTTGTTTAAACTTCCATATTGCAACATATATTCCTTGGTTTGTAAAGTCGAAAAATAGCTATATATATATACCTGTTGATATAGGCAAAAACAAAAGCAAAACTCATTTAAGTTCCTCGTTTCATAGAAAGTAAGGGACGAGACATGTTGAATCACTGACCATATGGAAGCTACTCTGGTTATTTAAATATACCTGTATAGGGTCCCAAACTCGTAAAAAGAAGGATCCTTTCTCTATATTCTTTTACTTCTCTCCTTGAGGGGTATGAAGATTCTCACCAGTGGTATGTCTTAAATATAAATGCGGCTTCAGAGCTAGAAAAAATGGTATACGTATATGTATGTATGAGGGAACGCAAAGGCGTAAAGTATATTAGATATTGGATATTATCTAATGTCCCTCATCTGTATACATATTTAAATAATCTAACTATATATAGCATGCAGTAATTATACTTACTAATGTTTTTATGATATCGTGGTATATATGTTGTGGCATAGAATGAAATACCCTCAATTCGCAGGGTTGATTAATGGTAATCTAAAGGGAACAATGAATAGTGATCAGTAATGCAGACATATCGCCATAATTTGCCATGATGTGTATCCATTACTAAAAATGCATGGCTCGCACTATGCTTCCTGCGCCAGGTATGTTAAGGGAAAACAGTGCCAATATTACCAAACAGAGACACACCACGGTGAGAATCTTCATACCCTCAAGGAGAGAAGTAAAAGAATATAGAGAAAGGATCCTTCTTTTTACGAGTTTGGGACCCTATACAGGTATATTTAAATAACCAGAGTAGCTTCCATATGGTCAGTGATCCAATATGTCTCGTCCATTACTTTCTATGAAATGAGGAACTTAAACGAGTTTTGCTTTTGTTTTTGCCTATATCAACAGGTATATATATATATATATAGCTATTTTTCGACTTTACAAACCAAGGAATATATGTTGCAATATGGAAGTTTAAACAAGACGTGTGGACCAACCAATTCTCCTTTAGTCCTCCGCGCCTTTCCTACAAGGTACAGAATAGCCACCCATTAGTAAGCACACATCATTCAGTGTAACAACACTATTCATATCCTAGATTATACAACTGACTGGGGCACATATATTATCATGTTTCAGACCCCAGCGTACGTCTTGACTGAATGTCCAGGAAATTCAAAATAGCAGAACTACTCAATAATTAATGAATATATACAAAAATAGGTGACTATGATACCTTTTAATCTTTTCTTCGTCACTCTTTGTTCACCTAAATCAGTCGCTGCATGTCACATAATGTCAAACTAGCTTTCTTGCATGTCTTATTTGGGAATTTGTTTTTCCTAAAACAGGTTTCCTAATAGCACTAACATGAAATGCAAAGTGATATAGCACTGGGAGGTGTTCCATATACAAAGCATGTTATGGCACATTCTTTTTAATTACATATTCTGATCTTAGAATACAGTTTTAATGCACCAACTCTGAATGTTTTCAGTATCAATTGATCCCTTTAAAACACACTGAACACCAGTACCTAGAACGATTTATGTTTAAACGTTCCAAATTTAATAAACAAATTCTTTCAGGACAAATAATTGACATATGTGCTTGCAAATTTTGAGATTATTCCATTATATGTTCAATGCAGAGAAAGTTGAGACGGTTTACTGACGAAGGCAACCTGCCGAAATGCACGTAGTTCCCATCTACCGCCAACCCTCCTTTCTGTCCATCAACCATCTGGACTCTGTTTCTAACACGTGATAAAGTGTTACACTATATATACAATTCTGCTGTATTGTATGACCTTTTAACAATATGATCATGTTTCACGTTATAAACTATTTGATGCATTGACGATTTTAAGACAAAATGTAAATATTTTTGACACTCAAAAAAGATAAATATCATGAAAATAAAAATACTTTTTTGATAATATATATGCACAATGTTATTTGTTTGATTATATGTTGTCCTGATAGATTTATGGTTTTCTAAATATTGAACACTTGTACTTAGCGTGTTTTTCCCTATTATGTTGTTTTCCCTACAGCTAGCAAGTGCATTTGTTGTATGTAGGGGTCCCCAATTTTTTCCAAATCTGTCTTTTGTTTACCTACAGGGATGATCCGCAGAAGGGGGCTGACTTCAGCCCATTTGAGCTTCTGTCTGGGCACACTGTGAGGGGTCCTCTCAGTTTGGTGAGGGAGGGCTGGAAGCAAGCTCCCACAAAGCCACCCCAGGATGTATTCATTTATGTCCTGGGCTTCTATAACCAAAAGGCCCGCTTCAGGAAGCTTGCTCAGGCTAACCTGGAAGCTAGCCAGGAGGATATGAAATGATGGTATGACCAGAATGCCACTCTGGTTGAGTTTCAGCCTGGCCAGAAAGTTTGGGTCATGGCCCCCGTAGAACCTCGTGCTCTCCAGGACAAGTGGTCCGGGCCATTTGAGGTGAAGGCAACCCACAAGTCTGTCTCTCTCCCATTGACTTTAGCAAACTATATTACAATAAAGTCAGTAATTGCTTCTTGTGTAACTTTCAGGTCAGCTCCTACATTCAATACAGCCTGCGAGCCCCCATGTCCCCTCCCTCAAAGAAATTGACCACTCCCAACACAACCAGCCTTTGGGGATTTCTTATCAATGCTAGGTCCCTCACTAAAAACAAAGTAGAGGCTGCAGAATTCATTATGCTCCATGAGCCTGACTGGGTCTTGATTACAGAGACCTGGGCCAAGAAATCTTCTGGTCCTGACCTGGTAGATGCTATTCCTCCAGGCTACACTATTAAAAGACATGACTGAAGTATACCTACCTCATTGATCCTTTCCACAATGCATTTCCTTATGAAGTGGTATATTTTTCATAAAAAATGTGGCCTACTGAATCTTTCGCAGGGATCTTAGTCTACAGACCACTTGGCTCCAGGCTGCTTTCATCTCCGAGATTGCTCACCTAGTCGAACCCTAGCTGGGGGACTTTTCTGGGGGACTTTAATTTCCACCTGGAAAATGATGGTTGTAAGGATTCTCTGGCCTTCAAAGAAATGATGTCATGTTGCTAGCTTTCCTAATTAGTAATGGCAGCTACTCATGAAGCTGGCCATACTCCGGACGGTATTTTCTCTAATGACGTCCATCTTAAAGACTCGAATCCTCTCCCCTTCCCTGGTTTGACCACCATGCTGTCCCTTTTTTCCTCTCCTGATACCACACAGGAGACAACTATGAGTGGAAACATCAGACATTCCAAAAGAAACTGGAAAGGACTCAGCAAAGAATCCTGAACCCAGGCCTTGAACACCTGTAAGTGGACAGAGCATGAGGACGCCGTATCGGCAACTGCAGAACTTTCCTTGTGGCTTACGTCTTCCATTAATATGGTGGCCCCGCTGAAGGAAACCTACACACGAACAAAGACGCCTACCTCACGCTGGTTCTCCAAAAGACTTAGACTGCTGAGACAGGCTTGCTGCAGCCTACCTGGAACAACATCAACTGTTGGATGTCTCTCAGTTTGGATTCAGGAGTAACCATGGGATGGAGACTGCATTACTATCAGCAGTCAACCATATCTGTTCCATGGTGGATACAGGGCAGTCTGCGGGTGTGATATTTTTGGACTTATCCACAGCCTTTAACACCATCTCCTGGACCCTGCTTGTTGAGCGGCTGCAAGAACTTGGGGTCACAGACCTAGCGCTGAAGCTCCTGGCATCTTTTTTGAGTGATAGGTCTCAGATAGTTATGGTGGACCAGTTTTGTTCGGAGTCTATAACTTTGCCACGTGGGGTTCCTCAGGGCTCTTCTATGAGCCCTACATTATTCAACTTGTATGTCTGGTAAAATTCATAATATCCTTTGGGCTCCAAGTGCTGTCCTATGCTGATGACACACAAATTACTGTGTCTATCTCTAAGGACACTAAGGCAATTGCGACCAAACTTAAAAATGGTATGCAGGCTGTTGCCACATGGATGGAAAAACTTACCTAAGACTTAATGGAGACAAGACCTCTGTCTTGAACTTTGGCAGTCAACCTTCCATGTGGACCCATTTGTGGTGGCCAGACAGACCGGGGGCTCTGCCCACTCCAGCTGCCTCCGCTAAGAACCTCAGAGTATTGGTTGATAAAAATGTATTGTTCGACCTGCAGGTCAACCGGACAGCTACAACCTGTTCTTGGATTATGAAGTCCCATAGGAAAGTGTTTCCTCATATCCCCTTTCTGGCACATAAACAAGTGTCTTTGGCAGTCATTATTACCAGGTTAGACTACTGCCATGCGCTGTACCTGGATAATAAGACTGTTCTGGCCAAACTGCAGTTGGCCCAGAATGCAGCAGCTAGACTGATCCTTGAGGTTCCCAAATTCCAATCAGTCTCGCCGGGGTTTCAGAAGCTTCACTGGCTGCCTGTTAACAAACAAATAATTTTTAAATCTCTGTGCATTGTTCATAAGGCTTTCCATAATTTTGGGCCTGGAAGGCTTAAAAACATGTTCCAAATATATACCCTCCCCAGACAGACAGCTGCGATCCTCATGAAGTCCCATAGGAAAGTGTTTCCTTATATCCCCTTTCTGGCACGTAAACAAGTGTCTTTGGCACCATTATTTTCAGGTTAGACTACTGCAATGCTCTGTACCTAGAAATTAATAAGACTGTTCTGGCCAAACTGCAGTTGGTCCAGAACGGAGCAGCTTTGCTGACCATTTGCAGGCTGGATCGCTGGGTTGGTTCCTGCTGTCGCTGTGCTGGCTACAGACATCAGGGTCTTCCTTTCATCCTCCCTGCCTTTGTCTGCAGAAAATACCTCCTTCCCAGCTTTCTGCTGGCCTCCTTAGCCAACTTTATGAAGTTGTCTGTGTCATTCATATTGAATGGAGGTTTGTCTGTCTGCACTGGCCCATTTTTTATGGGTGCTGCTATTTTCCCTGTGAAGGGGGCTTAGCCTGGATGCTTGCAATCCCCTTTGTCTTTCAGCACAACGTGTGATCTAAGCCCAGTCACTCCTCTCTGCCCCTACTGTGGTGGCTTTTGGTATTGCCCAGCCCCCACAAATCTGGCCAGAGAGAAAGCACAACATTTGTCCTAGGCCCAAAGGCCAGTCCTCTGACACTGCTGCAGTGGCCTATTTATTATTTTTGCCCACCTGGGAGGTTGGGGCTGGAGGCGTGTAACGTCACCACCACCAGCCAGTAAGGGTGTCTAAGATTGGGCCTTGGGTGAGCAGGGACCCAGAAGATGTTTAAGCGCTTCTGGGTCTCAGGCTTTCCAGTTCGGTCCAGGCCACGCCCATAAAAGGGGCAGCAAAGCAGTCTCTTTTCCGCTCACTGCTTCGTCAGGAAGACACCGCCGGTCTCCCGTCCGGGGTACCAGGACTTCTTTTTGTTTGTTTTTCTCTGTGTTTTGTTCTCCCTTGCAGGCATATCGTCGGCATGCTTGTTGTTCTCTCTGAATTTGCCCTGACAGAATTTCATCTGGGAAGTCATTTGGCCATATGCTGGGAGCCACATGGACTTAAGTTTTACTCGCCTGACCTATGGTGCACTCGCACTCGGGGGCAGCTCTGGCTTCGGAGGCTGAGGTGAGGGGGCAAGGATTTTGTGGGTGTGTTTTTTTATTGTATGTCATTTTCTATGGTTGAAGTCGATCGGGGCTGATGAGTCAGCCTTGGGCCTGTGGCACTGCAGTTGTGGAGGACTGAGGAAAGGTTTGTTTTCCCTATGCTGCAATGTGGGGTAGCGGGAAGGTTTTTTTTGGCTCTAGGGGCATCATAGGTTTTTTCAGTGGCTGGTGAGTGGTCCGTTTGCATTTCCTGTCCACCCGCATTTTAGGGGACATGGTTTGTTGTTGTAGAGGTTGTATGGCACTGTTGGTCTTCTGCTGGTGCAGAGATGCCTGGTAGGGCGCAGACGGGCACGAAGCGCATGCGCATGGAAGTGCTTTTGGAAGATGTGATGCGCAGGATGGATGCAATGGATGGCGGCAATAAGGGACCGCCCCCTGCGGAGAGGCAGAGATCGACAGAGGTGTCAGGGGAGAGGACTAGGTGAGCCGGGGCGGTCTCTAAGGCAGCATTCGCCCTGGTCCCGAAGAGCGCTAGGGGGAAGTCTAGCAAGAATGGGGTAGAGAGGCTCCCTGAGGCACGTTCCAGGGAAGAGGTAGCTGGTCCCTTGGGGTGGCGCTAGGGGTCCCAGTGGAGGTGGCTCTGGTGGACCGGGCCCTGTGCCTGGCTCAAGGTAGAGTGTCGGGCATGATGGGTCCAGCTGCAGAGGGGAGGGGGATTGTGCAGAGTGGCAATAGTTGTTTGGTGGTGGGGGTGACTCCGGCCGGGATCTCCACCCAGCCAGATTTAGTCACCAATCTGGCCAGCGTTCTGCCGTGGCTTTCTAAGTTCGGGATGTTATGTGACCCTAATTGGGGGGGACCTCTTACCACAGAGGGAAACGATTTGCGGAGGGCCAGGCAGTTGGTTTCACGCCTGGAGTGTTCAGGGGCTCAAGGGGCGCAAACAGGCCCTGCTGCATTGGCAGGAGTACTAGGCATTGCACCAAGGGTCTTAGTGGGGAATCGGGTTGGGCCTCCCGCAAATATGGGAGGAGCAGGCAATGGTGTAGTGTCCACAATAGTTGGTCAGCTTGGACTTCCTGGAACTGTTCCTGTGGCAGGGGTCCCCAGGCAACGAGCCAAGGGCTATCAGTGGCTGGTAAGACTCAACTGGACGGTGCGCAGGGCGGTGCAGCAGTGGTGGCGGTAGCTGCAGAGGCCTTGGATTCTCCGAATTCAGGGAGGACGTCTCTGTTGCTGAGTTTAGGAATAGTGGAGGTACAGTCAGGACATGACCAGCTAGGCAGGCATGCCGCAGCTGAGGGGTGGAGAGGGTTTGGTTTTCTTCTCCTTCCGTTGTGTCATTCTTGGGAGCCCTGAGGGATCAGGGGCGCTATGTAGCTTGTGCGCGAAACAACATGGCGGCAATTTCCTTTCTTTCTAGAATGCTTGGACACCCAGATGTAACCAGATCATTCCTAGTGCAGAGGGCATTGCGAGGATGGCAGCGTTTGCAGGGGACCAAGCCAGATGCCAGGCGCTCCATTGATATTGGCAAGCTGGTAGCAATACTGGGCATCCTGGGTAATATCTGTAGGTCCACAGAAGAGGCTCGCCTGTTCAGGGCAGCATTTATGCTAGCCTTCTATGGGGCCTTTAGGGTGGGCAAATTGGTGGCCAAGCACAAGAAGGACATGCGGGGGGGGGACTGCAGCTGTTCCATGTGCAATGTTTGGAGGGTGCTTTGGCTATTACACTGCAGCGCTCCAAGACTGATCAGGGCTGCAGGGGTGACCACATCATCTTGCCTAGGGCACCGGGGAAGTCCTGCTGTCCTGTGGGCAACCTCGAATTATTTATGGCTCATAGGCCCAGTGGGGCTGGAGGCCGCCTCCTAGTGCATGTCGATGGGTCCCCCTTGATGAGATTTCAGTTCTCCAAGGTCCTTGGGTTGGGTCTCAGGACGGTGGGACTTGACCTCACGGAGCTCGGTTCTCACTCTTTTAGGATTAGGGCGGTCACTGTGGCAGCAGCAATGGGACTCTCGGGACAGGCGGTGCAGAGGATTGGCAGGTGGGCCTCCGATTGCTACAAGAGTTACGTTAGATTGCACATGCTATTGGACTGCTGCTAACTGTAATTTTCTTTCTCCCACTTTTTCCTGTCCTGTGATGCGGTGGAAAGTCTAAAGTGCCAAGTCGGCTGCTGAAGTTCTGTGCAACACCAGTGCATGCTGAGCCAGAGTTGACGGGAGTATGGGTAATAGGCCATTCTTATGTGTGGCGGGATAGCATGTTTATTTGCAAGGAGCATCAAGGATTGGGCCCGCCAGGCGGGCTACCATATGTCTTTTCATGGACAAGGAGGCCTACGGTTGGCACATTGGAGGCATACATTGGAATAATTGTTGCTTAAGGGGTGTACACCCCCTGGGATCATGGAGGTGCTTCTTGGCAGCAACGATTTGGTACACATTGGCAGGAGAGAATTGTTTGAACTGTTGATCACGGAAATGGGCTGGTTGGCAGAGGAACTCCCTCAGTCAATCATTGCTTGGCTCCACATCATCCCATGGTTACAATGGAGAGGGGGGGAGTCTGTCAGGGCCCTAAACCACTCTGTCAAGTGGATTAATTAGAAGGTTGATAAGCTGTTCTGGTCACCAAGACTGCAGGTTATCTTACGTGGGTGCATTCAAGGAGAGCTTTTCTTTGTCCAGGATGGGGTTCACCACTCGAAACTTGGTAATGAGATATTTGGTGAGAATATGCTCACCTGGTAGATACATCAACCACTTTGACATGCCCATCATGGGGGGGTGGGGGGGAGGCCAGATAGTAGGTGAACTATGCTGGCCTGTGGCGGGTGAGGTCATGATTGGTGGGGGCACTATGGGTCCATGGAAGGCATCCTTTTACTTGGGATAGGTAGGACAGCTGTCTTATGGGGCACTCCAGGGGGTGCTTGAAGCACGTCGGCTAGAGGTGTTATATTCCATATAGGTACCCTATATAGGCGCAGGTCACACTGCAACCTTTCACCTATAACCTTCCCTACATTATATACATAACGGTTCATAGGGACTGACCTTTTACCTAGATACAACACTGCATTCAGAACGCAGGTTTTTCCCTGGTTCGAAACTCATGCATTATGCATGAGGCTTCTTGGAAGCACAGCAGGACTCACAGCAGGACGAACATCTCCTGTATAATATCTATGTTAAAGTTCAAGCCCGACGTCATCCTTTAGGCCGATACAGTAACACAGCAAGGTAGGACCCCTGGGGAGACCTGTGGGTATATATACATCATGTCTTGCTTAGACAGACAGAGGAGACCATGACTTCCCGGCTGACACACTGACCAGAGACGCTGAGGTTCCTGCATGCAGACGCTCCAGCTAGCAGTGGTCTAACATCCCTCGCGGGGTGTCCAACTCGAGACTAGGACGGGGTCCCACATTCTCTAACTCTCAGGCAATGGGGTGGACTAGATCCTAGAGGGATTCTTGGCATAACACCTACATAGATGCTAGGTACATTTAGGTACATCTAGTTAGGGAGACATCATAGGAGTACGCACTTTTTATCATGTGTTTTATGTACATGTATATATTCATGATTTCTGCAAGATGGTAGAACTATACCATCCCTTTACTTTTGTAGTATTGCTAATCATATATCTCTGCTACTGTCTAATGGTTGTTGCAGCTCATATATTCTACACGAGAATAACAACTGTTCAATAAATACTTATTGAAACGCCCAGACTGTTTATTCTGTGTATCTCCGAGACAAACTAAGTGTGCACGAGGGACTGAGCGAAAAGTAGTATATTGTTTCCATGATCCTGGGGGATCAGGGTTGTCATGTTCTGAGGTTGCCAGAAACTATTCTCTCTCCGATAAGAGGAGATTCTAGTGGCACTGTGAGCAAGCTAACGCAAACAGGCTAACGTATCCGGTGGGGGTGCTCGGAACCAGTCTGCCACCAAACCCACAGTTTATGTTATCCGAACGCGCAGATCCTGTATATGATATATAGGAACTACATGACAGAGGCTGTGGAGTGCTCACTGCCAACAGGCCCTTATGTCCAATCCCTGCACTGGTGCGTGAGCACCAAGCTAGCACAGACCTTGGGGGGATGATGAGGGCTATGGGGTGGTGCCCAAGGTAGGCAACCTGGCTGGCAGACAGGCCCCCTGCACAAGCTTACTCTGGGGGGGATAGAAAGGGGTAGGTCCCTCCCCGTAGGGAGGGACCCACACAGGTTTACCAGTCATGATCTCACTTGAAGGCCCAATGCTGGATACGCAGGAACAAGGCTAGATATGGTTAGGAATTTCTATGTATTAGAGTTTAATATTAAGGTTAGCCATCAATCAAAATTGTAAATAATATTGTATGTTTTTATGGGTTTTCTGCATATAATTTTTGAAGTGATACTGTGTGCATTTTACTGTGAGTTATTTTGTCATCATAATAATACGGACGGGGGCTCACAACCCCTAACCCAAAAAGTTTTAAAAAGTGTGGTGTTGTGCTGTCTATAACAATGGGGGATGATGGAGGTGCAGGTGGGAAGGTCTGAGGTCATTCATGGGTGGCAGGGTCTCAGCAAAACCTGGCCATATGCCAAGGCACCCCCAAATCGGGGGAGCCGTGCCTATGGCAGTCACGCAGGAGCCAGCCCGGGACGTTGGGGGTGGTGGCGTGTGACGCCGCCGCCACCAGCCAGTGACTAGGATTGGGTCTTGGGTGCTAGGTGACGTGGAATCGGTCTAAGCTCTTCCGGGTGGCAGACTTTCCAGTTCGTGCCAGGCCCCGCACATAAAAGGGGCTGCAGAGCGGCAAAGCGGTCACTTTTCTGCTCACCACTTCGCCAGGAAGACACCGCTGGTCCCCCGTCCGGGTACCAGGACTTCTTTTCGTTTGTCCCACCCACCATTCCCTTAGACAGCATATTGTTGTGTGGTTCAATTTTTCTGTCTCATGTTTGCATTAACTTTCTCTTTCAGCTTCTCGATGTTATAAGTTTGTGTCTTGTTAGCTATTTTCTGTTTAATGTACTGATGGAGCAAGGACTCACAAATAAGACTTGCTCGAATGCAATCTCCTCACAGTATTAATTTATTAAATTTGTATTGTCTCTACTAATCCTTGCATACACTACACGAATAGTAAGGATGCTTGCCTATGTGTTTTATTAATGAATAACGCTTGTCCGTAATCCAAAATGGCCGCTAAAGCGCGGGAACCTTACTGCGCATGTCCCAACCACATCACGTGTTGTGACGTCTCTTCTTGCTTGGTGGGAAGTTTCTGCTTCTGCGCAGTGTGCATTAAAATGGCTGCTTGATGTTTTCACATGCTTCAGCTTGCTCTCATGTCATTTTTTAAACCGTCGTTTCTCTAACGCTACTAATGCGGGATAGAATTTATAATTAAAAGGGAATAGAGTAGAAAGAGTGGGCATACAGTGAAACATTTTATTTGTGATTTTAATGTTTTCTTCTTTGACTTTTATTAGTTCGTAAACTTGGGCCTGGGTTTTGGTGAACTGAAAGCTCGTGTGACAAAGATTCTGCACATGCGCCCTGAGAGGCTGACGAGAAGGAAGAGATGAAGTCAACTTGGACATCATCCAAGGCCATGACCTGCTGGCCGACACCACTACATACCAAGATGTTCTCGTCGAAAAGAAACATTTTATATGAATAAATTGTAAATTTTGTCATGAGACGGGTGGGAAATAAAGCAAATGTCTTAAATTGAAGGGGCGGTAGTTTAAAACAATAGGTTTCAGAAATACAAGACAAATCAATATGGTGTGAGAATCCACCCCCTGTCCCTGTCCAATCAGAAGTAGTGGTCCCATATTTTAGCAACATTAAGGGGAGGTACATGGGTGTAGAAGGGTATAATAGATATAGAATTAGTTTATTAGTTAGCTTAGCACAGAACGCGAAGAAGAGCTCCAGACCGCCAAGCTGATCGATTTGCAGACTGACTCCCTCTCCAGAGAGGTCCTGAGGAGGGGGCGGCGGAGTCCATTAGAAGGAAGACACGGGCGAATCGAGGAGAAGTCGAGTATCAGAGAGGGGAACGACGCAGGCGTCGTTGTAGAGAGGTCACCGGTCCTGTCCTGATCCTGGAGGAGGTCTTTGCTCTTCATCCTTCCTGGGTGCTATTCTTTCCAACTCCTTGGCCAAGGGGTTTGGTTCTCGCACTTAGGTAAATATAATGCAACCTTTAGTTGCGCTGCTGTCTCTATCCTCTCCTATTCTGAGGGACCGTCATTGATTAGCAATAGTTATTCTATGCTTCATCTTGGGTATTGCGATTAAATACCGTGTGGTTCTGTATTTTACTCTGCAAATTTTTTAGATAAACATTTGAAAACTTCCTGACTCAGTGGTTATTTCAGGATTATGTACTATAATGAATGTCACTCATTTTAAATTTCCCAATTAGCAAAGGATTCATTGGTAAGTCATTACTCTTCAATCGGAAGGTAATTGGTAGCAGGGATTTTGATAAAGAGTAACAACTGATAAAACCCAGCGTAAGTATTAGCGTAGTATGAATGTATGGGTCCAAGTGAGTATTTGGTGTATGAATGCTGTTTGCTAATGTCGCGCTGGATCAGTACATTAATGTTTCTTTTGTAGCTGTAGTGGTGTTTGTCGTATTTATGTTGTATGCTAGGTCTGAGGGTGAGGTAATGATTGGTGGGGCACTTCGGGTCCATAGAAGGCATCCTTTTACTTGGGATAGGTGGTAAAGCGGTCTCATGGGGTCCTCCAGGGGGGTGCTTACAGCAAGTCGGCTACAGGATGCAGGGTGCGGGGGTGGGAAGTGCTCTCTGCCAACAGGCCCTTATGGCCAATCCCCTCACTGATGTGTGAGCGCCCAGCTAGCACAGGCCCTTGGGGGGATAATGAGGGGCTTAAGGGGTGCCTGAGGTAGGTAGACTGGTGAGCAGACGAGCCCCCTGAACAAGCTTACTATGGGGGGGATGCAAAGGGGTGGGCCCCTCCCCTTAGGGAGGGACCCACACAGGTTGACCAGTCATGATCTCTCTCGAAGGCCCAATGCTGGATACACAGAAACAAGGCTAGATATGGTTAGGAATTTCTATGTATTAAAGTCTATGTTAAGGTTAGCCATCAATCAAAATTGTAAATAATATTGTATATTTTTATGAGTTTTCTGTGTTTAATTTTTGAAGTGATATTGTGTGCATTTTACTCTGAATTATTTTGTCATCATAATAAATACGGCGATACAAAAGGGGATGATGGACGGAACGTTTGAGCCAATCAAACACTCACCCCCAGTCAACTGATCTGGGTTTAATCCATCATCATTCTTTAGCTCACTCCACCACCCCAGTTCAGACATGGCCATATGCAAATCAGTCTGACCCTGTGCCTCATGGGAACAGTCCAGCCCGAACTGCCAAGCCATGTCTTCCCTGGACCGGAAACAAGCATCCTAGGACCGGTTTCTGGCATTCCAGCCGTCATCAGCCAGGCTTGCTTGAATCCAGTGGCAAAGTGAGCAAGGGACCCACGTCTGGGCATACCCCCGCCAACTTAGGGCGAACAAAGCGATACAAAAGGGGATGATGGACGGAACGTTTGAGCCAATCAAACACTCACCCCCAGTCAACTGATCTGGGTTTAATCCATCATCATTCTTTAGCTCACTCCACCACCCCAGTTCAGACATGGCCATATGCAAATCAGTCTGACCCTGTGCCTCATGGGAACAGTCCAGCCCGAACTGCCAAGCCATGTCTTCCCTGGACCGGAAACAAGCATCCTAGGACCGGTTTCTGGCATTCCAGCCGTCATCAGCCAGGCTTGCTTGAATCCAGTGGCAAAGTGAGCAAGGGACCCACGTCTGGGCATACCCCCGCCAACTTAGGGCAAACAATGCGATACAAAAGGGGATGATGGACGGAACGTTTGAGCCAATCAAACACTCACCCCCAGTCAACTGATCTGGGTTTAATCCATCATCATTCTTTAGCTCACTCCACCACCCCAGTTCAGACATGGCCATATGCAAATCAGTCTGACCCTGTGCCTCATGGGAACAGTCCAGCCCGAACTGCCAAGCCATGTCTTCCCTGGACTGGAAACAAGCATCCTAGGACTGGTTTCTGGCATTCCAGCCGTCATCAGCCAGGCTTGCTTGAATCCAGTGGCAAAGTGAGCAAGGGACCCACGTCTGGGCATACCCCCGCCAACTTAGGGCGAACAAAGCGATACAAAGGGGATGATGGACGGAACGTTTGAGCCAATCAAACACTCACCCCCAGTCAACTGATCTGGGTTTAATCCATCATCATTCTTTAGCTCACTCCACCACCCCAGTTCAGACATGGCCAAATGCAAATCAGTCTGACCCTGTGCCTCATGGGAACAGTCCAGCCCGAACTGCCAAGCCATGTCTTCCCTGGACCGGAAACAAGCATCCTAGGACCGGTTTCTGGCATTCCAGCCGTCATCAGCCAGGCTTGCTTGAATCCAGTGGCAAAGTGAGCAAGGGACTTAAACCCAGATCAGTTGACTGGGGGTGAGTGTTTGATTGGCTCAAACGTTCCGTCCATCATCCCCTTTTGTATCGCATCATAATAAATACGGCCAGGGGTTCACAACCCCTTACCCAATACGTTTTAAAAACTGTGGTGTTGTGCTGTCTTTAACAATGGGGAGTGATGAAGGTGCAGGTGGGAGGGTCCGAGGTTTCATGGGGGGATGGGCCTCGGCGATACCTGGCCATATACTTTGGGGTTGGGAGCAGCGAGCCACTCTGTTGCACTGTCTTAAGGTGCTGGCCTGCCACTTCAACCCTTGCTTACCACTGCTGCTATGTCTGCAGGTGGGGTGGGAGGTGACAAGCTGATCTCTTACTGCTGTCTGGCTTTGTGGTGCTTCGCGGCTGGCAGAGGGACCGTGCATCTGTCTCCATTGTCCACTGCTCAGTACCTGTCGATGAATAGGGAATCCGGTGCCTCCAAGTTTCTGATCACATAAGTTCTTGATCTTCATCCTAATTTCTTCCAGGGCGAGAGAGGTGGCCAGAAACTGCTTCATGAGCCGTCTGTGTGCAGGGGGCTCTCCTTTGGTGCCCGTGTCCCCTTTATCTGGAACCCCCACCCTGGTATTGACTTATTAATGGGTCACCAACCTTACTTGCCCAATCCGGGCGCTCACTCATGCTGGGTTGACTTTCTTACCTCAGCGCTTCGTCACACCCTGCCCCAAGTGCTTCCCCTTTGGTGGTCCTTACCTGCACCTTTCACTGTGCCCTACTAGATTCTGACTTGTCCTAGGTCCTCTGCCAGGTTACTGCTATGGGCCCTTTAGGGCCTGCTTCGTCGGCTGGGCCTATGCATTAAATCAAAGAATGTAACCAAACTATTACCTTTTTGCTATTTTGCTAGACATTGGGGAGGCCCACAACTCGGTGACTGTTTGTGTTATGACGCGGAGGTGGATGGATAACACAGTACTCATCTTAAGTGTGTGGCTTCATCTGCCTGTGAGGGGGCCCTTCCACTGCCTATCGATCATGGTGGGAAGGGTGCAAATGCCCACTTTGTAGGTGTGAGCCTTTCTCTGTCCGTGCATCCCTGGAGTCACAGAGAGAGTGAGAAGACATAGCATTACATTAGAACAATAACCATGTTAAGCTGTATGGCACAGGGAATGAGCAACGGTACACATCCCTATGTCCCTAGCTTGTGCCTGCCCTAATAGTCCTCCATTTGCTTGTTGCTGTCCTGGTCCACTGAACGCACTGAGACCAACACTGCTGCAGTGTCTCCAATGCCTGGCTGGTACAGTTGGGTGAAAATCCTGCAGGGTAAGCGAAATGCAAGAATTTCATCCATTTTTTTCCACCCACAGATCCACTGCTCCCTGGCCGGAAAACAAAAACAAAAAGCAGAGTTGGTTTTAAAAGCGCTGAGAGGGGGTAAGCAATCGATTTACCTTTTATTTATTATTTATTTATTCATTTATTAGAGGAGCATAAAACCAAATCCAGTGCCTATATAGCTGTACATTTATCAATCACAATTCATAACATTATCATTATACATATCTCAAATTATCTAAACTCTGATTATTGTAACATTTGCCCAGACAATGAATGAATTAGTTAATGGTTTCTTGAATAAATACTTAATAATAAATCCGATTTATTTGGTTATTGTTACCATATTGCAAACATCTGAAATAGCAGCTAACACCACACTATTCTATTCTGGCAATCCACTCGGCTACTGGCGCGCAATATATTTACCTTAATGCTAATTGGAAATAGCATTAAGGTACATTGGACAGACATCTGACAAGGGACTTTAAAGCAAGTTTCCCAGCAGGGAAGTCCGTTTGCCACGCCTGCCTGTAGGGTCATCGCAAGCAGGCACCACACACAAGCTCCCCTGATGGGAAAGTTGCTTTGAAGAGCAGGGCACGCGGCCCGGCCATTGTAATTGACTTAAAGTAACCTGCTTGTGCTCCCAAATGTCTCTGTCTTGATGAGGACCCATCAAACCAGTAGGGTTTCAAGTACCATGGATACCACAGAAAGTAAGACCTGCCTAGTCATTACAAGTTTAGATCAGTATGATGGGAGACATATGATTAACTCTGTACCAACAATCACGTTTCTTACTGTTCTAATTTCGTGACTTGTATATACACTTTTTTCACTGTGTTTTTAAATGCACCGAGTGAGCACTTGAGCACTAAGAACTGATGTTTATTTTTTTCATACAAATCTTCTGAAAAATTAGAAGCAAATGAATATATTGCTGAAACTCATTGAAAAGGTGTTTGTATGAATTGATGGCTTCATCAAAGTAGTTTTTGTTCTATGACATCCATTGCTGCATGACTGTATAATGCATATACATATTCCAAAAAGAACCCCTGTTTGTCAGTTAGATTGATAGCACAGCATTTCAGGTAACAAGGCAGGCCCTCTTATATATTATGAATTTGTCTTACCCTCATAAAAAATACAAGCCACACCCGGCTCCTCGCTAGGATGCAGGCACGGACACTCAAGTTTTCACCCCAGCGAGGATTCTGGATGCTGCTTGGATTTTTTTCACCTAGGAAAAACCCAAGCTGCGCCTGGCTTCTTGCTGATGCGGCACACACTCACGATTACGGCTATGCCTCAGCAAGGAGCCTGGACGCTGTTTGGATTTTTTCTTAGCCTGAGAAAAATTCCAGATCACGCCTGACACTTTGGTGGCGCATAGGCACACGCATACACACGTCTGCTCCCCATCCAGGAGCCTGGACGCTGTTAGATTATGCATTAGCATAACAAACAAGCATTGGCATAGCCAATAGGTCTCGCCTTTGGGACCTTATAAGTGGACTACTGTTAACAAGTAGGCAGTAGCGCTTGTGAAAAGCAGAGCGCTGTAAAAAAAAATAACATATTCAAAAGCGGGCGGCCCCCTAAGGCACAGGAGAACCAGAAGCCCAGACGTCACTCGAATCTTAGAGCCCCTTGTGACATGCCTCTGGTGGGCCAGAAGTGAGTGACACATGCTACAAACAGGGGCTAGGATCGGCTGAAACATGCTGCAGGTGGTGGGTCAGGTACAGGGGGGTGACTGGCTCTGACAAAGCAACACGTCGGTGGTTGTAGGGGGCAGTCGGCAACTAGAAACTTGTGCATTCTGGGATTTGTAGTCTGTGCATAGAGTGCAAGAAGCTAGGGAGCGAATACTTCTATATACAGTGCAGTAGGTGCAGAGAGAGCATTTTTGTGCACACACAGTGCACGAGGTGCAGACAGTGCACGAGCTGCAGAGGGAGTGTTTATGCATTGCTTGGAATTAGAGAGCATTTCTGTGCGGACGGTGCGGGTGCTCTAAGGAGACCGTTTCTGTCTGTGGTAATGGAGCGCAAGAGCTTCAGACGGAGTGTGCCTGTGCATGGCGAAAGAAGTGCGGGGAAATATTTTCTGTTTGTGCACGTTCAGAAGCTGCATATAGTGTGTTTCCATGTACAGTGCAGGCATTGCGAGGTAGAGGTGGGCGAGCCAATACATTATAAGGGAGAGCCGAGCCAAAAGTCTGTGCACAAGCCGAGCAGTAAAAATTTTTGGCATGGATAGTTAATTTATACTGTATAAAATTGGATTAAAATAACTATTGGCCAATAATTGAAAGATTCATGTTTACGATTAAAGAAAATAAAAGACAAACTGATCGCCCAAAAACGGAAGTTGCAGCACTCTGACTGGAACATGGTTGCCAAAAACGACTAATACAAGTCAAAATGCACATAAAAAAGACATCTGCAGGTTTATTCCCTTTCAACGAAAAAGTTTTCAATCCATATATGTTCGCGCAGTGCAGCTCTTATCTGACTGCGTACTGATGACCCCAAGGAGGTTGTTTTAAGCGCAAGAGGCTCGCGATCAATTTATTTAAGAGCCTTGCACTTAAATTCCCTCGTGTAAACGTGCATTTTGTGCAGCGCCGACGCGTGCATCCTCTTTTAGTGCAGCGCTTCCTAATCACGTCTAATGAGAACGCCGAGCTCTTTCGTTAATAAAAAAGTGAAAACAGAACGCATCTTCATTAGGGTAATTGACTGTTGAGCTCAAGACGCCTGTAATTGAAAAGGCAGTCTATTTTAATAGTGCGGTTTAAGAGCTGATCACAAACTGTAACCAAATACGCAGGCCCTAATAGCGAAGCTCCCAGGATAGCGTGGGGGACCGGAGTTTAGCCGATGCGCCTGTATTATTGTCAATCTATAGAAAAAGTAAATTTCTACGACAGGATCTCCCTGCGCTCGAGATGTGCAAAGCAATCGCTCACCATCAAATACATTATAAGGGAGAGCCGAGCCAAAAGTCTGTGCACGAGCCGAGCAGTAAAAATGTTTGGCATGTTAAATAATCGTGCTACAAACATCATGCAAAACAAGGACTAAAAACTTAGAAACGAAAAAAAAACGCGGCCGCGAAAGTGAAAGCGACCGCGTTGTCTTTCATTAGAAACATGATCCAAGGGAAGAATGCAGATGCCACAATGCGCGCCGCTGCTCGCTCCCGACACCAAAACGCTATGGGAGTGAACATTTAGACAAAAGGTGGGACAAACACACGCCTTTGGCCAATTGCGTGCTTTCATTTTTGAAAGACACACGCAATGGCCAATGAAATTTGTGGGAGTTACAAAAATCACACGGACAAGTTTAGGGGAAGATTGGAGTGCTCACAAGAAGTCTCTCATAGGGCTCGTACTGCGAGAAAGCAGAAGAGCCTGGAGTGCCTAGTTGTGGGCGGGCGGGTCGGCGGTACCGCTCGAGGGCAGGGGGGAGTGGCTTGCCCACTGTTGTGGGTACTGACTGTGTTGGTCGGCCCCAGGGCCGACCAACACAGTCATGCGCACTCTCCCTTTTTCTCTATGTAGGCTGCTGCATGCAGCCTACATAGAGAAAATGGCCCGGCTGGGGCGCTCTCCGCTGCGCCTCACCAATCACAACGCTGCCATTGCAGCGTTGTGATTGGCTTAGGGGAGCAGAAGGAGGGAGGCTGCCTAAAACGTGGCAGGACTCCAGAGCAAGCAGGAGCTGAGGCGGCGGCGCCGCGTGATGCGGTCTCGGTCGGAGGAAGGTACGTTTTTTATTTTATATATATTGATAATAAGATAGATAAGTCCGTGATCGTCCCTATCTTCCACCGTTTTCTCTTAGGACAGAGTAGGGTGACGTGACGCCACTCTCTATTAAAGGTAGCACAAGAAATGTCACACTCTCCCTCTCAGTGATGTCTCTGTTCCAGGAACCCCAAGAGACTGCTTGTAGCGGCAATGTGTTTTTTGGTTCTGTTTGCTTCGCAGCTCAGCTGGAGTTCCATGAAGAGCTTCTGCAAACAAACAGATCCGGGTCTCGCCCTGCCATCTTAATCTCCCTTGGAGTCATGTGGGCTGAAATGTCAGATACTGGCAACTGCTGTTCTATGCGTGCGCCTCGAAGGCCGATTCTAGTACTCACCCAGTAGACCACTTCTCTAAGCGTTATCTTCACTTTTGGCATCGAGGCTCACGTCAGCCGATGTCGTCACACGCGCACATCTACCAATCTCTAGGCAGTAGGCCTTGTTTCACTAATATCATACGGGGTTTGAAAGGGACTTAAAGACACCTTTAATCCACATCGCGTCTAGGACGTTTATTTCATTAATTTATTTGTAGGTTTGTTCAATGTGAACCAGCACTCAGTTGTGTCAACGCGCATTATAAAGATCTGTACAATATAATTTTAGCATAACAGTCATACAAAATCAGATATATACAGAACACGTTTTATAAACATGTTCCCGGTGTAAATGTCAGCGTGGCGCTGACAGAACCCCATGCAGTGAGTGCCACAGAGCAGGAACTGTAGACCCAGGAGGGGCACCAGAAGAAGCGATGTAATGTGACCCTTATTGCCTACTATTGTACATTTTTTAATAAACAATCTTTATTGAAACCACCTCAATGATTCTGGAAAGAACTCCTCTACCACATCATAGCTGCCAGATCCGTCCTTGAGTCCTGGAAGAAACTGAAAACTTGGCTCTTCCAAGAGCTCACAGACAGGTCAGCCCTCCCCCTCCCCCAGGATGCCTTCCCAGGTGACATGCACACCCTGCAAATAGCAATAACTTAACATGACATGGCATGTCATCACTACATGACATGACGACCTGACATGACATCACAACATGACGACATGACAACATGACATGACGACATGACGACATAACGACATGACATAACAACATGACATAACATGATATAACATAACAAAATGACATGACATCACGACATAACATATCAAAATGACATAACAACATAACAACACGACATAACATAACATAGTTAATAGGCACAACCTACTAATGAAAGTAGGAAAAGATAGTGGTAAGTAGTCGGATTGCTTGAACCACAGTGGCTGAAAAGCTCTCAACTGGCAAAGAGTAAGAATGAGAGCCATTTATTTTACATATCACTGTCCCTTTGTACTTTAGATCGATTATTGCAATTTAAGTACACCAAGACTACCAGTCCCATAATGCGCTAGATGGTTTCATGAAAGTCCAGGGCAGCAACGATGACTACATTGCAAAAAGGAAGATGGAAAAGCTAATTCCATAAATATGGAAAAAAACAGTTATTGGAAACTCTTCGTGCATAAGCAAGGTGCTAAGCCCTTCCGAACACACAGCGACTGCCCTAAGAACACTACAAAGCTTTACTAGTATTTTAACTATTTTCCTGAAGTCTCAATGGATTAGAAATGCCACACGTGTCACAGACGCCGACAAATGTTTCTTTATTTGTTTTTAGACTTGCCTTGTTTCTTTCAAGTAGGTCAGCGTGCTTTTATAAATTTGTTCTAAAATGTGTATTTTGGCATGCCCATTGATATGTTATGTTCTCTTGATATTCTGCAATATTTGTCTCAAGTATGGCATGACAACGCTACCGGCATTGCAGGACTGCCCACCCACACAGTGCCAAGGTTTCCAATGGCTGATTCAATTTGTGAACGTGTGCGACAATCACAGTAGCGTGAACCTTTATATTAACATTGCTGCGTTAGGTGAATTTGTGAACTTCAGTGACCTGTGACTGTTTTATGAGTGACACTAGTAGGCTTTACTGAATCGCTTGTTCAAGGACAGTAGGCGTGGTCATTCCCCTGCAGAAATGCCATTTGTGGTAACGGGTGATACGTATGCTGTGATTTCCTAGTACCAGGGCTGCCTAGACCCGATTCCACCTGATGCCCCCTTCTTCCACCTCCACTTTCTGTGCCTTTATCTCACTCGCGTGGCCTGCTTTCTCTTTATATTGCCGTTTCATTGTCTTTCTCCCCCTCATTCACTCCCTTTCTCCATTAGTTTTTCTTTCCCAGGGTCAACGTATGATGATGAAATAATTAACTCTTGGTCCCCAGAAATGACTGCCGTTGGCCAGCACCTACAACCACTGGCACAAATTAGGCGCTGCCGAATACTAGAGGCTGGAGGTTTATGTCGGTGTGTGGTAGGTTGCTGTTATTCTGGGCTGTGTTGATTAAAGGACGGTGTCATTTCTCTAAGAAACACTGCCCATAAACTCACCCACGCAATAGGTGGTGGCCATCTTGTGTTGTTACATACAGTTTCCGAGTTGGATGTGTGGAGAATATGAGGCAGGAGTCCGAATAGTGGGATTGCACTCCCAAATTTGCTTGAAAATGCACCATTTGCCTACTCTTTTTTCAAAATCTTCTCGGGGGGAGAACCCCCTGTAGGTGGTTCAGGCTCGCTCGCTACGCTCGCTCGCCGCAGTGAAGTACGACAATTGTTTTACGCCCCGCCACTTTCAAATGTCACCAGCCGCCACTGTAGAAAACCCACATGTGTCTGGTACCAGCATGCTCAGGAGACCTTCAAGGAACAAATCTGGGGGTCAAGTCTTGGCCAGGATATGTTCCTGTGCAAGCGAGACAGGACGGAATCACCATGCTTTGTAAAAAAATGATATAACTCTGACAAGCATCATATTCAGACTGTTCTACATGCCAGCGAGACAGGGTAAGAGAGGTCTGACTTGTATCAAGAGATACTTTAGGTTGTACAGAATTAGTAAATTTATAGTTTTATACCTTTCTTATAGTCCTGAGTTTGATATCTGTCTTCAAATGATATAGAGTTTGGCGGAGAAGGTACTCTAGCACAACAGCAACGGGGTACCTCCTCTGCCAAAATTAAGTTCTGCTCTCCTCATTTAGAGTAGGCAGGAACATAAGAATGTAAGCAATGGAGACTATTCCATCTCAGCCTCTGACATACTACTGTAATGGCCTGAGTGAGTAAGAGGCATCAGAGCTTTGGCCATTTGTCCATCCGCCCTATTTAGAGTGAGCAGGCAAATGGGCAGGTTTTACTTTCATACACTGCCATACAAAACGGTGGTAGTGAATGAGAGTAAAATCTTTTTAATAACCCCACACCATGGGAGAAAATTCCCATGGCGAGGGGGTCATTGCTTTTTTTTTTTTAAATCCCACACTGGGATTTTGTTTTTAAAAATAAAAAAGGATATTGAGAGCATATTGTACAGCACCCTCATGATGACGGAGCTGCATGACATGCTTCTCTAAATCCAGAGTGCGGTACCCCCAGACGGAGTAAAATTAATTCTCTGAACTTTAAATCAACCCATAGTTTGTATGAGTGCAGAAAGAAATCAAAGACGTACATGTGCTTGAAGAACCTAAAGCCTATTTTTAAGAAGAACCTCTGGCACAGTGGTGCATAATGGGTTAAGGTGATTACATTTTCTGGCCCCGGACAATGCTGCACACCAGGTGGAACATGAATTCCTCATTTCTTGTATTCCTCAATTCTCAGAATGAGGAATTCTTATTCTACATGGCATTTCTCCTGCATTAATCCCTTTTTACTATCAGTGGTAGACAGATGCTGAAACAACGGAATTGGTAGCAGTTTTGCATGTACTTGCCACGGACTTAAAAATGGGGATATTGCCACACCTACTACCTGAGACTTCTCTTCAACTAAGTGCTGATCTGCAGACCAACTGCAGCCACAGCTCTTGTGCCCACGCCCCTTCACTAAAGACTGTCTGTTGTATGCACTCGCTTTGTATTTGAGTCACTAGAGAGTGTACAACAACTACAGACTGCTAGACATAAAATCAGTACACAAATGTGAAAATATCTGCAAGGAGGGTAAAAATTGCTACTAGGTACGCGAATTACAAAGCGCTTTATGGCCATACACATATTTTCACTGGCAAAAATTGATCCATTTACTGCTGACAGATATCCACAAAAGGGTACACATCAAGAGTAAATTTTATTTTCTACTGTGTGTTTCTCCACCTGCATGTGGACGCCCACAAACCTGTGAGTTGTTGAGCATCCACACACTGCTTCTGGCCCATTCCTGGCATGAAAATAGTCGGAATTTTCAACAGCAAAGTGCTGGAGTAACTCCTCTGCTAGGGTAGAAAGTGGAAGCGAACACCCCCAAGTTGGTGAAGACGTTGAGGAAGGGGCTCTACCGTGAATGGAGAAAAAAATAGTTACCACAATATTTCCTCCACGTTTGTGGCTGCAGCTACCACAGTTATGCTATGGCAAATCCTAAACATTTTACAACATGATGTCAGTGGCCTAGTTAGACACTGAGGTGCATTCAGTTCAGTTTTGAGGGAATAATTAGGATCACAACTGGAGGCTATGATGTTTGACCCAAAATGCAGGTTTGGTTGGTATACCCCGGACCATTAGCAAGGTTAATAGCAAATATTCTGATATGGGATGAATGGGGAGCAGGGCAGAGGAACAAGTAGAGATGCCCTCAATTCCCACTATTATTCGCCCTGCTGTGGTGGATCCATCAGCTTGCATGTTCAGGAGAGATTTGAATCAAGATGGCATAAGGGTGCATACCCCTGTGATTGCAGTTTACTCATATGCAGACAGTATGCTCTTATATTTTAATAAAAAAACCCTGACACAGTAGGAAAACTTGACCATACTGAAGAACTTCAGAACATTGTATGGACTAAGAGTTAATAAAGACAATTCTTTGCTGTTCCCATTGGGGGCACTCCCATCTGCGGATACAAAGCAATTACCTGTTTTTACCCATGTCGTGGAAGAACGTTGCCTTTCCATATTTGAGCATACATATGACATATTCAGAGGACTCTTTAAAAAAATCGAATAATTTCTTGAAATCATTACCCTTATCACTTTTGGGTAGAGTGATACTGGCCAAGATGATCGCCATTCGCAAGTGTTTATATTTATTATAAGATGTATGCAACTATGCACTCCTGGGTCTTCAAAGAAGTGAAATCAAAACTTTTGTCAGTACTGTGGGCAGAGAATAGGCATGGGACTGATTAAACAATCAAACAATGGCATGAAGAAAGGTGACAATTGGTCCCTGAGTTGGGCCCTCATTATGAGTAGGGTGGATCAGAATTCCTGTATGGAATTCTGCTCTGCCCGATCGTGATTGGCCCATTCTATTCACACCTGGTTCTCCCAGGTGCAAGAACATCAGATGTGATTTTATTGCTTAGAAATGACAGGTAAAATTACTTTAGGCTTCTGCGGCACCAGTAGCCAGGTCTTGTCCCTCAGCACATACCATCTCCTTCTTTGGAAATGGAGGAACACGCAATGCTTCACCCTGCCAAGACACTTCTTCCCCTTTCCGTCCTGTACCCTCCACACCCCCTTCACTCCAACTTTGCCCCACACAGAAGCCCCTACTCACCTTTACCACCTGGTTATAGCAGATGGTAAATGGGAGCTTTAAACCCTATAGAAAAGGAAATTTTATGCAGTTTTATGCCAAGTACCACTATGTTTGTACAGTTATACCACTTTTCATGGGTTTTAACTCCTAATTGCACAGTACTGGTGGGGTATTACTGCACAGTACCAGTAATTGCAGGTGTGGAGTTTGTAACCAGCCAGTGCCTTGCAACTTGTAATGATGGCCTAAGGCTGTTTAGGTCGAGCCTAGCAGCGTGCATGTGCTGTCTGCAAGACCTGCTGTATTCAGTAAAAGGACTTTGACCCCGCCTGCTGCTTACCATAGGTTGACTCCAGTGTTGGTCTTCCTTGCTGCCTCCTGACTGGTTCGTAAAGTCGAATCGTCACTTCTGTTGTCAGCTGAGGAGCTCCGGCCAAGTACAGTTTCTTACGCTTTTATTGTTTATCTGTTGTTTGGGAGAACACGTTTTTTTTTATTGTTACCTGCCTCGGCTCGTGTTCTGATGTACGTGTTTCTGCCCCTGTTTTTGAAATGTCGCTTTACTTCATCTACGACTTCAAAGATGGGAGTTCGTTTGCAGGCATTCTTCATTTTTCACACTGTTCATGGATGCCAGGCTTCATGCACTTTTTTTTTTATTTCATATGATGCATGTGTATGCTGTTTAGGGTTTAACACCGGCACTTCCCTCAAGTGTTTGTTCATGTGGTTTGTTTATTCTTTACTAGTGCGGGACTCAGCTTTAGGGACGCTGTACTTTTAATGTATGTGTATGCTTTTTGGAAATCACTGCCGTATATAAATGAAATCATACACCTCCCTCAAGCGTTTCCTTAGACCGAGCACTTTCCACTTAGCATGACACACAAATCACGGACACCGGGCATCAATGTAATCATACACTTCCCTAAAGTGTTTGTTCTGAACAAGTAATCTGTTTGTGGAAGCTTGTCTTTATTGTTGCTTCCTTCCAACCGTCTCCACAACCACCTCCCACAACACTACTTGCCCGCTCCCACCACCCCTCCCAGGCTTAAACATCCCATACGGTGGTGTGCCTCTCCTAACCAAGTCTATCGTAAATGCCTCACACCTTAACCCTTCAGTTCATCACACTCCAGGGTGATCAGCGTTGTGTTTATGTGTCTATTTGATGAAAATGGTGAGTGTAATCTTCTTCCTCAGAAATAGACTGCAACAGCTACAGAGCTCTGCGGCAAGGTGAACCGAAACTAGTTTCTATTACAAATGTTTTATGTATGCCGTTTGTTTCTCCTTCATGCCGTCTATAATTTCAATAATGCTTTATTGGCAAGAACTACAAACAGTGGCGGCTGGTATCTACGGGTGGGCAGGCAAATGGGTAGGTGCACGCGCAAATAAAAAAAAATTAAAACTTACCTGAAATTAGAGGATATGACGTCCTTCTCACGCCAGATCTCTTCTCTTGAGACTGCAGTGTGGGCCCCAGCAAACTCCCATCAACAATCCTGGCGTTGCTCGCAAGCTGTTAACCAGCATGAGAGCAGAGCCCTGAATGGAGGGAGTGGCCTCTCTTAGTGCTCCCAAGGGCACTGGAGGCCTGCAGTTGCTCTCAACCCAGCTGTCTTAAGACAGCTGGGTAGAGAGGTTTAAAGTGTGCATGTCTGGCTGGCCGTCGCAAGACGGCCGGCCAAAGAGACATGCACACTTTGAACAGTGCACAGGCAGCCCTCTGCCCACCACTGCTCCCTGCTGCTTCTCAGCAGACCCCGCCTCGGCCCTGACACTTGGTAATAAATTACCATTTTATTTTTCATCTCTGGGGCTTTGGGGGACATTTAACTGAGGCGACGCTCCTCAACTCCAATTGGGTAGCCACTCATGACTACAAATGCACAAGTTTTGGCACAAGTCTTTCCCCTCCCTCGCCTCCTCCTTCTAATTATTTACCTTCTCCCAGGCGCGCTGTCCCTTCCCCTTCTCCCCCTCCTCTCTGCCGAGGTCACACAGCACCCCTCGTAGACTGAGCAGGCTGTGTGTGCCGGGTCTGTCATGGTGGTCTGCGTGCTACAGCCTCGTGGCTGCTCTAGCTGTGCTCTAAGGTATCTATAGGCAGTCTCAGTGTGTTGAAGATTCTCATAGCTGTCTCTGTTGAGATCTCTGAAGCCATTTGACACTCATTGGCCATTCAGAGAAAACTCATTCTCTTTCTTCACTCTTAAATCCGCCATTACAATTAACAAAATACTCAGCCCCTCCACCTCGTCTGCGGCCCTCAAACACCTCATCATACATACCACCCCCAATGATGCTGTACTGTGCTCCACGCCCGCAGCGATTCTAAATCCAGAACTCTTAAACACACTTTGTCTACACTAATATTTGTTATTACAGAGCGCCTAGTTTCATTCCAGTTATTAAGTTGCACTATCCTAAGCAGGGCCGGAGCTAGGCATGGGCAGTGTGGGCAGCTGCCCAGGGCCTCTCGCTCAGCCAAAAAACAGGGGGCCCGCGTCACTGTGAAAGGTCACACTTTCACAGTTAGGCCACCTGTTCCTACAGGGCCCCCTGCCTCACCCGATCACATTACCTTTTGACCTTGCTGGTCTGGGCGTGGTGGCATTTCTGGGGGGGCAGGGGTGGGGGGAAGGTACAAACAGAATGGGGGACGGCACAGCAGCTGGGCCAGCAATTATGTTGGCTCACAGTGTCAGGGGCGGGGCAGCGCCTTTGTTAAGTACCGGCCGTTCTAGGCGCCCTTTGTGCATTTTGTATCCAGGCGACAGAAGGCCCCTTTGTTCCAGGACCAGCCGGACACAGGTAAGAGGAGGTGGGTGAGGGGAGGAGGGAGCAGCCAGATCAACTGGCTTTTGTTAACCTTAACCTTTGTCTGTAGAACTGCCTTGTTTTGGGAATTGCCTTGTCACTGTTTCAAGGCCCAGGGGAGGGGTGCCTCGAAGCACTGGATCAGGCTGCAAGGTCCAGGTGTGGGGTCCCCCTTCCCTGGGCCTTATAGCCATTAGGTAGTGCCAGGGTTGGATTGGGAAGGGAGGTATTCGGCCGGTGCCTGAGGCCCAGTCCCTGAGGCTTGATGTGGGCTGTGTTTTTTCTCATTAAAGTTTGGGCTTGCTCTGCTGCTGTGAACTCGAAAGGCCTCAGCAGCCCCTTCCAAACCCAGCACAGATTATCACAGCCCATTGTCATATATAGAATAATAATGGGCCAGCCCCAGCAGGCCCATCATGTGTTGTGTGCTCCTGCCCTGGCCTTGTGGTATGATGTTGAGGCCTCTCCATGGGAGATGCTGCTTTTGAGCAGCAGAGTTTTCACTCCCCTTAGAAGGGGAAGTGGTGGGGGCAATAAACGGGGTTCTGCTTTTGTCCCCGCAGTGGATGGCCACACTCCCATTCATGGTGTCCAGTCATGGCATCCTCGCTGCTTACCCACCTCCCATCTCAAACCCAGAATGTAACTGGGAAGCAGAAGTGGTGGGGGCAATAAACAGTGTTCTGCTTTTGTCCCTGCAGTGGATGGCCACACTCCCATTCATGGTGTCCAGTCATGGCATCCTCGCTGCTTACCCACCTCCCATCTCAAACCCAGAATTTAACTGGAAAGCAACACCCTGCCTTACCAGTCTCTTGCAGATTTGGCACTTAATTGAGAGGCTTTGTCAGCAGATGGCCTTGGCAGTGAGTTTCCAGAGCTTTAGTGCCACCATAGTTAAAGTACAGCCCTACAGAAAGTGTTACTATTTTTCAGAGACATCAACTGTTTGAATATGTACTCCTTCCTTGAATACAACGCTCTTTCAAACAAAGCCAGTGAAAGTGTTTACGCCAGTAGTTTAATCGTAAGACAGCACAGTCATTAATGTGTTTGTATTAGGATGTAGGTGAAACGGGCAGATTCGACCAGTGACCTCCAGATGCGTACAGGACATGATATGAAGATGGCAATTTCTTTTTTTTTCACATTCCTACCCTTACCCCAATTTTCCCCAAGTTGGACAACCCCATAAAGTTGGAAATATAAACAACAATGGTGCTGTCTTTTTGGGGAGTTTGAGGATTGTCATCAGAATCCTGACATTGTGGCACTACCACTTCCTAAAGTTCTAACACCAAATTATTGATTTGAAAACCCCTTGAATCTGCAGCATACCTTCACTTTAAACACACCCAGATACTTGACCTTCCCTAAATGAATCAATACCAGGGAGCCCCTCAACGAGAATAATCTAGAACGTTGGAGTTACTATATTTATGTTTCACTGGAATTGTATTTTTATGTGTTCATTCTCTCCTCATTGTTTGATTGCAATCTTTCCTTTTATCTGCTTTTTACAAGAAATGGATATTTGCTCACCTGTTTTCCATCCCCTCATCTTTTTGTCCATGTTTCTGATATCCACATTAGGTCACTTCAGTGATGCCAAATAAGATCAATAGTCCTGCGATGTCACTTTCTGTGATGTCACTTCTTGTGATGCAATAGGCAATTAGAGGGGCCTCACATCTTCCCTTTCGCCTGGGGCCTCAGAAGTACTAGGACCGGCCCTGATCCTAAGATATCTTCAAATGAGCACCAGTCTTAGGGGCGAGGGAGAAGAGCTGCTCACCTGATGGGTGACCTAGCAGACATTTCGGTTGCTGTCTGCAGTTCTGTTGCGCCTCTTGCTTACACTTGTTGCTGTTTCCTTTTTCATCCCAGCTTCCTTCACCTTCTGTTACAGCATTAATTTAACTCTTTATAGATTATGCAATCACGTTATCTTCGGGGTCCTCACCCAACACTTTATCAAATGTTTTCATTTAGATGCAACTTTATGGTCACATCTGTAAGCCTTTTTTCTTCTAAATAACGATTTGCTTTCTGTCTTAAAAGCAAGCACTCACAATACGGCTATTTCTAAATAATCGTTTGATTGTATTGTGCCCAAAACACGCTCAGCTAACTTGAACTTTCTAAAAGATTTAATATCTTCTATGAGTCTGTGCTCATGTTGCTTGTGGGAATTTTGGTCTGAAATGTATTCTGCCTAAAAAACGGTCATTCATGTTACAGCACATAGCATATAAATCGGATTTAATTCTATTTGAAAGAGACATTGTGTTCTTTCTATGTCTGGAGTTCTGTTTCTGGAACTGGGTGGGGACTAGAAGGAGCAAATGGTGCAGAGCACATGTAGAGGAAGAAGGGTTATGTACAGCATGGACGGTTGCATGTAAAGAACAAATAATGGCTCCAGCTTCCGCCCCAAAACACCAGTCGTTTGGCAAATTTTGGCTTGAGCACACATCGCAAATTAGAAATCCAGCAGTGCCAACACAGCCCAACATCCCGCTAATCCTAATAATGGAATTACATTTAGCTGTTTGAATTCTGCCTTTTCTGTGTGCCGTATAAATGGTCTGTACCGTGGATGACTATAGAGCTCAACCACCCGTGGCTTGCCTAACTCCCACTCCATAACATACAATCCCACTGCACACAATACCAAAACACTCAATGCCACATAATTACTATCCACATAATTCCACTGCACAACTCCACTCCACACACTTCAATGCCACACAATGCCACAAGTAACAATTCTAATCCAACTCACACAATTCCACTCCACACCACATACATCCATTCCACTCCATAACACATAGGTAATAATGTGCAAGAATTACAAAAAACTACACTTTGTGCTCATTACCTGCTTGTTTGTAATATTGTTGTCAATGAATGCGCTTGTTATTGCTTTTTTGTTGTCCCGCCCTCCTGACTTTAGTTTCAGTTCTTTCGTGTGATGCACAGTTATTTAACCTTAATAACTTAATGACCGGGCATCCTGACAAGTTCTCGTTTAGTAGTTACAGTGGTATCTACAAGTGCCTCTTCCCACTGTCCCCAGGCACCAGTTTGCTGCCACAGAACTAGTCCATGATAAATATCTGCTAAAGAGTGTATAAATATAGATATAAATATATATAAATATATATATAAATATGTATCACAAAAATAGTGAAATTCAATGGAAAGGATCCTATCAATGTCAGCAACTCAATCTTCTAAAAGAGACATATTATAGAAAATTCTGTAAATCCTCGCTGGTATTGAGACCATTGGATGTCTTTGTGTCTAGTTCTAAAATGTACTTTGACTCCAACTGATGTAACAGTTTCTCTCTATTGCCAGCTCTTCTTTGGGCTGGTACTGTGCCAATCACATAATATTTGATACAACTGAGATTGTTATTATGCATGTCTTTAAAATGGCGCGCCACTGTATAAGATGAATCCGAGTTGACAATAGCTCTGAGATGCTGCAGAATCCTCACATGCACCTGCAGCTTGGTACTGCCCACGTAACACAGTCTACAGGCGCACATAAACATCAAACTCAGTTCTACAGTTGTAGAATCCCTTCAGTTCAACAGGTTTGGAACTAAATGCTGACATAAAGTTTGAAGCATTGACCCTAAATTGACACGCCCAACATGAACTACATTTGTGAAAACCGTTTTTTGGGGAGAGCTAGTTGGTCTTTATATCTATTTCGGGGCTACTTTTAACCAATGCATTCCTCATTGAAGGAGCTCTCCGAAAAGTCAAAGTGGGCTTGATTGGAAGGATTTGGCCCAAAGTTGCATCTGTTAAAACAATGGGCCATTGCTTATTGATAATTGATCTGATGTTCTTTTTCTGTTTCCTGAACGTGATAATAAGCCTGACACCAGTGTCTTCACCTTGTCTACTGATGCTACTGCCCTGTTGTGGGGTATCTAACATGTCAGTCTGAAAGAGCATTTCTTCTCTGGTTTTAATGTTGGCTTTTTTTATGGCCTGATCAATTGTATTCCTGTTATATCCGCGTTGCAAAAATCTGATTTTGGCTTCTTGCTGACAACGGGCTATATCTTTTTCTGAGCTGCAGATCCTATGTATTCTCAAAAATTCCCCATAGGGGATACTATTGATCAGATGTCTAGGATGAAAGCTCGAAGCATGTAATGTCGAGTTTCCTGCTGTACTTTTACAGTATAAATAGGCTTTCCTGTTTTCAGTTTCTATTTTTGGTAAATTCTGGTGTTTTTCTTTCAGTGTTTTCAAGTGATATTCAATCCCTTAATAAAACAGTGCTTATCAGTGGTTGCACATTTTCACGCCATTAAAAACAACAGAAACAGTTTTTTTCCGGTGTTTATGGAACGTTTTGCTTTTATTATTGCTTGCTTTCTACACTGATAGTGCATGGTATATAGACAGTGTGCGTACAGTGTATATGAGGTCCAAATGCATTTTTGCAAATCAATCTTATTGTAGTACACCATACAATACTTCTTCAGTAAGTCTTTGGCCATGTGTGCTCGCTGTTTCCTTCCCATGTAAACCTTTTTCTGTGAAAAGTCCCTCTCAACATTGGCACTTGAGACGGGCAACACCAAAATGCAAGAACACAATTTGGTAACTCTGGCCACTGACTTAGCTTTCCATGCCAATACTGGTGCACTTGAAAATTGTGATTCTCTGGGCAGAGTTATTGAAGCGGTTAAAAATAAAGGAGCACTTTTAAAACTATGTAGAAAATTCCCCTTTGTGGAAGGGATCTAGAACTTGTACAGAGTACCACAGTGAGGTTTCATTGACTTCAAATGCCATGGTTGGTGAAGGGACATTTCTATGCATCATTGCAAGCCATTTCTCATACATTGTAAAATAAAAGTTCCTGAATTGTTCTTCAACATTGCTTTGCTTACCAAGTGGCAAGCACTCTAACATGGAACATGTTGCAGTGCCAAAGTCACTAAAGGTGTCGCCCTGCCTACTCTCAAGGAGCTGTTTCACATCTACACTAATTATGCTGAACACTTGGCAGATAAGGGTGTTTTCAGACTCTAGTTTTTTTTATTATGTCCTCTACAGCAGTTGTGATTTCCTGTAAAAATCTAAAAATGCAGTAGAGTATACTTTTTTTTCCACATCACTATCAATACGCGACCAAAGATCCTCACATTTCTTGCCTTTGGCATCATCACTCAGCAAAAATGCTGTAAACTGTTGACACATGGATAATATAGCATTAGCCCCTTGGACTGAGAACCATGAGCTAAGTGGCACAGTTGGGATGACTCTTTCTTTGATGCCACACAAAGCCCAAAATGAGAAATATTTGCGTTTTAGTTCCAGCGCATAACAAAACAGTGCACCAGAATGGACTAAACAGTCAGTAGCATTCTTCATTAACTCTGGAGATTGTAAGATCAGCAGACCATCTAACAAGTGGCAAGGATCTCTTACAGGGAAGCACTTCAGCTCAGGTATCAATTTTGACAGGTCATCACACAACTTTTTCATATACGTAGCTGAATCACTGTAAATGCAAATAATATCACTCCAATCTCTGTTCAACTTGAAAAGAACCTTTTTGCAGCAGCATTCCAAGTCAGACTGCATTCCATGATTTCCAAAAGTCTGTTGTCATGCTTTTACCACTATTCCAGATGCTTGGTGATAGCACTCTTTTCACATATACTTGTCACTATACCTTGAATTGAATGTTTAAAGGCTGAGGTATTGGCAATTCACCTACTATCAATACTGACTCACTAGAAACTGGGGGCTTTATCCATTTTCAATGGGTAAATGTGATGGCACATATTGGGAAAGAGTCTTATGAAACCAGCCATTTTACCCATCAGTGAAAAAAATCAAACGCAGCCAAAATATCAAACATGATTTGGATATTTCCTGATTCTCTACAGTCTTTAAAATAATTAAACAAGATCTAAAACATGCTTCTAAACCCTGCATCTTTAGACTAAAGACCATAAAACTGAAAAAAGCAAAAGGAAGAAGAAACAATATTTTAGTGGCATCCCTAATCAACAAAACTCAATCAGAATAACGTAGCCCAGTCTTTCTTGCTGCTAGCTTGTATAACAAAGTTACATTGTATTGGCCCCCTTCAGGAAGAAATAAAAATGACTCTGCCATTCAAAGACCGGAAAAGGAGAGTGACATTTAGTTTGTGGTTGTCCAGGTGTTTTTTCAGTGTTTATATGTTTACACTGGTGAAGGCTATTTCCCTCTCGGTGGGTTTTTATCAGTTATTATAGGTTTAAACCTAAAACCGGACAGCCTAGGTATAAACAAGATTCCAATTTGTTGTTCTTGACATACACATGCACACCTAAAAAACTCAATAGCCTGTTTGTCTATATGGGAAGTAAATTCCAAATTCAATTCGTTCACATTGATAAGTCTCACAAATGCCTCAGCATTCTCCTTTGTTCCTTTCCAAATTATAAAAACGTCATCAATGTAATGTAACCAACTGACCACATGTTTATCCCAATCAGACCGGTGGCCCGCCAATAGAGCCTGCTCCTCCCACCAGCTCACGTGTAAACACGCGTAGCTGGGGGAGAAGCAGGCTCCCATGGCAACACCCCTTAGCTGCTGGAACACCTAATTTCCAAATAAGAAAAAGTTATTGTTGAGAGACCAATTGATCATACTTAAGAGCATTTTGTTGTGGTTAAATAATTTAATCGATCTATTATTCAAATAATATTCAACTGCCCTTAAACCATCTCTGTGATCTATACCAGTATATAGGGAGGTAATGTCCAAAGTCATAAGTATGTATTCATCAGATCAGGCTATACCCTGCAGCTTTTTGAGAAAATCACTGGTGTCTTTAATGTAGGATGATATCCCCACCACTAATTCTTGAAGGAAAAAAATCCACGTATTGTGAAATGTTCTCAAATAGGACATTTCTTGCTGATATAATCGGTCAACCAGGTACTGGGGCCAGACTCTTGTGGATCTTGGGGATGAAATAAAGTACATGCATTGTGTAGAAACAGAAATTCATCCTTAGATATAAGTCCTTCACACTTCCAACTGGTTAATTAATACTTAAACGATTTGGTGATTGATTTAACTTGTTGCATACTCGATCTTTCGTAGCAAACAGGATCATTTAAATGTCTATATGCCTCTTGTTGATTCTCTGTTTTACACCAGAGAACAATGTTACCGCCTTTATCCGATTTGTTGATGACTACTTTGGTGTTCTTTTGCAATTTAGTGATCAGATTGTGGTATTGTTTCTCTTGGAATTTAAATTTCTTAGATGCTGACCAAGTTTTATGGTTGAGCTTCTTAATTGCATCCACTATTCGATCATGAAAGATATCAACCGCATCACGGGGCATCATAGGCATGAATGTGGAGGGCGGTTTGAAAGGGCTTTTTACTGCTACTGATGGATTGATCCCTTCTTCTCCTAAAGCATTTTGGGTTGAAGCAGCCAAAGAATTACCATTTTCTTCATTTGACAGATCTTGTAATGTCTGTAATATTGAAATATCTGGGGGAAGCAGCGTCACAACAGCGCCTCCGGCCCCATCAAAAGCGCTGCCGCCCTCCCGCAGCGCGGGACGCGCTTACCGGCGCCTGTTACTTGCCGTGAGGGGAACTGCCTGAGAGATCACTGCACTGCTGTGAGGGGAACAGCTTGGGTGATACCTTCAAACACCGTGAGGGGAATGGCTCTGTACCTTCATCCATTGCCGTGAGGGGAACGGCCTACAATTCCCAGCAGCCCCTGCCCGGTGCGGGGAAGCAGCGTCACAACAGCGCCTCCGGCCCCATCAAAAGCGCTGCCGCCCTCCCGCAGCGCGGGACGCGCTTACCGGCGCCTGTTACTTGCCGTGAGGGGAACGGCCTGAGAGATCACTGCACTGCTGTGAGGGGAACAGCTTGGGTGATACCTTCAAACGCCGTGAGGGGAACGGCTCCGTACCTTCATCCATTGCCGTGAGGGGAACGGCCTACAATTCCCAGCAGCCCCTGCCCGGTGCGGGGAAGCAGCGTCTCAACAGCGCCTCCGGCCCCATCAAAAGCGCTGCTGCCCTCCCGCAGCGCGGGACGCGCTTACCGGCGCCTGTTACTTGCCATGAGGGGAACGGCCTGAGAGTTCACTGCACTGCTGTGAGGGGAACAGCTTGGGTGATACCTTCAAACGCCGTGAGGGGAACGGCTCCGTACCTTCATCCATTGCCGTGACGGGAACGGCCTACAATTCCCAGCAGCCCCTGCCCGGTGCGGGGAAGCAGCATCACAACAGCGCCTCCGGCCCCATCAAAAGCGCTGCCGCTCTCCCGCAGCACGGGACGCGTGCTGGCAGCGCCCGGGCAAAGCCCGGGCCAAGGGCGGGCCCGTCCTTGCCCGTCATTGCCAGGAAGAGGCAGGGCAGGGCCATCCCCCTTTCATCTGCGGCCGTGGGCACTTGGTAGGACTTGGAGTCTGCTTGCAGGGAGACCTGGAAACCCTTATCACCATCGGATATTTTGGCCATCCTTTGTGTTGTGAATGTTTCTGTGAATAAGAGGCCTCTACATAAAGCAGTCCGTTCTTGAGAGTCTATACCTGCTGCCGCCCACTGTTGTCTCCTGCCTGCTTGTTCCCTGCTGCACGGACGCCAAGTGCCGAGTGCTGCCATTGTGTTGCTGACGCTTGGGGGATCTGAGGACTATATTGCCCGTTATTCCTCGCAGGCGCTGACGTTGCGCTTTGCGCCAGTAAGCGCATAAAACGGGGCTAGGGCTCCCACAGCGCCCGTTCGCGACTGTCTGGGACTGGACTGGATCACCCCCCCAAGAACTAATTATATATATGTTTCGGGGTAAGCATTTGTCTGGTAGAGTCTGAAGGGGGTTGAAGGGGCAAAAGTTAAGTTTGGTTTATTTTTTAGGGTTAGTGCATAAAATCAGTTACTGTTTTAGTTGCAATTACGTTTCTGCTGCTTGGGGTTACATATTGGCTCAGTAAGGAAATATATAATCATGAATAAGCGAAAGGGTGCTGCTGGCACCCTTGATGCCTTCATCATACGAGCTGAGTCTCTTTTAAGCCACGAAATTGAACTAGCAGTGAGAAGGTTGTCACTTGACCCAGCCAGGTTACCAACATATAGACAAGTTAGTTCACCAATAACAACTAACACGATACAACCAAATTTGAGTGGTCGAACACCAACTACCCCTGTTGATCAAAACACTCATGTTGTAGTATCCACACTAAGTATGCCGATGTCTCCCAACTCAGCTGAAATTAATAGGCCTGGAATATCGTCGAGACTACGAGTTTCAAAACAGGTGGGAGCCCCAAAAGGAAAAACTAAGCAGACACAGAGAGTAAAAAAAACGGTTCTAAGAATGGTGTAATAAAGCAGAAACAAGGGGGAACAGTTAGCTCATCCAAGGAAATCATAGATGAGCATGAACAAGAGGTGTCCTTATGTAATACTGTTAGTACACAAACTGAGACTGACTGTACTTCTTGTTCTGCTTTATCTAGTGAGGGTGTTGGGACAGTAGAACAAACTGTCGAGGCCATTCTTAAAACCGCATTAGATCATATACAGACCATGATTAATGAACGTATGGACATTAAATTTGGGGTTCTGGATGGAAAAATAGACCAGTTAAACTTGGCCGTAGACCAATTAGGTATTCTAATTGAGGATGGTAAAAGAACATTTGAGGAAGGGGCAAAATTAATAGCTGAAGCTAGAAATGTATCTATAAGTAGAAAGAATGATATATGTGGTGAACAAATTTCTGAGCAAGCTAGAACTGACACACTTAGTAGGGGTCGAATTGTGAGGGTTAGTTCAAAGCCGACAGAAATTGGGGAGGTAGGTCGAAATGTTGGTTCTCGAATTGAGGTGGTTGCTGATCATTCAAATATGGGTAATAGTGTAGGGACAGTACATAGCCCAAGAGGAACTGATTTAATTTCTAATACAGACATCTTAAAATTACCCCCAGCTGCGTGTCCATATGTTTTGATACTAGCTGGCGTCCCTACCCTGAAAAGAGAACAAAAAGAATCTTGGCACAATCTCAGAAATAAAACCGTTGATGGGTTATCCAAGTTTAAAAAATTTAATCCTCAAAAAATGAATGACATCTTAATGGTTCACAGGGTAGGGTGGGTAGGTGATTCCACTAAGAACATACAAGGGGATTGTATTGTTATAAACTTCAGGTGTCCATATTTGGTCCGTAATCTGTTAAGAGCGCATGAGGAGTCTATGGCGCAGAGTACTTGTATCCATGCCTTACCCCTGGGTTATTTTTACAGGCCAGCTAGTGGGAAGATTGAGTTTGCGTATGATAATATTACCCCCTTATCTATTTTTATCAGATACCAGGAATTAACATCCTTGGAGGCTGTCGATTGACTAAAAATCGCAGAATTCCCAAGGGAAGTATTATCTGGAACGATGGAAGGCAAGGCATTAGGGAATCAAGACATTGCCTCAAATATAGAGGGGCCACTTATCTTAAAAAACTGGAATATACAGGAAGAGACTCAGGAAGATTTACAAGAGTGGAAAGAGTGGGATGGTGTTGGAATTGTACCTGTTATCCAACGTGTTGTATTAAAGCCGCCAGATGAGGTCACAATGACAAATGATATATATAATACAAGTTGTATTTTGATAGCTGAGCCCAAGATAGCTATTATAGCTAGTAACTTAGCAGGGCTTTGTTTCATTTCGTGGAATATAGCGGGACTCGGCAAGAACCTCAGGGATGCAGATTGGAATGAATATATTGAACAGAGCGATATCTGTCTCTTACAGGAGACCTGGGCCCTAGAAACCCCACACAGAGCAGGCTATAAGACATTTAATGTGGATGCAATTCCATCAGCAAGGGGAGGCCTTCAGGGGGCCTTGTAATATGGATAAAAGTAACCCTCGATATTGAAATCACCCAACTGCGTATAAAATCACAAGATATAGTTGGTGTAAAAATTACAACTAAAGTTGGAAGGGTGCTGCATTTATTTAATGTCTATAATAGACCTAGCTTAGCCTCGAAAGAGTCATTGGTAATTGAACATATGGACTCTATTCGAAATTTATTAGATATAAAAACAGGCATAATAATAGGTGGGGATCTAAATTGTAATTATGAACCAATTGTAGGGCTCTGTAATATTTTTGAAGATGAGGACATCGCTAATAACATTCCCGCGCTGGATAGCACTAACACAGTGCCGTGCTCGGTGGCAGCGGTTCAAATTATGAGACTGGCGGCCGGGTATGGCTTGAGAGCATGCAATGGCCGCTTACCATCAGACACGCCAAAGGCCCATACATTCTGTAGGGGTAAATCCCGGAGTAAAATAGATTACATAATGGTATCATTTGATGTTTGGCCTTATGTAATCGATCTAAAAGTGGTCCCGAGAATAGAGAGTGACCATCGTCCCCTTCAATTGTCATTCCTTGATGAGTTTCTCCCTTCTGCTTTGCAGAATACTGAGAATTTAGATGTGAGCCCTGACGATATTATAGTTAGTAATAATCGCCGTTCTTTAAAATGGGCACATATATTAGAGCACAGCGAGGTATTGGCAAAAATTTATAATACATTTGCCGATATTTTTGGTCCCCATTCAAATCTACTACTAGGGAAAGATTTATTCCTAGAGCTACATAAACATTTACTGACAGCATTGGTTCCGATAGTGACTAAAATGTCAAAAAGGAAGAATGGAGAAGTAAAAACTCTCAGTAGTGAAGCAAATCCTTGGTACGACAAGGGTTGTCGTAATGTTAAGACAGAATTAATATTGGCAATAAAAAATGGTAGTTTGACTAACATAAAGGATACCAGGATCAAATATAGGAAAACTCTTGAGAAGGCCAAAAAAACTTGGGATGATGAAAATTGGTCCGATCTCCTTACAGCAGTTAAAAATAAGGACCTATTGGGCTTTTGGAGGCTAGTGGCCAAAGGGAACAAAACAGGGAAGGAAGTAAAGGACGTTTATCTTGATGCAGCCACTTGGGTTGACCACTTCTCAAGGCTGTATGCAGCACCAGATAGTGACATGGTCTTACCTAATGCCGGGTTAGTACTTAGTCCAAATGAAGACAAATTAGTTTTTGATTTAGAAGAAACAATATTGGCGATTAATGCAGTTAAATTAGGGAAAGCGCCTGGACCTGATAAAATCCCGGGAGATTTATTCAAGCACGATATCAGTGTCTGGGGCCCCTATATTAACTATCTATGCAACACCATAGCAGCGGGCGCAGAAATTCCAGAAACATGGAAAGGGGCGGAAATTTTTACAATTTTTAAAAAGGGTAATCGCTATGACCCAATAAATTATCGCCCTATCAGTTTAATTGATATTTTACAGAAAGTTTTTGCAAGGCATATTTTAAATCGTATAAATATATGGATTGAGGAGAACACTATACTTTCTAAATTTCAGGCAGGTTTTAGACTTAAAACCAGTACAATAGATCAGGTTTTTAGATTTTCTTGTTTATGTTGGAAATATGTGAACTTAAGAAAGGGTCATCTTTACGTTGCCTTTGTAGATCTAAAGGCTGCGTTTGATCTTATCCCACGGGCTTTGTTATGGGAGTCACTGAGATGTCAAGGGTTGCCAGCTAACCTACTCGAACAGATTATGAGGCTACATGAAAATAATTACGCGAAAGTTAGATGGGGTCCATGGGGCGAACTAACAGGACCAATCCCCATAAAATGGGGTGTTCGCCAAGGATGCGTACTGGCACCCACATTATTCTCATTATACGTCAACGATATTCTGAAATTTCTGAATGGCTTTAAAAATGATGCACCAAAATTAAGGGGTGAATTGGTGCCAGCACTTTTATTCGCTGACAATACGATATTAATATCGCAAACACCCAAGGGACTACAATGTTTAATAGATTCGTTCCATACGTATTGTAACATTAAAGGCCTTGAAATTAACATTAGTAAGACTAAATACATGGCCATAAATCCCCACAAAACTTTTCGGGAAAACATAGTTTTGAATGGTCAAAAGTTGGAGTACGTACAGAGTATTACCTATTTGGGAATTTCCTTGGATACTAAATTATCATGGAAGACCCAAATAGAAAAAGTAAGATAACCTTGACACAAAATGCATTGCCTATTATGAAAAGGCATGGAAATAGTTTTACTAAAGCTGTTCCTCCAGCATTGGAGGTGTTCAAATACAAAGCCCAATCTGCAGCATTATATGGGGCTGAAATATGGGGACCCGTCTGCAAAAAGAATTTTGAGGTGGGAGAAAACAAATTCTATAGAGCACTTTTAAGTCTTCCGGTACGCACACCACTAATCCCAATTATTTTGGACCTGAATATAAAACGGACTGACCACTATGCAATTTTAAGACCTCTTACATTATGGGTAAGACTTTGGTCAACACCGGAGTTGCTAGATTATAAGGTCGGTTTAGAAGAAATTATAAAATTGGATCAGAACAAAAGTATCACATGGCTTAGACATGTTTGTTTATGGTTGAAAAAGATTGGCTTATCCCAGTTTTGGGATGACCCGTCTTTATTGACCCAAGCCTCTAAAAAGGTATTAAAATCTACTTTCTGGGCCTACATTCAAAGTAGCATGCTACATGAGTCAGCAGGAGGGGCGCTAACAATAAGGTTCCTTTTGTTCAAAGATCTGGCATATTTTGAGCCTTTCTTGGACGAAGTACGCCCTCAACTTGCAAAAACATTGGCTGTGTATTTTTGTATTTTTAATACTCCATTGCTAATATTTTAAACTAAACCTTCCATACTGTTGACTTGTTTTCCGCTGTTACTGACATCTGGGGGCTGAAAGGGTTTTAAATAGCATTGTTTTTACTTGTGTTATTTCGGAGTGTGTTAAACTCCTTTTACTTTGCCTACGCTCCTCTCGGTACGTGGCGGCCATCTTTTTTGGGACACGTGTCGGGGCGGTTAGCGTTCCACTCTTTTACCGCCCGGCCATTTCACTATTTAATGGACACGGGACGGACGCGCAGCGCTTGAAAGATTGGCTGCGTATTTTTGTATTTTTAATACTCCATTGCTAATATTTTAATATTTTAAACTAAACCTTCCATACTGTTGACTTGTTTTCCGCTGTTACTGACATCTGGGGGCTGAAAGGGTTTTAAATAGCATTGTTTTTACTTGTGTTATTTCGGAGTGTGTTAAACTCCTTTTACTTTGCCTACGCTCCTCTCGGTACGTGGCGGCCATCTTTTTTGGGACACGTGTCGGGGCGGTTAGCGTTCCACTCTTTTACCGCCCGGCCATTTTACTATTTAATGGACACGGGACGGACGCGCAGCGGATGCGCGCAGCGGGCGCGCCAGTGGCGCGCCAAAGGCAAGCCCGTCTGCGCCCGTCCGAGCCCGGCCGGGTCCAGGGGCCAGGAAAGCTGGACCTATTAAACCAGGTACCTATAATTACTCTTTGTTTCAGTTAAAGCAACTGAGGACTATTAAGCGCCCTGACTGCAGTCTTCTTGATCTCGAATCTATGACTTCACCTTGCCCCTGTTGTGGACTCGCATTTAATCCCAGTAAGGCTCATAATCTAGCTTCTGATAAGTCTCAGGTGACTCCTTTGGCTAGTTACCGTAAGGAAGTGAAGAATGCCTTCTCTTTTCTCTATATCAATTGTCGTTCACTTGCTAAGCACAAGCTAGATATTTTGGACCTTTTGCTTAATGAGCAACCAGATGCCATTTTCCTTACCGAAACTTGGCTTCATGGAAGCTCTGGACCCGATATAGCAGTTGCTCTGCCCCCTAATTATGCCCTTGTTAGAAGAGACAGGGAATTAAAATCGGAGGAGATATAGCTATTATTTTTAAGAAATCCTTCACCTGTAAATTTGATAGTCTACCCTTCCAGGACTGCGAGGCTGGCCATTTCAGACTTGTTTTAACCCCCCAATTTACTTTTTCTGGAATTTTGCTCTATCGGCCACCGGGCCTGCAGGGGCCTGGGCTGCGTCTTTTCCGGGTCAAGTCCTGCCATATCTTGTAGACGCTACTAATTTTACCATATTGGGTGATCTCAATTTGCATCTTGATGAAATAACCTGTGCCGCTAGTGCGACTTTCATCGCAGACTTTGCTGCGGTTAACCTGATGCTCTGCAATTCGGGACCCACGCATGTGGCGGGCCATCTACTTGACCCCATTTTCTCGAACCTGCATAATATTCACTGCTCCCCAACTTTGCCTGTACTGTGGTCTGATCACTTTCTAGTTGGCTTCCAAGTTTCTGTTCACTCTCGTGATCCTCCTCCAACGATCTCTGGTCTTACAGCCAAATCGAGGAAATGGGGAAAATTGAACACTGATGAGTTCAATAATATGTTATCTAAAACTGCCCCAACAGTTGGCCTTTCATTTGCAACCGATGGTGCTGCTGTCCAAAGTTGGATTTTTTATTCTGTAGAGGCCTGCCTTCCTCTATCTGCTATCAAGGCAAATAACCATCGTCCGCCTGCCCCTTGGTTTACAGAGATCTTAAAAGCGGAAAAAAGCAAATGTAAAAACTTGGAGAGGCGTTGGAGAATGACATATGCTCCTGAGGCCAAATCAATTTACAAAATGGCTCTAAGGGCTTATCATATACTTTGCAAGTCTGCACGCTCTGATTATGTGACTTCAGTTATCTCCAGAGCACATAATAATTCTAAGCAATTATTTAAGCTTGTAAAAAATCTGTCTGGGGCTGACTGTCTGCCTGCTTCGCCTGATTTGAGCGCTCCACACTGTGAAGAGCTTGCTACTTTCTTTTTGAGGAAAGTTGAATTAATTTATGACTCATTTCAAGAATCTACGCCTAATAATGCCTCACAGCTTTCCGGAAATCCTCTTCTTCCGACTAATGAGGAGCCTGCACAACCTGACTCGCATGATAAACACTCTGATAACCTTGATTGCTGGGCACCCCTAGACACTGATTCCTTTAGGCGAATATTGGGCAGCCTTAAATCTGGCTCCCCTAGAGACCCCATCCCTGTTACTGTGCTTCAGAAATTTGCACCATCATCCTTGTTTTTGATCATGGAGCTGCTTAATGCCTCTTTAGCAGAGGCTATTGTTCCATCTATTTGGAAACACGCAATGGTTTTGCCGTTGTTAAAGAAGGCCACGGCTGACCCCACGCAATTATCTAATTTTAGGCCCATTTCCCTCCTTGCTGCTTTTTCCAAAATTTTGGAAAAGCATGTCAATTCACAATTGACATCTTTTGTGACCTCTCAAAACTTCCTTCATGGCTCTCAATCAGGCTTCAGAGCGGGCTTCTCTACTGAAACCGCTTTGCTTGGGGTCACAGATATGGTGCGCCAGCAAGTTGACGCGGGTGGTACTGTGGCACTTATACTTTTGGATCTAAGTGCCGCATTTGACACTGTGTCACATTCTGTGCTATTGCATGCGCTACAATTACTAGGAGTGACTGATAAAGCCCTCAAGTGGCTTGCTGATTTCCTGACTAATCGAACGTTTCAGGTTTTCTCGCCGACAGCATGTTCCGAGATTCACAATTCCCCTTATGGGGTTCCCCAAGGCTCTATCCTCAGCCCATTACTATTTAACATTTATGTCAGACCTATGGCGAGGATTGCTGAGGAAGCAGGGTTGTCTCTTTTTTCATACGCCGATGACACCCAGATTGTGTTCTCCCTCTCTGCGGATGGAGCTCGCAATACTTCCTTACTTCAGGCCGGTTTGAGGAACATTGCAGGTTGGATGCATACCAACCTTTTGAAACTTAACGGCGAGAAAACAGAAGTGCTGATTGTGGGCCGAAATAAAGACCTGTGGGGCTCCCGGCACTGGCCCACAGAAATGGGTCCTTTGCCCCAGCCTAAACATCAAGTTCAGAACCTGGGTGTCTTAATTGATGACTAACTGTCCATGAAGCAGCAAGCAGTGAGAGTAGCCTCGACTTGCTTCACAATCCTTAGATGGCTAAAAAAAAATCTTATGGATGTTGCCTTCCTCTACCCAACGTACGGTGGTCCAGGCTCTCATCACCTCAAGACTGGACTACTGCAACATCTTGTATCTGGGTGCCGCCAAGGAGGTGTTATGCAAGTTACAACTAGCGCAGAATGCTGCTGCGAGGCTGCTTTGTAGGATACCTAAAACTGCTCCCATTTCCAGTTCAATCCGGGATCTCCATTGGCTCAGGATTGAAAGCCGCATTAAGTTTAAGGCACTGAGTCTCATGTTCAAGATAAAATCTGGAAAGGTACCTCCCTACTTGAAGACTCTTGTTCATCCTTATGTACCATCTCGTGCTCTGCGCTCAGCTACCCAGGCCAAGTTTATTGTTCCTAGGACGAGACTAGTGCGCATGGGCGATCGTTCCTTCTCTCATTTGGGACCCTCCTTATGGAACTCCCTTCTGATCGATCTTCGAATTGAATCTTCGTATGAGAACTTCCGTAGGGGCTTAAAAACTTGGTTATTTAACATGTAGACCCCTCTGTCTGCGTTGGCTCCTTTCAGGCGGCGCCGGGAAACCCTAGGGTAGCTGTGCGCCTTATAAAATTAAAATAACAATAACATAACATATGAAATTTAGATATGGCATAATGAACATTAATACAGTTGTAGCAAGTTGGGCCAGTAACACACTGAAAATCTCGATGATTTGTGTACTTTATGTTCAGGTAAAGCCAAAGAAAATGAGTTGCATATTCTTTTCTTCTGTCCTGTATATGCTAAGGCTAGGAAAAAATGGATCAAACCGATTTGTTTAAACCTAGGAATGAGATCATGCAAAAGAGGCGGAAAGAATTCTAAAGACTGAAACTGCACAGGTTATTGTCTTTGGCGTTAGTAGATTTTTGTTAGCAGTTAGTTTTTTAAGAGCTAAAGCAGGTCTTAAGCTGTAGTGTATTGTCCGTATTTTCTCGGAATTTTTGAAACAATATAGTTGTCTATAATGAAAAGACACAGAGAATGGTACTGTACTATGTATTAGCAGACACAAAGTTATTAATTGTCTTATATTCTAACAATACTGGAGTTTCTTAAAAGGACGTGGAATGCAAGCCTAATACCATGAGTTTTCCTCTTTTAATCACTGATGCCTTTTTAGCATATTTATATTAGTATTTATGTTTTAACATAGTAGGGACCTACAGATCCCCTTCCATTGTATCTCTTTGTATAAATTGCTCGCATAGGTTTTTATTTGGACTATTTGTATTTGTATTTAAAATTGTACGTATTTTTATGCATCTTTTATGGTTTAAAAGAACCGAAATAAAGATTTTGAACTTGAACTTGAAATATCTGACACGTGTAACTTTTCGGGGCTGGAATCATTAGAAGGTGTTTCACTTATGTTTGAATTGGAAAATCGTTGCCGTTTCATTGAATCAAATTTCCTGGAAAAAGTAAATATTTGGACTCTTTCATAATCAGTTTTATCTCTTGCGAATTTGTATGCTTTCCTTGTCTTAATAATATCTTCTTGTTTTTAGAGCCTATCCTTAATTTCACTTGGCTCTTAGAAATCAATTCTTTTTGTTCAGATTTATCCAAGTCATTATTGATAAGGCCGATTTCCTTCAGGATTATCTCTCAATCGATTTCAGCATATTTGATCTATATTAGTACCAATCTCATTGATGCGTCTAAATTGCTCTCTACCCACTCCTTGAGCATCAGAGGATTAGGATTTTCAAAACTGGGTACCAACATTATGCGTAAACCACGTGGTATCCAACCGACTTCCTGATATTTCTGTAATGACTTCTTCTCCCACCATTTTTTCATTTCACTTTTCATATTTCTTTCTAGAGCTTTAAGCAGTGTTCTAACATCCTTGCTGACAGTGGAGTTCATAGATCTTTTATCTCTAACGTTATCTGTAATAGTAGGTAAATTTTCAAAAAGCTCTTCTGCCGCCGCTTCCCTTTCTCGCAGAGCATCCTCAGACATATCAGTAACTTATTGCTGTGGCTTGCAGGACTAACGGATATCGTATCCTTCATCCACATGCACCTGACTGCACCTGTCTATTGTTCAGGCTTACCGCGTGTAATGCTCCGTCTCACGGGTCCTCCGACTCACAATTCTTCACTGTCACTGTGCGCTGAAAAGTATCCGTCCTGACAGGGGGCCAAAGCGGTCTCACTCCTTCCAGAGACTACACATTGCCTCGGCTGTTCACCGCCCGACCTGCATCCGGTGAGGGGGTCCGTGAAACGGAAGCAGCTATCTTCCTTATAGATGATTGCGAAACAATCCCAATTGCATAAACTTCAAAAGAAGCGGGCACGGACACCAACTGTTGCGATGCAAAAATGTGTTTAATTAATTAATGCTTGATTATGTCCATGATGTGTTTCGGCCACGACAAATGGCCTTGATCAGATGTTTGCGCTACGACATCTTCCGTACTTTTAAGCTGTGTACCACGTGCACGTGCAGTGCTCCTGCCAAGCCATACCAAACTGCAATGTCCCGGTGGTGGGCACCCCGGGACATTGCTGGAGCTGGCCCTGGGTGGTGGTGGTCCCCAGGGCCATGGAGGGCTCCTGGAGGGGGGACGCGCGGCCTCCCTCCCATCCTCTTTGTAGCCCCTTGGGAGGTGGTGGTCCCTGCAACGGACCCCCATCTTTACTTAATTTGTGCCCGGGGAGGTGGCTGTCTCTGGGGCTGCGTGGGGGCCACATTGCCCCCTGCATTAGCCCCGGGGAGGTGGTGGTCCCCTGGGCAGCAGGGGGTGGCCCTCTGCATTTTAATGTTGAATGTATTAGCCCCAGGGAGGTGGCGGTCCCCGGGGCAGTGGGGGGCGCTTGGCCCCCTGCATTTTAATGTATTATCCCCGGGGAGGTGGCGGTCCCCGGGGCTATGGGGGCCCGCGCAGCCCCCGCATTATTAATTCCATTGCCCCCGGGACCTGACCCACCGAGGGGCCTAATTAAACAAAGCGCGGGAGAACGTGCTTCATTTTAAAAATAAATTTCAGTGGGATTCGCAGATCCAGTGCGACTCCTGCTGAAAATATTTTTTAAAATATATTTTTGGGGCCTAGTGTGTCCTTGTGGGACACCCTGAACAGGACTAGGGGGTCAGGGTGTTTCTACCGTGCCCCCTTTTCTTGTTTTTTCACCTTTTTTCTTGTGACTCCATTCAACCGAGTCACAAGATGGCTGCCAACACTTCCTGGTTTAAAGTGTTGGCAGCCAATCAGGTCTCAGGCACGAGATCTGGAGGGTTTGCAGATCCACCGCGGCCACAATTGTATATCTGAGAAATCTTTAAATTTCTCAGAAAGTACTGAACGGATTTACCCCATTTAACAAGAAGAGTGCTTTCTGGACCAAGAGCTACCTTTTTCTCAAATTTGGTGTAGTTCTGTTCAGCAGTTTGGGCTTTAGCCGTGTCTAAAGGTTCCTATGGAAATTAATATGGAGGAAAATCATTTTGGGACCCCCCCTTTTTCTCGGCCCCTGCTTAACGAATCACCCCGAAACTTTTCACACAGCAGCTGAAGTGAGTGGCGTAATAAATTTGAAAATTTCGTGAAGATTCTTCAAATGACGTTAAAGATATTGGCCAATGAAAGTATGCTTTCCTATAGAAACAAGGTCCTAACTATAACTACCTACTGGCGACCGCCAGTTGGTAATGTAATATATAAATATAAATATATATATATAAATATATATATATATATATTGTTATCCAAGGTAAGCCTGATGCTTTAAGGACGCACTCCCAGTCACAGCTGATCTTAAAGATTAATTGCAGAAGAAAACCGGAGACTGCATTCCAGGTTAAAATTGCTTTTATTTTCCCAACGCGTTTCAAGGCAACAGCCCCTTCATCATGGGTCACTGTTAGGATATGGCCTGGAAGTCCCGATGTGCATGCTGCTTTTATATGTTTTCAGCCCCCAGTGGGCCACGCACATCACGTTATATTCTGCACAGCATGCTGGACTTTGTAGTCCTCATCGGCATCATTGTTGCCCCCAGTGGGCTCCTTGCCACATCCTATAATTCATCAGTGTCCTTTACATGCTAGTACACCTATTGTAGGTCCCAGGATGATGTTCTGGTTTGGATTTTCTCGTGACTGGGCTGCTCGCAGCTGTGAGGAAGTCCTGGTGCTGCGCAGCCTTTTCCCTTTTCCCAGCTGTAGTAGAAAGTGAAAAATGGTGCAATCCTTCACGGCGAGGCAGCCGTGTGAAAATATTTTGTTATCCAAGGTAAGCCTGATGCTTTAAGGACGCACTCCCAGTCACAGCTGATCTTAAAGATTAATTGCAGAAGAAAACCGGAGACTGCATTCCAGGTTAAAATTGCTTTTATTTTCCCAACGCGTTTCAAGGCAACGGCCCCTTCATCATGGGTCACTGTTAGGATATGGCCTGGAAGTCCCGATGTGCATGCTGCTTTTATATGTTTTCAGCCCCCAGTGGGCCACGCACATCACGTTATATTCTGCACAGCATGCTGGACTTTGTAGTCCTCATCGGCATCATTGTTGCCCCCAGTGGGCTCCTTGCCACATCCTATAATTCCTCAGTGTCCTTTACATGCTAGTACACCTATTGTAGGTCCCAGGATGATGTTCCGGTTTGGATTTTCTCGTGACTGGGCTGCTCGCAGCTGTGAGGAAGTCCTGGTGCTGCGCAGCCTTTTCCCTTTTCCCAGCAGTAGTGGAAAGTGAAAAATGGTGCAATCCTTCACGGCGAGGTAGCCGTGTGAAAATATTTTGTTATCCAAGGTAAGCCTGATGCTTTAAGGACGCACTCCCACTCACAGCTGATCTTAAAGATTAATTGCAGAAGAAAACCGGAGACTGCATTCCAGGTTAAAATTGCTTTTATTTTCCCAACGCGTTTCAAGGCAACGGCCCCTTCATCATGGGTCACTGTTAGGATATGGCCTGGAAGTCCCGATGTGCATGCTGCTTTTATATGTTTTCAGCCCCCAGTGGGCCACGCACATCACGTTATATTCTGCACAGCATGCTGGACTTTGTAGTCTTCATCGGCATCATTGTTGCCCCCAGTGGGCTCCTTGCCACATCCTATAATTCATCAGTGTCCTTTACATGCTAGTACACCTATTGTAGGTCCCAGGGTGATGTTCCGGTTTGGATTTTCTCGTGACATATATATGGTACAAAATAAAGTTCACCATATGCCGCACCTCGCGTCCTGGGTGCACTCCAACGCGGTGGTGAACTGCGTTCAACCTTACTCCAACATCCACGCTCGTGCAGATCAAAACGGAGGCACTCTTTAAGGAAAGTAAATGTATTCATTTATTGGGCTAAATCACGCGTTTCGGCAACAACGCCTTTTTCAATGTCAGTTATCTCTTCAAAACAAATAATATTTAAACATTCGGGAAGTACGTAACACATTCGGAAACATAGAAAAAGAAGACGGTCAAAGAATGATACAATCCTATCTGTTCTAAGGGGGCCATCTTATAATATGTTGAAAAATATAACAATCCGTTCAGATGTGCGCCAAATAGTATAGAATAAGATAAAACATCCTCAAATTAATTCCAAAATTTAATTATAATTCTCAAACCGAATGTGTATTATCATTAAGATTTATTTTTGGGGGGCGGGGGTTGGGCATAGGGGGTAATATGGAGATCCAATCCGGCAAATTCAATGCTCGTGCACATCTAATTAAATTAATAGTGTGGCTGTCTCTTATCTACAATCATCAACACAAATAATAAATATCAATACAATCAAAAAAACAAATATCAGCCATGTCTCTTAGCTTAGTTCGGCACTACCCATATCATAAAACTTAAGCAGAGTCCAGTATGGATCTCACTCTCAACAGTCAAGCCCTGAATGGCCAAGTAGAGAAAAAAAAAGGGGGCGGGAAGGAAGGGGGAGGAAAGAGGGGCGGGGCGGACGGGGTGGGTATTAGAGGGGAGAAAAAAGGGGACGGAGAAAGAGGGGGAGGTGGAAAGGGGGGAGGGGAAAAGGGGGCTGTAGAAAGGCACTAATAGCCAAAATCTATCTCTGAGCACCATACTATCCTATGTGGACCCACAACTCTTCTTCGTTGTTGAGGCCAACCGGAGTTTTGGTAGATAATTCTACAATATATCTAGATTCCAGACATCGTAACTTCTTGACCCTATCGCCTCCTCTCTCGTCTTTTTGTATTTGGTCAATGCAAAAGAACTTAAGTAAATCACGGTTGCTATTATGCTTCTGCTCAAAGTGTTGGGCAACCGGATAGCTTTGGTCCTTATTTGTGATTGCACGCATGTGTTCGAGTATTCTCTTTTTGGCATGATGTATAGTGCTGCCGATGTATCTTTTGGAGCAGGGACATTCTAAGCAATAGATGGTATATTCAGAATTGCAATTAAGTAATTTCGTTATCTTTTTGCATTTGGTTGTGCCCTGTCCTTCAAATTTATATTCAGTGACATTCTTGCTAAATTTACAGGCCTTATATCTCAGGCAAGGAAAAAAACCCTACATAGTTCTTTTTTGGTAGGGGTGGTTTTATAATGGCTATGTACAAGATGATCTTTGATGGAAGTACTGCGTCTATATGTGATCTGCGGTTGTAATGGTATCGCTTCTCTTAAGACGTTATCAGTACGAACAATATGCCAATTCTTCCTAAAGATCTGGGATACTTTATCTAACCTCTCATTGAAATCAGTGATCATCCTGATAGACCCTGTTTCTTTGGTTCTGCCTTGATGTATCTTATATTTGTCTGCTAGAAGTTGTTGTCTGTTGTTAGACTCTGTCTTCTTGACTGCCTCATGTAATATACTATCCGTGTATCCCCTTCTTTTGAATCGCTTAACTGCGCTGTTTTGTGCCTTATGATATTCATCTTCGTTAGCGCAATTGCGTTTAAGGCGTAGTAGTTCCCCAAATGGTATGTTCTTAATCAGTGCTCTGGGGTGTTGGCTACCTACGTGTAAGATGGAATTGCCGGCAGTCGGCTTTCGGTACAATTTGGTCAGTAATTTGTTACCTTCTATGTACACCTCTAGGTCTAAATAGAAAACACTTGTGGTACTCATGTTTGCTGCAAATATCAAATTTTGCTAATTCTGATTAAGGGCGGCTATATAAGTAGAAGCCGCCTCCTGGGTCCCTCTCCAAACACTAAATAAATCATCAATATACCTGGCCCAGAGGGCCACTCTCTCAACCCATTGCTCCTGTCGGTCCGCCCAGCCCACGTGCTTCTCCCACCAGCCCACGAAGAGGTTCGCATAACTGGGGGCGAAACACGTGCCCATCGCGCCGCTTTTGCCGGTACAATTGCCCTGCAAACATGAAGATGTCATTCTCTGGGCAGAACCTAGTCATGTCTAATAACATTGCATTATGCTCCTGGTATTTTAATGCCCTCTTGCTGAGAAACCATTTGATAGCTTTTAGGCCCCTTTCTTGTTCAATACATGTATATAAGCTGGTGATGTCAAGAGTTATAAGCAATATTTCATCCTCCCAGCTGATACCATCAATAAGTCTAAAAAAAATCATGTGTGTCCTTCACATAGGAACTGAAGTCCTTAACCAGTGGAGACAGAAAGGAATCAATGTAGGTAACTACATTTTCTAATAAACTATTCTGTGAGGCCACAATGGGACTCCCCGGTGGATTCATCATATCTTTGTGCACCTTACGTAGGTGGTAAAAAGTGGGAAGAACAGGATATTCACAAAGCAGAAAATGATACTCTTCTTGGTCCAAAAGATCACAATCCCGCCAGGTGACCAAATGTTCCTGAATCTTCATAACACAGTTTTCATATTCCCTTCTGTGTATAGGTAAATAACAATCCATGTCACTCAATTGTCTGATGGCTTCATTGAAATATTGTTCTCTATTAAAGAGTACAATATTGCCCCCTTTATCCGAAGGTTTTATTATGATGGTGTCATCGCTCTTCAAATCCATGATTGACTTCCATTGTCTTGCAGGAATATTATATCTTCTTCTGTAAATGCGTTCCGCATTTAATTTCTTCAGGTCCATAATTGTGGCTTCATGAAAGACATCAATAGCGGCATGCGGTGTCTGAGGGATACATTTAGATTTAACTCTAAACTCACTTTTGCCACCTACTTGAGAAATCCCTGCTTTGGTGAGGCAAGCAGTAATATCTTCTCCTTCAGTGTTAGCAGTATCAGCAGAATCCTCCAGCGATTGTAGTGCCAACAATGTATCCAGATCATTGCCTGTAAGTTGGTCCGTATCGTCAGTCACAATATTTTCTCGGGGTAATTTAGGATTTAAAAGCAGTTTAAGTTTTCTCACATTTTTGTAGAGGTCAATTCTTGTTTGGGTGTAATTAAAATTCGAGTTGGGGCAGAACGTGAGTCCCAGTTGAAGAACTTGAATTTCATCTGTTTTTAATTCTCTATCAGAGAAGTTGATAATAGTTCTTTCTTCCTGAGTCATTTCCATGGTTACCATCTGCCTCTCTTGCTCCGTGTCACCCTGGGTGTAATAGATTCTCCCCCGTCTCTTTTTGCCCCTTCTGGCTTTGCGTTTTGTCGATCTGGGGGATGGACTCGGGGGGCGGTCTCTGCCGACTTTCTCGAATCTGCTGGTATTCCTGAAAAAAAGTTGGCTCATTGATATTTTCGCTACTCCCCATCAATATAATTAGATGTGCACGAGCATTGAATTTGCCGGATTGGATCTCCATATTCCCCCCTAACCCCATCCCCCCCCCAAAAAAAATCATGATTTAATGATAATACACATTCGGTTTGAGAATTATAATGAAATTCTGGAATTAATTTGAGGATGTTTTATCTTATTCTATACTATTTGGCGCACATCTGAATGGATTGTTATTTTTTTCAACATTTTATAACATGGCCGCCTTAGAACAGATAGGATTGTATCATTCTTTGACCATCTTCTTTTTCTATGTTTCCGAATGTGTTACGTACTTCCCGAATGTTTAAATATTGTTTGTTTTGAAGGGATAACTGACATTGAAAAAGGCGTTGTTGGCGAAACGCGTCTGTCAGTACCCTGTGATTTAGCCCAATAAATGAATACATTTACTTTCCTTAAAGAGTGCCTCCGTTTTGATCTGCACGAGCGGGGATGTTGGAGTAATATATATATATAGCAGCCTATCGAGGCACCCACCAGTGGGCAAAACCTTCAAATGTGAGCAATTGCTTGTTTGGTTTGTTTTTCAGTTCGTGGATGCCGTGGCTAGCCTTTGAGAAAAGTCAAATATTGACTGAAACGCGTCAGGAATTGCCATTGCTGTTCATTAAAATGAAAGTTTCACCGTGAGGAGTGCGACTCATTTCTTTCTAAGGAGAGAGTTTTTGGTCATATATATATATATAGTGCCACAGCAAAAAATGCTAAACAGAATTACACTAAATATTGCAGTAAGCTAGATCTTGGTCTGCAGATTGTGCTTTTTGTGATCTGGTTAAATCAGTTCAGTAGTTTTGAAAAATTAAGGTTGAAAAAAAATATAGATATCTGGACGGTTGAGTATGTGAGAGGCTCGTGAGAGGTCCACAAGAGCGCTAATTCAAAAATGGAGCCCTGTGATTGGTTGAGCGGTCCATTTTTCCCGTCAGCCTTCTCGATCCTGTGGGAGCGAGCACTCTGATTGTCTGGTTGTTGGGGGTTTAGAAATGAAATGGGCAGCATTACTGTTTACTGTGAAAAATTGCAGGGTTTGTGGAAATGAAGCAAAAAAAGTATATAAGGGAGCATGAGAAAGGCATCCAGTCCACCTAGATTTTGACAGGATGCCTCTAAGGTATACCTAGTGTTATGAAAGTAAATGTATATTGTTTTCAAAAATATTTACGATCTCACGGGGCTCTGGTGGGTTCATGAAAAGTAAAATAGGAGTAGGTTAGTTCTCAATACACTCTACTAGGAGAAACACATCTTGTCACCCTAGTTATTGAGAGGAAGGGTGTCAGGCATAAGTAATGTGATGAATAAAATGTTTATGATTTTTTTTTAAATGTTGCAATCTCATCGGTCTCTAGTGGGATTGTGAAAAATAGAAAGGAGAAATTCTGAATACACTCTGGTATGCACCCTTGTCACTGTATAAAGCAGTCTTAGTGGCGTTGTTGTCAAAGGTTAGTTTCCACCCCCATCACCTTGGAAAGAGTTGCGAGCAGCACCCTTCTACATACACTTGATGCTCAGGGGATAGCTTTCAGTGGAGAAGATGGTCCATACATATAGCCTATTACGCATATACATCATTCCGGAGAGAGGTCTCAGCAGAGAGGCTCATCTCTCTCCACACTCTATTATGCACACCCATCATCCTAGAGAAAGGTGTTAGCGGAGAGGCCAGTACTTCTCTTCAGCTTACTATGCACACCTGTCATCCAAGAGAGAGGTCTCAGCGGAGAGGCTAGTTTCTCCCCAGACACTACTATATAAACCTATCATCCAAGAGAGGGGTCTCAGTGAAGAAGTCAGTCTTTCCTCACACCATATTATTTACAGCTGTCATCCAAGAGAGGGTCTCAGTGGAGAGGCCTGTCCCTCCCCACACCATACTATGCACACTCGTCAACCAAGAGAGAGCTCTTAGTGGAAAGGCCACTCTCTCCCCTCACCCTACTACACACACCAATCATCCATACACACACTCATCGTCCAAGAGAGACATCTCAGCGAAGAGGCCAGTCCCTCCCTACACCTTACTATGCACACAAGTCGTCCAAGAGAGAGGACTCACGTAAAAGGCCACTCCCTCTGTACACCCTACTATGCACACCTGTAACCTTGGAATGAGGTGTCAGCAGAGAGGCGAGTATCTTCCCACACCCTACTACACATACCCCTTAACCAAGAGAGGGGTCTCAGTGAAGAGGCAAGCCCCTCCCTAAACGAGAGCAGGCAATTTTGTCATCCAAGAGAGAGGTGATAGCGTAGAGGCCAGTCCCTCCCCACACACTACTACTACCTATCATCCAAAAGCAGGGTCTCAGTGGAGAGGTTAGTCCCTCCACACACACACTACTACACACACCTGCCATCCAGGAATGGGTTTTCAGTGGTAAGACAATTCCTTCCCTGCACACTACTACGCATGCGTTTCACTCTGTGGAGGGGTGTTAGTAGAGAGGTTAGTCTATCCATACACCCTACTAAGCACACCCATCAGCCCAGAGAGTGGTGTTAGTGCAGAGGCTAGTCTCTCTCCATACCCTACTGCACACACCTGTCATCCAAGGGAGGGGTCTCATTAGAGAGGTTTAGTCTTACAACACACTCTACTATGCACATCCGTGACATGAGACAGAGGTCTCACTGGAGAGGCCAGACCCTCTCCACACTGTAGTATGGACACCCATCATTGAAGAAAGAGGTGCTGGTATAGAAGCCCATCCTCCCCACACCCTACTATGCATACCCGTCATCTGAGACATAGTTGTCAGTGGAGAGGCCAGTCTTTCCTCACACCGTTTTATGTACTCCTGTCATCCAGGAGAGACGTCTCAGCTGAAAGACCAGTCCCTCCCCACACTCTACTATGCACATCCATCATCTGAGAGAGGGGTCTGAGCAGAGAGGTCAGTGTCTACCCATAATGTACTACCCACATCTATCATCCAAGAGAGGTATCTCAGTGGAGAGATGAGTTCTTCCACACACCCTACTATGCACATCTGTCACCTGAGACAGAGGTCTCAGCAGAGAGGCCAGTTCCTCCCCACACCCTACTATGCACACCCGTCATGTGAGACAGAGGTCTCATCGGAGAAGCCAGACCCTCTCCACATCCTACTATGCACAGTTGTCATCCGAGAGAGAGATCTCAGCGAAGAGAGCAATCTGTCTTCATATCCTAGTACACACATCCATCATTCAAGAGAGGCATATCAGCAGAGAGGCCAGTCCCTCCCCATATCCTACTACGCACACCCGTCATCCCAGAGATAGGTCTCAGCAGAGAGGCTAGTCTCTCTCCACACCCTAGTACGCACACCCATCATCCAAGAGAGACGTCTCAGCAGAGAGGCCAGTTCCTCCCCACACCCTGGTATGCATACCCATTAGCCGAGAGAGTGGTCTTAACGGAGAGGCCAGTCCCTCCCCACACCCTGCTATGCACACCCGTCATCTGAGAGAGGGGTCTGAGTGGAGAGACCAGCCCTTCCCCCATACTGTACTATCCACAGCTGTCATTGAAGAGAGGGATCTCAGTGGAGAGGCGAGTCCCTCCAGACACCCTACTATGCATATCTGTCATCTGAGACAGAGGTCTCAGCAGAGAGGCCAGTTCCTCCCCACGCCATACTATTCACACCCGTCATCTGAGACAGAGGTTTCATTGGAGAGGCCAGTCCCTCTCCACATTCTACTATGCACAGCTATCATTCAAGGGAGTGATCTCAGCAAAGAGCAGTCTGTTCCCATATCCTAGTACACACATCCGTCATCCAAAAGAGACATCTCTGCAGAAAGGCCAGTCCCTCCACATACCCTAATATGCACACCGGTCATCTCAGAGAGAGGTTTCTGTAGAGAGACTAGTCACTCTCCACTCCCTACTAAGTACACCCCTCATCCAAAAGAGATGTCTCAGTGGAGGGCATGTCCCTGCCCTCACCCTACAATGCACATCCATCATCCAAGAGAGTGGTTTCAGTGGAGAGGCCAGTCCCTCCCCACAACGTACTATGCACATCTGTTATCTGAGACAGAGGTATCAGCAGAGAGGCCAGTCCCTCCCCACACCCTACTATGCACAACTGTCATCTGAGGGAGGGATCTGAGCAGGAAGGCCAGTCCCTCCCAATACCATACCACGCACATCTGTCATCCAAGAGAGGGATCTCAGTAGAGAGGCGAGTACCTCCAGACACCCTACTACGCACAACTGTCATCTGAGACAGAGGTCTCACTGGAGAGGTGAGTCCTGCTCTATACCCTACTATGCATGCCTGTCATCCCGAGAGAGGTTTCAGCAGAGAGGCTTGTCTCTATCCACACCCTACTATGCACACCTGCCATCCAAGAGAGGCATCTCAGTAGAGAGGCCAGTCCCTCCTCACACTCTACAATGCACACCCATCATCCGAGAGAGAGGTCTCAGTGGAGAAGCCAGTCCCTCCCCCTACCATACTATGCAGATCTGTCATCCAAGAGAGGGATGTCAGTGGAGAGGCGAGTCTCTCTAGACACCCTATTATGCACACTTGTTACCAGAGGGAGAGGTCTAAGCAGAGAGGCCAGTTACTCCCCACACTCTACCACACACACCCATCACCTGAGAAAGAGGTCTCATCGGAGAGGCTAGTCTCTCTCCACATTCTACTATGCACAGCTGTCTTCTAAGAAGGAGATCTCAGCGAAGAGAGCAGTCTGTCCCTGTTAGAAATGAGGGTCTTTAATTGGCAGTGGCTTGCACCCAAGTCCAAGTAGGGACCCTTCCTTCTAGTCAGGGTAAGGGGATTACACAGCTAAGATAACCCCTGCTCACCCCCTTGGTAGCTTGGCATGAACAGTCAGGCTTATCTCAGAGGCAATGTGTAAAGCATTTGTTCTTAAACACACAGTAACACAGTGAAAACACTAAAAAATGAGCACCACACCAGTTTAGAAAAATAGCTAATATTTATCTAATTAAAACAAGACCAAAACAACAAAAATCCATCATACACAAGCAAAGTTCTGAATTTCTTATGAGTAGAGGAAAGATACAGTTCCTTGAATTTGATAGCACCAACTGGGGCTATCATGGCGTTGTGACCAACAAATACAACAGTTCAGTCCAACCTCGATGGAGTCGAGGGCCATCTATGGTGTCGGTTAAGACCTGCAAACAGTACCTTGGAGTTGAAGAGGCCTCGAGGATCTTGCAGTGAAGTGCAGCGGTGAGGCATTGCGGGCGTTGGTGCTGCAAGTCGGTGCAGAAGTCAGGGAGTCCTTGAAGTCACACACATTGCAGATCGAACTCTGTGAGAATGAATTAAGGAGCGCTAACGTCGGCAGTGCTGGGGCTGCGGTGTCGTCACAGGCAGTGCGTTGTGCACTTCATAATGCAGTGTCCGTGCCTTCAGTGCAGGCAGTGGAGTGGCGTCGGTGCGGAGTGCTGGCGTGGGAGTGAATGGCGCTATTGTTGACAGACTAGGGGCTGCGGTGTCATTGAAGTCAGGGTCCACATTCGGGGTCGTTCACCGAAACGCGCGTCGGCGCTGGTGTCCCCTGATCTTTACGTCCCCTCCAATACCATTATGTCTTGGCCTCCTTTGAGGTTTACATGAAGCTGTGAAAAACTTATAATTTCACCCAATGGACATATATGTCTAAATGGTGATTGTACGACATGATGGAATAATTATGAAGCACTTTGTGGCTTATTCTATGTATAACATCTTCAATGACTTACTTTTGGAGACTATTGGTTTTGATGCAGTGGACCCCTTGCGAATACTGTGATTGCATGAATGAGTGAGTATGATTCTGTTGAGAGCATGAGTTGGTTACGTGTATGTGTGTTGCGCTTGGGTTTCAACTATTTGTAGAACCATGTTTCTGAGTGTATATTGTATTTTGTGGAATATTTATTGAATGTTTATTAATTGTCTATTTTATACCTTGAGGATTGGTACAATAAATTTGATACATGTTCTAATAAAGATGATCTCTGGGTATTAGCGGTTGAGCGTCTGCCGTCTTTTGGCTGTTAGCACACTGTATTTTTGCTCATGGGGGATGTGACTTGGCTGTTCCCTTGTCTTATCCTTGACGTATAGCTTTACTTTAAACTACTTTCAGGCAGTGGGTTGTTCTTGACATGGCAGTTTTGAACTGCACTTTCAGACACTGCAATGGCAGGCCTGAGACATATGCACAGGGCTACTCATGTGGGTGGTACAACCAGTGCTGCAGGCCCACAAGTAGCATTTGATTTACAGGCCCTGTGCACACATGGTGCACTTTGCTAGGGACTTATCTGTAAATCAAATATGAAAATCATGGATAACCAATCATAATCCCAATTTACATAGGGAGCACTTGCACTTTAGCACTGATCAGCAGTGGTAAATTGCCCTGAGAACACAAACCAGCAAAAACGAAGTCCAGCGCGCAGTCAAAAATACAGGAGGTAGAGGCAAAAAGACAGTAGAAACTACGCCAAGGATGCCAGGTCTAACAGTCCCCATATCCTTTTTTTAAAGTTTATTTTTCAATTTTTAAAGCATGCCATGGACATACAGATGTGTACGTTCAAATGAGAAGTGGTATAGTGCGCTGTTACATTTTGTACATAGCAAACAGAAAACTAGACATAGCAATGAATATCATGTTAGCTTCACATTCCGCCTCATAATGGCACAGTAAGAATGTTCCGAGGCCCATGCATCCCTAAGACTCTTGAGAAAAATATGGGCAGTTTCCATAGTCTCCAGGAAGGGTCGCTCATGGTGCTTAGGCAGAGACTGACGAGTCCAATGTCAGTAGGTAATCTCTCAGCGGCTGCCATATATCTTTTGGGCGTGAGGTGGGTGGTAGTAGGGTTGCATACAATTCACTATTAGTATCACAGTATATTAGACTTTTTATCCATGCCGCTATTTTAGGTGGGTTTTTGCTCCCCCAATAAATGGCTACCTCCGTCTTGGCCAAAAGTAGTGCAATGGCGACATATCAATGCATAGATTTTGGTAAATCATGTACATAGCCCAGCAGTGCTAGTAAGGGAGGAGGGTTCAAGTGCCATATGGATTATCAAAGCAAGTTTAATGAATACCTCTTTCCAGTATGGTGCCACAGTATTACATGTCCACGCTATATGGGCAAAGTCTGCAGCCTCTGTGTGGCATTTTAGGCATTCTGACGTATGAGCAGAGTCGATACGGGCCAAAGCCCGTATCGAATCTGAGAGAGGAGAGGATGTGGCCTAACGGCTAGGGCGGTTGACCTCAAATCTGGGGAACCGGGTTCGAGTCTCGGCAACGACGCTCAACATCCTGTGATTCTGGGCAAATCACTTAATCTCTCCGTGCCTAACAAAACAAAATGAATGTGTCCTTGTGTAACGCAACTGGTGCTCGTGTAAATCGCTCTGATACCCGATACCTGCGGGTCAAGTTCGCGCTGTATAAAACTCTGGAAACAGAAAAAGCTCTGCACAAAAATTTGGATTGTATTAGCTTAAGACGATGATTAAGGGAGATGAGGCGAGTCTGCGTACAATATGCAGTCCAGACTTTGTCCGTCAGGAGATGCCCCAAATCCGTCTCCCATGCAGCCCTAAGTTTGAAGTCTCATGTTGGCAGAAGGCCCAGACAGGAGTGATATAGTTTGAAGATGAGCCTGTCTCCTTCCGTGTCAGTGATCACTAATGTTAGTGGCGGAACTCGGCAGTAAGTCCTTAGCGAGCTCTGAAGTTGCCGAAGCACAAAATTGTCCATATGTGCAGCGTCATATGTGCAGCGTCGTTAAATCATGCATCTTCTGTACAGGAGAAAACATGCCTGTCCGGAAAAATGTCTTTGAATGAGTGTATAGCATGTGTGGTCACTGTGCGCTGGACCAAACGTTCCCTGGTAATAGAAAGCCAGGGGTTGTTGACCAGGAGGATCACAGGAGAGTTTAGCATCTGTCCACCCAACATCCGAGTTAGCCACCTCCAAGCCCAGCAGGTTGTAGCCAGAGTTTGTATATCATCTGGATCTAATGGGAGACCCTCTGGTAGTAGCGCTCTCAGTGGCATCGGAGCTGTGAGGTCCTCCTCAGGTTTGTAATATGGAATGCGGGCATCTGCATGGTACCAAAGTTGGGCGTATTGACACAGTGCAACTAGGCAGTAAAAGTGTAAATGAGGGACTCTGAGGCCTCCACGTTCATATGGGAGCACAAGGTTGTCCCAGCCAGATCGAGGCTGTCAGCCTGCCCAAACAAGCTGCATCCATATACTCTGCAAAGTCACAAAGAAAGAATTGGTGAGTGATATTGGTATGTCCTGAAATAAATATAAAAAGTGGAGGAGCACCATCATTTTGATAATGGCAAAACATCCCACATTGGTCAATGGGAGGTGAATCCAACGCTCCACCTGGGAGGTCAGCCTGTCCACCGCCGGAGCATAATTTAAATGAATGACTTGTTCCATATCTCGGGTTATATAGATGCCCATATATCGAACGTAGCCATCGTACCACACTAAAGGGAAGCCGCAGTGTGCCTGAGTAGTCGCGTCTGTCAGCGGAAATAGTTCTGACTCATTCTAGTTAATATGGAGGCCCGATGAGGCCCCATAGCTGGTTAATTCTCGAGGTATTGGGGCTAAGTTGTCGGCAGGGTGCTATACACAAAGCAATATATCAGCAGCATAGAATGAAACCAGAAGTAGGCCTGGTTTGAATTGCAAACCACTGGAGGTGGGGCACCAATGGGTCCATCGCTATAATTAAAAGTAACGGTGAAAGGATACAGCCCTGTTGTGTCCCCTGCATAATTGCGAATGGGGCCAATAGTGTGCAGTTAACCCTAATCCGGGCTGTCTGCAGCGAGTAAAGGAGCACTATCTGGGATGAGAAGTTATGCGGAAAGCCCATTTTACTAAGTGTGGCGTGTAGGAATGGCCATTCCAGCAAATCAAAGGCTTTTTCGCGTCCAATAGGGCGACTATGCCAGGTACCACAGGGGATAGTCTATTAAGGACAGCAAAGACTGTACGGAGGTTTAGATGTTGAGTGATGCGGGACGAAGACCGACTGGGCTGGAGAGATAATCTGGTTCATTCGCAGGGCGAAGCGGTCAACAGTAGCTTGGCTAATATTTTGTTATCAAAATTCAATAGGGATAGTGGCTGATAGGAACCACAATATTGAGGGTCTTTACCTGGTTTCAGAAGTAGAGTAATCACAGCTTCTTGTACTGTAGGCAGGAGGACCCCTGTTTCCAAAGCTTCTGAGTACATAGCAAGTAGGAGCGGCACTAAGATGTGCTTGTACGCTTTGTGAAAAGCATCAGTGTATCTATCAAGGCCACGTGCTTTGGAGCCGCCCATGGAGTCAATTGCCTGAACGATCTCCTCAGTGAAGAAAGGCTCACTAAGAAACTGTTGGTGTGCAGTAGAAAGCCAGACCATGGCAACCTCACTCAGATAAGCTGTGTGTTCAGTACCATCGTCGCCCAGTCGTGTGGTGTACAGATTGGTGTAGTAGTTAAGTAATTCAGTCTGTTTATTCAATGTGTCTGTGATGCCGTCTACCTGGTGTAACTCTGAAAAATAAGATGCTCCCCTAGGCGGTCTTAAGAGCCGAGCCACTGTGCACCCCTGTCTTTCCCCTTCCCCATAGTGACGGGCCCTGACATACTTTCCCAAATAGTGGGCCTTACAATCCGCAGTTTCTCATAACATTGCCAACAACACAGCACGCCCGTGCAGGTGGGCCTTGACGGTATGCTGAGTACTGGCGGGGTCCAACTCAGTTAGATCTGCCTCAATGTGAAGCAGAGTTCCACGTATATCGCCCAGCACCCCAGCAGGTTTAGATATACATATGCCCCTGATGTTTACCTTGAAGGCCTCCTAGAGGGTAGCCTGTGAGGGAACCGACTCTTTGTTAAGTTCAAAATACTCAATGATGGCTGAACGGAACTCTGTACAAAATTGTTCATCATCGAGTGCCATATTGGGGAATCACCAATGTTGTTCAAAGCCACCCGCAATAGCAATGCATAGTTTCATCTCAACAGGGGAATGATCAGAAATATTCTGTGGGAGATTCGTGACTGAGCCAAGTTATGGTGTAAGTGTGGCCGATAGGAACCAATAATCTATCCGCGTTTAGGTATCGTGGGGCACTGAATAGAATGTGTATGCAGGGGAATCGGAATGTAGCAGGCGCCAGGTGTAACGAAGTGTGATAGCATCGCATATTTCCTGTAGAATATGTAGCGAGCAGGGCCTACCCGTCAGATTCCGCGCTGTAGTATCTAAGGCTGGATTGAGGAGCATATTAAAGTCACCCCCCATTACAATGTGATCTGTATCAATACGATCAATCAGGGCCCGTAGCATATGAAAGAAACAATACTCGGTGCCCAGTTAAGTGGCCTGCCACCAGAAGATATCTGCCCTTCTCATCAGAACGGGTGGCATAGGGTTGGAAAGGTATGCGTTTATGTATCAGTGTAGACACTCCGCAGGAGTATGTACTGTAACTAGAGAAGAATGAGTGAGGACCCCATGTGTTTGCAAATGTGTGTGAGGGGCTGGGAGGCAAATGAGCCTTCTGAAGAAAGTCTATAACGACACCGTGCAACTGTAAATACTGCAGCACTAGTTTGCCATTAAGCAGGCTGTTAAGGCCACGGATATTCCAAGACATGAAAGTGGTGTCTGTGAATGGGCGTGTTAGTATGTGTAAACATTCGTCTAGGGCAATATCAGGCCATTATGGAGCTGGTATGGTATGCAAGCGTGATAGTGTATCCAAATAGTCAAAAACAACATAAATAAACCAACAACAGTAGCCCTGCGCCCCCTCCCACACCTTGTGTCAACATACCAAGTGGATCCCAGTAGCATCAAACAACAACAAAACATTTCCCCCAACGCAGCTGTAGTATAAACCTCAGGGAAGTAGCAATGCCACTGCGGTGGCTCTGGTGCCGGATATAAGAAATATGGTATTTGAAATGTAGATGGGTCTACGTGGGTGGCCCAATTGGTCCGTGTCTGGCCAGTTTTGCCTGCTCCCACGCAACGAGAGGTCAAGCCGTCCCGTGTCTGTTGTCTCCGCAATCCCCAGGATGCAGATATTTTTGTGACGACCTCTGGCTTCCAGGTCTTCCTTTTTAATGACCACCGCCTTTAGCTGCGTCTCCAACCACTCCAGACACTTTATAACCGTGGTGGTAGTGTCCTCCAAGACAAATATGCGCACCTCTGCTCCCACTTTCCGTGCATCCATGCCAGTTATCGATTCCGTCGTAGGTCCTCTGCCGCACCGTCCTCCATGTTGGACATAGTCTCTGCTCCACCAGCAGCTTTTGATTTTCAAAGGGCAGTTTATGCTGTTTTGGGTCACTCCGTACCACAGTAGTAACGGGTGCTTGTTCGTCTGTGCCCGTACCACCGATGATTGGGCTAAGGGCCAGCACCGGGATGAGCGCTAATAGAAGGCCACAGTGCCGTCTCCCAACTAGTAGCATATTTAAGGGGGGATGTGAGAAAGTGCCCTCTTTCTGCATGGTTGCCCCCACTTTTTGCTGAACTGTTGATGTACTTTGACTGAATGTACCCTGGGATCCTGCCAATCAGGTACCCAGGGGCTATGTTCGTTCCCTAAAACTGCATTGAAGACCAAACCCCATTGGCACTCTCTGGCCCCAGGTCAGTCCCTGATAAATGGTACCACAGGTTCCCAGGGCACTGTGACCAGGGAAGGTCTCTAAGGGCTGCAGCACTTATTGTGCCACCCTTTGAGACCCTGTACCTTTACACTCACACATTGCCTTTGCAGGCTGCGTGTTTTGGTGCAGAACAAAGTGAAGAGTCGACATGGCACACATCCCTGTGTGCCACGCCTACAACCCACTGCCCTGGCATAGATCAGTCACCCCTCTAGCTGGGTGCACTATACCAGTGGTGCGGGTACAGGTGCATGAGCCCTGTACCCCTACAGTGTCTAAATCAATTCTTAGACATTGTAAGTGCAGTGCTGCCATTAAGAGTATATGGTGCTGGGAGTTTGTCTAATGGCTGCACTGAAAACTGAGACTTTTGGTATCAAACTTCTCAGCACATTAAACCCACACTGATGCCAGTGTGGGATTTAATGAAAAATGCACACAGAGGGCATCTTAGATATGCCCCCTGAAAAACGACCTACCACTAGCGTCCAGGCTGAGTAGCTGCTTTCAGCTGCCACCACCAGACATGTTTCTGGACCCCTGGGTCGAGAGCCTGCTGGTCTCGGGGGCCTGAAACAATGCACATCCTGGGACGAGGTGTCAAGCCGCCTCCCCCAGGATGGGCAGGGTGCACGAAGGGGAAGCTTCAAAGGCTTGCTGCCTTTGTGAGCTTCCCCAGGCCTTTTGCTGCCTTAAGCAACTGGTCCCCACCAGTTCTGACCCCAACTTTGGGCGGGAGAACCGGCGGGAAAACCAAGTGACGAAGGGAGGTGTGCCCACCTCTGCCAACTCCACCCCTCAAGTGGGGGAGGCGAGGTGAAGCACATCTCTCAGTCCCCACCATCTTGCAGATGGGGCGACCCAGCCAACCAGGGTGAGGCATATGCCTCCCTCCCACTGGAGGGTGGCATAATAGGGGGTGTACCCACCCCAGGGAAGGGACCCATTGGTCCCAACCTTTTTACCTACTTGTAAAGCCCCTAAATCTAGTATTTAGGGGCACCCCTGAACCTTTCTTCCTCAGACAAGAAACTACAAGAAGAAAAGAAGAAGAAGGACCGAACAGCCGTGCCGAAGCTAAGAAGAGGAGGACGCCCACTGATTTGACCCCAGCCCTACCGGACTTTCCCCACCTCGAACCTGCAGAAGTGAAACTCTGGTGTGTCCTGAAGCCAGCATCCTCAAGAACCCCAAGGACCTGCCCTGCCTTCAAAAGAAAAGACTCTGTCTCCTGTGAACACCGGATTTGTTCACCAACAGACTCCAGCTCCGGCAAAGTCCGCAAGTCTGCACCACTCTGCACCCGACGCCCACGGCTCAAGTTCGAGTGGCCCAACACCACGAGGAGGTCTCCCCGGTGATCCTGATCCGAGATCCGGTGACCCCTGACCTGCCTCAAGCCTCCAGCCGACGCCTGCAGCCTCAAACCGGAAGGTCCCCCAACCGCGACCAGGAGCTGGTAAGAAAATCCGACCCTAAAAGGCACTCCTGCAGCCGACGCCCCATGACCTTGGGTGGCCCAACCGACGGTGCCTAACCAACCCCCAGCATCCCAACTTACCTCTCCAAGTGGTGGTCGCACCCAGAGCCTGCAGTGTGTTTGCAAACCGGAGACTCCCCATTGAAAGCTACAGGGCGCCCGGCGCCAAAACAGCACTCTGCACCCGGCCGCCCCAGTGCCGCTGATGGTGCACCTTTTGTGCTGGCTTGAACCCCCATTTGCCCTGAGCTTAAGTCCAGGAGCTTTGCTCCCACAACCTTGTGGCCTGCTCGTAAGCAGCCACCAACCGGAGGCCCCCTATCCCCCATTGGATAACATTGGGCTTCAGCACTCTGCACCCGGCCGCCCTAGTGCCGCTGAGGGTGTAACAAGAGTGCATCCTTGACCCTGGGGGAACCCTGAGTCTACCCCCAGAATACCAACTCCCACAACCGAATACTTACCTTTGACCCGATAACCCTATTTTCCTCCATAGGATAACATTGACCGTTTTTCTGTGAAAAGTTTCTAAGTATGGAGTTGGAAAATCTATAAAAGTCTCTAAAACTGTAACAAAATAACCAAAATGCTTTTACTTACCGGTTTACAGGAAATGTCCCAGTGCAGTATCCAGGTATAATGCACTGTCTAAGAAAAGTTATCTGTAAAGTAATCTACTTGACATTCTACTAAAAAGCCAATACAAAGTATATGTACAATCTTTCAAAGCATTGCATTACTAGTAGTTCTACTGTAATCAAACCAAATGTATATTTTCAACTGCAATACAAACTGGTTACAAAACTGTATTATTACTGCAAAGTACTTTTCACTTACCTGTGCCAGGCTTGCTTTGTTCTAGGAAATAAAATAACTAAAGGAATATTTTTATACAAAACCAATTGGTCTGAAGTTCAGTCTTTGAGTGTGTGATATAATTTGCTGATTGAGTGTGTACAACAAATGCTTAACACTACCCTCTGATAAAGCCTTACTGCTTGACCACACTACCACAAATAGAGAGTAAGGTGCTATCTACTTTTACCTCTGCCTACCTTTGGGGTTCCACTGGACTCTGTGCACACTATACCTCACTTTGGTATAGTATATACAGAACCAGCTTCCTACATTGGTGGATCAGTGGTGGGATATACAACTTTGCATTTGTTGTAGTAACTTGGGTACCACCTGATCATCACAGAACTCTTAAATTGGCTTTAGAATTCTGATTTTTGAATTGATAAATTTTTCCAAATTACTAAAAGTCTTGTTAGGGCTTTGGTTAAGTCCCTTTAGAATTTTAGAAAAATAAAAAGTCACTTTAGCAAGGGATAAGAGGGGTTAGAAGTTTTTTAATTATGTCGCTTAACAAGAACCCAGCTGTTAGTGAAAATAACCACAATGACATAGAGGACCAGGTTGAGGAGCTTAACCTCACCCCTTACTTTCACTTGTCTTTCAAGGAGGTAAGGTCCCTATGCAAAATTAAAAACATAACCATGGGGTCCCATCCCACTAAACAAAAGCTCCAGGAGCTGTTGACTGGGTATGCTAAGGACCATCCCTCTGAGAATGGTGAAGACCTCTCAGATGAGGAAGAAGATGGAGGGGATGAGAGATAGACAAACCCCACCACCCCCCCCCCCCCCACGTCATAGGGAGAAAAGGGCCCCAGTGGCCCTGACTCCAAGAATCAACCTCTCAGTACCTAGAGCCCACACAGGTGGATCAGGCACTACTGAGGACATTGAGGACAGCCTGCTAGCAAGGTTGACCAAAAGACTGGATCTAGAGACCAGACTCCTGGCTCTAGAGAGAGAGAGAGCAGAGATGGGCCTAGCACCCATCAATGGTGGCAGCAATTTACTTAATAAGGATAAAGAGCAATCTTATGATCCTAAAATCCCCAAAGGGATTGTCCCTAAATATGAAGAGAGTGATGATATCACAAAATGGTTCACAGCCTTTGAGAGGGCCTGTGAAATGAGAAAAGTGAAGAAGTCACACTGGAGGGCCCTCTTTTGGGAACTGTTCTCTGGTAACTGCAGAGACAGACTCCTGACCCTTTCAGGGGCAGATGCTGGGTCTTATGACCTCATGAAGAGAACTCTGATTAAGAGATTTGGACTCACAACTGAGGAATACAGATTTAGATTCAGGGGGGCTCACAAAACCCAAAAACAATCCTGGATTGACTTCGTTGACTACTCAGTTAAAACTCTTGATGGTTGGTTAACTGTACACAATGTGCATGATTTCGATGGACTTTACAATTTGTTAATGAAAGAACATATTTTAAGTAATTGCACTAATGAAAAGCTACATCAGCATTTGGTAGACCTAGGTCTAATTACTCCACAATAATTGGAAAAGAAGGCAGACCATTGGGTGAAGACAAGGGTGACAAAAACAACCACTGGCGGTGAACAAAAGAAAGGGGTTGCAAAACCTCCCCAGGGGAAAGGCGGTTAGAATCGCCAAGATAAAAAGCCTGAGTCTTTAAAAGGGCCCTAAAAACCTGCACAGGTTGGTGGGTCCCAAAACTCTTCCCAATCTACTACCAAGTACAGGGGAAAGAACTTTGATCCTGCAAAGGCCTGGTGTAACAACTGTAGAAAGTTGGGACACTTAACTGGAGATTCTACTTGTCCTAACAAGAAGCCCCCTAGTCCTACTACAGCTACTCCTGGTGTAGCCAGTCTCCAGATGGGATCAGCAGTGTGCCAAGAGCAAATCGGGTTGCACACTGAAGCAGTTCTAGTCACAGAAGGAAAAGTTGAGTTTGCCACTTTAGCTGTGGGGCCACCTAACTTAAAGAAATACTTACAATACCCTTGGAGAAATGGGACTAGAATAGAAGCCATGAGGGATACAGGTGCCAGTGCCACTATGGTGAGTGACACCCTAGGAACTGAGCCCATGGAGCTTGACCCTTACCAGGTTGAACTCTTAGGCCCAGGGGGACCCTCTAGGGAAGAGTTGTGCCTTGGACAGCAGGACTGTCCAACTCTTGAAAGCCTGTGGCAGCAAGCTGCTGCCCATGAAAAAGGAGATGTCAGTGGTACCCACAGAGTTTATTGGGAGGAGGTACTACTGTATACTGAGGCCAGAGACCCCAACCCTGGAGCCACTAGTAGAGTGGTAGTGCCTCAGAAGTAAAGGGAGTTTCTTCTAACTTTAGCTCATGACATCCCCATAGCTGGACATCTGGGCCAAACCAAAACCTGGGAAAGGCTAGTTAGCCACTTTTACTGGCCCCAGATGTCTCAGTAAGTAAAGGAGTTTGTCAGCTCCTGTGTCACCTGCCAAGCCAGTGGCAAAGCAGGTGGACACCCAAAGGCCCCTTTGATACCAATACCTGTGGTTGGGGTTCCCTTTGAAAGGGTAGGTGTGGACATAGTGGGTCCACTTTAACCTCCCACAGCATTAGGAAACAAGGTTATACTAGTGGTAGTGGATCATGCCATTAGGTATCCTGAGGCAATTCCATTTAGGACTACTACAGCTCCTGCAGTAGCCAAGGCCCTCATTGGTGTCTTCACCATGGTTGGGTTTCCTAAGGAGGTGGTTTCAGACAGAGGTGCCAACTTCATGTCTGCTTACCCAAAACACATGTGGAAAGAGTGTGGAGTGCAGTACAAGTTTACTACACCCTATCACCCACAAACCAATGGTCTTGTTGAGAGGTTCAACAAGACATTGAAAAGCATGATTATGAGGCTCCCTGAAAAACTCAAAAGGAGATGGGATGTCCTTTTACCATGCTTGCTTTTAGCCTACAGAGAGGTGCCTCAGAAGGGAGTAGGGTTTTCCCCCTCTGAACCTCTGTTTGACCATTCTGTTAGGGGACCACTCTGTCTTGTAAAAGAGGGTTGGGAGAAGCCTCTCCAAGAACCAAAACAAGACATTGTGGACTATGTACTAGGCCTAAGGTCCAGAATGGCTGAGTACATGGAAAAGACATCCAAGAATCTTGAGGCCAGCCAGGAGCTTCAGAAGCACTGGTATGACCAAAAAGCTGCACTGGTAGAATTTCAACCAGGGCAAAAGGTGTGGATTTTGGAGCCAGTAGCACCAAGGGCTCTCCAGGACAGATGGAGTGGCCCTTACCCCATCTTAGAGAAGAAAGGTGAGGTCACCTACATGGTTGACCTGGGCACAAGCAGGACACCCAAAAGGGTGATCCATGTGAACCGTCTTAAGCTTTTCCATGACAAGGCTGACATCACCATGCTGATGGTGACTGATGAGGATCAGGAGACAGAAAGTGAACCTCTCCCTTACCTCCTCTCATACAGACCCAAAGATGGGTCAGTGGATGGAGTTGTCTTTTCGGAAACCCTCACTGCCCAACAGCAGACTGATTGCAAGCAGGTCTTGCAGCAGTATGCTAAACTCTTTTCCTTGACCCCTGGACAGACAAATTGGTGTACCCATGATGTGGACACTGGTGACAGTGCACCTGTCAAGAACAAACTCTATCGACAGTCTGACCAAGTCAAGGAAAGCATCAGAGCTGAAGTCAGCAAGATGCTCGAGTGAGGGGTTATTGAACCCTCTGAGAGCCCCTGGGCCAGCCCAGTGGTTCTAGTCCCCAAACCTCATCCACAGGGTGGAAAGAGAGAAATGAGGTTCTGTGTGGACTATAGAGGGCTCAACTCTGTCACCAAGACAGATGCTCATCCTATCCGAAGAGCAGATGAGTTGATAGTCAAAGGTACTTAGAAATTGGGTGCAGCCAAATTTCTAAGTGCCTTTGACTTACCTGCAGGGTACTGGCAGATTGGCATGGCACCAGGATCAAAAGAAAAGACAGCATTCTCCACACCTGATGGGCATTATCAGTTCACTGTTATGCCCTTTGGTTTAAAGAATGCCCTTGCAACCTTCCAAAGGGTTGATGAATCAAGATCTTGCTGGATTGGAATCCTTTAGTGCAGCTTATCTAGATGATATTGCTGTCTTTAGTTCCACCTGGCAGGATCACCTGATTCACCTTGGGAAGGTTTTAAATGCCCTGCAAACTGCAGGCCTAACTATCAAGGCATCCAAATGCCAGATAGGGCAGGGAACCGTGGTATACTTGGGCCACCTTGTTGGTGGAGGCCAAGTGCAACCCTTTTTAAAAAAAAATTTTTATCGTGATTTGTAAACGCTCAAAAACACAGTACAGTACATTCTGAGCAATAGTTACATTTCTCAAACAATTGTGGATAAGAGAGAACCACTCATAGAAATAATACAATCGTGTCAAGGGAACAAGTGCAACCCTTACAGCCCGCGATTCAGGCCATCCTGGACTGGGCAGCTCCAACAACCCAGACTCAAGTCAGGGCATTCCTTGGCTTGACTGGGTAATACAGGAGGTTTGTGAAGGGATATAGGTCCATTGTGACTCCCCTCACAGAACTTACCTCCAAGAAGATGCCCAAAAAGGTCAACTGGACAGTTAGCTGTCAAAAGGCTTTTGACACCCTGAAAGAGGCAATGTGCTCAGCACCAATTCTCAAAGCTCCAGACAATACCAATCCAGTTCATTGTGCAGACTGATGCCTCTGAGCTAGGGATATGAGCGGTCATATCCCAGACCAATGATGAAGGCCAAGACCAACCTGTTGCTTTTATAAGCAGAAGGCTTCTCCCCAGGGAGCAGCGTTGGAGTGCCATTGAGAGGGAGGCCTTTGCTGTGGTTTGGTCCCTGAAGAAGCTGAGACCATACTTGTTTGGTACTCACTTCCTAGTTCAAACTGATCACAGACCTCTCAAGTGGCTAATGCAGATGAAAGGTGAAAATGCTAAACTGTTGAGGTGGTCCATCTCCCTACAGGGAATGGACCTTGTAGTGGAACACAGACCTGGGACTGCCCATGCCAATGCAGATGGACTTTCCAGGTTCTTCCACTTAGAAAATGAAGACTCTCTAGGGAAAGGTTAGTCTCATCTTCTTTCGTTTGGGGGGGGTGAGAAAGTGCCCTCTTTCTGCATGGTTTCCCCCGCTTTTTGCTGAACTGCTGATGTACGTTGACTGAGTGTGCCCTGGGCTCCTGCCAATCAGGTACCCAGGGCCTATGTTCTTTCCCTAAAACTGCATTGAAGACCAAACCCAACTGTCACTCTCTGGCCACAGGTCAGTCCCTGGTAAATAGTACCACAGGTACCCAGGGCACTGTGACCAGGGAAGGTCTCCAAGGGCTGCACCACTTATTGTGCCACCCTTAGAGGCCCGGTACCTTTACACTCACACACAGTCTTTGCAGGCTGCGTGTTTTGGTGCAGAACAAAGTGAAGAGTCGACATGGCACACATCCCAGTGTGCCATGCCTACAACCCACTGCCCTGGCATAGATCAGTCACCCCTCTAGCTGGGTGCACTATACCAGTGGTGAGGGTACAGGTGCATGAGCCCTGTACCCCTACAGTGTCTAAATCAATTCTTAGACATTGTAAGTGCAGTGCTGCCATTAAGAGTATATGGTGCTGGGAGTTTGTCATTATGAACTCCACAGTACCCTAATGGCTGCACTGCAAACAGAGAAGTTTGGTATCAAACTTCTCAGCACATTAAACCCACACTGATGCCAGTGTGTGATGTAATGAAAAATGCACACAGAGGGCATCTTAGAGATGCCCCCTGAAAAACGACCTACCTCTAGTGTCCAGGCTGAGTGGCTGCTTTCAGCCCCCAGGGGTCCAGAAACATGTCTGGTGGTGGCAGCTGAAAGCAGCCACTCAGCCTGGACATTAGTGGTAGGTCGTTTTTCAGGGGGCATCTCTGAGATGCTCTCTGTGCAATCTCATCACTCTGCATGCCGCCCCCACAGCGGGAGTTCAAAGTTGGCCCCCACAGTCCTCAGGCATTACAGGGCAAGCCACGAGGCTTGCGATGGTCACCGATGCATGATCCATCGGAGCTTCAGCGCCGTGCAGCCATCTTGGTGACCAGCATGCCATGCCCCCCTTTCCCCATATCCTAGTACACACATCTGTCATCCAAGATAAACATCTCAGCAGAGAGGCCAATACCTCCCTGTACTCTGCTACACACATCTGTTATCCAAGTCTCTCTCCACACCCTACTATGCAAACCTGTCATCCAGGTGAGAGATCTCAGTGAAGAGCCAGTCTCTCCCCATACTCTATCACACACAACTGTTTTCTGAGAGATAGGTCTCAGCAGAGAGGCTAGTCTCTCCTATCACACCCTACTACACAAATCCATCATCCATGAAAGAGGTCTCATGTAAAAGGCCACTCTCTGTCTTTACCCTAGTAGACTGAGTGATGAATACAGTCTCTTTAGTCAGATAAATATATAGTCAGCTGTTTAGGTGAGTGTCAGTGTACAAGACTTAAGGCAACTGACTTCTTGTCTAACAGTACTGTATTTCCCAAATAACATGAAAGAACCAAATAATACTTTTTTTATCCACAAATATAAAACTTACTTTTATTCATAACGGTAAATATATATTACACTAAGAAACTCACTCATACAGTCTCACTCATGTCCACATGCACACCTCACATCAAAACATTGTTTAAAAAAAAAAAAAATACAATATACAAAAGCAATCACAAAAAATATTTGATGTGTTTTTTTGACAGGAGCTAATCTATTTTGCTCCAACACTGATTGAATAATTAATTGCAAATGTACATAAAAATTGAACATTCCCTAGTAAAGTTTTTTTTGCATAAGGACAGACAGTGTGGCGTAAACTCTGATGCTTTCCGATGTTTTCTACGCGCGTTTCGGCAGAGTGTGCCTTCGTCAGGAACAGCCACAACTTTGACAACTTGATATCTTCTGTTCTGCAACGATACAAACGTTGCTGATGTTAGATAGTATGTACGGCGTCTGTACTCTTAGCTCGTAAGCTTCTGGTGATGGATTTGAAGGATGCAGCACATCAGCTTTACTAATCTGGTGCCTTCAGATAAGCACAAGGAAAGGCTTAGATACAACATGATGTAAAGGTAACATTTTGTTCGTAATCACGGGCGCATGGATGAATAAAGAGTCTGTTGGTGCACGCAGTAGTCCGATTATTCTGGCTTAAACAAGGCGCGCGTGCCGGGACAAAGGGATGTATATCTTTCCAATACTTTGATGGATGATAAATAACGCTACTAGGCTTACGGGGCAAGGTCTATATTAGACCAAAGGAAAATTGTCAGTGTATTTCTAATGTATGTGGATCGGCCCCGTATAGAATTCTCCTGCTGCATTGGCGTCCTTCGCATCCAGCGTCAGCTGTTTAGGTGCTCACACTCTCGTGAGAGTCCTGTCAGTATCAATATCCCAATAAAAAGGGAGTTATTATATGAAAGAATTATTGCAATTCTGTTGTGATCCCGCGAGAGACTTGCAAGATTAGTGTGCAAGCTTCAGGAAATGAAGCGAGCCTCTTGAGGCTCAGATCATCCAGCAAGACTGAGTCAGCCTGCCACAAGGTGTTTTGTAATCCCGCGAGAGTCTCGCAAGATCCAATGAGCAGAAGTAGAAAAAAAGGACTAGGTTATATTATGGTCAACCAAAAGTTAAATTTGCCACTACATGGTTGAAGAAATACTGGGATGTGATTGGCTGCACTGCCACAGATAGCTGAGATTATTCTTGGTGGTTTCAATGTAGGGAAATATCAGCAAGGTTTGCACGTTGTGTAAAAAAATTAAGTGTTTGCCCTGTATGCAGTTGTAAGTAAAGAAGTCAGTGTTTTTCAAATATATAACAAATAATCTAGAGAGTGTTAATACAAGGCATAGTGTTTTCCTAAACTCTAGTATACACATCCTTTACCCTTATCAGAGGTTTCAGTGGAGAGATTGCTGTTTATACAGTGAAACACCCTGCTCACTGTTAGCAAAGGTGTGTCAAGAGGAATGTGTTACTCCGTAAATATTTATGGAACCAGCTTTTACCTTGTATAGATGTGTTAATAGTTAAAGTGTATGTTATGCAATGTAGGTGCATTCACCTGCTTTGTATCTTTGAGCTGTGTATAGTATGTTTTGGATGATCTTGATGATTTCTCAGGCCAGCTAATTTAAACACTGCAGGTGTGAATTATAGATATAATGGGTAATTGTGTTGTATTTATCTTTCAAATGCTTGTAGGTAGCTCAACCACAGATTTCAAGCCATGTTTCAATTTGTTTGTAAAAAAAAAAAAAGAAAGGCGTACTGGCTGAGCAACTGGAATTATTCAGGAGAAAGGAATAACAAGTTAGTGTTACACTTGATATAAATATGTTATTGAGGGTGAAAAATGTAGAAAGGTTTAGACAATACAGTGATGAATCACTGGTATCATTTTTGAGCAGTATGTAACTTTTAATTTTTGAGTTATTTTCTTTTTTTGTAGGAAGGAAATGGAAAACAGAGACTGTTGAAAAGAAAACTACCATGTGAGAAAATATATAGAGGAGAAAAATGAAACTTTTTCAGTTTTGAAGAAACAGGAAACAATAACTTTGTGGAAAATCAGAAAAAAAACTATTGCTCGGAAGAGTATTTATGTTACCGTGAAGCTTATCCTGGAAGGTGTAGTTGTTTCACAAGAACAAATAATTTGCTTACAGAAGGAGAAAAATACAGCCTTCTTTAAAAAGGTTGAATTGGTAGCAGCCTGACTAGACAGTACTTGAGGTGGAAGTGTATGCACAGGCGGAAAAGATGTAGAAGCTTCTGAAGTGTGGACTATTTCAGAACAGGAAGTCATCTGAGTACTGAAAATGTCTGTGGATGCGTAGATCTTAAATGTGTCTACATACCAGCATAGACGTCAATTCAGCAAATTGCCAGGGGTAGTGGAAGTAACATCACATGCCCTTGACCCTATGACATCACAGGATGTGACATCACCACACATCCTTTCAGGTGATGACATCACATGACCTTTCTCTCTGATAGTATCACTAAAATGACATCCCTGACTAAAACCTACAATAATGCAAGATCATTCAAATAATAAATAACTAAAAAATAACTAAATCATACAAAAGAGTTGTTTAGTTGCTGCTCATACATTGCAAATAGAGCTGCATAGGAATAGTAGGAGTACATTAATAACCTCGCCAGGTCCAAATGTAAAATTCAAGAAAATGATCACAGCTCCAAATAGAAACATAAGTGCCTGATTAGAACCTGGCATGTCCAAGTGACATCTCAAATGTTTGGGATTAACCATCATATGGCCAACTACAGCCTAAGACCTGCAAGCATGCTCAATTAATATCTCCAAATGCCAGACAATCACAAAAATACACAGAAGTGCATCAAATTCCCTGGCACAACTATTGTATGCCAAGACATAATCATCTTACTTGGGCTTGCATTCACATTACTGAGAAATTTAGAGGGTTTTTTATAATGCACATCTGTTTTATCCTATACAACCATTGAGATTTCTCACAAGGCACCTCAATCCTGACATACATAACGCATTAATTCACCGGTGCCAATACATCTACAAATCAATTACAATTTCCAGGTTAGTATTTTGCCTTGTTCTTCAAATACTGAGACCTAATGATTTCCCACACCTCTGTCACGGCCACAGTATACACATGTAGTAAAGTAATTTAATTATAGTTTTCAGAGTGCGCCTTCCAATTTGATTAGCAGTGAACCCTGGAATTACAATACCAAAACATGCAGAACAACTAAATATTGATTTGAGTCTTGCACTCATTTATCAGTACAAAAATATCTATTAGATTCTTTGCTTTTACACAAGCTTTTTGTTTAATCTCCTGGCTTTTCTGCTTCCATGCCTTTCTCTTAGTTCTTCCCTTGCTTTTCATTCTCTCACTCCACTATTCTTTTACTTCCCCTTTCTCTGACGTTTTCTTTTCACTCACTTTTCCCCTCCCCTTAATACGTTCCCTATTTTCTATTGTTCCTTGTTCAATACTCCTTTTTCTTACTTTGCCTCATTATTCTTCATTTCTCTCATTTTCTTATTTCAGAGTATTTTATTGGTTTTTATATACAAAGACATTAGCATTTCTGTTACAGGGTTAGCTATTCGTGGTTTGTATTTTCATCATGTGTTATTCACTGCCATCTTGGCGAGTCCTTTGCTGACATTCAGTCCCTCGAACCTCAGCCCTGAAGGTTCAGTCCCTCTTCTACATTATGTATGATCCTAAACCCGAGAGCAGATATAATGGTTAAGGGGGCCCATGAAAATGTTTGGTCACTTCCAACATAATGAAAAGGTGAAGGTAACAGCACAGGATGTTTCCCACTTAGAAAATAAGGATGACATGTGCAACAGCAGTCCAAACTTCACAACAGGTAGTGCACAATTAGTGATCTAAGTTTCATATAAACCCAAAATAGGTACACCACAAGAAGGTGTGCAGGATTGCCCCAGACAAAATACAGGTCACCCATGTGGATCAATAATGTAAGCTTTACTCTTTGACGTAGTGCAGGTACAGTATTGGCTGTGCAAGTGCAAAAGTTCACCATATAGGGCAGATTCAAGAGCGACATTGAAGGTTTCCATCACACCGAACACAAACCAGCATTGCAAGATTTCTAGACACAAGAAGGCATTGTACAAGTAGCACTTGAGCATGTTTCCTTCACAAAATGAAAATGCACAACTCAGAAAGCACAGCCAACCACCGGAAATTCCGACAGGTGTAGACAGGCATCTAAAGTCCCCTTACACATGATGTGGTAGAACCCTGGGTAATAGCGTGCAGTCAGTGTAGAGAACAGAGGACTTGTCCACCAAAGGTGTCCTTGTCCGCGAGCGCATAGTAAACACTACCGAACTTGGAGAAGTCAAGTGCCCCAAATAGCCTTCTTCTGTAAAGAGCCTCTCTCATGTAGAGCATATTGAGCACCTCGGTCAACTAAACCACCTCTTTCCTGTAAAGAATCCGTCTTCTCTAAAGTACCCCTCTCCTCTAATGCTCCTCACTCTCCTGGAAGCACCCCTCTTCTGTAAAGCAACCCTCACTGTAAAGCGCCTATCTTCTCTAAAGCACTCTTTCCAGTAAAGCTTCCTCTCCTCTGATGCCCCACACTCCTGTACGGCATCTCACTCCTGTACACCAGCTGTAAAGTACACATCCTGTGAAGCACATTCCCTGTAAACAACTGCTCTTGTGTAAAGCACACCTCTATTGTGAAAAAAACCTCTTACCAATCTTCTCCAGAAAAGAACACTTTTCTGTAGAGCACCCCTCTCCTGTAATGGACATCTGGCTGGTAAAAACATATGCTGTGCAAAATACTGCTATCCTGTAAAGCACCTGTTATCTAAAATACCCCTCACCTACAAAGCACCACACCTCTGCTAAGTAAATCACTTTCCTCGTAATGTACTTCTCCCTTTTAAGGTCAAGTTATTGAAAGAGCCTGCACCGGTCTTCCTTTAAAGCCTGTCTCCTGCAATGTTGCCTCTCTCCTGTAATTAATTCCCTTCTGTAAAGCACCTTTTTCAATGTTGTACCCCCTTCTTAAAAAAATACCTCTCAACATTAATGCATTTCTGCTTGCAAAGCACGTTTGTCCTCGATACCGTTTCTTGTATTTTTATTTGTCTAACATCTGTGTGTCCACCTGGTTCAGTAGGATGGGATTCAATTAAATACAATAATAATAAAAACACCAAATCCTAGTGTCTGGTGTGGGTAAAATTAGTTGTAGAGCTTTAAAAGCTCAAGAAAGATACTAATGCAGTCACTCTCTCAGTCTTGCACCAGGAATGTAGCCATATTTAGGGTATGCACTTTATAGTCCTGGCCCCTTGATACACCTCCGTAAAACATTTGTTGTCCAGAGATTTTCATTTTTGATTTGTGTTTTTGTATCATTAGAGAAGTAATTTAGCTTGGTAGACATTGCTAATCCAGGCCGAATTTTTCTGGACGGCATTTTTAAAAATGGTGGAAGTGTTGCAGTGATGATGTAATATTCCAGGAACCATAAGGCCTATATGCTTCGTTTTGGTGTCAAAACATAGGTTTTGGGGGTCAAGTAGTCTTTTAGGGACAGAAAAGAACTCCTCAGAGCAACCCTTCTGCTATTTTCCAAATTGGCAGCTCTATAATGATGTGTTTTAGCCATCATATTGGTAATTTAATATTGTTTTTGTTTCAGGTTTTCCGTTGATTCAAATTCATAAACATGAGCGAAGCATGTGGTAGCAGAGGATCTTTTCCTCCTGACAGAGTGTTGCTAACTATAAAATCTGAGGACTCCTTCAATAAAGAAAACTGTGTCATATGCCAAACTAATCTGAAAGAAAAACTAATATCAACTGCGGCTGGACAGAAGAGGGTTTGAGATGCTACAGAAATACGGCAAGACAAAGTTCACAAAGATTTAAACTGATGGGTGAAGAGGTTCAAATAGTTTATCATTTTAAAAACAGTTGTATACAATGTAAAAAAAAAAAGCCTGGAATTAATTAATAAAAAAATAGCAGAATCAGTGAATCATAACAAGAATCTGAATCTTCTGAGAAAGCGTTGACAACCAAACCCAATGCCCATACACTTAGAAGATCGATGGCTACCCCTCGTCCACCTCCAACAACCGATCAGCAAGCAGAGGATCTTCAATGTATTATCTGTGGTTTAGCCAGAACAAGGGCCACAGGGCTTGACGAAAGACAAAGTAAAGAGTATGTGAGTCTCAAAGGGCAAACATGTTTCTATCTGCAGCTAGCTTCTTCCAATATGACGTTTTCATCCGATTAGGTGATTTAAGCAGCGAGGTGAATGTATTTGCTGCGGATTTGTATGCCCATCCAAACTGCATGCATGCATACATTCAAAAATATGAATGTACAATGAGCTCCCAGCAGCAACGTAACCGGCAGCCTTCAGTTAAGTTTGCACTCTTTGAAAAAGCAAATGAAGTTTTAAAGCCACTCTTGAGTGCTGGCTACGGGTTCACACTCAGAGAGATCAGACAAATAATGGTCAACTTGGACGAAACTGTATTGATCCATAATAATGAAATTAAGATTTTTCTGGTGAGAATGTACAATGACAGAATTTGTTTTTGTCAGTCTAACAAAAAGAATGAGCCACTTACGGTATTATCAGCTGACTTGACTCCTGAAGTTCTTGCTGCCAAAATAAGATCACACGATGCAGTAAAATCAGCAGGAACCATTTTATGAAACATTTTGAATGATTTAGATTTTTGACTTAATGAGAAATTTTGTGATGCCCCAGAGCTCTACAAATCATGGGAGTCAACAAGAATGCCTGATGTTGTCTTAACATCTTTTACAAAATTGTTTAATATCAGCAAAGCGAAACTGTTACAAACTAAAGTTCTTGAGTTCAGAACAGAAGCCAACAGCATTGATGATGGCTTTGAAGATATAAGCAGAGAAGTGGAAGACAATCCCATGAACCGACAGGCTTATGCTGTGCAAATGTACTGTCTACTGAATTACATCATGGCAAAAAGAAAACTCAGCTACACATGATGACTTCCCACGCAATCTATGACAAGTGCAAAAGTAGACAGCTAATCACTTCAATGAATAGGATTGGTGTATCAACAAATTATAATGACATAGTACGGAGCAGCTCATGCTGTAAAATCATATGAATCCGACAGCACGCCACTTCCAAGTCACTTTACCAGGAAAGGATTTACAATTGCTCTTGATAATTTTGATTTTGAAGACAGCTCTTCTTTGTCTGGAACATCCATCACACATGATACTGCCATGGTGCTTTTTCAAGACTGTACCAATGAAGTAGCTGCTGGAAAACAAGCTGTGTCAGCTATAGGCATAAACAAACGAAGATGCAACCTTTCAAACCAACTGCCTTGCCAACGTGTGCAAAATCACTACAAGCCATCAACCTGTCCCAGTCTACCAGAAAGTTTCAAAGTGGCTGAGTACATGGATCTTCTTCTACCTGATGCTGTAGTCCGCAAAGCTGATTTAACTGAATTTATCATATTGCTTATTCGGTGCGGACTGAAGGATGAAGAAAAGACAGTTCCTCCACAGGCTGGAATACATGCTCTGATCTCCCAGAATACAGTGCCACTAAAGAAGGATGAGTTTTTACCAGTAATACCATCTCCAGTCACAAACTATGCAACTGTATACACTGCTCTAAAATGTGCGTACTTAGCTTGAAGACAAGCCTACCCTGCTAATTTTCTGCTGTGATGGTGTTTTCCGTATTGTAGCTGACATTTTTATGAGTAATCCAGTAGAGTTTGATGATCTTTATCCAATGATGGTTATTTTCCACATGACAAAAGTTGCGTTGAGGTGTGCAGGAAGTTATCTCAGTGAATGTGGCATAGACAATGAACTTATTGAGGCTGAAATCTTTGGAAGCAAAACTGTTCTGTCAGTATTGAGCGGAACTCATTATGTTCATTCATTGCAAGGTATGCTCATCATATCTGAGGCTAAAGAAACATTGCGTTGGAATGCTTTCTGGAAAAAGAATGACAAATTTGGTGTTGCATATCTTATCTCAGGATTGAACAAGGCACTGGGTGCACTTCATTCAAAAGCCATAATGCAAAGCCAGGCAATGTTCAATACGCTCAGTTCAAAATCAGAAAACTTGACAACCAAGTTCGAGAGTTTGTCAAAGAATGTGAAGAAACATCAGAACTTAGCAAGTACTGGGGAAATGTTTTACACATGATAGTTCCAGAGAGTGAGGCGAATAAGATCACTATGCACTCGGTCTGAGTCAACCGGCGGAGTGAAGAATGTAAAATATAGAGCTCAGGACCTCCAATAGGGATGTAGTGTTGCGGTGTGCTGGAAGGAGCCTGGGCGGCATGCCATAGAATGGAGTTGGTGAGCCTGATGCTGCTATCGCCTCATCCTGGCTGAACTCAATTGCTCGCTGCCCAGCACGCACAGGGCTGTCGGCTAGTAGGATGTGTTCTTGGCTCACTAGGCCTCTTCTTAGGCAACATTTCTTCATCCTCATGATGATCCCCACACGTTAATGGGGATCGAAATGTCGTCGACACACTACGTCTTGACTCCCATTGCTTTTGCTGTGATTACTGTGGAGCACAAGATGTTTTTATATCGTGACTACTGTAAATAAGGAAAAATGTTGTTCGTCACTATATTCATACACACTTGCCTGAAGCTAGAAAATCTGTTGATTTCCAATCCTGCTTTTACCCACTGCACTTTTTGAAATATTTTCGTTCTCGGATTGTTTGTTTAAATAAATAATTCTCCAATTTGAATGCAAAACTTCTCTGATCATAATGTTGTTCTGTTTAACATTTCCTATCCTTACCTGATAGGGATCATTGTCTCTTACAACACAGTGTTCTTATTAAGGCACATTTTCCAAGCTTGCGGGCCCGGGAGGGAAAAGATCTACCTCCTGTTTTTGCTCGCCTAACCCTGGGGACCTGTCAGGAACCTAAATGCGCATGGGTGCCGGTCTGTGGGGGCTACTACCACTCTCCTGCCCAAAATTCATGGTGGCACTCCTGCTGCAGTTTCTTGGACTGCCTTGGTTAGAAGGCAGCACCTAAAGATGGTGGCTCAGCGCAAGAGTTAGCGCTGCAGTTTTCCGGTGGTTTGCGCGTGACTCAGAGCACAGCTGAGGCTCGTGCTGGCTCTGAGTGCCGCGCACTTCACCGAGTTCGTTGAGAGAATCAGAGGTGTTTATCAGCGTTCGTGTTAGAATAGAGTAGTTAGGCGTTTAGAAGTTTCATTGTTTTCGACGGTAGTTTAGTTATCTACTACACGTCGGTACCTTGAAGTATTTAGTAGCAGAGGAAATTACGAAGTGAGCTTCTCAACCTCCGCTTTCAGCTCTTCAAGTCTTCTTCAAATTCCAGTCACGCAAGTACCCTGTGGGAATTTAAAAAGATAAAAAGAAGTTACAGTTTAAGATTCAACTAGTAAATTACTTACAGAAATGTTTACCTAGAAACTATTGGTAAATAAACTGACAAGAGAAAATCCTTACCTGAATAATTCTTTCCTGCTGAAATCCTTCACCGATTCCTTACCTGTAAATAAAAGAACAAGAAAACTAAAGAAAAAGGTTAATGCTTGTCATAGACAAATAAGATACATATAATAAGAGGACACGAAATACAATAACTAGAAAATAATTATTAATGTTATCTTTACAGGAAATGCAACCTTACCACATCTCTACAGCGTAGATAAAGTACTAGGCTACAATATCCATTAGAAGAGAGGCAATAGCTCAGTCTCCTTTGGGTAGGTGTTAGAAGCCAGGAAGAAAGTACGCATGTTAAATATTTGATGTATGTGATTAAAGTTTGAACCTAGTAATCTTTACTTGTATGTTACAGGGTGAGCAGCGCCTGAACAAATTACTGAGGTAGCTGTAGAAGACACCAGGTAAGAGGACCAGCAGTCTCTTCTCTGTCCCATACCCCTTTCCCCCCCCCCGGGAGTTCTTTCACGCGACTAGAGTTATCTTATGGTGCGTGGAGGGAGACTCGGAGAGGCATTGGGAAAAGCTCGCCATTCTGCTCCTGTGAAGTCTCTGGGAAACTTCAAGTAAGACTCTTCTGACAGAGTGAAGTGCCCACGAATATTTAATTCACCTGAGCAGAATGGCTGAGGGAATTGATTTAAAGAGTTTAGGGGGAGTTCTGGAAGTCATACAAAAAGAATTGCTAGCTGTTAGAGAGGAGAACAAGGCACTAAGACAAGATTTACTGGCCTCAAGGAGAGAAACCATAGATTTAGCCAGCAGAATGGATGGGTATTTCGCAGGTACCAGTTTTTCAGCCCTTTCCCAGGATACCCAAACCAGTAGTGCCACTCCTTTACCACACTCTAAGAGTAATACACAAGTCATACACTCCTTGTCCCCTGTTATACTACTTGCTCCTCCAGAGCGTTTTAGTGGTGACCCTCAAAAGGCCCAGATTTTTCTTACGCAATGCTCGTTACACTTCATGTGTCGGCCCACCATTTTCCCTGATGCACAGTCCCGGGTAGCCTTTGTTCTTTCGTACTGAAGTGGAGACGCAGCTGCCTGGTCCTTGCCTCTGGTCTCTAAAGATTCAGCTATCCTGTATGACTTTGACGAATTTAAAAAAGAATTTCTGCGGATCTTTGATCGGAGAAGAGTGTCTCAAGCCACTGATAATGAGTTACTGGAGTTAAGGCAAGGGAACAAAGAATTAGTTGCTTACCTGGCGCAATTTAATAAGCTTATCGTGGAGACAGATTGGCCAGAGAATAAAAGAGCTGCATTATTTTACAGGGGCTTGAAAGACGAACTGAAAGATGCTCTGTCCCAAATTCCCAATCGACCCACAGAGGTCTCTGCTCTCATCGATTTGGTCCTAGAATTGGATTATAGGCAGTCAGAACGGAAAGGCGAGAAAAGAAGGGAGTTTCGCCCGAGTGTTCCTAGGTTTGACCGAATCAGATCAGAAGGAACAAGGTCAGCAGAGAGCACTCAGATGGTAGAACCTATGCAGATTGGAGCAGTAAGAGGATCCCTTTCTAAGGAAGAAAAGGAGAAGAGGAGAGCCAATAACCTTTGCATGTACTGTGGGGTCAGTGGACACTTTGTTAAGGTCTGTCCGAAGGAACCAAAGACCTCACCGAAGGAAAACTTGCGGCACCACCAGTAGGAGGGGTTGGACTGGTGGATGCTAAAGAAAACACAACTCCAGAGACCCATTCATTGGCAAATACATTACAATCTTCTGCTCCGCATTTAACCCTACCTGTAACCTTGAAATACAGAACTTCTACCCAATCAGATGTCTCGGTGATGATAGACTCCGGTGCAACCGGAAATTTCTGCGACTTAAAATTTGCTTCTAGTATAGGTTTGCAAGCTATACGAAATACAAAGAGTGAGGCAGTAAGGGCGGTTGATGGTACTAACCTCTCCTCCGGTCCAATTGTTAGTCACACTGAAGAGGTGGAACTTGTTCTACCAGATGGTCATCGAGAGAACATACAGTTTAACTTAATTGATGCGCCACAGTTCCAATTGATCTTAGGACTTCCATGGTTAACGGAACACAACCCTCAAATTGATTGGGAGAAAAGATCGATCAAGATGAACTCCGAATACTGCAAGGAGTCCTGTTTTCACGACAAGGATCAAGCGAAGGAGTCTAGTTTAGCAACCTGTCTGAGTGAGAGTGGAGCATCAGTGTGCGTAATTCGTACAGAAGAAGTTCCAGAGAAGTATCGCGAATATGAGGATGTTTTAGTGAAGTCAATGCAGAGAAACTTCCACCTCATAGACCCTACGACTGCAAGATCGAGTTGGAACCAGGCGCGAACCTTCCATGCAGTAGAATCTACGCTTTGACAGAAAAGGAGGATGCTCATTTGAAAGAATATATCCAGAACTATTTGAAGAACGGTTTCATCCGGCCATCTCAGTCCCGGTCTCCTCACCTTTATTTTTTGTCCCTAAGAAAGAAGAGGGCGATCTTTGAACTTGTATTGACTATCGCGCCCTGAACAGGATCACAGTCAAGAACAGATATCCACTGCCTCTGATTTCTGTACTCCTGGATCAGGTTAAAGATGCCAAGATCTATACAAAACTCGACCTTAGAGGAGCCTACCATCTAATCCGAGTCAGAGAGGGTGATGAATGGAAGACCGCGTTCAGGACCAAGTTTGGTTTGTACGAGTATCAGCTTATGCCCTACGGTCTTTGTAATGCTCCGGCAGCCTTCCAGTATTTTATAAACGATGTTTTGAGCCAATGTATGGACAAATGTGCCATTGTATATATTGACGACATTTTGATTTACTCTGCATCAGAAGAAGAACATCTTGAACATGTCAAAGGAATCTTGGAAAAGCTACGGGAGCACAATCTATATGTCAAGCTTGAAAAATGCGCATTTCATGTCCGATCAGTGGATTTCCTTGGCTTCGTTCTGTCTCCAGAGGGAATTACCATGGATACCAAAAAGATTAGGGCTGTTTTGGATTGGCCGTCTCCTGCAACTGTAAAAGAGATACAGCGATTTATTAGATTTGCGAATTTTTACAGGAGATTTATTCAAGACTTTTCTCAAAAAGTAATTCCAATAACTCGCCTGCTAAGGAAAGGTGTTCCTTTTTCCTGGTCAAAAGAAGCGGAAGCAGCTTTTCAGTCCCTTAAAAAGAGTTTTACCTCGGCGCCCATCCTCCTTCATGCGGATCCCACTGAGCCCTTTTTTGTGGAAACAGACGCGTCAGACCAAGCTATTGGAGGAGTTCTATCCCAGAGGCATAAGGAGACTGGTCAACTACATCCGGTTGCTTACCACTCCCGTAAACTTCTTCCTGCTGAGATCAATTATACCATTACGGAAAAAGAACTTTTGGCTATTAAAGATGCCTTCAAGGAATGGAGACACTATCTGATGGGAGTTCGACATACTGTAACAGTATTTACGGACCATAAGAATCTGCAATTTCTGAAATCAGCGAGAACTCTAACTCCGCGTCAACTCAGATGGTCTCTATATTTTGCGGACTACAACTTTGTGATCACCTACCGCCCTGGGAGTAAGAATGGCAAGGCGGACGCCCTATCCAGATTGGATACGGAAGAGCAAAGGTGGACAATAGACGACCAAAAGATTATTCCTGAATCGAAAATTGTGGGAGCAATTACTAGCAAATCTCTAGATGAGAAGGTACGAGAGTCTTTTACTCCAGAAAAGCTTCAACAATGGGTTTCGGCAGACCCGTCTCGAGAAATTCGAAATGAGTTGCCCTATCATGGTGGAGCCTTATTCATACCCACCTTGGAACTGCAAGAACAAATTCTGCATGATTGCCATGATCACCCTCTGGCAGGTCATAAAGGAATACATAAGACTGAAGAACTGATTAAGAGACAATTCTTGTGGCCCAAGATGACTAAAGATATCAAGGAATATGTATTAGGTTGTGGGATCTGTGCTCAGGGAAAACCGACACGACAATCACCTCAAGGGCTGTTACAACCAATGCCTACCCCCCCCTACTCGTGGCACACGGTGACCATGGACCTAATTGTAGATCTACCTGCCAGTCGGGGTTACAGCGCTATCCTGGTATTTGTGGATGTGTTGACCAAGATGGCTCACTTTGTTCCTTTAAAAGACATCCCTGGTGCTAAGGAATTGGCCACACAGTTTGGTTTGCATGTTGTGAGATTGCATGGAATCCCTAAGGTCCTAATCTCTGATCGTGGTACCCAATTATTGTCCCATTTTTGGAAGGCCTTCACCACAGGGTTGCATATCGAAACTAGATTCTCTACTAGCTATCACCCAGAAACAGACGGACAGACAGAGAGGGCAAATCAAGGGCTAGAACAGTACCTCCGATTGTTTTTGTTGGATCAGGAAGGAGATTGGTCTGATCTTCTCTGGGCAGCAGAATTTGCACATAATAATTCCCAAAATAGTTCCACAGGTCATTCTCCATTCTATTTAAATTATGGTCGACACCCCAATCTGATGATACACACCAGTGAGATCCCAGTCCCGGCAGCTAAAGATTTCGTGCAATTTTTAAAAGACACTCAAGAGGCAGCGAAAAAGAAATTAGAGAAGTCAAAAGAACTGTACAAAGGTTACGCAGAAAAAAGGAGAAGACCAGGAGAGGATTATTCAATTGGGAGCAAGGTTTGGCTTAGCACCAAGAATCTGAGACTAAAGGGAAATCGGAAATTCCAACCTCGTTTCATAGGTCCTTTTGAAGTAGAAAAGAGAATAAACCCAGTGACCTACAGGTTAAAACTACCAACACATCTACGAGTTCACCCTGTCTTTCACGTATCCTTACTGAAAGGTTCCTCACCTTATCTGAGGCCCCGAGCTCTTCCAAAACCAATTCAAACTGATTATGGAGAGGAGTTTGAAGTGAAAAGAATTTTAGATTCTAAGTGGAAGAACAAGAAACTGTACTATTTAGTCGACTGGAAGGGTTATGGTCCTGAGGAAAGATCGTGGGAACCATCTTCCAACGTTCATGCACCAAGATTAATTAAGACCTTTCATGATCAATACCCCCTTAAAGTGAAGCTTGGGGAAACCCCCTTGCGGAGGGGTACTGTCAGGAACCTAAATGCGCATGGGTGCCTGTCTGTGGGGGCTACTACCACTCTCCTGCCCAAAATTCATGGTGGCACTCCTGCGGCAGTTTCTTGGACTGCCTTGGTTAGAAGGCAGCACCTAAAGATGGTGGCTCAGCGCAAGAGTTAGCGCTGCAGTTTTCCGGTGGTTTGCGCGTGACTCAGAGCACAGTGAGGCTCGTGCTGGCTCTGAGTGCCGCGCACTTCACCGAGTTCGTTGAGAGAATCAGAGGTGTTTATCTGCGTTCGTGTTAGAATAGAGTAGTTAGGCGTTTAGAAGTTTCGTTGTTTTCGACGGTAGTTTAGTTATCTACTACGCGTCGGTACCTTGAAGTATTTAGTAGCAGAGGAAATTACGAAGTGAGCTTCTCAACCTCCGTTTTCAGCTCTTCAAGTCTTCTTCAAATTCCAGTCACGCAAGTACCCTGTGGGAATTTAAAAAGATTAAAAAAAGTTACAGTTTAAGATTCAACTAGTAAATTACTTACAGAAATGTTTACCTAGAAACTATTGGTAATTAAACTGACAAGAGAAAATCCTTACCTGAATAATTCTTTCCTGCTGAAATCCTTCACCGATTCCTTACCTGTAAATAAAAGAACAAGAAAACTAAAGAAAAAGGTTAATGCTTGTCATAGACAAATAAGATACATATAATAAGAGGACACGAAATACAATAACTAGAAAATAATTATTAATGTTATCTTTACAGGAAATGCAACCTTACCACATCTCTACAGCGTAGATAACGTACTAGGCTACAATATCCATTAGAAGAGAGGCAATAGCTCGGTCTCCTTTGGGTAAGTGTTAGAAGCCAGGAAGAAAGTACACATGTTAAATATTTGATGTATGTGATTAAAGTTTGAACCTAGTAATCTTTACTTGTATGTTACAGTGTGAGAAGCGCCTGAACAAATTACTGAGGTAGCTGTAGAAGACACCAGGCAAGAGGACCAGCAGTCTCTTCTCTGTCCCATACCCCTTTCCCCCCCCGGAGTTCTTTCACGCGACTAGAGTTATCTTATGGTGCGTGGAGGGAGACTCGGAGAGGCATTGGGAAAAGCTCGCCATTCTGCTCCTGTGAAGTCTCTGGGAAACTTCAAGTAAGACTCTTCTGACAGGACCATGGCAAAATGACCAGAAGATGACAGTAGAGTTCAAAGAGGAGAATAAAATTAAAACCTATTGGACAAGTACTCTGGCCCAGATGGATGGAGAGCTCTGTGCATAAGCATCAAGATTTTAAATAGGATCCTTTTTCTGACAGGTAACCAGTGTACATTGATCAGATGGGTCGTCATTGACACACAGCTGGGAAGATGGACTACCGCTGCATTCTGGACTGTCTGCAATTTCTGCAGCAGATATTGAGGAAGACCTGCATACAGAGCAGTGGCATAATCCAACCTGGACACTACCAAGGCCAGGGGCACAGTAGTCCTAACAGGTAGAAAGAGGAATTGTAAAAAAAAGTTTGGCTAAATGCATCAGGCCAAAACAAGTACCAACAACTGCATTAATCTGAGCTTGAAGGGTCAGCTGCTTGTCAATCTTGACACTCAAATTCTTTGCTACTTCAGCTTGGACCTTAGGTGGAGGGGTCTCATCCGGCCAATGCGCTTGTAAATTCAGGATAAAATTTTAGCCAGATCTAAGGACCTCGATCTTATCAGGGTTGCACTTAAATTGATTAAGACTCATCCACTGAAACACCGCAGATAGGCAGGGCTTTAGGGCCTCTTGATCCAGTGTCTCATCTTTCTTAAATGAGAAGAGTAGCTGAGTGTCATTGGCGTAGCACATTATTTTGTCCCCAAAGGACTCAACCAAAATTGCTAGAGGGGTCATGTAGATGTTAAACATCATAGCGTAGGGCTAAGGGCCGAGACCTGGGGCACTCCCATCAATCCAGTACTCTTGCTGGAGGAGAAAGGATGCATCCAAACCTCTTCATATCTATCCTCCAGAAAGCAACTTAGCCAGTTTAGCACTGAACCCCTGATACCAATCTCGCCGAAGCGGGCAAGCAGCCAGGAATGCGGCACTGTATCAAAGGCGGCTGAAAGATCTAACAAGACCAGGCCTGCTTTGCCCCCAGCGTCTAGGGTATGTTTAATATCCTCGATTCTTTTAGAAGGGCAATTTTGATGCTAAATTTAGGTCTAAACCCAGACTGGCTGAAAAGGAGCTTGTTGGACTCTAAATAACTGGAGAGCTGACAGTTCACAAACTTCTCAGCAATTTTTGATGAGGCAGGTAACAGGGTAATTGGACTATAATTGCTGAGGATGTTGGGATCAGAAATTGACTTTTTCAGAAGCAGCAGAATCTTGACCTGCTTCAAAATAGAGGGAACAGTCCCAGATGCCAGAGATCTGTTAATAAGGGAGTGTAGCATTGGATTAATGACATCCGCTTCCTTCGCTAGAACAGATGGAGGACAAGGGTCAACAGGAGATCCCGATCTCAAGTTGAGTATCACAAGTCCAGACTCCTCTAACAAATTAGGGTCAAAGGACAAAAAAGCACAACTGATATCAACAGAAGGGGGAAGGCAGAGGTCAATAGAATTCATTGCTACAAGGTTGCTTTGAATTTCAGCAATTTTGTTTTTGAAAAAGGAGGCCAATTGCTCACACCGTATGGCCAACAAATCTATATTGTGATGGCATGCAGTGGCATCAAGAAACTTTTTACCAATCTTAAAAATGTCAGTGGGCTTATTCTCTGCCTTTTCAATCTTGTCCTTATAAAAGTTTTCTTGGTCAGATTAGTTAAAGTAGAATAGGTTTTAAGAGCAGACTTGTATTTCATTTTGTCCTCCAGAGTAAAGTAGCAACACCAAGCTCTTTCTGCTTTTTTACAAGTTTTCTTGGCCTGCCTGAGATCCTCATTGAACCAGGGGCAAGAGGACTATACCGCCACCTTTTCCGTGCATGCCGTCAAGGTTATAGATCTTATACCCTACTGGAATAGCGGATTCCAGAAGAGGTTTAGAGGAAGTTGCCAGCCAAGTTCTGTCATATAAAGGACATTAGGTCTCTCATTGCAAAGGAGATCGTGAATAGAAACAGCATGCGTAGGCAGAGACCGCACATTTACCAGTAGGGCTTTGAAAGAGGATTTAGATGGGGTACTGCCAGAAGAGTTGTTACAAGTGGGCCTAGAGAAGAATACATTAGGCTTCCAGGGACATGAGGTACATACAAGGGGAGTATTAGCCTCTAAAGGCATGGGTATGTGTTGGCAAGGAGAAGACTTGCAAAGGGCAAGAAGCTCTTCTTTGGAGTAACTTAAGTTAATCATACCTTCTGGTAAATAAGGGGCATAGTGGCTGGCCCTGGCCGCTTATGGAGCGCGGACGGGCACAGACGGGCTTGCCGTAGGTGTGCCTTGGACGCACCAGTGGCGCGCCCTCTGCGCGTCTGCCAGAGGCCCATCTAAATAGCGTGGGGAGAGCAGCCAGCGAACAAGCAGCCCCGCCAAAAAGAACTCTAGAGTGGGGAAGTGCAAAACATATGGTGTGGTGAGTTTACATTGCCGCCATGAAAAAGTAACAAATGTTTTTCCCAAATTTCCCACACGGAAAACACAAATTCCCAGACTTTGCCCCGTGTAAAACCGGAGTACAGGGCCTCAAGTTCCCCCCTTGAAAGAGTTCACAGCAAATATTCCCCTGTCAACAAATCCCCAAAAATTCCCAGGATCGGAAAAGCACAATTGTTAAAAAGACACAATTACAAAGTGCAAACAAATAAAAATACAGATTGTTCTAAAAGCAGATTATGTAGATTGTTCTAAAAGCAGTTTAAAAAACGTTTATAAAAGGTGACGAGGACTGCTCTTAATGTGTGATGACACTATGAGCAAAATTGGAACAAAGCTTGGAGCTTTAACTGCTGGACCTGTGAAGTTTCTAAAAGGATTTGCTGAGACTGAAGAAGAATGTGACTTTAAAGACGTTGAAAAATACCCTGTGCATGTGTTGAAAACGAGTTCTGACTGTCACACATTTGACGATCTTCGTAACAGTGAGTTCAAGAGATCTGTCCCGCTAAGGGACCTTCCACCACCGACATCATATTCTGTGTATGGACACATTAAAAGAGCGTTCTACTTGATCAGAAGATGTGTAAATGTTTTGGATCATGCATATTTAGAGAAAGATCTATGTGAATCTGGTTGGGAAGATACTGATGAGGTGCTAAAACCTATGAAATTTCTAAAGCCTCTACCCACAGAACTTACACATATATGTACTTGCAAAACCTGTGCTACAAAAAGATGTCCCTGTCGATATGTTCTTCTGAAATGTTCAACATTCTGGAAATGTACCATGAATGATTGATAAAACAAATAAATAAAGAACTATGAAAGTGTGATAAACATTATTTTTCTTCATATTCAGATCATAAACATTGTTTGGTGTATACATAAAAGGAATAAAAACCATTATTATTTGTTTCCTTTAAATATGTCTCTTCTTCCTCTATTATAGCCGCCATTTTGGAAAATGGCAGAAGGGTTGCTCTGAGTTATTTTCTGTCTCTATAAGACTACGTGACCCCCAAAACCTATGTTTTGACACCAAAATGAAGTATATAGGTCTCATGGTTCCTGAAATATTAAATCATCACTGCAACACATATGCCATTTTTTTAAAATGTCATCCAAAATAATTCGGCCCGGATCCGCAATGTCTACCCAAGCTAAATCACTTCTCTAATGATCCAAAAAGACAAATCAAAAACGAAAATCTCTGGACAGCATTTTTTTTACGGAGGTATGTCAGGGGGCTGGGACCATTAAGCCACAATGCTTCCAAGCCACAGAATGGTGCTAGGTCCGAGACTGTCCCCTTCTGATACCCCCCACTTTATTTACCTCTCAGTTCTAGTCCAAAATGGTGATCACTCTGGCTGAACAGCAGCTGCAGGTATACTGGTGGAGTACGATTGCTTTCACACTGTCAGTGATTCTCTCGTGCATCAGTCTCTGACTGGGCTGTACAGAGACACTCTGGAGTCTTTCTGGGTGAGTCTTCATTCATTAGGCTGGGTTACATGAGCCCTCACATTCCCTCTGAGAGCCTTCCTAGTTGTTACAGGTTTGCTACAAATGCACCTGCCCATGTGATGAACCGGTGTGGCAGAACTGGAGAGGGAACTGGGACTGTTTCTGTGTGCAATGCTTTGCAAATTAAATATGTAATGGTGACAGAATTGCTGCTTTACTAGTTACCACCAGCCAGACAGACCGATCCTGACATCGTGGAGAAATTCCAGAAGGACACCGAGACCGAGGAAGCTCCAGAGAGGTGGAGCGAGGAATGGTGGAGCCCGCCGGAGGAAACTGAAGTGCGGCCGCAACTCAGGAGAGTTGCCGCAGAGCAGGTAAGTACTTTCAGGAACGGGTGGGCAGTACCTAGGGGTGGATGGGAGGGAGGGCACGGTGGCAGATGGGAGCACAGACCCGTTTTAAAGCCCCTCCCCTTTTCCATATCAAACCTTATCAAATAGTGCATTGCATTAACAGAAGTTACCCCTTTGGGAAAAAGGCAGAACCGGTGTGAGGCAATACCTTAAGAGGAGATTATTTATGTTTTATTTGAGGATTAATGCAATCTCTGGCACAAAAAAGAACCTGAGAAATACAAGAAAGAAAATGAGAGAAATTATAAATCTATCTTATTAGTGATTGAGATAGTCCTTTTGACCTCTCAAGAAGAAAGGAAAAGGGGCAGATCCAACTACCTGAGCCACTATTCTGATCTGGTTTTTGTTTGTTTATTTTATTCCTTTTCAAATTTTCATCCCTCTAAGACCCTACCACGGTATTCACAGGTGGTGTGGTGACGGGTAGATAAAAACCCCTATAAAGTAAAAGAATATATATTCTTACCGCTCCTTTATGTTTCCTTCTCCAAGGCTCCGGGAGGTGCCAGTGGAGAGAAGATGACTCTAGAAGAGAAGGAAGATAAGCAGAAAAGGAGACCTTAACAGACTGATATTATATTTTTGTTTACCAAAGATTGAGTAAACTTTCATCATTAAGAAATACATTCAGCCTCCGCGTCTGTTTATCGGTCCTGCGCTCCCACATGAGGTCCCAATAGAGAGATCAGTCCTTGTCCACAATGTAGTATGGAGTGCTCTCATACAAGAGAGAGTTCTTGGCACAGAGGCTAGTGCATCTCAATACTCTACTTTGCACTGATATCAGTTGGTGGAGATGTAGTAGTGGAGAGGGCAGTCCTTTTGCACATGTCACCCTGGAGAGAAGTTTCAGTGGAGAGGTCTGTCCCTGTACACACCATACTACACTTGCGTGTCCCCATGAGGAGCAGTCTAAGGAAGAGGTGAGTGTGTCCCCACATTCAACTTTCCACACCAGTCAACCAAGACACAGTACTCAGCAGAGAGGAGACTCCATTTATATACCCTACTATGCACATTCATCACTATGAAGATAGGTATGAGTAGAAAGCAGTCTCTACCCACAACCTACTATGCACGTGTTACTCCGGGGAGAGGTCTGAGCTAACAGGGAAGTCTCTCTCCATACTCTAGTCTCTATGCTTGTCATCCAAGACAGACTTCTCAGCATAGAGGTCATTTCCTCCCCACACCCTACTTGCACATCTGTCACCCTGGGAGAGCTTTGAGTAGAGAGGAAAGCTCTTTTCACTTCCTAATTTACAAACCCATCATCTGACAAGTCACAGGAGAGGGGCCAATTTCTCCCCACATTCTACTACATACACTCATCATCCAAGACAGATGTGTCAGCAGAAAGGACTAGTTGGTCCACACAGCCTACTATGCATACCTGTCTGCATGGGAAGAAGTATGAGCAAAGAGTTCAGTTTTTCCATATTGCCTACTACAGACACCTTTCACCCTGGACAGATGTCTTAGCAGACAGGGCACTTTCTTCCCATACACTACAGTGCATCCCTGTTGCTCTAGGAAGAGGTTTCAGCAGAGAGGCCACTCCTTGCCCACACCATACTGCACATCCATGTCATCCAGGAAATAGGTTTTAGCAGAGTGAATAATCTTTCCCTACACCCTATTGCATATATGTGTCTCATCCTGGGGAAAGTATCAGTGGACAGGCAAATCCCTTCCAACACCCCAATATACATGTTTATTGCCCTGGGGAGAGGTATCAATGGAGAGGCCAGTGCCTCTCATACTTGCTATGCAATGGAACGGTCTGAGCTGAGGTCAGTCCCTCCCCACACCCTACTATGCAGACTGCTCACCCTGGGGAAAAGTGTAATTGGTGAGGCAGTCTCTCTTTACACCCTACTATCTACACTGGTCACCTTGAGGCAAGGTCTCAATGGAGAGGCCAGTCCCTCCCCACACCCTACTATACACAGTTGTTGCCAGTGTATCAGGTGTCAGTGAAGAACCCACTCACTCGTCACATCCTACCATGCACTGTCATACTGTGAAAAGGTCTCATTGGAGAGGCCACTTTCTCTCCATAACCTACTAGTGTGGGCAATAAGGCATAAGTACTGCAATGAAGGAGAGTGTAAATTCTTTCTAAAAATATTTTACAATCCCGTGAGACTCTTGTGGGATCGTTAAAAAAGTAGGAAGGGATAGAGAACATCTGTCACAAGAGAGAGGTCTCAGCAGAGAGGCTTGTGTATTTGCATACTCTTGCGAGAGTCAGACAAATATATGAATGGAGGCAGGCGATTGGGTGCTCCCGCTTTCATAAGAGTCTCGTGGGTTTCCGTATCCCAAATAAAAGGGAGTATAACATGAAAGAATCACATAATGTAGGAATAGGGTGGCTCAGACAAGAGCCCTTGTGTTCATAATGTATAGTATTTAGTTGCACATAGAACTGGATGCATTCCTTGATGATATTAAGGAAGATTTTGTTCCCTTCTGTAGTGAAGCGCAATGCATCTCATCTATAGACACCTGGCATATCAAAATGGATATTATTATGATAAATTAAGCCCATGCCATGGTCACAAAGAAATGCAGAAATTGTGTTATTAACATGCTTCCAGGACTTCTCATTCTTAGGACAAAATTCTTTTAACCATTGCCATTTTTGCCTTTGACATATATTAGAATATACAAAGGCTGTGTGAGGAAAGAGAGACATCAATTGGGAAAAGGTCACCTTGATTAGGATTTCAAGAGTAGCCCCTTTGATTGTGCTTAGGTCATTGCCACCACAGTGCACTATCATCAGATCTTAGTGCTCACAAACCAAAATGCTCTCAACCATTGGTAACAATTGATGCTACTTCATAACTCTATGGCCAATCAAAGTAATGTACAGGTTTGGAAATCCAAGATTTATGTCAATACCACAATTAATGGCATAGTCTCTAGCCCAGTGGAAGAAGTTGTGTCCCAACTTCCAGAGGCAAACCATGATGTAGTATGGAGATGTTAGTCACTAGAGGAGTGCTCACCAGAATGAGTAATCTTCAGGAACAGTATGGAGTTACACGAGGAGAGAAAAATTCAGGAGGCAAAAGTATACATATAATTGGTAGATTTTTACAGTAATTGCCATTGGTGGTTTGGAGGTGAAGAAAGTGTAATTTCTTTGACTTGTGCTGTGCAGAGGTCATTTGATTTTTGAGTAAAGGAGATTTGTGTATTCAGCTACCTTCAACATACAGCTTCATTTGAAGATAACTAAAAATATGGTATGAAGTCTGAGACTACAATTTTTAATAATATAATATATTTAGAAGCCAGTTAGAATATGTTTGTTCATTATAGGAGCACCAATAATTTGAATAGTTAAAATGTGACTGCAGACAGTTTGCAATTGAAACTTAATGAACCCATGATAAGAAATGAATATTATAAATTTTGTAGTAATATTGTTGTTCTGGTGGTAACTGCGCTTTTGTGTTTCTTGTTTGTGTTTGTTTTACTGTGTTAGTTGCTGTTGAAATTTCGTCATTTTTATGAAGTTAGCTGTGCTATATAAAGTAAGAGTGCTTCCTTTGAACCTTAATTGATTCTATCCTTTTTTGTTTTTTATTTTATTTTTGTTGAGCAGAATCGCAGATCAGATATAGATACAGAAGATAGAGTACAATTGACTTAAGATACCTATTCAGAAAATAGGTATCGCAAGAATACAAACACTATACAAGTATAAAAATGTGCACAGTCAATCATAAAAATTAGGACAATCGATCCATTATACACAACAATGATGAAATGGATAATAGCAAAAAAGAAAGTGCCATTGTGCCACATTGAATCTCCACTTATACAATTACTTCGTTCATTCAATAATTGCAATAATATACAGTACAAATGTAATAGCAGCAATGAACACAAAAATCAAGCTTCTCAAGCCGGCTCAATCATAAACAGTCAATAAATTAAAAACGACAATGATGAAATGAATAATAATAAATAAAGTGCCATCATGCCACGTTGAATCTCCACTCATACAGTTAGTTTGTTCATTCAATGATTGCAATATTATACAATACAAATGTAATAGCAGCAATGAACAAAAAAATCAAGCTTCTCAAGCCAGATCAATCATAAATGCCAATGTTAAGAGAAAAACCGCCCTACTCCCACTGACTCTTAATTAACAGATACTGGAATGACAGTACCATGCACCAGGATATTCTGTACACATGTCCTGCCTCCCTATCCTTGTTTAGAAACTAGTAGATCACCAGCATCTGCAACGTTGCCCTCACCTCTTCAAACTTTTTCGTCCTAAACATTTTATTGAACCAATTGGTATGTTGGAACCCTAGATATTTTCTACTTCTGTAGAACCAATGAGCGAGCAATTAAAGAAGCTATCGATATGAAGACACCTGTCCCCACTTGCCAATACTAGAGCCCTGGCTCTTTCTAAAAAACCCAAAGAGTGCCACACAAGCTTCAGAGTCTATATTGACCTGGAGACCGAGACTAAGAGCGAAGAAAACCTTTCCCCACAACTGTTCCAATATGCCCCATCCCATGTTGCTGACATCGAAAGCAGCGATCCTCCACCACAGGATACATTTTATGAAGGGCTGCTGGGGTATAATAGGACATCCAGCGGGATAGGAAAGACATTCTCTTAAAATTTGCAGCTCGTAAAGCCTTATGACCTGTTAGCGAAATAGTCTGCTAGTACTCCTCAGAGAGGCTGCATTATGTAGACAGCCTAATTTTTTTCTAAAAAGCTTATCACATGTTGTCTGACCTCCTGATCACGTAATAATCTGTACCAATTTCCAATTCCCTTGAGCTTTGACCTTAAAAGCGAGAGTATAATGGTGTGGGTATATTGACTAGGTTCCTGGTGATGTTCCCTCAAATAAAGGATGATCTGCTGGAAGCCCAAGAAGAACAGCTTACAGCAATCACCCCACTGAGCATGCAAGTCTTGCCATGTAGTGCAATTGCCCGCCAACAAAAAATGCCCCAACTCTTTAAAACCACAAGCGTTCCAGAATCTTAACTGAGTATATGGTATTGTCAGGCCAACATACTTACACTCCTGCAATGTAACATTTCTGGGGAAAACGAGGTCAACCATCGTATTAACATACCATATTTCTGCTTATTTGACATGCCATTAACATTGCAAGAGATCAATCTCACCTTAAGAACCATTGCTTAACCACCTTTTACCAATTAATGTCTTTCCCATGTCACTAATCAACAAAAATTCAAATCCTGTCTCAATTCTGCACTTTTTTGATACTAGTGCTCTCCACCCCTGCAAACTCCCCTACATCCCCACGTGAGCCAAGAACCCCCTAACCCCTGCAAGAGGGGAATTGCCCACAATGCCCCTCTCGTGGCTGCTCCCACCCCATGAGATGCCATGGAACTGCACCCTGGTGCACTCGCAGCCCTCCCACTACACCCTCCAGTGCCCCCATGTATATTACCTGACATCAACAATGTCTTAAGATCTTATACCTTCTCAAACTCCTGGCACAAAGCATCCATTAGACAGTAGCTATTCAGATCATCGACATCACCAGCCTAGCTCGGATCATCAGAGTTATAACATGAACACAAAAATACTCATGATCAATTAGAGATCTTCTGCAGGAGCTCCTGAGCCTTTGTTAAGCTTGTTAACATATGGAACTGCCCCTTTACCAACACCTTCAGCTTAGACTGTTGTGCAATAGTAGTCTGAGCGCCCTGCGCATTAAACAGATACAGCATTTTAACAAAGTATTTTCTACGACGAACTGCAGACGCTGACATATCAGCAAAGATACGACAATGGGGTATTTCTGGTGTTCCAAACTACTTTTTCTCAATTGCCTTGGCCAATATACACTATTTTACTCTGTAGTCAGAAAAGTTTACCAAGATGGTATGTGGAAATTTTAAATTAGGAAACGTTGCACCGGCACCTGATGAGCTCGTGTAATGGTCAAATCACCTGACTGTTCTGACATGACATGAGTCTTGATAAACGAATCCACCAATTGAAGAACCTGTGGGCCCTCACACCCCTCTGGCACTTTAACTATATGAAGGTTGGAATGCTGCAAATGGTTTTCAAGTTCCTCAAGTTTATATTCCAGCAAAGATTGTTGCTTTCTGAACTGGCTAACATCTTCCTGCATAGAGGTGACTTGATCTTCAAGTTGCGATATTCTAGACTCAGCTTCCTGCAACCTCTCTGGGAATTGAGTCATAGTTTTATCAATTTTAGATAGTCTCTGATGTAAAGGTGCTATTTCAATAGCCTGTGAGGCCTTCAGATCTCTAATCTCATCTAGAATAATATTGAGCATGGTTTTTATGTCACATTGCGCAGTAACCGCTTCGCCCCCCTGTTCATGCAGCTTAATGTTCTCTTGCTATACCTCCTGGGGCCAGTATATCACACCTGGATGTAACTGTGGCTGAGTATTTGCCTAGAGCATTGGATCTGAGCTGGAATACGATGATGCCTGAAGATCACTAATTTCCGCCCAAGACGAATCCAGGCTCAGCCTTAATATATGGGCTGTGTTTCTGCAGAAGCTCGTACGGCTGTTGACAGAGGCGCTGCTAACAGTCCAGATGGCACTACTTTCCCCTTTACAAACAAGGTGTAGTCTTTAGCTTTGAGCTGCTTCATGTCCGCCTCTGCCACAGCTGTCCTCGGAACCTCAGTATTTTCACTGATCTTATTATTCTCATTATTAAGATTAAGAACATGAACTTCAGACCTGGTAGGGGAATTAATTGAATCAACTGAAACTTCTTCCATCTGCTCTGAAGTCTTGCTCGTTGACCCAGTCTCGCTTTCCTTAGGAATGATGGTCAGATCTTCCTCTGAGCTTACTAGGCTCGCTATCATGCCAGTCTCCTTTCTTATCTGCAAACTACGATTTGCTCTTGCAGCCCAGATTTTACTTGTGCAATGCATTTGTTTGCTCTCTGGACCAGCGTTGGAGCGGAGTCCAGATTTCCTGAAACGTTCCCTCATTTAAGGTGCTTTCTCATATTTATAGCACACTGCAACACAGTCATAGGAGCAAGATGCTGGCCTGTGGCTGAAAAAAAAGACCCCCACAGACATAGTACTGCGTCTACTTGAGATTCCTCAGCGAACACATAGGAAAATACCTGGCCAGCGACCCTCATCTGGGTAAAATGCAAGCGCCCCATACAGAAAGGCCATAGAGCACTTACCACCCCGATGAGAAACCTGGCAGTTCACCCCAGCAGGCCACTCCTCAGAGCGTAGGTCCAGTCAGGGATTGCAGAGGGCAGCGCCTTCCTCATCACAATTGGAAAAACTAATTTCCCAGGAAGCCTAAACGCTCCGAGGCTCATGGGATAAAAAACGTAAACGCACGCCTATGGGCGTGCGTAATTCACAAAGTTCCGGAGTTCCTGGAGGATCCGCGGCTGCGGATCATATCTTAGAAATCCTTTTCTGTATGTCTTGGATGGAGATCCTATTCCGTCAGAGGCAGTGCCTGCCTTGTACTTTGTCCCTCACTTGAGTGCGGGGGGACTTGTGGTTTTTGACCGCATTTTGAGAAGCGGAACCTTCCGCATGTGGAAACTGGAACATTGGAGGACCCCTGCAGAGGCTGCGTTCTGGCTTGTGTTTGAGTCAGACAGCCTCTTGATCTCGCTTCCCCTCACTGGAGTGTGGGAAGACTCGCTATCTTGTTCGCTTCAAAAGACCAAAGTCTTCCATATTTGGATATAGGAGTTTTGGAAGACTCAACATTGCGGAACGACAAGGCTGTTGTGTCCGCCTTTTTATTTTGTATTTTTCTTTGGCCAGAGGAAGGTGGAGTAAAAGCAGCTTCCAGGTTGAAAGACTACTGAGTTACACTTCGCCCTTATTTGTTATTGTTTACTGGGATGGAATCCTCCTGATTTCAAATATGAATTCTGCTTACTGTCTTTTGGAGCCCTAAATTGGATTTGCGTCAAAGGTGAATGCAAAGATTGTTTTCTACTAGACAGTGGGAAAAAGCCAAGTACTACCTAATAATACCTTTTGGTGACTTTCTATGGAGGAGTAGTGATTCTCCGTAATTGGCCATTTCTCCAAATGCCCTTCTTATTTTCTTTCTTTTCTGTTATTTGTTAGAGGTATGTATGACTGTTAATTATCAAACCCACCACTGCATGTTCTATTGATTGTGTGTTTTCTGGTGAGAGAAAGGAGTTGATTCTTTTGCTTTGTTTTATCAGGCACAAGCAGGGAACAAGATATTGAAAGTCTTGGCTTAGAATTCGGAGCTTACTGCAGTTGGCAGCCCCTTGTTCTCAAGGTATTAATTGTTCATTGTGAGATACATATGAGAGTAGTCATAAATGGGCAGTTTTAATGTGTATTTTCTTGTTTTTCTACAGGTTCACATTCCCTGCTTTTCCTTTCCCCTTTCCCTTTCCTCGCCTGATCACCCTTATACTCTGTGTAAAACTATTTTCAGAGTTGGGGATATCAGGAGGTGGACCACTTTGTGCAACCTTCCAATTTTGAGGAGTCTCGCCTTGAGGATCCGACAAGTCCGTTGTAGGTATTTACAGTTGAATGCCAAAGGTTCTATTATGGCCCCAGCATGGCTGTCTTCAAGCACCTAAAATATCAATAAATCGCTGAGCGCTGTAGTGCCAACCTACTTTTCCCCCACCGCTTCCACTGTAATTGCCACATCAACAGTTCAGATCCCCAGGAATGTCTCTGTATGCACCAGGCCACAACAATCTATTGATGTGCAAATCTTTTGTCATGGAGTACTGCTTAGTTCAAATTTCAGCTTTGAATTAGCGCACTTGCCTTTGCTCTCAATTTTGTAAGCTTGTTCTTTTCCAGGGGATGGTATTGTCGTAGTGCTAATTGTGGGGATCCTAAAGCTCAAAAAAAAAAAAAAGGATCCAACGAGAGATTTCACCATATTAATTGCAGGTAGGCTGAGAATCAGGGTGGTACTTTCGCTTAGGCCTCCAGGAACATTATAGGAGGCTGAGCAGAGAGCTTCCCTACCGCCACCGCTGCAATTGCCGCACCAACAGTGTGCTAAGAAAACTCCGCCAGCTGGGAACCAAAGGAGATGGTATCGCGTGAACTTCCATCAAATTTGAGGGGACATCGTCTTGCTCTCTCAGCCAATCCCCCTGCCACTATCACTGTTATTACTATGCCGCATTCTCTGCATATTCAGCAATCTGGGGACTCCGGGCATGGAGCTCCTCGCTGCTTCAGCGTTCCGCGACCCAGAAGCTTCATGGAGGGGAGAAGAAGAGCAAGCCAATGCTCAGCAGCAGATCATGTGGGGTCTTCCCGCCACCTCACTCTCAGAAGTACAGGGCTCAATCCAACAGATTCTATCCTTGATATGCTGTTGAGCTCATAGCTGGCTATTGAGATATGTTTGCATTCAGGTCTAGATATCTGTTAGGGGTACTTTATATATATTCCAAGTATTGTACTTGGTATATATAATTGTAGGCAGTGGATGCCCTAAACACAGGTGATAAAGCGTGTTGACTAATAGAAAAGGTATTTGAAGGGGAGAGACTTTCTCAATAAAGCTTATAGAACTTAGGTATCACTCAGTAGACAAGTGTTAGCTATGAGTAAATATGTTGTCATAAATATGAAGTATTCAGCCTGTATAGAGTACTGAGATAAGGAGTTAACATACAAAACTGTACTGAAGAGATTGTATACTCTGTTATAATGGGAAAACAGGGTATAGTGCTTCTGCCATACCTTCTACATAGAGTCTTTGTAGTGATCTTTTACTGTAAAGGCTGTTTTTTCCAAACCCTATTATCAACCCTCTTTACTGAAAGAAAAGTGTCTGCAGAGAGCTTACTGCCACATGCATCAAAAGTAGGATTTGCTATTCCTAAATAGCAATTTTTAAGGAATCGCTATTTGGGAATCGCAAATCCTTATGCATGTAGGAATCGCAAAAAATAAATTGCGGGCTTGTGTGTGCACCACATGTCACTTTGAAAAATGCACTTTTGTGCATTTTTCAAAGAAAGCGCAAATTACCATCAACTTGAAGTTGATGGTAATTAGCGTTTCCTAAATGCACAGTTTGCATTTAGGAAAGGCTTGATGCATCGCCTTTAGGGAATCGCAAATTGCGATTCCCTAAATGCATTCGCAATTTAGGTATTCACAAAAAATTGCCATTACCTAATTTGCGAATGGAAATGAGTTCATGCATTGGAAAAGGCCGTTTTCCAATCGCAAACGGGCCGATTCGACCGGAAAAAAGGTTGATGCATGTGGCCCTTAATTCCTCACTAAAGCTGTTACACCCATTCTTTCATTGGTACATAACTGTTGGAAGAGAGGGATTGTTTTATAAAGCTCTGCCATACAGAATGTACAGCATGATGAAATGAACTAGCACAGGGCCTAGTTTCTGTCATAATCCTTCTACATAGAGTGTCTATTCTATTCAGAGGAATCACTAGAGATGGTGGTCTTACCATAGTGAACCAAACACCCTATTCACTCAGAGAAAACATTTTTACAAAGGAATGAATTTCTCAATAAAGCCTTTCACAGGCATCCTTCATCTTGATGAGAGATGTCACCAGAGAGACCATGTTGTCATAAAAGAGAAGCATATACCCTGTATACAGTTATAACACAAGGAGCCACTCTTTCATCAAACTGTAACATATAAAAAATGCACCCTCTTCAAATGTGATAATACAAGGCCTAGTGTTTGAATGTATGACGTTACTACGCATACATTTACAACGCGGTATTTTACATCGCGTTCGTTACAACGCAAGTCGTTACAACAACTTGCGCTGGAGGGCGCTGGACTTAGGAATAGTATGATTTACTATTCCAACTCCAGTCTACGTACAGTAGGGAAGGTGTTGGAATAGTAAATCATACTATTCCTTAGGTTAGAGCGCCATCCAGTGCAAGTCGTTGTAACGACTTGCGTTAGATAACCGCGATGTAAAAGCATCCGCGTTGTAAAAGTTGCGTGGTAAAGGATGTCTCCCCTAGTGTTTCTATAGACCCATCTACACAGATCCTTTGTCCTTTTCACAGGTGTCTGTAGACAGATTGCTGTTTGGAAACTAATTATAACACCCTGTTCAGTCTGAGAAAAGATGTATAGAGGGATCGGGGTTCATTAGTAAAGCCATCCACACCCACCGTTCAACCTGTAGAGAGGTGTCAGTAAAGATAGTGTGTTGTTAAAAAACAGAATCATTCATACAGCATGTTGCCTGAGAGAAATTGTCCTTGTAGAGGGTAAATTACTTACTAAAGCTTTTTACACCCAGTCTTTAATCTGTAGACAGCTATTAATAGAGAGGGAATGTTGTTTATAATTGGCACATTTACTCTGTATACAATTGTATTAGAAAGATGTAGTTTTCATCAAGGTTTACCACTCTCAATCTGCACTTTCTTAAAATGTGATAGCACAGGGCCTAGAGTTTCTCAGACACCTTCTACAGAACCCTTTGCTTTGTTCAGAGGTATCAGTAAAGAGCTTGCTGTTTGTAAAGCCATATAACACAGCAGGTACTAGTTCTCTAAGTTCTTCTACACAGACCATTAGCTCTCTGCTGGGGTGTCACTAGAGGGCCTGCTGTTATAGGATTGTACGAGATAGGATCACTGTTTTATGGAACTGTACCATACAGAATGTATAGCATATTCAAATGTACTAGCACAGGGCCTACTTTTTCCTCTTAGTGCAGTGTGGTACAGTGGAGTTGCGTACAGTGGAATAGTGCAAAGTGGATTGTGTTCAGTGTAGTGGTGTACAGTGGAATGTAGTAAACTGGAGTGTCGTACAGTGGAGCGGCATACAATGGAATAGCGTACAGTGGAGTGGTGTACAGTGTAGTGCACTAGAGTGGAGTGTGGGGGAGTGGAGTGGCATACAGTGAAATAGCGTATAGTGGAGTGGCATTGAGTTGAGTGGCATACAGTGGAGTGGTGTAGATTGGACTGGCATACAGTAGAGTGGTACAGTGTTGTAGTCGAATAGAGTGGAGTGGCATAGAGGGAAGTGGCGTAGAGTGGAGTGGAATAGAGTGGAGTATCGTACACTGGAGACGGGTAGAGTGAAGTGGTGTAGCTTAGCGTGGAATAGTCCAGAGTGGCATACACAGGAGTAGTGTACAATGGAGTGGCTTCGAGTGGAGTGAGGTACAGTGTAGTGGTGTACAATGGAACAGCATTGACTGGAGTGGCGTAAAGAGGAGTGGCATAGAGTGGAGCAGGGTAGACTGTAGTGGGGTAGACTGTAGTGGCATACAGTGTAACAGTGTACTGTGGAATAGCGTACAGTGGAGTGGTGTACAGTGTAGTGCACTAGAGTGGAGTGTGGGGGAGTGGAGTGGCATACAGTGAAATAGCGTATAGTGGAGTGGCATTGAGTTGAGTGGCATACAGTGGAGTGGTGTAGATTGGACTGGCATACAGTAGAGTGGTACAGTGTTGTGGTCGAATAGAGTGGAGTGGCGTCCAGGGGAGTGGTGTATGAGTGGAGTAGCATAGAGTGGAATAGCTCACACTGGAGTGGGGTAGAGTTGAGTGGTGTAGAGTGGAATAGTGTTAAGTGGAGTGGAATAAAGTGGAGTAGCGTACAGTTGAGTGGCGTAGTGTGGAGTGAGGTAGAGTGCAGTGGCATACAGTGGAATAGCATAGACTGGAGTGGTGTACACTGAAGTGGCATAGAGTCGTACAGTAGACTAGAGGCGGCTCCTCTCCTATGGCGGAGGAGCTTCGCACCCCCCTGCCAGCAGTTTAAAATTTTTTAAAATAAAACGGGTTTAAAACCCGCTTTTTTATCATTTTATTTTGATTGTGCCGTGCATTTGGGGTGGGGCCAGGGTTACGATAGGCTGGAGGGGAATGGTGGGATCTACCTACACTGCGCATGTGGTTTTTGGCCGGTGGTCTCAGGCCAGCCGAAAAACCACATGCGCAGTGACCCCTCTCCAACTCCTGCTGCATTGCTGGGGCTGGGCAGGCCAGGCTCCCAGTCTGTCCTGGAGCACGCATTATGGGCGCTCAGGCCAATCCTGAAGCTGCTCTCATGTGAGAGCAGCTTCAGGATTGGCAACAGGGCAGGCTCTGCCTGCAGCGGCAGAGAGAAGTGGACGAGCGTGACGGGATGTGGCTGCAGGTAAGTTTAATTTTGTATTTTATTGTCTTTGTTGTCGCCCGATTACCCCCTCCCCGTCTCTTTTGTAAATGTTTTTTCCAATGTCACCCGTCCGTCCCCCCTCCTGGCTCCCCCTCCCGCCCCGCCTCTTTTACCAAATACGAGCCGCTCCTGCAGTAGACTGTTGTAAATTGGAGCGGGTAGAGTGTAGTGGAGTAGACTGTAGTAGCATACTGTGTAATAGTGTACTGTGGAGTGGCGTTGAGTGGAGTGGTGTTGAGTGGAGAGTCATCTAATGGAATAGCATAGAGTGGAGTTGCGTAGAGTAGGGTAGTGTAGAGAGGAGTGGTGTAGAGTGGAATAAGGTTGACTTTACTTGCATACAGTGTAGTGATGTAGAGTAGAGTGGCATGTAGTGGAATAGAATAGAGTAGAGTGGCATAGAGTGGAGTGTCGTACATTGGAATAGCATACAGTGGATTGGCGTACAGTGGAGTGGTGTAAAATGGAGTGGTGAACAGTGTAATAGCATACAGTGGAATGTCGTAGAGAGGAGTGACGTAGAGTGGAGTGACATAAGTGGGATAATGTTTAGTGCAGTGGTGTATATTGAAGTGGCGTACAGTGGGGTGGCATAAAGGAGAATAGCTTAGAGTGGAGTGTCGTAGAGTGGAGTTGAGTACAGTGGAGTCACAAAGAGTGGAGGGGCGTACAGTGGAGTAGCATATACTGGAGTGTCATAGAATGGAATGGCGTAGAGTGTAATATGGTACATTTAAGTGGTGTAGAGTGGAGTGGCGCAGAGGGGAGTAGAGTAGAGTGGTGTACAGTGGATTAGTGTAGAGTGTAGTGGCGTATAGTGGAATAACATCGAGTGGCGTGGCATAGAGTGTAAAAGTGTAGAGTCAAGTGGCATAGAGTGGAGTGATATGGAGTGGAGTGCCATAGAATGGAGTGGGGTAATTGAAACAGACGCAGAGTGAAAGTGTGTCAACTGCTGTAATGTGGCAGGAATATACATTAGGAGGTGTAAATAGTAATGTTTGGTAGTATATGTGAATAGTGCATGTAGCATTAAAGTTTTAAGTTTTAAACAACATAGTTATATATACTGCCAAGGTATACCGCAGTAAGTTCTCGGTGTACCGCTATTCATGCAGATGCAAAGGCAGTATGTGATTGGCTAATAGCTGTAGTTACCAAACGTAAAAGCCAGCCATGTTGTTTTAGCACAGTTTGGCTGCATTCTGTGTTTCGCTGCATTTTGGTTTAGGGTCTTAGATATAAGTAAGCAGTAAGTTAGTTAATTTAATCTGGCTGGTGAGTTGACAACAATCTGTGCGGAGATGCGCAAGTTATAGTAAGTTTTCAGCAGGGTGCATAATATTACTTTTAGTTATAATTAGTTATTAGTTATAATTATAACTTTTGAATTTTTAAGTTTTGTGTAGTTTAGGCTGGTTTTGTATAGAAGCAATAATTCAAGTTCCTAACTATAACTAATTGTAAACCTTTGTTTTTTTCATTGAATTTGTATGGTTTTTTTTTTTGGAACATTTGTTTCTAATCATATATTGCTGTTTAGTACAGTATTAATTCTCATAAATGTTTGTTTTGGTACTGCAGTACTTTCACCATAGGTCAAAGTTCATTATAAACGCCAGCGTTATCTGATTGATTGTTTTGCTTTCAATAGCGGCTCATTGATAGTACCGCGGTCCTCTGTAAATGTTTTAAATTATATTTACACCAAAGAATTATTTTTTAATTAAAATATGGATTCAGGGTTTCATGGCTAGTTTTGGTTTTAATGGTATATGTGTTAATATTGTAACTGTAGGTTGAGTTTGTGAACTATTTGGGTATCGTGATAGTGATGCGGTATTATCGAGAGACTACTGAGATACTTTTGCTTTAGTAAAACAGCATTTCAGTGGCTTAGAACTCTGTCAATTGTAGGAAACAGGAAGTGTATACCCCTTGTCCCCATTCAATTTGATATCTTCAAAGGAGAAGGTTGTGCTCTATGGAAGAGAGAATACCCTTTTTAGGTCGAGCCTAGCGCAGCGCACATGCGCTGCTCTAGGAGAGGGCCTCTTGGAATTACTCCAGACTTCCCAGAGACTTCTCCATGTGGGTCGGACTCCTCCCACAATTCCATTGGCCTTTGCGTGTGGCTTTCAATAATGAAAGCACGCAATTGGCCAAAGACGGGTGCATGTCCCGCCTTTTCTGTAAACGTTCACTCCCATGGCCTTTGGGTCTCAGGAGCGAGCAGCGGCGCACAAGGTGCCAGCTGCATTCCTGGATCATGTTACTAATTAACACAGCGCGGTCGCTTTCACTTTCGCGGCCGCGCTTGTTAATTGGTAACATGATCGCGCTTGTTTTTCTTTTTTTTGGCCGGTCCTGTGATCGAATCAGATTACGTACCTTTAACCATGCCCAGGGCTCACCATGTAAGGTCTGATCATGATGTGTGTGCATGTAGGACAGCTAGAAAGATAACTTGTTTGTCAGTTTCGACCTGTACGCTTCAGACGCCACAGGCTCGTTCACTGAAATGGTCCGGTGCCATAAACACAACTAAAACACGGCCGCGCTACATTTTTCAAGGCTTTATTGGTTACTGCTTGGGCAGCAGATGGCAGGCATGGGAGGCGTGCGGGGGAGAACGGGCCACCTTTGCCAGAGCACACCGTCCGACCTCGGGGGCGCTGCTCTCTTCAGGAAAGCCGGAAAAGTCTTCAGGAAGCTCTTGGCCCTTCTCCCATCAAACACCGGCCTCCGCACTTTGCTCTGCTTGATTCCTGGTGGCAGCTTGCCTTACACAGCTCCAAAGGAAAGCGGCAAGATGCAGGGGCCTTGCAAAGGAGCACATCATAAGCAATTGTTTATATGGTGCATAAAAATAAGAAGTGACCACAAGGTGGGCGTTATATACAGCAATTTGAAATGGATAAATATATAAAAATATACATAATAAATAGGGTGACCTGGCAATGCATATGAGTAGTAGAGCTTCTTATAATATGTCAACTACGCAACTATTGTTTCTTTTGATTTACTATGCGCTTTTAGTGAACGTTCCGGCCATCCTATGTGATTCTTCCCTGTTAAGTCTATAAGCCCTTTTATTTACTTTTTTGTCTGTAATCTGCAACAGTTGGACTTGATAAATCCAGCACTCCGTAAGCAGTAAAACAATCTCATGGGTACTATCGGGCAAGAAATCGACAACGTAGTATGCTCCACCCGTGCCAGTCACACCTCATCTAACTTACCCCCCTTGTTTTCCTTGGAACAGTGGGATGAATGAATGTCCTGCGCCACCCAGAGCAGCCAATACATGGCAATAGCGCATCACATCAGGATAACAAGTCGGCATTCCCCTCCCCCACGAAGTGTCTTTTGTAAAGCCAGACAGATAGGCTTATTTACCACTAAAAATATTTGTATGAACGTTTTCCAGAAGAAGGAGTCATTTGCCAACAAATGAATGTCCGTTCCCTTCCCCCACCAACTTGTTTCCGTCTCCGACGCCACCATGAATGGCACTTCACTTTCACTGGTTCGTTTGATGTTAACCAAAAATGTTATGTTATGTTATGTTATGTTATGTTATTAATCACTTGTAGCGCGCACGGATACTCAAGAGTGCCCCAGCACGAAAGCCAACAGCAAAATGTAGGAGCTGAGAGGAGCGGTGGGTTAATTAAAAAGCACGGTCTTTAGCTGCTTCTTAAACAGCCTGAGATCTTGAGTATTCCGCAATTCATAGGGTAGGAAATTCCAGGCCTTAGCTGCCTTGAAGGAAAGAGAGCTGCCTCCCGTTCGTATAAGACGAAAACAGGGGATGACTGCAAGACGAAGTGCGGCAGAACGCAATTGTCTTCGGGGGACATAGAAATCAAAACGACTTCTAAGATACGGCGGCCCAGATTTGTAGAGGGCACCATGGGCAAGAGTGAGAGCCTTGAACTGGACGCGTTGCACCACAGGGAGCCAATGCAGGTCCCGAAGATGTTGCTTTATGCTAGATCTGCCAGGGATACCAAGCAGGACTCTAGATGCCGCGTTTTGAATAATTTGCAACTTTTTCAGCTGATATCCAGGCAAGCCAATATACAGTGCGTTGGCATAGTCAATACGCGACAGAATGAGGGCGCGAATCACCATTTCCTTGGCTGGTCTGGGTAACAGTGGCAGGAACTTCCTGAGCGATTTTAATGTGCCAAAGCACACTCCGGCCAATTTTTTTATCTGTGAATAAAACCGGAGGTCCTCACTGAACCAGACCCCCAGATTTTGAACCGGGTTCCCAACAGAGTTAGGCCTGGGATATTCAGAGGGCCAGAGAACCTCCCTGAATTGGGAGGGAAAAGACCCACACAGAAGTGTGAGAAGTTGGCCTGGCATATGCTGTCCACTAGTTATAGTGGGCATCTTGCACCAGTCCAAACGACCCTTATTGATGGTAGGTTTAAAGACAACCTTATAGAAAGCTTTCCTAGTGGTAGCTGTGGAGAGCAGCCTTCAGGCTAAGTCTTGAAGGAGTGTAAAGCAGCTTGGTTTACCAGATTATAACCTCTTGAATGACCAAATGAAAGGAGAACCACACAAGATATATATAAAATATATGTATTTATTTCTAAACACTCACTACTAATCTCTTTATGAGATTAGAGTCCAAGATAGACAATATCACAGTATTAAAAACATAGTATACCATATACTAGGGACTTATAAGGGTACCCCAGAATCCAATCTGGAGTGTACCTAAAGTACATGCAGTCAATTTAAGGGGAAAGCAGATAGGCTGGGGTCCTGAATAGCAGGATCCCAGCCAAACTAAGTCGAAAACCAGCAAAACACCAGGAAGAAAGTGGGGGCAACCATGCAGTCAGATTCCACCTTCCTACAAGAAGTACCTCAGACTTGTCCTCATTGCACTTGAGCTGAGCCTGTGCAAGCCAGTTAAAAACAGCTGAAAGACAGTTTTTGGCTAGATCCGGGGACAGGTCGTTTTCTTTCCACGTGAAGAGGAGCTGAGTGTCATCTGCGTAGGCTATAATCTTAGCCCCCAGCTCCTCCGCCAAATAGATCAGGGGAGTAACGTATTCATTAAAAAGAAGGGGACTCAAAGTGGAGCCCTGCGGTACTCCCGTGGTCACCTTTTTTGGGGCTGAGGAGAACGGGGGCAGCCATACCTGCTGGGTTCTGTCCTCTAAAAATGATTTGAGCCAATCCCATGCTGGACCTGATATGCCAATGTTTGAAAGGCGGGCCAGTAATTGACGATGGGGCACCGTATCAAAGGCGGCAGAGAGGTCCAATAAAATCAAGGCCGCTCTGCCGCCTGCATCCAAACATTCTCTAATAGCCTCCGACATCTCCACAACGGCCGTCTCTGTGCTGTAAGTGGCCCTAAATCCCGACTGGGCAGGGTGGAGGGCACCAGATGACTCAACAAAGCTGGCAAGTTGTTTATAGACTGCCTTCTCACACACTTTCGCCACAGCCGGGAGGAGAGAAATAGGTCGGTAGCTGGCTAGCGTAGCAGGATCTAAGGAAGGCTTTTTAATAGTGGGAGCAATTTAGCCTGTTTCCACTCGTGTGGAACTGTGGCAGTTTGAAGCGACAAGTTGATAATGGCATTGACCTCGGGGTTGACCACTTCAGCAACTGCCGCCAGCTGCCTAGCCGGACAGGGATCGGCTGGAGAACCCGATTTCAATGATTTAAGAATGGACAGTGAGTCTTGCAAGGGAATGGGTGAAAAACCTGTCAAAACAGAAAAACCTGAATCCAAAACTGGGGCATTCTGGATGGAGAGCCCCGCCTGTCCAGGAGTACTAATCCCAAAGCTGTCCTGGATCATTTGGGTCTTATCTATGAAGAAACAGGACAGCTTCTCACACCAGGAGTCAGAAGCAGGGAAGGCAATATGCTCCGCACATGGAGTAAAAAAACTCTGAATGATTGAAAAAATTTCTTTTGAGTTATTTTTAGACATAGCAATGCGCTCCGTGTAAAAACTGCTTTTGGCTTTCCTAATAGCAGCATAATACTCTCTCTGAGTCCTCCTGAGTGCTATTTTGGCCAATGGACAATAGGCTTGTCTCCAGCTGCGCTCCAGTTTCTAACAAATCTGCTTTAACTCCTTAAGCTCACTAGAGTAGCACGGTTTAGATTGGGCGTTTCTCACTCGCTTATTGTCTAAAGGTGGAGATAGATATTCCACAGCCTGGGAAATCCAGTTGGCAAAGCTCCCTAAAGCGCCACCCAGGTCCTTGGCAGCAGTACGGCGAGTATCGAACAGGACTCTGCCCAACGACAAGGGATCTATTCTTTGAGATGGTCTGCCTTTGTGGGGTCCCGTAACGGGGTAAGGCACCTGAATTGTCCATGAAAAGTGGATTAAAAAGTGATCAGACCAAGCAACTGGAAGAGGTTCCTGAACGCATAGCGGGAAATTGGAGCAGACTGGGTCTAAGATGTGCCCCCCACTATGAGACGGAGAACTGATCCATTGGGTGAGTTGAGCCAGGTTCAGCGAGTCACAAAATTCCCTCGTGTCACATGCCTCAGTGCAGTCCAAATGAATGTTGAAGTCCCCAAGCAATAGAAAATTTGAAAAGCGCAAAGCCCTGGGAACAATGACTTCATCTAGAACTTTCAAAAAGGCTCCAGAGGGGCCAGGGGGCCGATAAACCAATGTACCCCCCAACGTGAAGTGTGGGGATATGATGATAGAGAAGTCGAGTGCCTCCCCATCCCCAAAGCCCTGAGTCTCTCCACGCATGAAAACCCACGTATCCATGTGCCCCTAAGGATGCGCTATGAATCCCTAAACAGTATGCTGAACAAGGTTATTTTAAGCACTGAAGAGCACGTCGGGCCGGTGCCAAGGGGATTAATTCACCACAGTTAAAATGGTGCATCAAGTTGATTAGGACCTAGCTTTAAAAAACATATACGATGTATATTTATACTTGATCTGTCTTGTTGTGGAAAGATGAGGAGGTCAATTGTGTTTACATTTACTTGGCTATTTGTTCTGCCCTGAAATTACACTTTTACACCATTAGATCTCACAATAATGTTGCAGTCTGCACGTTGGGCAGGTTCAGAAAAAGTTACAAAATTAGTATGATGTGTTTTAATGTGTTTCTCTGGCTTAGACTGCACTAGGCCTCAGTTAGGCCTCGTCTCCATCTTTGTTGAAATGGCTGCCAAATCATTTTGTGTTTATATTTCTCACTTGATGCCACAAGCAGCAAGATGTTCACAATTTATTTAGTATGATGAATTGTTCTTGAAGAACAATTCTGGCGTGATGCAGGATGGCTTCAGAGCATTATGTGCAGCAGTGTCTCATTTAGCCACCTCTTTCTGTGGTCAAACGCCATCTGTTTCCATCTCTGCCATAGAAACATCTACTGCTGGCAGCTCCACAGAAAGTAGGACACTGTTGCTGACGGAGCCACCTGCCAACACCCCCTCTGTTGACACTCAGGTCACTTCACTGGCCCTGTGAGGGCTCGTTCATCTGGCCCAGTTTAGGACAACACCCAAGAAGCTACCACCAAGAGACTCAAAGGTGATGTCCTAATGTGAGCATCTGGACTATTCACCTTTACCATCTTATGTCCACACATTTCCTTTTCACTCATGGCCTGTTGTCGGGAAAGGGACTTTAAGCAATTGCTGGTTCGTTTTTAATTCCTCATCCAACATGCAAGTTTATTTATTTTCAGAGAATCTGAAATTATTTTTCTGTTCTAATGTTTATAAAAATACAATAATGAATACAAATAATGTGGGTTGCTACCTTCTTCTCATAAAATGAATGAAATGTTACATTGATGTCATATGAAAACCTCTCTAGAAAGTTTGCATATTTTAAAACCATTTATTACATACACACACTACTCATTTTATCATAACACAAATTTTTATTTACTGTCATCTCACTATATCCAAGTCCGGGTGCTGGAATATGGTTCAGTCATGTTTGAGCAGAATTCTATAAGGGGATTCCACTCTGCTTAACTTGTAATCTGGCCAAACTGTTCGACTTACAAACTAGATCCATCCAGGAAGAGACACTGAAAAGGCCCTAATCTCTATCTGGGATGATGTTAAAAACATAGTAGACCAGAACGGGGTTGCTGCCTTTCTTCTCCTGGACCTTTCAGCAGCCCTTGACACAGTGGACTATGACATACTGATCCAAAGTCTCGATAAAGCCGTATTAGAGGACACAGCTCTCACTTAGATCACATTGTACCTGCATAGTACAACAAATATTAGACATACTCCTCTGTTCTTTTCTAAACCATAAAGTATTAAAGCAGGAGTCCCTCAAAGCTTTTCAACATTGCTAGAATTTGAGTTTCTAGTTGGCAGAAGTATGCACCCTGTCCAAGCAGGAACCACAATCCTAGTCAGGGTAATTAATTCACACACCTAAATTTACCTGTGTTCAGCCTCTGGTAACTTGCAAAGAGCAGTTGGGCTTAACATAAGAGGCAATGTGTAAAGTATTTGTGCGCACTTAAAAACACAATAACTCATTGAAAACCCAACAAAAAGACTCCACACTGATTTAGAAAAATAGTACACTCCTTACTGAATACAGGACCAAAATGACCAAAATCTAATGAGTACTTCTCAAGTTATGCATGTTTAAAATAATAAAGGTCAACACCGTGCTTAAAGATACGAGTGCTGAGAGAACACTTGTATTTGGGCAGTCATTTATGGTCACGTAGACCGGGATACACTATGTAAGATCCAAGCAGTGGATCGTCAGCTATGTGGTTGCAGGATATCTGAAAATCAGGGCCCCACAGTCACTAGTATGAAAGTCTCCAACAGGTCCCTCAAGTCAGTTGTACTGAGGTGAATTCAGACGCCTGCAAGAGAGCGCAGTACAACTACAGGGACTGCAAAGGTCCTATCATGCACAGTACCTTGCGAGGAGAGGCTGCCAATGTCGGGGAATCCAAGCATCGGTACCAATGCAGAAGTGGGACCCGTGTTTTCGTGCTTTGTAGCTTCCTGGAAGTAAGTTGTGGACGTAGAGCACCCCGCACTGAAGCTGTGGGCAGAGCTGGCCTAGCGAGCCTCGTGTTTCTGGCCCACCCCTTGTCACCTGGGCAACGTGTTCTCTTGGGAGCTGCGCTGAGGGGTGCTACAGCGGCGTCGAAAAAGGCAATGGTTCCGATCGGCACACACGGCCTGGGAAGAGGGCAGTGCAAGTCTAGTATGAACAGCTGTTCGTAGGCAAAATGGAGTGATTTATCCTGCGGCAAAAGGAAGCGCAATCGGGCAAAGGCTGATCTTTGTCAAGTCCCGCTGGCGGACTCACGGGGTGCAGATTCCCACTGCAGGAGGGCAAAGTCTTTGATGATCCTGAGACTTCCTGTACATTGCATACATTAAAGGAACTTAATTTTACATTCAGTTAGTTATTATTAAGATTGTGAGTGATTTCCCACTCTGACCCTAATGCTTTAAAAGTCACATCCACCATATGAAATATAATTCATAGTCCTGTGAATTGGCAATTTCTGATTTACACACAAGCTACTGCAAAGTCACATATTAGTTTGACCTTGTCTGTCCAAAATGGAATTTTGATGACTGTATTTTTCTTTTTATGTACTCCACCAACATTGATGATTGCTAATCAAACTCTTAATTAAATTCTTTACCCAAGAGACTTTACTAGCAAGATATGTTGTGATCAAAAACTAAGAGTCAGACATTGGTGAAAGCATGCAGGATCTTCCTTTGGCATGGGTGAGCTGAGTTGTCAACCAGGGCAACAGCATTCAGAGTGACAAAATGATTAACATGCTTAGTGTCACTAAGTATCTTGTGATTTTGTGTGTGTTGCTTTAATGTCATGAATGTTTTCAGGCATGGCACAAACAGAGCCACAGGAGGCTCTGGCTGTAGACGTTAACTCCTCAAACTGTTAAGTCACTGGTGAAAGTGCCTTTTAATAATACACAGTACACCTGACTTTAACAATGACATTGAAATGTATTTTGTGGACTGGGTACTCCCTGACATTTTGAAAGGATTACCCTCTACAAAAACCAAAATGGTCCTAAGTTCCTTTTTTCCATAATTGATACTTCATTACAATGAGACACATAAGCCATACGTATAATTAAAAGTCCAATATTATATAAGGCACTTGTAATAAGGGGTACTCATCCTTCACAGTGTTATGGAGTAACTTGTCGTAAAATGAGAAAGTGTCCCTGAATATAGACCTTAATAGCATCACAGAACATGGAGTGATGGGCAAAGTAAACGTAATGTACACTTTTCAAAACAATAATACAAAAACAAAATAACTCATTATTTGTAAGCTGTTTTAAATTTTAGTCCCTGACAAGGTACTAGATATTCCATCCACATTATTACATTTTAAATATTATATCACTCACTTGTAATAAGGTGGTCATTATTTCTGTCACAGTTGTGACTCAGTAGCATATATAGTAAAATGTCAATCTGCACCAATGTATGTAAAAAGAAAATATATGGACCAAAGTATGTTTGATTATGTGTTAAGTAAACATGATTATTAATGTTTTTTTGGATATTTTGTTTTCTTCTATTATTCTCTGCAGGCCAGCTCTTACAACAAGAAAATGACCTGACGGACCATTGCCAGGCAAGTGTGTCTACAGGTGATCTTTAGGAGATGCAGTATCCACTGTAGGAAACAGTCTGAGAACCTTCAGCAGTGGACCTGCCTCATCGCCTTTACAAAACTGGGAAGGCCCCCCCCCAGCAAAAAAAGTGGGTGTGGCGGTTGCTGACCCCCATGATGTGGTGCATTCTGGCAATAGCCTACCCAGTCTTGGATGGGTAGTTGAAGGTCATGGAGCAGCAACAAGAGGGTAAGTGTATTCATCTGGAAAAATATGTATGTTGTTCTTAAGCATTCGTTCAATTTTCAGATTGAAATATAACGTCACAATTGTAAAAGTTTAAAAGAAGATCCTATTGAAGGGGGCGTGGCCTGGCACCGGCCGTGATGGCGGCGTAGTCTCTGAGCTCCGCCTGGGCTCGTGACGAAGCCCGACATATCTGACATTCCGCCGTTCACCGAGGGCAGAAAACGGTAGCGCTGTGTCCCGTAGGGTGCCGGGGGTAACCTGAGACCGATCGGCGGTGTGAGGCCCGGAAATAGCAGAGCGGTGAGGTTCGGCCTTCCCGATTGCCGGCACCGGACTTCTAGCGTGCAGAGGGCGGAGTCGCGCTGCGTGCCTGCCATCCAGAAGTGCCTGCAGTGGGCAGGCGCCCTTAATCCAGGCCGCGGTGTCGGCCTTGGCGAGACTGACAATACGGCGGCGCTCCCCGAATACTGGAGGTGACGCATCCTCGCTAAAAGTCTAGGTGGGGGAGCGCGTCATCAAATTCGACCGGCTGAGCCGAGAGGGGCATGGAGGGCGGCGCTCTCAGCAGGAGTTGCGAGGCAAGGTATGTGAGCTGCAGGGCGCTGGCCTTAATGCAGACTGGGGGCAGCTTTCCTTTCCCTTCGCACCCCATAATGACAATATCCTGAGTGCCCCCTGCGAAGGACTGCCGGCGTGGTGGTTTGGAGCGTCGCTGCTGGAGGCCAAGCTTGCCGAGTTGGCCGGGGGCCACACACCAACGCTGGGCGCGCTCGAGCACTGCAAAGGCGAGGGCTTGGCACGGAGGGATAGCGAGTGGCAACCCTGCGCCTGAGGGACAGCGCCTGGGGTTGGCCAACCCGGGGATCGAAATTGGTGGCGATATCCGAGCGCGGGAGGTGCATACTGGTTGCGGCGCCTTTGTCCTAGGCGCCTGGGGCTGGACGGGCCTGCATCCGGGGACTTCATCCCAGGCAATCGATCGGCGGCACTTGGAAGATACGGGGAGGAATGTAGCCCCCGTCGCGACAGCGCGTAGTGCCTGATCCAGGTGAGTGCCGGAGGGCGCCACGGAGGCCTGGAGTGTAGGGTTGATTGACTGTTGTCCCCTTGTAAGAGCAGGCGCCGGCCATGACCAAGCCTAAGGGGGCCACGGCCTCGGTGCAGGCCAATAAACTGGACAAGTATGCGGTCCCGCGCCAACTCCGGTCCGAAGACGACACGCCGGAGGAGGGTGTGCCTGGTAAGGAACCATCCTTGCGCTCCATCATGGCGGCAATCCAGTCGGTGGGGACGAATTTGGAAACCAAGATCGACAAAGTGACGATAGAGATGAACCTCATGAGAGCGGATATGAGGAAAACATCCGAGAGGGTCACGGCGACGAAAGAACACATTGAGGCCTTGCAGTCGACGGCGCGGTCGCTGGAGGAGAGGGTCCAGCGATTGGCGCACCAACAAAAGGCCATGGCCCTCCAGCTGGACGATCAAGAAGGGAGGGCGCGCCGCAACAATATTCGTGTGGTGGGGGTGCCCGAAGGGGCGGAGGGCCCCAGCGTGGACCTTTTTCTGGAAGACTTGGTCCTTAATTAACTTAAGCCCAAGAGGTTGTCGCCGTTGTTCTCCGTGGAGCGGGCGCACAGGGCCCCGGTCCCTAAACCCAAACCTGGGGCTCCCCCCCGCACCATCATAGCCCGCATCCTGAATTATCGCGACCGGGACGCAATCCTGCAAGCGGCCAGGGTTAAGGGGGACCTCTTGTACGAAAACACGACCATTCGCTTCTTCCCAGACTTTACCTTGAAAGTTCAGAGGGAGAGACGCTCCTTCGAAGGGGTAAAACGCGCCCTTCGGGACAAAGGATTCAAATACATGATGTTCTTCCTGGCAAAACTTAAGGTCGTGGTGGGCGAGAGATCCTGGTTCTTCATGACACCTGAAGAGGCTCAGCGATGGCTGGACGAGGGCCATCCTCAGCCTGGCCGCCAGAGAGACGACGCGGGCTGGCGGGGGCCTAATCGTCAGTCCCCAGATTCCATGAACGGATGTGGAGACAGGGCACGATCCATGTCTAGGTCTCGAAGCTCGCGGTCGGCGAGCCCTGTTGGGGGAGACGAGAGTACTGGAAAAGGCTGACTCTGCTGCTATTATTGTTTTGTTTTGATTTCATGATTCACACCACAGGTATGGTGTCAGCTGCGATTGGGCTCGGGGTTGCTCTTTGCCCTTGTTGCATCGGGTGGGGACCAGCGTGGGGAACATTGTGGACATATTGAACATTTGGACTCTCGCATGCGTTTGGGCAATGTTGCGGGCTCAGGGGGAGGGTTTTGTTGTGGGGTGGTGCTAGGCAGTCCCGCGTTAGTTGCACAGTTACTGGGATGACAGGCGCTCTGCATTTGGGGATGTGGGTAGTTCTAGACCTACAAGGCAGGGTGGCAGGGAGGGGGGTGTGGTTTTTTTTTTTTTTTTTGGTTTTTGTTTGCATTGTTCGTATATGCTTCGAATCATGGGCTGCGCTTCTGATGGGGCAGGAGTGGGAGGTATGTGTTAGCTCAATTCTCCATCATGTGCCGGAGCCTGCGATGGGTGGGGGTGGGGGGGTGGGCAGGCATGAAGCACTCGAGATGACGGAGCAACAAGCAAATCCTTTAACGGTACTCTCCTGGAACGTAAATGGCCTGGGGGACAAGATAAAACGCACCATGGTCCTGCAGTATCTGAGGCGACACTCCCCAGACCTGGTATTAATTCAAGAGACCCACCTCAAAGGCACTCAGTACTTGGCAATGAATCGATACGGCTATACGCTCAGGGTACATGCAGGCTTCGCGACTGGCTCCAGGGGCACCGCTATCCTTGTCAAAAACATGCTTCCTTTCACGATACAGCGCACCTGGTCTGACCCTTTGGGTCGCTTTGCGGCCCTCACTGGGTACTGGGAGGGACGATCGCTTAACATTTGCTCGGTCTATATCCCGCACCAACAACATGATCCTACATTCTCCAACCTCAGTAAACTGATCCTGGACTTTCCGCAGGGGACTTTAGTCATTGGGGGGGGACATGAATGCTACCATGGTCCCAGATGTGGACAGAAAGTCAAACTCATCCAGGTCTTGGGACTCGCGGTCTTTAGCCGCGTTTGTGCATGCAATGGGACTGACTGACCTCTGGCGCAGCCATAACCCCGACTTGCGACAGTACACACACATTTCTGCAGCACATGGGTCGAGCTCTCGTATAGATTACATCTTCACGCATGCGGCCTCTGCGGGCTCTTTCAGGGGAGGGTGTCGCAAAGCACGGGGTATCTCGGACCATTCGCTGGTGGAGGTCCGAATGTGCGGGCCGTGGCGGGAGCGTTCTCTCCCACCGCGCTTGGACCCCACTCTGTTTAAAGACCAGTACTTTAGAGACCGCTTTGAGGAACGTACCATTCAATATTTCGACGAAAATGTGGGTTCAGTGGAATCGGATTGCACGCTCTGGGAAGCCTACAAAGTGGTGGCCAGAGACTTCGTGCAGGCTGCCAGTGGGATCCGCCGTAAATAAAGGCGTGCACAGTGCGACGCCCTCGAGACTGAGATACTCGCCCTCGGGCAAACGCTGGTATCGGACCCTGAGAGGGAGGTGGATCGCACACATAGACTCCGTCGAGGCAGAGGGAACTCCGGGACTTAGAGGAGAATGCCGCCCGCGCTCATGCGCTGGCAACGCAGAGGAAGGTCTATGACCTCAGGGACAAGGCCAATAAGCTTATCGCATGGCTTGAACGCAGGGACCGGAGCCGTAATTGGGTGTCCGGAATTCGGACGGAGGGGGGCCTGCAGGGCGGCTCCGGCGCCAAGCTGGCGGACGTTTTTGCTACCTACTATGAGCGGATCTACCGGTCCCAGTCTACGCGGGAGGAGGTCGAAGCCACTGAATTTTTAAAAGACCTCAATATGTGGGCACTTGGAGACGAGGATAGGGCAGCGTTGGACTCCGACGTTAGGTTGGAGGAGGTCGAAAATGCCATACGAGATCTGCAGTCTGGCAAGGCGCCGGGCCCTAGCGGGTTCCCGGCAGAAATGTTTAAATGCGTGGCCAGTAAACTGGCTCCCCATATGCTCAATATGTTCTGTGCGGCATGCGACGACGGGGCTCTCCCCGATGATCTTCGTATGGCAACCATTGTTGTCCTTCTTAAAAAAGGGAAACTGCATGATCTCTGCAGCTCGTATAGGCCAATCTCTCTTCTAAATTACGAGGCCAAAGTCCTGGCAAAAGTTTTGGCTAATCGTATAGGTCCGATCATTCAATCCCTTATACATCCGGATCAATCGGGCTTTATACCCCATAGGAGCACGAGGCTCAACCTGCGCCGCCTATACGGGGTAATGCAGATGACTCAAAGGTGTCCGGATGTTCCGGCCGCACTATTATCTCTCAACGCGCAAATGGCGTTCGACAGTATAGAATGAGAGTATCTGTTTGCGGTCCTCGATAAAATGGGGTTCGCCCCAACATACAAAAGTGGATTCGCCTTCTGTATACCGGTCCGAGAGCACGGGTTATTGTCAACGGCAGTGTCTCCAGAGCTTTCACACTGCACCGGGGCACCCGGCAGGGCTGTCCATTATCACCGATGCTCTTCGCACTGGCGCTGGAGCCGCTGGCGGTGTGGATAAGGGGAGACGCTGTTGTCAGAGGCATAGACCTTGGGGGGGATGGGAGGAGCGTATATCTCTCTACGCGGACGATATCCTGCTGTATGCCCATCATCCACGTCGGACCTTCCATCGCCTCATCCACATTATTCGAGCCTTTGGTACCTATTCTGGATACCGCGTCAATTGGGACAAGTCCCTGGTGTACACGCTTGCCGGAAAGCTGCCGCCTCTGACATCGGCATGCTCAGAGCTGGTCTCGAGAGACACGTTTAAATATCTGGGCCTCTGGATCACCAGAGACGAATGCGACTTCATGCGGCTCAATGTGCAGGCACAATTAGTCAGGCTGCGGGATGACATTTCACATTGGAGACACTTGCCGGTCTCTTTGATGGGCAGGGCGGTCATCTTTAAGATGATGGCACTCCCACGCCTACTGTACATTATCCAGAACACCCCGTACTTGATCCCGGACTCGTTCTTCCGGTCGGTGGAATCTGAGCAGCGCTTGCTGCTCTGGGGGGGTGGTAGCCCAAGAATTGCACTCGTTAAGCTTATGCGAGGTATTTATGATGGTGGTCTTGCCGCCCCTGATATTCGGAAGTATTATTCGGCTTCCCAGCTGGTCAATATTAATGGCTGGGTCTTCTCTCCCCTGGATGAGCCTGCGTATAAAGTAGACCGCTTGGCATTTGGTGCTAACAGTTATTTGACAGAGCTCTATCGGAAGGGAAGACCGAATTCGCTCCTCCCTGTCCACACTAGGACAGTTCTCGTGGCCTGGCAGCGGGCCAACAAGATGACGGGTTGGGCTCATAAGCTCACAGACCAAACACCTTTATGGGAGGGTGGACAACTGAGAGAACTGACGGGACTGACGGGTTTTCGCAGCTGGAGTTTAATAGGCATTGACTATCTTGGGAATGTATTGAGGGCAGGGAGGATGATTGACTTTGACACGTTACAGGGACAATTCGAACTGGGGAAGGGAGAATATTTGAGGTACCGACAGTTGCGCCACGCGCTCCATTGCAACCTGCGTGAGGGTACTCGGCTGCCTGAATATTCACCCCTTGAGGACCGTTTGCTCCTGGACCCCAAGATAGATAAGGCCATCTCCCTGATCTATCGTAAATTAATTAACAACACCCCGGACAGTTTGGGCCCCTTGCGGGAGGCTTGGGAGTCTGACGTTGGCCTCCTCGAGGACGACGATTGGGCTGAGGCGTTACAGACCCCTCGAGAAATAGCCATAGGAGCGCGGTTTCGGCTCATCCAGTTTCGCATCCTGCACCGCTCCTATGCCTCGCGCACTGCCTATGTCCGGATGGCGAGGTGCGACAATGACACATGTGTTCATGGCTGTGGCGAGGTGGGATCATTTTTTCATATCTTATGGTCCTGTCCAGTGATCCAAACGTACTGGGAGGGTGTCACCCGAGTAATGACGCATGTAGTGGGGGAGGATGTCCCGCTTGATCCAAGGTGGCTTATCCTGGGGGTGTCAGGAGAGGACAGGTGGCCACAATGGGTTAGGACATGGTTGTCCCTGGCTGGGGGAGTGGCGAAGCGCAATGTCGCCCGCGCATGGGGGGCGTGCGCACCTCCTACAGTCGCAGCTTGGAAGAAGGACCTAGACTGGTGCTATGGGGCAGAGCGTGTGATCTACCAGAGTCGGGGTTGCCCACGGAAAGGAGCGAAGATTTGGGATGCATGGGTTAAGTACAGAGGGCTCAGCTAGAGGCTAGGTGGGGGTACGTATTCTGGGGGTGGGACATGATTGTTATGTAGGGTTTCCTGGGAGGGTAATTGTGATATGAATCGTTTTTGTGGACATATACGCCGCGCTATGTAACTTTTGCACTGCCTGCCTCTCCGATTCTGTACCTAGCTCAAGTAACCGTGATGAAGCTTGTTTTTGTTTCAATAAAAAGACCGTTTAAAAAAAAAAAGAAGATCCTATTACATGTACCTTAGGATATATTAGACGTTGCCCCAGACGTAGAGTTTGCTGGAAAGCTGGATAGCTCGTCCACCTTATTACAAGTGTGATTATATATAATGCACTTGTAATAAGGCGGAGGTGATATCGATCACATTTGTAATGCAGTAAGATTAGTGTTAAACTATAAATGAGGCATGGTAGTAGTTCTGGATTTCTAACTTTGCTGATGAAATATCTGATGCATTATGCCCTCACAAATATTTCCAACCTGCACTTTCATCAAGTGGTTCATGAGACTCACACTCCTGTGACGCAGGTGAACAGTATTGGGCATGTTCATATTTATATTAAACATGATGTTTTGACAAAACTCTCCTTTAAAAAATATTATGTGGCATGGATAGTATCCCTTGGTCAGTACTCCAGTCTGTATTTTGTATAAGACATCCAAGTCCAAGGAAAGTGTATGGAGACACTAATCTCAAAAAGGTGGCTTATGTACTGAGATACACACAAGTGTTTCTAACCTTTGGTCCACATAGTCTTGTAAATGTGATGGCAGAAATGTACAAATGTGAATCCTGGGCATGGGCTACTAGTGTTTACCTTGAGTGGAACATTTACCCCCAAAAAGGAGAACCCCAAAACCAGGGCACGAAGGAAACAGGGGCTGACCACTTAACTATCTGGTAACCTATAGTGATAGCCCATACACAACAGAGGCATGATCCATAAAACACCTCCTTAATACATATGCAAACTAAAGTCTCATAAGCTTACTTACCTTTGGTGTGAACTGAACTATGGAGAGTGGCTTATAATTTGTTTAAACAAAACCTAAAACAAAAGTGGAAGATAACTAGGAGACATTTGGGCAAGGAAAGTGTGGGAGGAGCTCTCTAGAATCAGAGGGGCCCTCAGTCTGCTCTCCTTAAGATGCATCAGTCTGATCCACTACAAAGGATCCCTGGAATGTCCTGGGATAGTCCTGCAATTACATTTTGCTGTCTGGGTTTTCCCTTCAACCATTGATCTTAGGTACCATTTGAGTGTATCAGAACAAATTGGATCCCTGTGTGGTTATGATCACCTCTGTTACACATGCTCCACACATACATCTTCGTCACATGACAACTGATGCACACAATCGGCACTGAAGTCCCGCATGAATGGGTGAAGGACCTGGTTGTACAGGACTGGTGCAATCATTTAAAAAATGTGGGAAAACCCAGAAGGTAACTCTCGCTGGTGGGCCCCTATAAATGGTATCACTGCTACTACTGTCAGTCCTCCACAGCCAGGTGAGCAGATGGTAATCACCCTCAGTTAAAAGGGCGTACATGGTGTGCCCCTCTAGACCACAGAGCCCTGCTCTGGTTCTCAATCTACGTTGCAGAAGTACCTCCAGTACAAAGGCATGATTGTTGTTTCTGCTGAGGTGGCGGTCAAAAAGCTACAGCTTGCTATGGTGAATTTGAGGCAGGGTTGAACACTCTCCAGAACCATGCAGGGGATCTAGTTCCGTCCCATTATATGATTTTGATGAATTTGTTTCAAAGGGAGCGTAATTGTTATTATAGGAATGGATCAGATGGAAAAATGTGAAGAACTTCGAGGGGGTCTGACTCTTAAAAATAGGGACAGGCATGCAGTCACCGATAAAATGAAATCACACAGTAGCAAGCATCGTGTGTCAGACAACCTATCCTGGAATAAGTTGACATGAGTCTAAACACACCTAATTGCCTTTCCCTCATCACATCCTAGACTACCAAAAGGTGCTGCAATGGCACACTAATTGTAGATTGTGTTCAGCACAAGCCCAAATTAACAATATAAACAATCTGCTCTAATGAGTTACAGCATCGCACATCTGTTGACAATATGGGTTTTAAGGCTACCAACTCATCCATCAACGAAACTAGAGATGTATTGCTCAGTTTTGTTGGAGGCCTAGAGATGAATCAGAGCAAAGGTATGATCTAAGCAACACCTCCTTAATAGACATATGCAAACTAAATACTCTTAAGCCTACTTACCTTTGGTGTGAACTGAGAGTGGTTTACAGTTTGTTTAAATACAACTCATGAAACAGTGAAAGATAACTAGGAGACATTTAAAGCATTCCTGGGAGCACACATGAATTCACTTCAACATTACGCAGTCAGTTATCTACTTTACACACGAGATTTGCTTTATCAGAGGTCCAGCCTTAGCAATCATGGCCACATCACCTCCTGATACAAGGAATGTTGACCATGAACATTTGGTCATTGGGTGGGACCAGATAAGAAACAAGAACATTCGTTTTCATTTAACCAAGCTTCTGTGACGTAAATGAAGTTACAAATAGTTTGCTGACTGAGATAGTGAAGACCATGTCACAGCGGATCCAGTGTTGTTTATGAAACATGGTCTTTATTTTCAGTGTGGTGTTCTCACCTAGATGAGCTGTAGATGGAGGACTGATGATCAAACACCATATCTGAGTAGAAATTGACATGCGATTCCAGCATCCGAGGTGGCGAAGGCAAGCGACATCTTCTGCTTATTGTCCACTGTCTGCTCTGCTCTGCTCTGGAGGGACCTGACTGGAGGGACCCTCTGATAATGGAGAGGAAGGGGGAGATGCATGCAGTGCTCTCTTGCCTTCTGTGTTCTGTTGAGAACAAAAGATAAGGGCAACCTGAAGTAAATTTAGTTATTTATTTCAGTAATCGGTGCAAACATCAACAGAGCAGTACCTAGCTGCAGCAATCGAGAGGTTAATAGGTCGATTGACGCAGATGGAACCGACACCAAAGGACAACACTCCACACACCAAATATAACATTCCACATCACTACATTTGCCCCTCCCTTCCCAAACACGCACTTACCCATCAATGTAGCATATACACAAACACACACCACAATAAGCATTTGAACACATATTTTCACACACATAAACACACACACACGCACACAGAAAATCCCACACTTCTATTGTCCTAACCTAACAACATAAGGTTGCACCCACTTGCTACCATCCATGAAGCATGCTACACATGTTCTCCAAACTGGCATGGGTTCCAAAAATCCAGTGATGCCACCATAAAGCTATCTTGATCAAACCACCTTTCCTCAGAACACAAGGTATGATACAAGAATAGCTTAGTCAGAATATCTTCTGGCATGAATATTGTGTTTAAATTATCATAAAAAATAATGCCCCATTGGAGCCAATAACAGAAAATGTACACTCAATGGGACAGTATTTTTATAAACAATATTTTAGTAAACAATATTTAGGACACTATGATCATGATTATGAGTGAATTGGTGTTTTCTGACCCCTGTGCTTCATTACCTTTCGGTATGTCAAACCTGCCAAAATTTAACATGGGAAAAGTATACAGTATTGACTGTATGGTGTGGAGTTTGGTTCAGTAAGCAGCAACATCTGCATGTTATTCCCCAAAAACACTTTATAGGTGTTATTTATCACATCCAATAAAGAATGAATCCTGTGGTATTGTTTTTATGAGGTGCGATAAATAACATCTTGATTGTCACAAACTTGGAATCAGGGCCTGTATTTTTTATTTGGATACCATTTCCTGGCATACAATCAATCTCAATGTTTGACTTCTTATCACACATATAACTATTCTTAGGCACACAGTCCACTCCAATAATTTTTACTAACAACTCCTTTTCATCCACCTCAATATTCCACTCATCTCCATCCACCTTCCATTCAACTTTCCCCATATTATCCTGCCCTAATTGCCTCAAATAAAACCTGCCCCTGTACTGATATTATATCTTCACAAATCTAGGCATAGTAGTGGACTAATTACTGCATAACACTATAGTGTTTGTTAAAGAGGTGTGTTGTCAGCCCTTTCTAAATTGCCATACACTTTCCTTTTTGAATGAGCTCCTTAATCAAATGCGTTGTCTGCTCCAGCCGAAAATGTATGTGGGTCTCAAACAGAAAAGCATGTTGATTGTCAACCATGTGCTCCTAAAGAGACTCTTGCATACACTTCAAAACAAATTGGGCACTATCTTTTTCTGTCACAATGCACCTTGATTAGGCTTTGCACCAAAGAAAGTTCTCAAGAAATGAAATACTCACTTGTGTGGTAAAATTCTCCAAGAAACTCTACTTCCATCCACCACCAATAGAGATCTACTATTGCCATAGCAAAGCACAGTTTTTTCCCATTGTTGGGACGGCTATGTCTCCAGCATGGTGATGGACGTACACCCCTAACCCAAGTGCCCTAGTTGCATGGATATCTGGATCCCTGGTAAATATTTTTGGTCATGGGTGAACATGGATAATGAATGTGTGTCATGACCTATGCCTCTCTCATGATAATTTGGACTTGTTAGACCAGGAGGGGTGCACAAAGCACTACCCTCGTAGGGGTAGAGGACTAAAGCCCTTGCCAGGAGTTAAGTGATATGTGCATGGTGGTGGCAGCATACACATTTTGTGTTTTATAGTAATCAGTTGTGTAAACAAGCCTTGTTACATGTGTCATGAGAGTGGCGTCTACCTACCCACTCATGTAAAGGTCCGTGGCTGTGTCCTTTAATGATGTTTGTATGTAGCCTTGTGCCACTGGTGATGCTTGCATGTGTGTGCTGGGATGTATGTGTGGCTGAGGGCAGTACATGACATAGAGGCCTGAGTGTTACATTTTAAAAGCCCAGCTCCTGGAAAGGCTAGTTATGGAGGTAAAGAGAGCAACCCCCAGACAGGAGATGTGGATTGGACATTCCTGAAGGCTGAGGTGAAAACATACAATGGTGGAAGGGGAGACACTGGTCAGAGGGGCCTGGGCTCATAACAGACTAGAGGGTGGGTCTGATAAGGTTGGCAATGGGGTCAAGAAATCATAATAGAGGGGAGGGCTTAGGCCATTGAAACTTTGTGAGGCGAATTTCAGCGGAAGCTGACAGTCAGGTGTGATCCCCGGGTTAATCTCTGGGCCTGTGCTATAGTGCAATTGGGACTGCAGATGCTTCTGCTGTGGCAGACTGTCATTTTGATAAAGGGCATGACAGAGGAGGGGACACTTCAAAGGAGTCAACATCCACAGCACAAATATCAAAGGTCCAGACACTAGATCACATATGTGTCTTGATATGGACTATAAAGGTGGGAGCGTGATCCCACAAGTTGTTTAACAGTTTGGTTCAACAGTGCTGTGCTGTGGAAAGAAGATCACCAAGATTTCTGGCTGCTGGAACTAGGACTAGGGACCCAGGTCTGCTAGTCTCCCTGCTGGGTGAGGGGCCCAGGAAGTCAAGACCACTTGGCCTGAGCTTGGAGCACCAGCCTTCTGCCTACCTGACATGACCAGCAGACCCTGTGAGCAGGAGTGCGCCTGAAGGGAGCGAGGCCCATGGGGGATCCTGTCGGTAGTCCCGGTGAGCAAAGTGTGAGACATTGGATCCAGTTTGGAACCATTGCAAGAGTATGGGTCATCCACCCCTTCTTGTGGAAGTTGGTGAACCCTGTATGCCCGGTGGGGGCCATGCGAACTTAGCGTTATCACCCTGGAATGTCCATGATTGGGATAAGATTGCAACAGGTCGTGGTCCTCCAACATAGAGAGTCCAGAGCCTGCAAAGACATGCCCTGGTCCTCCTTCACTCATCGGCTGTCATCAGTCAAGTAAGACTGTTCTAGGTCGCCAGGCATCCCAAGCTCTTGCACAAATAAAGCGTGTAATTCTACTAATGTTGACTCATAAAGCCAAAATCAGACTTTGACACGTGGTGACTAGTGTGGGCCACATCTGAAAGTTGCCAGCATTATCAAATTGGGAATAACCGGCCCCTCTAGAAAGGAAAGAGGGACTTGAGACTAATACCCAGGCAAAACCAGTGTGATGATCTTAAGAGACTGTGGATATTATTTAGGGTATAGTAGCTATATTTTGTGTGCTCATAATAAATACTACTTGCATCACAAAAATAAGTACTTGACTGGACAATTAGTTATGTGGCTACTGAGTGTATTTCAAGTCTTGCACCTGCGTACACCTTAAGCATACCTCCCATGAATAGCCTTGGACTCCTTGATCTGCACTAATACTGAGTCAAATGCTGAAGGTGTATTAAGTGGCCCAGATGCCTAGCACCCAAAGTAGGTTGAGAACTGGAACATCAGGAGTAAGCACAACCCCCACGTTTGGGGCCAGTAACCTGTGATAGCCCCAAGGCCCTCTGAAAGAGGTTCTGGCACCCAGAGTCCCCAAAAGGCCCTTAAGTACAACACTAATTGCCCACAGATGCCCCAGGCACCTCCACCAGCTATGGAAGTAGTGTTTTGTGCATCTTGTCACTTTCACCACTCATCACACAATGTCTAACCATTTCCTCTACCTACTCGTTTGCTACTCGTTGATTCGCTGGGCACTAATACCACTCATTTTACGAAGCACAGTGTCTCTCACCCTCTGATTCTCAAAACTGCAATCTAGATCCCTTTTATGGACTAACTACGTGCCCTTTACCCTCACCTCCATTGGTGGCACCAACCTACTCCTATACTTATATGTTGGTATTTGCTTAACCCATCTCTGAGCATGGATCTGGGCGAAGCCCCTGAATCCGCCATTGAGGCAGAGCAGAAGGGCTATTACAGATAAAGTGTGTCTCAAGCACCAAGTCTTATGGGCTTCTTGTGGGTAGCATCACTCGATGGGTAAGTATAATCAGCCTGAGGATACATGGTGCACCGCAATGCATACGTCCTTAAAGGCAGTAGTAGAAAAGGTGCTATTGCAAACTCTCAAGTAAAGATGGCCCCACTTTGATGTATCTACCACTTCTTCATTAATCTGTGAAGTGGACAGACTCAAAGCTTGTTGCTTGCAGTTGGGCAGGTACACAGCAGGTGGCGGGAACCTAGGGATCCCTGCGCCTTTTTTGTGATTCTACCTCTGCTTCCGAAGATCCTCTGAATTGCTCTTATTATTGTATTTCATCCATCTGAATTCGAAGACTTTCTTTACAGAGTGGCACATTAGAAGCCACAGCCCCCTTGCGAGAGTAGACTAAGACTGATCTTTATTGCTCCTGCATGTCAAGTGTGTCTGAGGAATTAGAAGGGTAGGGGTTCTGAAAGTTTATTTTAAGTCAGAACTCTGTCTCCACCTAGAAGTGGGTTTGGAACACCTTTCCTCTTTTACAAGACTCACTATTTTATATATAGATGTTATCACTTTTTCCCAGCTTGCGGTAATACTATGGAAGTGCATACAACACCTTTAAAGAGGCACAGGTATTTACAACCTGTCCACGTGATTTTCTCTGTAGCACCCTGCTTCCAAAAGTGTTTGCTATCTCTATTATTTAGGTGGACGTTGACATAAATGTATGTGGCTAAGGGGCTTCCTTGCATATAGTCGTCAAAGAAAGACTGCATATTAGGGCTACAGATCTCATTAAGGGATTACTGCTTGAGAAAAGCATGTGCTTAGAAGAAAAACTGAAGACTATTGTATGGTTCCTAGTTAATGGGGCAGCGCTCCACTGCCTTTGGCTAGATTTGCACTACAGAAATACCATATACATACAGATGGCGGGTCTGGATCTGAATTTCCAGTCTCACCAGAATCTCAAATGGTGGCTTAGGGAACTGTGCAATTATGTTACTTATGTATTTGATTTATCGGTATATGGTGAAATCTGATGTATTTTTGCTCTGTAACCGAGGGTGATGGCGATGGGGGGAGCGGAGGGGGCAATAGTCACAGATCTCCTAAAGGCTCTTTGGACAGATGGTGTGGTTGAGCTGTCAGACCAGGATTGATTGGTGGGGGTTAATTTGGGGCAGGATTTTAGTGACAGTTACGTTTAAGGTTGTAGCCGGGGGCGTCCTCTTTCCAGATAGGTCTTCGGAGAGGTTAACTGGAGATGAGGGTTTTAAGTTTGCTTCTCTAGTTTATCTTTGGTCGGATTATGGAGGGTGAGACAGTTAAAGCATTAGTTGAGGCAGTTTAGGGTATAGGGATGTCGTAGGAGGGCTTCCTGATTTCAGGGGTCTTGATTCAGGCCTGGGTGCCTGGGAAGGGAAGACCTATGAGGAGGTCGGCTGTGAAGGTGGTGACGGCTGTATTAGCATTTAGTTCTAGGAGCAAGGCAGTTTAAGGCGGGCATGGGTTGCTGGGTGGGCTGGTCAGGAGGCGTGTTGGGAGCATCCCCAATGAGTGGCATGCCTTAAAGGTGCTCAGGATCACCTGGAGAAGGTGCAGGAGGCCTTTTGAGGGGAGCGGGGACAACTGGTGCTGCTTCAGTAGTGCCTCCTTGGCAGGAGGAGGGTGAAGTTGAGGAGCGGCACTGGCAGCTGGCACCTACAAGGATGCCGGTCTTGCCGGATCAGACTGATGCCACAAAAACCATTATTAAGCTGTGGCAGCTGGGTTGGAGGGTGTCAGCCATGGCAGGGAGAGTCTCTCCCTGAGCACAGTGATGGGGAAGAGGCAGAAAGCTGGAGAAGTGAGACAAAGCAATGAGAGGGCGGGTACAATGAGGAAGAGAGGGTGACCTACTGATGCCACAAAATGTATCATTAACCTGTGGCAGGGGGGTGGGAGAGGTCAGCCATGGCAGGGAGGAGTATTGACCAAAGCACAATGATGGGGAAAGGGCAGGAAATTGTAGAAGCGAGACAAAACAATGAGGGGGTGGGTACAATGAGGAAAAGAGGGTGACGGACAGCACAGGAGTGATGGGATGCTGACTGGGGAAGAGCCAGGCCGGAACAACGTGACAGGAAGCGGCACAGGACAAGAGATACAGAGAACAAAGAAACAGGTGGATGTGAATGAAGGATGCTGGAGAAAAATAATATTAGAAAAGTAAGAGACCGTCTCATTCTCCCCTTCAATAACCATAATAATAACGTTAATATGCATGCAGCAAGCATGCATGCGACAGCCTGATGAAACTAAAGGCAGCATGGTACTGTTGTGTGCAGGAAGAGTGCTGCACGGTACCAAGTGCGTGCCACCGTTTGTTTGCATGGATGCATTGACTTTTGTGGCAGAATCTGTGTCCATCGAAGTTGGTGCTGGACATCAGCCTATACGGATTCATGCGACCGTTAGCAAACACGGCATGTATGATTGCACAGTGACATGATGGAGGATTGTCAGTGCAGAACTTCTGACTCTACCGCCCAAATCACACGGTCGAAGGCAAAGTGAGCTGGAAGCCCATACATTGCGGGATGTGAATTTCATTTCACACAAGAAAATTGCACTTGCAAATTTATTATCTTTTCATGTCGTGTACTCAGCATTCGGTACTCCCCACATTTGACACAGAAAGCGTGGATAGCCATCCCTCAAAGCCCCACGGGGACTACAATATGAGACCTGCAACATCTACACTAATGTGGAAACAAACTTAAAATCTGTCTATGTCGTATTTACAAACTCCTAGTGTTAGTAAACTCATATGTAATCCTGAATGTACGAACCTATTAATCAAATATGGGGGTTACTATATATTAGCTTGCAGCTTCCTGTGACACTGAATATGTTTGCAAACTTTCATGGTTCTACTAGGCCTGGAAGCCAAAGGGCTTGGGTGTTACCCTGCACGTCTTCAAACAGCATAATCTCGTGTTCAAACCTGGCAAGGGAAGTGGGATTATGTGAGAATAATGGACTGAGTGTTGTTTACATGAATGATATCTTCTCCTCAAGGCCATTTTGCACTTCCTTGAGGGGCAGATCCTTCCACCTGAAGGTTAGATGAATGTTTGCTTAGAGTCACAAGTTTCTGTCACATGATTCTTCTTCTTCTTTGGCTGGTGTAGTTGTTGATGATTTTTAGCTTTTAGCTTTTAGCTGCAACTGTTTTTTGTGAAAGCCATACTCAGTTGAAATAAGATATGTCTCTGATCTTTTGCTGTGCTGTTTGCTATTTAGCATTAAATTGTGGTTAGACTTTAGGCTTATTACACACAAAAGAGAAGGGGAGAGGGTACGGAACTCACCTACTCCGAACCCACAGTCAAATACTTATACACACCAAAAGGAGTAGGCACTGGCGTAATGATATTTGAGGGGGCCCCCCTGCAAGGTACATGGAGGGGCCCCGCTCCGGAGTGAATCCGGAGCTCTCAGGCCCGACTACTGTGCGGAGGGGGCCCCCCTGAAGCTCGGGGCCCCCCCGCACCGCGGGGGATGTGGGGGCCTGTGTTACGCCGTTGGGAGTAGGGAGTGAAGATCGTGGTGTAGTGGTCCAGTGGTGGCATGTGCTATGTGTCCTAATACTGCCCTCACTCACACAAATGTGTGACATGCTTCATCATAGGGCTGCTTACAATACACCCCGGCGCAGCCAACGCCTGGGGTGGAGCAATAGGGGTGGGGAAGACAAACACAACACAAAAGAGAGAGAGCAATGCTTTCAATAGTGACAGGGAACGCCAGAAGTGAAAGTGCAGTGTGGTGTGTGTTTAAAACTAGCTCAGAGGTATCTCCATACCTAAACTTTATTTCTAGATCCTCTGGCCAGGATTAAAAACGTGAAGGATGGTGGTGATAGGGAGATATAATGTGCTCCTTACACCCCTCCTTACTGCCAGGTAGTCGACATGTTTCGGCCATGTATCAGTGCCCAGTCTTAGGGTCACGCCGGCCTTCTTCAGGACTCTACCGGTCTCAGTAAGATATGTTGTGCTCTAACCTCCGTTAAAGGTTAGTGGGTATCCGAAACCCTAATCCTAACGTAACTTCCTCTAGAAAATTCGTGAGTTTACTGTAAGGAATAGGAGACATAAGCGAAAAGGGAAATTAAACGAAATAATCCCCTCTTGACTCTCAGTTGTGTGAGTATACATCCATACGCGCACACTCACAAACAGGATCAATATGATTACCACTGTCACCACTATACAGAGTGTATCACCTTCAGGACAAAAAATACATTATTCATAGTCAGGTGAAACATTCTTAAATAACCTGACTGCAGAACTACCCTATTGGTAGGTGTAGTCATCCGTGCCACTGGCGTACTTTAAAAAATCATATAACCCATCACGTACTCTAAAAAGGGGCCACGGTTGTTCTTACTTACCGAGTTTACCCCTAAGTCATATTAAAAATGGCAGTCGGCAAGGAGAGACCCCCTGTTGTCACACTCTGCGGGAGGCAAAATCATAGAGAGAAAAAGGCATCTTCTAGTCAGGATAAGGGGGATACCAGTGACAGATAGAACCTTTGCTCAAAGAAAGTGCTTTTAAATAAATTAACACAGCGGCGAGGTTCCTATTACAACGGGCCGCTCTGCACCACAGAAGCGGGCCCGTGTTTACAATCCGGTTGCCTAGACGCCGGGCGTTAACGTCATCACGCGACCCACGTGACCGGAAGAGCTCCGGGACATTGGGAGCACCTCACTGACAAAAGCAGGACGTGCTTGCTGCTCCCCGCATACCTACACGGCGGGAACAGGCGAGCACTGACTCGGAGGAGCACCATCCTTGATGCAGTAAGGAGAAGGGGGCGAGAGAGAGGAGGGGCACTCTGTTCCCACTCCACTTAGGCTCCAGCTACGGGCTATTCTTACCCCGGGGAGTGTTAAGGCCCCGTTCTTAAGGACCTCTCAACTGCAACCCCTAATTATTACCACAAAAAACCAGAGAGGGGGGGCGCGCAGAGGGGTCATAAATACCGGGTGAGACGTTACCTCATTCCCTCGTTATTATGTCAACAACGGGGGCATTTGGTCGGATTAGGTGAACGCAAGAGTGGCACTATTCTGTCTATGTTATCATTGTTATCTGTTTTAAGACGCGGCGCTAGCATAACTACCCGCACTACGCTGTCATGCAACGGGGGAGCTCTCACTCTTCATCCTACACGAGAGCTCCCATAGTGGATAGTTTCACCGATGGTCATGTACTTTACACCGTGACACTGGTTGGTGAGAACTAGAGGGTAACATTAGACCGCACACAAGAGGTGTTTATCAGTCACATTGAAAACACCTGCATAATGTAATTGTAACTCTGCGCACAATAACGACTATGATGCCTTTTTCTCTCTATGATTTTGCCTCCCGCAGAGTGTGACAACAGGGGGTCTCTCCTTGCCGACCGCCATTTTTAATATGACTTAGGGGTAAACTCGTAAGTAAGAACAACCGTGGCCCCTTTTTAGAGTACGTGATGGGTTATATGATTTTTTAAAGTACGCCAGTGGCGCGGATGACTACACCTACCAATAGGGTAGTTCTGCAGTCAGGTTATTTAAGCATGTTTCACCTGACTATGAATAATGTATTTTTTGTCCTGAATGTGATACACCCTGTATAGTGGTGACAGTGGTAATCATATTGACCCTGTTTATGAGTGTGCGGCATGGATGTATGCTCACACAACTGAGAGTCAGAGGATTATTTCGTTTAATTTCACTTTTCAGCTTATGTCTCCTATTCCTTACAGTAAACTCACGAATTTTCTAGAGAGCTACGTTAGGATTAGGGTTTCGGATACACTAACCTTTAGCGAGGTTAGAGCACAACATATCTTACTGGGACCTGTAGAGTCCTGAAGAAGGCCGGCGTGACCCTAAGACTGGACACTGATACGCGGCCGAAACATGTCGACTACCTGGCAGTAAGGAGGGGTGTAGGAGCACTTATATCTCCCTATCACCACCATCCTTCACGTTTTAATCCTGGCCGGAGGATCTAGAAATAAAGTTTAGGTATGGAGATACCTCCGAGCTAGTTTTAAACCCACACTGCACTATCACTTCCAGCGTTCCCAGTCACTATTGAAAGCATTGCTCTCTCTCTTTTGTGTTGTGTTTGTCGTCCCCACCCCTATTGCTCCACCCCAGGCGTTGGCTGCGCCGGGGTGTATTGTAAGCAGCCCTATGATGAAGCATGTCACACATTTGTGTGAGTGAGGGCAGTATTAGGACACATAGCACATGCCACCACTGGACCACTACACCACAATCTTCACTCCCTACTCCTTTTGGTGTGTATATAGACTTTAGGCTTCCCAACGTCTGACATTGCTGTGGCCTGGCGTAATTTCACATTTTGTTATGTTGCACGTGCTATCTTACATTGTGGTAAACTCAGGGCCAGATGTACGATGCATTTTACTGTTTGTGACTGGGAAAATGCATTTTCTATGTACAAACTCTATTTTGTGAGTCGGTAACCCCCAAAATATGGTTTGCAAGCCACTATTAGGAAGGGGCGTGCCAAGGGCGTCCCTTCCTAATAGCGAGTCGCAAGGGCATGCACAATTGTTTTGTGACCGGAATGCAGTCGCAAAGCAATCGCAGTTTACCGCCTCTTCAAATAGTTGGTAAGTCAGTCGCAAATGTGAAGGGGTCCCTGGAGGACCACTTCCCATTTGTGACTGGCAGCAAAAACATTTTTTAAGAGTTGGCAGTGGTCCCACGGACCACTGCCTACTCTTAAAAAATGAAACAGAAATATTTCATTTTTCTTTTCGAAATGCATCCCGTTTTCCTTTAAGGAAAACGGACTGCATTTCAAAAAATAAAAGTTGCTTTATTTAAAAGCAAACACAGACACATTGTGGTCTGCTGTCCCCAGCAGGCCACCTTCCTTGTGTTATTTCCCATTCCCAATGGGTCGCAAATTGCAACCTCCCTCATGAACATTGATGAGGCAGGTCCATTGTGACCTCATTGGGAATCTCTAATGTGTCTGAGACACATTAGTACATTTAATTTTGTGAGTCTCCTATTGCGAGTCGCAAAAATTTGCAATTAGAGACTCGCAAAATAAAATGTTCGTACATGTGGCCCTTAGTGTTGTAGATTAGGATTTAAATCTGTATTGTATGAAAATCAGGTGACATTATTTAGAGACAATGGCTATTGCCTTTTTGTCACTTCATAAAACATTTGACAGCTTTAGCAGATCAAATCTGCAGGAAAGGCTTGTTGTAACTATCAGCTAATCCATTCGTAGTGGGGGTAAATGGAGTAGTTGTATCCTGGTAATACAGCAAATGTTCTCTGCGGCACCAGTGGTTCCCATACAAACCCTTTAGAGTTTATAATGGAATTCTTGGTGCGTCTCCCATTTCATTGATATTTTATTGGTGGTGATGGGCCTATTACTAGTAAGGGAGCTGATGTGTATTTGTGGTGTTTCTGTTTCCATTGTAACATTTCTAAACAATGTTAGTTTATTGACTAGCACCATTTAGAATCTTCACCACGTTTTCTTCTTTGTGTAACAGAGGACCTTAAAGTGTAGCTTTGGGAGTGCAATAGAATGTCCAGGTGTGGCCTGTACAGGTAAGAGCAATGGGGCCGGGTGGGAGGGGGACTCGACAGACGATGACGAGGGAAAATTAATTATTTTCTTTACCTGCACGGGCCGCTCCTGAGAATGCCCATTATATCATAAGGCTTTCACTAAAAACAGTTTTTAGCAGTGGTTCATTTGCCCATTTGTCCTATAGCTATGTCTTTTCAAGTCATCAAAGCAGCCTCTACCCTTGCGCAGAATATCCCAGGTCAAATTTGGGGCTAGAGAGAGGGGCCTGTTGCTTCACCGTTGAAGTATAGCTATCCCCAAGCTTCATTAAAGATTTTCCGAACCCTGTACCTAGTTATGGCTTTCTGGTACCTCCACCTAGCCAAACGATCTTTATGTGGCCAATTCAAAGTAAATGCACAAATTCAGTGCTAATTACTCACCACTAACAAAAAGACAAACAATTATGGGTGGAAAAATTGAATTAATCGCAGCACTAGTAATTACTTGGGCTGCAATCCAGTCTATCATAGTTTTGCATAATCTGCCTCTCTGTCAAAGCTCAATCATATGCAAATCAGTCTTGGCCCTGCTACAATATGAGTATTCCAGCCCGAACTGACAGGTCGTGTCCAGATGGAGTGATTGTCTGTGTCTTAGATTAATTCAAGCATTCCTTCCATCTCTTTATTGTTTGTTGCAGTAGATGCCTTACGTACGAAGTTATGCCCAGATGTAGGTTCTGTGCTCCATGGAACCCAAGCTGGTCAAAACTGGTCTTGGGTTGCATGTCTTCCTGTCTGGAAGGGACCTGGCGTGAAAGTTCAGGCTGGACTGATCTTGAAGGAGCAGGACCAAGACTAATTTGCATATGGCTGGTCTCTGTCTAGAGTGGAACAGGGGCCCAGGAATTGGCCCCAAGCGAATGCGGTGGCTGAGATTAATTCAAGCTTTCATCATGCCGACTAAATCGATAAGCGGAAAAAGGAGTTGCAAACAGGAATAATCAAGAGCGGCAGGAAAACTAGGATGCAGGAGAAGGGGGTGGGGGGCCTCGCGATGATAATAAAAACCAAGTGGCTAACCAATTCCGGTTCAAAGGCCAAGACTACTACCATTGCGAAATGGCAGCTGCCAAGAGGGGTCATAGGAATGGGTAGGTGCCAGTACAATTTGATGTCAAACACACTGCTCACTGCGTTGTAGGCAGGAGGCAATCTCTGACCCAGAAACTAGAGCCAAGAGTGCCATAGAAAAGAGAGTCATGCTAACATAATTAGAAGAACAATATGCAAATGTGATCTGAAGCCTGTATGTGCAGGCAACCACCCCAAGTCTTGAAATGTGCCATTAAAATCCCCAAACTGTCCATCACATTAACAGTGACCAGAAAATACAGTACATTCCAGAGACCCCGGAAGTGCTAATTCACAGTGCATCCTAACACAGTGGCTTTTCACATGTATTGGTCCAGCGCACACACACACACACACCCTGAACTGAACAACAAATTAGATAAGAGATTGTTCTGCTTTCCCAGAGTTCCACTTTTCTGAAAAGGCAGTTTACTTAGATTTTTCATTTATTTAAGAAATTATCTGTTGAGAGCGCTGGCGAAAACGATTGTTGATAAGGTTAATGTCCACCAGACAAAAACGTGTTTTGTTTCATAGAAGGCATGTAAAGTAAAACCTGATCTAAAAATATGATCCGCTCTCTTCACATGTCGGCGTTTCAGTTAATAGATCACCGATTAAGAAACATTAACTAGGTGCACAATAGAAAACACATCATGTGAGGTTCATTTTAGCTGCCAAACCAAGGAGAGGTTTTTGGAGCTTTTGGAACTGCCATGTGTTGTAAATACGAAAGGGAATATTGTACAAATAAAATACAGCAGTGCACTGTACAAGAAAATGTATTCATTGATATAGACTCAATGGGATCCCCTTAACTCCCACTGTGATGAATTTGAATCGTGACACTGGTCTGAGCACATCATTGATTTTGATCTGTTCTAGATTCACAGCCTCCATTTCCAGCTTTGCTGTAGTTTCATGGTTTGAGAGAACCATCCTGTCACAGCGACAGCTGCACACAGCAAATGTCCTTTGAATCAATCCCTCTATCCAGCTTCCTACCACCCCCACGCCCAGGCCTTACCATGTCGCCCCTCCAACAACTCAACGTGTGGTGCTCTTCTGCCATTGCCACCAACAAACCATGGGTACAGGGATGGAGGGGGGAAGTACAGAGATACACTGAGCAGGTAAGTGTGCACAGGATCACTTGGGGTGCATCTCTCTCATAAGAACAAATGAAAATAATGCGAAGAGTTGCACAATTTACCCAGGAAAATCACTGAAAATAGCTGCAGTAAAATCGCTTAAGAACCAGATCATTCAGTATTGGTAACTAAACCTAGAGTTACTATTCCCTCTCACAGCAATTGTCATATTTTTGGATGTTTTCGGTTAACATTTTTCTTTTCATAGGCATTTTCAGCTTTTGCTTTCTGGTCCTTTATGCTGGACTTGCCTCTGAGGTCTGCCCAATTACTAATCCATCTTGGTTTATGTGACCGGTTCTGTGTTTGAATTTTCAGATGCAGGCCTACAGGAATTGTGTGTTTACTGTACTTGCTTGAGCCCTCGCTGAAAGCAAATACTATCATTGCCTAACTACTGAGCTTCATTGATCACAACCTAATTTGTAAATATCCCTTTTGTTATTTGTTAATGTACTAGAGAGCTCTGACATCCTCTACCATAAAACTTTAAATACATCAACATATTCATCCTCATTGGATATTGGCATTCTCATTGGACAGCTTCATCATCACAGACGTCTTCACCCTGTCAAGATAATAGGCCGTTTACTAGAGTAAAACATAAGTACAACAGGAGAGAAATTTCACATAATGTAATCACAGTATGTCACAAAAGAGTTAGATCATAAAGGGAGTGCCTCAGTCTTATGAATTAACTATTTGTATTGATAAGATTTATACATACAACAGAACCTCCCCTACATCACCAGCCGGCAGGAATTAAAAATAAAGCATAAAACCCAAGTTTGGTATCAACTACAGTAATAATTAATGAACTCCCTAACCCTACGGTCCCAACCCACTTTCATCGGTATCAGACGGTGTTTCGTGAACAATTGTATTCTAATGCGGAAACATCTTACTCCCTCAGTTTGTTCAAAGTCGTTTTTAACACTCGTGCAATGATTTGTGAGACACTCAGATATTTTCAGCAGGTGAGGTCTGTAAATTCAGATGAGAAATGTTTCAGCAATGGTGCCCAATATGTTGCAAAGCCACCTCCCCCCCCCCCCCCTCTTTATTTAATGCTCATTGTTAGCTGTACCATTCAGGGGAGAGGATGTGGTCTGACTGCTAGATTGCCGACTTAGGACCTGGAAACCAAGGTTCGAGCCTCGGGGTCGCGTCCACATCCTGTGATTCTGGGCAAATCACTTAATCTCCCGGTGCCCACCAAAAACATGAATGTGTCCTTGTATAACGTAACTAGTGCTCATGTAAAGCGCTCCAATACCTCCGGGTCGAGTTCGCGCTATATAAATCTGCAAAAAAAAAAATGAATATTCCAAATGAAATATTCTTTGAGCTGGGTATATCTGAATTACCCCATCTAGCAGTTAGTACCTGCCTCGCAACACGTGGTGCTAAAGACATCTGCCTTCCTATGTTTGTACTGGAAACATTAGTTGGTTCAGATGGCCTAGGATGGTCTATGTCTGAAACGTGAGTGTATTCAACATATCAATTTTGTTGAGAACATCAGCCCAATAGTTATGAACTAGTAGGAATTCCTATAGGATATGAGTTAAGGTAATCCAAGGCCCCGACCACAGCATCTCCAGCTGTCTTTAGATCTGCAGCTGTCCCTCTGGTGAAGCTTTGCTGTCGTTTGACACCAATAGAGGTGATTTTCCTAATTGTCTGTTTTGAAGAAGGGTCTATGGCAGTACAGGAAGCTCTTTTGAAAATGTCCTCATGTTCTCTCCCTGTGAGGACCTACACCAGTTTCCCCTCCTAGCATTGCTGTCCCAAAGATTAGAGGTCTTTGTAGTATAGAATAGTATTTTGTACAAATATCAGTACTACACAATTGTATTTTGTACAATTCATGTACAGCTTCTTTGTCCCCCTCTTTGGTCAGTATCCATCTTCCAAACTGTGTGACAAGCTTAGAGTTGTTGGGTTTTATCGATGCAATAGTACCCAGTGTCTCTCAGGCTCTTAAGACTCCACTCATAGAAGGATTCTTCAACCAACCCTAGAGCAAAGTCTGAGTTACCACTGACTGGTGTAAAAGGACATCTACATAAGGGAAAATTTATTTCCTTTATCAAAGACCGCTAAGGGTGAGTCAGTCTTTAAATCTGCGCGTGCACAGGAACGTTTTAGCTTTATCGTGAATGAAAAAGTAGAAGGAAGAGTTTCCCAAACTTTTAAGGTTAGGCAGGAAAATGTTATTTGTGAATTTTTAATTCTTCATCTAATGCATCTGAAGGCAAAGGCACAATTTACTTTATGGCATTCTTATACCTCAAACCATAGAGAGAATGGCCTCTGTGTGAGTTGTTTTAAATGAATTGTTTTCTAGGTAATGCACTGTATTTTTTAATTTTAGACAAAAGTGGGGAAGCAACAAACAATACAAGGACATTAAGGGGGAAATAAGGTCATATTACTTGCTATAGCTGAGCTAGGAATGCCAAAGATGGTGTATTTTCTCTGTGGGATAGATTTGGATCAATACTGGTCTGGGAGCTGTCCTGGAAAATGTTCATTCCCCCTCCCCCCACATGATGAGAGTAGCACGAGAGTCGGAGCATCTCCAGGAGTATTTGGGAGGGTGTCACGGGTTGGAGTAAACAGTGCCTCTTTAACACGTGACTTGGCCTGCATAATGTAATAGTGACTCCTTCCTGTAGCCACAGTGCACTTGCAGAACTCCTACTGGAGATAGATGTCCTCTCAGAAAGGCCACAATCAGAGGAAACAGCCAAATATTGGCAAAAAAACTCCTAGTTTGAAGGCAGGCGACTGAAAACTGAAGTCTGGTGAGAAGATCAATACTGGCACTAGACCAATATAAAAACTGCACAAGCTTGGGTTGAGCAGAACAAGACCAGTAAGCAGGAACACAAGACAGAGATAAGTGAAGGAAAACAGAGGCAAAATGTAAGTGCCAAAGGGCTGAAGAACAATACTTGGGACACACTGTCACTGATTCCATTAGGCTTTGTATGATGGAGAAACAGGAAGTAGAAAAGATTGAAACCGGAAATTACCTAGGGAATTGCGGAGTCACTGTTGGACTCAGCCATCTTAGATAGGTATGTTAGATTGGTAGGCAAACTAGGACTAAAATCACCAGATCAAGAATCCACATGGAGTGAGGTTGGAGTGACCTGTTCAGCATAGCCTCAGCTTGTAGAGAAACTGAGGAAAATTATCTGGCCACCTTGGTTCCAGGAAAAAGCACTCATAATGCCGGTTTTTCTCCACAAGCCCCAATTTCCCCTGTGCCCCAGCTACAGAGTTGGTTGTTTTCCAGGCTGGATAGCTGGCAATGCCCCATTCCATCCACCCGTAAAAGCAGCTCCCTTGTCCGTAGCCAAAGGTTTTTCTTTCATCAAGGGTTGGACTGGTACAGAAAATAGGTCTGGGTACCAAAATGAAAGTGGCTTGTGGTCTGCTGGGCCAGTTTTTCTGTTGATTTCCCTGATATTAAAATAAACATTGCCTGCAGCAACCTCAAATCCATGCAGTCTTACATACTTTGCAAAACAGTTATGGAGCATGTCTCTACATTTTCAACCTGCCACAGTTTGCAAACCTGGCCCACGTTTTTAGCCATTTGATTCATTAATGGGGTCCCGGCGTTGTAGATATCACCTGTCCTTGGGATGCAGGCAGTGGACCAGGCTTCAGTGTTAATTTTCTTGACAACTTCGCTGAACTCTTGCCACCAAAGAGGCTAATCCTGGTGTTCAAGAAGCTGATGTGACCCTTCATCAAAGACATTGTTCCTAACAACGAGCTGTTGACAGCAGCATGGGGCAGGGATAGCCTTGTTCTGCAACTCAGCAGTGCCTCTATGACTAGCTGGGCAAACATCATATTGATCATATTGAATAGTATGAGTCTCTTGGGATTACTCAACTGAGAGCCATGAAGCCACTCACTACAATTAGTCCATTAAATAATAAAACTGAGAGTAGTGACACTAAGGGGCATATTCACAACAGAAGGGTGGAGAGCAGTGTTACAACACATTTGGTAACGCCGCGCTCCTACATTGTAAAAACGCAGGGATGCGCAGTATTTACAATAATAGTGCGCACCCCTGCATTTCCCCTAGTGCTGGCGCTAAATTTCGGTGACTAGCGACAACCCAGGCACCCTTCGACCATAGTGCAAGGGTGCTTGCGTTGGAGGGAATGATTGTTCATGTGCAGGAGGTTTCCCTTCCTGCACATAAACAATAAGTATGGCGATTTGTAACTTATAAGTGTGCTGCAGAATGCAGCACATATAGAAGTTGCAACTCGTCATTATCTAATGATTGTTTATGTGCAGGAAGGGACACCTTCCTGCACATGAACAATCACTAATGGCGATTTGCTCTTTCTATGTGTGCTGCACACATAGAAACAGCAAAAAGGAGGAGAAATTAATAATTTCTCCTTGTTGCGCCAGTTTAAGAGCAGGTATTCCCTGGTCTTATTTTTTGCGCTGCCCCATATTTACGCCAGCCTTGTCAATAGGGGCAGAATCAAAAATCAATGGGTGTTGTGGCAGAACGCCCATTGCAACACCCATAGCCCGCCCCTTTCATGCTAAGTCCTGCGTGAATAGGGGCATTATTTACATTAATTGACTTAATGCCGCCTTGTAAATAAGGCAAAGGGATTATCGCCACCCGAACGTCAAAAAAGTAACGTTCTGGAGGCAATAACCCATGTAAATATGCCCCTAAGTCCTCCCTCCGAGATAGGTAATTGGACCTTGCTAATCTCCATTGAAAAGTGTATCTTAAAGTACATAAAGACCCCTGAGCTAAACAGGTATATCTTAAAGAATGTTAAGTTGTTTTCAAGCAGGGAGTCCTGTTGAAATCCAACAGAATAGCACCCAGGAGGCACCACGGAGACAAAACACAGAACAACTTCACAAGGTGATAAATCAACATTGCAAATTGAAGTCTTAAAGTCACAGCTATTTGAATCTATCATTAAGGTCATACCTTTCTGATGCATTGCCACGAGCAGGAAATGGCCAATGCTGCTTCTACCATGCCGGACCTCCCTGGTGAATTCACGGAAGCAAAGTCTTTTCTATGGCAGCTTGAACATTAGCCAGGCCTCCCACCCTGTGAAGAATTCTACAGCTGGCATTGATAATCTGAATAACTGCTGCCCAGACTCAACACTTCCCCTCTTAGGGGTGGTGTTGGAGCGTGTATGCAGCTTCACAATGATCCCTTCATATTTAGACAAATAACCCTTTTGATGCTTCCCAATCTGCAGTCTGATAGGGCGGTTGTAGCTCAAAAATGGCGCTTCTGCAAATTGTGATGACTCCTCTCATCTTTTTCACCTTCGGTAACTCCTGTTTAATATCTTGGAATATTGCGGGCTTGCGTGGGAGAATTGCTGATTCAGATTGGGGAGCCTTTATTAACTAGTATGATATAATATTTCTGCAATAGACATGGGCACTGGAAAAACACCATAGATTGAGTTACTCCAACCATAGTATAGAAGCAGTACCTTCCAGAGCTAGTCGTCTTTCTGGTGGCCTCCTAATTTGAGTCAAAAACATGCCGAATATATCCATAAAAAAACTGGAGATTGACAACAATGCTATTCTGGGCGTGTCCATAAGGGGTAGTAAAGGCAGGAAGGTAGACCTATACAATGTGTACAATCGCACAGTGCAGAAGAATAAAGAATCGCCCACGCTAAAAATGTTTGCCCATCAACTCTCCGTCAGGACAGATATTGCGCCTCTTCTAATTGCCAGAGATTTTAACACCACCTTTGAGCCATAGGATGACTCAGCCTCAGCCATCGACTTAGAAGACGAAGCCAGAGGCATACCGAAATTGGAGAGTGAACGCTTACTTTGATAGACAACCTCTGCCATGCAGCTATTGTCAATCACCCTGACCCACGGCCTGGGAGCCTGTAATGGGAGATGTATCTCTGACAGACAGAGCATCTATACATTTGCACGGGGTGCCAGCCAGAGCAGAATTTATTCTGCACTTTTAGACATTGATCTCTGGCATGCTGCAACAGACTTTCAAATTTTGCTCCGGTCAAATAGCGATCATAACGCCCTTAAGCTATCATTGATAGGCAGTCTGTTCAGGAATATCATTGACCCAGATGCTCAATCAGAGATGATTATAACCTTGAGGAATAACAGAAAATCCATCAAATGGTCAAAGCTATCTTTCAACACTGATCTACTAGCGCAAATTTATAACACCTCTAAGGATGCTCTTGAACCCCTTATTGAGTATCCATTAGACACAGACCCATTACTTGACCTACATGATGACCTTTTTAAGGCCCTGAACCATGTATGCACAAAGGAGTCCCAATGGAAAAAGGGCTCGTATACCAGCCATCTGCTTGGTAATCTAAAGAGTGCAGCAAGCCCAAAGGGCAACTAATTGAAGCAGTCAAGCAAGGGACTTGAAGAGGCAATCAGCACTGCATGTATAAAATGTAAACAGGATGTAACATCTACCAAACAGAATTGGATTGATACAAATTGGTCAGCACTGGTTGAGGCATCAAAAAATAAAGATTCCCAGACCTTTTGGCACATATTTGCACATGGCAGCTCTAAACACCTTAGCCCCATAGAACTCTCCATACAACTGCAACAGTAGGTGGAACACTTCATGAACACGTATGCACAAACCAGTTCTGGGGCAGTCATAATAATGTCTGATGCACAGGACCTGGCAACCACAATTGATAATGATCCCATCTATTTTGCACTCAATGACACACTCAGGCCCAGATAAAGTCCCAGGTGACGTGTTTCATTCAGAACCTACAACATGGGACCCCTATATAAATGCTTCAACAAATAGGATCATGGAAGGAGTGAAAATCCCTGACTCGTGGCGCGAAATCAGGATAATGATCCCATCTATTTTGCACTCAATGACACACTCAGGCCCAGATAAAGTCCCAGGTGACGTGTTTCATTCAGAACCTACAACATGGGACCCCTATATAAATGCTTCAACAAATAGGATCATGGAAGGAGTGAAAATCCCTGACTCGTGGCGCGAAATCAAGATAATTCCATTGTTTAAAAAAGGTGATAGAACAGTCACTGACAACTATCGGCCCATCAGTTTAATTGATAACCTTCAAAAGGTGTTCTGCCGTCAAGTTCTGGTTAAACTACTTGACTGGAATCATGAGGCCACCATTCTGACTCCTCTACAGGCAGGATTTCGCTCCAGGATGAGCACAATTGATCAGACCCTTCGACTCAATCTTATCAGCTCTAAACATCTTAGGCTCTCCAAGAAGGACCACTTATATATGGCCTTTGTGGACCTTAGGGCGGCCTTTGACTTAGTCCCAAGACAGCAACTTTGGTCCACCCTTGCAACAATGGGTATTGCTCCTGCGCTGCTTGAAGTACTCATCAGATTGCACAAGAACAATTTTGCACAAGTTAGGTGGGGGATGGGTGGTGAGTTGACTAATCACGGTCCAGTTAATAGAGTAGCACGCCAGGGATGTGTTCTTGCCCCAACTTTATTCTTATTGTATATAAACAATGTGGTCAATTTTTTTAGTGCTTGTGTCCATTACTCCCCTAGGCTGGGTGCTTGTGGCATCCCTGTGATGCTTTATGCAGACAACAGCCTTCTATTGTTCTGGATCATCAGGCAGTTCAATCCCTAACAGGACTATTGTCCAAGCACTGGTACTCTCCAGACTTGACTTGAAACTGACGCCTCTACCTTCTCCCATAACACCCTTGAGAGCAGTGCTTAGCGCATATCTCTCCTATCATAGCACCCTTCAATGTCTCCCTATCGAAGCAAGGGCCCAATTCAAGACTGCATGCCTTGCCCATAATGACCTCAACAATGCCACATTCTCCTGTATGACGGGATAACTGAATGTCTCTGGAGTGCAAATGGGTTCAGAAAAATGCTGAAGGGTTCCTGCTGGAACCTCAGAGCAGCTCCTCCTTGGGAATGCAAGTACCTCTGGACAACTCTTCACCGGCACAGCTAAGACAATACTTTTTCCTGAAATTATAAAGGTAAATGACTACATCTTCTTCTAATAGACCACCATCGTCAGTTCCTTTTACCTGCAATTTATCAGGCAGGGTGCAGTCTGGCCTTACCCCCTACCCTGACAGCCTGCTCCCTGACAGCTAGTAAACAAAACAGACTGGGACAAGTTACACAAATTAAGGAGGGATTGCGATCTGTTTCTGAATTCCATTTTAATCAGAGTTACACATTCATCTTCTCACATTTGATTTTTGAATGTAATTTTGCTACCAGAGACCTTGTTGTGGTCAGATGGCTTGGCCTTTTAAGTGCCACAGAAAAATAATAATCCTTCCACTCACGTTGGCAGAGGTTTTAGGTCTGACTGCTGGCTAAAAACTTCAGGATAAGTCACATTGGGGCATATGTACAAGGAGTTAACGCCGCGTTAGCGGCACTTTTCCGCCGGTTTTGCGGTGATATTTTTATCGCCATATGTACAAGCTGTCGCTAACCTCTGTTAGCAGCAGTTTTCCGGCGAAAACGTCCATTATAAAGATCGCCACTTCTGTTAGCGATAATGACATGCAAGGGAGGCGTTCCCGTGCAAAAACGGACGCTAACCCCACTTCGCGATATTTACAAGGGGATTCTTTAAGTTTGGAGGACCAAAAAAACTGCCTCTAGCTGTAGTTAGAGGCAGTTTTTAAGACCAGAAAATAGCTGGTCTTAAACATGGAGTTAACACTTGGGGCCTCATTTCAGCAGGTTTTGTTGCTGGACTGCGCTGCAAGCAATGTTGCTGCGCTGCCCTGCGACAAAACTACAGTGCAGGACTGCGCACCATCAATAAGATAGTGCGCATTCCTGGGCCTCACTCATGAAAAGTGTTGCAGCGCTGCGACAAGACAGCGTTGCAACACTTTTCACTACCCCCTTCTTGCGACACCACGGATGCGCTGTATTCACTGGACAGCGCTCCATGACGCAAGTAATGACAGATACGTCTGGAATCCTGACGTATCTGTCTGCGCTAAAGTCACGCATTGCTGCAGTCGTGTCACAACCATGACGCAACTCCAGCAATGCATGGGGCCAGCCTATCCCTGTGGCACTGTGTCACCCTTACGCCTGCCATCATGCAGGCGTAAGGTACTGATGCAGTGCCGGTCTTGAGGGGTGCCAATGTGTCGGCGCAGTTGGAGATCCATCGGTGGCGGTTGTGCGCTGCGGTGTCATCGGCTGTAAGAGTTGGCGGAGCGGTGGTGCTGAGGGAGTTGACAAGACGTACTTTGGTGGACTTGATCCAGCTGCGAGGGGGGCGATGATGGCGGTTGTGTACGGTGGGCATGGTGAAGACGTGATGTATACAATGATGGTCAGTCCAGGAGAGTCCGGTGGTGTGGCTGTAGTTGAAGGTCCCGCTGGCGGAGGAGATGTGCTCGACTGTGTGTCCTGCTATGTGGCTTGCTGCGGTGACTAGCTGCTTGAGTCTGATGTTGGGGAGCTACCCCAGGAGGGGGTGGTGTTCTGGTCACTGGGGTTGTCCAGGTGGAACTTGAGTTCGCCGAGTAGGATGTCGTCGGTGGATGGGATAGCCTGGTGTGCAATGAGGTCTACAATGGTATTTGAGAATGGGTGTCCATGGCCCGGGGGGCCTGCAGATGAGGGTGCCGCAGAGGATGGGGTTGGGGTTGGTCATAATCTGGAAGTTAAGGTGTTCCATGGTTACCGTTGGGTCATTAGAGTGCGTGGTCAGTCGGAGTGTGCTTCTGTAGGTGATGGCAATGCCTCCTCCTGGATGGTTGGGGTGGTCCTTGCGGGTGATTTAGTAGCAGTCAGTGATGGCGATGTCCGGTCCGGAGCAGATATTGGTCCTGGCAGGCGATGTGGCATCCAGGGATGATGGCGAGGAGGGTGCTGGCGCCGTAGGGGTGGAGTGTCCGAGAGGAAGGGTCCTTGGTGCTGAGCGCGGTCCAGGGGCAGACGGACGCAGACGGGCTTGCCTATGGCTTGCTTTTGGCATGGGAGACGTCCATTACAACGCAGGCATTACATCGTAATGCCTTTACAACGCATATCCAACAACGCAGGTGCCTTTACATCGCATTCCATTACAACGCATTGTGAGATCAGTAATGGGGTATTTTTAAATTTTAGGGTGGGTATGGGTTTCGGGTGTCGGAGATGAAATGTGGGGTGTATTATGGGGTAATATTTGAAAATTGGGGTGTGCATTTGGGTCAAATATGAAATTTGGATTGTGCATTTGGGTAAAATATGAAATTTGGGGTGTGCATTTGGGTCAAATATGATTTTTAGGGTGTGTTTTGGGTCAAATATGAAATTTGGGGTGTGCATTTTGGTCAAATATGTGTTTTAGGGTGAGGTTTTGGGTCAAATATGAAATTTGGGGTGTGCATTTAGGTCAAAAATGAAATTTGGGGTGTGCATTTGGGTCAAATATGATTTATAGGGTGTGTTTTGTGTCAAATATGAAATTTGGGATGTGCATTTGGGTCAAATATGATCTTTAGGGTGCGTTTTGGGGGCTCAAAGATTAATTTTAGGGTTCAGGGTTTGCTTTGGGGTGCAAGGGTCAGTTTTAGGGTTGCACTCACTGAAGTGGGAATAGTAATGTTTACATCTCCGCAATCCAACACCTTCCCTACTGTTGCAATATGCCTAGTATTAGTATGCATAGTAATGGAATGCGATATAATGGTATGCGTCGTAACTCCATATATACCTTTGGCACACCAGTGGTACGCCCGCTGCGCATGGCCGCACAGCGGCCGCCATTGAGAAGTGCTGCGGGGGGGACTGGACAGCTGGGAGGTGGGAAACGCCGGAAAGAACACTGGATGGGGCGTGGATGCGGGGGGGTGTGTGTGAGCGGGTGTTGTAAATATTTACATGAGAGAAATCTTACCTCAAGGCCGGGTCCCGTGTCTTCGTTGCTCCTGCTCTCCTGAGTCTATCTTCCAGGAACAGGAAGTAGGCAGCCAGGCTCCCTCCCCTAAGCCAATCACAACGCTGCAATGCGGCATTGGGATTGGTCATTGGCGCCGGGCCGAGGCGTTCAGCCAGGGGCTTGAGTTGTGGGCATGTTCTCCATGCACGCTGTAATGCAGCCTGCATTGCAAACAGGACAGTGTGCATGACTGCTTTGTGCGGCCTGAGCAGGCCGACCAAACAGTCACTGCGCACTTGAGTGGGCATGCCACTCCGACCCTGCCCTGCTCCGTGAGTGGAGCAGCCCTACCCACCCTCCAGCCCGCAACGGAAACATGGCACCATAACATCAGGAAGTTATCATCATGTGATGATTGTTCCTCTTCTTGCACTGCTTGGAAGCAGTGGGGCGACGCTCTTCCGCCATAGCGGATGAGCCGACACTGGGGGTGCGTCATCTACTGGTGCTAGGCCTGGGCGACTCGACCCCCAGGCCTCCTCCGCTACGTGTCCCACCTTCTCCTTACCTGGACATTGACATCGTGGCGCAATCTGCTAAACTCTCTCCAAATCTGTGACTCACCCAGCAGGAGCCTCTGCCAGGTGGGATTTCACAAGCGTGGGTACAGCAGTCGCCGCCAAGTCCGCTGGTGAACCTCCCGATGCAGTTGATGCAGCAGGGCCCCCTTAGGCGTGAACTTGCAGAGCTCCCGCAACACAAGTTTGGCGCAGCTCAGGGGCCTCACCCTCCACAGCGTCCAGCCAGCGCAACCTCATCTGGCCTGTGATGCAGAGAGGTGCCACCCACCGTTGGTAATCCTCTCTGTGCACCCCAGTGTAGTGGTGGATCGTAGTATGCGATGCAGATCTCCCTATGTTGGTGCGCAGGAGCGCCTCTACCATTCACAGCTCCAAGGGGCGCAAGGCGGTCTTCTCACACAGGTCAGCAACGTGTCTCCATGCGACCGACCAGACTTCACCACCAGGTACGGGCGATCGCCGCGCCTCAATGTCTACCGTCACGGCTCATCGTCTCCACAGCTCCTCCGCATCCCACTCCAGGCTCCAGACGCAGGTCCAGCAACGCATCCAGGCTCCAGGCGCAGGTCCAGCGAGGCATCCAGGCTCCAGACGCAGGTCTAGCGACGCATCCAGGCTCCAAGCGCAGGTCCAGCGAGGCATCCAGGCTCCAGACGCAGGTCCAGCGAGGCATCCAGGCTCCAGACGCAGGTCCAGCAACGCATCCAGGCTCCAGGCGCAGGTCCAGCGAGGCATCCAGGCTCCAGACACAGGTCCAGCGAGGCATCCAGGCTCCAGACGCAGGTCCAGCGACGCATCCAGGCTCCAGGCGCAGGTCCAGCCAGGCATCCAGGCTCCAGACGAAGGTCCAGCGAGTCATCCAGGCTCTCATCCTGGTCATCCTGGATGTTGGGTGGCTTGAGGGGGTTGTTGGTGTGTGCTGCACTTGGCCCTGGCTGCTCCATTCTGCATTTCATTGTTTTTTTTGCCTATTTTCTATTGGAGGTCAACTGATAGGCTATTTTTTCCATTAGAGGCAAAAAAATACTCATGTTGGGCTGACTAACGTGCGTTTTTTTGCTGCTAATGGGCCTTTCGTTGGTTTTCGCCTGCTAACGCCGGAATTCCTATCGCCATCACGCTAATGTTAGCGGTAGTTTTCACCGCTGATCCCTTAAGCTATCGCCATGTAGCGACGTCTTGTACATACATCACTAACAAGGCGATAGTTTTCCGCGGTATACGGCGATAGAAAAACTGCCGCTAACTAGCGTTAGCGATAGTTATCGCCAATTCTTGTACATATGCCCCATTGTGTGGTGCTCTAAGACCAACCAAAACACTGAGCTTCCTAATGTTTGTGGCAAAGTTATTTCGTGTTATGAGCATCAGTTGTATTTTTGTATTGTGTAATAAAAAAGGTTAATCATGAACAAGCTCGGCATTCACACAGAGCTATTATGACAACACTGATAATGTTCCTTGCCTGGAACAGCAGTTCAGGTAAGGTAATCCCTGTGCAAGATCAATACCACAGCTGTAATAATCGATAAATTAATCAACCAACTTGTCATACTAAATGTATTGTACTTTTATTAGGAGACATTCCTCATCTGGACCGATTACAGCTGTTGGTTGGATATGCAGGTCACATATATATGAAAGCTTGTGTGAATGAGAACGGTTGTAGCTTTATGGCTGCATGTGGTGCCTTTGATTACTTGCAAATTCCATTTTACTACCTGTAACCATGGATTCTGAACACATTCTTTCTATAGCAAAGAGAGGAGTAAAATATTACAAGCGCATAAGGGCGTAATTGAACATTATGTAGAAGGTGCAGATGTTTGCTCTCTACTGCACAGTAGCATTTTTGTAAGAAATCCCAAGTTAGTGGAATTAGTTTATCTGTGACATTACTCCTTCCTGCCTCTTCCCTCACCTAACCACGTTATGGCATCTCACCACTGGAGCCAAGCTTGTATTATTGTATTAAAAATATATATAAAAAAACATTTAATCCAAAGAATGCGTATCCCTCCCAGTGGCGGCTGGTGATATTTGAAGGTGGTGAGTATAAAAGTTTTTTATGACTTTTATGTAGTGAGCGACGCGGGCAAGCTCAATGGACAAACATGGGCTTCAGACTGGATCCTCATTCAGAGAAATAATTTGAAAAAAAGATTGGCAAATGATACATTTTAAAGCAAATTAATTTAGTGATAAAGCAAGGCTTCTAAAGCAGTAGGTACGTATAGTTTTGAAATATTAAACCCATAAAAAAACCTGCCCTATATCTTACTGCATTAATACGTTCAACGGTTACTGTAATGTGCAGATTGTACAACGCGACAACTTCAGCCTTTTAAAGTGTGTGCTTTCCCAGTGTCTTGCACTGCATGCGCCATCAACTTTGGAAGAAAATGCTATTTCTACGGATTCGCTATTTGAGAATAGCAAAATTGGAGTTTTGTACATATGGACCTAAGTATGTTAATAGATTCCCTTTATAGATTAATTTTTCAGAGCGTCTGGACTGGTGGTTTCAGAGGTTGCTCCTCCGTTCACCGAACAGATGTTGAAAGCACTCCTTTCAAAAATGTGTTGTAAAATGCAGTGTGTTTTCACTTTTTTCTCAAAAAGTTCTTTGGGTAGTGAATCTCGCCAAACCTCCCTCACGTCCCATGAAACATGGGAGCTTGGTGTGATCTTAGTGCAAAGGCCCCAGGCTAACTAGATTATTCATTTAATTTGATTAACAACCAAACATTAAATCTCAGATTCAAATTGCACTTGATGCCACTTTCAGAGTAACGAGGTCCAGTGGTCCACATTATTTACCACACTTAAACATAAATACCAGGCACACATCTCAGAGCTTTTGCCTGCACAAACACCGCTGTCAAGTGCATCCATGTCATGTGACAACTTCAGACTGTCATAGATGTTTTTTTCATATTCAGGGCTTGTTGCTGCCTGTTGTAGCCTCATGTAGCAACCACAAAGAGAATGAAGAGGGATGGGTGGGCTAGTCAACGATTACTTGCTGGTGATCTTGATCACACTGAGTTCTACTTCTCCTAGTCTAAGTCTTCTTTTCCTCCTTTCTTTCCAGTAGTGAGAAAGGTCTCCTGAAGTAAGGGGTACTCCTTGAGGCAAGAGAGGAAGGGTTTGATGGAGTAGAGGAGTACCAGTGAGTAATCCAAACATTGCCATATCTTGTGTGTTACACCAGTGCATTTTTATGGCAAAATGAGTAAAGCGCAAAAATCTGTGTTATCCTGCACGAGTCTCAAAGGTAGCTCAGTAAGTTAAGGTCTCATTATTGCCATCTGCAGTAATCTGCAGGTAATGAGCCTGACCCAGCAAGGCCAACCCAACATTCCATCCTGAAGAGGCTGGTAAAATTGAGTAGCCTTAAATAATTAACAAATATCAGCACGTATCAGTGCTTAATTTGTGCCGGAGGTCTCCGGTGCTCAGCGCAGGTACTTAATTGTCAACACTGGCACTTATGGCAGTCTGCCACATGGTGGTGCTGTTTGTGTGATTTGAGATGGCACAGTAACAGTTGTTTATTAATTCAGAGTGATGGTTAGTAGTTGTGCTGATACTGTCCTTAGCAGCACTACAAAGGCAATGGTATTGCGAGCTGCGGTAGCCTCCTCCTGATGAGGGCACTGGCACTTATTGTTTTACAAATTAAGCACTGATTTTCTGGGCTTATAAATGTGAACTGTGGTATGAAGTGTAATATAAACTCACAGAAAGCTTTAGCATGTGCATTGCTGGCGCAATTTCTTTGCTATCACATTCCCATAGCTCCCTAGTTAACTATGTCCTCTCTTATTAAAACGTTGGAGGTAAAATGTCCATCAAGGCTGCATTGTATGATTTCTAGGCTTTGTTGTGGACTTCTTTGGTGTCTGAGAGAGCTCATGTCATAAGTACTTTAAGAAGTAGAATTATATATATATATGTGAGCAAGGACATTCTGTCCGAAACGCGTCAGATTGCAGCTCTGTAAATAAATATCATCAGTGCCAAATACCTGGGATTCGTGTGGTCTCTGTTCGCCTGGCAGTGCGTGGAAGTGCGGAGACGGCGTGTTTTTATCTATCTATATATATATATATATATATATGTATATATATATATATATATATATATGTAGTTTGAAAAGTAGAATTAGACATATATATATATATATATATATAGATAGAGAGAGAGAGAGAGAGAGAGCACTGAATGGAATAAATAAAAATTAAGTGCAACAAAGGTACGTACTTGGACATAAAATAAAGTGGAAAGACAATAAAATACAGATTTTCGAATTAATATTGTGCAAGATAGCAGTACATGGTTTGGTGCACAATAAACATATAGTAAGTTAATACATCATTTTAGGTCAAAAAACGTGTTTGTATCTATTCAGAGAAATTTTACGAGTGCCAGCATGAGTATCCCTGGTAATCGGAAGAACACAAAACCATTTGAAAGGGAGATAAAGTAGATAGTGGAAGTGAGAGAGGTACACATTTAGGTGGGATAATGCATAGCAAAAATAAAAGGTAGGGCTGTGAGAGGGTATAACGTCATGGACCATCAATATCTATGGAGGTCGGATTTTTTTCCAAGCATAAATCTAGACTAATAGTGATCTAGAGGAAGTAGTATTAAAGTTGTTATGTACGATATTGTCAGCACTCCTAACATAGCAGACCCAGGCTGACCACATGTGATATGACAATATTGTTATAATTTTTCCACCCTGAGAGGATAGTTTTGATGCCAATTGTGAGTACCTGATCCAGTAAATGTAAGTCCCAACAGTTAAGTGTAGGCTTTGGTGTAATTGCTGAAGGGATAAGATTGACAATGATACTATTGAGACTAAGCGTGGGATTGAATATCGAATTTATGGTATGTTCTATTTGCTCGCAATATGTGTGTACATGTTTGCTGGAAAAAATAAAAAATTCTAAATCACCCAAGAATTTGCTACACTCCCAACAAAGGGCCGAGTCAAACAAGCCCACCTTGTGTAATTTCGTAGGGGTCCAGAAGGCTCTGTAGATGGTCCAATATTTGCATTATGAAACCAGTGGAGATATTTTTTAATGTGGCATAGAATCCCAGATTTTTTTCCCGTGTCAATGGTGATGGAGGTTGGAATATTATTGGTTACACAAGTCTCTGTCCATTTTTCCTGAATACAGGAGCTGTCCAAGCAAGCGTGCTTCTGTAGAAGTTTATAAATTATAGAGGCAATAAGTCCTTTGTTTGATATGGACTTGAGACATTTCATACAATCAGAGGAAAGCGTGGCTCTTAGCTTACTAAGTGCAGCTTTAATTTTCAGGAAGATATAGAGCACCAAAGACTGTATCTTGAATTTCTCAACAATCATAGCGAAGCAAAGAGTGGACTTATAGGAACGTAGGTTTTTTACAAACAGAATACCCGGGTTCGCCCAGTCTTTCTAGAAAACCGCTTTTGAGTTTAATTTGATTTGTAGATTGAACCTGATAGAGAAAGCATCCAATGTTTTCAATTTGTTTTTAAAGCATTTGTCTAGTGTTTGTATGACTAGGATGGTGTATTTTAAGATCAGGTATGAGTGAGATACTTTCAAATGTTTTAGAGTGAATGTGCTTTCAAGGGACAGAAGTTTACCAGGTCCACTTCAATGTCAACCAATGGAGAAATGGAAAGGTAGCATTCTGTTTAACCAATAAGCAGCTTGCCTGGCAAGGAAACCCGTGTGGTAGTTAAAGTTTGGTATCCACAGACCAGCTTTAAATTTATTAGCTTCTTTTGTCTTTCCAAATAAAGTTAGAGGTAAGGAAATGTATACTCTTGTGGAAGAGCATCCTTCTCTGGATACTCCCTGAATAGAGAGAACAGAGATAATGATGTTCCCATTACAACTCTCTCAAAGCTTCTAGAAAGATTCCCTAATCTCTAAATTAATTTGGAAAGGATAACAATTTTACTTTGTTCTTTGCAAAAGAATTACATTTCATCTCCAATAGTTTTAATGAAAACATGAGAATCACCTCCTCACTTTAAAGCAACGTTATGTAGTTTGGATCAATTTGTCATGAAAGCTACCCAAACAATGTGGAACTGTGTTATATAGTTTGATCATATTGACCTATTAAGATTTTTTCACGTTTTTCAAGTCTTTCGTTCAAAGGTTGCAGTAGTCACATCAGGAATTGGGCAAAAGATGGATCCAAACGTAGTTTTGTCAAATAATCAACAACTAGCCAAACCATGTTTTGTTCCACCTGGAACTTTTTTAAGAATTTGTGTGTGATGAGGGAGTAGAGACCGAAGAAAAGGCTCTCCAATTTTTAAATGAAGGGGCTGGTTAGCATAAGATTAAATCTTATATGAGCATGTCAATTCACGAAACCAAAGTAAATTTTACTTGAGCCACATGGTTGAAAATTGACCAAGCCGAGTGTTCGAAAAGTACGCAGTCAGAGTCAGTCTTTGTCTGTTCTTTTTATTTTTTTAAAGTTGCTTGACTTGGCTGCGTACATGCCGAATGCTCAGTTTGGTTACTTCCGACCAAGCGTCTACATTTAAATTTACATATTGGTCTTTTGACTTGACCTACTTATATAAGATCTCATCTTGTAATACATTTTGAGAGCATCGGAAGTACTATCCCCATCATTAAGTTCTTTGCTCTGCAATTAAACATCAGAAAATCTTTTCTTCTGTCTCTACTCTCTTCTCCAGCCAACAGAGGTTTAAAAATATATCCTTTTCTAAAATCTTTTAAAACATTTAATGTGTACTTCATGTGATTTCTGCCCATCGACTTTCACAAGTTTCGTTTCAAAATGCATAATTTAGCAATAATTGTTCAAAATGTCAATTAGTAGAGGTTCACTGTCCCCTACAATTCATCCTCTGCCCACATTATTTTTCTTTTACATTTTCGGTAGCTCCTATGATTCCTTTGCTATACGATGATCAGGTCAATGTATCAACTATACCGACATTATAACTCAGGAGTGCCATTCAGCAGAACTGGGCCTGACAAATTGAAGCTGAAGGACCAGTAGATTGTATTTTGGCAAACATACCTGAAGTATACGACAGAATTAAATAATTAATGAATTGCTGCTGCAGGGTTGCTTGTTGTACTCTTTAATTCTTTGTCATGTTGCTCAGAGATCCAGAGCAAACAGATGTTTCGCCCACTAATGGTGCGCAGTACTGGAGCTTTTTCAGGGCTGCAAAACATTTTACATACATTAGAACTTGTGTATAATATAGATCAAGTACTGACAAGAACACCATTTGTTGTGAAAAACTGGCTTCTCACCCGTTTCTGATGAGACAGTGTACTGCATATCACTCTGTGGTACTCTGCAAACATGTTGTAATACCATAACGCAGGTGGGAAGGGGAACGCACAGTGCTAAGTGTATCAGGTGAAAAAACACACACATGCTAACTTAAGGCGGGTTACAGAAATAATAATGGGTACACGTGAAAGACTTCTCCTTCTCTAAACCAAGCATTAAAATAGAAAATGTACCCTAAAATTATTCTTTGATAATGTGTATAAATATCCTAACTCCAAGTGGATATGTAAGCACTAGTCTATATTTTGAAAGTGCATATTTCTTATAATTTTCTTCAAAGGATTGGAAATACTAAAAGGCTAATTCTAGAATCTCTTGCTGCAAATCATACATTAAAATTTCTAGCAACATGCATAGAAGTTGTAATAGCTAGCAGCTGGTGACATCATGGTATTAGAAGCGGCTTTGTGGATTCACTGTAAGGAACAGCTCCATGCACTTATCTCGGTTTACACTGATAAATCGCCAAAGATATTGATAAAAGGCATTTTTCATTCTTTCTGTCTGAACATTCTACTAAGGTTGAAAGGTCAAGGCGAAGTGCAAATGAATCTTCGTATAAAAACTTTATAAAATGCATCTATTCAAGTTGGATGAAGGAGCAAAGGGAGACGTGCTCCCACCCACACATAAGGAAGAAGCAGTGAAGGCATTCTTTTCCATATACCTGTAGCACTGTATTGGATGCGGACAAAAAGGAGGATGTTTTTTTGCTTTCTTACTGAGCCTGCATAGAGAAACAGTGTTCCGCTAGGAAGAACATTCATGACTAAGTGCAGTGATTTGCAAACCATCATGAAAGATAGACTGAAGCTGCTTGCCATTTCGTCTTAGCTGAGTAGAAGGAGGAGCATCAGGCAAATCTTTGTCTCGCAAAGAGAAGTATATTTCTTCAAAGCTGGTGTCATGTTATGTGAGGTGACTCTTTCTACAATTGCTATGTGTCGAAAAAGACCATTGTATTGACTAAGAGACTCAATCAATCAATCAGTGACTCAATATTTGTAAAGCGCAACTTGTCACCCGAAAGGGTATCCAGATGCTTGCTGTAGGTATAAATCAAAGAGCCAAATCTTGAGCCTCTTCCTGAAGTCGGTCAGCGAGGACTAGGTGAGGAGGTGGAGGGGGAGGGTTTTCCAGGCTTTGGCGGTGAGAAATGAGAAGGAATGTCCTCCAGCGTGGCGTATACAAGGGATCTACCCGAGGGCGGGGTGTCCGGAGGGGAGGTTCCTTGGGGGACGGTGGAAGTGCAGATGGTGATTCAAGTAGATGGGTCCTAGGTCGTGGAGGACTTTGTAGGCATGAGTCAGGAGCTTGAAATGGCATCTCTTCTGGACCGGGAGCCAGTGGAGGTCTTTCAGGTATTGGGTGATGTGGGTTCTCTAGGGCAGGTTGAGGATCAGTCCGGCGGCTGCTTTCTGGATCGTCTGGAGCCTTTGCATGAGTTCAGTGGTGGTGCCTGCTTAGAGTGCGATGCCATAGTCCAGTCAGCTGGTGATGAGGGCATGCATTACCGTCTTCCTGGTGGTGATGGAAGCCACTTTAGGATTTCGCAGAGCATGTGGAGCGTGTGGAAGTATGCTGAGAAGACGGAGTTGACCTGACATTTCATGGAGAGTTCTCTATCTAGGATGCTGCTGAGGTTGCGGGCGTGGTCTTTCTACATGGGGGTGGGTCCGATGGCCACCAGGAGTCTGTCAGGGAAACAAGCGTTACAGCGCCTGCCATGTTCCCGAGACTACAATTCCCATGATGCCCGGCCACGGGAGGAAATATAGTCAGGGAGGGCGCACAGGAAGTTGCGCGTAATACTGTTTCTGTTCTTACACTCTCTCGGACGAGAGGGAGCTGCTTGCGGATGCGCCGGAGGAGTAGGATCAAGAGAAGAGTCCTGCCGCTTCCAAGAGACTGAGGGTTTCCTTCCACCCTTCCGTGAACAGTGAGTACCGAACAAGATATCATGGAAGCCTGAATTTCTTCGTTTATGTTCCAAGCGGAATTCGGCGGTGCTACCGCGTATTGCCGTTTGATTGTGTTGGTTCCGTGCCCTTATACTGAGGGCGGATTACAGAGAAATGCAAGCGGAATACGGCGGTGCTACCGCGTATTGCCGTTTGATTGTGTTGGTTCCGTGCCCTTATACTGAGGGCGGATTACAGAGAAACGCAAGCGGAATACGGCGGTGCCACCGCGTATTGCCGTTTGTTTGCGAGACACTTTGTTTGGCCATTGTGAAGGCTTAAGTGCTACACAGCGGGTTGCAGCGGTGAAGGAACCGCGTATCACCGTATGTGTGAGGGTGCCTTTGTCTTTACCAATAAGGAGACGGGAAGTTACCTTTTTGAGAAATCAGTTCTCAAACACACTTTATTATTCTTGTTTATTTTGATACCGAGGTGACGTAACCTCGAGGAACTGCTGAGCCTTAGTCTGTACTGTGGCACACGTAGTTGCTAGGATTGGGCTGCATGCAAGCTTTGCAATTTTTCCCCTACGCTTATGCCTACAGGAGGGGGTGAATGATTGAGCTGCATGACTTTGCTAAGTCCTGAGGATTGTACAGACAACAGCATATCTGCTCAGGTACATACTTCCCCTAGTGAGACATTACTGAGAGTAGCCAACGTTATACCTGTATTAATACCAGTGTTTTTATTCTTGCAGGTTCTATTCCACTGCAGTTCCTTATCCCTCTCCTTTTTCCCTCGCCTGATCATTCGAACACCCTGTAGACCATTCATATCAGGGTGTTGGTGAGATCTGGAGGTGGACCCTTTGTTTGCTGCAACTGGACCCTGCGGAGCTGGGCCTGACAGAGTCGTTCCAGAGGGCGGTGTGTTTGCCGAAGATGAGAACTTCCATCTTGTCCATACTGAGCTTTAGGCAGTTGTTTTTCATCCATGCTGAAATGTTCTTCATGAAGCTATGGAAGTTAGACTTCATTGAGGTGGAGGGGTAAAGGTATCTTTAAATCTGGAGCCAGTTCAGCTTTAAATGAAATGGTAACTGGTTGTCAACTACATGCAGTTATCTTAAAAGGCCTATATAGCATCTCTAAAGTACACAGCTTACGCAGTTTCTTGAAATGTACAGCCATTGTTCTCGTTGAGTTAATGCCATGATTCTCGTCAAATGTGTGGTGTTTTAGTACAGTATAATTTTTGTGTGTTTATGTCTTAGAAGGCATAGGCGCAAAGAGGATCTGGGCCTCACATCCCCAAGAACACTCACCTCGCTGGTAGTACTAACATTAGTGGCTTCTGAAGGTTTCCAATCCATATCAGCTTCTGAGAGACCAAGACATTCACACTTCTTGTACCTTGTTAACTGAGGTTATTGGTTACTAGAGCTGAACTGGGCATGGCTCTTCTAATTTCACACTAATGGCTTTGTCAGGATGGATAACAAGGGCGCGTGCTCTGACACTTCACTAATAATCTGTTTTGTCCCATGAGGCTCATGCCTGTGACAATTTGCTAGCTACTGATAATGTTTAAGTGGTGCATGAATGTCTGTATCAATTTGGTTCCATACTTAACACGCATGCTGGTTTTCAGATAAACATGTTCTATTCTCCGTGACGCTACATACACACCCGCCCAACTGGATGAGCCTAACCCATTCTGAAACAGACTTGTTGCTCACAATTAAATGCAGCATTGGAAGTAAAACCCCAATGCTTTACCATGACATAACAATCACTGACATGTAGATTTCTCCTCTTCCGGAGGAAAAGACAATGAATATCACCCTAAAATCGAACATTCCTAGTGACAGCACATAAGACAGTGCCAACTACTCCTATTATCATTTCTTTTTAACCATATTGCACTGGATTTTCAAAAACGGAGCAAATACGTATATAACATGCCAAAGAGTGCATATTGTCTTTGTAGGCAATCGTCTTTCTTATGTGATCCTCCTGTGGTTTGAGGCATTTTTATTGGCACCTTGAGTAAATATATATTTATAAGCGCTAAATAAGGGCCGGTATCCTTATAACACATGAATGTAAATTGACAGCTCTCCTGTATTGGTTAGCGCATTTCTCTGTTCATCATCCCACCCTTAGGGCGTATATTTAGACACATAAGGGTACCGAACAGGCCTTTGAACATATTCCCCTGGCAAGTTCTGTACTGCTTTGACATACTAATAAAACATTAACCCGCTCTAAAACATCGAATTAAAATCATCTTAACATGTTCTGGTATCATGCAATATTTTATTTAAAATGCAACTCATCTGTACATCTCATGTTTCAATATAACATGAAATATAATATAATACATATTGTTTATTCAGTAGATCCACAAACTACAAGGCACAGATTCCAAAAAGCCCAGCTCCTATTAACGTTCCCAAAAATAATTTTCAAACAGTTTCCAAGAATGGAGACTTCTGAGCTGAACTAAAGTTTTTCAGGTCGCTTGCCAGCCCCTCTGCCTGGCGGGGAGCTGCACTGGGGAGGGTGCACTGTCTGGCAAGCATATTTTTATTGTCCGCTCGACTCAATTTTTTGTTTTTCTCAAAGAAACTTCCAGACTTGGACTAACCGATTGCCCTATAAGCCAGTCCCACCCTCCAGTCACACACAGATGACTAGATAAATGTATGCATTGAGACGCTGAGGTCACGCACAAGCGCGTGTCAATTGAACATTAAACACTGTTTGCACAGATAGAGTGGATTCAAGGATAAATAAATTTCTAAATTCATTGATCTTTCTGTTATCCATGAACCCTAAGAAAAACAAAAGATTGAAAGTCTACTCTCTGTGATTAAATCATGTAAACTTCCAGCTGCGTAAGCATTTCTGTAGCACGCTGGGTAACGGCTTGGCTTAAGCGGCTTACGTAGCTAAGGTGTCGGGCATTATTCAGAAGGGAACAGCTCTTACGCACGGGCGCGAGCCTCCATTCATAAAAGCAGGGTGACCGGTAAACAGGAAGGAGACTGACCTACGTCTCCGCCCCGTCACGCTGGAAGCCCCCCTTTGTCGCCTGCTTGTGGCGCCCTTCTGATTATTGCTACAGGCTGCTCTTCTCTCTTTCTATTGCTTGCTTCCCACAAAGTGCTGCAAGGAGCAGATCTTGTAAAGCAAAAGGCTGCATCTCATCGTGGCTGGACCTGAAATGCAGAAGTTGGACGTCAGTCTAATGCTTCTGAAGATACTCTCCCCTTAAGTAAGCATGTAACTTTACATGTGACGAATTTCAAATGACTCTCTGACGCTACCACTATTCTGTGAAATGTTTTTAGCCCAATTGCTTAAGTGACTCTTTCCTGTAATTATGTTTTACTATTGACATTTGTCGATATTGGGGTTGTTATTACAACCTGTGGACCATACATATACCTTTCTCTCTCACAACAAATATGAGCTCAGTTCTTGAACACACACACTCAATGTGAGGATAAAATTCTCCCATGTTCTTTATCTTTTTTAGCACGGTTGAATTATATGTCGCTATCGACATGTGAGCTTGACTAGAAAGCAATTTTTCCTATCCGAGAATTAATGAGAGTGTCTAATATTTTATATAACGATAGGGGCGATATCATTATTATCACCAAAAGGGTTAACATAAAATGTGAGGAATATGTAGGACTGTGATAGCGAACAGAGCCTAAAGCATTTGTATCGGGCCCCACTGTGAGCACCATATCTAGGTTGTTTGCATGCATCTCAAATTTTAACCCTACCTGCTGCATTGCCTGCTGTCTGGTTACGAATATCAGCCTACACTTAAGCCCATCACTTGGCCAGACTTCTACGAGTGGCTGAAATTTGACAGTCCTTAGTGCAACTAAGAATAGGCTAATACCACCATCTTAATCCTTAGTTCCAACAAAATCTGCTGCTGATACTCTGATTTCTGTTAGGGTGGTTGTTGAGTTTGCCACATTTTTAGGCCTGGGTGGAGTTTGTGCAGTTCCGCTATGCAGAACTCTGTGAAGTGACCAAAAAACTCTGTCGTGCTACATGCTGTTCCACAAGCGGCGGAGTGCGTTAGGTTGCGCAGTTCAAGCTGATTTTTAGAGCCAAGTGTTTGTCTTGGGCTTGAAAATCAGCACAATCAGCACCATGCGCAGCGCAAAAGGGTGCTGCTTTTTTCTGCCGCTTGAGTAGATGGTCTACTCGAGCCGCAGCTTCTGCAACGTGGGCAGGAGGTTTCTCAACGCGAGCGGTAGCGGCCATCCGCGACCACCCACGTTGAGAAATCTCATCAGGAGGTGGTCTGTGGTAAAATTTTTCCTCACTCAATCTCGCAAGCGAGAAAAAACTAAGCTGTGGGGAGTGGGAAAAACTCTGCATACTCCGTGAGTGGAGCGGAATTTCATGCCCAGGCCTAATCTCCTTGTGTCTCTCACAAAGGAACAGATGATCACAATCCATGCTCATAAAAGTGTCTGATGTGTGTTGTGGCAGAGCCACTCGACTGGGGCCGGTCTTTGCCATGTGCCATCCTCACATGTCTCCAGGTTATATTGCCCATGCTGTGTGAAGAGCATTGTTCTGGGATGGAATGGCCTTTCATGCGCCTGGCCTTTGTCACACCATAGTTGGAGCCAAAATGTCTAATTATCCTTGCCCTTGTATACTTAATACAATATATGGATTTCACAAGCGTGCATCTGAGCATTCTCTGGGTCTACCAGGCAATGAATGGAGGAGGCTAATGTATATTTAACAGTGTAAGCTAAATTATTATCACTAAAGTATTAATATAAATGTGACCCATTAGGGACGGTGTTGGTATAGCTAACAAGGCCCAAATGCAATTATATATGGTGATACAGTGGGCAGGGCCTTGGGCAGGGGCCTAGATTATTTGCATTCACACTCAAAAGATCAGGTGTTCATGATCCTTGAGTAGACGCAGACATAAATCCTATTGGTACTATATATGGTCAGCTTTATGCAGACACAATGCATCAGAGTGCTCACAAATTGTGGCCACCTGGTCCTGTGCTAACCAATCACCACCTGCATAATGTCTCCAAGGCCATAGCACACACCTGTAGGGGGACATTTCACGTTTTGTCAGAGCCTGTCTGCCTGTAAGTTTTCATTCTATCCTGCATTTTTTCCCTCTCTCTTCACTTCACGTCCTCTGCCGACTTCTGCTATTCTTGTAAGAATCTGCAGGAGAGACTTTCTGTCTTCTGAATCTCCCTTCCCCATTCCATGGTCCAGCACACTGTCAAGGCCACCTTTGAAGAGGATGCAAGGAATTTCTCTTTCTGGATAATGATGATACAAGAGGGGGCTGGAGTTAAAGGTGGTCATAATTATATTGAGCTCAACAAAGTTATAAAAATAAAGAATATTTATATCCCCAGATCAGGGCATGCTTTTTCATCTTTCTTGCAAACTTCAGGCTGATAGAGAATGTAATAGGAATACCCCATGATTTCTGCAGTGTGGCAAGAATGGGGTGATCGAAAGTAAGGATATCAACCCATTCTCGTTCAAACAACCTACAAATGGAGAGTAGAGTAGAAACAAAGGGTCTGATGTACAATGCCCTTTTGTGGTTGCAAAGCCTGCCATTTGCAAAATCAAAGCGTTTGTGACTGCAAATGGTTTTGTCGAACATTCAAAGTCCTTTTACAAGTCAGGAAATTATTTCAGGAAATTCAGGAAAGTGCTTTCACGTTCCTTTCCTAATCACAAATAAGCCTCCTCATAGTTGCAATTAGAAAACCTGCCTTATTAACATTCCTTAGACATCCCGGTCTATAAACGTTCGACTTGAGATTTTGGGATGCATTCTATTAGTACATAGGTTGCATTTCAAAATTAGAGACAGGTGAAAAATAGTCGATGTGCAATTTGCGACCACTCTTTGCAACCTGTCTCTTTGCATATCAAGTCCCAAGTGAAAAGAAAATAAGTTCAATCGTTCAATTGAAATGCTCAGGTACATTGGTGTTAGGTAAGTACCAGATGGATATTGGTAAGACAAATGTTTTTCTGACCCTATGCTTTATGACAATGTATGTTTTTTGGGGAGAAGGAATACAGCACTTTCACTATAGGGTGAAGGGTATTAGTTGGGGGATATGTTCTGTTCATAACCTTCCCCATCAGCTTTCAACTCTCACTACTTGGGCTCCTGGCTCCTTCTCCTCAGTGCTTAATTTGAACCGGTGGTTGTAGGTGGGACCCACAGGCACTAACTTTTGGGGACCAGTGCTTATTCTTCCTTAAACGACTTTGATCCAGAGCAAGAGAGAGAAAAACACAAAAGAGGAAAGAAGGAGGAAGAGAAAGATGGAAAAACAGTGATACAGGAAGAAAGTAGGGATAAAAAAGCACATGTGAGATAAAGAGGCAGGGAGAGTCTGGTGGTGGATTAAAGAAACATGAGGTGGAATCAAGACTACGCAACCCTGGGGTTTGGGACCCCGTCCTTCAATAGAACGGGCCACAGGCTTCTGAGCAAAACTTTGGGCCCCAGTACTTATTATTTTACAAATTAAGCACTACTTTTCCTTAAATACCCGTTTTTGTTACACTTAATTGCATGTTAACATTAATTTGCCATTCAGCTGCTGTTGTTTGCCTGCACCTTAGCCAAGAGTGCCCCTGTTGCGTGTGGATCTGGAACCCAAATTATGAAATTGGTCATGCGACATGCAAAGATCATGGCTGTGTGTCATGACCTACGACTACCTTGTTGACCTAAAATTTAACATAGACCAGGAGAGGCACCAAAAGGGCTTCCCTCAGAATGGGTTGGTCTACAGGTATCACTCCCCACCACATCAACGGTCTGATAAAACTGCATCAGCCCATTTGCTACCTGCCTTCCAGCAACCTCTCTCTGTGCACTATCCCTAAGATCAAACTTACTCACATGGGAGGTCACTCTTTTACGTTCCTTGGCCCTAAGGTTTGGAACACTCTGCCAGAACACCTGAGATATTGCACATCGCAGCCCACTTTTCGCAGACAACTAAAGATGTGGTTGCTTTGAATCACTGGAGCTGGGAGAAACTTTATCTGTCGATTAAAAGCACCGGGAACCCCCAAGTGAGTAACTGTTTGCACTATATAAGCATTTTAACATAACATACTGCCCTCATCCACAGTTGTGTAATATGAGTGCGGTGGTGGTCTGGAGAGGCTGTATAAAAGTGGAAGCTGAAAACCCACTTGTTCAGAACTGTCACAAGATCACCACGATTTGAGCTACTGCAACCAAGTCCAGGGATCAAAGTCAGCGGGTCTCCCAGCTGGGCAGGGGGACCCTGCCCAGGACACCAGGAACACTTGCCCTGAGCCTTAAGCACCAGCCTGCCTGCCTCCCATTACCAGTGTTCCCTGTGAGGAGGAGGTGAGCTGGGAGGGAGCTCTAGGAACAAGGCTACTAGTAAGCAAGATGAGAGGCTGAATGAAGATCCATCGGGACTGACCACATTGTGGGATCGCTGCAGTGCGCTGATGGCCATTTTCATGTGCACTGTGGGCCGTTACCCAAGTATATTTTTTAACTCCCTCATACACTAAACAGGGCGAGTGATAACTACATACACACGTTATGTGAAGTAAGTGGAATTGTTTTTTTTTTTTATAAATATGTTTATTAACATTTTCTTAAGTACATTGCAAAGATATTGTTCAGTAGCAAAACGTAGTATCATGATCATTGTGACGGCAGCATCATACATAAACAACAGTGGTGGACAATCAAGCAGCCTCATCATATACTTATACCTCATTGTGGGCACCTTCCTGTTTCGCAACCCATACACCCGCCATAGGAGTTCATTGTGTATCAGAGAGTGAGAGTCCATAATGTGTAAGCCTTGGTTTCCATATTTTCCAGAACTTTTTGGGACAACCCCATGCCTTATAAGTCGTCTTTTCCCCCAACATATACATATCCATGCTTTTTTTCCATTCAATTAAAGATGGGTGTGCCACTGCCCCCCACGCCTTAGCCAGGTCGTGTTTCGCCACCACTAATCCTAATTGAAGTAGGGTTAACTTTGGTTTGGGGAGATCAATTTCAGTGGATATTCCCAGCAAAACAAACTGTGGGCTGAACGGAATCGTCACGCCCAGGACCGTACCTAGCTCTCCCACCATGGCAGCCCAATACTGTTGGATCTGATGGCAGTCCCACACTGTGTGAAAGAATGTGCCTGCCGACGCCCCACAGCGCAAGCAATCAGGTGTTTCCGCCCTCCCTATGCAGTGTAGTCGCGCTCTGTCATAGTATGCTCTATGCAGGTACTTGAGTGAATCAGTCGGAGCCTGGACTTAATGGCTACCTCTCGGGGGTGCATCAGCGCCATTTCCCAATCTAAGTCGTCCAGCTCACCCAATTCTGACTCCCATTTCGCCCTCAACTTCTGCAAAGTGTCTGGCTTGTTATTAATTAATGTCCTATATGTCCAGGAAACAGCCTTCTCCGCTAGCTCCCCCATCAGGAGTCGCCCCTCCAGTGGTGCATACTCAGGAATGTCAGTGGTGTCTATGTTTTGCGCTCGCCAGGCATGGGTCAGCTGCAGATATCTGTAGTGCTGAGTCTTGTTCATGTCGTATTCAGCCTGAAGGTGTGAGAAAGTAACCAGCTCTTTACGGTGTAATATGTCCTTAAGTTGCAAAATGCCTAGTAAATCCCATTGCCGGAAACCTAGCAGTTTTGTGATTTCCGGAAGCCGGTTACCCACCCACAGCAGTGTTTCCCTAGTGACTCGGCCATCCCATTTCATTTGTCGCTCAGTTTGTTTCCAGGCTGTTACAACAATCCGCGTCGCTGTCAGGAGTTGTGCAGCACCTCTACCCCCATATAGGTAGTGCGTGTGTGGGCGTTTGGTAAACTGTGTGTGTTCAAGTGCATATGTGGGGTGATCTCTCTCTATAAGCTGCCATTCATTCACAACAATTATTCGGGCTGCCCAATAATATGCCCGAAGATCAGGCAGGGAGATACCGCCATTGTATTGATTACGTTGCAACGTCGCCAGGGCTATCCTCGGCGGCTTCCCATCCCAAAGAAACGTACGTAGTAAATCATCAATTTTATTGAACACCTCAACCGGTATAAGCTGGTACGTATTTTGCAGTACATAAAGGAATTTGGGGAGCACTATCATTTTGTATAGTGCTGCCCTACCTAGCAACGTCAGTGGCAGAGTCTTCCACCTTTCGACGTCCGCTCGAAAATCCCTGAGCACCCTGTAAAGATTGCGATCCAGCGCCAGTGTCGCATTTGTTGTGACGTAAATTCGTAGATATGTTATGCCCTCCCGTGCCAGCTGGAGTTTGCTGGGGCCGACAGTATAACCGCCGCTCTCGTCTACGGGGTATAAGTATGATTTCCCCCAGTTAATTTTGTACCCCACATGTCTACCATATGTCTCACAGCTGTCCATTATTGCGGGAAGTGTCGTCTCTGGGTTAGTGACATACATTAATATGTCATCCGCATACAAGGATATGCGTTCGTCGGTCTCAGCATTTTCTCCACTCCTAAATCCCGTTATGTCCGGGTGCAGTCGGATCACACAGGCAAGTGGTTCCAACACCAGGGCAAAAAGCAAGGGCGATAATGGGCAACCCTGTCGAGTGCCTCTACCTATTGGGAATTCCCGTGACACTACTCCATTGACTCTGACCCTGGCCACAGGTCTCTCATAAAGGACAGCAATCCAAGGCCTAAATACCGGACCAATCCCAAACTCCTCCAGGACGGACATAAGAAAAGGCCAGTGGACAGTGTCAAATGCCTTCTCAGCATCAAGGGAGAGAACAAGGTGTGGGTCGTCTCTTTTATTAGCCACTTCTAACCAATTGTGTAGTCTCCTCAGGTTAAGCCTAGTCGACCTTCTGGGCATAAAGCCGGACTGGTCTCTATGAATGAGGCCAGTAATTACTACAGCAAGCCGATTTGCTAATATTCTAGCTAATATCTTAGTCTCTATGTTTATGAGAGAGATAGGGCGATACGAACTGGACGCCTGGGTTGGCCTGTCCTTTTTGGGGATTACTGCAATCGTGGCCGTCCGCAAGTCCCTGGGGAGGCTTCCCGTCTTATGCGCCTCCAAGTATAGATGGAGGAGGTGCGGGCCAAAAAGCGTTGCATGTTGCTTAAAGAATTCTGGGGGCAGCCCATTAGGTCCCGGGGCTTTTCCATTTTTCAGTTGGCCAATCACTGACGTGATTTCTTCTTTTGTGATCTTGTCATCTAATGTCTTGGACTCATCGTCCGTTAATTTGGGGAGTTGTATCTCTCGAAGATACACTTGTATGTGTGACAGCTCGGCTAGGTTACGTTGCGTGTAAAAGGCCTCGTAATAGTCTGTAAAAGCGTTGGCTATTGCGACTGGGGTCAGATGGGTTCTACCATCCTCCGTTTGTATCTGTGAAACCCATCTACTGTCAAGCTCTTTTTTGCTAAGCCATGCTAGCAACATACCTGTCTTGTCACCTACGTCATATAGACGCCGGTGCATGGCTTGTATCGCATGCTGTGCATCTTTCTTGGCCAGCGAAAAATATTCCTGTCGGAGGAGTTGTAGGCTGCGGAGCATGGAGGGATCACTACCCGTGCTCACCTGTGATTCGAGCTTCAGTAATTGGGATTCCAACCCTGTGATCACTTCTTCCTCTTTCCGTTTTTTATGTGCTATAATGTTCTGCGCCCTATCTCTTAGCACTGGTTTGTAAGCCTCCCATAGCGTAACAGCAGAATCTACCGACCCCACGTTCTCTCTAAAATACAACTCCGTGTCCACCCTGAGTTCCTTAGCGACCTGAGGGTCTTTAAGTTCCCACGGGTTCAACTTCCATTCCCCTTCTGTCAATGTGTAGGGGCACCCACCGTGAGCCACAAGGGTGAATGATCAGAGAGGCCCCTTGCCAAATATTCTACCTTGTGTACCTCCCCAAGTTCCCCCATTGGGGCAAATATGTAATCTATCCTTGAGAAGGCTTTGTGCGCCCCTGAATAAAAGGAATAGGCTCTCGTCTGAGGGTGTTGCCTACGCCATACGTCTGTGAGCACTAATGTATCTGCAAACCGTTTGAGCGGCGTCTCTTTGGGATTCCCCGTTGGGACAGTCGTGCGGTCGCTCGTAGGGTCCATTACATCGTTAAAGTCGCCCCCTATAATGTGCGTATCTGACCCGGTCTCTAATAAAATCGCTGCGAGCTTATCCATTGTTTGCCTTTGAAACTTGGGTGGTGCATATACACTAATAAAGGTAATGTGTCTTCTATTCCATATCCCTTTGATCGCTACATATGTACCGTTAGGATCTGTCCAGGTGCGTTCTATTCTGAAGGGCGGGTTTTTCCTGATGAGGATCACCACACCCCTTGCCCCAGTGGAGAATCCAGCGTGGGCCATAGTTTTATATGCACCTCTGCCTAGGAACCCACATTGAGTGCCTTTTAAGTGCGTCTCTTGTAGGAGAATGACATCCGGTTTCAACCTTTTAAAATATGCGGCCACTAGTCCCCTCTTAACCTTGCTCCCCATCCCGTTCACATTCCAAGAGAGGATCGAGTACATTCCTGTATTAGATGTCGCCATTGTGGTGGTGCATTGTGTCTAACTCCTCAACGGGTCCCTTTCCCCCTCCCTACTGCTGTCGGTTCCTCAATGTCATGATGCATGCTATCTCGCTGTTCTGCCACCTTGCTTCAATATCACTGCGTGTACAATTTCTCAAAACAAAACAAACCCCCCCCTCACCCCAAACCCGAAATCCAAAATAACAACCAACACCTGTCATGCCCCCTCCCCACACTCTGCAGGCACCCCCACCACCCCCGTAACTCGTCAACAGGACAACACTGGTGCGGGTAAACCACCCAGAGGTCTGTAGCCCACCCACCCTCTCCCCCACTCAGCTATGTAATACTACAAAAGAAACAAAAAAACACACACAACTCGCTGTATACTTCCCTTCTTCGCAACAAATGATTCAAATGTCCTCAGTGTCGCAGATACAATACAGCGTCTCTGTGGGGGCGTCCGGCCGCATTACTTCATTCCTCCTCGCCATTGTATGGGTGCTGTAGCGAACAAGGGTCCCCGCCCGGGGGACCCGAGCCCGAGGCCTCCAGGTGTTGAATAGTCTCCAGAAGAGGATGTGTGGCGTCCGAGGTCCGAGAATCGAGGTTCTCCGACTGATCAGAATCTCCATGGCCACTGGATCTCAAGGAAGTCCTCGACGCACACTCCAATGCTGTGTCGTCTTCCGAGTCCGACAGGTTGGCCTTCGGGTTTCTTGGCCTTAAGGATCTTCCCGGTGTGCTCCCAACTGATGTCAGGCGTTTGATTTTTCGCCTTCGTCGCTTCGGCTGAGGCCTCTCCCAGCCAGGGTTCGGTTGCCTGGTGGCAGTCAAGGGCGCAGGAGAGGGTGTCAACCGCCGCAGTTGAGGCTGTTCCTCAATCCACGACCACGCTTCCTCCGGCGTCTGAAAAAAGTGCGTGGTATCCTGGAAGATTACTTTAAGTTTGGTGGGGAACAGCAGCATATACTGAATCCCAAGGGCACGAAGTTTCACTTTGATGGGGTTGAAGGTGCGCCGTTGCTTTTGAACATCACGCGAATAGTCCGGGAATACCATCACTTTCGTGTTCTCATACTTGATTTCACCCTTTTTCCGCAACTCCCGGAGTATCAGATCTCTGTCCTGAAAGTTCAAGAATCGAGCTATCAACGGCCGGGGAGGGGCCCCAGGCTGTGGCCTAACCCCCGGCATCCTGTGCGCCCTTTCTATGATAAAGCAGGAAGAGAATTGCACCGTGGGAAGCGCATCTTTAAGGAAAGTCAAGAGGAAATGTCCCGGATCTGCTCGCTCTGCATTTTCCGGAAAGCCTACAAAGCGCAGGTTGTTTCTTCGGGCCCTATTTTCAGCATCATCGACTCTCCAGATTACCTCCTTCACTGCCGCCTGAAGATCTCTTACATCTTTACTCGCCGTTCGCGTGGTGTCCTCGAGCTCTGAAACACGTTGTTCATCTTCTGTCACCCGCTCAGAGACCTTGCGTAAGTCTTGCCGTAGAAAAGAGACCTCCGTCTGCACCTCAGCCAATTTGCCCTCCAAGCTCTCTCGAGAGGCGCGGATCGCGTGGAGGATCTCCTCTGTATGTGGGCGGGGGGCCGAGCCCCCCTCCGCCCCGGCGGGCGCGGGAAGGACCTTCGTGTAGCAATCTATCCTCCCCTGTCTGGCCGTCTTGGAATCCTAGTCCTTAGCCATCATGACTGACCAGGGTCTGGACCAGCGCTGGTACGGAGCGAGAGGGACTCTCAGAGTGAGAACCAGGGGGGGGACGGGGACCTCGTCCCGCAGCACACCGACGTCCAGGCAATCTGAATCCCAGCCTGATGATCGGCAGGGAATCAATCAGCTGCTCAACTGTCCATTGGGGTCTTTATATCCCGGGATGGAGTACGTTCTTGGTGCTCCAAGGACTCCGGCTCAAGCAAGTCCACTCCAGACGCACTCCCAGGCCCCTTGGAAGTGAGCCCGGGTCCGTCACCAGAACCCGCTGTGGAACCCGCCGTGCCCGGCCCTGTTATCACCGGACTTTTCCGCTTTACCATGGAAACTGGGCTCCTGTGCTATTTAGTTAGTGTTTTTAGGCCCACAACTCATGTCCCATTGCAGCTGTTGCCCCTCTGCGCCGCAATAAAAACGCGCGCCGCATCTGCCAGGTGTGCTTATGGTGGGCAGCCCCACTCCACGTTGTAGTTGTGCTGACAGGGGGAAGCAGCCCTTACTCCAATCCTGGCAGCGTTTAAGGATGTGAGGAGGCTCTACTTTCGTTTTGTCTGGGCCTATTATGTCTCCCTGTATCCAGGACAGGGAGCCCAGTCACAGCCACAATAGTGCAGTTCGCCAGGCAGGGGGCCCAGCCCTCCCACAGAGACCAGCTCCGTCTGTATCTTGGTGCAATAGCAGTCTCGGTAAGGCATCTACGAGGCACCAAAGCAGTGCCACAGAACACAGTTTACAGGGGCTTGGTGAGCATGGTGGCACCGCTTAACTCACCGCGGCATGTCCCGTGACTCCTTTAGGGCTGTGGTGTCATGCAGAGGCAACAACCAAGCCACTCTCCCTAGGGCAGTCGCCGTACACCACACACTGAATACAGGTCTCCGCTGCCGCCTCCCTCGATCTCTTGTCCAGTCTCCCCGCAGGCGGTGTCTGGCAAGCAGCCAGCAGTCGCAGCCCGTCCCTCAACAGCAGCCGATTACTCCTGAGCGCCGCTTCCTATTTTCCCCAGGGGCCACTCTTATCACTTCAGGGCGGACCAGGGCAGGTCACAGTGTCCTATATCCTCACCACCGTTTGTCTGGCAATGCCGCCATCACCCCGATCAGAAACTCACTGTACCGTTGCGCCGCTCCTGCCAACGCCTCGTGGCCTCCGCCCTGATGTCTTTGCGGCGGCACCCTCTTCACAACTGCGGCATACCCCTCGGCGCTTATGATGCTTTCAGCGCCGGGAGGCATCCACCTCTGAGGCTGCCACCCGGATCAATACGGCCTGTGCCGGACCCCGCTGCGGCCCCCGCCGCTCTCCGCCTCTGTTTTCTCTTCGGTGCAGAAGTCGGCGATCTCCTCCCCTTCAGCACCCCTCCGCACAGCCGCTCTCACTTCGGGGTCATCCACTGTCGACACCCGCTGCCACTTCAGCACCGGAGGAGGGGGGGGAGGACCTCGCACCCCACCCGGCGTCCGGCTGTCTCCTCACCGGCCGTCGACACACACCGGTGGTTCCGCTGACGAGGATTCCGGAGCTGCAGCCTACGGCCTCCCCTAGCTCATCTCGGCCGCCATCTTAGCAACCCTGCGCACCGATCATCGCGCCCGAAAAGGTCCCATTTTCTGTTGTGAGATGGCTGTAACCTCTCTTCCGGACCCAGCGCTTCGTCGTCCAGCACTTCAGCCCAGGGATTTCAGTCAGCGTTGGCGAGGAGGTACAGGATTTCACATAGGATTTTAGTTGGGGCCGGCGGAGCTCGCGGACCACGCAGCTACCCGGCCATGATGCTGGCCACGCCCCCTCGCAACTGGAATTGTTGGTATTTATTAATGTAATATTTATTTGATTTGTATGTCCGCGCTGTCTTTTGTCACTATGGCGGTGACACGTAGATGGTCACCATGTGTCCTCTGGTTTAACTTGGCATTTACATAGTTGAAATCCACACAAGAATTGAGCTATTATTATTTGTCTCTGTTTGGGCACGTGGCACTTTTTCACTTTACGCTTTGGCTATTGGGATCAACGTTCATAAGACACCTATGCATGGGGTGACATCGGGAGTCATGGTATGGTTTTGGTATACCCGCTGCCATTCTCTTGACTAGACATATTTATTTATTTATTTGAAACTTCTTTTTTGTTCCTAGACAACAGCTGTGAAATACTGATTGCCCATTGTTTGGACTTGATCATTTATAAGAATCAGAAAATATATTACTTATTTGGAGTAAGTACTACTCAATTCCAGTCTTATCCAATTTAGGAATAATCCAATTTAAGATTATTGGGACTAAAAGTTGCTAATTACTGGATATTGTACTTACTATTATTATAGATACGTTGGAGAACTGAACAGCGCAGTATTTTACATATTGGGCATTGTAGACCTTTTGGGACTTTCTTGGAAGATATTAATGGGATGAGTCTGTTAAAGGATCATAATTACATCAGGATTCGCAACACCTATCTGGTGGGTTATATCATTATACCTCTCACAATTGGATGACAGTGTTTAAATTTTATGTCACATAGAGGTGACCAACTAAAAAGGGAAAACGTTTTTGGTGAAGACGTATGGTTTTTGTCAACCACTGGCTTTGTGGATACGTTCTGTTCATTATGAACATCTCTTTCTATCTCCCAGTTTCCTCACATTTCTCCTTACCATTTCCATACTCTAACTTTTACTATAATACTAGAACATCGAGGTGAATATCTATCTTTATGTAAAACTTCAAAGCAGATAACATTGAACTACAGTGACTTGTATTGGCATTTGAGGTTACAATCTGTGATTAAGTACCAACTACATGCAATATATCTGTATTTTCAGCCTTGAAAAAGTCTAAAGAGACGGAACACATGTTGGCTGAGGTTTGGCTGGAAGTATTCCACAGAATAAATCAACATTGAAAACTTGAAAGAGGAATTGGACTTAATAATTTTTTTGCAAGGAAATTTCTACATGTCCCTTTACTAGGACACATGATTTGTACTATATGTGCGCTTGTATTTACTGATATCCAATATTTTTGTGGACTAAACAACTGTTTAAGAGGGTGCTGGGTGCAGTTCCATTAATTGTTTATATATTTTTTAACTGTCGGAACGCCACCCAAATGCTTTGTCAGGACCTTTGCCCAAGGAACCATGAGAGTTCACGAGGACCCCTTGCTCTGCCAGAAGAAGGCGGCTGCCGTCCACGACCCAGAGAGTACACCATCAAGCTCAAGGAGCCCGGACGTCACTTACCTGAGTTACTTACTTGCTGTCGACAGCCGGACCTGCATGCTGAGGAGGATTCTGTAGGTCTGAGGGGCTTCTGACAGACTGCCGACTCCAGGTGAAGGGGTCCGTCACCACTGGACAAAGTTACCATGTCACCAAAGATACTGTGCCCAGCGCCAGGCCACAGTACTTCTGTCCCCACGCTGAAGCTACTGTAACATGCGCTGGAGCGCAGAAGGGGCTGCCACCTGGGTTAGACACATCAAGCACGGGCTCATTAAGACTTGGGGATTAAGGCTCAATATGCCACATGTGAGAACTGTGCAGGAGGCTTGCAGGCACTCATTACGAACTTCATGAACAGAAGCCTAGGGCAGAGGAGGTTTGAACCTGTGAGAGAGGGGCCTAATATATGACCTAGACACTTCAGAATAGGGGAGTGTGCCTTGATGGGAGAGACTCGGTTGAACTTTCCCAAAGCGTTAGACGTGGCTGAGCAAGGGATTGCGTTGATTATTTCACTTTAGTGTGTAATTGTAGGAAAGTAGGATCTGCTTCTATGTTTACCCCCACTTTTTGCCTGGTGCTAAGCTGTATTTTGACTAGTATGACTGGGACCCTGCTAATCAGGACCCCAGTCTATCTACTTTCTCCCTAAGCTGTTGTGTTCAGTACTTAGGTGCATCCCAGATTGGATACTGGGGTACCCTTATAAGTCCCTAGTTTATGGTACTAAGGTACCAAGGGCATAGGTACCACAGAGGTCTCCCATGGGCTGAAGCATTTATTGTGCCACCCATGAGAGACCATTCAAAATGGATCTACACGCCTGCCATTGCAGCCTGTGTAAGCTGGTGCTAGCACCACTTACTAAAGATATAGGTTTCCTATATCTAGGGTCACTGCACTTAAAACCTATAAGTCACCCCTATAGCAGGCCTTTGCAATCCTGAAGGCAGGGTGCTTGGTTCTAAGTGAGAGGGTGCCCCTGCATGAGCAGGACACCCCTGCAGGCCTACGGCGTCCATTCTCCCGGGTTGTCAGTGAAGCAGCCATATACTATATAGAGGGGCACCGCGTAATTACGCGATGACCATCTCGAACACGGCTGCAACGAATCCTATCATGTTTGGTAACAAACATGTTGGAATCATACTCCAACACCGTAAATGGTGTGGGAGGTATGATTCCAAGCACTGCAAGAGCCCTCTGTTAGGCTCTCAGTGTTCCCAGTACCAGCCTTCTTGACCCCGACAGCACAAAATGGTTGCTGCCGACCAGAGACACTTTTCTGTCCTCCTGCTGCTGAGCCAAGCTTGAGCAGAGGAAGCTAGAACAATAGGCATCCTGTCACAAGGAGTTGTGACCACCTCCCAGACAGGATTTAGTGTATTGGGATGGGGTGGGTGTGCTTGCCAGCGCCACTCAGTGTGCATGAGGGGCACATTTGGTGTCCCTGTGCATAGTCAGAGGGTCACACTTGTTTCTTTTGGGCTCCCCTGATTGCTCGGGCCTGCCCTGACTCTCCTGCCTTTGGTGAGTCCCATGGACCTTGCTCGTCCCGACTTTGCTCCTTCTTTGATTCCTGCATGGCTTGCCTTTGCGAAGGCTTGTTGGTGCTCCCGCCGAACACCAACCCCTCAACACTCAACATCCTTCGTGGGACAGCTTGTGCATGTCTCCTGGTCCTCCTCAACATCGTCTGGCCCTCACAGCTGCAGAGTCAAGATCAACGTCATCCATCCTGCAACACCCGATATCGGAGAGCATTCGTCTTCCAAGCCTCCTGGTCACCCCTGAGTGACATAGGCTCTGTCCCCTCTGCTTGCAGGTACCTCTCAACAAGAATCTATTCTTGGATTCCATCGGACACTTTCTCCTTCTTCAACAGCGGCACTTTCCTGAAGTCCTCCATTGGGTTTGACGGCGGTTTCCGACACCACTTCACACAAGTATGCACCCGGCTTCCCTGGTGTAGGTAACGGGGGTACTAGGGTATCCATGGGTGGGGTGGCTCTCCAACCTTCTGTTTTCCATGGGGTTTCTTCAGGGTCCACTGGGAAGGGTCCTTAATCTTTAAAAATCCAACCACGACTTACACATAGAGTTGTACGGAGCATGCGGTCGTGTTCCAACACAGCACACGCTCTCCGTGGGGTCCCTATCTACTCACCTTGGGTGGTTCCTTGGGGTCCCAGCACTTCTACGTCCTCTCAACACTGTCTTGATCCGAGTCGTGGTTCTTATACAACTTTCTTGGTATGTGGTTTGGTCCCATCCTGGGGACACTGTGTGTTTCGTGCTATTTACTGTTTTTCTTTGCTAAAGTATTGCGTGCATTGTGTATATCTCCAGGTAGGAGATATTTCTATGTGTTAGAGAGTATCATATAATAAATACATATTTTTATAAATACTTTGTGTGATTCTTTTTCACTTAATTTATACTATAAGATTGCATTCTGGTAAAACAAGCTGCTTTACACTCCTTCTGGACTAAGCTTGAAGGCTGCTTTCCATAGCTACTACTTAGAGAGCTTTCTAAGGTTGTCTAAGACCCCTTAAATCACCATAAGGGTTGTCTGGACTGGTGCAAGGTGCCCACTTACCTAGATTTAGTTTTATTGGGGTTTCTTCTAAAAGGATCCCTGTGTACCCTTTGAATGTCCTTACATAGGTCTTTCTCCGATTCCTCTATCTGAATGGATTCCTTAATTAGAGTAACAATGTAAGATCTGATGTCCTCTCCTTCCTTAGGTTTAGGTTTAGGTTTAGGGATTTATAAAGCGCATGGCTACCCGCGGGCTTCCTTCCCTTCCGGAACATTGAGGACGCGGAGGTTACACCTCCTAGAGTTATTTTCCAGTTGTTCTAGTTTCTCCCGAACTGCTTGCTCTTCTTCCTTAGGTCCTGTATTTCTGCTTTTGCGGTGCTCAGTTCAGCCTTTAGTTCCCCCACTGAACTTTCAAGCGTTTCAGTCCTCAAACTCAGAAGATCGATTTTTTTCTCTAATGACTCGCAGAACCCCCTGATCTCTCCTTGGTTATTTTCAGAAACTGCTAAGCCCTTTTTAATTTCTTCTGAGAGGGTATGGAACATGACTTCCATGGGTACAAGCGGATTCTTTATGGGGTCGTTTGGGGTTAAATCATCTGTGCCTAGCTCTATCACTGAATCCTCTTTCTGATGGGATCCGCTGGAGCTCTCTGGGGTACTGTTTTTATCCCTTACTTCAGGGAATGATTTCCCCTGGCTATCTGCGGAATTTACAAGGGGGGCAGCCTCTTTTTCCGCCATGGTGTTAGGATGTGCTAGATCCCCTCTTCTAAGTACCTCTGCTTGCTTAGCCACGTCTACTACAAAGGGCTGAACCTTAAAATAGGACCTTAGTGAGGGAGTAATTTTAAATTTTTCTGCTTTTTCTAGCTTTTTCCTCTTCCCCTCCTCTCCTGCTGCTGTGGCCCTTTACTTCGCACTGCAGAAATGCATGTGCAACTACTCCTTCCTTTGACTCTTGTATGGGGTTCTGTGAGAGGGATGGAGAAATCCTCCCCCCTCTGCTTTTGGCACCTTTCCCCCTCGTTATGCCCCGCTTTCTCCCTCCAACTGGGGGTTTAAATATATTTAGGAGCACCCCCTTACCCTCTTTTGGTGGGTCAAATAAGGCTGGCTGAAGCAGAGGGTCTTTGAGGTTATACTGAGGTGTCTCCTTCCCCTCCGTCTTGCCTCCTCGCAAACTTGTGTGCAGGGATGAGTCTTCCTCGGCTAGGCAGACTGTGCTTGTGCTGCCACTGCCACTACTGCCCCGGAGGAGACCGCGCGCTGCTGCTCTGCGGCTCCTCCTGAGCTCCAGAGCTGCTTCCTGCCAGCGGGACCCGGCTCCAGAGACCGCCGAGGCTCCGGGAAATATCGAGGACCGGCAGCACATCCCCCAAAAGAAGGTGAGGGGGGGTTATGGTCTGTTAATTCCTTGTCTCTGCGGCTCCAAAATGCTTATACTCGCGGCATCGGTGCGAGTGCTTCCTCCGAAGCGCAGCGGCCGGCTCAAGCGGCGGCCGCCATGTTCTCCGCCAATAAAACGAAACCTAGGAAAATCCTTTGAACTTTCATATATACTCGTTAAAAGAAAAAATTCTGAACATCGCCTTGAAAATGAAGTCACTGAAGGGTAAAGATTTCTCCTTCGAAATAAGATCGGGCCTTGCTAGAACGACCTTGGACAGACAATGGGAGCTTGGAAATAAGCTGGATGAATTAAAAAAACTAGGGGCAGTGGCCCAACTTAAATTCCCCGCGTCCCTGAATGTCATGCACAAGAATAAGATGCACAATGTGCAGTCTAAACAAGAGGCAGAAGAGCTTTTAAAGAGCATTAGGAAGAGAGAGAAATACATTTACAGCCTCTTAGCTAGTATTAGAGCTTTTTCTCGCCGATTCGAAGCTGCTCCTAAATAAAAGATAAAAAAATATATAAAAAATCCTTCCTAGGTTTCCATGGCCAATAGGGGGGAGGTGGGGGACGCAAGTCAAATTAATATACACAATGGTCTTCTAATACAGTAGAGCGGTAACAGACGTTACATGTAGGAGGGTGTCGGTGGTGGGGTGCTTCCGGTTGCAGCAACTAGGACTTACATCTAGTCCTGGAAAATAGCGGGTTGGGTTCTCCAGGGTGGGGGGCGGCGGGAGGGGGGCACTGGGTGGGGAGCATATAGGGAAAAACAAAAAAAAATTACCTCTTTCACCTCAGTTAAACATCTTTAAAAAAATAAATGCAGCAGCCTGGTTTCTATGGACTCAAATTCCTTTATACCTAAATAATGATACAGTTCCTATCGTGGAATGTTAACGGGTTACGTGTTAAAAGAAGAAGAACTAAGATCCTGCAATACCTTAAGGACTCCCCTGCACAAATAATCATTTTACAAGAGACCCACCTGACAAAAAACGAATGTGAAGCAATCTTTAAGAATTTAAAATGGGTGGATCACATGACATGCACTGACCACAGTGCTAACATTAGGGGAGTGGCAATACTTGTAAAGAAGCAAGCTAGGGCATATATAATTGATTTAGTAGTCGGCACCAGCGGAAGATGGGTTATTGTAAAACTTTCACTCTTGGGAAATCTTTTCACTTTAGTAGGATACTATGGACCAAACTGCGATGACCCTGCAGCTTTAAAATCTCTTTTTGCGAATCTACTAGATTACCCAGACCCGGTAATATTGGCAGGCGATTTTAATATTGTACTAGATCCAAAATTAGACACATCTCCAAATAACAGAGCAGCAGCTACATCTAACTCATGTGCATTTCTACACTCAATGATGAAGCAACTGGGGTTGAGTGATATATGGAGGGAAAGATCTGGTCGTCAACTGGGTGTATCCTACTATAACCAGAAATATGGTCACAAGTCTAGAATAGACTACGTCTTAGTAAGCCTTAGCCTCAGGGAAAAACCCCGGGATATTGGGTATTTGACGACTCATCTGTCAGACCACTCAGGGGTGTACCTAGACCTTGACCTAAAAAGTAAGATGGCAGAGAGAGTCTGGTCTCTTGATCGGACATTTCTCCAGGAGGCAGAAGAGATGAACTATCTATCTTCAGAGTTAAAGGAATTCTTAAACCTTAACGTTGGAACTGCCTCTATCCCAGTAGTTTGGGATACCTTGAAGGTGTTTCTAAGAGGGAAAATCTCTGGCAGATTATGTTTTAGAAACAGGAGGACCAGAGAAGAGATCACTAGAATAGAAGCAAGTATGAAAACTATTGAGGTAGATATGGAGCATACTAAGGAAGAGGAGAAGAGACAGGAGTACAGGGTCAAACTTAAGGAATCGAAAGAACAGCTCAACTCTATTCTACAAACGAGGGTAGCCAAGAGATGGGAAGTGAGTAAGCTGGCTCATTTTGAGTATGGTGAAGGGGCAGGGAGATTGCTTGCCTGGAAGGCAAAAACAGACAAGATCCGTAATGTGATCAGAGAAATCGTAGATGAGGAGAGTAAGGTTAAACTGACTACCGAAGCAGGAATAGAGGGTGCCTTCTATGACTACTTTGAGAAATTATAAACAGAGGATAGTAAGGTGAATAAACAGCAAATTGAGGAATGGCTGTGTTCGACCACGATCAAACCCTTGGCAGCATCACAACAATATATCTTAGAGCAGGAAATATCACAGGAAGAGGTTAAGGGGGTTATATGTTCAAGTAAAGGAGGGAAGGCGGCGGGCCCGGATGGACTGCCAAACGAGTTATATAAAAACCTGGGCGAGGTATTAATTCCAGTTATGACCTTACTCTTTAATGAGATCTTAAGGAAAGGGGTAAAAATCCCGCACTCATCCTAATATTAAAACCTGGGAAAAATCCAGCAAAATGCGAGTCATACAGACCCATTTCCCTGCTCAACACAGACTATAAGCTTTTCACAAAACGTTTAGCGGAAAGGTTGGGCAGAGTAGCGGGTGACATACTACATTCCGATCAGAAGGGGTTTGTTAAAGGTAGAAGGTTGCACGAACTCACATATGATCTTATTGGGGCGATAGACCTAGTTTCAACATACTCGCTCCACCTGGCAGGGATGATGTTGGACGCCACAAAGGCGTTTGATAGAGTCAAGTGAGTATTTCTGGCGGCTGTACTGGAAAAATACAACGTTGGCACGATTTTCCGCAGAGCCATCCAGCTGATCTATCAAAACCCCACTGCAAAAATGTTGGTTAATGGAAATCTAACGGAACCTTTCAAAATTACCCGGGGTACTAGACAGGGTTGTCCCTTATCCCCTCTTCTCTTTGACCTTTATATAGAGCCTTTCGCTCAGAAGCTCAGAGCGAAGGTAAATATTCCATCTTTTGAGTATGAAGGGTGGGAAAGGAAGATAGCCCTATATGCATATGACATACTGATCTTTTCATCAGATCTCACATCCACGCTTCCAGCTGTTCTACAACAAGCAGGAGAGTTTGGGAAGGTCTCGGGGTATGAAGTCAACGCAGAGAAGACGGAGGTTATGACTTGGAATTTAGAGGCAACTCAATATCAAACCTCAAAAGAGATGAGATATCGGGGGGTGAAAATAGTACACAAGAGTGATAAAATCGCTAGAGTCAACATGACTAGTGTCACAAGTGAGTGTCTGCGACTTATGAAGAGTTGGGTCCACCTCCCCCTGTCGATCTTTGGGAGGGTAAATTTTATTAAAATGATAAACCTACCAAAAATCACTTTCATTTTTAATACTATCCCTCTTCATTTCGAGAAGCTTCTCATTGATAAACTCCAGCAGGCCATAAATTCCTTTATTTGGGCCTATAAGGGGACTAGAATCGCTTGGAAGAAACTAAGACGTAGGAGGGAGAAGGGCGGGTTACCCCTCCAGATCTACAGTATTACGCATGGGCATTCCAGTTGACTCACTCCAGAATGCTGTTAAAATCTCCTGACGCGTCTGGGGTAGGGTCCATGTTCTCAGCTATACTGAAGGGGGCTAAAATGGATAAAGGGGGTTTCATGTTTAAATACGGGGATCCCAAGTTCTTTAAAAAAGTAAGACTAAAGGTGTTACAGGCTGCAGCTAGAACTTGGGCCAGTATCAGAAGACTGACAGGACTTAATTATTATTCCAGTTTCGCCCCCTTATGGGACTCCCCCGGAACACCGGACTGATTGAAAGACAAATTAGCACAGCCATAAAGAAACGCGGGGCTCACCGTTTGGGGAGATCTCACCCAAGAGGGCACGATCCAACCATGGTCAACATTACAGGCCACTCTAGAGGGAGAGCTCTCCAGATTTAAATATATCCAGCTGAAAAGCTGGGCCCAGAAGAAGCTGAAGTGTCCATTAGGTGGGGGGAACTCCTTGGAAGAACACTTGGTGGTAAAACTGCCAGGGAAAAAAGAAGTTTCCAGGTGGTACTGGGAGATTGAAGAAATAATAGATGGAGACTTCAGACTGGCCGAAGAACTATGGGGTTCCTGCCTACCGGTAGTTTGCTGGGAAGATCTATGGCAAGTATCAATGAACACATTATTTCTTACGGTTAAGCCAGCTTGGCTAAGGAGGAATCACTTGTTTTCAGTCCACAGGGCTTACTTAACTCCTCAAAAGCTGTCGAAGATAACAACTGGCCCGCCGGTAAAATCAAAAAGTGTGGACTGGAGAGAGCTTCCGATATTCACATGTTCCAGGAATGCCCGGAAATTTCGGAGTTTCGGACAAAGGTTGGTTTAACTATCTCCGCTATCTTGGGGGCTCAAGTCAAGATAAGCCGCTCTATGCTTATTTTCGGTATTTCTAGCCAATTTACAGGCTCTGCGAGAGCCTTTCTCTTCTACGCTATATTATTAGCAAGAAGGGAAATCTGTCGCAGATGGGTGGAGTGCTGGCCCCCCCAACATTCAGACTGGCTGGAATCTGTTATCTCAACATCAAAGCTGGATTTGAGGGGTCTCAATCAAAGAGGAAGACTGCCTTTGGAATCCTCTAATAAGATGGTTGGACTCGGTCGCTAGGCAGCAAAACAGGGCCTTCCCCCTCCAGATATAAGAAAAACTTTTGCCCTATGATTATACCCCTCTGGATCTCTCTAGACTGCGATGGGCCCCATCCCCGTTTTGACATCATGGGACATCTAAACAGTTACCGATGTATATCGGATAAAACTTGGAGAGTGACCTTTTTCCCGTTATTGGGGTAATACCCTTCAATTCGCAGGTCTACCCGCAGGGGGGAATACTGCAAGTCTTTCCATACCTGCTCCCAGGGTGTGATGGGTACCGACGTTTGGAGTGGATATTGCGGTCAGAGGTGAATGAGGACAAAAAACAAAAGGTGCCCACTTACATTAGTGGACATCATATACCAGGACAGCTTCTCACAGTAATAAATACTTGTTTTTCCATAAAACTCAGTGTTGGGCTGTACATGATTTATTGGGATTGCTGGAAGGCATGTTGAGTGGTGTGTTTACGTCTGCACTGCCACTCTATTTCCCCCTTGATGGCCTTGGACTGCTTGACTTGCGCTACTACTGAGAGTCAAGTGCTTACAGGATAGCAATTGGCCAAGTTGTGCAGAGCTCGTAGCAGGCTGTGTCCCAGGACAGCAGGTGTAAAAGGCCCCAACCACCACGATGAGGCCCAATAATCTCTGCTTGCCTGTGGCCCTCTGAAAGGGGTTCTGACAGCTGCTTTACTTCATACCTTGTATTCTGTTTGTTGTTTCTCTGTAACCTCCCCCATCTTTGCAGATTCGAATTTGTGTTGCGGAACACATTTTTTTCTGTATTTCTGAAGGCGTGTATATTTAAATGACCTGTCTGTATCTACAGTAAATTACTGATGTATGAATGTGGCAGTAATATATCAATAGTCAATGTATTGCATTATGACTCTTTGTGGACCTACTGTGTACAGTGTGTTTCTCTTAAAAGCCTAACATCCGCAAGCATGCACAGTAGATCAACATGGAATAAAGAAAATTACTTATTACTTGCCAAAATGATTTCAGTCATCATTAACTTGGACAACAACTAGTATTCCTGTAAAGTTTTCATAAAGTCTGTGCATTTTTTAGCAGTTTATCTAGAGTAAAAAAATACATAAAGAATGGCAGCAATAATCTGCAAATCTAAGTGGTCACCATGTAGTTGGCCACTAGCGACACCTGTGAGGTTTTGCAAAAAGGAGCAATTTGGTAGAAAAGATTTAAAAATGTTGATCTCTCAAATGTGGAGAAAGCAATAAAGTGGAACACCACACAAAGGAGTTTTGCACATCCACTGCACAAGCCCCTAGAAATAATGTCAGCTGAAGTGTTTAGCTTGGTTAAAGGAAAAATACAACCGGGGGGGTAGCTGGTTTCATTAGGACAAAAGAGCAATCCTACTGAACACTTTCTATAGAACTGTTCTCATGAGCCTATCAGCTAACCATCAATGATAAGCTGCACAAGCGATAGCCCCACTAAGGCTTGACAGAAGCAGCATTTTCTTTGAGAAGCCAGCAATCTTTACTATTGACTATGATAATAATAAGTGGCCTATTCACAAACTGCATTTAGTAGTACAACTCACGTTCTACAAAATGCTATTCACACACTTACAAACAGTGCCCCCCGGCTCTGCCCCCCCCTTATCTTTTCTGTGTGGAGGTCTCTGCCATGTGTGAAAAAAGTCTCCGCAAACTTATGTGAAAAATAAAACACAAAACTTCAGTAATCCCAAAGTTTAACTTGCATTTAATGCAAAATAAAATAGCAAGCTGCACAGAAAATAATTAAAAGACAATTTTTATTTCAACCGACCAGGATTTTCACTAGAAAAGAATCCGTTGAGGCATAATACCAGCGTAAATACAATTTAGGACAGTTTTTATAAGTTTTCTCTCAATACAAGTCTATGGAACTTAATCATGTGATATAAACATATCACTTTTAGCAAAAATCCCACTTCCAGTTGCCAGTACTTGAAACAAGGTTACACTTTGCAGGGAAGTGTAAGTGTCCTAGTCTGAATAAAATGGCTTCCGGGCCTACTAGAACTATAAAATTTAGCAAGCATATTTAAGGCTAAGGCTACTTCAAATCAATAAGAAACAACATTTATGTTTGATTATAAAATATATTGCTAACACACTGTGTCATACGGATTTAGATATATATAAACTCACAAAGTGAAGATTTCGGTGTCTGTGCCTGGTCCATTGGATTGAAGGAGCATGGGAGGTGTTCAATATATATACATAGATATATAAATATATATACATCTATATATTCACTGAAAAAACCATAGGTTTTAGGGACAGTTATAGTTAGTTGGACATTGCACTCGTACAAAACCCGTGAAATTCCCCCGTTATAGTTAGTTCAGGTAACTATAACTCGCGCCCTGCAATGCACTGCTGATGACGTCACATATTACATCACTCATGACATGGTCAGTGACATCACTGATGACATCATCCAGTGACTGTGTGTTTCTGTAAAGTTTAAATATGTTTAATATATATAGGGAAAGGCGTATTGAAGAATGAGTGGGTGTATAAGTGTCTGAATGGATGATTTAGTAGGTGCGTGACTAACTCTATAAGTGAGTGATTAAACGTATCTTACTGAATGCATGGGTTAGGGACTAAACTGGGTGAATGTCTGTATCTGTCTGTCTGTTGCTGTGTAAGTGGCTACATGGGTTTGTGAATAGCTACATGAGTGTCTATATGAGTTATTGATTGGTTGTCTGAGTATCTGTATGGGTGCCTGAGTGTTTGTGTGGGTGGGGTGTGTGCGACTCTGTGCATAGATGTGTGAGTGGGTGATTCACTGGGTGGATGGTTTCAAGAGTGCATCTGTGATAGACTGTATGGGTGGGTAAGTGTGTGTAAGAGTGTGTTAGTGAGTGAATGTATGTCCCAGTGGTACATGTGTGAGTAACTACATATGTGAAAGGCAGTATATATGTGTGTTGGAGTATATAAATAGCTATAAGCGAGAGTGTGTGATTGTGAGAGTGACTGTATGGATGAGCGTGTGCTTGTATCAGAGATTGTATAAGAGCGTAAGAATGTGCTAGTATTTGTATGAGTAAGTGAGCTGGTGTGTGTATAACTGTATAGGTGAGTAAATGGGTGTGTGCTTAATTTTTGCATGACTGACTAGGTGTGTGAGTACCTCTATGGATGAGTGGCGGTGTGTGAGTGTTTATATAGGTGTATGAGTGCATATAATAGTCCTGTACTGAGTGACTATAAGTATGAGTGACTGTACGGGTGAGTGAGTAGATGTGTGTGTGTAGACCTAAGAATCAGTGAGTGTGTATATAGTAATTGGTGTTGGAGTGTCTATGGTTTTGACAATGGCAGTCTGTAATTTACAGTGGGTGTATCAAAAGTTATATTAGGGTGTGAGAAGATGCATCAAATTATCACATGGATGATGTCATCAGTGATGTCATCAGTGATGTCATTTGAGATGTCATCAGTGATGTCATCAGTGATGTCACTGACCATGTCATGAGTGATGTAATATGTGACGTCATCAGCAGTGCATTGCAGGGACACGAGTTATAGTTACCTGAACTAACTATAACGGGGAATTTCACGGGTTTTGTACGAGTGCAATGTCCAACTAACTATAACTGTCCCTAAAACCTATGGTTTTTTCAGTGAATTTGTAAGGTTTTTTAAATGTTAATTTCTAACTATAACGTGCCTGAAACCTATGGTTTTTTCAGTGAATTTCAAAGGTTTTTTAAATGCTAATTCCTAACTATAACATGTCTGAAACCTATGGTTTTTTTCAGTGAATTTCAAAGGTTTTGTAAATGACAATTTTTAAATGTATTAATTGTTATATTTATTTTTTTGATACTGATTTACTACATTTTTTTAAGCTATTTATTTTTAGATATTTTATTTTTTAAAATACATTGTAATTACATTATACATTACATTACAAAATATACTTTCTCAGAATGAATTACTTTAGTTTAAATACTTTGCAAATAGGCAAAAAAACTTTTAAGTACAGTAGTTACAGTTGTTGCAATGGGCAACACAATTTCAAACACAATGCAACATTGAGCTCAATGTGAATTTCAAGTTAAATGCAATTAGTTACTTTATGGATTACTTTTCTAACCACAGGACTGGATCCTAGATTCAGTCCTGGGACATCTCCTGTAAACAGTTGAGTAAAAGCGTTTTGGTTACGGTAGTGATTTTTAAGGAATATTATTGTATTTTAAAAGTTGACAGAAACTTTTTCACATAGAATCACCAATGTTATCCTATGGGAGGAAATTCACTTAGCAGGTAAGTAGTGTTATCGTTACTTTTTCTTACTCAGTGGTGGATCCTGGATCCAGCACTGGTGCATCTCCTGTAAACAGTTGAAAGAATGCGTTTAAGTCATACAGGCGATTTTTAAGGAATATTTGTAGTTTGTGAAAATTGACACTTCCTATGGAAGGAAATACAAGTTACTGGTAAGTACGGTTAGAATTACTTTTCAGGGTCAGTGCTGGGCTAAAAGATGCAGCACTGGGTTCTCTCCTGATAACAGGTGAGTAAATCGGAATTAGTAGTTCGGCTGATTTTAGAGGAATATTATAAAGTTCCAAAACTCCACACTTAGAAGAATTTCCAAGTGAAACCAGTCAATGTTAGCCTATGGAAGGAAATTCAAGTTACTGGTAAGTACGGTTAAAATTACTTTTCAGGATCAGTACTGGGCTCAAAGATGCAGCACTGAGGTCTCTCCTGATAACAGGTGAGTAAATCGTAATTCGTAGTTCGGCTGATTTTAGAGGAATATTATAAAGTTCCAAAACTCCACACTTAAAAGAATTTCCAAGTGAAACCAGTCAATGTTAGCCTATGGAAGGAAATTCAAGTTACTGGTAAGTACGGTTAAAATTACTTTTCAGGATCAGTACTGGGCTCAAAGATGCAGCACTGAGGTCTCTCCTGATAACCGGTGAGTAAATCGGAATTCGTAGTTCGGCTGATTTTAGAGGAATATTTGTATGTTTCAAAAATCGACACTTAGAAACTTTTTCAGCAAAAAGCAGGCAATGATATCCTATGGAAGGAAATTCAAGTTACTGGTAAGTACGGTTAAAATTACTTTTCAGGATCAGTACTGGGCTCAAAGATGCAGCACTGAGGTCTCTCCTGATAACAGGTGAGTAAATCGGAATTCGTAGTTCGGCTGATTTTAGAGGAATATTTGCACAATGGTGAAGGAAGGGGTGGGGCCTGAAGTGACATGTCTGCAAACACGCCCTGTTGCGCGTTTTAAGTTGGAGAATTAATTCCTCCTCAATCCCGAGGGTCCCTAGGGGCCAACTGGCCCACCAGATACCTCCAGTATGCGCTAGAGAGCTGCGTTGCAGAGAGGTGTTCAGAGGCCACGCCCCTTTACAACACTCTGCAACGCAGCTCCGTGGCGCTTACTGGAGGTACCTGGTGGGATAGTTGGCCCCCAGGGACCCTCAGGATTGAAGAGGATTTAATTCCCCATCTTAAAACGCGCCACGGGCCTGTTTCCACACATGTCACCTGAAGCCACGCCCCTCCCTTCACCACTGTGCAAACGCGCCCCGTGGCGCGTTTTAAGTTGGGGATTAAGTCCCCTTGAATACTGAGGGTCCCTGGAGTCCAACTAGCTCACCATGTACCTCCAAAAAGCGCCACAGAGCTGCATTGCAGAGAGGTGTAAAAAGGGGCGTGGCCTCTGTACACCTCTCTGCAACGCAGCCCCTGGCGCATACCGGAGGTTCCTGGTGGGCTAGTTGGCCCCCAGGGACCCCCAGTATTCAAGGGGAATTACTTCCCCTTCTTAAAACACGCCAGGGGGCGCGTTTGCAGACTGCTGCAGGGAGTGGGCGGGGCCTCCGGCACAATGCCGTCTTTTTTTTGTTTTGCTTTTTTCTGCCCAGGGGGACCTTGTGGGACCCCCTGAGCAGACCTAGGGGGTCAGGGTGTTTCTACCCTGCCCCCTTTTTGCGCTTTGCGCACTTGTTTCTGTCCCTCGGTTCTACCGAGGGACAAAATGGCTGCCAACACTTCCTGATTTGGAGTGTTGACAGCCAATTAGCATGCAGCTCGTGATCGGGAGGGTACGCGGACCCTACTCGGCCATAGATATATATGTGACTTTACTTTTGATTTTCTCAGGAACTACTGAACGGATTTACACCATTTAAGCAAAATGCACGACACTGAACCAAGGGCTACCTCTTTGCCAAATTTGGTGTAATTCCGTTCAGCAGTTCGGGCTGTAGCTGCGACTAAAGGTTCCTATGGAAAAATGAATGGGGAAAACGCGTTTTGGGACCCCCCTTTTTTCTCGGCCCCTGCTTGACGAATCACCCCGAGACTTTCAGGATTGGAGCGGACCGGAGCGCCCCAACAAGTTGGAAGCTTTCGCGAAGATTCGTCAACCGGCGCCAATGTTATTTCAAATAGAATGTTGCGGATTTCCTATGGAAAATAGGTCCTAACTATAACTATCTACTGGCGACCGCCAGTAGATAATATCTATCTCTCTCTCTCTATATATATATATATATACTCTTTCTAGTGTGGGAAGGCACCAGGGAAACTGCTGAACAGTTTGTCCTGCAACTAAACAACAATTCATTAAATTTGACATTTACTAACACAATCAGTAGTACACAGGTTTGCTTCCTGGACCTAGAAGTCTGGACTGGTAAAGGGTAATTCACTGCATACACGTACCTACAGGAAGCCCATGGCTGGGAACTACATATTGCATGCTAGGAGCTCCCACCCCCTGAAACTAAAGAACAGCATCCCTTATGCAGAACACCTCAGAATAAAGAGAAATTGTAGTGAGGCATCAACCCTGAAAGAAGCACAAAAAGATCTCACCAACAGATTCATGCAGAGAGGCTATAATCCCCAAGTATTGAACCAAGCACTAACTAAAGTGAGTAAGATTAGGAGAACAACACTACTGTACCCTAATGAGAAAACTGGAGTGGAGAAGAGAACCAAGAATGAGATACGCATGATCACCAGTTACAATGCCTACCATGGTAGGGTGAGAGACTGCCTAAGTAGACATTGGCACCTGGTGAAAAGGGACCCGAAACTTAATGGCTTGATTCCCCATGGGCCACTAATCACCTTCAGGAAAGCCAGATCCATGAGGCAGGATCTGGTAAGCAATAGCCCAGAAGTAGAGACTGCTGAAGGTTGGCTGAGAGCCAGTTCTGGGTTTTACAAATGCTCAAAATGTAAGCCATGCAAGATCGGGCGTAATATGAAACAGGTTATGTCGCCCCTAATGAAAAGCCCATGGAACATAAGAAGCTTCCTGAATTGTAAAAGTGACTATGTAGTATACATATTACAGTGCACTTGCCCGAAGGCTTATGTGGGCAGCACCATACAGATGGTGTATATGAGAATACTGCAACACTTAAGGGCAGTAAAAAACAATGATAAGAGCTACCCTGTGGCGAGGCACATAAATGAAGTACATGGGGGAAGTGTCAACGATCTTGTATACTTTGCAATTGATCAGGTAGCCAAAATGAGAAGTGGTGGCAATCGTGAACAAAGGTTGCGACAGCTAGAGTCGAGGTACATTCTGTTGTTTAACACCAAAATCCTGTTTGGTCTAAATTCAGAAGAGGATTTATATGTACATCTAGGATCCTAGGTGTCCCTACTCCATGTTTTCAAATGTCATTTTTAACTTGTGGATGGAACCACTTGTTGTAAGCACATGAATTGATGAGTTTGAGAGGCAGATTGTTTGGTACTAATGAATTGCAATCGACTTGCATTAAATTTCATGAAATTGGGAACCACTGAGGCAGCCAAGTATTGAAGTGAATGCAACTCGTACTTAGGAAGGAACCTGGTCAAATAATGATTTCCATGCAGTGAATTAATTATGAATGTAGTAGTGACCAGACCTGTCATTGGAAAGTATGTGCACTAAAGTTGAAGTTTAGAACTCGACAGTATGTGTAGGAATGGTATAAAAAGCACTTGCACTTTACATTTTGAGAGTCAAGCCACTTGGTTAGAGATAATGCTGTATACCAGATGATGAGTTCTAGGAAAGAGTATTGCACTTGCATTTTTTTTGTGTGGCTCTTGGCTTGGTTGTGATAGCATCACGACTGCTTTTGCACTTCGCACTTAGGCACTTTATTAATAACCTTCCGTCAATGTGGGGAATTCTGAGATTTTAAGAATTAGCCCGAGATATGCCACTGGTTCTAACAATTCAGGTTGTGTGGGTTATAAACTGTGCAGTACTGCACTTGCACTTTATGCCGTTAATAACCGATACCCTCATCAATGTGGTATATAGCCATAATATTAAGCAACTGAAAACAGGAAAATTATACATGCAACAGGAAACGTCTTTTTTATTTGAAGTTCAATTTTATTTTATTTTGTGACTGATGAATTCTAATCAAGCACTGTTGTACTTAATTATTTTGTTTTTCCAAGTCTAGGAGATATGTGAATTGTAATAGTCCCCCGTACGAGCTGAAGGTATTGAGTCTGTTTTCAGGGGCTGTTGAAGCAGAAAATCATGTGACCGGTGGTTCCGGTATTTTAAAAGCAACAACTTAGTTACGCTATTTGTGTGAGCAAGGCAGTAATGCCGAAAAGCGTTACAGCGATGAAATAAAATGCAGAAGAATTTAAGGGAGTCGTGTCCTTGTGTTGGCGTCTGATCTCTATTGGGGGAATCGGAAGTGGTGCATATATATATATATATATATATATATATATATATATATATATACATTAGTAATTAAATTGAAAAAATAGATATTTTTTATAAATTAAATTTAAAATTCAATTATTTAAAAAAAGTTTATTTGAAAAATTGTCATCTAAATGTAAACAATATGTATATTGTATTATGAATTTAAAATTATTAAAAGTGATGTATAGAACAAATTAACAGAAATATAATTATTTTAATAAATATTAATGTTACATTATTTTTTAAAGGAATCTAAAATAAATTAATAGTTATGTTTAGTTCTTAGATTTTTCAACATTAAAAAAAATTTAATTATATTTATAAACATTTTAAATTTATTTATTTATTTTATAATGAGTCCCTATATAGTTTTATTTTAAGTCCTTAATGCAAATATTTTCTATGTGAGAGAGTCTCACAAACATTATAGATATACTATCTGCCTTATTACAAGTGCATTATATGCTATAGCAATTGTAATAAGGTGGATGAGATATCCGTCACTTTTGTGACGAAGTACCCTTCCGCAAAACTCTAAATCAGGCCCAAGATCTGTGAATGTAATATTATAAAGCAAAGCTAACCTTTACAAAGTATGCAGAATTGTTTATGTCTCATGAACACAGTGTCTGATCTAAAGAGTTTGACAGATGGGGTACTCCATCACAAATGTGACATAAATCTGATCCACCATACTACAAGTGCCATACGCTTGAATGCATGTATAATATGATGGATGTGTGTTCTGCCATGATTGGGAAGGAGTACCCTGTCTGCCAAACTCAAAATGAGGCACATATTGTTTCCTTTAATTACTAACATTGTGGTGATTATATTATATATTTATATCATGCTTGTTAGGTAGCCTATTCATACATATATTAGTATACATATGAATGTCCAAACATGTTTACCTGCAAAGCTATAGGCAGAAAATTGAAAAGGCATTGTTAGCATTGAGAAATTATCAAATAAGTGTTCTGGACAAATAACCTAGATCTTCAAGTCGGTAATGCCTCTGAGACGACAGACAACCTCTAACAAGAAGTTCTTGAATTTTTGATTTTAGGAACTCCTAGAACTATGGAGCAGTTAAAAAACAATATTATTTATTCCAGTTTACAATAGCATTTTATGAAACCACAAGTGTGCTTTCCTGAATATCTGCTGGACCATACATCTGGCTGTAGTTGGTCCAGGCCTCCTCCGCAAGAATGTCCAACTCCTCTGGGGTGAATTTGGGGGCTCAGCTGTACTTTTACACATGATAGGTTTCAATAGATGTTATTAAGCAACAACAGTGGAGGAGGTCTACTACAGATGGCGGTTAACATACAAGTGACCTCATGGGCTTAAAAACATGTCCGATAACATGACCGATTTTCCATCAATGTACACTTACACAGCATACGACGGATTCAGTATTCACATACTAGTTTGACAAATGTGGGATCGCTGCCGCTGGAAAAGGTAGGTACAGCCTTGACTTAGTAGACCCTTGTCCATGATCGACATGTCAGGAATCTGTCATGTTTGGTCCACCATCAAAACCCATCATTGTTACCATAGGGAATGCCTGACAATATGGCCGACCAGTAGTACATCATTGGGGGAAGCATCCGTCATTCGCGAAGTTGTTTTCGCTAATAACAACTAGAGCATCCTCAATACAACCAATAGATTGACACCATCCTCCATTTATTATCTGTCAACTTTGACGGATTTCGCCAGAAATTAGGGAAAAATACAATTAAATGGTGAAATGGAAAATGTGTAACTAAATATATTTTTGTTTTTTCTAAAAAAAAGATTTTTATATATTTATTTATAAAGTTTTGTATAGCGCGAACATGACCTCGAAAGGTATCAGAGCACTTCACATCATGGAAGGGAAGAACATAGTATGAGGGGAGATTACGATTTACATTACGAGGGGGTTACAGAGAATAACAAAATCGAATGATAACAATGTACCCGGATGAGAACAAACAATGCTTAAGAGGGTATAACATACAACCTGCGCTTTACAGTTGTTAGGCCAAAAGGAGTGAAGTATGGATCTTTGAGAAAGCAGACGATCTATGCTCATTTAAGGCAAGAACTTGTTCATTAAGATAATTTTTACTTCATGTTTGAAGGCAGCCGAGTGGGGGATTCTGCAGACTTCCGGTGGGAGGGAGTTCCAGATCTTCGGTGCTGAACCCGAGAAGGCTCTGAGCCTCGTTCTCTTTTTGCGAAAAGTCTGAGGGGCATATCTACAAGGGCTGGCGATAATTATCGCTCAGCGCTCTTAGCGTGAGGATAATTATCGCCGGCCAACTCTGAATTTTATCGCGGAGATAGCGTGCTATCAGCAACGCTTATCTCCAAAGCGATAAAATTCAGAGCGCAAGCTGCCAACTGTGCTATTATCGCTGGAAACCCAGCGATAATCGCACAACTTTTGGCGATAGCTTGCTGATAGGGCCACACATACTTAGCCATGATATCCACCTTCCATAGGATATCATGGCTAAGTCGGTTTCAAAGCAGGCGTAAGGAAAGTAGCGATAACAGAGGTTATCGCTACTTTTCTTGTCGATATGATTCTTAGCGTCAGGCTTGATAATAGGAGAAATGGCGCTTAGCAACATTTCTCCCGTTATTCTGGGGAGGAACGCCCACTTTGCATCTCATTAGAGATGCAAAGCTGGGCGATAAGAGGAAGGGCGAAAAGCATGGATTCACGCGTTAGCGTGTCCTTGCTAATAAGGCGTTAAAATTATCGCCGCTTTTCGTCCGAAAACGGACGCTAAAGCGGCGATAATTTTATCGCTAGCCCTTGTAGATATGCCCCTGAGTTTTCAGTAGGAGAGAATTCGCACTTCTTGATGATCTACCACCTCCTGATAGTTCAAGCTTTTGAGCCAGGTAGCCGGGTGTTTTGAAATGGATGGCTTTATGTGTCAAACAAGCAATCTTTAGCTGTACTCTTGCTTCGTAAGGTAACCAATTTAGAGATCTTAGAGCTGGAGATATGTGTTCATTCCTTTTTGTCCCCGTAATCAGTCTAGCAGCGGCATTCAAGGAGGCCCTGAGTGGGGCCAAGGTGTATTTGGGGAGGCCACAGAGCGTAGCGCTACCATAGTCTAGGCTCGGCAAGACAAGCGCTTGAACCACCTGCTTGAGGTCCGCTTGCGGGAGGAATGGTTTTAGATTTCTAAGAATCCTCATTTGGTGGTTAGCACCCTTGCACATCTTGCTGATATGGTTCTTCATATTCAAGTGCGAATCCAGGGTGATTCCAAGAGATTTGGCTGAGTCAATCAAATGAGAGGAGCAGTTGAAGGCAGTGAGGAGTTTCATCCAGTGGTCTATCTTGGGGGTATGATTAGAAGGAGATATGAGAAGGAATTCAGTTTTGGCAGTGTTGAGTAGGAGGTGGTTCTCAGTTAGCCAGTTTTGTGTATTCGTCAAGATGGAGTTGAGTGAGGTGAAGTCTTCAGAGGGGATGATTTTTTAGATAAAGTTGCGTGTCGTCTGCATACATATGAAAAAGAATGTTCATGGAGGTTAGAGCATTTGCTAGCAGTTCAAGGAAAATGTTAAATAGTATGGGAGAGAGGGCAGACCCTTGAGGGACCCCCATGGAGACCGCAGAAGGCTGGGATAGGGATTGATTCACCTTGATTCTTTGGGATCTATTGTGAAGGAAGGACGAGAACCATTGCAATACCAGCCCGGAAAAGCCCATCCTGTGTTCCAAAATGTTTAAGAGGTTGTCGTGACAAACCGTGTCAAATGCTGAGGAGAGGTCAAGGAGGATTAAGAGGCAAGATTCGTTATGGTCTAACATTTTTAAAATATCATCCATAATGTGAGTAAGCGCTGATTCCGTGCTGTGACCATTCCTAAAACCAGATTGATGTTGATCCAAGAGTTTGAACTTCTCAATGTGCGTGCAGAGTTGCGATTGCATGCATTTTTCAAGGAGCTTAGCCAGAGTGGGGATGTTGGAGATGGGACGAAAGTTGTTGAGATCAGATCTATCAGCATTAGGTTTTTTAAGAATGGGTGATACCTGAGCTGCTTTTAGACAATCGGGGATCTTGCCTTGTGATAGAGAGGCGTTGACAATCTTTGTCCAAAGGGGAATGAAGGCATCCTTGATTTCTTTGAAGACAGACGGTGGCACCGGATCGCTGTAGTGATTAGAAGGATTGATACTAAGAAGGGTTTTGTAGATTTCATTTTCACTGAGGGGAGTGAAAGAGCCCCAATTGGCCCTGTTCTTGGTGCTAGTACTAAGAGGCTTTAACCTCTCAGAGAGGGCAGGATGAGCCGCAAACTCATAAGATGGAAGAAGGGCCTTCTTATATTCTAGGTCGATGCTGATGAGTTTAGATTTCTCCGTAAAGAAAGCAGCCAGGTCGTCGCATGAAGGAGAGTTGTTTCCTGAGACAAGGTGGTTGGGTGCTTTCGCTGATTGTTGTTTGACTATTTCAAAAAGTTTCTTTGGGCGATTTGAACTTGAGTAAGTTGGGATCTGAAGTATTCGGCCTTGGCAGTCTTGATTTTTTTTATTATATGAGCTCCTTACCGATCTAAGGACTTTTAGATGATCCACAGAAGGATTTGATCTCCATAAGCGTTCAGCTGCCCTTAAGTTGCGGCGTTCAGAATTTAGGTTGTCATTGAACCAAGGTTTGGAGATTTTGGAGGAGGCATTTCTTTGTTGTAGAGGTGCAATTGTATCCAAGATACCAGAGATAGTGGAGTTATAGTGGTCAGTGAGATCATGTACATCAGTCAAGTCACCTAAGGAAGAAAAGGCATATTTGCATTCGATAGCTAAACCTTCCATGTTAATATTCCTGAGGTCCCTTTTCCACTGTTTAGTTTTTGTTGGTTGATCACTTTTCCTGATCACCTTCCTGTTAATAAAGAAGAAGATGCTGTAGAGATCGGACCAAACGCAAGGGGTAATATCCTCCAATGTAATGGTATTACCTTTTGAAATGATGAGGTCCAGAATTTCACCTTTGCTGTGGGTTGGCCGGTCGCAAAATTGAGTGAGGTCCAGATCCACTAAGAATGATATTAGACAGATCACCGCTTGGTCGTGAGGATTAGACCAGTGAAGGTTGAAATCACTGAGGTAGATTTGGGACAATGAGGGGTCGTCATTGGAAGAGATGATTTCCATTAATTGTTCAATGAAGAGGAGGATATCACCAGGGGGGTGGTAGAAGGTATGAAGTTTGCAAACCGGGATGTGATTACTAGCGATGTTGAGGCAAAGGTATTCGACTGCGGATTGGGTGGAGGTCTCCATGTGGGAAACAGATAGTGTATTCCGGTGTATACAAGCTAAACCACCGCCCTGCTTCTTAGATCTGTCTAGACGGATTATATCATGGCTAGGCGGTACTAAGAGGTCTAGGATCGGGGTGGAGAAAGGAGTTAGCCAAGTTTCCGTGAGGATGATGATATCTAATTCATTGTTTTGGATGAGGTCAAAGATATCAGAGGCATGTTTGCAGGCTGATCTACAATTGAGTAGTGCGCATTTCAGATGTATAGGCGAGTGTGATGTGGAAGACTGAGTGAAGTTCACTTGCTTGAGATTGTGGCTATTTACTGCTCTGCGGTTGTAGGATGGTTCCCTGTGTGGATTGGCATGAATGGCTTGAATTTGGGCCATAGGGATCTTGTCAATATCGAGATTGATCGAGTATGAGAGGAGTAGATCCTCAATATCACTGGTCGCAAGCTCGGCCATCATTCTTCTAGCTAGGTAGGGTTAGGTAGAGGTAAGGTATTAGAGATAAGGTTCGATGAGTGCTGGTCAGGGCCAGTGGGTGCGCTGGCTGAGACATTGGGTAGCTTTCCTAAGGAAGTAAGAGAACTGAGCAAGGGTAGATGATGAAGTGAGAGGGCTTTCAATTCAAGGAGATCGTGGGAGAGAAGGTGCACTTGGAGAGATAACTTGTCCAGGCCTGAGGCAAGGTCTGAGTGTTGATTCAGGGATAGAAACTGAGGTGAGAGATCTGGGGAAGAGGAGGGGCCTCGAGGGATGTCAATATGAGGTGAGGCGGTAATGCGAAGGTCCGGGGGAGGGGATGTGACCTTAAACTCTTGCGGAATCCCTGCACGATTGGCAGAAGTGGCAGGGCGATGAAAAAGGGTGGAGGGACAATGTTGTTGAGTAATGGAGGTGCTCAAGGGGAGGTTGAGTGTGTTAGGATAAGAGGATGCCAATGAGGGCGATCTTTTGTGCTCCGCCGGCAGAGAAGGCGTAGAAAGTGAGGCCCTAGGTGGGAGAGCATCCACAGAGAGAAGCGGGCGTAAATATTGAGAGGGCATCCCTAATAAGGAAGTGTCGAGAATCTGGCTTGTGATCGGCGAGATGTGTGACATGTTATGTCCGACATCCAGATGAATCGATGTTTGTTTGGAAAGCGAGCCTGCTATAGGGGATTGACTCTCACTGAGATCCACTATGGAGTTGATAGAATTATGAAAACTTGAAGTACTCCCTGCAGTGTATGGAGGTGAGCTGGATAAATCCAATGAATTAGAAGGGCGAGAAATGGAAACAGAGGATTTAGTCATCACTGCTTTCTTGAGGGTGGGGAAAATATAGTCCATCTTGGATAAGTTGACCTTAGAGGCTTGTATGAGAATGATACCATTATTGTAGAGAGTGATGGTGGCATTAGCTTTGAGGAAAGGTGAAGGTGAAGTTATTAGTTTGAGACCGTGAGGGGTTTTGCTAGCGTCCTTTATTCGAAGCATGGAATAGAGGACATTCTGCCAACATGCCCGTTTTCTGGTGTAGAAGATGAGGTCATTAGACAGGATACCCTTTTTTTCGCAGATGTTGACGTCAGAGATTAAAGTTTCAGGTCTAGCTTGGAGTAAACGATGTTTGTGCTTTTTTGCCGCATTTTTGGAGAGGTTAGGCGGATAATTGATAGAGAAGGCATTGGATCCTGTAGGGACAAGACTTATCTCCATTCTGAGACAGGTCATCAACGATTAATGAGATGGGGGGGACTAATATGTGTGTTCAAGGAGGAGAGACGAAACTTGAATGGAAGGTAGGTGTAACTAAGAGAGCAATGAATAAAGAGAGCCAGCCGCACAACTTTGAGCTAGTAAATCTGAATGATGATAATGCATGCTTAGGTAAGGCTATGAAGGACTAGAATTGGACCTGGGTGGAACTAAAAGAGTAACGTTATATCACTTTTGCTCACTTTTTCTTTTGTTTTTTATATGTCTTCCTTTCGTCCGGATTTGACCAAAAATGCAATCTTCCCAGTCTTTAAGTTAAAACATCTCATCTACACTCCCTGGAAATAAAGCCAATATGAACCTTCAAAGATGGCTGCCAAATTAGCAGTTATGTGTTGGAGGATAATAGTCCTCTTTTTATTTCCATGAAGCACAGAAAGACGATCGCCATCTTGTATTCATAGCCAGTCCAATGTTAGAATGGAGGTTATGGGCCTAGGGGGCCCTATTGGGCAGCTCGGGCCAGACCAAGCCCAGATCACCCCAGGCACCCTCCCCGGTCCTGCCACCCACTGCGGGTGGTATGAGACACCCATCGGGCCCCACTTGAGATGATTCTGTGACTGGGCCGAGCTGGGCAAAGGCAAAACAAATCCCCACTTCGCCGCAGGTCGCTCAATCACACGAGCAGGTCGGAGGGGGGGTGTAACTAGCCTGTGGGTCAACGGTGCAGTTCAATGACCGTCCAAGCAGATAGGCCGCGCCATGGCAGCCGAAAGCCAAGACATCAGACCGTGGCTGGGGGAGGCACTTACCACAAAACACGGCTAAATCCGGTGGGGTGCGCTCTCAGGAACCCGCCACGGGCTCATCTCCGTCCGCGACTCACTGCGCGAAAGCCTGGCAAGAAGCCAGCGTGTCCTGACGATTTTGGAGGCTCATCCGACTCTCATGGCTACCTCTGTGTCAGATCAGGAACAGCGGGGCGCCCCAGGTGACGAGCTCGAGAGACTGGAGCCCGACCGGAGCCGTAACAAGAGGTGTCAGACATTAGCGGAGGGGGAGGCCATCACTCTCATTCCCACCCGTTCCAGCCGTCTTGGGTCCAAGCGGTCCTCCGTCAGCATCGGCGGTCTTCTCCTGACAATTATCCATTGAATTGTTAAAATTTTAAACTTAATTAATTACAAATATTTAGCAAAAAGTTTTCAAAAATGGTTTTAGTGTGTGCATGTATGGCAGTGAGTTTGATGATATATATTTTATTCAATATTTTAATGTCTGTTGAATATTATATTTTAGACTATGTAACTAACACCATTAAAATTATTCACATTGTTGCCATGTTATTTGTGTCTGAATTTAAATATATGGAAAAAAGTTTTTATTTTTTATTTTAAATGTGTCCATCAAACGTGTGTGTAACTGTATCATTTGAATATTATACTCATAATTTGCAGATTATGTCTATTATCCTTTATGTCCATCATCCAGCCCAGGCAATCCTTTTGCTGGGTATCAGAGTTCAAATGCCATCCCACCTATTGTGAAGATTATGGCAGTGTCACGTTTCTATGCTACTGGCTCATTCCAGTATAGAGTAAGTGACTCAAATTGCATGTCTCAGCCCATATTTTTAGCTGTGCTCAACCAGGTATTGGATGTTATGCTCAGACACATGAATGACTACATCCAGTTTCTAAAGGATAATGCTACACTGAACATCAAGGCCAAGTTCTATGACTTGGGTGTTGTGTAGTTCCTATATTACCTATACAGGATCTGCGCGTTTTGGATAACATAAACTGTGGGTTTGGTGGCGGACGGATTCCGTGCACCCCCACCGGATACGTTAGCCTGTCTGTATTAGCTAGCTCACAGTGCCACTATAATCTCCTCTTATCGGGGAGAGAATAGTTCTTGGCAACCTCAGAACATGACAACCCTGATCCCTCAGAATTGTGGAAACAATATACTACCTTTCGCTCAGTCACTCGTGCTCACTTAGTTTGTCTCAGAGAGATACACAGAATAAACAGTCTGGGCGTTTCAATAAGTATTTATTGAACAGTTGTTATTCCAGTGTATAATAGATGAGCTGCAACAACCATTAGACAGTAGCAGAGATATATGATTAGCAATACTACGAAAGTAAAAGGATGGTATAGCTCTACCATCTTGCAGAAATCATGGATATATACATGTACATAAAACATATGATAAAAATGCGTACTCCTACGATGTCTCCCTAACTAGATGTACCTAGCATCTGTGTAGGTGTTATGCCAAGAATCCTTCTAAGATCTAGTCCACCCCATTACCTGAGAGTTAGAGAATATGGGTCCCAGTCCTGGTCTCGAGTTGGACACCCCGCGAGGGATGTTAGACCACTGCTTGCTGGAGCGTCTGCATGCAGGAACCTCAGCGTCTCTGGTCAGTGTGTCAGCCGGGAAGTCACGGTCTCCTCTATCTTCCTAAGCAAGATGTGCTGTATATATACCCATAGGTCTCCCCAGGGGTCCTACCTTGCTGTGTTACTGTGTCGGCCTAAAGGATGACGTTGGGGGAGAGGAGTTGGCCTATCGTCTAGGTCTGTCGACCTCGAATCTGGGGAACTGGGTTCGAGTCTCGGCAATGACGCTGAACATCCTGTGATTCTGGGCAAATCACGTAATCTCCCCGTGCCTAACAAAAATGAATGTGTCCTCATGTAATGCAACTGGTGCTATGTAAAATGCTCTGATACCCGATTCGGGTCAAGCTCGCGCTATATAAAACTCTGTAAAAAAAAAAAACCTTTATACAGAGATATTATACAGGAGATGGTAATCCTACTGTTAGTCCTGCTGTGCTTCCAAGAAGCCTCATGCATAATGTATGAGAATCGAACCAGGGAAAAACCCACGTTCTGAATGCAGTGTTATATCTAGGTAAAAGGTCAGTGCCTAAGAACCGTTATGTATGTAATGTAGGGAAGGATGTAGGTGAAAGGTTTCGATGTTACCTGCTCCTATACAGGGTACCTATATGGAATATAACACCCACTCCTCTTCCGAATGAACAACATAAGTAACCTATTACTGTACTACTAATATTACTAGATAGTGGTACGCACAAAGTTTATAAAAACATCTTTTGAATTAAAATGTTTAAAAACTTCTAAAAAGTTCCTAAAAAAACCTTAAAAACGTTCTAAATTTTTTTAAGCCCTAGCTCTAAAATGTCCGTTGATATAGTCCGGATCACTATAAGCATTAGAAAGCCATGAATGCCCAAAAAATGAAAGGAATGTCAATTTAGTTTCAAAGTTCCAAATATGAGCTTGTTTAGAAAAGGGCTAATTTTTCCCAGCACACGACGAGCCAAATAAGTTCGAATGTTTATGTGTCCTGGCTGGTAGACGCAACATTTTCGTTGCTTGTTTCTGCAGTAGACGGCCCCTGTAGCACCTCGCAAAGCACATCAATTGAGCACAGATGTTCCACGCTGTCCACAGCTGTTGCTGGGGCAGCCTGTGCGACGTCGAAAGCCTGGGTGTCAGAGGAGGAGCCTGTATTCATACCAACAGGTGAAGTTACTACCCGTGGTGGCTCAAGGAATGCCACCATCAACATTGGAATACGCTGAGGACACTGCAGAACATGGGCCGTTATCGGGTCCAGTAACGCATTCACGTCCGGTTGCGCACATGATGGGAGTGTCAAACGCAGGTCTAACATGCATTCTTCTCCGCAAAACAGGCATCGGAGGACAGGTAAGATGCAGTCTATCCAGACCAGTCGAAATGACAGGAACCAATATTCACTTAGTTCTCTTAGGCGAGGCATGCCTAGAAGTTGTACCATGCGGTCACGGTATTTACGCTCCAGGGGTGTTCTTTCCATCGCCTTGGTGACTGGGACGTCCATTGCGTAGCAAATAGAAAACAATCAGGATACCTGCTATCAGAAACAGGATCAGTGGAAGTCCTCCAAAGATGCTTCCGAATACGGAGTGTATGAAGTTTGGTATAACTCAAAGTACCATCTGAAAAGGTACTCAGAAGTCCAGAACCTATGGTCTTAAATAGGTGGACAATGCCTGTCGTATCAGACATGTTAAAGATACGATTTGCCATTTCTGCGAAATGGAAAGGGCAGTTTGTGTGAATGAGTGCCTCTATCACTGCCGAAGACCTTGCGATCTGGAGATCAAAAGTCTCTCGAGCGGAGGTTAAGGGCACAGACTTCTGTAGAAGCATGGCTTTCATTCTGCTTAGAGTATCAAACCGTATTAAGGAAATATTCAGTGACGGCCATAACGGCGCCTCCCTGACTGTATGTGTCGGTGGAAACAATACTTGCATACAACAAGTATCCCCGGAGCTCACTGTTACCAGATATGCGATGCCCGAGAGCATGCCACAGCAGCCTTGACTGTTCAGCATCAAGTAAATCCCATTTGCAAGTAGCCTGAATGCTGGAGTTATCACTGCAGCTGGGGCACCCTTCAAATGATGGGACAGGTTCGCTACAGAACCATTACAAGCTCCGTGCAACATTATATCCTGGCATATGAGTGATCCACTTAAAGCATTCTCGCAGTTTGTACCGCTCAGAAACACTTCTCGATCCCCACTCCGGCATCGAAATCTGTATGGTAATACCCATGATTCCTTGATGTATGCCTTACCCATTTCGTCATATCTGCCTACTTGCTTTTGTTCAAGGCAATATTGAAACTGAAAAGTAGTGACCGGTAGAGTTATGTGGCCATGGATTAGCCATTCTGTAGATGGTGATTCTGCCACTGTGAATGGTAATCTATCCAGTTTTTCGATATGCGGCATTGTATATTTTGCTCCCCTTTGTGCCATTTCTATCTGTTTATCTGTTAGATTGTATTCAGAAAACAGAGATGTGCTGTTGATAAAACGCCAAGGCACGCAGCCTGCATGCAAAGATTGCAGCGTCCAGCTTAACAACATAATAGGACGTAACTGTGATTGCCCGTGTTGTAATATGGCCAAATCTTGTTCTAGTATGTCAATCGCAGAAGATACAATGTTGGCTAAGAAATATATATCCTGGAGGTCAATGTAGTTAACCCATTGTCTACCACTGCTAGTGATTTTTCTAGATTTATACGGTCTATTTCCCGTAACCTCTCTGCGGCCTCTTGTTGGGATATTTTCCAAATTTCATTGTAGACAGCATAATAGAAACGTTTCTGACGTGGCTTCCTGGGACCCATTAAAAAATCCCTAAGATCCACATCCTGTGACAGTAAGGATAAGTGTTGTTTCACCTGTGTGAGTTTTGAGGTTTTGAGCCAATCAAGGCACAACTTCCCAACACTGTAGGATGTCACTACCCCTGGATGTTGTCTTTGTACATAACGAGGATCTGGCCTATGGATAGTAAACCCTACGGTTTTACCCATGAATCTTGCCTGCCAACTATTAGTGTTTGTGGGCCAAATCAACCATTTTCTCCAATCGGGGTCTGATCTGTTGTATTGTATGATGTCATCTACTGTAATCTCTTCCTGTGATGTTTTGTTGCCCGCGGTGTGTGATGGAGTCGGCAACGAGGTGTGTTCAAGTCTTTGTTCTTGGCTAGTCCAAGGCAAGACGTCTGTTGCACTGTCTCGTTCAAAAACATGATTTGTTGAGGGATGAGGCATGCTCTAAACAAAGCTTCTGTCCCCTGTACCTGCCATTCTCTAGTTCCCCAGACTGATTTTAGGTCTATGGTGTCTTTCCACAAGTCGAAACCTTGTTTGGACAACTGGGCAATAAAGGAAGCAGAGTAAATCTGTTTGCTGTTTGTCAACATATTTTTCTGTGCTGATGTTGGTGCAACCTTATAATAATATGAGGCCGGGTCAGACATATTGAACCCTGAAAAATATGGAAATTTCTGTGTGAATGTTTTTGAACTGCCTTTCGGCGGTGTTGAACAATGTTCCACTGGTGGTATGTGAACACATTTCTAGGATGGGCAGATTTATGTAAAAAGTGATGACCATAATGTTGATAACAATACATACTCTCGAAATCTGATGTGTCTTCCAATGTTTCACTACTAGAAAACGCAGCAGATTTTTCGAAATCAGATAACATGTTATTAAAAGTTTCAAAATCCCAATCATCGGAAAATGTACTGGAGGTAATGATATCACTCGATGATATTTTAAATAAATGAGGTACTCTTAAACTTTCAGTCGGACCAAATATATCAAAATCAACCTTGTCCCACACTATACCATCAGGTATAGGAACTGCTGTAATGTTCACTGACGACAAGTCTCTTTGTTCTCGATGAGATAATTGGTGTGGTTTTAAAAGTAAGTTCACCTTTTGGGCTGCAGAGCTTTGCCGAATGTATTGTCCATTAATAAGCATGTTAAAAACTATTACTAAGCCTAACCAGAAAAGAAAGAAAAGCACCCCGGTAATTATCCATAGTTCTACCCACGGTGATACCAGATATGTCTTTTTAAGAAAGTGCATAAAGTCTGTAACTTGCTGTTTGCGTGATTTTTTGGCTGGCGTCGTTTCAGGTTCACTTGGATCCAAAGAAAACGTATCAAAGTTTATGAAGTAGCCAGAAGCAGTTCGATCAATTGTTGGAATTGCATCAGGATTTGTTGAAATCGTGGTTTGCACTTTTCGTGGCATGTTGACATAGACATCTGTATTTGGTCTAATAGCGAGTTGTTTTTGATTTTGAGTTTGATTCTGAATTTGAACTTCAGGTTCAAGGGGAACGAGTTCCATAGCATTGTTGCTTAGTGCTTCATTCCGTGTTGGAGGCTCTTCGAACGTGATGAGTCTTTCCGTTTGAACTTCTTGGATTGTAGCGAGAGGAGGGCATCTGCTACTTAGGAGTCCACGTGGCCTACTGCTTAGTATCGGCCACATAGTGTGGTTTGATTAGGTTAATTGAGACAAATCTTTTCTCCTTTTTTCCGGCAAGAGGCGGTAGAAGTACAGTGGTTGTTCCTTCAATTGCTAGGACCGGTACAAGCTTTCTGTATGAGGGCCCAAAATCATTTTTGTCCGCTATTTTCTCTCTGACCAGATCCCCGACTTTTGGGATCCAGACAGGTCTTGCCGTGACTGATTTGACTTCCCCAGTGGCGGTCTGCTTCAGATGGACATTACTTTGTTGTGTCATGGATTCATTTAGATCCTGTAAAACAGCCAAACGATCATGGATGTCAAAAGGCTTTTCATCCGCCACTGTGCCTTCACAATCAAGATCAGGTACCCACATTCTTGTCCCAAATAGGACCTCATATGGAGTGACACCCCCTAGAGAACTACTTGGCATGTTGTTAAGTGCATGCTGAACTCCATACAGATGTTTTACCCAACTTTCACCCGTGCCTAATACTCTAGCTGTTAAAGATTGCTTTAAGTATCGTTTTTTCTCTCCACTACTGAATTTCCCACGGGATGGTACGGAGATGAGTACCGCAATGCTACACCCAATCCTCGCATGGCCTCCTTGTAAGCCCAAGAGCTAAATGCAGGGCCCTGGTCAAAATGTAATGGGCCAATTGCGTATGTCCCTATAAAGACTTGCAAATCTTTTATAACAGTTCGAGCGTCAGCCGAGCGCTGGGGCCACACCCATAGGAATCTCGAGCAGGAATCCACTGCAACCATGATATACTTGTAAGCCCCATCTCTTTGTAAGGGGCCGCAGTGGTCCAAATAAACACACGCTAGTGGTTTGTCAGATATTAACAGCGGTGTCTGCGCTGGACGTGTTACGGTGGAACCTTTCATCTGCTGACAGATGTCGCATTTCAAGAAATAGTCTTTAGTCTGCTTTGTTAACCCAGGCCACCAATAGCGTTGTTTCAACAATGAAACAGTCGCCGTAACTCCTGCATGTGCAGAACCTATCCCTTCGTGTGCTGCTAGAATTAAACCTAACCTACGATCCATGTTTGGAATTACTCTATCCCCCACTCCAGGAATCTGAGCAAATGGAATGTTATTGGCATCTAACTTGTAGGAGTACTTGAGTGGAAACCTTTTTGGTACTGCTCCGCTATTTTTGCGGGTTGCATTAATAGCTACCATAATCTCACCGTCTATTCTCGTTTTAGAACGAGTGATTGCAGCTACGGAAGCCGTGCGTACAGCCCCCTTTGCGGCTTTATCAGCCAATGAATTCCCTTCAACGTGAACGCCAGCATGCTGATAACTCAGTGTATTGAAGGAAGTGGCCCGAAAAGGGTCACCCAGGTTTTCTACAACCTCCTTATAGCCTTCCCCAAAATAAAGAGTCGGTCAGACAGTGGAGAATACAAACAGTTGTTTATTAGCAATACTCTGCAGAGGAGTCCAATCTGACCTGCACCCTAAGATGTCTGCCGAGGGACTGGCCCCCCAACAGTCTGCAATGCATAATCATTCCTCCAACAACCCCCAACCACGCCCACAGTGGAAAGTTACCGGCTCAGGCCGAACATGAACAAAGGGGGCACAGAAAGATGAGCTACCACCTGCTAGATGGGTACATGTTATCATTCTCTCAAGGTTGCCGTGCTGGGGCTCGGCGTCTCCTAACGTGGGAGCAGAACTGCACACAGGGATAGGTATGCGAGGGCAGAATGGCCTATTCATTAGTGAGTCAGAATCCAATCTTGAACAGCAAAGGAAAATAATAACTGAATACAGCGTTCTGCTGAGGCAAGCAATACGAGAGTGAGGCCTAGTACAGACACAACCTAATAGGGATTACGAAATACAAAATGGAGTCACACCCGCTAACTGAAGCTCGGACATGGCGGGGATAACTCAGTGGGTTAGATAACGTGAATACGAATGGTGTCTCATTTAGCCGCACACTGCTAACCTAATATAGCGTAAAACAAGTATATAACGAGAATGGGATTTTCAAATCTAACAGACCCTCCTTTTAGCAGAGGAGGCTAAATGCTTTATTGGCTAGCAGGCAGGGTCTTTACAATGCTAAACAGGGAAAATAGAAAATGCATAAGGACTGTAATATCCAAAGGGGATAAGCAACATACGTATTGCAATATGCTTCTAATACTCAAAAATACCATCATCTATCTGCATAATATCCTGTATTTCCTGCATCATCATATTAGAGACTTTATCATTACGGTCTGGCAATTTAGGGGCAGGGGTGAGTTTACTCACACAATAGGTACAGCATGCGGGAAGACAATTGACACATAGGCAGCACGTGAAGATGACACCTGCAATGGCTACTAGGAAAAGAAGTATCTTCCAACCCCAGGATGACATCAGACCCCAAAACCACCCTGTCAAGGACCATGAGCCATTCTCCTGATGAATATCGGATGCAAGCCTGTGTAACTTCTGGATAGCAGAGTATACGTTAGGGGCGTGGTCTGGGATGTAAACGCAGCAACTGCTGCCTATGACACGACAAGCTCCACCCCTATCTGCAAGGATGACGTCTAAAACCATACGATTGATTTTGAAGAGCAACAAGTCTTGTAGCCTGAAGCTCAGCTGTGATGTTAGTGAGTATGCCTGCTGTAGTGTTTATGACCCCTTCAACAACCCTGGTGAGGCGACGAATGCTGACACTATTATACATAGGTCCCCAGAAAGGCACAATACCCTTCATGGCATCCATAAATTGCTGTAGAGTAGTATCGGTTTGATCAATATCTGCTGTGTCTATTATTCTCCTTACTCGGGACAGGTATACACTTCTCCGCTGCAGCCTATGGTCTTTGTAATAGTTGGACGGTGCAATGTAAACAGGAGGTAGAAGGAAAGAGACATAACACCAGCCAGACCATCCCCTAGGGAGCCAGGTGCAAGCTTGCTCCCCACAAACGAAGTATACATTAGGAGGGTGAGCAAAGGTGGGCTACTAGTAGTGTTTAATCGATAGGTATAGTTGCAACTGCTCTGTCCCACTGGAATGTTCCCAGTACCTTCGACACAGAAACTAGCTGCTGTATGAACCACAGGTACAGGCATGGCTTTATCTTCAGTGATATCTCGTGTATGGAAACATTTAAAATATTCGGTAACATTGAACCCCTGAAAATCCAACATTTCATTTTGCAGCCATGTGGCATTCTTGTTTCCCTCATAAACATTCATGCAAGCATGTGGATGTAAGGTACCCTCCTTTCCTCCTGTCCCAGGTGTATAACCTTGGTGTACTATGTATTCCAACACTGCCTCATAATCAGACTCCGTCATATTCATAGCATCAGTATGATAATGTATATACACCATGGAAAGCAACAGGAACCATGCCTCACAACTACTTAGATTGGACAGTGGTAAAGACACCAGCAAATCATTCTTGTGCATAACTGAGGGAAGTAATCCACATACCCAGCAATTCGTGGCATTCGTCGTATTGTGTACCTGGTGAAGCATTTGCAGGAAGGCATTTTCGACATATGTCTGTCTATGCCTCTGTTTATGTGGGGGCAACGTAACGAACAGATGCTCAGGAGAAGCCGGGGTAGTCCCTATCAAGGTGTGCGCAGGATGCTGTTCTTCTAAATACCATACTACTCCAAACAGTGTTATCATTACTATGAGAATGAACACTACCACTACTATCTTACTCTTAATAGACCAGCTAGACCACACAGGACCACTCTGCCCTGGTGGTGGTGCCGCTAGGGGCTGTTCTTCTTCCATGACAGCACGGCCAAATAGGAACATTGAGAAAAGCCTTAAGAACTGGAGGCACAAAAAGAAAATACAACCGACCAGAGGGGCACAAGTTACCCAGCGTCCTATTTAGAGCCTCGCTGGCAAGCTCCTATCGTTCATCAACAATGGTGCTTTGAAGCACTCCCTCGTGGGGGTCGCACGATCGCGGCCCTTGCTGGAAACAGATCCTTCTTCTCGCAGGATAGGGCACCCTCCCTCCTGGGCAAGTACCCTCAACGATCCTGTCCAGTGTCTCAGGCAGTGCACCAGTGTTATTTACCCTAAGCTGACGCAGGCACCGCAGACGTAGTACCTTTACCCTAATCTCAAGTCCTTCCCTCACTCCTGAACTGTCCCTCTGGAGCACTGTCCTTCTTTCGTGGGCGCAAGTTGTACCTATCAACTCCAGGCACTGTTTCATCAACAAAAAGGGGTTGAAACTCAGGCTCAGAAAGGCAGGAGGACTCAGGTGCCTGTGAATCAGATGGGGGAGAAACTGGGGCTGCCCTTATCTCCGGAGGGACTGCCTCAAGTAGGGCGGCATCACGCTCTGCTTCCGTCTGCACCCCCTTAACTGGGCGCCAGAAAAAGGAGCGAAGCGGGGCACCCTTTCCCCTTCTTGATCAGCAATGCCGTCGAGCACCCACTTGTCGTAGGGGAGTGGGAGAGGAATCTTTTTGCAATGAGTACCATGCACCCAATTTTTCATGCCGTCAAGTTTCACCGCTGCTTGGTGGCAAGGAGGACCAACAGGGGGCCCTTCCAGCGGGGCACCAGGTAGTTCTTCCTCTGGACGTTCTTGACTAGGACGTAATTTCCGGGCTGTAGCAGATGCCTGGGCCCCTCTGGTACCGGCTGCAGTGTCTCCTGAATCTGTTGATGAAGAGAACGAAGATCTTTAGTTAACTCATACAGATAGTCTATAAGCAAAGGGTGTTCTATCTCAGAGAAGCGCTTTGGCCTTGGAACGCCCCAGATATTGGCAGGGCGAACACTACCTCATACGGTGACAACCCTGTCCTAGAGTGTGCCGTCGCCCTGGTGGATAACAAGGCCAGGGGCAACGCATCTTTCCATCGCAATCCTGTGCTTTCCTGTATCTTTGCTAACTTCAGTTTGAGAGTACCATTGTACTTCTCAACCAGACCTGCTGACTGGGGGTGGTTGGCTGCATGAAACTTCTGCATGATGTGCAGACCTTCGCACACCAGTTGGATGACCTTGGAATTGAAGTGACTTTTGTTGTCACTCCAAATCACACGTGGCAATCCGAAGCGCGGGAAGAACTCTTTTAGGAGTGCCTTCGCCATCGCAATAGTCATTTTCTCTTTAGTGGGGTAAGCTTCAATCCATTTACTGAATGCACAAATCACTACCAGCACATACTTCAAATTGTTGACTCGTTCCATTTCGATAAAATCCATCTGGAGGACCTCGAAAGGGAAGGAAGGCGGTGCAAAATTACCAGAGGGTGTAGAGTACCTTTCCCAGGATTATGTATCATACAAATCATACAGTGTTTCACTAAATGAGTGGCTACCTTGGAAATATTGTCATTCTGCCACACTGGGTCCAACACCTTACATATTCCCTTGGCGCTAATGTGGGCTGGGCCGTGGGCCATGGTAACCACCGGAAGTACATAGGCATTAGGTAACATCCATCGCTGTTTCTCGGACTTATCAGTCCAGCACCCATCCTCATCCAGATGCCCCGTACTCTCCTGCCATATTGTCAATTCGTCTATGGTTGCCTCACTTTGTATCTCTTTGACACTTTCTACTGTATCCTCAAACATTCCATTATCTGGGACCCACCTAGCCGGACCTGCCACAAACATTTTTTTCATCTTCGATCTCACTGTCTCTTTAGCTGTTTGATCTGCAAACGCATTTCCTCTACCAACATCATCTGTTATTGCTTTGTGGTCACTACATTTTACTATCGATAACCTTTTGGGAAGTGTTAGGGCTGACAAGAGTCTATGTATCAATGGGCCATTCTGTATTTGTAATCCATGTGATGTTAAGAATCCTCTCTCCGCCCAGAGGCGTCCAAAATTATGGGCGACCCCAAAGGCGTACTAGCTGTCAGTGTAAATATTGACAGTCAATCCCTCGCTCAACTCACAAGCCCTAAGAAGAGCAACCAGCTCCGCAGCTTGGGCTGATTTGTATGGGACACGGGATGTCTCAACTATAGTGTGTAACGTTGTAATTGCATATGCTGCAGTGGTGGTGCCATCTGGTAGTTTGAAGCAAGAGCCATCGACATATAGTTCACCTTGGGGTTCAGATAGGGGAACATCAGTCAGGTCTACCAGTCCTTTTGTCTCCTCTTCCGTTCTGTATACACAATCATGTGCATCTGTGTCATTGCCCGTCGAAGGGAGGGGTAGTAACGTGGCTGGGTTCAGAGTGGTACAGCAAACAAATGATGGACGGAATGCTGACAATGCAAACATTCTCCCCCAGTCAAAAGATCTGGGTTAAATCCATTGTTCTTTTGCCCACTACGCCACCCCAGTTTGGACCCAGCCATATGCAAATTAGTCTTGACCCTGTGCCCCATGGGAACAGTCCAGACCAAACTGCCATGCCAGGTCCTCCCTGGACCGGAAACAAGCATCCTGGGACCGGTTTCAGGGTATGTCACCCTTCTTCAGCCAGGCTAGCTTGAATCCAATGGCACAGTGAGCAAGGGACCCACATCTGGGCATACCCATCCCACTTAGGCGAAAAGTGTTACAGCAAACAAATGATGGACGGAATGCTGACAATGCAAACATTCTCCCCCAGTCAAAAGATCTGGGTTAAATCAATCGTTCTTTGCCCACTACGCCACCCCAGTTTGGACCCAGCCATATGCAAATCAGTCTTGACCCTGTGCCGCATGGGAACAGTCCAGACCAAACTGCCAGGCCAGGTCCTCCTGGACCGGAAACAAGCATCCTGGGACCGGTTTCAGGGTATGTCACCCTTCTTCAGCCAGGCTAGCTTGAATCCAGTGGCACAGTGAGCAAGGGACCCACGTCTGGGCATACCCATCCCACTTAGGGCGAAAAGTGTTACAGCAAACAAATGATGGACGGAATGCTGACAATGCAAACATTCTCCCCCAGTCAAAAGATCTGGGTTAAATCCATCGTTCTTTGCCCACTACGCCACCCCAGTTTGGACCCAGCCATATGCAAATCAGTCTTGACCCTGTGCCCCATGGGAACAGTCCAGACCAAACTGCCAGGCCAGGTCCTCCCTGGACCGGAAACAAGCATCCTAGGACCGGTTTCAGGGTATGTCACCCTTCTTCAGCCAGGCTAGCTTGAATCCAGTGGCACAGTGAGCAAGGGACCCACGTCTGGGCATACCCATCCCACTTAGGGCGAAAAGTGTTACAGCAAACAAATGATGGACGGAATGCTGACAATGCAAACATTCTCCCCCAGTCAAAAGATCTGGGTTAAATCCATTGTTCTTTTGCCCACTACGCCACCCCAGTTTGGACCCAGCCATATGCAAATCAGTCTTGACCCTGTGCCCCATGGGAACAGTCCAGACCAAACTGCCAGGCCAGGTCCTCCCTGGAACAGAAATAAGCATCCTGGGACCGGTTTCAGGGTATGTCACCCTTCTTCAGCCAGGCTAGCTTGAATCCAGTGGCACAGTGAGCAAGGGACCCACGTCTGGGCATACCCATCCCACTTAGGGCGAAAAGTGTTACAGCAAACAAATGATGGACGGAATGCTGACAATGCAAACATTCTCCCCCAGTCAAAAGATCTGGGTTAAATCCATCGTTCTTTTGCCCACTACACCACCCCAGTTTGGACCGAGCCATATGCAAATCAGTCTTGACCCTGTGCCCCATGGGAACAGTCCAGACCAAACTGCCAGGCCAGGTCCTCCCTGGACCGGAAACAAGCATCCTGGGACCGGTTTCAGGGTATGTCACCCTTCTTCAGCCAGCATGGGTTCAGAGTGGCACATCTTTTGATGGTAATGTGCGGAGCAAACAAGGTTAGTTCATATCCAGTCAGACGTGCACTAGTAAGGTGCTGTGTCTTTGTCTTATTCAAAAGCGTATCTACAGCATGAGGTACCAATACTGTGAGTTCAATATTGAGAACGAGCCCCATCGAATGTCTGATAGAAACTGACACAGCCGCGGCAGCTCTCAGGCAGCTCGGGAGCGCTCTGGCTACGTTATCCAGCATCGCAGAAAAATGAGCGCAGGGTCTTTGCTTACCACCAAAGCCCTGTGTTAGTACAGAAAGCGCGCAACCGTCTGCCTCATGTACGTAAAGCACAAAAGGCTTCTGGTAATCAGGAGTACCAAGCACAGGAGCAGAGCAAAGCGCAGCCTTTAATTGCTCAAAAGCTTGCTGGCATGCAGATGTCCACGGCAGGGGTTCATGCACTTCTTTGGTGGTCAGGTAAAGGAGGGGTTTTGTTAGTAAGGAATAATTGGGGATCCAGTGTCGACAATACGAGGTAATGCCAATAAATGCGCGTACTTCATGTTGAGTCTTAGGAACAGGCATATTAGTGATAGCAGCTATGCGCTCAGGTGTTAGCTTGCGACCCTCCTTCGACAGTAGGTGACCTAAGTAGGTGACCTCCTGTCGACAATATTGAAATTTGGAAAGGGACACCTTATGGCCATGACGTGCCAAATGCAACAGCAATTTAACAGTTGCATCCCTGCAACCATCCTCAGTATCAGAGGCCACAAGGAGGTTGTCAACGTACTGCAATAGCACATTACCAGTGGGAAGCACCAAAGAATCCAATTGACTTTTTAAAGCTTGACTATAGATACTAGGACTTTCTGTATAGCCTTGAGGAGCACGACAGAATCTAAAACTCCTACCGGCTAAGGTGAATCCAAACAGATATCTGCTATCTATATGAATTGGAATGCTAAAGAAAGCCTTTTTCAGATCAATGACGGAAAAGAACTTTGCTGACGGGGTAATCATTGTCAATATCGTGGTAATGTCTGGGACTACAGGATATTGGGGCACAAGTATTTTAGTGACCTCTCTGAGGTCAATTACAAAGCGATAAACATCTGGTTGAGCATCAGAAGGGTCCAAGGGGGCCTTCTTGAGAATCGGAAAGATAGGGCTGTTACACACATTCGCCACTGTCTCCTCAACCACACCCGACTTAGTCAAATCCTGTATTATTTGCAACAAAGCCCTTTCTCCTGCTTGTGAAATCTTATACTGGGGAGTACGTGGCAATACAGCATTGTCCTTAATCGTAATAGAGACCGGCTGGATCTGGAGTAACCCCACATCTGTGCGTCCTGCTGCCCATAAACTACGGGGCACCTCCTTGAACTCTGCGGGGAGGGGTGCATCTTTTGCAAAGCATTGTTTTGAGCGAGCCACTTGTGGCCCAACAGTCATGTAAACACCATCTGGAGAAGAAAAGATGGTGGCATGTAATCTCTTCAACAAATCCAATCCCATCGAATTCTCCCCACAGTTTGTCGTTAACAGAAATGGCGAGTCCACAGTAAAGGGACCAATAGTCAAAGCAAAAGGTTTGGAAATGGGGCTAACAACGGCATGCCTGAGAAACCTACCGAAACATTGTTTTGGCCAGACAGAGCTGCCCCTGGGACCAGCGAACGAGAAACAGAGCTATTCATAGCACCCGTGTCAAGTAAGAACGTCTTGGGCGTGCCTTGCAAATCCGCAGTGACATAAGGTCCCCGCTGATTTTCAGGCACTGGAACCGGTCCCTTACCCTGTCCCTGGCTGTCCTAGCTGTGGGACATTCCCGTCACTTCGTCCATGTCATAGTCGTCATGATAGTACTGCCTTCCCCGGGGGTCGTCGAAATAGTTCTTGCTCTGCCGATCATACGATGTATCCTCAAACTGTCCCTCTCTGTGGCCCCCTCCCCCTCTACCACGTCCTCTAAAACCCCTACCTCTCGGGGCGTCAACTTTCTGCAGCAACTCCGGACACTCACTTCGCCAATGCCCCTCCTTTTTACAGTACGCACATTGGTTGTACCCTACGGGCGCACCCGATGTACTGTTCCGGTCAGACCGGGATCCCCGCTGAGCGGGACCCGAACCCCTTCCTCTACCATTCCCCTTTGCCACCTGCTGCATCAACAACTTCGTCTTCAACTCCTTTGACTTTTTCTCCACCTTCTCTTTGTTCTCATTCTCCCTATGCTCGTAGTACTGTGCCATACTCAATATTACTGACGGGGAGGAGGTGGTCCAAGTACTTTTCGATGCCTGCAACCTAGTCGCAATCTCAGGAAGCAAATTAATGACAAACCTGTTGACGAACAGACGAACACCACCCTCCAGCGATAGATCCTGACCACTAAAATCCAGAAACACCCCTTCGAACCTAGTAAAAAAATCAGACACACTTTCATCCTTCTTCTGACGACATGCAGTCAACTTGTCCCAATCCACTCGTCTTGGCGGGATAAGGGAGTGCATGTAAGTGATAATACGTCCCAGCAAAGCTAATAGCTCCGCTTTTGGCTTCTCACCAGGCTTGCGCTCCTTATCCCATGCCCTGATCTCATCCCATGTTCCACCCAATTCCACCACATGATCCTGCATATGCACTTGCCTCCATATATCTACTGGTACTAAAAGGCCAAAAAACAACTCTATATCAGCTAATGTCATCACTGTGGAGGAGGACGCCTCCGTCAATTCTTTATAGTACGCTGTTGGATTTTTCCGAGGGTCCGGCAACTGTCCTTTTAGGGATATTACCTCACTCCTCTTCCAAGGAGTGTAGATCCACTGTTCCTGGAAATGGGCCGCCACTCGTGGGCGAGTAACAATATTATTCCCATCTCGCAACTCTGGTATTTCGGGGTGGTAAATGGGATGAACTTCCCTCATGGGGAACTGTGACACTGTCGTCGGGACCTTCTGAAGCAATCTTCCCCAATAACCCACCAATGTCGTCACATTACTGAAAACCTCATTTGGGGCCATATCTGTAGTATATACCCTGTCCCAAATGTCATAAATTATCTGCGGTGCAATACCCTTGAAACACTGTTCCCACAATTCTATCAGTGTGGCCGACATATGCTTAAGAGCATGTTGCTGTATAAACGGCTCGTAATCTTTCATCACGCTCCACACATCTTCCACACTATAAATCGGATTCCGGGCCCATTGTGCAGCCTGGTGAGCCACCATTCTCTTTTCCTCATCACCCACAGCAGAGCGCACCAACACTTTATCCATGCGTTCACGTGCCGCTGCCCAATTCACTTCATGCTCTCCACGCACAGGCGTCTCGGCATTTCGCGATGTCTGAGGTAACACACCCAAAGGGGAAAGAGCAGATGAAGAAACAGGTACCATCGCGCTCAAAGACTGTGCCGCAGGAGTAAGAGGAGGCGTGACCACAGGCACGGAGTCGGGAGACAGAGTAGAGGAACGGACGGCACCCGCCCCTGTAACTGGCGAGAGTGGGGAAGAAGCAGGTGGGGCCGGGGCTGAAGCAGTAGAGCTGTAAAGAGAAAGAATGGGAATAACAGAACCAGAGGCCGAAGACTGAGGTGTCGGAATCACGGGATATAGCCGTTCGGGTGCATAAGGAGGTGGGGGTCGAGAATACAACAACTCCTCAACGTAGGCATCACCTTCCTCCCTAGCCACATAACACTTATCACTCTGCAATCGAAACTTCCTGCCTGCACACTGTATGCCTTTCTCGATCTTTTCTCTATCATAAGCTATTGCCTTCTGCATTATCGTTTGCGTCTGCCCCCTCCGGACTTGCTTCTCTGCTCTCATACGTCGCTGCTTCGCTTCCTTCTGTCATGTTCTCAAAGAATCAAACATCGACTGTCTGCTCTTTTTGGCGAATAATTTGTCCTGCAAGTAATTCAACTTTTGCTCATCAAATGTGCCAGTAAGCGGCCACTGTAGATTGACATTGTCCCTCGTATATTTATTCCGCAGCGTGCTAAACATAATAGGGCCAATGCCATGCTTGACGTATACATCAAAATTTGGGGTACCCTCTGGAGGCGCCGGCTGCCTTTCTTCCAATCGAGCTTCAGTGGAACAACACCGACATCCAAAACACTCTAACTTACTTAGACAAGGCATCTTAATATAAGACACATACACTGTCCCCAATGGACAAATAGAACACCAACCAACAAATGATCCAAGAACCAAATCCAAGCGGTCCAAAACCGCACAAGACAGTCCGCAGACTGTACCAAGACAAGAAGACAGACTCTAGCCCCAGACCTTTTCAAGAGTAAGCCGAATTTCCAGTTGGCCTGGCCGATTGTTCGCAAACAGCCCCAAACCTTTTCAAGAATGGGCCGAATTTCCAGTTGGCCTGGTAGACCGTTCACAAACACTCCGCGTCTTTCAAGGGTCCGCAAACCCACAAAGTTCAAGACAAGACAGTCCAGAGACTGTAGCAGACACAGCCCGTGTGCTCGTGCCGTTCAACCATGGCGCCACATTTGCCAAGAATTCAAGTCACTCACCTGGTGCACTCAGGTCGAGCAATATTATTCTCCACTGCCGACTCTTTGGACCAAACGGTCAAATCCAAGGTTCCGCCTTCTCAGGACTCCAGCCGGTGACCACTAGACAAGGAGTCGCCCGATCAGACGGGCGGGGCAGCCAAGAGAACCGGGCTCTTATCGTGTGGGGATCCCCGATCCGCCCGAAAGACCAGACACCACCCCGACCCTACAACCCGATTACGGGCGAGTCGGGTCACCTTGCGGAGTCCCTGTTCGGGCGCCAACTGAAGGAAGTGGCCTGAAAAGGGTCACCCGGGTTTTCTACAACCTCCTTATAGCCTTCCCCAAAATGTCGGTCAGACAGTGGAGAATACAAACAGTTGTTTATTAGCAATACTCTGCAGAGGAGTCCAATCTGACCTGCACCCTAAGATGTCTGCCGAGGGACTGGCCCCCCAACAGTCTGCAACGCATAATCATTCCTCCAACAACCCCCAACCACGCCCACAGTGGAAAGTTACCGGCTCAGGCCGAACATGAAGAAAGGAGGCACAGAAAGATGAGCTACCACCTGCTAGATGGGTACATGTTATCATTCTCTCAAGGTTGCCGTGCTGGGGCTTGGCGTCTCCTAACGTGGAGCAGAACTACACACAGGGATAGGTATGCGAGGGCAGAATGGCCTATTCATTAGTGAGTCAGAATCCAATCTTGAACAGCAAAGGAAAATAATAACTGAATACAGCGTTCTGCTGAGGCAAGGAATAGGAGAGTGAGGCCTAGTACAGACACAACCTAATAGGGATTACGAAATACAAAATGGAGTCACACCCGCTAACTGAAGCTCGGACATGGCGGGGATAACTCAGTGGGTTACATAACGTGAATACGAATGGTGTCTCATTTAGCCGCACACTGCTAACCTAATATAGCATAAAACCAGTATATAACGAGAATGGATTTTCAAATCTAACAGTATGTATCACGTGAGCCCTCGGTAGTTCGGTTTTCAACTCCACTACCTGTTCCCCTATCATTTTATGCTTAATTGTCCCACCTTTTGCGTCTTTGAACCCGTTTTGAACCCAGTACTGCAAATATTCATAGTAAGACTGCACACAGTAAAAGGAATCGCACACAATTAGTGTGGGGAATTCTCGATCCATATTTACTAGTGCCAGTACCAGCGCTTTTAACTCTGCCAGCTGTGCCGTGCAGTCTCCTAGGGACTGCATCTTTGTGCAACTCGGGTGGAATTTTCCATCCCGCATGTGACCTTTAACAATTGCACATGCTGCGCTATATTGTTGCTTACTCCCTGTGGCTGGTTGAGCAGATCTGTCAGTGTAAATAATATATTCATACTGATTTAGAGGCATTATTTAGTTTGGGCGAGGATATTCTTGTTCGTATTGCAGGAATGCTTGTGTCTTTAAATTTGGGTCGTACCTGTATTCTACAGCTGTTGCAATGAGAGAATTAGCCCATTGTATCCATCTCAGATGTAAAGCTTTAGCATTAGGAACGCTAGCCTTTGTCGCAGCCTCTAGGGCTGGAACTGGAGTAACTACTATTATTCGTTTTCCCTGAGCCAGTGCTCTTTCTCTCACTACAGAAGTCTGTACTGCTGTTAAAATCTTTTCTGTGGATGCGAAGCGCATCTCAGCATTTGTGTACAAATGTGATTTGTATGCAATTGGTACTGTTTCACCTTCATTATATGTTAGATAGGTGTACCCAGATTGACCCGCAACTATACGGATCACCAGGTTGCGTACGTTTACGCGTGTCTGTAAGTGTTTGGAAGCTATCATGTCAGCTTGCAAGGAACAAAGTGTATCTGTATGTTCCTGTGTCCATTGTTCTACTGTAAAATCAGGTTTTATTAATTCGTAGAAAGGTTTCACTCTTTCTGCGTAATCTAAAATGTATGTTCTATTAAAATTTAGGAATCCCAGTATTGACTGTAAATTTTTTGTAATGATTTTGGAAGTTGGAGCAGCGCACATTTTTCTAAAAAATTTGCTGCCAGGCTTTTTCCTTCACTTGAAAGCTCATATCCTAAAAACAGGACACTGAGGTGGGCAATTTTTGATTTTTTAAAGTTGAATTTGTAGCCCTCAGATGCAAATCCCAAAATAATGGTATTCACTCTGTTCAAATGTTCCTCTAGGTCATCGTCCGTTAGATAAATATCATCCACATAGGACAATGCCTCTTCATCCAATTTTTGAAGTAACTCAGTTACCCTGGCCGAAAACAACTCCGGGCTGTTCTTATACCCCTGGGGGACTCGACAAAATTGACGCTGGGTCCCTAGCACTGAGAAGGCTGTTAGATACCTGCTTTTAGGCACTATATTTTGGCAGAAAAATCCATTTGAGATATCAAGTGTTGTTTTATATTTTTTCCGCACAATGTTATTCATTAATGCGGCACTGTGTGCATTTTGGACTGCAAATGTCTTAGTGCAAGTGTTTAAATGTCTGTAATCTAAAACTAGACGATATGTGTTGTCAGGTTTCACTACAGGAAACAAAGGATTGTTCATTGGTGAGGTGCAAGTTTCAATCACCCCTTGGTATTCAAGTTGATCTAAGATCTCCCTGACCTGTTTTTTAGCTTCTTGCTTTATTGGATACTGCCTCTGTGCAGTCGGAGTATTTTTTAAAGGAATATTGTGGTGGGTTGAATCCTCATCCCATCCAACATGGTTTTTGTATAATGCTGGAGCCTGGGCTACTGCCCACTCCTGCGCATAAGTGTGTTGCAAGTGCCTGGGAATATGGTCTGAGAAAGCCGGAAGAATTACCGTTTCTCCTTTAGGGCAATCCATGACAAATGCTGGCTGCCAATCTTGTTCAGCTAATAAAATATCATAGCCAAACGTCAGGTTCTCCCAAAAGAGACCTCTCACTTTTCTACATTTGTCCCCCTCCATTTGGAGCGTTATTTCATATACTTTATGTGGGACGCTTACCCTAGTATTGGGTGTTTCCACCGTGATATAATCATTCAAGTCCAATGTCACCAGAAATTCCTTCAGGTTCTGGCGAGCTATTGTTACTTCTGCCGCACTGTCTAGCATCGACAGAGCCCATTCTCCGTTCAGTAGTCGAGTTCTCAGAATTCTGTGCTAGTCTGATCTTTAGACCTGCAACTTTCTTCTTTTTGAACTGTGGCTTTTGCTTTGGTTTTTCTTCTTTTTTAGAAGTGTAATCTTGAGCGTGCTGCTTGTCTCTGGACTTTGTACGCTCTTCTTGTCTGCCTGACCGTCCTTCCCTCTCGGAGTTTTTCGATGAACCCTGAAAGGAACAAGAGGAACGTGTATCAGTATCCTGATACCTGTCAGGTTTCCTAATATTATCCCTATTCCTAAGGTTGTACCTCTTTTCGGAGGGCTCCTTTGGAGGAGATCTACCTCGGGATTGAGATCTGTTTTCCTTAAAGTTTTGTTGTTTTTTATTGTCCCACTTCTTCTTAGTTGAAGCAGGTGTCTGCTTGGAAGTGTCCTTTTCAGGACTGCCCATCAGTTGCGGTTTTAAAGCTTTCCCACCCAAACTGTCTCTGCCTAATTCTGCATACGCAGTTTCAATTATTTTTGGTAGTTCGTGTTCCTGTTCTAAAGGATCGAACTCCCTCAGGCGTTGGCAGATGGCCACTGAAGCTGCTTCCCCCTTAATATTAGCTAGTATTATGGCTGATACCTGGGAATAGTTACCTAGTAACTTCATCCCTAAGTTTAGGGCAGGTTCTGCTCCGTACTCATTTTGTATCTGTCTCAATACATCAGGTACTACTGCTAATGACGGGATACCATGAGTTCTGGTATAGATGGCAGCAAAGACTGTACCCCAAGTGGTACAATCCTCTAATTGTGGTGTTATCCCCATGGACAAGCAGATTGTTAGCATTCTGTGTTTTCCATACGGGGTAGTATTCGGGAATACTGCCTCTAGCTGCGTTATTTTCTGAGCTACCCAGAATGGTATTTGTTCACGTTTTGTGGGCATTTTACCCATCACTGCGTGTAATGTTTGTGGTGTAATTTTAGTTGCTGTACCCTGAATTTGAGTTCCATTTGTTGCAATTATTGCTGGTTGGACTGTGAGTGTCCTCATGACGAATTGCGTCAAGTTTCTGGATATTTTAATTAAATCTTTGTGTTGTCTGAGTAAGTCTCCTGGTGGCATTGTGTTAATGTCAGGATGTGGTGTGAAGGCCGCTAATATCGGCCATGTTGCCCCTTCTCTTCCGAGCGGGCCGAGTCTCACTCTTCTTCTTATGTGGGGTAGGGTGCCTTTAAACCAGTATAAATGTTCCTGGTACGTGAGCGGAACCTCTATATCCTCGAGCGGATAATATTCCGCTGGTGCATCTCCTTCCGTGTAGGAGTGAAATGTTTTTGTTCTTGCATTTGCTGCTGGGAATGTAACCCACGAATAAAATACCTCTGTTTTGTTTGATTCGTGTGCCTCAATCACGAAAACTACTATGCCACCCCTAGCTGATAAACCATGCGCAAGTAGTTTCAGGGTGACTGTATTTCTAAAATTTGGTGCAATTTGTATTGCGGCTGTATCATCCTCGTCTGTGAGGGGCAGATTTTGTTGCATTGGGTCTAATTCTTTGTTATTTTTGTCTTCAGTCATTTTGTAAAGAAGAAGTTTTCCAAGGGAACTAAGATAAGGTGTTTTGCACAATTTTAGGAACACTGTGTCCTTCAAGCTTGATTAACCAACAGCCAATAAATAGGATTTTTTAGCCTACTCAGCCGTGGCGGAGTTTGTGCCCACCCACTCCAGACTTCTCTGGTGTTTTGTGAGTAGGGTCTCTGAGAATAGCACCACTGAACTACTCAGATTCTACTGTTAAATAAGTACCCAACCAACGTTGGCGGCGCCATGTCGCGTAGTTCCTATATTACCTATACAGGATCTGCGCTTTTTGGATAACATAAACTGTGGGTTTGGTGGCGGATGGATTCCGTGCACCCTCACCGGATACATTAGCCTGTTTGTATTAGCTAGCTCACAGTGCCACTATAATCTCCTCTTATCGGGGAGAGAATAGTTCTTGGCAACCTCAGAACATGACAACCCTGATCCCTCAGAATCGTGGAAACAATATACTACCTTTCGCTCAGTCACTCGTGCTCACTTAGTTTGTCTCAGAGAGATACACAGAATAAACAGTCTGGGCGTTTCAATAAGTATTTATTGAACAGTTGTTATTCCAGTGTATAATAGATGAGCTGCAACAACCATTAGACAGTAGCAGAGATATATGATTAGCAATACTACGAAAGTAAAAGGATGGTTTAGCTCTACCATCTTGCAGAAATCATAGATATATACATGTACATAAAACACATGATAAAAATGCGTACTCCTACGATGTCTCTCTAACTAGATGTACCTAAATGTACCTAGCATCTGTGTAGGTGTTATGCCAAGAATCCCTCTAGGATCTAGTCCACCCCATTACCTGAGAGTTAGAGAATATGGGACCCAGTCCTGGTCTCAAGTTGGACACCCCGCGAGGGATGTTAGACCACTGCTAGCTGGAGCGTCTGCATGCAGGAACCTCAGCGTCTCTGGTCAGTGTGTCAGCCAGGAAGTCATGGTCTCCTCTTTCTTCCTAAGCAAGATGTGCTGTATATATACCCATAGGTCTCCCCAGGGGTCCTACCTTGCTGTGTTACTGTGTCGGCCTAAAGGATGATGTTGGGCCTGAACTTTATACAGAGATATTATACAGGAGATTGTAATCCTACTGTTAGTCCTGCTGTGCTTCCAAGAAGCCTCATTCATAATGTATGAGAATCGAACCAGGGAAAAACCCGCGTTCTGAATGCAGTGTCATATCTAGGCAAAAGGTCAGTGCCTAAGAACCGTTATGTATGTAATGTAGGGAAGGATGTAGGTGAAAGGTTGCGATGTTACCTGCGCCTATATAGGGTACCTATATGGAATATAACAGGGAGGCACACTACATGGTAAGTGCCGTATTTCATTGGGGCCACCTCATGTCTGTCAGTAAGTCTACCACAATAGAAAGCATTTACACTCTATCAATGTGCAGGTGGTTTGCATAGCAGACCAATACATAAATAGTGTCTGTGCAAGATTTCCAGGTTCCACTCATGGCACTCTGGTGCTACGTAACAGCTGCATTCCACAAGAGAAGGACAGCCTTGTACCGAGAAGGGCCTGGCTTGTTGATAAGTTTCAGTATTTATGGTTATGCAAGCTTTTTTATGTTATTATGTGCCCATCCAAACATCAATACACTTACGTTTGCTTTTGTGATTATGTATTTTAGGGGTCCAAGGGTATCTGAGTTGTACCCTGCTTTTAACGCCTCTCAGGAACGCAATAGCGCAAATGGGATATCTGCTTCAATGAGGTCAAAGTGTGAAACAGGGGTCCTGTGGAGTGAGCCTTTAGGCTTCTGAATGCCCAGTTCTGGTGCCTGGACAAGACCGGAGGGGCCCTCCTCCGCTTTCCTGGCAAGGTCTGCAAGATTGCTGTTTTATATTGAATGCTTCACAACATTGTCCTTCAGAGAAACATACCATTTATCCATGATGCTGGTGATATGTGCCAGTAAGTTGATATTTATGAGGATCAAGGCACTGACCTCAGGTGCAAACTAGCAGAAAACACTTTGCCTGATGGAAAATGACTGTAAAGAAAGTGTCTTTTGTTTGACTGCCCTATGGACAAATGCCCATTTACAGCTGAACCTACTAATCAACATATTTCCTAGCAGATTGTTGTTTGTTTAAATACAAATATTAATGTTGACCTGCATCTTGATAAGCTATGTTTAAAAGCAGTTGATGTCTTGAAAAATATTATTATCAACACAAAATGTCAATAGAATGCTAGTCTATAACATAATATATTGTCTTAATCCTTCCTAGGTCATGTCATTATACCATCTACTGGGGCAGTAGCAAAGCATTGATGGATAATTTGGAGTGTTGCACAGATACTAGATTTGGAGAGATCTGCAGTGCAAGATGCCTGAACATTGATGGAAAGGTTGCAAATCTTTTGGCAGTACACTTCATTTGAGTCATGGAGGCCAATGTACATGAGTTTCATCAAATGTACCAGGCAAATGTAGTGCCTGCATCAAAGTCTCAAACTTGAAGTTGATGCTATCGGCTGTAGCCGATCTGTAGAAATTTGGTGTAGTTTATGCTTGTGTCTGAGGATAAAGTCTGAGGAAAAAATGAGGACAGCCCAGTGTGTGGCTGTAGACCATAAGTTGTGCTCCTACTGGCTAGACTAGAGGACCCGTTGTCACTGATATGTAACACAAGTTTCTATCTTCACAATAGGTGGATTCCTTACATACCTTGCATTGGAACAGTCAGATTTCATTTTTCATTATGCCTCATACAACATTTCCTATTTAGCTCTGTACTTCATAATATTGTTTCTTCTCAGCATGGGCTGTATGCAGACAAGTGTTGTACACATTGTTGACCTGTCGTCGCAATGCTCTCGACACTTCGCGCAAAGCCCAGTTATGGCAGTCCATGCAAGGGAGACAGCAGTAGAGTCATGTCCTGCTTCTCAACTCCTGGAAAGAGTTGGGATTGCTCAGTACAATAAAACAGCTGTCTGAGTATATGCCAGCTACTGTCCCTCACAACCACCTCTCTTGTTCTTCCCTGTTCTCAGCTGTATCTCTGCTCCCTCACACACACAGTGCTCATGCTGTGAGACTGGGTCTAGCTGTTGCTATCATTGTCTCAGCTAGTCCGACCCCCCCCCTTCAGCAGTGCAGGGAGTGGTGCTATGAGTGTTGTCTTTAACTTGCATGGTGCATTAGTGAGAGAGGCCAGTAATGCCATTACCAAGAATGTACTTCTGTGTGTGTGGTGGGGGCGTGCGTTTGTTCGCTGCTGATGCGGTTTAAACTGCCATATCTTAAATCCTTCTTGAACAAGCTGTCCCCGTAATTCATAAGGAAAGGGGGGGGTCTTCTATTCTTTGCTGTATTTTGATTTTGGAGTTCATCATATTATGCCTTCTGTGCCGAATGACTTATATTCGTAGAATCGGCTCTGTATTGATCTTTCTGTACCTATATACTCTGATATTGAGGTGTGTTTATATTCAATTATTTTTGGCCTTAATAATAAATCCACCAAATTGAAATTCGGAGTCTGTGGTCCATTACATCATGACTAAATTGAAAGTATCATCTTGAATTGTTTTCCTCCCTTCTACCACTTTTAGCAGGCAAATAAAACACCATCTGCATTAAATCTAGTAGGGAAAGGCAGGAGTAAAGGTTGGCGTAATCAAATGGTAGCAGAGGATGGTTTGCCTCTAAGAGTGAGGGGAGACGGAGAGTAGGAGTAGGGTCGGAAGAACATTAAGGCCCTGGACACGGAGTAGACGACTGCGGACATTGATGGAGGTCGGCGGATGTTGACGGTGCGGCGGAAACAGTGGTGGCGTGAGTATGGAATTGTGTGGTGTGTTAGATTGCGGTGATGAAATATTTGTGTGATGTCTTGCGAAGTTGGGATGCATGTTGAGTGATTGTGGGTTTATTGGTTTACTGGTCCGGACACGTGCGTGTCAGGAAGTTTGGTTAGCGGACTCAAGAGAAGTCCAAGATCCCGGGATAGTTTTGTATTTGTAATTGTCTGATCAGAATTGTGGGTGTCGTGAAGCGCTATCGACGATCCACTTGTGATAGGGAACTTTGTGTGAATGGAGGGATACGTCGCGGTAGAAAGCCCCGGTATCGGGGGTGGACTATGGCGATTGAGTGACCGACGCAGGTCGGGAGTCACTGCGGATGAATGTTCTTGTAAGCGTGTTCTATCGATCTTTTAGCGAACAGACAATTATTTGTTTTATGTAACTGGAAGTTATTGTGATTGTGTTAGGAGCAGTTACTTGGTTTAATAGCTTTGGATATACAGTTACTTGTGGTACGAACGTGTGAGTGAGTGAAATTGTAAAGGCGGGTGAGCCGCTGCAAAGAGCGAGTAGTGACGTCAGTGTGCGCCGCGCTGGGATTGGTCGGTTGGTGTAACGCCGCGCTGGGATTGGTGGAAGTTCGTTCGAAGCTGAGTATTGAATTTGGAGGGCAAACAATCGATTTTCAGGATGAGATGTTTTAAGGTGCTGTGAGATTTGTGTAGAGGCGACACAGGAGTGTTGACACGGGTAGGAGAAGAAGCTCCGCCTGAGGATACACCGGCGCATTATATGGCAACAAATGTAGGACTCCATACTATAGTCTGGCTTCAAAATTGGCATAAATTACAGAAAAAGAAGGAGAATTGGCTTTTCCCCGTTATGGGTCATTTCGTATGGAGGTGCTGTATCAGCTAAGAGGAGTGATGTCTGCTCTGAAACCTCCGCCTAGACCAACTCAATTTGAGGCATTGGATGCTTGGATGAGAGCAGCTATGGCAAAGAGAAGGGAAGCTTCTCAGGGTAGAATGAAAAAAGCAATGAAGGTATATCAGGATGCCAGGTGGGATGCACAGCTGAAAAGATGGAGAGTAGACACCATAGAGGGAGAACAATTGTATCCCTTTCGGCTGCTAGAAGGTGGGTCCGGAGGAAAGAGTAAGACGGAAGAGGACAGTGACACAGATGACAGTTTTCTTGATAGATTGCTAGCAGAACATCCTCCACCTTATGATTCTAGGCCAGAGCCGGAGCAGACGCAGCAATCTGAGGACATTCTAAGAGTGGGACGAATAGGTGCAGAGGAGCAGACCACAGGAGTAAGAGGGAGGATTTCAGTGGGAACAAAAATTCCAGGAGGGTCTGGAGGGATAGGGTACGCAACTTCGGAGTCAGGAGAGACTGCCTGTAACATGCGGCTACCAGAAGTTCTTTCGGTACCAGTTACTATTGGACCGGTGGTTTCAATATATAACCCTAGAGAGAGAACAAGGGAAAGTCAACAAAAAACAGAACAAGGTGAAGAGACTATCTCTGGAGGGAGTCTTACAATGAGTGGGACAGGTATGGCTCAGGTACCAGTGGAATCCAGTACTCCACTGCCTGCTACAGCTGATCCATCAAGAATGGACAGTGTGTCAGAACGAAGGCGAACAGGAGCTTTGGCAAATTCTAGGTCAGACATCAGAATGTGGGTTCCACCGGTAAGGGAGTCACAGATATTGAGTGATGAATTGGGGTTGAGACAAGAAGCACCTAGGGTACCGCTAGGGCCACAGTATGTGTGTGAGGGTAACCATTGGAGAAGTCGAAGTTGTGAAAGAGAAAGTCGCCCAGTTGTGAGAATTGAGGAGAGTGGGAACCTAAGGAGAACACAAAGTTGTGAGAGGGAGGAATCGGGAAGTGAAAGAGGTCAGAAGGTTTTACAGGTTGCAATGAAGGCACCATTGTTAGATGTGGTAAGATTAAAAGCAGAAATAGATGAAGTGATAGAAGGGAATCTGCCATGGGAAAGAATTGACACATATGATTCAAGCGAATTGCTATTTGTAGCTAAAGACGTTACCAGAAAGGCAAAGCGAGCTCATGATGCATTGTCACAGTTGGCACGAAAGTATGAGGTAGATCTAACAAAGACTAAAATGATGCAGGGAACTTGCAGATTGCATTATACGGATAAGGAATTTGGAAGAGAAGCGAACAACAGGATTAAAAGCACAAATTAGGGAATTGGTGATAGGGGTGCGAGCGTGGAGAGCATTAGACAGATGGGAAGAGAGGTGGTCCAAAAAGAAAAGTGCCAAGAAAGGGATAGGAGACACTCCACCTCCAGGTGGAGGGACGGGATCAGCAGGACATTACCCTCTGAGAGAAGTGCAAAATGGGGGGTACGTTCATGTGCCATGGAGCAGGGGTGATTTGGCAGCCTTCACTAATGATTTTCCTCGACTGAGGGAAAAACCTGCTGACTGGTATAAGCAAATAGACCGGTTTGTGAAGATTTCGAAGGTGCTTTGGATTGATTTGAATACCTTGTTTGATATAGTGGTCCCGGGGGATTTATGGACGGCATGTAAAGTTGCCATTGATTGGCCCGCTGTAGAACCAGCCAGAGATCTGGTGAATCATGGTCCTTCTCCCGAGGTAATGAAGAAATATGAGCAAGTGATTACATGGTTACAATCCAAGGTAGCTCCGCAAACGGTTGATTGGCTTAAAATCGATCGTACTACTCAAGATTCTAAGGAGTCGGTACATGACTATTATGAGAGACTTTTGGTGGCTTTTAAACAGCATAGTGGATTGGATACAATTGAGCAAAAAGATATGGGACAGTTTGTCTCAAAGTTTGTGCTAGGACTAAGATCTGATATTAGCTTGATGATACATACACATTTGATATGTTGGCAGAATAAGACGGTGGACGAAATCCTGCATTATGCAAAATACTGTAGTGATCAGGTGGAATCGGCACAAAAGAAATTGAAAGACAAATTGATGTTGCTGCAGTTGAGGAATGCCGAAAGGCCTGATCAGATGCAAGGGGTTGGAGGAACGATGGGTTGAGGTAGAGGAAGTGGTAGAGGAATGGGTCAACAGATGGTATCCCAACCTGGACAGGGAAGAGGCAGGGGAATGGATGCAGGTACAGGAGGTGATTGGGTGGCGAACCAAAAGAAGGTCACTGCTTGTCATTATTGTCACAAAATCGGGCATTGGAAGCGTGACTGTCGATTGAATCCAGCAAATCAATTGCAGAATGAGGGAGAGGGCAGATGTCAGAGACTTTGAATACTGTAACTAGACCTAGGTCCATGTATGGGGCAGGATATGAGCCGCAAATACAGATTCCTCAGCCTCCAAGAATACCTACTCATAATCAGGTGTATCATCAGATGCCCTAATTTGAAATACGAGACAGATTTGACCAACCACAAGATCTTCATGAGTGTCAGAGGGAGGTGCAGGAAGAATGCCCTTTGGATGCGATCCTGGAAGTAGATCAGAGTGGACCGTTTGTAGATGCAGAGGTGAACGGGTATCCTGTTACCTTCTTGTTAGATACTGGAGCTGCGCGCTCCAAAGTAAGAACAGAAGTGGTTCCAAATTTGTCCCTTTCGGGACAATCGATTCAAGTGGTGGGAGTTACCAATCAGAAAAGGACTAACCCATTGACAAATGAGTTGCCTGTGAGTATAGGACCGTTCTGAGACAAACATCAATTTGTAGTATGTGATTCAAGCCCAGTCTGTCTATTAGGACGAGACCTTTTGTGTAAACTAAATTGTACCATATCTTGCACTCCGAGGGGTGTGGAGTTGCAAACCTATGATGATGATGCCGATTTTAAAATGGCCAACACGAGTTTGTATGCAGAAATGTTCGTGGTTCTAACGCTAGAGGAGTTGCCACATTATTTGAGGGAATCCGTTTCTCCGAAAGTGTGGGACTTCACTGGAGAGGAGATAGGATTGATTCGAGGGGTTGAACCTGTTAGGATACAGATCAAACAAAATGCAGAATTTCCACGAACTCCGCAGTATAAATTAACTCCAGAAACTGTGGCTGAAATAAGGCCTGTAATTGAGTCTATGATTGCACAAGGTATTCTCAAAGAAATACGAGGAAGTCCCTGTAATTCACCTATTATGGGACTGCAGAAGCCTAGCGGCAAGTACAGAATAGTACAGGATTTGCGCAGAGTTAATGAAATCGTGATTCCATGTTGTCCTGTGGTACCGAATCCAGCTGTTATTCTGTTCCAAATACCATGTGAAGCAATGGTTTACAGTCATAGATTTATGTCAGGCATTTTTCTCCATACGGTTGCATGAAGACAGCCAATTTTTATTAGCATTTAGGATGGACTATTGTGTGTTAACGTGGTGTAGAATCCCTTAAAGGGTTGGAAAGATTTAGACAGGGACGGCAAGCTACAACCTCTGATTAGGGTGGTCTCTTCTACAAGGAGAAACTTATGAGATGGTAAAAAGGTTGGTGTTATGACACTAGTCATAAGAGGGGGGAACTGATAGAGCGCTTACAGCACTCTAAATTGTAGGGGTGCACTATACTCCTGATATAAACACACTCATATGTATTTTTGTCTTGTGCAGTGTTTTATGATTATTAAGATGTATTTATTCATGTCATATTAGTATTAAAATGAAGTGAGCACGTTTAAGTAGGATTTGCGTGTATTAGAAAACATAATTCCTGTATGTGTAATGTGCAGGACGAAATTATACTCATATAATGTAACCATGTTTAGTTTAAGTTACCCGATTTGTAGGCCCAAATTGTAGGTTGTTTTGAGTTTCGTTTCTCCTTGGTTGCTCAAGAATTAATTAAATAAATTCTGTTGTGCTCGAAGACAGTGTGTTCTCATCCTACTGCAGGTGCAGGAATTCGACCTCGTCATTCTTAGATTTAAGGAGATACCCGGAATGTCTTTGAAGAAGACTGCAAGGCGAGAGGGGAGGACCTGCCTTTCGTGCCTGGCCTATCTGGGAACCAAGGCCACTGGAAGAAGAGTCGACTTAATTAAGGCTTCTGTGGAAACTTACTGAAAAATGTTGCAAATAGAAAAGTTTTAAACATGACGTACTGTAGGTTGAACATTGTCTTTTTGTATGATTCGCAGGGACAGATTCGAGAGACTTCTGCCAGTTTTCGGAGGAGAAGGAGCATCTTAGAGCGAGCTCCATAGCTTTAAGCTATCAGACCCATTTGACGTGAGTACTTCTTAGGAAGTCAACACGTGCTGACACCTTTGGGATATGATACAAGGGAGATAGGTAGGATCCTCATCGAGAGCAGAGTAGGGAAAGATTTTGCTCCTTCTTAGATGAAAAGAGAATTGGACTCCGCTTCTATTCTTTGCTGTATTTTGATTTTGGAGTTCATCATATTATGCCTTCTGTGCCGAATGACTTATATTCGTAGAATCGGCTCTGTATTGATCTTTCTGTACCTATATACTCTGATATTGAGGTGTGTTTATATTCAATTATTTTTGGCCTTATAATAAATCCACCAAATTGAAATTCGGAGTCTGTGGTCCATTACAGCATGACTAAATCGAAAGTATAATCTTGAATTGTTACCTCCCTTCTACCACTTTTAGCAGGCAAATAAAAGACCATCTGCATTAAATCTAGTAGGGAAAGGCAGGAGTAAAGGTTGGCGTAATAACAGGTTATGAAGAGTTCTATGTGTGCCCTTGCGCTCTTGCATCTATAGCTCTCTGTCACACTCGTTCCCTTTTCATTGGCTTGCCCCATTCTCACTTGCCTCTTCTCCAGGTTTTCTTCCCTTTTAGTCCTGCTCCCATAGACAGTATTCTCTATCTCTTATTCATTCAGTTCACCTCACCCCTATCTCTCTCTCTCTTTACTCTGCTCTCTTTCCTCCTCTCTAGCTTTTCTCCTCTTACTCTCTCTCTGCCCCGTCACCCCTGGCTGCTGAGGCTGGCCCTGCATAACGTCACTGCATATATATGCTGTACCTGCAGCCCAAACAGTCTGAGTGGAAGATATTGTGCACTCACTGTCTTCTTAATAAGTGCAGATGTAGGCTCTTAATCATTGTTTATAATCTTTACCGGGACATATTCAGTCTCTATCGGCCTGCAAAGGGTTCCATAATGGCAAGATCCAGCCATATCTCAATAGCGCTGTGATCTGATACAATATTGTGTTTCTGCTTGTTTGGCAAACAGAGCAATTGAAAAATGTGTTTCAAATACAGGCAAGCAAATTACTTTCATCAAGATGGATAGATGCATACATGGATGGATACATACATGGATGGATACATAGATAGATGGGTGGGAGATAGTTTTGGGATGGCTGGATACATAGATGGATGGTTGGGCGGAGGAGGAGTTACAGGACAGTGTGCCCAGAAGGATGAGTGGATATATGCATGAATCGATGGATGAATGCTCCATATGATGGACAAATGAATGGATGACTTTCTAGTGAATGGATACATGGATGGATGAGTGAATGGTAGAGTCTCTAGAAAGATGGATGGATGTATGCACGAACAGATGAATGCAATGGATGATAGAAACATGGATTAATTAATGGGGGATGATTAGGTGAATGATGCATGGGCTGTGCACCCTTATGTTGGCCGGGCTCACTCACCACGTAAAGTTCATCCCTAACTTTTATGCCCCACCACTTTGAAATGTCACCAGCCACCAAGGGCAGCAGGGCAGTCCTCTGGGGAACAAGGCAGGTCTCAAGCAGCAGGACAGTCCTCTGGGAGCAGCAGGGCAGTCCTCTTAGGAAGAGGGACACCTCAAGGAGCAGGGCAGTCCTTCGGGCAACAAGGCAAGCCTCAAGCAGCAGGCCAGTCTGCTGGGGAACAAGTAAGTAATCTCGCAGCAGGGCTGCCCTATGGGGAACAACGCAGATCTTCTTCTATAATATTCACAGATCCAGGAGTGCAGTGAAGAGTTGCTCTAAGTTTCTTGAGGGGGGTGGAAGCCCCACTCAGGCAAAAACCAAAATCCTTGTCAGGGTGCACCACAAAAGTCACTAAATTAACCTGTGCTGAACCCTCTGGTAGCTTGGCATAAAAGCAGTCAAGCTTAATGTAGAGGTAAAGTGCAAAGTATTTATGCAGCACACAATCAGTAATAAAGTGAAAACACAACACAAGAAAAACACCAAACCAATGTAGAAAAAGTTCAGGCACACAATGTAGCACAGGCTGGGCACAGGACCAAGTTTGGCCCACTGAGAATTTTATCATATGTCATTGGTGTAAACTCTGCATGACAATGCTTTGTGAGGCTTCGCGACAACCGGTGTTGGTTCACATAAATCTGTGCAGCGAGGCTTTGTGGGGCTTTGCATTGCTCGGCGTTCATTCCTAAAGGTCTGGTGCCTGACTTTGCTGTGAGAAACGATATTGATAGGTGGTTTGAGCCTTGTGAGATTGCAAACAGATGCACAAGCTCCCTGAGGAGGATTGGTGGCCTAGTCTGTGGAAGCATATCCCAAGTGAGGGGAGGGACACCTTACTGGCTCTAGAGAAGGAGGACAGAATGAAGTATCCCCCATGAAGGAAGCCCTTATCAGGAAATATGGTCTGACCCCAGAAGGGTATGGGAAAATGTTCAGGGACAGTCAGAAACTGGCCCAACAGACCTGGGTGGATTGTGTTGATTCATTTTTCAAGGCACTGGATGGTTGGGTGAAGGGCAGTGAAGTAAAGGATTATCAGGTACTGTACAATTTGGTTGCAAGGGAGCACATGTTCAGTCTTTGTTTTTCAGATCTGCGCCAACACTTGATTGATAGCAAGCTCACTAACCACAGGGAGCTTGCTAAGGAGGTGGACCTCTGGATCAGCACCAGGGTCCAAAAAACAGGTACCCGGCAGTGACCCCAAGAAGGGTGGTTCAGGGTCCCCCCAGCAGAGTGAGTTGGAGGTCAAGGGAGACACAGACCATTCCCAGAGTAAGGGGGAAGGAAAGAATTCCCATGTCCCTTCTGAGAAACAGGCAGGAGGTTCCGGTGGGCGTTGGCCATGGGCGACCCATTTCCAACTCCGTTGCTTTGATTGTTCCCAGCTAAGACACAAGCAGGGGGACTCTGTCTGTCCTAAGCAACCACCCACTGGTGGTACCTCTACAGGGTGAACAATGTGGCCTTGAGGGTAACTAGTCCCAAGGGGCAGGTCATAGATTATGCCATGCTCTCCCTCAGTTGGGAGGTGGACTCAGAGGGTGAATTGGTGATCCCTGAGGGAAGGAGTCGTCCCTTCCACCAGGTGAAAGTGAATAAGGTCCCAGACACTGCTCTGAGGGACACTGGGGCTAGCCAGACCATGGTTGCGGAAAGGCTAGTTTCCCCAGAGCAGTATATCTGTCAGGTGTATAGGGTGATGCAGGTCCAGGGACAGGACTTCTTCCGCCCTATGGTCCTGGTATCCCTGGAGTGGGGTTGGGGTGGGGAGGTGACCCAGAGGAGGGTCATAGTTAGTCCCCAGATGCCCATAGATTGCATTCTAGGGAAGGAGTTGCCCACGGTGTCAGGAGAACTGAGAGGGGCGGCCACCCAAGGTGCCCTGATAGTTCAGTTTTCTGGAAGTACCACTTCCAAGCGGAGGGTACAGGAGCCCATGTAGGGGCAAGGTGAGAAAACACTAACCCTTGACCCCTGTCCAACATCAGGGTACAGACCCTGGGCTGAGTGACCAGTTTCAGGATACCACCCCTGAACTATTTCACATTCAAGACAATCCATACAATACAAAAATTGCAAAAAATACAAAAATTGCAAAAAATATATAAGGTGCCTACACAAGAATTCAGGATTTTTGAAATTATTGTAATAAACTTGTTTTACAGAAAACACAACAGGGACAGTACAATACATGAATACTTTTGTTCAACATATTACACAAACAAAAAAGCATTGGATATTACATAGTGTTTGAAAAAGGAAAAGAGATGGCAATGGGTTAACAACTTAATCAAATAATCCATAAACAATGGAAAAATAATGGGTATCAATCCATTCCCAAACACCACTAAAGAGTCAACGGCGTTTCGACCCCAAGAATCAAAGGGTCATCATCAGGACAGAAATAGTTTTGTGAGTGAAAAGCCAAAGAATCTATACAGGGCACCTTTAGTAAATGGAAAAATAATAAAGAAAGAACAGAAGGTCAGTAGCCATGGCCATGTTACTTACATCCAGACCATCAATCAAAATTAGGGGCTAGGCGATTATATCCAAAATGATTCCTTCCAGAAAGAAATCTGAGCCAAATCACCTATATAAAGTAAATAACAGCAGCTGTTATATATCTGAATCTAATTAAACCCATACACCAGGTGTACCAAACTGCAATATGCACCTGTGATACTAAAGTTTATAAATGCCACAAATATCAGTGCTAAACCAAGACAATATTAGACTAAAAATGTGATCCCATCACCAAACCACAATGACAAACAATTGTGCCAAATGTCCAAAAGTTTTTTGGTTGTGTAACATGTTGAGCAAGAAGTATTCATGTATTATACTATGTTTTCTGTAAAACGTATTTCTAATAATAATTTCAAATACTGAATTCTTGTGTGGGCACCATATATATATTTTTTGTAATTTTTGTATTTTTTCATTGATTCTCTTGAATGTGAAATTGTAATTTTTCCTGGAACCATTGTTGTTCATATACATACATACACGGGCGGGGGAGAGGGTGACTGCTGGGCTTTGTGCATTCCCTCTAGACAGCCACACAAAGGGAGCTTATGTGTGACTGGATGGGCCATCCACATCCTGATGGGCCATCCTAGACAGGATGGGAGGGGGGGAGTAGTTGGACACAGCCTCACACTAACACTTGTATAGTCTGTGTTCTGTGTCCTGTCCCCACACAAAGGGGCGGCATACCCCCCTGTAGTGAGTCTGGAGCCAGGGCAGGAAGGGAAGGGACTATGTGCACCTCAAAGGCTTCTCTTTGAAATCGCCCCCAGTCAAAGGCACAACTTGGTATAAGTACTGGATCTCAGACACCACCACTTCGAACACTTCTTGACCTGTGGATACTCTGCCAGGAAGAAGGCCTGCTGGGCTGTTGCAAGGACTGCCACATAGCTGGACTCCTGTTCAGCTGTGCTGACCTGCTGCCTGCTGCCCTCCCTGCCTGGGTGAGAAGGACTGGATCCACATCACTTGATCCCAGAACCCAGAGTGTGACTCCAAGGGCTTGCTGACTTGCCTCCTGATTGACATCTCAGGGACATAAAGGACCTCCAACTCACCCTCTACAGCACCTGGACTTTGCCGTCCGTGAGTCTGCCCTGCCAGTTGGTGCCACCCCAGTCCTGGACCCTTGGAACTGGGCCAAAGGTGCCTGTTCAACCCACTACCCATGCAGAGGCTGAACTGGCACATTACCGCCATTGCGTGGTGAGCACCGACGCATCTTCAACACTGGACCGAAACCACCGCATCGCCCCTGTTGCGAGGATCAGAACTGACGCATCGCTTCCTCTGCGTAGATCTGAGCCTCCGCTCCACCTTCGGAACTACCACTACGCGATGCCCTTCAAGCCAAGACCTCGCATCTCCCTCGACGACAGCATCAACGTCGAAACTGAGACGCTGCATCACATTGGAGCCGATGCATCATCGCTGTTGCGCCACCAGGAGTTGCGCATCACCACCGTTCGCATGGATCAACATCGACTCATCGCCCTATGTCCTCCACAGCCCCTCCATTGACAGGATCTTCTATGCAACCAAGGTCATTTGCAGTGGGCCAAAGCTGGTCCCTGCATCCGATCCATGCTGTATTGCGGTCGGCCTGAACTTTTGGATTTGACCCAGTCTAGCGCGACCAGATGGCCCCGGTTGGCGCTTTATACTTTTAAGAACTGCATTTCAGTTTATTCTTTAAAAATTCAGTTTTGATCTTGTTTTGTTCATTAAAAAAGCTCTATTTTTCTAACCAGGTGTGGTATCTTTTTGTGTGGTGTGCATGCGTCAAGCAACAGGTCAGTCCTCCGGGCAACAAGGCAAGCCTCAGGCAACAGGTCAGTCCTCTCAGGAACAAGGCAGTCCTCTAGTAGCAAGGCAATCCTCTGGGGAACAAAGCGGATCTTCCTCTATAATGTTCACAGATCCAGGAGTGCAGTGAAGAGTTGCTCCAAGGGTCCAATTTTATAGCTGGCGCCAGCCTTTGAGGTGGGGGTATTCTTCTAGGCTACCTCCACATCTAGCTCTGAAAAGTTATTTCCTTTCCCTATCAAGGCTCCAAGAAGTCTGGGGTGAAAAAGGACTAGTGTCAGGTTCCTTTGAGTGTGTGCTGGAGGCAGCGCTTGAAATGTAAGTGGGGCAGGGAACAGCTCTGCCCTCAGCAATCCAGGCAGGATGGCTCAACCTGCCTCCACCCAGTCCCCTTTTTCTCACTGGCTGACTGTGTGACCTAAAATCCAACTTGAACATTAAAGAGGATTTTAAATTACAATTCATTTGAGTCTAAACTTGACATTTCTACTTGTTCCCAATCAAACCCTAATCAAAACTTATCCTACGTGAGTCGTAGGCTTTACAGTAATGAAAAACGAATTTAAGAGTTATTCACTAACAGGACATGTAAAACTTAAAAACGCATACCTTACTCTTTAAATACAATGCACCCTGCCCTATAGGCTCTTTAGGGCCCACCTAATGGGTGACTTATATGTATTAAAAAGAAGGTTTAGGCCTGGCGAAAGGTTTATTTGTCCAGGTCGAAATGGCAGATTAAAACTGTGCTAAGGCTGCAGTGGCAGGCCTGAGAGACGTTTTAATGGGAGGCACAATGAGTGCTGCAGGCCCACTCGTAGCATTTACTTTACAGCCGTTGGGTACATGCAATACCTTAAACTACGGACTTATTAGTAAATTAAATGAGCCAATTAGGTGTATGCCAATTTTACTATGTTTTATGGAGAGAGCACAAGCACTTTATTACTGGCTAGCAGTGGTAAAGTGCACAGAGTCTTAATGACAACAAAAACAAATTCAGAGAGGTGAAGGCAAAACATTTGGGGGTTACCCTGCAGAGAGGACTATGTCCAACACAATCCTTCAAGCTTTGTTGATGGAAGCAATAGAGAGCGAATTAAGCATTTCCTTGTTGAGATCCTCCCTCCTATCACAGTTTCCCCTTATTGGACTTTTCCCCATCAACTCTTCCCTATCAAAAACTCTCCTCAGGGACTCACAAGAGTGAAAGTAGAATAATCACGGGGGAAGTCACTCTGTTTGAGGAGCCATCATGTAAACAATAACTTGTGGGAGAACAATGGGTGAGAATCCGAATCCGAAGGGACAGGGAATGCCTTTAACACAGTAATGGAAACAAATGGCTGAATCAAGCTCTGGCTTTTTTGTGATCAGAAAATGTAGTAACATAAGATTGCCAGTTTTCCTCTCATGGAATATTTACTGAAGATTTAACCCGTCAGTGCATGAATGCAAAGCATCTAACTTGAAAACCTACCCACTAAAGCAGCATGATAAAAGCAGAAAGTATGGCAGTAGTTGTGACGGATTAATAGTTGCTTTGAAGATTAGGAAATCTTATATTAGTTTAATGAATTGCCCATTTGTGTTAGCTTGTTGGTATACATTTTTTAATTCTATTTTCTTAATTTTTTTTTTTTAATGTTTCTTTATAGTACAAAGAACGAATCTTCATGAAATAACAACCTGTGCTATTGGTTATGTGAACATCATCTTACACCTTCCCAAATCATCGCAGTTGAATAACAAGAAAATGGGGAGTGAAAATCATGAGGTTTCTCTTCCCCACCAAAGCAAATGTCCAAGCACATCAAGGCGACACTTTCCAAAGAACTCTGCAAACAATCTAATCTATCAGCCTGCAGAAAACTGTTTAAGACTACCTGTTCTCCGAAAACCATTGTATTCATGGGCCTGATTTAAAGATGGCTAGTAACCAAAGACCAAGCACACTATTTCCAATCCTCAGAGCTGTAAAGAAAGTTGTAAATCCTACAGTGAAGGATTCTCCAGCTGTGGATAAACACGTGAAATTAATAAGCCACTGGGATAGTATGCCAGAGTCAAATCTGACATAGGATTGCCCACCACAGGAGAATAGCCCAGCTGAAGATTTACCACTTTCTTCATATATTCTGTTACCACACAGTCACCTTTAGTGGAAATTTAAAAGTTTGTAATGACCAGTTAGGAAATAGCCACAACATATCTGACACTTTTTTCCAGGCCTTCTGGCAAGCACTGGAGATCTGTGTAGATCAGCACTGTGGCCAGTGTAAATAGACCTTAAACTTTGAATGAGCCAAAATGGCTCCTACACAGAAAAGATGTTCTGCTCAGTGACACCATAGCCTAACAGTTTCCACCAATATCCAAGTCTACTTGAAAATCTCATTGTCACCTCCTAGTTCTTCATGGATTACACCACACACCAATTATTACTGTTTGCAGCTTATCTTTGAAAGATTTCTGGTGGGACATCATTAACTCTGTTTGCTCTACTCTGGCTAAACACCACTAGATCCTTTTTATTCCATATGTACGGGATATTCATTAAGCGATTTTCCTTTAGACGGTAACCACCAGCCCAGTGGCACACCACAGGCTTTTGTAGCCACCAGCCAGAGGTTTCGCAGCTAGTGTGAGCTTGATTCATGTCGACTCCTGCATGATACTTGTTCAGCATTGTTGACAGGCAATATAACGACGACATCTTTTAGGTGATCCAGCCCCCCTACAATTCACAATTCCATAGTCACACAGTTGTCCCTGCAGCATTGCAACATCAACACGACCTGCCACGTTTTGCTAGCTGAAAATGGATGTAACCAGCTCCCTCCCAGTGATTATAACATAGTCAAGCATATGTATCAACATAACTACCTGTAGTCTACAGAATATACCTACAACAAAAATGGTCCGAAGCTTGTGAACATGTGCCTGAATATTTAGTGGTGTAGGCTCTCCTTCACCATGCACATACGTCTCCTTCACCTTGCCATGCTTCAGCTTCATGCTCCAGGCATGAGTGTGGGGCTGCTTCTCGAGGGTACCGAGCGCGCGGAGGTGGGAGAATGGACGTGTCGGTCATTCGCTTGTGACAGAGTTCTTTGTGAATAGGTACATCAGTATCAGCACACAAGTGCCACACACTCTATCTACGCCCTGGAGGCGTAAGCCAGAGCAACCTGGCATCACCAGTCGATCTTGGCACACCTCATGGGCCCATGAGACGTGTTCTGTGTCTTGAAGTTGAGTCATATAAGGACGGATGCACTTTGAAGGCGGTTTAGGTACTCACTCTGCACAGGGTGACACAGATACAAAAGTACCCAAGGCATGTGGAATTGATCGCCTGGTGATAAGAACAGTGCATTGAGACTATGCTGAAACCATTTATTTATGTGTCAATAGACGATCGGCAGACTGCCCTGCTGGGAGGTTCAGGTGGCATCAAAGCACTCCGGCTGTTGCAGGTTTTGACGAGGTTGTGATAGGAAGAGGTGAAGGAGGAAAGTACGTCGTCGCCAAGCTCTATAGCGATTAACTCATTTCTGAGGACTAGTCTAGCTGTGTGTTCTACAAGTCACAGGATTTGTGACATAGAATTCTTGCACATGTACACATAAGCAAAGTTGTCCATTTGTGCTAACTTGTTGGGTTGAACTTTTATATATTTTTTTCAATTTTCTCTTTTTTTCTTTTCTTCATTGTGATATGTGCGAATCTTCATTAAAACAACCGGGGCTATTCCTTGTGTGAACCTAATCTGCCATTTTACCAAATATGCAGATTGGATTTTGAATAGCAAAGAATGGTCATTGGAAAACAATAAGCTGTGTAACTTTATCCTCCCTACTCAAGAATATGTTGAAGTACACCTAGAACAGACATTCCAAAGAACTCTTTAAATAATTAAACTATCAGCTATCAGAAAACATCTTACGACCCACCTGTTCGCCCAACAGCATTGTATTCATGGGCCTGATTCAGAGCTGGGTATTATCCAAAAATCTTCTGATTTGTAAAGAAAGTTGTATATCCTCCATTTATTTGTAAAGAAAGTTGTATATCCTCCATTGGCGGTTTCTCCAGTTGAGGATACACATGTGGATAGATAAGCCACTGGGGTAGTGTCGCAGAGGTAAATCTGACACAGTATTGTGTATCAGAAGAGAATCGCCCGGCTGACGATTTACCACTTTCGTCATAAATTGGAGGAATTACTATTATCACAAAACCCTGAAACAGACCCATTCTCTGGAAACTCACAAACCCCTTGGTTGCTTCAGAGGAGATTTAGCAGTTTGCATGTAAACAAATACAATATATCATGACAAATCAAAGAAAGACATACATTTAGAGCGCATCCTCCCTAGGACAAGTGAAGTGTACCTGTTCTCAGTGTTAATTTCACCTAATCTTTCTTCCTTTCTTCCACTGACTTCTCCAGACAACGACTCCTCATCAATTCCATTCTCCAGGCCATGCCTAATGATTACCTTTTCAAAAATCAAACCTAAATCTTCTGTACCTTGGTGCACCCAGGAACTGAATGCTGCAAACATACGGCACAGACCAACATCTCCTGCATATTATGCTAATCTCAGATCAGCTTGCAAAACAGAATATCACCATTGCCGAAGCTTTTTCACATTTTAAAACAATCCTCCGCGCCAAAAATGAATCAAAACTACTGCCCTTCGTCACAAATCTCACTCAGTACAAAAATCTACCAACAATGAAAACGTTTCACTTCTTTCAACCAACAAGCCTCACGTTTTCTAATATCACTAGCTCACTAAAGTCCAGGAGCGGCTCCTCCTAAATGGTGGAGGAGTGTCACCCCACCTGCTGCGAGCGCAGCAGGCAAACACTGATAACTAAAATGGCATAATTATGCCATTTTATTCTGCCAGCAGATCGCGCTGTGTACAGCCCGAGCGTGAGGCAGGGGGCGGGGCTGAATCCTGCTATTGCAGGATTACTGCTGCCTCTTACAGTGCACATGTCGGGTTGGCCGGCTGGCTACCTACGGCCAGCCCAACATGCGCATTGTACACCCAGCAAATCCCCCGGCTGTGAAACAGCCAAGGGATTGCTGGCACAGGCCCCCAGCCTCAAAAGGAGCGCTGGGTTAGCTTGCTCCCACCAATCCTGGAGCTGCTCTCATGCTGCTCTCATGCTGAGAGCAACTCCAGGATTGGTCAGGAGTCGCGTTCCACTGGGCAGGAAGGGAAGTCCTTCCCTTTCCTGCTTGTGGATGTCACATCGCCGGGAGTGCTGTACCAGGCTGAACATCGAGGTGAGTTGGGCGCATGGCGCCCCCGTAGTTTTATATTGCCAGCCGCCGCTGCTAAAGTCAGCTAGCTATTCGGGCACCATTCTTCCATTCTCGGGGATTGAGCCCCATCTGAATCTCGTACAACTAACTTTGAAATTGTCAATTGCTTCCTCGTTACAGACAACTAACAATACTTGCAAAAAAGAGTTCAGGGGCAATATTATGTATAGGGCGCACTTTCCATGCTTGCGCCATGGCGCACTTTAAAACAGGTGCGCCGGGAGCAAACAGGGAAATTGCACCCTATCACATAGAATGTGCTGCCCCCAGGGCAGCCGTGAACTCGTGCTGAACTGGGGGCAGCGCATGCAAGTGAAATACGGAGCAGCTTTGAAGCAGCCGCTCCGTGTTTCACTGTGCAGACGGCAACCCACCTACACTTTTAAAGGGGATATCTGGGGGTCCATAGGACCCCCTTTTCCCCCTCCAGAGGGCTGCTCTCAAGAGGCGCACTGACAGTGCGCCACCTTTTAGGTAGCGCACTGTCAGTGCGCCCACTGAGAGCTTCTTCGCCTCTGCACCAGTGTCTGTAATAGGGCACTGGTGTAGAGGCAAATGGATTCCCTAAATTGCATGGGGTACGCCCCCATGCAAATGAGGGAACACCCTCTTGAGAAAGCGTTGGCGCTGTATGCGCCTAGAAGACTGATACTCTTGATAGAGCATTTTTAATAAAAGCAAACTAATGCAATTAATGTGTAGGCCTAAAACGAGAAGTCACATTTTAAAAGGCAAATGTGAACACTAGGCTTCCATAGCAAGGCATGTTAAGTTAGAAATGCTTCTGAATGCATTTTTTTATTGTAATCACAATGAATGGTGACTGTTCCTAGAACAAAAGCAAACTCTCCAACCTATTCTGGTTGAGATATGGTGTCTCCAAGAGAAAAGCTGAGATCAGTGGGACCAAGAAAAAGAGATAAGTGGGGGAATTCCTCCTTTTAGAATTGGTGCCCTCACACACCCTTGCGGGTGTCGTGCTTCATCATCGGGCGTTGCTCCTCGTGGGGGTGGCGCTGCAGTCCCCCAAGTGCCCCGCGAGAGGGCTCTTTATCGGAGATCTTTTGTTAGGAGGTGCCGCAGTTGTGAATGCGGGTGTGTGGGCCTTGTGAAGGTGTATGTGTGTGAAGATAAAATTATCTGGCCAGATCCCCAATACAACTTTATTAAGGGGTCCGGGAGATAAGTTAAAACATAGGGGGCTGGAGCTAATCCTAGATAGCAAATATATAGGGGGGGATAAGTATGCTCCCGCTGCTCTCAGTCTGTGAAAGTAGTGCAAAAGTGAGGTGGGGTCAACATGTTTCGCGCATAAAAACATGTCCCTAATGGATCCTCTGTGCGCTTCGTCAGGACCATGGAAAACGTGAGATTAAAAATCGTAGGAGTCAAGGAAAAAACACCTTATACTCCCACCATACCTATAATGAGGTCAGCATGCGTCTTAGCGCTAAAAGATATAGACCGGCAATTCTGACGGGAAGGGCAGGTTTAAACGCTGTCACGATTAGGGGACACACCTCGGTCTCCTTTCCCTCAGCTTCTGCCGACGTGGCCAAACCTGCACTGAGAGAAGGGTTGGGATCACGGAGATACTAACAATACGTATCTTTTAGCGCTTAGACGCATGCTGACCTCATTATAGCACACAGGATGCATTAGGGACCCGTTTTTATGCGCGAAACATGTTGACCCCACCTCACTTTTGCACTACTTTCACAGACTGAGAGCAGCGGGAGCATACTTATCCCCCCCTATATATTTTCTATCTAGGATTAGCTCCAGACCCCTATGTTTTAACTTATCTCCCGGACCCCTTAATAAAGTTGTATTGGGGATCTGGCCAGATAATTTTATCTTCACACACATACACCTTCACAAGGCCCACACACCTGCACTCACAACTGCGGCACCTCCTAACAAAAGATCTCCGATAAAGAGCCCTCTCGCGGGGCCCGTGGGGGACTGCAGCGCCACCCCCATGAGGAGCAACGTCCGATGATGAAGCACGACACCTGCAAGGGTGTGTGAGGGCACCAATTCTAAAAGGAGGAATTCCCCCACTTATCTCTTTTTCTTGGTCCCACCGATCTCAGCTTTTCTCTTGGAGACACCATATCTCAACCAGAATAGGTTGGAGAGTTTGCTTTTGTTCTAGGAACCGTCACCATTCATTGTGTTTACATTTATCCTTGGGAGCACTGGTACTGGACCTGTTCTTTTTCTTTAATTGCTCCCAGTCCCTCCCTCTATTTCTGTGTTAAATGCATTGTTGTCGTTTTTATGCGCGAAACATGTTGACCCCACCTCACTTTTGCACTACTTTCACGGACTGAGAGCAGTGGGAGCATACTTATCCCTCCCTATATATTTGCTATCTAGGATTAGCTCCAGCCCCCTATGTTTTAACTTAACTCCCGGACCCCTTAATAAAGTTGTATTGGGGATCTGCTACACAAAAAGGAGCTAAAGAGGGGGAACTCAGATCAGGTCGCCCTCCACTCAAAATCATAAACAGCAACCAAGACCTAATCTGATCGGGCCAACAAATCCTATTGACTTCATGAGTGGGAATGGAAGTTTATTTTCTTCCTCAACAGCAACCCTTCATATTTTATAGGTATTGTCCCAACTCATACTCGCCCTGTATTTAATTATAAAAGAACCGACCTATGAGTCAACAGTCACTGTGTTCACATAACATACCCTGTACTTTAACAGGTATATATAACACAAAAATGTGAAGAATATGTGAAAACACGAGGTAGCACCTCACGTGCGCACCACCAAAGGAGCTTACTGGTTAATTATCACCAGTTATGCCCACGTTTCTCATCATTGGTCACTACCTCGTGAACAGAAATAAACGTAATCGGTGTCCAGAAACCCAGTGAGAACCAGTGAATATGTGTAGACAATAACACAAATCAACCCCGTGTGAAATAAAATTGAAGTAAGCCAACTCAGTCACCAGGGAGCCACTTTTATTCTCAACTCGAGGGCTTATTCAAAATAAAAACGTACTGCATGTTTGCAGACCATATAATGTTGGGCCGACATGTTTCATTGCCTGTAAATTGTAGTGGCAATTTCTTCAGGGCACGAGGACTTTGTCCACCTTTTCTGGACCCTTATTGTGAACACGCAGTGACTGTTTAAACAAAAAGAAGGTTCATTAAAAGCACTTCCAGCCAATGCAGACTTCATCTGCCTACATTCATCCTGTATAAAATTATGCCCACGAATGTATATTTACCCGGTAGCCGCCAAAGTCTCTCGTACCAGCTAACCACCGTGTCACCGAGGGACTAAATGCTATTCATAGCCCTGTTTCATGCAAGAGGACACATATGTTGTCCGTATTCTGCAAAGACAAACACACGTTAGTATTTTCATATACAACAGTTTGCCTGTAACCCCAATTTTTTATGGCACTCATTGTCACCCTTTATGATCAATCATACGCAAAAAGCTTTGTATGTGTTTCAGTGATGACTCACCAGCATACTAATTTACTCATGCTAGAAGAATGTTCCTGTCATCTTCCGAAAAAATGTCAAGAAACATCAACCACAATAGCCTAAATACCACATCCCATAATGTTGCTCAATGCGGATTCAGGCCCCCCAAATCATTAACACCTTGTGCCATTGCAGTCACAAGTCTTACAAGTCAACCTCTGAGGACGATAACCGAGGCTCAGAGCCCGATCTACACTGTGTGCCTCGCTAAGTGCAAACGACATCTGCCAGGCAAGCAGAATAATCTCCGTCCTGTTCACAACATGCACACAACACCTCACGTACTGCATTTCAATATAGGAACCGAAGAGTCCCAGTTCCCTTTGTGTATTGCCCGGTGCTCTTACCGCGTCTGCCAGACGACGAGCCTCGTCTCGTTCTGATTCAGCGCCCGGAAGCAGCAGCATCACTTAAAGCGGCACATCAACAACGGACACCTGTTTGATTGTCAGGTCACATGCTCAAGCCCTGAACAATGAGCGCCATCTTTGAATGGCAAAATTACTCATTGCACCGATGTTTACTAAATAATATGCCATACATAGTGTATTAGAAATCACGTGTAAAATATATACACACATGAAACGGATCATCATCTACAGCCCATTCATATATCGGTACCGGAATCAGTACTATTCACAACAGCCCGATTAACCAGAATAGCGAACACCATATTCACCATCAACTTCTGGATGACACCCTTTCATGTCACCGGCTTCTAGAGGGATCAACTTAACATCGCAGCAGTGCACTCTCTTTCTAGCTATTTGTTAAGTGATTTTTTTTAAAAGTGATTTTTTTTTTAAAAGTGATTTTTTGGGGACTTCTAGACAGGACAGGGAAACAACCGGCATACTCAACCGGAAAAAATCCCCAAAATACATCCTTTTGGAGAATTGTTAGAGAATTATTCCAGAGACACACCCATGACTGACAGGCAAGGAGCAGTTGTTCTTAATCAAAATCAGTGCCCTGATATCCTCAATCACAGACTCACCCTGTTCCACTGTATATAATCATTCAACCCAACTTGGTCTGCTCTCTCCCAAAAAATCCAACGACCCTCTCTTTTGGATAGTATTTTCTCCATGTTATATGTGTCCCCCACCACTTTCTCCAACACAACCCAAGTTAATGACCTGGCGTCGTGATTTTCAGTTTTAAAGTGTTGTAAAAGCCTCGTCGTAAGTTTGCCTGCTCTGATCGTACTAAGATGCTCCTGAATGCGAATCTTAATCTTTCTAGATGTAAGTCCTATGTAATGTAGACCACACACACACGTAAGCCAGTAAATCACATTCACTGTATTACAATTAGTGAATTTTGTCAAATGCCAAACCCTGCCATCGAGCAATTCCACATTGTTTGTCCTCACCGTTAGATCACACACAGAACAAGACCCACATGGGTAATGTCCAGCAGGGAGTGTGGATTCTTTGGGGCATGTTTTTGGACGAGAATGCACCAACTTGTCTTTCAAGTTACAAGCCCGTCTAAAAGCGAATCTGGGTTGAGGCATCTTAAAATCTGTAGTTGACAGTAAGGCCCGATGTTTTCGAATGGCCTGGCGGATCTTGCTAGCCAACGGATCAAAAGTCATGACCACCGGGAGGCAATCGGTTTTAGGTCTTACATTTGTCTCCAACAACACACTCCGTGGAGTATTTAAGGCTCTTTTTCTAGCATGCTTCACCATTTGCTTTGGGTACTGTCTCTTCACCAGTTTGTCGCACAGCACCTCTGACTGCTGCATAAAGTCATTCGTAGAAGAGCAATTTCTACGGTACCGCAAAAACTGCCCTACCGGCAGATTATCTCTAAGTGCCCGAGGATGAAATGATTGGTAATGCAGAAGTGAATTTCTATCAGTTGCCTTTTGATGTACCATAGTACACAGTTTATCATTGCTCACTACTATGTCCAAGTCCAAGTATACTGCCTTTTTATTGCTGAATGCCCAAGTAAACCTGAGACTACTATCTAGTGTATTCAGCCAATTCAAAAATTCCTGCAGCACTATCTCAGTACCAGACCAAATACAAAAAACATTGTCTATATACCGCTTCCAGAGGCGGATATTCCTCTGGAAGGGATTAGACGGTTGGAATATGCAATGTTCCTCAAACTGGCCCACATAAAGGCAGGCCAGACTGGGCGCGAAAGTCGCGCCCATAGAAGTCCCCGAGACTTGCAAGAATAAATCATTCTTGTAGCTAAAGTAGTTTCTGGTTAAGGCAATCTCGATACATTGTAAAACAAAAGATTGTGGAGTGTCATAAAACCACTCTTGCTCCCCAAGAGCACGCGCTGCTGCCACCAACGTGGCATCCTGGGGTATGCAAGTATACAGTGACTCGATATCAATCGTCACCAAAAACTCACACATAGAGTCAAACTGTATGTCCTCCAAAATGTTAAGAACATCCCTGGTATCCTGAACATACGCAGGTTGTTTTATAACTTACTCCCTTAAGAAGAAATCAGCAAATTGTGACAGGGGCTCAAGAATCGATTGAACACCCGAGACTATCGGGCGACCCGGCGGGGGCCGCTGGGCCTTGTGTATTTTAGGTAATATATAAAACGCCGGGGTTCTTGGTTTGGTATTAATTAAAAAATCTGCTTCTTTAACAGTAATCCATTTTTTCTCTTTTGCTTCTCCAACAAGCTGTTTGATAATTTCCTGTAATTCATTCACAGGATCACAAGGTAGCGGATGATAGTTTTCACGCATACATAGCAGTCTCATGACTTCATTCTCATAATCGGTGGTGTTCATAATCACCACCGCGCCACCTTTATCCGCTGATTTTATGCTGATCAAAGGATTCTCTTGTAGACTTCTAATTGCCCGCCAGTCATCACTGCTCATATTCTTATAAATTTGATGCTGTGCGGTACTTTCTAAGGAATTAATCTCTTCTAGTACTTTATGTTCAAAGACAAGGACCTCAGGGCCTAATGTAGAAAAGGGAGGGCAAAAATGTGAAGGCCGATGCAGGTTGGTACAGAATAATGACGGGGGATCCTGTGCCTTATTAGCAAAGAACTTTTTGAGTTTAATTTTTCTCATAGTTTCTTGGAATTCAATACGACATTTAAACGAATCATGTACAGGGGTGGGAACAAATCCCAGCCCTTTATTCAATACCTGTAATTCATTTGATGTCAGCACATGGTCGGACAGATTTACCACAATGTTGTTTATACTTGAGTCCTCCCCCTGCTGCGAGTGATTCGTGGTGAAAAGGTTTGCCATGTTCGATCCTGATTCTGTCGTAAATGTCCTCTGGTTCTTTGAGCTCCCCCTCTGTAACCCCTCTGACTTTGTCCTAAAAAAGAGCGTAGCAATACTCCCAGATCTTCGTTTGATTGCTCTTGCTGGTTAAATCTAACCCTATTGGTCTTGTCAGATTGTGCTCCTACCTCGTCTTCTTCGCTGGAAGTATTATCGAACGTCCAGTTATCTGGTGTACGCCTAAATGGTTGTCTTCCTCCCCTTGCCTGACCACCCCGTTGTCTTCGTTCAATCCCTTGTTGTCTTTGTTCTGGCCCTTGTTGGTAATAACTATCCTCAGTATAGGGAAATGCCCATGCGTGGGTAAAACGTTCAAGGTTACGTTTTAAACCTTTTATTTTTTGATTAATCATATAGTTTTTGTAATCAGAAAGGTCCTCTTGGATCCTTGCCAACTGCTCCTTCGTATCAGCAAGAGTAGTGTCTCTTTTAATACTCTCCTCCAAGTCAACAATCTCTTTAAGGAGTTCCTCACTGAGCCTTTTGGCAGTATTAATAATCAGAATCAACCAGTCGCGGGTACATTTATTGGCAATATAACTCCAATCGACCCGGAACTGGCTGTCTTCCAAAAAGATTCTTGGTTCAATCCGCACCAATAAGCTCGCTGGGGCTGCACCTGCTCTAAGATATTCTGTCATCAACGCCCCATGCAGGGCTATCCTAACTTGTTTCTTCTTAGTGTTACTCAATTTCTCCCATTCCTCCCTGGCTGATGTCGAGCTTGCTAGTGATGTATCGGGAAAGAGTGATGGACCTGACAAAATAGCAGCTATCTGGTCATCTGAAAAGGCTAGACAATGTCTATCCATCCTATAAAATCTCAAACTTTATAGGAGAACCTACTAATAGTGTATTGGGCTGATATGGGTAGGGGTTGCCCAAAAACAACTCTTTCAAAAATCAGTTGTTTATTAGACATGAATATTCTGCACTGACTGGAACGTGCAAGACCAATTTTCATAAAAGCTCTCACGGCTGGTCCGCCGTACACAATCTTCTACACAAAAAGGAGCTAAAGAGGGGGAACTCAGATCAGGTCGCCCTCCACTCAAAATCATAAACAGCAACCAAGACATAATCTGATCGGGCCAACAAATCCTATTGACTTCATGAGTGGGAATGGAAGTTTATTTCCTTCCTCAACAGCAACCCTTCATATTTTATAGGTATTGTCCCAACTCATACTCGCCCTGTATTTAATTATAAAAGAACCGACCTATGAGTCAACAGTCACTGTGTTCACATAACATACCCTGTACTTTAACAGGTATATATAACACAAAAATGTGAAGAAAATGTGAAAACACGAGGTAGCACCTCACGTGCGCACCACCAAAGGAGCTTACTGGTTAATTATCACCAGTTATGCCCACGTTTCTCATCATTGGTCACTACCTCGTGAACAGAAATAAACGTAATCGGTGTCCAGAAACCCAGTGAGAACCAGTGAATATGTGTATACAATAACACAAATCAACCCCGTGTGAAATAAAATTGAAGTAAGCCAACTCAGTCACCAGGGAGCCACTTTTATTCTCAACTCGAGGGCTTATTCAAAATAAAAACGTACTGCATGTTTGCAGACCATATAATGTTGGGCCGACATGTTTCATTGCCTGTAAATTGTAGTGGCAATTTCTTCAAGGCACGAGGACTTTGTCCACCTTTTCTGGACCCTTATTGTGAACACGCAGTGACTGTTTAAACAAAAAGAAGGTTCATTAAAAGCACTTCCAGCCAATGCAGACTTCATCTGCCTACATTCATCCTGTATAAAATTATGCCCACAAATGTATATTTACCCGGTAGCCGCCAAAGCCTCTCGTACCAGCTAACCACCGTGTCACCGAGGGACTAAATGCTATTCATAGCCCTGTTTAATGCAAGAGGACACATATGTTGTCCGTATTCTGCAAAGACAAACACACGTTAGTATTTTCATATACAACAGTTTGCCTGTAACCCCAATTTTTTATGGCACTCATTGTCACCCTTTGTGATCAATCATACGCAAAAAGCTTTGTATGTGTTTCAGTGATGACTCACCAGCATACTAATTTACTCATGCTAGAAGAATGTTCCTGTCATCTTCCGAAAAAATGTCAAGAAACATCAACCACAATAGCCTAAATACCACATCCCATAATGTTGCTCAATGCGGATTCAGGCCCCCCAATTCATTAACACCTTGTGCCATTGCAGTCACAAGTCTTACAAGTCAACCTCTGAGGACGATAACCGAGGCTCAGAGCCCGATTTACACTGTGTGCCTCGCTAAGTGCAAACGACATCTGCCAGGCAAGCAGAATAATCTCCGTCCTGTTCACAACATGCACACAACACCTCACGTACTGCATTTCAATATAGGAACCGAAGAGTCCCAGTTCCCTTTGTGTATTGCCCGGTGCTCTTACCGCGTCTGCCAGATGACGAGCCTCGTCTCGTTCTGAATCAGCGCCCGGAAGCAGCAGCATCACTTAAAGCGGCACATCAACAACGGACACCTGTTTGATTGTCAGGTCACATGCTCAAGCCCTGAACAATGAGCGCCATCTTTGAATGGCAAAATTACTCATTGCACCGATGTTTACTAAATAATATGCCATACATAGTGTATTAGAAATCACGTGTAAAATATATACACACATGAAACGGATCATCATCTACAGCCCATTCATATATCGGTACCGGAATCAGTACTATTCACAACAGCCCGATTAACCAGAATAGCGAACACCATATTCACCATCAACTTCTGGATGACACCCTTTCATGTCACCGGCTTCTAGAGGGACACACCTCGGTCTCCTTTCCCTCAGCTTCTGCCGACGTGGCCAAACCTGCACTGAGAGAAGGGTTGGGATCACGAAGATACTGACAATACGTATCTTTTAGCGCTTAGACGCATGCTGACCTCATTATAGCACAGAGGATCCATTCGGGACCCGTTTTTATGCGCGAAACATGTTGACCCCACCTCACTTTTGCACTACTTTCACAGACTGAGAGCAGCGGGAGCATACTTATCCCCCCCTATATATTTGCTATCTAGGATTAGCTCCAGCCCCCTATGTTTTAACTTATCTCCCGGATCCCTTAATAAAGTTGTATTGGGGATCTGGCCAGATAATTTTATCTTCACACACATACACCTTCACAAGGCCCACACACCTGCACTCACAACTGCGGCACCTCCTAACAAAAGATCTCCGATAAAGAGCCCTCTCGCGGGGCCCGTGGGGGACTGCAGCGCCACCCCCACGAGGAGCAACGTCCGATGATGAAGCACGACACCCGCAAGGGTGTGTGAGGGCACCAATTCTAAAAGGAGGAATTCCCCCACTTATATCTTTTTCTTGGTCCCACCGATCTCAGCTTTTCTCTTGGAGACACCATATCTCAACCAGAATAGGTTGGAGAGTTTGCTTTTGTTCTAGGAACAGTCACCATTCATTGTGTTTACATTTATCCTTGGGAGCACTGGTACTGGACCTGTTCTTTTTCTTTAATTGCTCCCAGTCCCTCCCTCTATTTCTGTGTTAAATGCATTTTTTTGTTGTCATTTTTTTACTGACCTTAGCTCAACATTCTTAGTAATGTGAATAAGTGAAGAGTTCAATGTTAAAATGTGCTGAACCAACATGATTTAATAGAAAAAGATATTTTTCAACCTTCCCATAGAGATATTTCTCATGAAATACAATAGCGTATTAAATAATGTAGTTAGAAATTACACTTAAATGTTTCTTCATGAATAGGATTCGTAAGTTAGAACACGTGAGAAAGAGATGATTTCATTTGTGGAATGACAGACCTAATCGTGGACTGTTTTGTTATTGCGAAGAAAAGCCAGTGGGAACAAAACCACGACTTGTGCAATGTTGGCAGTAATGTTACATGTAATGCTTAATATTTGTAAAAATATTTCCGTTCCCATGAAGACATCACGTTCCTTTTGGCTGAAAAGATGGACTGCTGAAACATTTGTTTTAGTTGTATATAGCAAAATGAGTGCATGTTCCTATACTAGAGTAGAGCTTTTTCTTCACACAGCCTCCCAGACACTCTCAAGCTTTGTGTTCTGAATAGACTTTTCTTAGCTTTTTGCTGAGCTATAAGCTGATACCCATTTCTTTCCCCTTGATAGAATCTATGCTATAATTCTGAGGCTCCACTGAACGTCTGGGGCCCTATTATGTATAGGGCGCACTTTCCCTGTTTGAGATGGTGCACCTTAAAACAGGTGCGCCGGGCGCAAACAGGGAAAGTGCTCCCTATTACATAGAGTGCTCTGCCCCCAGGGTAGCCACGAACACATGCTGCCCTGGGGGCAGCGCATTTATTTGAAATGCGTAGCAGCTTTGAAGCAGCCGCTCCATGTTTCACAGTGCAGGCAGCAACCCGCCTGCACTTTTAAAGGGGATTAGAGATCCCCTGTGTTAGACCTGGCATGATTGGCGTGGGTCTCCCCTGCATTTTTTGCCTTCGCCTCCAGTGTTTTTGCTGTGTGTTGGACTCCGTTTTGCTGGTCTAGATGCTTTGGGCACTTTGCCACTGCTGTTCAGTGCCAAAGTGCAAGTGCTCCCTTTGTAAATTGTTGTTATGGATTAGTGATTCCATGATTGGCATATTTGATTTACTTGTCAGACCCTAGTATAGTGCACTGTGTGTGCCCAGGGCCTGTAAATCAAATGCTGCTAGTGGGGTGCAGCACTGATTGTGCCACCCACAGAAGCAGCCTGTAAAATGTAACTCTGGCCTGCCATTGCAGAGCCTGTGTGCAGTCTGGGACTGCCATGTCGACTTGGCAAGTGCACACACTTGCCAGTCCCTAAACCTTCCCTTTTCTACATATTAGTCACCCCTAAGGGAGGCCCAAGATACCCCTGTGGGCAGGGTGCATTGTATGTGAAAGGTAGGACATGCCCTGATGTGTGTGGCATGTCCTGATAGTAAAATACTGCCAATTTCGATTTTGACTATTACAAGGCTACCTGTTCCCATAGGACAGAATGGGGAGCTTGATTATAACATCTTATAAACATAACTGGCCCTGGGAACAAGGTAGAAAAATAAAGTTTAGCATGCCTGAACTTAGAATGTTAAAATACATCTTTTAGTGAGGGTGATTTTTACATTCTGTGTTTGAAAATACCACTTTTAGAAAGTAGGTATTTTCTTGCCTAACCATCCAGTGTGCCTCTGCTAGGTTTGTGTATTGCATGTCTGGCTTTTGGATGACAGGGGCTGGAGAGGAGCAGCGGCTCCAGAAGTCTGATGAGTCAGGGCTGGGCTGCATTTAGAGTAGGGGGAGGAGATTTCCTTTCACCTGAATGGGCCTGGTCTGCCTTCAACAATGCAGTCTCCACCTCCTGCCAGGAAGCTGCACCAGTGAGGACAGAACTGGTTTTGGCTGGGTACAGACACTCTCTGCCTTCAGAGAACAAAGGATTTTTGTGTATAAAAAGAGGGGCCCAGACCCCAGACTTTTAGATCACTTCTGGGAATCAAGAGGAACCTTTGCCAAGGAGAAGAGCCGGAGAAGCTGAGGAGGAATACTGCCCCTGTGCTGTTTGCTGTCTGGGGTTGGCCTGCAGTGGCTACTTGCTGCCAAGGAAAGGAGAAAAGGACTTTGCTGTTTGCTTTGTCACCTGCTTGAAAGAAGATCGCCAAGGGCTTGAAACTGAGCTTGCCTCCTGTTCTGAAGTCTCAGGGACACAAAGACTTCACCACCTGTTCCCATGAATTTCCTTGCTGGGAATTCCAACCTGCAAAGCGGTGCCTGCTGCTGTTTAGGACCTCTAGAGACTGTTTGTCGCGGGGAGCTGGAAAATCGACGCAACATCGAAGAAGCGTGTTGCATCCACACCTGTTTCCGACGCATCGCCAAAGAATCCGTTGCAGCGCCTGCCGCGCCTCGAGAAATCGCCGCACGATACATCGGGTGCAACGATCTCCAAAGTCCTATGTCACTGTACCGATCCCGACGCAAACCTGCTGTGCGGCTGCACGAAACCACGCATCGTACCGGATCGACGCATCGCATCGAGGCGCCAAGACTGTCGCATCGTTGGGGGACACAGTAGGAAACGGACACATCACCTCCCCAAGCAGTAAGAAACCGACGCATCACCTCCTCACGGGTAAGGAATCGACGCATCACCTCCCCTGTGCTGCAGTAAGGTACCGACGCATCACCTCCCCCGAAGCAAGGAACCGACGCATCACCTTCCCTGCGTGTAAGGAACCGACACATCACCTTCCCTGCGGCCATTTTGTCTCCTTTGCGTGACGCATCCAAGGTACTTTGTGAGAAAAGTGTCGCATTTACAACTTGCATTGAACTGAACTATTTCTACCATTTGAAAGCCTTATTTTTAATACTGTATTGTGGATTTTTGTTCTTTGGTCTTGTTTTGGTTTAGATAAAGATTACTTATTTTTCTAAACTGGTGTGGTGTCCATTTGTAGTGTTTTCACTGTATTACTGTATGTGTTCACAAATGCTTTACACACTGCCTCTGAGATAAGCCTGTCTGCTCATGCCAAGCTACCAAGGGGGTGAACAGGGGTTATTTTAGAAGTGTATCCCCCTTACCCTGACTAGAAGCAAGGGTCCCTATTTGGACAAAGGTACCTACCTCTGCCAACTAGAGACCCCCATTTCTAACACCCTGCAAGGGGATGTCTTTCCCCCCTCCAGAGGGCTGCTCTCAGGGGACGGACTGACAGTGTGCCACCTTTTAGGAGGCGCAATGTCAGTGCGCCTCCTGAGAGCTTCTTTGCCTCTGCGCCCGCGTCTGTAATACGGCGCGGGCGCAGAGGCAAAGCGATTCCCTCATTTGCATGGGGCACACCCCCATGCAAATGAGGGAACGCCCTCTGAAGATAGCGCTGGCACTTTATGTGCGCAGTGCTATCAGTATCACAGTAGGGGACTCACAAGCGTCCGCAGCCCCTTCTGTAACACCAAAGTGCCTCGGGGGCACGCAAAGCGGGCGCAAATGCCTGTTGCGCACCCAGGGCACCATGTGTAATACTGCCCCTGATCTTCTCTTCATGAGAAGTACTATCTGAATTGCCTTAAGCTTTATGCTTTCACCTCTCGATTTGGAACTCTTTATGGGTTCTAAAAGATACCTTTCTCTCATTTCATAGACTTAGAACAGGGATTTGCTTAGATGGAACGGGCTTTATGCAATTGTTCTGTGTTGTATTACTGATAGAATGGATTATTTATTGATGAAAATACTTACTGAAAGACTTTAATAAAACCCTTTAAATACATACCAAAATCTCATAATTGACTCAAAAAAATTGATTTTTAATTGTAATGCATGATTTGACTGTTGATGTGCAGCTTCTGATTAATTCTTACCTATGTCCAAGGTCCGGAGCACCAGGGCCCAGTGAACCAATTATTTATTAAGGTCCCAAGCTGGTAGCAGAGGACGGTTTACGTGGTGAGAAAGAGGAGCTGCAAAATTTGAAATATGCCCACTGTAGATAAAAGCCCATATGCAAGAAGCCCCGGTTTGAAGACTGACGGAAGGTGGTTTTCTGAGGCTGTTACAGGTGCTGAATTGAAGGTGTGAGTATTATTAGGGTCATGCATCGCAGTTTGTGTTGGTAATTGTGATTTGTGTTTGAAAAAGCATTGATGTGTTGAATTAATGAGGTTATGATTTGTGATATTCATGTGCTTTGTTGAAGAAGATAAAGAGGTTATCGTATAAAGGAGTAGTCTAAAATCCTGGGATAGAAAAATAAACAAAGAGTTTATTTGGTATTTTTGTCTGCTAATGATTGAAGTGCATGGTGTGAGACATCATCGACTGCACAATGAGATTGGGACTGTAACAGACTGTTGTGATTGTAGTAATATTGATCAGTGTTAGTGAAACCTGATGCGCAAAGGTCACTGCAGTGATTAGGTGAATTCTCTCTGGTAGAGATTTCAATGATGTGGGTCAAACTCTTTTGATTGAGAAAAGTCAGGTGTAAAAACCTGAAATTTCCGGTTGTTAAATTGTTTTATTAGTTTCTTCAGAAGAAGCAGACAAAAACTGTTAGTTTATGTCCCATTGTATTGTAGAATTTAAACTTTGTGTGTGTATGAAGAAATTGTAAAGAGGGGCGAGTTGCTGCACGGAGCAGGTTGCTACATTATATTGTGCTGTGCTGATATTGGTCAATTGCTGTGAAACGCGGTGCTGAGATTGGTAGAGATGTGTGAAGAGTTGCGCTGACATTGGTTGGTTGGCTTATAGAGTCGCGCTGAGTGAGATTAGGAGAAGAGCTCATTGAAATCTGATGTATATGGAACAGAATCAAAACTTTGAAGGCTATATTTCGTGCTTTTCCATGCTGAATTAAAATTGAAATCACAAACGTTTTCAAAGCTATTAAAGACTTAATGAGAGGTGATGTGACTATTGCTGTTCAGGAAGGTGAAGAGGCACCTCCTGAAGGTACCCCTGCTTACCATATGATGATTGAGGAAGAGTTACATACGCGTGTATGGCTTCGCCAATGGTGCAAGATCACTGAGAAAGAGGGTCCATTGGCCTTTCCTAGGTGGGCTACCTTTAATTTGAGAGCTATTGAAAACTTGAGAGAGATACTTTGTGATAAGAAGCCACCTCCTAGACGTACACAATTTGAAGCCTTAAGCGCTTGAGAGAAGATGGCATGATATAGAGAGAAAAATACCAAAAACAAACAATGTGAGCTGTGAAACATTTTGCAGACGCTGTATGGGATGAAACACAGCAAAGGTGGAGAAAAGTGGAAGATTATATCCAGGTATTACAAGTGAGAAACCAGAAAAACCTTAGAAACCCGAAAGGGCCAAAACCAAACCGGAAAGAGAGCCTAAAGAGGAAACAAAATCTGATAATGATTCAGGAAATGACATTTTGGACGATTTAGCACCTACACGTCCACCACATTATGTGGTCCTGTGACTGATACTGAAAGATCAACAACTAGTAGTGTGACAGTGGCTACAGCCCCTGTTGATACAGATGCATATCAAATTGATAGACCATTGCCAATAGCTCAGCCTGCTGTAGCACAACCTGTAATGACACAGCCTGTTATGAGACAGCCTGTTATACAACTGACGTACCAGCTCAAGTAGGGACTGTTCAGACAGTAATGCCTACAGGTGTTGCTTCTTCAATGGTAACTGCACCAGCACCTATTACTAGGGTGATTACAGCACAGCCAGTAGAGGTGTGCATGCCGAATCCCCCAATTAATATTATTCCAGATACAGCAGCTCAACGAGCTGTTGGAGGATGGCCAGTGACAGGATTTATCCCAACTTCACAGAACTCACAGATTGTGGGCTGGACACCCCCACAGACTATCCAATCATTAAGAGGAGGACATAGATTAGTCTTTACAACACAGGGTGAAACAAACTTGCTTGAGGATGGGATATTTCCCCCATGGTATGAGGAAGCTGCCAGAGCTAGCACCAAGACAGAATGTGCAGGAGGTTCGGAAGTTAGTCAGAATGCGGAAAGAGAGAGATCATGAAATGTCCCGAATTAAAAAACAGAATTAGAGGAAATAATTAGAGGACATTTGGATCTGGATTACATCAACCAGTATCAAGAAAAAGAACTGATTTATTTTTGCAAAGAAATCACCAGGAGAGCAGCTACAGTACATGAAAAACTGACTGAACTGGCAAATAAATATGAAATCGATCTTTCAAAAAGTGTTGCATTGCAGAAATGCTTTAGAGTACAGATAGATGATGAATCGATCGAGACAATGCGTTCTTCAGGAATGCGATTGTGCATTGTTGAATTAGTAAAATATTTCGTGAATGGAGTGAATTTGGAAAATGTGAAAATAAATTGGCAAAGAATTTGTTTTAAAAAGAGTCAGGCAGAAACAGCTGAGGCTAAGCAAAAGCCACTTCCAGGTCCTCCAGATGATGAAAGAACGTCAGCTTTTCCATTAAGAGATACCCAGTGGAGGATTCGTACATGTGCCTTGGAGTAGAGGAGACCTTGCATCATTTACGAACAATTTTTCTAAATTGAAAGAAAGTCCAGTGCAATGGTATACACAAGTTGAAAGGTTTGTCAAGATTTCAAATGTGATGTGGATTGATCTGAACGAATATACGACGTTACATCGCGGTGTTTACACCGCGATACCTTTACAACGCAGGCATTACAATGCAAGTCGTTACAACGACTTGCGCTGGAGGGCGCTCGACTTAGGAATAGTATGATTTACTATTCCAACTCCAGCCTACGTTACAGTAGGGAAGGTGTTGGAATAGTAAATCATACTATTCCTTAGCTTAGAGCGCCATCCAACGCAAGTCATTGTAATGACTTGCGTTGTAATACCCGCGTTGTAAAGGTATTGCGGTGTAAACACCGCGATGTAACCGATGTTTCCCATCTGAACGCTTTCTTTGAACATTGATTGATTTGTGGGCTGAGTGCAAAATTGCTTTACATTCGCCAGATACAGGGCCACCCAGAGAATTTTGTACAAATGCGCCATCACCTGTTGTGATGAATAAATTCAATGAGGTGATTACTTCCTTGAACGGCAGAGTGCGTCCGAAAGATTTGGATTATGTGAGTTTGAACAGAATTCAGCAGGAAGTAAAAGAATCAGTGCATGACTATTATGAAAGCTTGTTAAAGGTATTTCAGCAGCATACAGGTCAAACGCATATTGAACTAACTGATATGGGATTCTTTATTTTGCAGTTTGTGATTGGTTTGAGACAGGAGATCAGTCAGCACATACAGCAGAAAGTGATTTGTTGGCAGACTAAGTCATTAGAGGAGATTTTGAAATATGCAAAGTATCGTAGTGTTGAATAAGAAATGAAGCAGAAAAAAATTAAAGAGAAATTCATGCAGGCACAAACAAACAAAGTTTGCGCAGAAGGTTTTCAAAGTTAGTCTTTTGCAGAAAATGTTGGTACAATGCAGAATGTCGGTTTCCAGAATGAGATGCAGGGCATTGGTCACCAAGGTGTACAAGGAGGGATGGTTGGTACTCAGGGAAGAGGTCGAGGAGTTCCGATTAATTCTGGAACAAGTGTAGATATTGCAACGTTAAAAAGTGACTGCATGTCATCTTTGTAATAAAATCGGGCATCGGAAACACAAGGGTAGGCTTAATCCAGATAGAATGAAAGCTGTTAATCAAATACAGAGAGTAAATCAGGTTCAAATGCAAAACACTCCTGTCCAGCAAATGAAAGTGCACATGCAGACACTGATTCCAAGGATGCCAGTCCCACAAGCCCCTATGGCTCAACAGAATGTGGGCAATAAAAAAATTAGTTGTGCTCAAATGCCCAGAGTAAACAGAAATAAGTTTCAGACCCAGAACCAGAATGCATATCAGCAATTCTCTATGATTGAGAGTGAGGAATTTGAATAAAATTTGGCATTATGACAGTGCCTGGCGGGGAGGCAGATGGGGTGCTTGGCGCAGTCTTAGGGGTAAACCAGAGTGGACCATTCGTACAAGGTGAGGTGAATGGCCACCAAGTGTTGTTTCTCATCAACACTGGTGCTACCCATTCCACTGTCAGCACAGCTGAATTCCCAGACCTACCCCTCTCTGAAAAGAAGATCCAAGTTGTAGAAGTCACAAACAAGCAAGTTACTAACCCTATATTGAGTGAAGTGCCTGTAAACATAGGTACATTTGAAGAAAATCACCAGTTTGTTGTGTGTGATTCGAGTCCTGTAAATCTATTAGGGCATGATTTATTGTGCAAGGTAAATTGCAGAATTCACTGTACCACTAGAGGAGTTGATTTCCAGACACTAGATAAAGACTCCGGGCCCGATTCACAGAAGTAATCTGAGACAAAATCCTCAACTTACTACTTTTGGTTTTCACAGAAGGCATTTAGTAGTAGTAATGTAATGTAATGTAATTTGAACTTATATAGCGCAAACTGTCACCCTGCGGGTATCCTGGCGCTGTGACTCACCCTGTTGTCAGTGTGCATACAGATAACATATTCGCCGGTTAGGAGGAGCTCGTATTACTAATCCCTAGGAAAGAGCCATGTCTTTAAGCTTTTCCTAAATGGGAGCAGAGATTTAATTTGTCTGATATTCAAGGGAAGATCATTCCAGAGTCGTGAGGCTGCTACACCGAATGCTCTTCCACCTGTCCTGGTCTTCTGAAATCTAGTGGTGGTTACCAGATTTGCGCTCGATGAACGGAGATTTCTCCCAGGAGTGTACCAGGTAAATTTCTCCTGCATAGACATTGGACCCAGACCATGTACTGCCCTAAACACAATACAGAGGGATTTGAATTGAACTCTCTCATTGATGGGTAACCAGTGAAGGTCCTTTAAAGCTAGAGTCGTTGAGGACCTGCGCTGCCTATTTAACGCCAATTTGGCTGCTATGGACTGGATCCTCTGTAGCTTCAGTAACACTGATTGTGGTACTCCCAAATACAAAGAGTTACAATAAACCAACCTGCTCAGTATTATACTCCTCACTACTAGAGATCTAGTAGCAACGGGCAGTAGTGGGAGGATCTGGCGTAGTGCTTTTATCAAGGAGAAACAGGTACCAACTGTTTTGTTGACTTGTGACTCAAGTTGAAGATTATCATCCATTAAAACCCCCAGGTTACGCACTGTTCTAGCTGGGATCAGTGGTTTATCCATAGGGGTGAGTCTAAACTCGAAGGGAAAAGGCCGCGCAATTTTGGCCGTGGAGCAATATACTATCTCCGTTTTATCTCCATTAAATTGTAAGGAGTTTTTCCTGAGCCAATTGGAGGTATTGTGCATGCACTCCTGGAATTTATCTAGGGATACTGCTTGATTTCCTTCCAGAGAGAACACCAGTTGTGTGTCATCTGCATAATTGACTAGATCGATGCCAAAGGACTTGATGATTGGGATCAGAGGGCGCAAATAGATATTAAACAAGATTGGGCTTATTGCTGAGCCCTGTGGCACCCCGTGTCGCACAGGGGTCTTTGGGGATGTAAATGGTGGGATAGTTACCGCCTGCTGCCTGCCCGTCAGATATGAAAGTAAAGTTAGGATTTTGTCTTAAGTCTGTCTTAAGTCTGTCTTAAGTCTGTCTTAAGTCTGTCCTAAGTTTGTCTTAAGTTTGTCTTAAGTCTGTCTTAAGTCTGTCTTAAGTCAAACTTAAGACAAAATCCTAACTTTACTACTACTAAATGCCTTCTGTGAATACCAAAAGTAGTAAGTTTAGGATTTTGTCTCAGATTAGTTCTGTGAATCGGCCCCACAGACTTTAAAGTGATACAAAAAATGCTGTAGAGCTTTACCCATTGAGAACCATTAAAGACTTGCCCCCAGACTTAAAAGAGACTGTAAATCAAGAAGTGTGGGATCCGACAGGAAAAGGCATCAGACTAATTAAAGGTGTAGAACCAGTCCAAATCACAGTTAACCCCAATGCAAGTTTACGAAGAACACCACTCTATCACATGACACCAGAGATAGTAACAGGAATAACACCATTAATTAATGACATTGCAGAAAGAGCTTTTGACAGAAATATTTGGGAGTTCATGCAACTCACCGATTATGGGATTACAGAAAACAAATGGAAAATTCTGTATAGTGTAGGATTTGAGAAAAATTAATGACATTGTAATCCCATGTTGTCCTGTGGTACCGAATCCAGCCACCATATTATATCAGATTTCGTGCACAGCTGAATGGTTCACTGTTGTGGAACTTTGTCAGGCTTTCTTCTCGGTTCCCTTAAATGAAGACATTCAGTTTGTGTTCTCATTCATGCTTCGAGAGAGAATTTTGGCATGGTGCCGAGGTCCACAAAGGTATACTGAGAGTCCTTCAATTTACAACCAGATACTGAAGAAGAATCTGAAGACATTTCAAGTGCTGTGTGCTTCGGTTCTTGCTCAATACATTGTTGACCTAGTTTTAGCTTTTAGCTTCAGAGACAAAAGAAGCCTCTGAACAAGATATAATTGCACTTTTAAATCATCTTGCAGAAAATGGACATAAAGTGTCCCCAAGTAAATTACAATACTGTCAAAAAGAAGACCAATATCTGGGACATATCATTGAAAAGGGAGCGAGAAAAGTGTCATAAGAAAGAGTAGAGACAATCTTAAAAATGGGTCCTCCTAAAATGCAGAAAGATGTCAGAATGTTTTTGGGAATGGTTGGCTACTGCGGACCATAGATTCCAAGCTCGTCCCTGGTAGCAAAGCCTTTCATAAGGCTGCCAAACAGAGATGTGCCTCATCCACTTACATGGGACATGAATGCATGAAAGCTTTTTTAGAGCTGAGAGAAAGTCTCTGTCTTGCCCCGGCATGCCAGATTATACTAAGAGATTTACTTTGCGTCGCAGTGAGAGGGGGTGTGCTCTCTCAGTGCTTACCCAAATGCACGGTGATCCAAGAAGGCCTGTGGCCTATTTTTCAATTACCCTTGATCCCGTAGTTGCAGTGCTGCCTGGTTGTCTGAAATCGGTTGCTGCTGTGAGCATCAGCTTAGAGAGGTGTGAAAGACCTCCGACCCTCTGATCTAGGTCCACTCTCTCCCCACTGCCGTCTCTTGCCTCCAGACCCCAACCTCCTCCTTGGGAGGTTCGAGGCTGCTGCCCGCTCCTGCGCCTGCTGCCCGCTCCAACTGGGACCAGACTGCCTCCAACCACCGTAACCTTTCTCAGCCGTTTATTTTCTTAATTTTTTTCCCTGTTGTGCCACTGTTATTGTGCCCATCTGTGTCTTGCTCTAATTCCACCACTGTTTTTATTTTCTCATGCCTGCCTGTTCCTTTTGCCTTTTGCCGCTGCTGCCCCTGCGGCCTCTGCCCCCCGGAATTTCCCCCCAGAATTTCCCCCCGGAATTCCCCTGCTCCCGCCTCCCAGCCTCTCCTCCCTCCCACCTCCCCTACTTAATGGTGGCCGCGCCGCCGGCGCGCCAAAGGCAAGCCCGTCTGCGCCCGTCCGCGACCCGACCGCGGCCAGCGCCAGGAACCCTGGACCTCCCACTACCCATCGCTACGACACCACCACGCTCCTCGCACTCTACCCTGGAAGACTTAGAGAATGCCAACAGGCCTCGCCGAACACGACCCACGGCCAGTTCTCCTGCCTCCACTGCCGCCAGACCCTCACCGCCACCCCGGCCTCCAACACCGCCGACGCCAGCACCGGCGACACCCTAAAATGCATCCTCCTCAACGTACGCTCCGTACACAAACACGCCATGGAAATCTGGAACCTACTCGACTCTCTTTCGCCCGACATCGCCTTCTTCACAGAGACCTGGACCAACGCATCCTCTGCCCCCGACATCAGCACCGCCATCCCAGACGGATACAAGATCCAGAGGAAAGACCGCCCCACCCACCCAGGAGGGGGCCTCGCCATCGCCCACAAGATCACCCTCCGCCTCACCACCTCCAGCGAAACCTTCCCCTCCGCCGAACACCTGCGCTTCAAGATCCAGACCACCCCCAAAGCCACACTCCGAGGAACCCTCATCTACAGACCCCCCGGCCCCCGAACACCCTTCGCCACCACCATCACCTCACCCACTTCATCGCACCCCACGCGATCGCCTCAACAAACTACATACTCATTGGAGGCCTGAACTTCCACCTCGACAACCCCAGCAACCCCAACTCCACTATCCTTCGTGACAACCTCGCCAGCATCGGACTTAAACAACTCGTCAACACATAGACCCACAGAGCAGGACACACCCTCGACCCCATCTTCGCGGCAGGAAACAGCGTCCATTTCAGCCACACAACGCAGCCGCCATGGACCGACCACCACTGCGTACACTTCGGCATCAACAAACCCAAGGCACCCAAACCAGCCCCACGCCCACCATGAAGGAACTGGAGCAAGGTTACCGACGAGCAATTTAACTCCACCCTCACCCGAGACAACCACACCTGGGCACCCGACGCAAACAGCGCAAACGACGCAGCCAGAGAACTCCACACCTGGATCTCCAACTGCGCAGATGAGCTCGCCCCGCTACGCAACCCCGACAGACAACGCCCCAGGAAAGCCGCCTGGTTCACAACCGCTCTCCAAGAAGCCAGACGCACCTGCAGACACCTGGAGAAGAACTGGAGAAACACCAAGACAACCGAAAACCACACCACCTACAAGGACGCCATGATGGACTACTACAACCAGATCAGAGCCACCAAAAGGAACTTCATCCACAACAAAATCCTGGCAAACTCCACCAACTCCAAGGAACTTTTCAGTGTCATTCAAGAATTCACCAACCCACGCAGCAAAGCCACAGACATCACCCCATCCCAAGACCTCTGCGACAAGCTTGGAACCTATTTCCACCTCAAGATCAAAAACATCTACGACAACTTCATCGACCATCCACCAGGCGCCACAGACGGCCCCCCGCCCCCCAGAAACACCAGCCAGCCCACCATCTCCAACTGGACACCGATCACGGCCGAAGACGCCGCCTCGACCATGAAAAGCATCCACTCGGGGGCCCCCACCAACCCCTGCCCCCTCACATCTACCACAGAGCCATGGCCGCCATCGCACCCAAACTACAACGCACCATCAACACCACCTTCAAAACAGGCACCTTCCCAGACGACTGGAAGCGTGCAGAAGTCATACCCCTGCTCAAGAAGCCCACAGCTGACCCCACCGACCTCAAGCACTATCGGCCCATCTCGCTCCTCCCCTTCGCAGCCAAAGTTGCAGAGAAAACAGTCAACAGGAAACTGACACGATTCATTGAAGAGAATGCCGTCCTCGACCCGTCCCAATCCGGATTCCGAAGCAACCACAGCACAGAGACTGCCCTACTCGCCGCCACAGACGACATCTGCACCCTCCTGGACCAAGGCCACTCCGCAGTCCTCATCCTACTCGACCTATCAGCGGCCTTCGACACCGTCTCCCATCGCACACTAGTCGTCAGACTACACGACGCAGGCATACAAGGAACAGCCCTGGACTGGATCCGATCATTCCTTACCGGAAGAAGCCAAAGGATCAGACTACCACCCTTCCTCTCCGACCCCACGAAAATCACCTGCGGAGTCCCACAGGGTTCATCACTGAGCCCCACCCTCTTCAACATTTACATGGCCCCCCTCGCAGCCATCGTCCGACAACACGGCCTCAACATCGTATCCTACGCCGACGACACCCAGCTCATCCTCTCCCTCACTAAAGACCCCACCACTGCCAAACTCAACTTCCAGAAAGGAATGCAAGACGTCGCAGTCTGGATGACCAACAGCTGCCTGAATCTCAACGCCGAGAAGACAGAAGTCCTCGTCCTCGGTACCACCCCTTCTGCATGGGACAGCACCTGGTGGCCGACCGTCCTCGGAAGCCCACCTACCCCCTCAGACCACGCCAAGAACCTCGGCATCGTACTCGACTCATCACTCTCCATGAACCGACAGGTCAACGCCGTCACCTCCAGCTGCTTCAACACCCTCTGCATCCTCCACAAGACCTTCAAGTGGATCCCCCCTGAGTCAAGGAAGACAGTCACCCACGCACTCATCACCAGCAGACTGGACTATGGAAACGCACTCTACGCCGGCATCAACAAGTCCCTACTCCGCAAACTCCAGACAGTACAAAACACCGCCGCCAGACTCGTCCTCGGCATCCCCCGACACGAACACATCAGCCAACACCTACGAAGTCTCCACTGGCTCCCCGTGGAGAAAAGAGTCACTTTCAAAATCCTCACTCACGCCTACAAATGCCTACACAACAACGGACCCAAATACCTCAACGACAGAATCAACTTCCACGTACCCAAAAGAAACCTCCGATCTTCCAACCTCGCACTGGCCGAAACCCCGCGCATCCACAGAGCTAGAGCAGGCGGAAGATCCTTCTCTCACATTGCAGCCAAGACCTGGAACGAGCTACCGGCAGACATCAGACGCGCCCCCTCCCTGAACACCATCAGGAAGACCCTCAAGACCTGGCTCTTCGGCTAAACAGATCTACGGACCCCCCCTTAGCGCCTTGAGACCCTCACGGGTGAGTAGCGCGCTTACAATTCCCTGATTGATTGATTGAAAGCATAGTGATGGGACATCCTTTAATTGTCATGGTGCCCCATTCAGTGGAGATCTTGCCTACAAAAACTAAAACTCAATTTATGACCAACTCTAGGTTGACTAGATATGAATAAATAATTCTAGCTTCTGATAATGCACAATTGAAAAGGTGCCAGATTTTGAATCCCAGTACTCTAATGCCCCTACCTGAAACCTCTGATAAATTTGAACATAACTGTCTAGATGTCACAGAGTTATGCACCAAGCCAAGACCTGACATAAAAGATGAGCCTTTAATAAGACCCGACTATGTACTGTTTGTGGATGGCTCATGCTTGAGAACAAATGATGGCTTGCTGAGAGCAGCTTATGCTGTCTGTACAATCCAGGATATTGCTGAAGCTGCCTGGCTCCAAGGTATAACCTCAGCACAAGTTGCAAAATTAATTGCCCTTACCAGAGCCTGTAATTTAACAGCCCAAAAGAGAGTGACTATATTTACAGATAGTCAGTATGGCTTTGGTGTTGTCCATGACTTCGGCCAGTTGTGGTCACAAAGCGGATTCATGACATCATCTGGCTCACCAATACGAAATGGTGACCACGTGAAAAAGTTGATGGATGTGCTGCAACTCCCCACCACAATTGCTGTAGTTAAGTGTGCAGCTCACGAAAGTGACAACGGTTATGTCACAGTTGGCAATAGACACGCTGACGAAGTAGCATGTTATTGTGCCACAGTAACCTGCGCATTTAACAGAACATTCACAGGTGAATCTCATGAGAACTCTGTCTTTTCAATGTTGATGTCTATAGCTGACACATGAGAAGAACTTAAGAATATGCAGGAACTTGGCACTGAGGCACAACAGCAGGGTTGGATTAGAGCAGGATGTGGAAAGAACGTAAATAACATTTGGATTTTGGCAGATGGACAACCAGTATTACCAGATAGGTTGTTACCACACATGACACAACACTTTCATGGTCCTCCTCATTTAGGCAGGGATGCTATGTTCAGGCCATTTAGGCAGAAATGGTTTAACCCCAGATTCAGGATGCTTGCTGAGGATCCATGTCACCATTGTGTAACATGTCAACAGATTAATGTAGGAAAACAAACACAGGTTACACTGAGTCACATAGGGAGATCTGGCTGTCCTTTCAATAGGATGCAAATGGATTTTATCGAGATGCCTGTTTATAATGGGCTGAGATATATCCTGGTTACAGTGTGCATTTTCTCCCGATGGGTGGAAGCCTACCCAAAACGGAGAAATAAGAGTCTTGCTATGGCATAATTGCTGATGAGAGAACTAGCCCCACTGTACGGAATGCCGGTTTTCCTTGAGTCAGATTGAGGAACTCATTTTAATAAGAGATTCTCAAGATGTTGTGCCCAGCATTGCAGGTGAAACAGAAGTTGCATTGCAGCGATCAACCTCAAGCTTCTGGAACTGTAGAGCAGATGAACGGGACCATAAAGTCTCGATTGGCAATCGTTTGTGGATCCACTTTACTGAAATGGAATGATGCTTTGCCTTTGGTGTGGATGAGTCTTCATAGTACACCTGACAAGAAGACAGGTTTATCTGTACATGAAATTTTAATGGGAAGAGCAGCGAGACTGCCTGCTGTATCCGCAAATGCACTTGTGAACGTAACAGATGACATGGTACTCGACTACTGCAAAGGATTTTTTATTTTATTTTATATTTTAAAAGTTTTATATAGCGCTAGCTAGACCCGTGGGTATCAGAGCGCTTTACATACACACTGTACAAAATCAAAGGAAATTGCATTACTTAGTAGGAAGGCAGTAGGGAAGCAAAAACAGAGATAAAACATACAACATGAAAAATAGATAAACAGTGCAGCGGAGGGAGAGAAAACAAACGAAGGTGGTTAACACAGACCGGTCATCACTATCCTTGAATGTCAAGAGAGAGAGGAGTTAACTCGGATATTGAAGTCTAGGTTAGTTGATGTTGGTCAGGAAAGTATTTGTTTAGGAGATGGAGTTTCAGGTCCCTTTTGAAACAGGAGAAGGAGGGGTTGCATCTGAGGACTCTAGGGAGAGCGTTCCATATCCTGGCAGCGTTGCCAGAAAACGATCGGTATTAGGTGGTTTTCTTTTTCAGTTTCGGAGGGATAAGAAGGAGTGAGTTAGAACTTCTCAGTGTTCTGGATTGACCTGCTCTTACCAGTTTGTTGTTCAGGTAGTTGGGGGCCGGAGAGTGAAGGGTTTTGTGTGTGATGCAGGCCAGCTTGTAAATACACCTCCCTTCCATAGGAAGCCAGTTGAGGGAGTTGAGAGCTGGAGTGATGTGTTCAAATCTTTTCACTCCAGATATGAGTCGAGCGGCCATGTTCAGCACTGCCCTTAGTGGGGCTAGGTGAGCTTTTGGAGTCCCTGTTAGGATGGCGTTCCCGTTGTCGATTTTAGAGAGAACTAGGGATTGAACTACTGTTTTGAGGTCATCCTGGGGAAGAAAAGGTTTCAATTTCTTGAGGTGCTTTAGTGAGAAAAGAGCACCTTTTGCAGAGTTTTTGATGTGGGCCTCCATTGATAAGTTCTTGTCAAGGGTGATGCCTAGAGACTTAACTGAGTCGGATAGGGCGAGGGGCAGTTTAGGGCAACCAGATTCTTGAGCCACTCTTGGATTGGTCGATGGTTGCTTTTTGGAGAGAATAGGATTAGTTCCGTTTTATCTGGGTTGAGCTTTAAGTGGTTAGCGTTGAACCAAGTTTGGATCTCGGTTAGAGTGACATTGAGGTGTCGGATGTCGCTGGGAGACTTGATTTTGAAATAGATTTGGGTGTCATCAGCGTAAAGGTGGTAGTTCACTCCCGCTTTTTTCAAGATGATTGTGAGGGGCTCCATGAAGAGCTTGAAGAGGGACGGGGAGAGGATCGAGCCTTGCGGGACCCCAAGTGTGACTTTTGTTGGCTTCGAGAGACAGAGGTTGATTTAAATTTGTTGCGAGCGGTGTTGAAGGAAGGAGGTGAACCATTTTAGTACTGTGCCATTAATGCCGGAGCGTTTCGACAAGGTCTCCAGAAGAGCTGGATGATTTACTGTGTCGAATGCCACAGATAGTTCAATAAGGATGAGAAGGCAGGCATCACCTTCATCTAAAGCCTTGTGAATATCGTCAGAGATGTTGAGCATAGCTGTTTCAGTGCTACAGCCTTTCCTGAATCCTGATTGAAAGGTGTCGAGGAGGTTGAACTCATCAATGTGTTTGTTGAGTTGGTGGAGAACGCATTTCTCCAATATTTTCGCAAGAAACGGGAGGTTGGAGATAGGTCTGAGGTTGTTAAGATCATTAGGGTCGGCCCCTGGTTTCTTGAGAATGGGTGTGATTTGTCCTAGTTGAAGGGAGTCTGGGACACAGCCTGAGATGAGAGAGGCATTGATGATTTTTGTCCAGAAAGGGGAAATGGTGTGGTTGAGTTCTTTTATAATTGTGGATGGGAGGGGGTCCATAGTGTGGGAGGAAGGTTTTAGGGTAGAGATTATACTGAAGACCTCGTTTTCCGACATTAACTCAAAGTCGGACCAATGCGCATTGTTTTTTAGCTGGAGGCAGACCTGATTGTCCTTGGTAAGAACTCTTTCTGATTGGTCAAGGGTGGTTAAAGGGGGGCAGGTTAAGAGGGAAGGAGGGTTTGCGGTTTGGAGGAAGGATTGATCAATTTTTGAGACTTTATTAGAGAAGAAAGTGGCAATTTCTTCACATCGCTCTTTGGTGGCTATGATTTCGTTAGAGGGAGTGCAGTTTGTTTGGCTTTTGACAATGTTGAAGAGTTCTCTCGGTCTGTTTTTCACCAGATCTAGTTGGTTGCGGAAGAAAGACGCCTTTTCACTGAAAATGTGTTTTTTGTATGCCTGCCGAGCAGATCTAAGTTGCGCTAGGTGCAAGGTCGAGGGGTTTAGTCTCCAACACCTTTCCGTTTGTCTGAGTTGACGCCTTTCGTTATTCAGATCCATATTGAACCAGGGTTTAGATTTGGTTTGCCTCATTTGTTTGAGTTTGAGTGGAGCTACTTGGTCTAAGACCTCTGTCATTTTAGAGTTAAAGTGTGTAGTGAGGTCATCGGCCGTCCATGATGAGGGTTGGGGTTGTAGATGGGCATGAATCCTGGATTCAAGTTCGGGTAAAGGGACTTTTTTGATGTTTCTGGTCCAGTGCTTAGGTTTGTCATCACGAATAGGTTGGTGTCTGACAAGTGCATCAATCTTGAACAGAATGAGGTGGTGGTCTGACCAGTCAATGGGAGAAATCGCTTCTCAGAGAGACCAGTTCATTGTTGGTAATGATCGCATCCAGTGTTGCACCTTTGATGTGAGTTGGTTCATTGCAGAGTTGTTTGAGATTGTATATTTCAAGTAGGTTGGATAGGTTCTGGACAGTGGAGTCTTCTGGGTCATTCCAGTGGATGTTGAGGTCACCCAGGAACACGTCTTTTGTGTCTGTCATGGAGAAATGTGTTATTAGGTCTGTTAGTTCTTCGGGGAAAAGGGTACGCTCTCCAGGAGGATGGTAGATGGTGTGGAATTTGATGGGAGAGGTGCCCATGGCAGTGAGTTCGACACCCAGGTATTCAAACGATAGGTATTCTGCAGGTTTAAGTTTGGTGATCTGTATTCCAGCTTTGTGAATGATGGCTAGTCCCCCCCCAGTTTTGATTGGCCTGTCTATTTTCTCTATGGTTTTGCACAAAGCACAAGCACTTTGAAATTTGGCTGTATAATTATCTTTTTAAACTTAGGCCCATTTTTTTAAAATTTAGTACTGTGATACATGTGATCTTATTCTTTATTTTTACTGATTTTTAATGATACTATTCTGTTCTTGCTACGGCCCCCCATTCTAAGTTTTATATATCATACTTAGCATTTTTAGATTTGTATTTTGTAATAACATATTTATATCATCTACTACTACAATGTCGAAACGTAAACCACAAAAACATCATAAAAGCGTGATTGATCCTCCATGTATTACCATTGATTCCTACCTAGTACGGGCAGTAAGTGTGATTAACGATGAGATAGATAGGACAGAACGCCGCCTTTCAATAGGTATAGGATCAGTGAATGAGGAAATAGATGGGCATGATTCTGGGACTACCCACGTAATTGAAGGTACTTTTAATACTGAGCAAACATCTAACCCCGAGGGAAACGGGAACGTGGGAATCCTTGATAAAGATTTAGTATTAGTACCTAGTGGACAGCGGCAAAATTCACCAATTGGCTCGCCGTCCCCGAAAAGGAAAAGGGGATGCAGAACTAGCCAGGCAAAAGTAGCGATTTCTAACATAAGCAAAAAGGGACACGTAAGAAATACAATGGCTAAGACACCAGGAATCTGTGCTGATCCACAACCCCTACCAAAAGAGCAAATGGACCATATAGTTATCCAGCTTAATCAAAAAATAGAGGCCTGTATTAGACCTCTTCTTGATAAAATAGATCACCTTAATGGAGAGGTCACTAGACTTAGTGACCTAATAACTCAAATCAGTAATAACCAAAGGGTGAACATAAATGATGCCCAAGGGGGCACATTAAATCAAGATGAACAGGGTATAATGTGCCCCAAATTACCAGCTGGGAACTGTAATGAAGGAAGTAATGAGGCTGTGTCTAATTCAAATGATGACCAGCCACAAACGGGCTCAAGGAAGATAGTGAATAGGAGTAATCAATCATGCACCAAAAGAGGAGAAAGATTAGATGGAGTAGAGCAGATTAAGACCCCAGAAGAACTAAAAGGGAATAGGGAAAGAAGTGGAAGATCAGAAATACCTATTAATCTACCTCCAGAGTGTTGCCCATATGTTGCAGTTATGGTAAATGTACCTCAACTAGAGCTAGGCCAAAAGAGACGGACCAAGCTTTAAAAAATAAAGTGATTAATTGGTTAGGTAAGCACTGTGGATACCCCGTGGAAAAAGCGGAACAGATTCTCCTAACCCGGCGGGTAAATTGGATTGGATCCCAAAGAAAGTTATTACAGGGAGACTGTATTATTATTAATTTTAGAAAACCGGATTGGGCTAGGACTTCCTTAGAGAGAGGGGTCCCTAACAACCTCAACGATTCTGGTATATCGCTGCTACCATTAGGTTTTTTTTATAGCCATTTAAGTCCGGCATATATTAGAGTAAGAGATGAGGAGCACTGGAAAGTATATCCAGTAAGGTCGGCATATTCACAGTGGGCTTTACCCACTTTTAACAGATTTTTACCACTTAGCTCCCTGGATGCTAATGATTGACAAACAATAGGGATGAGGTGGTGTGGGGAGGAAAGACAGAAGGGTCAGCAAGGAAAGGACCCAATGGGGGTAGGATCCAAATTAGAAAGTGAGTTAACACCCTCAACATCTAATTTAACTATGTCAATGATGTGCCTTGAGGGTATTGGATTGCATGAGTGTTGTACAATATATACAGAAAATGTAGCTACACAAGGGATCCTCCCAGATGAAAATAAAGGGCATTTTATGGAATCAGCTATAAACTTGTTACCCTCAAACCTAATTAATATTGAGGGCGACTCTGATATGTATATAAATGAACGATCCACTAATGGCGGGGAGAACCCAACAGAGAGGGGTTATACAATTGCCACCTGGAACATAGCTGGTTTGGGAAATAAGTTGTATACACTGGGTTGGTCGGATTTTGTTAGCAAACTTGACATTCTCTGCCTTCAAGAAACTTGGAGTACTGCCCCCATTTACATTGAAGGGTTCACTTCTTATAACTTATTGGCTAAACCCTCAATGGCCGGAAGAGCAAAAGGTGGATTGTTAATACTTCTGTCAAACAAATTACCGGTGGTAGTAAAAAAGGTTATTAATGTGGATTCTTATTCCCAGCTATTATGGTTGCACCACAATGATGATTGGGATGTTTTATTGATTAATTTTTATAATAATTTATTTGACTCATCACGACACATTGTAATTACTGACATAGAAAAAGAAATATAGAAGCTGGTCACAACTGTAAATGTTAATTTTGCTATTCTATGGCTTGGGGATTTTAATATTTCAACCTGCGCTCAGTCTATGACAAAAGTCTGTGGGTATAGGAATGATGTAGGGGATGATCTTTTACACTTCCCTCACAACATTTATGGTACCACCCTAAACCAGGTCATGGTGAAGTATGACCTTGAAGTGATGCAGAGTGGGCAAAATGAGAATGGAGATAGGATACCTACTTTTATTGGAAGAAATGCTAACACTACTATTGACCACATCTTAGTATCGGCAAATATTCTACACTTATGTTCTACTCCCTCTATAGTTGAACTTTTACTTAGTGATCATAATTGTATCACAATGTTTTTGAATGTGTGGGGTAAAAAATTGTAACCGATCAAACTGCTGTTGATAATATTGCATTGTGTAGACCTAATGGTACAAGGATTAGATGGAAAGGTTCGAATTCTAACACTATTTTAAAAAAGATTATCCTAGGATGTGATAAGGAGATATTCGATAGTCTTGCAGTTGAGGTGGAACCAACATTGATGTTAACTAATTTTTGTAGAATTAATGTTTTTATTGATAAGTGTTTTACCATCCAGGTAAAGGGGACACAAAAGCAGAAGATGGGCTGGTTTAACCATTCTTGTACTAACTCACTGAATATGCTAAAAGTAGCACTCACTAATAGACCAAGGGACAAAGTGTTAGTGAAGAATTTAAGATTGGACTATAAAATAGCATTAAAATTAAGGAGGAAGGAATTACAAGAGGAAGCCTGGGGGAACCTTTCTATGGCAGCTGCGACATCCAACAATAAGTTATTTTGGGATACTGTTAATTCAACGTTCCTGAAAGATGATTCGTACCCAGAAATTTTTTGCCATGTAAGTTGTGAAGAATGGGTGACACACTTTTCTAATATTTTTAATCCATGTAACGAACCGCTAGACGGGCCCACAGATTATGCAAAATGGCCTACTATCCCGCTAAATATCACACTTAGCGAGGTAGAGTTAGGCATTAGAGGAAGTAAAGGGGGCAAAGCACCAGGCCCGGATGGGGTACCCATAGATGTTTATAAATCAGTACCAAAATTATGGGGTCCGATTCTCACGAGAGTTTTTAATGCAGCAGTAACAGAAGGCCCACCGAGGTCGTGGGGTCAATCTGTTATAATTCCAGTTTACATAAAAGGAGACAAATCGGATGCTAGAAATTACCGACCGATCTCCCTACTGGATTCTTCAGTGAAGGTTATGAGTAGGGTTCTTCTGGTAAGACTGGACGAATGGGTCAGGGAAAACGATATTTTAGCTAAATCACAGTATGGTTTTAGAAAGGGGCTGGGTACGTTGGAACAGTGTCTTTATTTGGAACTTTTAATTGGAAAATATACACGAGCAAAACAAGGGGGACTTTACTTATGTTTTGCTGATTTGAGCAGCGCTTTTGACCTTGTGGATCATACTTTGTTATGGCCAGTTTTACTCAACCTAGGGGCCCCGGAGTCTATTATCTACTTTCTTGCTAGACTGTATGAAAAATTATCAAGTAGAGTTCGGTATGGTCGTCAGGGTGCTTGTACCCCGAATTTTAAGGTCAAACGCGGGATCCGCCAAGGCTGTGTCATAGCGCCATTACTTTTTATTCTATTTATTAATGAAGTAGACGCAATCCTTAAACTAATACCGGCGGATGCTCCACAAGTAGATAGACAGAATATACCAGTACTGCTTTATGCAGACGATGCAGTGCTCCTATCTCGGACTCCGCTAGGCCTACAACGATTACTGAATGGGTTTACTGATTTTATTAAGGGGAGAAAGATGTTAATAAATAAAGCCAAAACATATATTATGGTCTGTGGGAAAAAACCTAATAAAATAAAACAATTTTTTATAGAGGAAACAAGAGTGGAACAAGTTGATACCTTTTGTTACCTAGGGATAACCTTTTCTGCTAATGGTAAGTGGTCATCTGAAATAACTAATGTACAAATGAAAATGACCAAAAGTATATATGGGGTTTTTAGATTTGCTGCCAAACTAGGAGACCGACGCATTAAAGATATGATTGATATTTATAAAGCTCGATGTGCCTCCATTGCATTATATGGAGCAGGACTATGGGGTAATTACCCTTGTCCAGATTTAAAAACAGAGGAAAATATCTTCTTAAAAAATTATTATGCCTCCCTAAATCAGCGTCTACAGAGTTGGTTCATCGGGAAACAGGAATTGAATATTTGACAGATCTGATTGCATTAAGACCTCTTTTGTTTTGGAGGTCAATCTGGGCGAAAGAAGAAACCCTGTTTACACAAATAATAATCAAGGACTGTATGCGATTGGATAACTGTCTTAAGATCCCTTGGATAAAATATATAGTAAACACCACTAGTGAACTATTTAAGATAAGAACCCTGGATAACCCAATGGAGGTCTTAGATTTTTCCAAACAAGAGATGAGGTATATATTTTTGGCACAAAGCAAGGAGGATAGGTTGAGACAAGTGGAGTTACAATCCACCTACCAGCAATACCAACTGCATATAGACACCTTTGGGTATCAAAGTTATTTGACACTAGTAACAAGATCGTCCCATCGATTTGTATTGACAAGGATGAGACTGGGCCTTGTACACCATTTAGTGGCATTTCCAGAAATGAAACAGTACCCAGCCACTCCATGCCCGTGTGACAATCGCACAAAGCAAAGCACTCCGCACTTTCTACTTTTTTGTGAATTGTATTCTAATTTTAGATTTGTATATTTAAAACCATTGTTCAAGAAATATAATGTTACAACTTTTAATGCAGCTATGAGTCTAATGTTTACACTTAAAGAGCCGGATATTTGTTTTTCTGTAGCAATGTTCATTTTAAAGTCAATTTATGTACGGAAAAGCATGGTTTTTTAAAGTATTTTAATGGAATTAAATTTTTTTGTATTCTTGAATTATATTAAAGTAAACTCCCTTTAGAAAATGGATGTCATTATATAAATGTGTATGTACATTCGCTTTTATGGTTGTTTTTTTTTATAACCGAATAAAGCTTTTCTGAACTGAACTGAACTGAACTGATTGGCCTGTCTTGTCTGATGATGTTGTACCCTGGAGGGGTGAGAATGTCAAGAATGGGGGTGGAGTGGACATTAAGCCAGGATTCTGTGAGGAAAGCGATGTCAATTTCTTCAGCGAGTAGAGCTTCAGCAATGTCTGTGGCGTGTTGTACTGCTGATCTGCAGTTTAGGAGCATGCAAGAGAGAGGGCGGGGAGCCTTGGTGGTGGGGGGAGCTAGGTGGATAGAGGAGTATTGAGCAGGAGGTCTAGGCGAGTGGACAGTTTTAGGGAGTCTGTTAGTGCCAACAATAACAGGGATGGGGAAAGGGGCTGATTTCTGGCTCAGAGCGAGGTAAGGGTCGTTGGTCACATCAGGTTTCAATACCGAAAGGGGGAGGCGATCCCGGTTGGGTCGAAGTGCCTGACTCGTTGACGGACTGGAGGGTCGGGGGTGCTCTGTGGGGCCATGGGAGAGGTATTGAGGGGGTTTGAGCAAATCTACCCGACGAGAGGGAGTACGGTGGCTTGGTCCTGTTGAGAAGGTCTTGTTGTAAGTGTAGGAGATCGGCAGCAAGGGAGTTAATTTTCTGCTCCATTCTGTTCAGTTGCTGTGTTATTGAGCTGAAAAAGTTTAAGGTTTCTGGCAGGGGTCGAGAATGACTTGGGCCTATGGAGGGAGAGTGAACAGGGGTCAGGGATTGGACGGAATCAGTGGGATTAGGAGAGGGGAGAGGGGAGAGGTTGGACGCGGGGAGCCGGATTAGTAATGCTCCCATTCAAGGAGTTCAGAGGAGGAGTAGAGGGTTTACTGTCCAAGTGAGGAGGGAGAGAAATTCTGGGTAGGAAGTCAGAGTTCCGGGGAATGTCAATGAGATTAGCGGTGGAGGCAGGTTGTGTATGTGGGTGTGCGACGGCGGACGGGGAGTGGGCGGTGATAATAGGGGGGAAAGTGTCTGCTGTATTGGTGAAGACGTTGGACATGGGGAAGTCACGGGGTTGTCAGTGAGGTAAGTGGTGGAGACGGGTTGTGCCTGTGGATGTGGGACATCGGAAGGGGAGTGTGCAGAGGTGGTAGGGGGGAGAGTGACCGCTGGATTGGAGATGACGTTGGACAAGGGGGAAGTATGGGTCGGGGGAAGAGGGTCTGTGTTGGAGGAAGGGGTAGTTTGAGAGGGAGGGTTCAGATTATCAGAGGTCGAGGGGGGAGTGCCTGTGGGGATTTCAGTTGTGGGAGGGCTGAGGGTGAAGTCCTAGCTGACGAGATCGAGATCGGCCTTGTGGTGTTTGTTAATTGTGATTTTGTTGTTCCTGGTGTGATCAGTTGATGTAATAATGGTGGGCGTTTGGCGGCGGAGAGTAATGATGAGGGTAGTGTGATTGTAGTGAGTGATGGTGGATGTCCATGAGTTGAAGAGAGGTTCTTCAGGGCAGGGAGATTGGATCAGTTCCACGTTATTAGTGAGGGTGGTGGGGGATAGGGGAGATAGGGTTTGGTGGCTCAGTTGAGTTAACGAGGAAAGAAGTGTGGGGAAGTGGCGGTCAAAAGTGGTGAGGTGCGGGTCGGTGGCCAGTATGAGAATGGTTCCAGTTCTGTAGATGGAAATGATGAGTTCCCCTTTGAAGGTCGGAGAGATAGTGGTGGAGATTTTTTCACCATAGGGAATGATTACTGACTTGGCGACTTTAAGGTGAAGAGAGAAGGATTAGCCAAGAAGCCAAGGATTAGCGGATGTAGTGCATTCTGTTTCTCGACAGGTTGAAGCTGTCACTGCAAATCCGCATCAAGAACAGTGCCATGATTTTGAACCCAGGGGACTGGGTACTCATAAAGAAGCATGTGAGAAAGACCTGTCTGGAGCCAAGGTAGAAAGGCCTCTATCAGGTGATTTTAATCACAAATGCTGCTGTCAAGTGCACTGGAGTGCCAAATTGAGTTCACACCCGCATACCTAGAGAACAAGAGACCTGTATGAAAAAATAGTGTTCTATGGGCCAGAATTGAGAACTCTCGTGAATGTACTGCTGTATTTGGCACAGCAGCAAGCAAGAAGGAGTGAAGAGCCACAGACAGACAGGAAAATCAGTTTCCTTATATCTCACAGAGTGGCATTGGAGCTTATGCGGGAGGAGAAGGAGCAAATAATGCAGCAACAGTGACAGTCGAGACACTCTCAGAGCAACAGGAAGATCCAGGTGAAGGTACATGCACTATATCGAGACCAGAAAGAACTCTCAATGCTGAACGGCCAAGAGTCTATGAGCAAAAGAAGCTGAGATCAAGTGTGTCAATTGGATCGATAACACCACAATCACTGAAGAAACAGAGTCAAGTAGTATAAGTGACACCGAAAGTGATCAAATGCCTAGAAAATCCAAAAGAACAAGAGTACCTATTCGAAGGTATTCTGCACCAGAATGGACTTATTACATGAGCCAAGTGCTAAATGTTCCAATTTCTATCACCCAAGCCGTAGTCACTAGCCGGCTGGACTACGGCAACACACTCTACGCTGGAATCAACTCGCAACTTCTGAAGAGACTACAGACCATACAGAACTGCGGCCAGACTCATCCTTGACCTCCCCAAGTGGACCTACATCACCCCCCCCTCAGGAAGCTCCACTACGTCTTAATTCAGAAGAGATGCAACTTCAAGATACTGATTCTTACTTACAGAGCCCTGCACAACAAAGGACCAGCATACATCAACCATCGTCTGAACTTCCACCAACCCTCCACACTTCACTCCGCCTTCCTCCACCTCGCTCACACACCCCGCATCCGTTGCAGCCGCAGCAGAGGTCGTTCCTTCGCCTACCTTGCAGCCAAGTCCTGGAACGACTTCCCTCTTCAGCTCTGGATCTCAGCCTCGCTACTGGAATTCAAGAAGGGACTCAAAACTTGGCTGTTCAACTCTGCAGTAAGATACTCAGCTCCTGGATACCTTCATGAGGGATTAGCCGTGCTTTACAAGTCATGATTGATTGATTGATTGAATTTCAGATTTACTTGACTGGAACAGAGAACTGCCTAAACCCCCTTAAAAATTGTTTGCCTTTTGGATTTGAAAAAGCCTTTGAAGAAGAAAATCATTTGTTGACAAATCCATTCCAAAAATGTGCAAGTAGATTAAAAGTAAATACTAGAACACTGTCTCTCTCTGGGGATAGGAAGGAAGATGGCAGATTGACTCCGCTCAGGAGAGTGCCTCCCGTAGTCTTCTCCTGTTGACCCCTCTGCCCTTGGTGCCCTCCCTCCCCCATGAACATCTAAATGCTAAGATTATAAAGTTGTTACTAACAGGGAGGGGGTACGGACCCTGTATGCACCTTTGGAAGCAAACTAACAAACTACTCAAGCGCGGCCGTTGCTGGTATCTGGAAAGGAAGCGGATGTGCCGGTTTGGCTCGGGAGCCGCCCGCGGCTACATTTTTTTTTAACAGATCAGCGAGGTGGCTACGGACAGGCTTGTGTCCCTCTCCTGACTTGAAATACACTACTCGTGTCCTCGACCTTAGGCTGACTCCGGTTGCTGTTTTCAACAGTATGGCTCCACAATGACCTGCTGCTTCAAAGGGACGCAGCTGCACTGAAGAACTGACAATAGTATCGGCAAGAGCTGGTCATGGTGTCTCTGTTCCAGGCAGATTCAGCTGTGAAGTGGTCAAGGAGTCGGCTGCAGCTTCAGAGGTGGTTTCCTGCTCCCAACTTGGTAAGCCGATCCTTAGTTTTCTGCGCTCAGGCAGGGCTGGTGGTTTACTCCAGTCCTGCAGGTCGGAGACATCCATACCGGGATCCGAGATGGCCGAAGTCCTTATTTCAGCAGTGCAGGAAGGCTGGGGGGTTAAGGGTGGTCCCCCGGCTCGTCCTGCTATTGGCACAGCTATTTTGGCTCTTGGACAAAAGGGGTCTAGGTGTGGGATAGTCCCTCCCCCATAGACTTGAACAGTATGGAAAAAGATGTTGGCCATAATCGCCCAGAAAAAACAGCTTGTGTCAGCATTGAATCTGGCTGTCATAGCTCTCTCACTGCTCAACTTGGCCCACCTACACAACCGCAACAGTGCATAAGTAACTAGAACACCACCACGCTGGATACTGCGGACCGCAGTCTTCAATCAGACTACATCTCTGGCCCGGAGTCTCAGAATCTACTGAGCTCAGGAGTTAATGAACCTTGGTCTGAGGCATCGGTGGTATCTGAACCTATTCATCTCACTCATCCTTCCCTAAGCACTTGGGCCTGCGCTCAGTTGGAGCCCACAGTTCAGCATATGGAAGTGACTGATCTAGAGGAGGCCCCAGAACCTAATATTTCAAAGGATTGTACCCCGGTGGGGGGTAAATCTCTAAAGGGGAAAGGTTCCAAAGATTCCAGAGGGGCTAAAGGAGGCAGGGGACGCGGTGGCACAAACCCCCCTTCAATGCCTTAGTGGGGTGACTTAAGAACCCTGCCGCGAGTGGCCTAAAAGCCGGTCCAGGCGCCAGTCCCTTACGCAAATGGGTGGCTTCAAAAGGAGAGGTCAAAGCTATCATTCCTTGACTATCTAACGCTGGTAACACAGATGTAGCGGCACCTTAGGGGGGCAGCCTAGCAACAATCTCTCATGCCTGACTCAACACTGTGGCTGTCACCGATTCAACTAGATAGCCCTGATGAGAACCCGTACAGAGCCCCCGATCCCTCCGGATCTTTATTTCCACCTTCTACACTAACGGAGCAACTCAATCTTGATCTTACAAAAGGGCCATCCGTTGGTGGCCTTCGACCCGCCGAATGTGACGAGCCCTCTCTATCTACGATCTTGCAGGCACTAACTGTTCAGAGAGCCAAGGCCCAAGAATATTATCTTCAAGCTAAAGTCGACAGCAGGGAGATTGAACAGGCATTGGCGGATGTCACTACTAAGGTTGCCTCACTGCCTTCGGAAGTTATGGATCTGCAAGAGCGGGTTGCAGCAGTTGAAGAAGTCAACACTTCTACCTCGAGAGCTGTCAAAACTCAAGAGACCCAGATGGCGTTTCTACAGGCAAAAGTTCAGGACCTTGAAAATCGACAACGTCGACACAACTTGAGGGTCTTCGATATACCCGAAGGGAGGGAAGGCTCCGACCCCCGGGCCTACATAGTCTGTTTATTTCAGCAAGCATTCCCAGATATTGACTGGGATATGGACTCACAAGTTCAGTGGGCACATCGATTGCCCTCTACTATCCCACAAGGGAATCAAGCCAAGTCATCTCATCCACGTCCAATATTGGTATTTCTAGGTAACTTTTTGCTCCGCCAAGCAATTTACGTTAAAGCCCGTCCATCCACTCCTGTCAAATTAGATACAATCTCTATATTTGTACGCTCTGATCTGTGTAAATCTACAATGGATAAGCGGTGGAAGCTTCGCCAGCTAATGGATCCCTTCAAGGCAGTCTGCTCACAAGTCTTCTTGCAGGAGCCAGCCCGGCTCAAGATTTTCAAAGATGGACACTCGCACTTTTTTTTATACTGAATCCGATGCTAAGCAAGCACTTTTAAGATGGTAGTCTGATTCTACCTGATGAACACAAAAGAGAGGGTCAGACATGCAAAGGGGGGGGGAGTCATTTTTATGATGCCCTCTCCTTTGTTTTTTTTCAGACACTTTTTCTTTAACACTGGTGGGGAAAGTGGGGGGTTGGCGGGGTTATGGGTCTCTGGAGGGGCCGGGGAGGGTGCTCTCTCTAGGCTGTCAGTCAGCGACAGCAGTGAATGGGATGATTCCTTTCTGTAGGTACAAGGGGGTGGGTCTAGCAGGGGCAGTTCGGGGGTTGGTATCACTGGAGAGCGTCTTTTTACCACCTCGTCGGAGGGTTGGGGTGGGGGGCTAGGGGGAAAGGGAGGATGTTAAGTAGCCACTTAATAGTTAGAAGTTCACACGCAGACCAAATATGGCAAGAGGACGGAATTAGGGGGGAGACGGTTGAATTTAGTTTATGTAATGTGTGATTTCAAACTTATGTGTTGGAATGTTGCATGGTTGAATCAGGCTAGAAAGCGGCGATTAATTGGTGAGGAACTTTGGGTATTCAGGCCACAGATATTAGGCTTAACCGAGACTCATCTAGCCTATAAGGACAGATCTTTGTTGAAACAACTGGGTTTTGATATTTTAACATGCACCTCACAGGCTGTTTCCATACGGGGGGTCGCCATACTAAAATCTGGAAATTTAACAGCTACAGTTTTGCGTACATTAGCTGACCCTAAGGGGAGATGGGCGATAGCTCAGCTGTTGATATCAGGGTGCAAAAGTATGATCTGCGTAGTGTATGGCCCTAATTCTGACTGCCCCGACGTTTTTTACCATTTAAGTTCTGAGCTGCTAGGGTGGGCTGGGGATCTGATAGTTATGGGGGACTTCAAATGCATAATGGATAATAAAATAGATACTACTAATAGTAAAACACGGGTCAGAATGGTTAGGACCAGGGCAGCTATGTTCAAATTATTGCATATTCATCAACTAGACGATGCATGGAGGACACTGTTTCCAATGCTGCCAGGGTATACGTTCTACTCATCCCCACATAAACAGTACTCTCGCATCGACATGATTTTTATCAAGAGATCACTATTGGAAAACATACGCATAGAGGTCTGCCCTAAAATCACATCTGACCAAAATCCAGTTATGCTAACACTACAGAACCAGTTGGGGGGCCAGAGAGGCTCATCGGGCCTTTTCGTTTCCTCGTCATTTACTCAGCAATCTAGAGTACCAGGCGCATATCAGATTAGCACTACGGCAGTATTTTAGAAACAACATGGGCACTGCCTCTATCTCGGTGCTATGGGACCTCATGAAAGCCTTCATCAGGTCGGCAACTCTCCAATAGAATCGGCGGGTAACTCAGGAGACAGAACAGGACCACCTGGATTACTTAGATCTGGAGCGGCAACACGCAAAAGCAATTGTAGTAAGGGATCCAGTGGAGCAGCCAATATACCTCCGGCTCCTAGAAGCACAGTCTAAGCTTAACAGAGGGTTAGCAGGGAAGGTCGCCGCTAACTACCACAAGCATAAAACACTGCAGTACGAATATGGCGAGAGGGTTGGCCAGCTGTTGGCTATTCAGATCTCTGATTGGAAGGCTAGATCCAGTATTACATTTATCAAAGGGGAAGGCGGTCTGTCTTATTCTCGGCCACAGTCTCTCGATCCCCAGTCTGGTGTGGGCTAACGTGAAGTTATTGCAGCCGGTGATGTATTTTCTCTGATTATTAGCATTGTGATGTGTGAGTGTGTCTGTGTACATTCAAGTCTCCAGTGGTCATAATCATCTGCTGTATTCTGTGTATATATCATTATATCTTTTCATGCTTTCCTTTGATTCCTTGTGTCTGATTACTTGCATTTAACAGTGCCTATTTTTTGCAGTGGACGGCCAGTATTATTATCGTTATTATCTGCTTGTATTTTATCCCATGCATTTAACAGTTGCATTTGCTTACTTGCAAGTGTATTATAAGTTTCATTTGACATCTTGCAAAGCCTTTCTGTTAGAGAGTGTTGCTCAAATAAAACCCCACGCTTTATTCTGAAAACTGTCTTTTGATGTGCCTCATCTTATGAGAGTGAAACCCCTTTCCAGGTGTTTTCTTGCTTCGCCGTGTATGTGCCTCCGTAGGGGAGTGCTGTATTTCCATTATTTGGGGGTGCGAAGCAGGACACCCCCTAATGGTCAAGACAGTTAGAGAAGTAAAACTAAGCGCTATACTCTCTCTTACAAGCACATAAACAGCATGTGTAAAAGATGAAGGCAGCAGTGCAAAGTAAAAGTAAAACAAACTACTTCAGGCATAAATTTAGATGAAATAAAATAGTTTCCCCCTTTATTTATTTTTACAAAGAAAACCCACTCTGTCCACCCACACAACATGCCCACCCCTGTCCTCAAACAGAACTGACCCAAGCTCCAAAGTCCCAAAAGTCAAAATCTCCAAAGAAAGCCACTCCCAACTCCCTTCCCACCCTCTCCACCCAGACTCAACAAGCAAGTCCCTCCCATAAAAAGTTTTAAAAAGAGCTAGAAGAGGGCATTGTGGATGTCGGTCTGGAGCTGGTCCAGGCTCTGCGACAATGTGGTGAACTGGCTCTCGATGGAGTCCATATGGTGCAGGATGCGGCGCAGCAATTGCTAGTGTGGTAGGAGGTGGCAGCAGTTGTTGGAAGCTGGTGGCAGTGCCAGCGATGAGATGGCCAGGAGGCTGAAGGCTGAGGGGGACCGGCTGCAATGGGGCCTGGCTGAGAGGCGTTTATTTCCTCCTCCTCTTCCAGGAACACCAGCCTCCAGTACTCTTGCTGGATACGCTCCAGCCTATGCTGCCACAAACAGGCCGCTGTCTCTTGCCTGTTGGGTGGTCCAGCTGGATGAGCAGGAGCAGCTATATTGAGAAAAACAAAAAAGACACATTGTAAAAAATGCTCTGGGCAAACAATCGTTTTAAATTACTGGGTCGCACAGTAGCAGTACATTGCTGGTCCCCTAGGGCCGTTGGAATTTGATCTGATTATGATTAGGAGAGTCACAAGGCCAATTTTATGTTTACCCACTGCCTTGCATATAAAGCACTGACAGTGGCAGAAAAGTATTAAAAGACAGAATAAGACCAGATTAAAAAAACAGTGATTTGATTATTTTTTTCTTCTAAAGGCTTTTCAAGTAACTATAAACAAACACTTTGAGTTGAAAAGTAAATTACTTCTCATTAATGAATACGGCATTAAGCACTATGGAGTACAAGTTGTGTGTTGTACCAAAATAATGAAGCCATACTCATTGCTAGCCAGTGCGTCTGGTAGTTTGCTACTGTGCGCAGCTTTAGTTGACAATTATCTATTTTTAATTCCAATGGCCCCGCTCTTCAAATGCATTTCTCTTTCTACCCTGACTCCAAAGAGGCAGATGAATAATAAATAAGATACTACGGCACACACTTAACGTATGAAATGCAGATATTAATATTATCCTGTCTGTAGATGTTGGGGAAAATGAATCTGAGGGACTGCACCACAGGGAAAGGAAGGGGCTATATAGATTGTATTTAGCACATTCGTCACTGTGTATACCATACGCCAAACTTGACATGAAATCATGCACTTACTCCCACTTTACTCTGTGGCCTCACCCATCACCACATATTTGCAACAAATTAATTCGCTGTGCCATAAGCAAGGAAAGAAAACTTGATTTACTCTACTGCAGGGGGTAGGGTAGAGGGATTAGACAGGTAGGGTAGAGCTTTCTTGATATAGAAGAGGAGCCACTACACTGATCATCGATTCGTCATCTTTGGCTTATTCAGTCACTGTACAAGTCGAAAGGGAAAAATTAAATTTGAAAAGTTGTAAAATAAATATGTTATGGGAAACCATGGAATATACTTCACTTCACATGGTTATAAAATGAAATGTGGCATGCCAAAAATTTGATTTTCTAATTTGGTAGGCTGGGATAGAAGAACTGAAGAAAAAATAAAGAAGTGAAGTACTTAGAGGTGACTGAGTGGGCGAAGGGAAACAACACACCTTGGGCCCGATTCACAAAGGCAATCCGAGACAAAAGTCTAACTTTACGACTTTTGGTATTCACAGAGGTCATTTACGAGTCGTATCTTTACATCCGCAGTCTTCCGGAATCTCTGGCTTGGTCCACACTCAACGCACCCGGGCCGTACTCTCTGGCTTATGCCGTATTCTCCGGCTCGAGCCGGATGAAGTGTAATCAAGGGCCCGGAATGCAATTTTTACGAAAAGGAACATTAGGAACGTGTGATAAATGGTAGAGGAGGTCATGAAAATCAGTTTGGGCAGGGAAAAGGGGTCTGGTCGGATAATACATCATATCCCAGAAAGGTTTGCTCCTTTGTATCATGGTACATGCAGTCCACAATTTGCACAAAGGGGAGCGCAAATTGTGGACTGCATGTACATTCATGTACATGCAGTCTACAATTTGCGCTCCCCTTAGTGTCACACTAAGGGGACACATGTACCATTTCCCCCTCCAACTGACTCATCTGTGTCTCCTCCTGCAGCGTCAGTGGAGCCGGCATCACTGGTGTTCTGTGTTGCTAAAATAAAACATTTTACATATTTTAGATGCCAGATACATCACCCCAAATACAACTGCAATACAGCACTACAGTTCAGTTAGCACTGCAGTATCTTCTAACATAAAAATTTAACTCTGGCCACTTGATTGGTTCACAAAGTTGGACAAGCCAGGGGTGGAATAACAGTCAATGACAGACACATGGTGTTGGTTGGCAAATACAATGGGAGTTGGGCCTCATACTTTTTTCCAGCCATGCTGCACTGTCATGGGAAACTGCTGGTATACTGTATAAATGAATGAGACAGCAGCACACTACATGGGGGGGTGGTCCATGATGACCATGGCCACTCTTGTGGACCCAACTGTGTTAGAGCATGAGCAGGAAAAAGAAAGCCTTCTCAATAAACATACATGGACAATTTTATTTAGAATACTAGCTTACTAGGGCCTGCAATCTTCACGATTGATGGCACCAACATTTCAATACCCCAAGATTCTACCCTAAGTCCACCACAATCATAAAACCCAACATTAGGGAAATACTAATAATAATTATTAGGAATTACTGGGGTCAGCAGAGCCTTCGGCAAAGGTGCTGGTTGTCAGCACCGGCTCACCAGCTACTCCTGGACCGGTCTCCTGAACGTCCCTCTTCTTGCCCTTGGGTGCTGAAGTAAGAAATGAAGAAGATTAGTGATTTAGTTAATAATCTCCACAAGTTTTTTATGATAAGCTAACACAGTCACATTGAAATTCTCTAAAACAGATTGCCTTCAGTACTAGTTTTGACTCGAGTCTATCGACTATCGTTGACTTGCCCATACTAATCCTGAACTCCCTATTCCAAATTTCCCTAACAAAACTACATTTAGAACTAATGCATTGCAGTGAATGATCTTTTATTCTATTCCCATTTCTCAACCCCCTTGATGGACCAACTCAGTCTCCCTTTTTTGCAATGCGTAGATGGATAGTATACGCTGTGAAATAAATAACTTGGAACTGTACAAGCTTCTTAATCATGAAAGGAAATCGATGTGCTCGTTGTATCTCTTTGCCCCAATTCCAATTAGAATGGTCGGGGAATGTGTAGGAGGCAAGATGGCGTCTGAGTAACGACCCATCCGCGATGCTCCGTTGGTCGGACCCCTAACAATTGTATTCCTACCCCCCATATACCCTTGAAACAGAAATTAGAACGCATGCGGAGAGATCAACAAATGAAGCGGCCCCATTATCTACAAATCTGCCTCACCTTCATCGATGTACACAAACAAACAGGAACTGGTCAAGCGTGGAAGCAAACTCTCCAGCCAGTAAGCTCTGATGCAGTCTGCCCGGATCAGGCATCCCTGACGCTTCCAGCCCTGCGGCAAGATTCTCCGGCAGTGCTGTCATGTAGGAGGATACCATTGAGGATCTACACTTTCCTGCCGGCCCTGAAGGAAGCTCCCATGGCACGTCAGCTACACGAGCAGTGCTCTGGTTTCCTTGCAGCCTGCTACATTTACAGGACACATTGTTGCAGCAAGGGACTCTCACACACACAAGTAAGGATGGCTGGTCGGGGGGCAAAAACGCTGAAATGTAAAACTATGCAGCTTCCTAATCCTGTAATGTCCACAGCATCGCAGACCAGCTCCACGACTGCCGAAAATCAACAAAAACGGCTTGACATGCGCGTGGCTAAGAACAAGGCGGGGGAGAGAGTTGAGAAAGGGGATAAAGGAGAGAAAAATGGACAAAACAGACATGCCTAAACAAGCACAGATGAAAGCTCTCAGGGACCCTGGCAACAGCCAACCACTAATCACCAGTAACTTTGGCCCAAGCGGGGAAGTGGGACACAAGACTCAGGAGGTAGCTCAGGAGGAGGTAAAAAAAGGGGAAAAGACATTAAATATTCAAACTGAAGCTGGCGATGCAGCACCTCCCTCCAGTACAGCGCAGGAGGTCATAGCATGCCCTGATCTTCAATCTACCCCAATTTCCAGCTCGGAAGCTGACCACAAAGTGATTACTAGTATATTTCACAGCCTGGGCCCCCCTGATGACTTACAAAACCATAATGATAATACAGGAGAAAATGCAGGAGCTACTAGCAGCGAACCTTTTGTCGGCATTAAAGTCTATGGAGAAGTAACGCCGGGAGCAACTGGTATATCCCTTCGCCCCTTACTCAAGACGCCTGACAATTTGGAGAAGTTTTACTCCTTAACTGACGACTCAGAAATGTCGGATCAGAGCATATCCGCCTCTAGCGAGGAAGATGGGCACAAATGGAATAGCAGCTCAAACTCAGATCTACCTACAAAAAGTCATGGTCAGAAAAGACTCCAAAGGAAAAAGGGGGACCGAAGAAAAAGATGTGTGATCCCCGACAGAGGAAGTACTGGGGACCTCAGATGGGATTACTCGGCTTCACAACTTTCAAATATGTCAGACTTAACAGGCGCCTCAGGAGGCAATCGAACAATTACAGGCAACACTGAAGAAGGAGTGCGTGGGGCCGAGAACGAGTCTGCATTGGCAGTAGTGTTGCAGTCAATCAAGAGCTTCCAGGAGGAGGTCAAAGTAGATGATCGCAGATCGCTCCTAGCCGCCAAAAACTGCAAGGGGCCGTTAGGAAGGTGGGCAGAACCTGTGCCGAAATCGCTGATTAAATGACATCCGTAGAGGTACGGATGGAAAATCTGGAGAAGGAACTAGTTACTCTGAAGGCACAAGGAGACGAACATGAGGGCATAGTCAAGGATTTAATATGGAAAATGGAGGAACAGGAGAATAGGCAACGGTGCAATAACCTCCGCATTCTAGGCATTCCGGAAGGAGCGGAAGGGAACGATCCCAGGAACTTCATGATCACGCTCCTCAAGGGGGCCTTCCCGGAACTACATACCTGGGACTGGGACAAAGAGATCCAGCGGGCACACAGATTCCCTCTAACACCTTCAAAACATCCTTCATCTACTCCTCAGCATCCTCGTGCTATGCTCTTATACTTTGGTAACTTTCTCCTGCGCCAAGCACTTTATGATTGGGCTAGACCAACAACTAAGAGCGAATTTAACGGAATCACTTTCTTCACTAGGCCCGACTTCGCTCATGCCACAGTAGAGCGTAGATGGAGGTTGAGACAGCTCTTTACCCCCTTTCAACAACTTGGGGCCGATGTCTATCTACAGAATCCTGCTCGCTTAAAGATTGTATACAAGGGGACTACGCGCAGCTTTATCTCCGAAATACAGGCCCAAGCATATCTACAAGAGATTACTGATCGAAATGGGGGCAAGTTGTAGCGGTCAAGGGTCTCAAAACTATGCTTCTATGCTTCTATGTAGTTTCACTCCTATAATGCTAATAGCATATATATTCTTTTTTCTTTCTCTCTCTGACAATCTCCCTTTATTTCCTTTAAGACATATGCCAGCATAAGAGACTCCTAGTAGGTCGGATTGGTCAATTCCGGATTTTACTAATGGCTGGCAAAAATCTTGAGTTAGAATCTGTAGAATATCTTCAATGTTTCTTGTATCATGCGTCCTTTACTATATTCACCAAGGGTGTTACAAATGTGGGGGGGGAAGACCGGCGGGAGACGCGGGGTTCTGATTGCTCAGATGCCATTATCCTGGCTCGGGTCGTGCCAGGTAACCTCAGTTATAGGTGGTGGGAGGGGGAGGGGCAGAGTGCTGGGGGTGTGAGGGGGGAAGGGGTTGGCTCAATGGGAGGAAGATTTGCAGTTCCTCCTTCTTCTTTAGATAAAGTTTTTCATCTAAGTACAGATGAGTAAGCTACGCATAGCCACAATCAATATCTGTGGTCTCAATGACTTCAAAAAAAGACAGAATACAGCATCTGGACTGCGGTTATTAAAGGCCGATGTGATCTGCATGCAAGAAACGCATATTGAAAACGCACAGAAACACTTATTAGGAACGCTCGGGTACACATTGGTGGGGGCCACGACACAAAACTCTCGGACACGCGGGGTTGCAATTCTGACATCTAATCGCTCTTTACAATTCAGTCGCACATTAGTGGACCAGCTCGGGAGGTGGGTAATCACTGAATGCCGCAGGAATAATGGAGCTCCAATCACGATATGCTCCATCTATGGCAGCACCTTAGACGATCCAACAGTGTTTCATCATATTAATAATGAATTAGCTGCCTGGCCACTCCCGATAATAATCTGCGAGGACTTTAACATAAACTTGCCTGCCGACAAGAATATAAGCTTAGAATCAGGTTGGGTCTATAGTGGCCGCAAACCAAAAGTGTTTCGGGCATTAAGGGCACTCTGTCTGGAACATGCGCTTACCGATCTCTGGACCTGGCAGAATCCTACAGACCCCGGTTTTACTTACGTTTCGCACCCACACAACAAACATGCAAGAATAGACTTTATTTTAGTGTCTCACACTCTACTGCATGACTGCTCAATTGAGAAAACCCCTCGGATATTGGCTGATCATAACCCTCTAATTGTAGAGATCAAGGGGAGAGAATCTAAGGGGGGTAGTTTTTTCACATGGAGCTTTGAACGTGTCCTTCTTTCTAATGAAGAATACTGTGATCATATGAGGGAGTGGATACCTCAATTTCTTAAGGAGAACATAGGGAGCGCTGGAGTCGAAGTCGTTTGGGATACACTTAAAGCAGGCATACGGGGAGAAACACTCAGATTTTCACAATCCCTGAATAAAAAAAAGCTCTCTGCGATAAATGACTCTCAAGGCAGATTAGCTGCTGCAGAAGAAGAATTGATCATAGCAGTACAAACTGGGGGTGACCATACCAAAGCACAGGCAAAAGTCATAGTTGCTAAGTCAGCAACTATGGAGATAATAGCTAAAGGTGCTGCGGACAAACTTGCCGCTTGGCGGGAAGAAGCATATGAGTGTAGCGAGCAAGTGGGTCATCATCTTGCTATCAGAGCCAGACAAAAAGCAACTCGGAATATAACTGTAGAAATTAAAGACCCCGAGAAGGGGATGATCTCAGACCCAGCAGGAACTCGAAATGTATTCTTCTCATATTATCAAGAGCTTTACTGTGAGAATACGTCAGAAAATTCAGAAGATGCAGCTTCATATCTTAATCGGATTCCTACAGAACAATTCTCACAGGAGGACCAGCTACAGCTGGAGGAGCTCCCGCAATGGATAGAGATACTATTGTGTATCAACAGTCTCCCTTGCGGCAAGGCCACCGGCCTAGATAGCATACCCCTCGAGTTCTACAAAAAATTTGCAACACAACTGAAAGAGTGTATGACGCAGCTATTCACACATGTATTTATGGGTGGCAGACCGCCAGAATCCTGGTCACAGGCCAAAATTTTTGTTTTTCTTAAAAAACATAAAACATCCGTCAGAACCCGGGTCTTACCGCCCCATAACATTAATTATTAGCGATAGCAAAATTTACTCAAAAATCCTTGCTACACGTTTGGCCTCTGTAATACATAAGGTTATTTCCACTCGACAACATGGGTTTATACCTGGGCGGGGGACGACGGACCATATCAGAAGGGTCATCTCTCTTCTTGATGCGGCAAACATCTCTAGAGACCCAATCGCACTAATTTTGTTAGATGCAGGAAAGGCCTTTGACAGGGTCTCCTGGATTTTTTTATGGGAGACTCTGGCAAGGGTCGGAATCGGAAAGGGACTTCTACAGGCTTTCAAAATGCTTTACTTTCACCCCACCGCCAGACAATATACATAGATCCCTTTTTACACCAACTGGAACACAACAGGGCTATTCTGCCTATCGTAACCTATGGTTGGGAAACCAAAGTATTGGCATACGCCGATGATATTGCTCTAGTGACTCCCAATCCTGATGCGGCTATAGACGAAAATGAAGTAGAGGCGGCGAGATTTGGGACACTCTCAGGGTACTCCCTCAATCGTAGCAAGAGACAAATTGTCTGTAATGAGAATGTAACAACTAATGATGCTCGAGTAGTAAAAAATGCAATATATCTTGGTGTTGATATCTCTGCAAACATCGATAGCATAATTAAAGATAATATTGAGCCACTAATTGCTAAAACGAAACCAGACCTGGTGAGATTGCATAATCTACCCTTATCCATTATTGGCAGGTGTAATATTATCAAAATGTTGTTTTTTCCTAAATTTTTGTATCTGCTGCGTGCAATCCCGCTCGAATTTGACACTAAATGCCTCAAAGGAATCGAGGACCTATTCTCCCGATTCATTTGGGGATATGATAAGCTTAGAAGGGCATATAAATATCTCTCTTTACCCAAGGAAAGGGGAGGACAGGCCCTACCAAATATTAGACTCTATTACTGGGCTACTACAATACTTTACAATCTAGTGCTTATACAGGAGAAGCCGAAAGATAACGCAACAGATGAAATTCCGACCCGCTCAAACTCGTAATGGGGGCAGAAGCATGGGGATGGCTCTGGCGATATCTAAACGACAACCATTATAAGAAAGTTCGCTTTAAAACGCTACAAGGGGGATTTAGAATTATGAAATCTGTCCGGAAATTAATCGGTTTGGGTCGTTTGAACTTTTACACACCACTTTGTAACAATCCCAACTTGCCGGAGATTTTTAAAGGCTCAATTATAAAAAGATGGAGCGAAGCGGGTCTGACTAAGCTTGGAGCCTTTTTCTCTCCAACAGGGCGTGTCTCTTTCGAAAAGCTTAGAGAATGGTATGGGCTAGATAGGAGAGACTTTTACAAATATCTACAAATCCGGGATTATCTAAATAGCCCGAAACCGGTCCTAGGATGCTTGTTGACTTGGGTGAATGTATGACATTGTTCTGCATTCTGTCCATCAATTGTTCTTTTTGCATTTGTCACACCGAGTGGGACGGGTATGCCCAGACGTGGGTCCCGTGCTCTCCATGCCACTGGAGTCAAGCTATCCTGTGTTCCCATTGGGCGCAGGGTCAAGACTGATTTGCATATGGCTGGGTCCAAACTGGAATGGCATGGTGAGCAAAATTATGGATTTAGGCCCAGATCTCTGTACTGGGGTGAATGTATGACATTGTTCTGCATTCTGTCCATCAATTGTTCTTTTTGCATATACCAAGGTGCGAGGCAGGACAAGGCGGATGGGCAGAGGAAGAGCAATTTGATTGGGAAGCAAGGCAGTCACAGGTCCAGGTGAGAAAGAAGAGGGAGGGGTGCACTAGAGGCTGAGCACAGAAGGGGGTGAGGGCCAAGAGAGAGCAACACAAAACCAAGGAGGGGAGGTGAAGAAAAGCACAAACGGGACACAGCTGGAAAAAGCATGCACTCTTGTGGATTGTTTAGTCAAAAAGAAAAAACTAGCTCCCGAAAATGTAGCAGTGGAAGGACACACGTAATGCAGCCATGCTTCAGGGGAGGGACAAACACAAGAAGAAGACGGAAGTTTACTGTGGATGACTAACGAGAAATAAGCAAATCAGAGTGACAATGAAGCCAACTAATGGTATGTAATGGGCGGGCTCTAAGCCTACTGTAAGTTTATTTTATTTTTTAATTTTTTATTTAATGCGATTTTATATAGCGCGAACATTACCCGAAGGTGTCAGAGCGCTTTACAAAAGAACCAGTTGCGTTACATAAGGACTTTGGATTACATGAGTTTCATAAGAGATACAAACAGAAAAAGAAAAAAATTGCAAATGTACAAGGTGTAAAGTCACTCAAGGAAGAGATACGAACAGGAAAAAATGCACATGTACAAGTTGTAAAGTCACTCGAGGAAGAGATACAAACAGATAAACTCTAAAGTCACATAGGAATGGCAGTAAGTACAAAGGTCTACTACATATACTAGTGGTTAGAGTTCTATATATACAAATAGTAAATTCACACAGGATTACATTTTAACAGCGATTAGGCTTGGACAATTATATAATACATATATACATATATATATTTAATGCGATTTTATATCGCGCGAACATTACCCGAAAGTGTCAGAGCGCTTTACAAAAGAACCAGTTGCGTTACATAAGGACTTTGGATTACATGAGTTGCATGAGAGATACAAACAGAGGAAAAAAATAAAAATTTGCAAATGTACAAGGAGTAAAGTCACTCAAGGAAGAGATAAAAACAGGAAAAAAATTGCAAATGTACAAGTTGTAAAGTCACTCAGGGAAGAGATACAAACAGAAAAACTCTAAAATCACATAGGAATGGTAGTAAGTACAAAGGTCTACTACATATACTAGTGGTTAGAGTTCTATATATACAAATAGTAAATTCACACAGGATTACATTTTAACAGCAATTAGGCTTGGCCAATTATATAATACATATATATTTAAGGCAGTCCAGCAAAAAGAGAAAAACGATCAAGGGTCATCAGGAGGAGTCGTGAGGGGAAAAAGGAACGGAACAAAGGTCAGACAAAATGGCGGGTCCGGGTCGTTGGTATAGAAGGAGACCATCTCCAAGAAAAAAAATGGCGGGATGCACAAAAGTCACCAAAGTCAAGAATTCAGAAGAAGAACACAGAGCAGGATTCCATTGAGTAGAATCAGAGGGGGGACGCAGCATAGGAGAGGATACCCTGGCGAGGGACTGGTTGTTTGAGATGGCCCGGAGTTATCACGAGGCATTATGTCCTCCACAGGCGCCATTTTGAAGTCAGGCAGCGCCGATTCCAGTTTGACTCAGAGTTCGGGGGAGTTGGTATATAAACATTGCCCTGCATGTCTCGCCCGTTTTTGTGCCTGCCGCCGCCCCCAGATAGCCGTTTCAATGCTTTATATGCAGTAGGCCGCCCCTCGCCCGCTGCGCAGCTCCACTGCCGTGATCAGTCCTCGGGTCCCCAACCGAAGGGAGAGGGCTATGATTCACGGCCAATACTCCCCGGGCCGTCAGCTGCTGGGTCGCCGGAGGCGGGTGGGGGGAGAGAGCAGAGACGCAATCCTGGCCCGGGCCCAGACACTCGCGGGCCGGATCGGGTGCCAGCTGCAAGGATCACACCGACTGTGCATCCGGGCACTCGCAGCGCTCACCTCCGAGGCAGAAAGCCGGCACCGAAGTCGTGGTGTAGCTGCATTCAGCTCCCTCCCCCCTAGCGTAGGATCCAAAGAGGGAAGAAGGTATGGCTGGTTGTGGCTGCTGCTGCAGAGCCGGGGGTGAGACACACCCCGGGCGGATCCCTGCCTTCGGACAGGTGTCTCCGAGGCTTCATGGCTGCAGCCGGCGATGCCCCGAACCACACGAGAGGAGAGGAGCCGCTGTCTGTTAGTTAGTTAGTTAACAATATGTCTCAAAGAAACAGCGCATGCGCTGTCTAGGCGAGACCTAACAATGTACAGCCAATATCCTGGATCCTCTCATTATACCCTTGGTATCTCCCTCCCTGTACTGTCCTAATATTCTGAAAAAAGAATCCCTGGTACCTGCAAATCACATACACCATCCTTTATAGCTTCCCTCTCCTTACCATTTGGCAATATGAAATAAACATGAAATTAGGTCCCTAGATCTCTGGAAAAGGCAGGAAAAGGCACATGAGATTTTCACCAGTTATTCCACCATTTGGAACGCTTACTCTGGTGGCATAGCAGTATTATATAAGGGTAGCAAGGCACACCTGTCTATAATCCTGCTGAGAAATACCTTCCAGTGCTCAAGGCAGAATTCACAATCTGATATAAATGTGAAGTTGCTCTGCTATGGAATATTGTTCTATCCCAGAGAGCAAAGTGTTCATCTACTGTTTAAACAAAATGTACGAAGTTGTTTGACTTTGTACTTATTTATTTGTTGGCAAATTCCATATGTGCCATATGCAAGCAGTGTTAGATCATCAGAATGGAAAATTAGGGAGAACAGATCAAAGTATATCCTGGAGGGGCAGACAGGTAGTTTGACAGCTGTGTGGGCTGTGTTCTATTCTCGTTGACTAACTAGGCTTTTTGTCAATGGTTATGATCTACTGCCAGAAATTGATTTGTTTTTGATAGTGTTGACCCAGGCTTAGTTAGCGTTGGTTTGCAAAGTTTCTCTGCCTGGCCTGTGTATCTTTTCAACGATGGTGTTATGGAACAATGGCGTTTTCAATTCTCCCCTGAACTTGTACGAATCTCTTATTTGTCCAAAGGAAGAGGTAGCTTGTGTCATGCTTTTGGGCCGCATACCTATTGGCTTGTCTCTCTAAAGCCTCTATAATGGATGGTGTGGTAAGAATCTTTTATTCGCTGAAAATTTCAAACAGTGAACAAGAATCTAGGGATGAATTAGATTATTTAGGCATGGGGCCCAAATATTTGTGGGTCACACACAGCATCTTAAATGTACATCTCTCTTCCATGGGTTGTCAGTGCAAGGAGCAGAATAGTGGTGTTAAATGATCTGCCCTTTCCAAACCTAAGACCATTCTTCCTATTTGGTCATTCACCAGCTGAAGGTCTGTGTGGACTTTTTCGGCAGACGAGCCACAATCCACCACAGTAATAATCACGTAAGGCCTGCAGTGGCCATCCTGACCCTTAAGTTAATAATTTAGCTTCAACTTCCTATTACCTATGTATATTCTCTATATGGGGAGAGGTGTTTTGATGGTTTCAGCATATCCAGCAATTCATCTGTCATGCAGCACTCTTGTGATATAACTTACAATTGCTTACCATGTGCTAATCAATAAAATGTCTTATTGATCAATCAGATTTTTTTCTACTATGACCACTGAACTACCAGAATGACAATTGGATTCTTTAAATGCCCACTGTGTTCTTGTGTTGAATGTTTGCCTGCTTAGTTGTCAAGTCCAATATAGACCAGTGACTATATATAGGGAATATATCCCCAGTGTTGATTCCATGCGTTACCTGCTGGATTAAATGCTGGCACTTGGGACAGCTTACATTTTACCTTGGTCTGAAGCATGTGTTCTTTCCTTAGGTGTACTACTAAAATCCAGATACTGTACCTGCACTACTCTGCTTTACCACTGCTTACTCCCCTTGCTACATTCACCCATTACTATCCTAAATCATTTTCTGTTAATAATCTGTTTCCTTTTCCCTTTGCAGCCAGTGGGTCATCTAAATCCTAAATTACCCCTCCCCCTTTTGCTGACCTGTTTCTGTCTGATGGTCCCTTTGGTTATAGGGTGGGTGCAGAGTGCCTCATTAAAAATCTAACAGATATAGGCTTAGGCACCTATTTCTGGGTCACAGAGAATGGCAGACTTGAGTTCAGCCATTGTGCAGAATCTTGAAGTCATTATGCTGCCCGATGTTGCAGGCATAAAGCCTCATCTCCATCAGTATCATGACTGCTGGAGAGGTGTAGCCGAATTTATTCAGCATCAACCATAATCCGACTAAAGCAGCTGGGTCAAACTCACTAAAGAGAGAGGCAACAAACCGGTCACAGTAAGAATGTGTACAATTCAGATTAGAGTTCACATATTCAGCATATTGATTTAATGTTGTTTCTGAATACGTTCTGCTGTGTATCAGCACTAGAGGAGATGCTACTTTATGACACCCTGGCATTTTTTACAGTGCAGTCTCCTTCAACCTTTGATACATCTCACATTGTATGTTGCAGCATACCTCAGCTCCAAATTGCATAGTGCCATGGTACAGGTGTTTCCGTTTGTGAATTACAATGGTCGGCATGAGCTCTGACCCTCACTGAGCCATTTCAGTCTACGTTTCTGGGACAATTTACATCTTTTCACCACAATAGTTCTCTTGTTCAATCAGATCCCGACCTGAGGGATCTAGACCTCCACAGTTAGGCTATGTGTGATTGATATAATGTGCCCCTGTAAAGTCAGTCAGCGCCAAGTGCCACTGAGCACAAAGCTGTGGCACATCAAACAATTGGTTATGCTCAGAGAACTCGAACAAAGAGCCAATACGAACCTGCAAAACAGTTAGAAGCCTGTTTTCCATTCCCATCCTAGATGGGTAAGGTGAGGGCTTTTATTAATGTCCCTCGCAAGAAGCCATTAATTCATGTTCATCAGCATCCTGTGCTTTTAATGTACTACATAAAAAAGCTCATTTATCCCATTCCAAAAACTGGCAACTTCTATGGCGCTGCCATCGAGCCCATAATGGGGCATTGTTCATGCTGCCAGAAATGATGGCAGAGTGGACATCATTCTACGGTGACCTTTCTGCTACGCTGGCTTGTAGCATTGTCATCCTGATAAACCCCCCTCCTGCACGTTAGATTTCTCTGTGATGTTGGTACTCACTTTAAGGGGCATTCTCAGAGCCCTATGCTGGAGGCAATTCAATCGCCTGCCATGGAAATGGAAGAATTTTTACAATGGATTTCTCTCTGAAAGGAGACTATACTTTGATATGAACAGACACTTTTAGAATAAAGCACTGCAAACTTGTAGTTTAACCTTTAACATAGTCATTTTCCTTCACTAGTGTGTATGTATTTCATATAGTCTGCTTCCACATATTCAAATTATCAATGTGTCTTTTTGTTCCTGTGTGAAGAACCTCATATTCAGTAACTTTCCTGCTGTATTTAAATGCTTTGCAATTCGTACAGGGCAGAAACCCCAGTCCTATTTTCTCTCTTTCAACATTAAGCTGAGCATGGAACATAGCCACGTCTATGTAATTTTTTTTTACCTAAAGGTAGAGATTAGAGACAACAAAGTACATACCTCTCAAAACAGAAGGTCTACAGCTGGCAACAACGTCTTAAACGCTTGAAGTTGCTAGCCATTACATATACAATGGAAAATACATTATGGAGACATGGTCAGGCTTAAAAGGAACTCTAGCACAGAACAGGCATATGAGATTGTGAAGAGAAGTTGTTGATAAAATTGAAAGCGAGAGGTTACTCATCCAGAGTATTGAAAATTGCTGAATTTAAAGCCAAGAATTTGAATGGAGATGAACTAATGCTTACATCTAATAAGCATAGGAACACTATGACATAACACAAAACTGAAAAGGTGAGGTTTAGCACGTCATGTTCAGGACAATCTGATATGATACGTAAAATGATGGTCAATCATTGGGACATACTATTAAGTGACTCTGTTTTATGTCCTTATTTAGGATCCACATCTTCAATAACTTATCAAATTTAAACTCAATTTTATTCTTTAGTTAAGTAAAACCATACATGAAAGGTAAAAGAGTATAAAATAGACAGCAGCAAAAAAAAAACTACTGGTTAATATGACAAATACACTGGTTAAGACAGTTCAAGCAGAGCACAGTAAAACACTAACGCAATGTGACAATGGGACAAATAGAAAGTGCTGAACACTGACAGACGGGCAGAGTTAAAGTGCATAGTGCATTTTTAACATGAGTACATTAGCAGTATTAAAGTGCGTTGGTGCAGTTGTTAGTGTAACAACTTATCGAAAAGCAAAAATAATTAGAGATCTAATTGTAAAAAGTCATTTTAAAGAAGCAAATGAGAGGAAAGAGGACTGGGGTGTTTTGTCCTGTACAAATTGCAGGGCATGTAAATATAGCAGAAAAGTTACCGAATAAGAGGTTCCTCACACAAAAACAAAAAGACAACTTGGTAAATTGATTACGTGCAAATCAGACTATACGATATACATCATAACATACACTTGCAGAAAAAGATACACAGGAAGCACAACTTTTCTGTAAATAACAGGATCCTCCAACATCTGAGGGCTAGAACTAATAAACACCTCAAGTAGATTGTAGCGCAACATTAAAAATATTAAACAAATCAGATTGGACAAATGCTTCTTAGTTTGGGGTGGACAGGATAATAGCCACTGAAAGAGAAGGGGATAGCAAAGTAGCACTACATAAATTATAATCCAGACACCTTATTGATTTGGAGACGTGTGAAGCGGATGGGCTTAATGTCGGGGAGGAATTGTATGTACGCTTGCCTTTATTAAAACATGATTTAATGAAAAATATACATGTACTAAATCTCTAAAGACACTTTGGAGTCTGTTTCATCTTGCATAAGAGCAATGTTGTTAGAAATTGTAGATTGTTTTCTTCTGAATTTTTACCCGTTATTACTCATATATTTTTTTGTTTTTTCTTATTCCTTTTGTGTCTTCTTCTCTTTATTATCACATGACTGTCTCGGCTCTCCCAGTTCTTCTGTGAATCGAAATAGTCTATTACCAAAGAACGAATGGTAACAGAACTAAAAGAATGCGAGAGAGTGGCTATGATCCAGTTAGGGCGTGTAAGGACTAAGAGGGACCAATGTGGAGAATTTATCTTTTAAAAAATATACCCACTAGACTGGCATTGAAAAGACAAGACTATGATAATCTCTTGAAGAAATAAATTGTGATAATATGAGAGCTTTAACGTGATTTTCAAATAATGCGGAATTATTATAACTTTACAAAACCTCTAACTATCACACAATAGATAAAGGATGTTGAACTATCTGTGGAGTAAAAAGTGACATATTGATTAAATGAAATCGGAGATTAATTTATGAATGTTAAAAGCATAATACACATCTCAGAATTGAATTAAATGATTACCGAGATTGAAAACATTGTTTGATGTCACCATAAATAATATTGTGAATATCATCTAATTTAAAAAGAGAAGAAGTAAAAACACCAGGTATGTTTTTGGTAAATACTGTGGAGTTTTTTTAAGTCTTTTGTAACTGTATATGAATTTTGTGTAAATAAATGGAAACAAATCCAAGATGGCGACTAACTGTGAAAAAGACTCTCCATGGGGAGAAACACATCTGCTCTGCTTTTTTTGTCAATAAATCTGCATATATGAATATATATATATATATATATATTCACTGAAAAAAACAAAGGTTACAGGGACGTTATTGTTAGGCTCAGATATTACACCCACAAAGTCAAAGAAATTCAGCAGTTATAGTTACCTGAGCTAACTATAACTTACGCCTGCAATGCACTGCTTATGATAACACATTACTCATGAGATGGTCAGTGACATCACTGATGACATTTCAAATGACATCACTGATGGCATCATCCAGTGAGTGTAAGTGTTTTCTAAGAGTTTATGAGTGTTAAACAAATATACTAAGCTACTACAAAAGTTACATTAGTATACTTGGTGTACCATTAATGAATGATACTACTTCTAACATATATTATGTCAGTGGCTGTGTGACTGTGTGTATCCATGTGTGAGTAGCTGTATCGGTGTATAAGTGTGAATGTGAGTAGCTGTGTGGGTGTAGGAGTGGCTGTACTGGTGAGTGAGTGGGTGTGTCAGTGGCTGTATCAGTGAGTGGCTGTGTGAGTGGCTTTATGGGTGGGCGAGTCGGTGTGTGAGTGACTGAATGGGTGAGTGAGCAGGTGTCTGAATGGCTATATGAGTGAGTGACTGGGTGTGTAAGTGGTTGTATGGGTGAGTGAGTGGCTGTTTGAGTGGGTAATTGGTTAAGTGAGTCTTTGTTTTTTCAGTGAAATTTTAAGGTTTTTTCAATTCTATTTTCTAACTACAATGTCCCTGACACCTTTGGGTTTTTAAGTGGATTTTAAAGGCTTTTTTAATTTTCATTTATATCTGTACGCTGTAAGCTTCGAGAGTGGGTGTGTGAGTGGCTGTATAGATCGGGTGAGTGGGTGTGGGAGTGGCTCTATGGGTCTGTGTGTGGTTGTGCGAGTGGTTTTGTAGGTATGTGAGTGGCTGTATAGGTCAGTGAGGGGATGTCTGAGTGGCTGTATGGGCCTGTGAGTGGCTGTATGGGTCTGTGAGTGGGTACGTGAATAGCTGTGTGGATATGTGACTGGTTTTGTGACTGGCTGTTTGGGTCTGTGAGTGGGTTTGTGATTGGCTATAAGGGTCTGTGAATGGGTGTGTGAGAGGCTGTATGGATCTGCAAGTGGGTGTGTTAATGGCTGTACGGATCTGTAAGTGGGTGTGTGAGTGGCAGCATGGGTGTGTGAGTGAGTGTGTGAATTGTTTTCTTGGTGTGTGAGTGGCTGTACGGGTCTGAGAGTGGGTATGTGAGTGGTTATGTGGGTGTGTGACTGGGTGTATGAGTTGCTGTATAGGTCTGTGAGTTGCTGTATTAGTGGTTTTGTGGGTGTGTGAGTGGCTGTATGGGTGTGTGAGTGGGTATCTGAGTGTCTGTATGTTTGTCAGTAGCTGTGTGAGTAACTGGGGCAGAACAGAACCTCACCTGCCTCTTTATCCAAGAAGAGTCCACAGTTGTGCTCAAAATATCTACCCAACTGGAGTACTTTCTACTGCTTAATTAAAAAGTGCTACCTCCTTGGGTAAATATCCAGTGAGCATTCTACACTACATCTGTGTAATGGACTACGAGGAAATGTCTCCAGTGACCTTGTGAGCATTCGACAATGTGATTGTTCCTTGTGTGTCTTCATCTAGAAATATATGATAACATGATTCCTCCAATAGAAAAGAGAACGAGACTACAAAGAGGTAAATCTCCACCAAACAAGGGTTAAGTGCTTCCTTGTTTGGTGGAGATGTCCTCAGATTCCTTGGCATCAACAACTCATCACCAAAATTGGTGGGAAACACGCCGGCGGGCCTTTGGGCAAGCTGTTCATCATCTTGACAAAAGGCGGAAAGACCTTTGCATACTACTAAGGTGGCGGCCCATAAGGGCAGAGCTTCCAGGTGATTTGCACAATTGTGCACTCTTAGTAATTTATAGGGAGAACCATGGACTTTGTTCTCACCAGGAGAGGCCAAGAAAGAACTCACTGCAGATTGACTACAGATTGCGCTCCAATAGATCAACGATGCATTCACCTCCACAAAGGACTTCAGATTGTCTTTCAATGTGGAATTGCCGAGAAAACACACTTGCTTTGGCAAAGCCCAGGAAGTTAGGATCACTTGTCCTTTACAGAAGTGAAACTTCAACTGGGGCACCTACTATGTTTATATTTGTAAGTATCTCCCGTTATGGTTTAATTTCTGTAAAAGGAACATCAGGGCCACAACGACCAGGCCATAACTTAATGGGGAGGGTGTCCGGCATTGCTCCCACACATAGGGCGCAGCCAAAAAGGCTGCTCGCTGCGTGTAGGAGCAATCTTTCATCTGTCTGGAGTAGTTTTCCTGCTCCCGCCCGCTAAGAGCGGGGCCACTGTTTGCTCTCACTTGGCAGGAACTGTCTAAGTTTCCACCAAGTGAGAGCAAACATCTATGTCCCGGGGGTGGTCACCCCGGGACATAGGGAGCTGGTCCTGGTGGGTGGCGGTCTCCAGGGCCATTAATGGCTGCAGGAGGGGGGGGCCACGCTGCCCCTCCCCTTTGTTTATTTAGGGCCTGCCCCGGGGAGGTGGTGGTTGACGGGGCTGAGAAAGGCCTGTGAGGGGGGCCATGCAGCCCTCTTCCTTTTAACATTTTTACAAAGTCCCAGGGAGTCGGTGGTCCCCGGGATGTAAATGACCAAGAAGGGGGGCCACACAGCCTCCCTCTCCCTCTTAGTTTAACTTGTGGCCCCGGGGCCTTTATAGGAAATGGAGGGGGACCTGCATAGCCCCACTCCACTTTTTTTTATAAAGCCCCTGAGAGGTAGTGGCCCTCAGGGCTCCTACAAGCCTCAGGATACAGCCGCACGGGCCCCTTCAGTTTAAATTACATCGGCCTGCTCAAGGAAAGTGACGGTCCCCAGGACCAAGATTGGCCATAGGGAGGGGGACCGCATGCACCCCCTCCCCATTTTATATATATAAAGATGCCCCGAGGACCTGGCCCACGCGGAAGCTGATGAATAAACAAGCGCTTCATTAAAAAAATGAATTTGCTGCAAATTTGTGAATAATCACAATATCGCCGCAAAACTTTTATTTAAAAAAAGCTTTTTTGCCCTGGTGGGGTCCTTGAGGGACCCCAGCACCAGGGCTAGGGGGTCAGTGTATTCCTACCCTGCCCCATTTTCTTTCTTTTTATGTTTTGTTTGGGACTCGGCTGAAACCGAGTCCCAAAATGGCTGCCAACACTTCCTGGACATCATTCACAGAGGTTTTGCAACTATAGATATAGAAATTTAGATTTTCTTTAATATCTTTAAAACTATTGAACGTATTTACACCAAATAACAAAAAGTGGGATTTCTGGGCCAGTAGCTACCTTTCTGTCAAATTTAGTGTAATTCCATCCAGTGGTTTGGCTGTAGTCATGTCTAAACTCTCTAGGGGAATTAACATGGGAAACACACTTTTTTTGACCCCACCTTTTTCTTGGCCCACACTTGACAGATCACCCCAAAACTTTCCATGCACAACTATACCGCCAGTAGGTAGTTATAGTTGCAACCTAGTTACCATAGAAAAGCGTTTATTGACTTGCTTATAACTTTGGCACCGTTTGACATATCTTTATGAAATTTTACAAAAAAAGTGCCCTACTGTTTTAGCTGTGCATGGAAAGTTTCGTAGTTATCCTCCAAGCGGGGGCCAAGAAAAAGGGTGGATAAGAAAAAGTGGGTTTCCCATGTTAATTCCTATAGAGTTTTTAGACACGACTACAGCCCGAACTGCTGAACAGAATTACACCAAATTTGGCAGAAAGCTAGATCTTGGTCCAGAAAACGTGCTTTTTGTGATTTGGTGTAAATATGTTCAGTAGTTTTTGAGATATTGAAGGAAAAACTAATTTGTATATCTAAGGACGCGAATCCTTCGTGAATCCATCTCAGCACTTCGCGTATTCATGTGCCAACAGCAATGCCATGATTGGCTGGCAAAAACCTGAGCAGAAAGTTGGGGATGCCATTTTAGAAATCGGGGAACGGTCCCTGGCTGCAAACATTTACATAAAATATAGTAAAAGGGGTTGGGCAGAGTTACCCTGACCCAATGGGTGCACTTTAGGGGTCTGTGAGAGACCCCTGATGGGCCAGAAAATATCCCAGAACGTTTTTTTTCCATGTTCGAGGATTTGCAAATCTGCTGCAACGCTCACTGGCCCCCCCCCGTACTGCTGATGCAGGTTCGCGAGTTGGACCAATATATATATATATATATATATATATATATATATATACGCTCACTATTCCCTTCTTTTTTTAAGGAAAACAGCACTCGCGGGGGTCGTTTGCAGGTTTTATTATTCACGGCAAACCCAACAGGCGCGTTTCGGCTAGCGCCTTTCTCGATGTTACCGGCCATACAGGAAGCGATTATTTTTAAAGCTACCATGTAGTTTCACAGACATAAAAAACAGACAACTTTTTAGTTGCATTGCAGGCGCCATCTTAACATGTTATATACACAATTTAGTCCGTATCTTCACAAACAGTATATTTACATATTTGTTATAAAGCCGTGGATCGGCATGTTTATCACATTTTATAAACGTTGTCTGGAAAAATAGCTCGACATATTCCATAAATATCTAGCCGTATATCGGCAATCACTGATTTTAAATTGTCACTTCATTTCATTTGCTTATATGTAGCCCGTGTCTACACAAAAAATTATATTTATCCATTTGCTATAAAGCCGTGGATCGGCATATTTATCACAATCTATAGAATTCTTTGTAACTCGACATATTTAGCTGTATATCGGCAGTCACTAATTTTAGATTGTTCCATAGTTTCATATCCCACACTTATTTCATTCATTGACACTGTAGCTTATGTAATCTTACTTGTAATTATGCCACATATTGGCTTTCTTCATATTGTTTTGTTCACCAAATTCATTCAATTATTTCGAAAAGATTTCATTATCTGGATTTGTGGTCCAACTTCATTGACTTTAATGACCCAAATCCAAAAAGGGGTTACCACAAAATTCATCAGTCTCAAAACTTTTTCATATTTATTCACCCCGATGGACTGCCAATTCCTCCCCACTATTCATACCATTTGGGGACTTCGTTTGTAAGTCTATAATATATCTTGACTCTAGTCTACGAAGTTTGTAATTCGATCTCCTCCCCTTATATTCACTGGTATATGATCAATTCCATAATACTGCAACAGATCCCTATTGCTTTTATGTTCACTCGAAAAATGTCTTGCCACTGGGTATGTAATGTCGTTCTTTATGATTGCCCTCATATGTTCTAGGATGCGGATCTTCAACGGATGAACCGTCCTGCCTATATATTTTAATCCGCACGGACATACTAGAAAATAAACTGAGTAGGCTGTGTTACATGTGAGAAATTTGTTGATGGCTTTCCGTTTTCTACATCCTGGAATGTCATAAGTTAATACTCTCTTGCTGTTGGCGCAGGCTTTGCATTTGCCACATGGAAAAAAGCCCTTCATTTCTTTTAAAGTGCCAGTTGTTGGCAATTTCTTTTCCATGTGGCTATGCACTAGCCTGTCTTTCAGAGATCTTGCCTTCCTAAATGTTATGAGGGGAGTATTTGGTATGTCTGAGCCTATCGTGCCATCAGTCTTTAGAATATGTCAATTTCTTCGCAAAATATTTTTCAACTTTTTAGCTTCGTTCGAGAAAGTCGTTATTAGTCTAAACTTCCCCTCTTCTTTTTTCTTTTTTGTTATCTCGGGTTTGTCCATCAACAATTGTACTCTCGGCATGTTTTTAACTCTTTTGAGTGTCATATCTAGCAATTCCTTACTATAACCCCGGGCAATCAGTCGTTCTGAGCTCTCCTTCACTGCCAATCTGAAATCACAATGTCTAGTGCTGTTCCGTTTCAACCTTAAAAACTCACCATATGGTATACTCTGGATGACTTTGGTTGGATGACTACTTGTGGCATATAATGTGGAATTACCAGCTGTTGGTTTCCTATATAGTGATGTACTAAGCTTACCCTCTACTATGGTGACCTTCAGATCCAAGAAATTCACTGTTGTAGAGCTTATCTCACCTGTGAACTTTAAGTTCACTTTGTTGTAATTCAGGTATTTGATGAATTTATGTGCTGAATCTACAGATCCATCCCAAATTATAAATAAATCATCGATATACCTATGCCAAGATATAATCATTTTCAGCCATCCTACATTTTCAGGGGACTGTGACACCTGCCTCTCCCACCAGCCCACGAATAAATTTGCGTAGCTGGGGGCGAAGCAGGTGCCCATAGCTGTCCCGGAGATTTGCCTGTAATAGTCCTCCTGAAATAAAAAAATGTTGTTAGTTAAACAGAACTCAATAAATTCCAGGAGCATAAGGTTGTGTTCAGCAAATTTAAAAGATCGTTTGTTTAGAAAAGACTTTACTGCATTGAGTCCATCTTGATGATCTATACAAGTATATAAAGTAGCAATATCTAGTGCTATTAATTTATAACCTGGGTCCCAATTTGTCTTTTCCAAATGATTTATAAAGTCCTTTGAGTCTTTAACATAAGATGGTAGTTCTGTTACAAATTGGAATAGAAAATGATCTATAAATGTTGACAGGTGTTCCGTCAAACTTCCCTGAGAGGACACAATTGGTCTTCCTGGAGGATGTGTCCGATTTCTGTGAATTTTCGGTATGTGATAAAAAGTGGGGGTTGTTGGATTAACACATCGCAGAAAGAAATATTCATCTGTTTCCAACATTGCTTTGTAATACCATTTTCTTATTAGCGAATGATACATTGTCACACTTTCATTATACTTTGTCTTTGTTGTATTTTCATAGCACTTTCTGTCTGCCAGTTGTCTTAATGCCTCTGCACAATATTGTTCCTTTGTTTGCAAAACAATGTTCCCCTCTTTTTCTGCAGGTTTACAGACTATTGATGAATCATTTTGAAGATTTTTCAAAGCTTGTTGTTGTTCTTTACTGATGTTGTAATTTCTCAAATGTTTCTTACTTATATCCTTTCTCAGATGTAATAGATCTTGATTTACAGCTTCCGAGAATATATCTATTGCATCGATTGGCATCTGGGGTACAAATTGTGAGGCTGGCTTGAAAGGACTGACCTCATTGATCTGCTTGATTCCTAGTCCAATTGCTCTTTGTGCTATATCCAGGATAGTAAAAGACACACAATTGATGGACGGAATGCAGAACAAATCAAAACATTCACCCCCAGTCAAGAGATCTGGGTTAAATCCATCATTCTTTTGCTCACCATGCCACCCCAGTTTAGACCTGGCCATATGCAAATCAGCCTTGACCCTGTGCCTCATGGGAACAGTCCAGCCCGAACTGCCAAGCCAGGTCCTCCCTGGACCGGAAACAAGCATCCTAGGACCGGTTTCGGGGTTTCACTCCTCTTCAGCCAGGATAGCTTAATTCCAGTGGCACAGTGAGCCCGGGACCCACGTCTGGGCATACCCGGCGCACTTAGGGCGAGGAAGCAAAAGACACACAATTGATGGACGGAATGCAGAACAAATCAAAACATTCACCCCCAGTCAAGAGATCTGGGTTAAATCCATCATTCTTTTGCTCACCATGCCACCCCAGTTTAGACCTGGCCATATGCAAATCAGCCTTGACCCTGTGCCTCATGGGAACAGTCCAGCCCGAACTGCCAAGCCAGGTCCTCCCTGGACCGGAAACAAGCATCCTAGGACCGGTTTCGGGGTTTCACCCCTCTTCAGCCAGGATAGCTTGATTCCAGTGGCACAGTGAGCCCGGGACCCACGTCTGGGCATACCCGGCGCACTTAGGGCGAGGAAGCAAAGACACACAATTGATGGACGGAATGCAGAACAAATCAAAACATTCACCCCCAGTCAAGAGATCTGGGTTAAATCCATCATTCTTTTGCTCACCATGCCACCCCAGTTTAGACCTGGCCATATGCAAATCAGTCTTGACCCTGTGCCTCATGGGAACAGTCCAGCCCGAACTGCCAAGCCAGGCCCTCCCTGGACCGGAAACAAGCATCCAGGACCGGTTTCGGGGTTTCACCCCTCTTCAGCCAGGAAAGCTTGATTCCAGTGGCACAGTGAGCCCGGGACCCACGTCTGGGCATACCCGGCGCACTTAGGGCGAGGAAGCAAAAGACACACAATTGATGGACGGAATGCAGACCAAATCAAAACATTCACCCCCAGTCAAGAGATCTGGGTTAAATCCATCATTCTTTTGCTCACCATGCCACCCCAGTTTAGACCTGGCCATATGCAAATCAGTCTTGACCCTGTGCCTCATGGGAACAGTCCAGCCCGAACTGCCAAGCCAGGTCCTCCCTGGACCGGAAACAAGCATCCTAGGACCGGTTTCTGGGGTTTCACCCTCTTCAGCCAGGATAGCTTGATTCCAGTGGCACAGTGAGCCCGGGACCCACGTCTGGGCATACCCGGCGCACTTAGGGCGAGGAAGCAAAGACACACAATTGATGGACGGAATGCAGAACAAATCAAAACATTCACCCCCAGTCAAGAGATCTGGGTTAAATCCATCATTCTTTTGCTCACCATGCCACCCCAGTTTAGACCTGGCCATATGCAAATCAGTCTTGACCCTGTGCCTCATGGGAACAGTCCAGCCCGAACTGCCAAGCCAGGTCCTCCCTGGACCGGAAACAAGCATCCAAGGACCGGTTTCGGGGTTTCACCCCTCTTCAGCCAGGATAGCTTGATTCCAGTGGCACAGTGAGCCCGGGACCCACGTCTGGGCATACCCGGCGCACTTAGGGCGAGGAAGCAAAAGACACACAATTGATGGACGGAATGCAGAACAAATCAAAACATTCACCCCCAGTCAAGAGATCTGGGTTAAATCCATCATTCTTTTGCTCACCATGCCACCCCAGTTTAGACCTGGCCATATGCAAATCAGTCTTGACCCTGTGCCTCATGGGAACAGTCCAGCCCGAACTGCCAAGCCAGGTCCTCCCTGGACCGGAAACAAGCATCCTAGGACCGGTTTTGGGGTTTCACCCCTCTTCAGCCAGGATAGCTTGATTCCAGTGGCACAGTGAGCCTGGGACCCACGTCTGGGCATACCCGGCGCACTTAGGGCGAGGAAGCAAAAGACACACAATTGATGGAGGGAATGCAGAACAAATCAAAACATTCACCCCCAGTCAAGAGATCTGGGTTAAATCCATCATTCTTTTGCTCACCATGCCACCCCAGTTTAGACCTGGCCATATGCAAATCAGTCTTGACCCTGTGCCTCATGGGAACAGTCCAGCCCGAACTGCCAAGCCAGGTCCTCCCTGGACCGGAAACAAGCATCCTAGGACCGGTTTCGGGGTTTCACCCTCTTCAGCCAGGATAGCTTGATTCCAGTGGCACAGTGAGCCCGGGACCCACGTCTGGGCATACCCGGCGCACTTAGGGCGAGGAAGCAAAAGACACACAATTGATGGACGGAATGCAGAACAAATCAAAACATTCACCCCCAGTCAAGAGATCTGGGTTAAATCCATCATTCTTTTGCTCACCATGCCACCCCAGTTTAGACCTGGCCATAAGCAAATCAGTCTTGACCCTGTGCCTCATGGGAACAGTCCAGCCCGAACTGCCAAGCCAGGTCCTCCCTGGACCGGAAAAAGCATCCTAGGACCGGTTTCGGGTTTCACCCCTCTTCAGCCAGGATAGCTTGATTCCAGTGGCACAGTGAGCCCGGGACCCACGTCTGGGCATACCCGGCGCACTTAGGGCGAGGAAGCAAAAGACACACAATTGATGGACGGAATGCAGAACAAATCAAAACATTCACCCCCAGTCAAGAGATCTGGGTTAAATCCATCATTCTTTTGCTCACCATGCCACCCCAGTTTAGACCTGGCCATATGCAAATCAGTCTTGACCCTGTGCCTCATGGGAACAGTCCAGCCCGAACTGCCAAGCCAGGTCCTCCCTGGACCGGAAACAAGCATCCTAGGACCGGTTTCGGGGTTTCACCCCTCTTCAGCCAGGATAGCTTGATTCCAGTGGCATCTATTGCATCGATTGGCATCTGGGGTACAAATTGTGAGGCTGGCTTGAAAGGACTGACCTCATTGATCTGCTTGATTCCTAGTCCAATTGCTCTTTGTGCTATATCCTGGATAGTGGTAGTATCTTCCTCTTTTCCTGTGCGCAATGCTTCCATAGCTTCTAGAGCTCCCAAATCCTCCACCGACAAAGCATCTGTTGCTGTTGATGTTGGCTGTGATTTTTTAGTTTTGGTGACTGTTGTTTTTTGTTTAAAATGTTTGTATAATTTCAGTTTCCTCATGAACTTAAACAAGTCAATTCGAGTTTGTGTGTATTCCAGCTTATTGAATGGGCAAAAGGTTAATCCTGGCCTTAATACCGATTCTTCCTCCGTTGTTAACTTTCTTGGTGTAAAATTGATTGTGGTCAGCTTGTTTACGTTTGCTTCCACCTGTTTCCCCTCTTGCTGCGTGTTACTCGTGGGCACATGTTGCCTCTTCCGGCACCAGCCCCCCCTTCTGATATTTCGATGGCTCCATCCGGTGGTTTGCTTTTTCCCCCTCTGAGCCAGGTTTGGCGAATCAAGCGAAATTCCTCGTGAAAAGGAGTCTTCTTAAATTGTCCCGCTGATGTACTCAGATTCTTTTCTTCTGATGATTCATTAGCTGTTACCTCTGATTCAGATGTTTCTATTCGCTCCGTTGTTTGTGCCTGTTTTTTCATTTTTAGTTCCTTTCTAGGGCCCTCAAATTTCTTCGCAAAGGTTAATACCCTGCCTTGAGCGTAGACTTTCTCATCGCGTTCAAACTTTTCTTGTTTCCTCTGCTTTATTTTCAACTTGTATTTTACTAATCTTTTTCTCATTAGTTCTCTTAGTTCTTGTTGTTTTTCTTTATCTTCATCTTTAGCAATTTCGCTTTCAATTTCTTCTATTTCTTTCAGAGCCTTATCGCGATCGCTCCAGTCAAATTTAACTAAAATGACTAGCATGCCTTTACTTGACTCAGCTGTATGGTTTGCCCACTCTTCCAATAAAAGGGGGTCGGGGTTTTCATAAGCCGGTATTGTGTAGATATGTAATCCCCTTGGCACTCGATTGACATCAATGTAATTTTGGAGGGAGGTTGCTTCCCACCATTTTCTCATTTCTCGTTCGTATAACCTTTCCAATTTGGTGAATTTTGTTATTAAATTTGTACTTGTTGTGGTTTCTTTAGCATTTTGTGACAATATCATGGCTGATTTCTTTTTGAATATATCGGATGCCGCTTCCCGGCGTGCCGACTCACTGAACATAATGTTAATGATGTTTTTTAAACAAAGTTCATATTGGTTTCTTTCGCCGTGTTTACAGTCCCCTCGCCCTACCGCTTAATCTCACTAAATTCGCAGTGAAACAATGCACCGCTTACCGGTCAGACTCGTCGGCGCTCCTGCGCGTCCTCCGACCTACTGGTCGTCAACCTCTGATCCCGTTGTTGCATTCGCGGTGGTGCCTCCCAAATTCAACTGCCGCTCCAAACACCTTTAAAGGAGCACTCGCGCGCGGGTGCCTGTTTCGTGGGGATGCACCCATGTATTCAATATACGCTCACTTTTCCCTTCTTTTTTTAAGGAAAACAGCACTCGTGGGGGTCGTTTGCAGGTTTTATTATTCACAGTAAACCCAACAGACGCGTTTCGGCCAGCGCCTTTCTCGATGTTACCGGCCATACAGGAAGCGATTATTTTTAAAGCTACCATGTCGTTTCCCAGACATAGAAAACAGACAACATTTTAGTTGCATTGCGGGCGCCATTCGGACACTCTCACACCCACTCACAGACCCACTCAGACACTCATGCACCTACTCACATACCCACTAGGACACTCCTGAACCCACTCATACACCCACCCACTCAGATACTTATGCACCCACTCACAGACCCAGTCAGACACTTACGCACCCATTCACAGACCCACTCAGACCCACATCAACTCACAGACCCACTCAGACACTCTCACACCCCCTCACAGACCCACAAAGACACTCTCGCACCCACTCAAACACCCACTCAGACACACATGCACCCACTCACAGACCCACTCAAACACTCACACACCCACTCACACACTCAGGCACCCACTTACACACCCACTCAGACACTTATGCACCCCCTCAGACACCCACTCACACCCTTTCACAGGCCTACTCAGACACTCATGTACCTACTTGCAGACCCACTCAGACACTCATGCACCCACTCACAGAACCACTCAGACACTTACGTACCCACTCACAGAGCCACTAAGACACTCACACACCCACTCAGAGACCCACACATACACTCTCACACCCACTCACAGACCTACCCAGATACACACACACACTCAAGGACACACTCAAGACACACTCACACCCACTCACAGACCCATTCAGACACTCACATCCCACTCACAGACCCACTTAGACACTCACACACCCACTAAGACACTCACACACCCACTTATAGACCCATCAAGAAACTCAGACACCCACTCAGGCACTCATGTACCCACTCACACATCTACTCAAACACTCGCACACACTCCCACATCCACTCAGACACTTATACACCCACTCACACACTTATGCACCCACTCACAGACCCACTCAGACACTCACACTAACAGAACCACTCAGACACTCACTCATCCACTCATAGATCCACTCAGACACCCATTCACAGGCCCACACAGCCACTCAGACACCCAATTGCACATCCATACAGCCACTTTCACATCTACTCACAGACCCACACAGCCACTCACATACCCAATCACACACCCATACAGTCACGCACACATCCACTCATACACCCACAAAACCACTCACAGACCTATACAGACACTCACACAACCACAAAACCACTCATACACCCAGTCACACAACCACTCACAGACCCATACAGTTACTCATACACCCACTCACTGACCAATACAGCCACTCACACACCCACTCACTGACCAATACAGCCACTCACACACCCACTCTTAAAGGTTACAAGTTACAGATAGGAAATATAATTTAAAAAACCTTAGAAATTCACTAAAGAAAGCAAACGTTACAGGCATGTATAGTTAGGAAATAACATTTTTAAAAACCCTTATAAATTCACTTAAAAAACCCAAAGGTTACAGGGACGTTATAGTTAGGAAATAAAATTAAAAAAATCTTAGAAATTCACTAAAAAAGACCAAAGGTTATAGGGACATTATAGTTAGGCACATATTTTACATACACAAAACCATAGCAATTCAGCAGTTATAGTTACCTGAGCTAACTACGACGTACGCCCTCCGCAATGCACTGCTTATGACCTCACATATTACATCACTCATGACATGGTCAGTGACATCATTCATGACATCTCAAATGATATCACTGAGGCCATCACTTTCTCGAGAGCATGTTGGGTACCATCCCAAATCAAAAAAATATCATCTATAAATCGTGTATAAAGGATTAAATGATGCTGCTAGGTCTCACCCTTAAATACAAATTGATCTTTAAATCTAGCAATAAGGGTAGCTGGGTGTCCCTGAGAAACCCATTGAAGTACCATTCTTTCACAGAAAAAATCCCCCTTGCCTTTGAAAATAACTATGATATAAGGAAAAATGTAGCAGTTCTAAGATGAAAATCTTGTTGGCTCAGATCTCATCTTGCTCTCGAGAATATTATCACCAGTCTCGACTCTAGAAATTCTCCTATTCAATTTACCCTTCAGATTTAAAAAAAGAGAGATCCCATTCCTTGATGTGCTTGTGAGATTAATACCTATTGGCATTCTAACTCGTGTATACAAGAAACCTATGGACAGGAAAAATATTTTACATTTCCAAAGTTTTCATCGTCTGGCTTTGAAGCAACGTTTACCAATCTCTCAATTCATTTGGTTAAAACGGATCATCTCAGATCAAGATGATTTGAGATTGGCATTTGAATCATTTAAAACCAGGTTTCTGAATAGAGATTATCCTCAGACAGTGTTGGATCAATCCATATAATGAACACAAGCCTTGGAAAGGGAGAGCCTACAGAAGAAAACTATCAAACTTGATTAAAAAAAGAATGGTTTTTCAACAAAGGCACAGGCCATAATAAACATTATACACAAACCATGGGAAATTCTACAAATTGAACCTGATTTCCAAGGATTGTTTGCTGAAAAACAATTATTTGCGAATAGTCGCTCCAGAAACATCACAGAAATTCTTACTTTCAACACTCATATCCATGATGGAATTTACAGAGGTACACAAAAATGCTTTAATTGCATCCATTGCATCAATTTTATTTTGGGGAACACCATTTCACACCTCAGAATGGGAAGATCATTAAGCTCAAACATTCTGCTGATTGCAATGCAAAGAATCTGGTGTATGGTTTAAAGTGCCCATGCAGCATGTTGTATGTCGGAAAGACAGAAATTAAATGTAAAACCCGGAGAATATAAGAGTAATATCCGAAACATAAATAAGAATTCAAGTATCGCAACACATTGGGTTGAAGCAGGGCACAATTTATCCTAATTGTGGTTTCAGATTTTAGAAGTGGTAATACCTTAGTTTGGGATTCATAATTGCAAAAGACTTTTGCAAACAGAATTTGTTTGGATTAAGAAATTAGACATCACGGAACCATACGGCATGAATATTCTTGTTTCTTATACAATGCAGATGCTGTGTATAAAGAAGATGATGCATTGAATGATCTGTGTTTATACGTCTTTCTGCTGATGATTTTAAGTTATAAATTTTTTGTTGAAGTTGGTTTTCACATTTCTGTTGACTTCACCTCATTAAATTTTGTAAGGATTTTGTAAGCAAGTTGAGCTACGTGTTGAAGCACAAGCGGAATTTCTTTTTACATGCCCATCAGTCATTTGTGGTTATGATGCTATTAATTGTTTCATTTCTGGACACACATTTACATATGTAAACCACTGGAGTTGATGATTGTGGATTTCACTGCATTACAATTCTTAACTCTTTTTATTTTATTGTTTTGATGTATTCCATTACAGGAGCTGTTAGCATTCTGATGTGGACACTTTTACCACTTAGTTTTATGCGCGGTTCACCCCTTGATGTGGGTATCTTCAAGGCCAAGCACTATCGCAGTCATGGTGCACTAGAGCATCCTACAGAGGTAACAGTAAAACGGTGAAGGGAAGTCCTTCCAAACTTTCCATTGTGTGGGGACATGCCTTTTATCAGTCAGGTCATCCGGGACATACACTATAATTTCCAGGTGCACGCACTCGGATTACTGGGTGCTAAGGGATGCATGAGTATTCACCGTCGCTGGCGGCAATTTGTTGAGATATTTAGGTAAGTGCATGTATGAGTACACCTTCAAAACTTACATGCATGACTGCACATTGTGGTATTCACAGTCTGCGCATGTGAATCGAGCACTCACTGGCTTTTACTGCAATCTGTTGAGATATTTATGTTAACTGCACATATGGGTAAACCTTCAAAACCTGCGCCCACATTGTAATTTACAGGCATAACTTTCACATTCTTGTATCCATAGTCTGTGCATGTAAATCGAATATCGTGGATATTGCATGATAACACGGTTGGCGTATGTGGTTACTTGTCACTCGCATCAATTGAATTTTTGTGATGGTGTTTTTTCACTCACATGGGTTCACTTGAGGTGTCGATACTAACAGGTATTTATTTAATTTAATTTAAGTACTCAGTATGGTTTGCGATATGAGAGCATGAGGGTATAGTTATTTTCACTAATCTTATGAGTTTTTGGCAGCATTTCAAGGGTTGAGGTTTCACTTGTTTAATCACATTATTTACATTAAATATAGAAGCCATGTCGTTTATATTTGTTTCTTCCCATGATAAAGTGGCATAAAGTGGGTTGGAGTGGAGTTAAGTGATGTAGCATGAAATGGAGTGGCCTACAGTAGAGGGGCATAAAGTGGCATAGTGTAAAGTGGCATAGAGTGTGGGTGTGAAGTAGAATTTCGAGGAGTAGAGGTGGGTGGAGCAGAGTGGGGTGGAGTAGAGTGGCATGGAGTAGAGTGCAGTGACGTAGAACGGCATAAAGTTGCATAGAGTGGCGTAGAGTGGAATGGGTAGAGTGGAGTGGCATAGAGTGCTGCAGTGCCGCATTGTGTGGAGGTTAGTGGCACAGAGTAAAATGGAGTGGCGTAGAGTGGTGTAGAGTGACGTACTATGGAGTAGAGTGGAATAGAGTGGTGTAGAATAGAGTAGTCTGGCATAGAGTGCAGTAGAGTGGTATAGAGTGGAATGGAGTGGTGGAGTGGCATTGAGTAGAGGGGGCATAGAGCACAGCCCCATAGACTGGGGTGAATTGGAGTAGAGTGGCGTTGAGTACAGCAGAGTGGCATACACTGGAGTGGTGTAGACTACAGAGGTCTCAAGTAGAGTGGCGTGGAGTGGGGTGAAGTAGAGTGGTGTAGTGTAGAGTAGCCACAGAGTGGCTTGTGTGGAGTGGAGTACCACAGAGTAGAGTGGAGTGGCATGGTGTGGTGTGGAGTAGACTGGCATAGATTGGAGTGAGATGGAGTGCCATAGAGTAGAGTGGAGTGGCATAAAGTGGCGTGGAGCAGCATAGAGTAGATTTGAGGGGTGTAAAGTAGAATGGCGTAGAGTAGAGTGGCATAGTGGAGCATGCGCACTGAGTACATGTGTAGCTCCTGGCTACCTGCCCTGAAGAAGAAGAGTGTCTGTCAGGCTGACCTTTGCTCAGCCTGGCAGACATTCTTCTTGGTGGGAAAATGGTGGGTGCGTGGCCCCTCAGCCCATATGGATGGGGCGCTGCTGAAAACTATGAAAGGGAATGGAAAAGAATAAGAGTGCAAAGAAAAAGTGAGAGAAAAGGGAAGAAAAATAATGGTAGCGTGAGAGAATAAAAGACATGAGAAGAACAAGGAGAAGCAATCAGAAAAGGCAGGAGATGGAACAAAAAGGGGATGTAACAGCAAGTTAGGAAGTAAACTGGAGTGGGGAAGAAACTAATAAGAGACTTTCTTTACTGGTATATTGTGCCATGATGCAAATCAAGCTTGAATTGCTCTGCGTGTCTTGGTACTGTGATTCCGGGTTGCACTGCAAATCAGATTACAGGTGCACTGTGAGTACTCTAATGAAATCTAACTTCTTCGTTACATGTGCATTCTGTGGGCCACTGCAGAGGTGTGAGAAATCATTAAGAGTCAGTATTTGGAGACCAGGACACAATGCAAACCTGTAAATTGCAATAGTTCTGCAGATATATTGGCACTAATGAACTAATACGTCATGTATGCCAAGATTTAGGTGTCTTGTGTGATTTTTAAAAAAAACTGATTGTTGATTTCCTTCAGCTGCCCTTCTCCGGGTCTCTAGGCAACTGTGAACTTAGGGCTCAACGATTGACCTCACATTCTCCCAAGAGTCCCTCTCTGCTAGAGTTTGACCCTATCTCTTTGGAAGTATCAGCAAAGTCCCTGACCTCTGGTAAATCCAGATCTCCAGATGATCCATGCCCCCCCCACATCCTTGCTTCCAACAGTGTGGTAATAAATCCAATTTTAAACCAGCCACTAAACCTGTCTTTACAGTCGGCTATGGTCCCTAGCTGCTGGAAACAGACAAAATTAATTCCACAATTAAAGAAGCCTACTGCAGACAAATCAAATTTGTCCAATTTCAGACCGATATCTTGCTGCCAGCTTTTGCTAAGATAGTGGAAATACGTGTAAACTGGCAACTTTCGGATTTCTTAGAAAGGAATAAGTTTCTACACCCCTCCTAATCAGGTTTACATCCTGGATCCAGCATCGAGACCACGTTGTTGAAAGTCGCTGATTATTAAGCTCCCGGTGGATCAGGGGAGTCAGGTAGCCTGGATTCTCCTTGATCTTTCCGCAGCTTTCGATACTATCTCACACCCTTTACAACTACAGCACCTTGGTGATATAGGTGTGAGCGGCCCAGCACTGACCTGACTGAGTTCCTTTCTTGCAGACAGGCCCAAATTGGTGGGGATGACTCCATTCACCTCCAAACCAAAGCTGCTGGGCTTTGGGGTACCCCAGGGGTCAGCGTTAAGTCCAACTCTCTTTGATGTTTATATGGCTCCTTTGGTGACCCTTGTTGAATCATTCGGCGTACAAATAGTTTCTTATGCTGATGATACTCAAATGCTCCTCACTCTAGATAAAAAAGACCCCAATGCACTGAGCAATTTCAAGGTCTGCATTTCGTCAGTGTTCCATTAGATGCACACTAGCAACCTACAATGTAATGTCAATAAGACCGAAATACTGCTTTTTGGAATCCCTCATCCCGGCTGGGACTTCAACATCTGGCCCAATGGGGTCCTGCCTCTACCGGCCCCTGCTGGGAGTGAAGTTTGACAATTTGGCGACCTTTGCCCCCCAGGTAGCGAGTGTTGTTGGCGCCTGTTTTGGACTCCCAAAAGCCTAATAAAGTTCCTCTTCCTTCCCCCACCCCTCAGCAGAAAGCAGTGATTTTAGAACATTGCTCAAAACCTGGCTTCTCAGTTCTGCTTTTTCATCTTCACGGCTCCCAGGATCTGTACCCAATATAGCGCCGGTACACTCTATGAGTAGCTGTTGTGCTCTATAAATCCCCCCAAAATTAACATAAACATTGAACTCTCTTGATCACTCAATGGTAAAGACAAGGGTCATGTGATATCATCACTTGAAAGGTCTGTGATGTCACATCCTGGGATGTCATCAGGTTCAAACGGCGTGTGATTTCATTTCTGCTACCCCTGGCATTTTTGCTGAATTTATGTCCAAGGCATTCGGTTTGTAATTCGTGAAGAGTGTCAGCAGCAGTTTACATCCAGAGCAGTGCAAAAACACAATTCAGGTAGGAAGTGGACAGTTGGGCACATTACAATGTGATAACATTAATTTATCAAAAATTAAGCAGACATGAAAAGCACGAGAGAGTTTAATATGCCGCTGAAGAAAACATGTTTAGCAGTGTAGGGCGTTAAAAGTCAGCTTAGACGAGCTCACTCTTTTCGGGTGTAAAGCGTCCCCACTGTTTTTTCTTCCTTTGCTGTATTTATGTTTTTTCATGTAGTCATAACAGTCTTGGGAGCCAGGTTCACCATATGATTGGTGGGGCCCAGGTCAAATTATTATTATTTTTGAATTTTATATAGCGCTAGCTGGACCCGAGCAGTTCCACGGATGCAAAATGATGTGCTGACAATGCAGTAGGGTGTCCCCCTCCTTAGGCCGCATTTCCCACTACGTTATCAGTCACCACTTTGCTTCAGGTGCAAACAATTAAAATCGGGTTAGACGGAGGTGATATTACTCACGTTGGGGGGACACAGAATAAGGCAGATTCCATCTCCCCATTTAAATAAACACTTCCTAATGTACTTAAATTAAATTCTACAAAATAGGAGGTGTGATGTAATCAGAGGTAGATTTCAATGCAAAATAAATCTGCTTTTCTTTTTGTATGTTACCGACTGAAAAGATTTTTAAGCGCTACTCTGTGAAATCCATAACGAACGGGTAGTTGATAGTCACTCTAAGGCAGCGTCTTTTATCCATATTCAATCTTCTACCAATTTGACTGCTCTGGGTAATATGCTGCCCAGTGATTACCAGCATTCAGGCTCTTCAACCTCTCCGTGCTGGAGTGACAGGGTTTATCAGGTGAAAAAAAACCTCTGTAAACTCAGTGGTGGGTGGAGCTCAGGCCTTCACCTGTGCTGCAGTTAATGCTTTTGCTCTGAGAGAGCAATCCAGGTTAAATTAGAATTTTTTTAGAAAGCCCACACACACACACTGCTTCCTCGCCGACTGATGTATTCAAGTTGTTCACATGTGAAATCTTTCATGAGATGGGAGAGCTTTGACAGCGAGTATAGATGGGCCGTCTTAGCAGCTTCCTAGCAAACATCAAAGCAAAGTAGGGATTCCACTGACACATACGGTGTCGCTGGAATTATAGGTGTGGGAGGTGCTGCAGCACCTCCATAAAATTTGAAAGAGTTTTGAGAATGAACAGTAAAGGGACTCTTCAGATGTTCTTCTTCTGGTAGCATTTGAGCATTTTTGTAGTTTAATCGAAACACTGTCATATATCCACTTTGCCTTTCTTGCGGTTACTTTATTGGCCAGCACCACTGCACACAACATACCAGCCCTTCCCACAGTCTGTGTTTAATCATTACCAGCACTGGCCGCAGGAGTTATTTACTGTCCTGCAACATGGCCTTACTCAAATGCACGATGCTCGATGGAAAAGATAAGGAATGAAAGAACTCGCCATGACTCAATAGTACTTTTAAAAAAATCTATTTTATGTGGCTGCGACCAAGCAGTGCTGAACACCCAAGCTTGCCATCCACAAGCCCCAAAAGCAGGGACCAAGTTCCACTAAAAATAGTTGAGGAATAATTCGCGTTGGCAATGTGCATCTATCTATGTCACTTCATCATTGGAAGGGCTCTCACAACCATATCGTACCCCCTTTTACTACCATAGGTGAGGTAAAAACTTAGCAATGTGTATTATATATGCAAGCAAATATACAGTTTACAATACATATTTTCATTATAGAACACATGCAGAGATCTCAGAAGTTTATGATCATGGTTTGTTTTTATTTGCGCCTTAAAGATGCCGCCTGACTTCTTGAGGTCAATAAAAAACGAAACTAATAGATATTATACCAAATGGAAATGTAAAAGGAACAGTTACATTATTTTCCCTATTGTAAGTCACATGCATATTCTCCACATATTGAGGAGTAGCCTGTATGAATGAGTCAAAATTACATTATCAAATAAGAGGATATGCTTGGTTGGTCCTTTTAAAGAGGGTCGTTTTTCAACAAGAAAAAAAGGCTTCTGATTTGAATGTTATAATGATTGGGTGTAAATGGTCTGAGAGAGAGATGGCTTTGAATTGCAGCCTTATGTGTGTCTCTGGCATCCCACCTCATTCCCTTTTGAAATGATGATCGCTGTGTCATACCTTGTCATTCAGAATGCATGTGTCAGGCAATACACGAGCCTCGCTTATGCCCAGTCACAAAACAAAGTAAAAGGTCCTGGGTACTTATCATAAATTAATGGTGAGGCCTAAGCTCCACGAGTCTTTATATTCTGGTGCCTATGATTACAGTCTAGACATTATTGGTAAAAGGTGGGGGGGGGAGCACAGGAAGTGGTGGAGGGAGACAGGAAGAAAGAGGCGGAAGAAAGAAACATGATGTGATGCAGTTTACTGAAATTGATATCAGACATTGACATCACTTCAGGGAATCTAAGTCAATCCATGGCATCACTCCTGGAACCTGCTGATGTCAGACTATGATCACATTGCCGGAGCCTGGCGTCAGACTACAACAAGCATTTTCAATGCAATAGGTCTCGCATTTGGGAGCATTTAAGCTATTGGCATTGCAAATGACAATGCTTTTTATTTATGTGTTTTTAAAAGCAACACATATATAAAAGGCATTGTTATTTCTAATGCCAGTAGCTCTATCTCTCACAAATGCGAGACCGTATTCAGGTTACAGTGAGCAGCTTCTAAAGAAAGGGGCGAGGCCAACATTAAAGTGAAAGCACGTATGGGGCACTTTCACCCAAAGCGAAAAAAAAAAAAAAAAAATTAATAAAGCTTCTGTAGTGTGGCTGCTAAAGTGAAAGCGGCCTGCGCTGTTAATGAAATAAATAAATATGCACGGCCGCTAAAGTGAAAGCGGCTTGCGTTCTAAATTAAATAATTAAATAAGCGCGGCCGCTATAGTTAAAGCGGACCGTGCTGTAATTTAAATAAATACATTACTAATAATATAAAAGAGTGCGGCGTGCTGCGATGTCGTGGGTGGAATAGGGGAAGATGATTAAAGAAAATAGTGCTCACCGACTACATAAAGCAAAACGTATAACAACACAAGTAAAAAGTCCAGTCTTTATGGGAGGTTACAAATGCAGACAAGGCGGTACCAAGGAGGGACTAGGCCTATTCACAAATGAAAAGCAACGATACAGTAACAGGAGCCAATTGAAAAGATGGGCAGGAAATGGGTGTAGCTTCTATGCCATACCTCAATACAGCACTAATGTAAATTCAACAACGAAAGAGTGCAACCAACAAAAAAGGGAAGAGCCAGCAAGAGAAAAAACACTCTTGTTTAAAAAGAACCCTCACTCACCAACCTAGTTGGTGACATGCTTCATCATTGGGTTCCCACCAGAGAGGCTGAGTGCCTCTCTGGTGTGCTACGATGCCTGATTACAGCGGAGCAGGTTTTTTGGTGCAAGGCGTGAGTGCAATAAGTGAGTGGAAAAGTGATTTAAAAGGTGCCTTTAGTTTATCCCCCAAAACATTTTTAATGGAGGAAAACTAGACACCAATAAAAACAAGTGCGTTGTATGTTTTCAATAACTGGCTAAATTGACCAGATACATCCTACTGTAAAAAAGGAAAAATGGTCAACATGTTTCTGCTTCAAAAGGCTATTAGCAAAGCATTCTTCAGGACCAGCACACCACGGCGGTATGCGCACGCTAAGGCGCACCCTAACCTGTGGCGAAATGAACCGGATAAACTCACGGTTGTTCGTTGAACCTTCAGGATTTCTGAAAGCCGTAAATATCTGTGAAGGCAAAAAGACATACATACAAACAACACAAGTCACATGGCAGGTAATACATAGTAGCTCAAGTGCTTGATAGTGATCCAGAGTGCCTCGTGCCACTGCTTAGTGCTCTTCAGAGTGCAGCAATATCGCTGGTAATGATCAGATGATATATCGGTGCCAGTGAAAAGTGACTTTTTAGACACTAACACGTTGTGCTATACAGGTGCTCTATGGGCGTGCTTGTTAACTGTATAGTATATGAGCATGAAAACGAGGGGCGCGCTTCAATTCCTGCACGCTTACACAGGTATTACCAGTAGGTGACTTTGAAAAACACAATGAACATGACTACATCACTGAGGTAAAAGAAATGATGAAATTCTTGCCATCAGTGGTTAGGGCAGTTATTTTGCATGGGTTAAAAACACGGTTTAAAAAGCAGGGCTTACGTGAAGTATTAAGTAACCTCACGTCATGGGTCCCGGTGGGGGGTGGTGACTTTTAGTCACACTCTGTCAAGATTAGAGAATAAGTAACACAAAGTTAGATGAAGGATGGCAAAGGTGTTACTTCCAATCGTTAAAACTACTCGTAGGAACACTTACTACATCAAAGTCACATGCCCGTAAGACACCTTCGTAATCCCATCCGTGGACCCCGAGGATGGCATGGTGTCCGCTCGGCGTGTATTTGAAGGAAGCGAACGGCCGAGTGGCCAGAACGTCGTGCGTGCGATACGCTGCGTAGCGTGATGACGTTTACGTCTGTGTATACACGCGAAGGCTGTAACGCTAACCTAAATGTTAGCAGGGCGTCGAATTCAAAATACATAGCTTTATTTAGAAGCCGATTCCCTCAATAAAAATGCTCGTATGGTGATGTTGAGCGTATCGGGCAGGTCTTCCTGATCTAAATATTTAAACACTAGACAAAGGATGACATTTAATTCGATGGGCTCGGGCATCTTAATTCAGTATTTCTAGTATTTATATATGATTAAGCATTAGCCATGGAAGGTGAACGTGATGACTCGTAGTGGTATCATGCACGGCACACTATCTGAAATGGCACGTGTTACACCGTTATGTGTACGATCTTCCTAGTGTATTTCATAGTGGCTATTGTCTATCTCATGCAAATAAATCATATTTATCAAGGGATAAACATGGGCCTTTCACCCTATAAGTTGTACGTATTACAGCGTTACTTGAGCTGTTTTAACAGCGTATTTAATATTGGAAGGTGTCTATATCGTGCAGTAACGTCAGTAAAAAAGCATTGACGATATACAGTACAGGGGGTAATGGACTTATCAGACTGATAGTCCAGATGTTTAGTTTTGTTAAATATCAGCGCCTCATTACTGTGCCCCTGGGTATATTCTCATTGAGTCCGTGCATATGTGTAGAAAGGCGATAAATCCAACGCTGTTCCTTTTCGAACAATATTCGCGAGGACTTGGTACCAGATTTTATTTGTTCAATCACAGTCCAACGCATGTCGTTAGTAGTGTGGTTCGACTGTAAGAAATGTTCAGTCAGCTTTGTGTTACTCTTTTTACAACGGATATTGCTGTGATGTTCACACACCCGTTGTTTTATTTTTCATGTGGTCATACCCACGTATCTTGAACCGCAAGGGCAAGTAATCAGGTAGACCACATTAGTCGAATTACAATTTGTGTGTGTGTGTTGTGTCCATGTCTTGCCACTCTCCAGATCCAGTGTTTTTGTCGGTGTGGTCAGGTGGCAAACACGGCATGATCCGCAGGGGAAATGACCTGTAACCCTGGGTAAACCCCACGTGTTGAGTACCGATGGTTCTTCGTCAGTGTCAGTTTTCCTGGGGCGTGTATGTACTAGAGTATCCTTGATACTTCTTGCCTTCTTGAAAGAAAATAGAGGTTTTTCCCATTTTAAGTTGTTACTTTCAAGAATTCGCCAATGTTTCCTGATGGATTTCGTGATAGCGTTGGATGCAACGCTATAGGTAGTTACACAAGTTAGTGGAACTTCTTCAGTGTTTCTGGGTTAGTCTTCAAGGAGGACCTCCCTGGGCTGATTCCTTGCTCTTTTGCAGCTCTTATTCAGGATTCTTTCCGGGTAACCGCGTTTGCGGAGTTTCTTTGTAAGTTCCCCGGATTGACAGCGATAGTCCTCCACCTTGCTGCAGTTACGTCTTATGCGAAGGTATTGCCCATAAGGGAGATTTTCCCGCAACGGTCTTGGGTGAAAACTGGAAAACAACAACAGGTTGTTCTTAGCTGTCGGTTTATAATGAGTTTCGTGAGCAATTTCCCTTCTGACTTTGTTATGAATACATCCAGGAAGATCATTTCTTCTTTGTGGAAGGTATGTGTGAACCTTAAGTTCGGATCACAGGAATTAATCCAATCAAAGAATTCCAACAGAGAGGCTTCAGGTCCTTGCCAGATGACAAATACGTCATCTATATATCTCTTCCAGAAGGATATATAGGACGTGTAAGGGTTGTCTGTGGTCAGAATGTACTTGCACTCAAAGTCGTGGACGTAGAGTCCGGCCACGCTCGGGGCGAACGTGCTGCCCATTGAAGTCCCTGTGGACTGCAGGTACAGATACCCCCTGTACTCAAAAAAGTTTTCCTTCAAAGCTAGAGTAGCGCAATCAATGACAAACTGTCTAGGTGTCTGGAAATTCCAAGGAGCTGCATTTAAAGCCTCACTCAGAACCCGGATGGTATCATCCTGGGGAATGCTGGTATAAAGACTCTCAATATCCAGAGAGACCAGGATAGAGGAGTCATTGTCCACTCTGAGATCCTGCAAGAGAGACAGGAGATTTCTCGTATCTTTCAGATAAGTAGAGGTCTTTTGGATAAGAGGTTTTAGGAAAAAATCACAGTACCGTGACAGTGGCTCCAACAAGGAACCAATGCCTGAAACGATAGGACGTCCAGGTGGTGGTGTCCTGTTCTTATGGGTTTTCGGCAGGGTATAAAAGTATGGGATGATTCCATCACCTGTTGTTAGGAAGTCAGCCTCCTGCTTAGTAATGTACCCATTGGTTTCAGCTTGACCAACCAGGTTTCTGATAGTGGCCCTCAGTTGGGGAGAAGGGTCTGTAGGTAGCGGCGTGTAATTCTTACGGTCATCTAACAGGCGCCTACATTCTTTATCATAGTCCGTAGCGTCCTGGATAACCACTCCGACCCCCTTGTCAGCTGATTTTATGACAATAGAGGTGTTGGACTGTAGATATTGTAAAGCTTGAAATTCAGCCGCACTCATGTTTTTGAAAGCTCCTGTATCTTGAAATGCCTCCACATCGTTGAATACTGCCTGCTCAAAGGCAATTATTTCAGCTGGAATGGTGTGTGGTGGAGGAGTGAATGTAGATTTTAGTCGTAGCCCAGTATCGCTCCGGGGATATGAGGCCTCAGTAGGTTTTTGTTTCTCAAAAAAGGATTTCAATTTTAGTTTTCTAAAAAACTCCGCCAGTTCACAATGCAATCGAAAGCGATCAAGGCGTGCTGTTGGCACAAAACTGAGTCCCTTTTCCAGGACCATACACTCTGTATGTGTGAGGTTCACAGAAGAGAGGTTGGTGACTAAACTCTCTAGTAGCTGGTTCCCGCTTGTTGGTCCCGGGATTTGCTTCATGTGTTGTTCCCCACCGCCTCCTCCTGTTCCCAGTGGACCTGTTTCGTCCCTCTTCTTTTCCCGCGACCTCTCCGGCCTCTTTCTAAAAAAGGCAGACGGTACGTATTCTGTGGGAAGGGTGGGATTGGCATAAAGCTTGGATTCCAACCCATCATTGGAACCTGGGGGTGTTGGAACTGATTATGGAAGCAACCGCCCTCCAGTGTTGGGAAAGCTGGCCAATTCTGTTGGTATTGGTGTTGTCTGTTTCTTCCCCTGCCCGCTGTCTAGGTCTATAACTACCCCCACTTGACCCACTTGTTGTCGATGCATCATCCTCTGACACATCGGAGTTGTTTGTGTTCCTAGGGGGGGTGTATAATCAGGGTTGGCATAGGGATAAACTTTTGTGAAGGCGAAGTGTTTTAGATCCTTTTGAAATTTTTGGGCTTTAGACTGAGTGAGTTTATCTTTATATTCATTGACCTCTTTGTTCAATTCTTCTAATTTCTTCTTGTACCCTGTTAGTGTTGTTTTAAAGTGGTTCTCGGTGAGTTGGAGTTCCACCATCATTGCCTCAGATAGTCTTAAGGCTGTCTTTATAATGAGCACTAACCAGTCGCGGGTACAGTGCCACGCGATCTGGGCCCACTCCTTCCTGAACACTGGATCTTCTAAAAAAAATCGAGGAGCGTTGGTAACCAGCAAACCTTTAGGTGCTATATTGTTTCGCAGGTATTCTGTTAGTATTGTACCATGCAGAATGGTTCGGATTCGGTTACGTTTTTGCTCCGTTAACTTATCCCATTCTGTGGTTTGGGAAAGTGTCTGTGCTATAGATGGATCAGAAAAAAGAGAGGGGTCTGCCAGAAGGGCATCCACCTCTTCATCGGTGTATGAAAGCCCTGGATTTTCTATGCTGCTACCAAACAGTAGTCAGGGGTTCAGTATTGAGAGTGAAATCTCTCGCAGCTGTGCGCTGCCTGAATATAGCTAAACAAGAGAGAGAGGGAAGATAAACGGAGCCACTCTTGGTCCCCCTGTCAATATCAAGTCAACAACGAAAGAGTGCAACCAACAAAAAAGGGAAGAGCCAGCAAGAGAAAAAACACTCTTGCTTAAAAAGAACCCTCACTCACCAACCTAGTTGGTGACATGCTTCATCATTGGGTTCCCACCAGAGAGGCCGAGTGCCTCTCTGGTGTGCTACGACGCCTGATTACAGCGGAGCAGGACCAGCACACCACGGCAATATGCGCACGCTAAGGCGCACCCTAACCTGTGGCGAAATGAACCGGATAAACTCACGGTTGTTTGTTGAACCTTCAGGATTTCTGAAAGCCGTAAATATCTGTGAAGGCAAAAAGACATACAGACAAACAACACAAATCACATGGCAGGTAATACATAGTAGCTCAAGTGCTTGATAGTGATCCAGAGTGCCTTGTGCCGCTGCTTAGTGCTCTTCAGAGTGCAGCAATATTGCTGGTAATGATCAGATGATATATCGGTGCCAGTGAAAAATTGACTTTTTAGACACTAACACATTGTGCTATACAGGTGCTCTATGGGCGTGCTTGTTAACTGTATAGCATATGAGCATGAAAAACGAGGGGCACGCTTCAATTCCTGCACGCTTACACAGGTATTACCGGTAGGTGACTTTGAAAAACACAATGAACATGACTACATCACTGAGGTAAAAGAAATGATGAAATTCTTGTCATCAGTGGTTTGGGCAGTTATTTTGCATGAGTTAAAAACACGGTTTAAAAAGCAGGGCTTACGTGAAGTATTAAGTAACCTCACGTCATGGGTCCCGGTGGGGGGTGGTGACTTATAGTCACACTCTGTCAAGATTAGAGATTAAGTAACACAAAGTTAGATGAAGGATGGCAAAGGTGTTACTTCCAATCGTTAAAACTATTCGTAGGAACACTTACTACATCAAAGTCACACGCCCGTAAGACACCTTCGTAATCCCATCCGTGGACCCAGAGGATGCCATGGTGTCCGCTCGGCATGTATTTGAAGTAAGCGAATCGCCGAGTGGCCGGAACGTCGTGCGTGCGATACGCTGCGTAGCGTGATGACATTTACGTCTGTGTATACACGCGAAGGCTGTAACGCTAACCTAAATGTTAGCAGGGCGATGAATTCAAAATCCATAGCTTTATTTAGAAGCCGATTCCCTCAATAAAAATGCTCGTATGGTGATGTTGAGCGTATCGGGCAGGTCTTCCTGATCTAAATATTTAAACACTAGACAAAGGATGACATTTAATTCGATGGACTCGGGCATCTTAATTCAGTATTTCTAGTATTTATATATGATTAAGCATTAGCCATGGAAGGTGAACGTGATGACTCGTAGTGGTATCATGCACGGCACACTATATGAAAAGGCACGTGTTACACCGTTATGTGTACGATCTTCCTAGTGTATTTCATAGTGGCTATTGTCTATCTCATGCAAATAAATCATATTTATCAAGGGATAAACATGGGCCTTTCACCCTATAAGTTGTACATATTACAGCGTTACTTGAGCTGTTTTAACAGCATATTTAATATTGGAAGGTGTCTATATCGTGAAGTAACGTCAGTAAAAAAGCATGGACGATATACAGTACAGGGGGTAATGGACTTATCAGACTGATAGTCCAATTGTTTAGTTTAGTTAAATATCAGCGCCTCATTACTGTGCCCCAGGGTATATTCTCATTGAGTCCGTGCACATGTGTAGAAAGGCGATAAATCCAACGCTGTTCCTTTTTGAACAATATTTGCGAGGACTTGGTACCAGATTTTATTTGTTCAATCACAGTCCAACGCATGTCTTTAGTAGTGTGGTTCGACTGTAAGAAATGTTCAGTCAGCTTTGTGGTACTCTTTTTACAACGGATATTGCTGCGATGTTCACACACCCGTTGTTTTATTTTTCGTGTGGTCATACCCACGTATCTTGAACCGCAAGGGCAAGTAATCAGGTAGACCACATTAGTCGAATTACAATTTGTGTGTGTGCGTTGTGTCCATGTCTTGCCACTCTCCAGATCCAGTGTTTTTGTCGGTGTGGTCAGGTGGCAAACACTGCATGATCCGCAGGGGAAATGACCTGTAACCCTGGGTAGCAGCTACCATCACTATTGTAGCCTGACATCAAACTATGACGTAACTCTGGGAACCTGATTGCAGACACTAAAATCAATATAGAAATCACTCCTGCTGTTCTCAAAAGCCAGCACATTTTCCTTCAAGTCTAAACGGAATATGAACACCCCTTAAAGCTTCAAGTCAGTCGCAGCTCCATTTAGTTTCCCTGTCCCTTGCTTCAGTTCTCCAGTGAATGGACCTCACCCAAACTATTATGCAATCTCCAGAATCTGGCTTTCGTTTCTGGCTGTGTTATAATCACCATCTCATATTTTCAATTCTAATTATTCACAAGAATAAAATTAGTGGTACTAGTTTACATTATGTTGAATAAAAATCAATGCTAATAAGCTTTGACAAAGTCAACAGGATGTGCTGCTATTAGTTGTAATGGCTGCATCATGTTGCATTGAAGTGAAACTTATGTACTGCTTTCTACCCCTTGATGAGGCGTTGAAGAACTTTCCAGGCAGGTAGTACGCTATTCCATTGGATGCACACATTAGCAACTTTGTTATGAAAATAGCGTTACACTTGTCATGTGGTTTACTAGATTATCCATGAGGCTGTGATAAAAAGCAGAAGCAGTAAGCAACATGGTTATGAGATTAGTAAAAAGTCATGGCAATTATCGTTCCCCACAAGTGGATACAGTTCTGACAACATAGTCTGGTAGTATCTTGGCATATGTTGCCGTATTTTTAGGACTGGGTCTAAGACAGGAACCAGTGAAAGGGCAACATGGAAAAACTGCTTAATTTACAAATTAACACAAGAAGACAGTGTATAGTAGCCCTGAACAGTATGCGGTGACACAGATGTCAATGTGTACAGACCATCTGATTGACTAAGCCTGGGCTGGTCATCTCAGTTTTGATAAACACTCAAAATTCCATGTTGCAATGATGAAGCACCTGTACGTACTGATGATGGGACATCTGATGCATACTGAGCTTGATTTAGTTGTAAGTAACACACTCACAACTCAACAACTGTCACCTAGGTAAGAAAAATAGAGTTGCACCACTTGACTGGCCGGATATTTATTCTGTGGACGACTACAAATGGTCCTTTGTGCAGACGCTGGTGACTATTAAGCAAAGATAGTTGTACGTAATAGCAAGATACAATATGCCTCTAGAAGCAGAGTTTATTAAGATGGAACCTGACAGCGTCACAATTCTGCACAGGTCATGTACATCACTGAGAAAGTTTACAACACTTTGGGCAACAGTTAGAGTTCGGTGGACAGGGTACAAATATGTCAGAGTATCTTGTTCACCAAACCTGCTGACAGAAAGCTGAAGGTCCACTCATCTCTAAATGATGCAGGAGGATTATCAGCTTTCCATCAGCAGAACCCATGTTGGGTCTGGTGTTGGAATGCTTGCTCCGACGGCCTGATGGAGTAGAGGCCGTTGGAGGAGGGGCAATACACCATCCACCCTACTTAAGGTGTGCTATGTGGTGTCCTTTTTTCTGTCTGTCTCTGTCAGGTAAAGCCTAGCGGTGAGAGATAGAAATGAAAAAACAAATAATGACCGACACAACCAGTGAATAAACTCCCTGGGTTTTGGGGTCATTAGTTATTTGGTTTTCAATAACAAACTCCCACAGTGACAATTTGAAAAACAAACACTTTGGTAAAGTTTGATAAATGACGGCTGTCCACCACACTTTTTGCACCTTGACAAGAACCGCCATGGCACATATAGATGCAGAGATCACTGGAAGGTCAGGGGGATGGCATACCATCTATCAAACTTTAGATCTGGCCCATTTATGTAACCTGCCCCAGTACAAAATAATTTGAGGAAAAACATTCTCAGCTCAGAAAGAACAGTGGTAAGGGAGACAGCAACTGCTCTGATACTTCTGTCATGTGATGAGGATCCGTCTGTTACTAACATGGTGCAATTACATCTGGATGTAGCCTGCAAACTACGCACAATATTTCATAATGTTAACTAGAGTAGAAGTGAGCTGGTTGTTCTCCTGAGAGTGGAATGATTAAAGCAGAAGATGTATATCCTCTTTAACATTAAAAGCGAACAAATTAATGTAATCTATCCATGCAGTCTATCATTCAGTCATCATGCTTTGTATAAGCAGTCTGCTGTAGAGTTTTTTATGCGGTCTGTTATATGGTTACGACAAACTGTCAGGGCATTTGTTGTCGAGCATCATTCAATTTGTCCCGGAGTAGTTATGCAATTGAGCATGCTGGCGGTCATGCTGGTGACCGTGCAAATGATCATGTAGTGGACCTGGAGATGTGAGTGTTCAAGCCTATGGTCTTGCAAGCACTCATTTCTGAAGTCATGCAAGCTTCATGCAGAGGTTATGCATGTATGCATAGCACAAATGGAAATTATTCACAAGTTAATTGGTAGGTGGGTTATGTAAAATCCTTTATTGCTTTTCTGTAGACCTTAGTGGATTGGATAGTCAGGACAGAGTTAGAAATTATTTTTTGTTCCAGTATCTCAATCTCAAGACCATTAATTTGATGCACTCCTTTTCATGAACTCCAGGGTAGTGCCTGACCATGTTGATGTGTGATATATTGCAATCACACACAAAGCTGCTCATGAGTGACCTTTGTGAGTGACCTTTGTGAATGCCCTCGTATTTATCTGGAGCTTCCTTCATTCACTGTAGATGAAGTGATTTACTTACTTAGTGGAGCCTTAGAAAGTGTGTTTTGTATTCTACCTGGCATAGAGCTAGGGCACAGTCACCTTCATCCTCACTGGGCCAGTCTAGATTGCAATGTCCTTTTCTGAGAGTATCTTTTGAGCGTTACTCATAGGAACTCTGAACCAAGTTCTCACAGCCTTCCTTTATGAATGGCAGTAAACGCTTATCTGATAAGATGCCTTCAGGAGTGGGGGGGAGAGAAATTTGGGGAGGAGTGTCATAACAGAAGAAAGTAAAAAAAAAATAGTTAATAACTTCCAAATTGGTATAAAGATATTCTAGGAGACACTCAGAATAATGCTAATAGTGTTGAGGGATTTAACCAGCATCGTGTCGTGGTCTACAAATATAAGACTATATCTAACAGGGTCACAACATTAATTTGTACACTTCTCAGCAGTAGAACCACCAAGGAATCTCTCTGGTGATGGATCCAGAGGGATTCCATTTTTTGATTTTCGAGTTAGGCTGCTGGGGAAGAGCTTTCCCAGCAGATCAAGGATGTTTTATTTTTTAATACTGATCAGTGAGCATACACACTAACATCAATACATTGAAAGCGAAAGTAAAATTGCAGTTGTATTGGTGCTCGGGGCATATCTCAACCCCAAGCACCAATTTCAATGGGATGGGTATCGTTTAAAGTGGAGAATCCCCCCTTTCTAATGATATCCAGCTAGAGGGTGATCCCAAGCAGGGATCCAACTAGTGCTTAATTTGTAAAAGAATGAGTGCCGGTGCTCAAAGCTCTGCTCAGAAGCCAGTGGCCGGCGCTATTACATGTTGGCGCGCTGAATACCAAGGCTGCAAAGTCCTGAATCCACCTCATCCTCTTTATTTGACTACCAGATACTCCCTGTCCCTTAATTTCAATCCTGTAAGTTCCTGCTTTCTCCCGTTGTGACAATTTTTCTGTCTTTCTCTTTTTCCTTCTTTCCCCTTTGTGTGTTTTTTCCTTTCTTGTTATCGGGAAATGTCTGATGAGGAAAAATAAGGGCCTGTCCCGAAAAGTGAGTGACATTGGACCCCGCCGGCAACCACCGGCTCAAATATAAGTACTAGATCCAACCCCCCGACATCAGGGATAGGTTTTTAGTTTGGTGGAACGCCCCCCCCGCAATAGGCTCGTGCTATCCCCACCCATAGGCACTACAGTCTTTCTGTCCCCCGGAAGGCAGATAGGGGTCATTGTCTCCAACTCCTACCCCCCCACCGAGGGGGCAGAAAGCTCAGTAGACACCAGAGGGATAAGAGGCACATCATGGAAAGGGATTTTTGGGGGATTTTTGTTTTTAAAAAGGGTGAAGGTGGCCCACCTGTACTCCCTACCAAAAGGAGGCAATCTAGTCTCTCTCTGTAACCTAGGAGGCAGACTAGGGGATTTTTTCCCTGTTAGACTTGGCATCTTTTGGCGTGTTTCCCCTGAGTTTTTGCTTTCTGACCTCCCGGTTTTGACTCTGTTTTTGCTGGCGTAGTGTTTCTGCGCACTTTTCTCACTGCTGATCAGTGGTACAGTGCAAGTGCTCCTGTGGTAAATTGTGTTATGGATTGGTGTTTCCATGATTGGATATTTGATTTACTCGTTAGTCCCTAGTAAAGTGCACTGAGTGTGCCAGGGCCTGTAAATCAAATGCTACTAGTGGGCCTGCAGCACTGATTCTGCCACCCACGTGAGTAGCCCGGAAAAGGTACCTCAGACCCGCCATTGCGGAGTCTGCGCGCAGTTTGTAACTGCCATGTCGACTTGGCCAGTGCACACACTTGCCAGTCCCTCACCTTCCCTTTTCTTACATGTCAGCCACCCCTAAGGTAGGCCCAAGGTACCCCTGTGGGCAGGGTGCAGTGTATGTGAAAGGTAGGACATGCCTTGGTGTGTGTGGCATGTCCTGATAGTGAATTACGGCCAATTTCGTTTTTCGCTATTGCAAGGCTACCTGTTCCCCATAGGACAGAATGGGGAGTTTGTTTATAACATCCTATAAACATAACTGGCCCGGGGAATTAGGTAGGGAAATAAAGTTTAGTATGCCTGAACTCAGAATCTAAAGATGCATCTTTTAGTGAAGGTGATTTTTACATTCTGTGTTTGAAAATACCACTTTTAGAAAGTAGGTATTTTCTTGCTCAGTCATCCCGTGTGCCTCTGCTGGAATGCGGATTGCCTGTCTGGGTTTTGGATGACAGAAGGCTGGGGAGCAGGAGTGGCTCCAGATAGTCTAGGTGGGTCAGGAAAGGGCTGAATAGACCTGGACTGCAATTGGGAAAGGGGGAGGAGATTTCCTTGCACCTCAAAGGGCCTGGTCTGCCTCTGATCATGCCGTCTCCACCTCCTGCCAGGAAGTCACACCAGAGAAGGCAGAACTGGTTCTGGCTGGGCACAGACACTCTCTGCCTAAGAGATCAAAGGATTTTGGGATATAAATATTGGGGCCCAGACCCCTGAACTTTCGAACTCTTTTGGACCAAGAAGACTGCCAAGAAGAAGAGCCAGAGAAGCTGTGAGGAGGAGCTACCACTTTGCTGTGTGCTTTGCTGTGTTGGCCTGCAGTGGCTGCTTCTGTCTTGGGCAGTGAAAGGACTGGACTGAACTTTCTGCAATCTACTTTTGTGAGTTTCTCCAAGGGCTTGAGGTAGAGCTTGCCCCCTGTTCAAGAAGTCTCCGGAACAGCAAAGACTTCAAGCTCTTCTGCCCTTAGCACTGGGAACTGTGTGTTTTGTGCTGCAATAGAAGAAAACACACCCGGCGACGTCTACGACGCCGCTGCCGACTCCGTGTCCTGAAGGCACCGCGGAGGGCACCACCGCAACGCGACCCTAGTCTCACCGACGACGCCAACTGATGCCGCCATCGAGCCGCTGCTCGCACCGCGACCTGTGGGCACCGCACTCCACACCGCCTCGCTTCACGACGACGCCTAGGTATCCCCGACGACGACGCTCCACGCCGAAATCGATGCCGCTGCTTGCACCGTGGTTCGAGGGCACCACTCGTGAAGTTACACGACGCACCGCTCTCATCCCGCACCGCAGCCTTGGCCTACCGACGCCATCGACTCCAGTTCGTCAGCTGACGACAGCGCTTCAGCAACGACGCCGCCGCTGCTTGCACCGTGACCTGCCAGCACCGCGACGAACACCGCCGTCACTTTACACCGCGACCCTGGTCTCACCGACTACGCCATCTGACGCCGCCTCCGAGCCGCTGCTCGCACCGTGACCTGAGGGCACCGCACGCCGCACCGCTGCACTTCGCACCGCAGCACCCGACGCCAACGCTCCTGACTTCAACAGAGAGGAGTTCGATCTGCAACGCGTGTGACTTCGAGGGCCCCGACGACTCCTGCACCGACCTCCGGAACCGACGCCTGCGGACGCCGTGCTTTCGGAAGCTCAACGAGAGGTCGCCGACGCCCCGTATTTCTAAAAGGTACTGTTTGCGGGTCTTCCCGACACCGTAGCTAGCCCGCGACGCCGATGTCAGCCAGAACTGTTTGGATTTGTTTGCTCACGATGCCGTGATAGCCCCGGACGGAGCTATCGACATCAAGGAACTGTTTTTCAAGCATATTTTGATAACTGAAGATTTTTGAGTACTGTATTGTGGATTTTTATCGTTTTTGGTCTTGCCTTAAGTATATAAAAATATTGGATATTTTTCTAAACTGGTGTGGTGTCCCTTTTGTAGTGCTTACACTGCATTACTGTTGGTTATGTGCAAATGCTTTACACACTGCCTCTAAGATAAGCCTGACTGCTCGTGCCAAGTTACCAAAGGGGTTATTTTAGGAGTGTAAGTCCCTTATCCTGACTAGAGTGGTGGTTTCTACCTGGCTTTGGCACATGCCCTAGCCTACCAAAAATCCCATTTCTAACACCCCCAATCTGTGCCCCACGGGGCTAAAAGCCCATTCACCAACAGGGATTTTTTTTATTAAAACAAAAAAGCGGTGGGTGGCCCACCCTGGCATAGGGCAATGCCCCTACCCCTAAGGGGATGCACAGTCTTTCTGCTGTCCTTGGAATCAGATTGAGAGGTTTGTCCCCAACTTGCCCCCACTGGGCGGTACGGGGAAGTAGTCTACTAGGCTCCAGGGATTTTTTTGTGGGGGTGGTTGTTTAAAAGAAAGGGGCAGGGCCATTCCCCACACCGAAGCAGGCAGTACTGTCTTTCTGCCCTCCCTGAGAGGCAGATTTGGGGCTTTGCCTCCAATCTGTCCAGGGGGGGGGAGGGAGGGGGAGGAGAAAACCCCTCTAGATACATAAGATTTTACCCTGCCTCAAAACAAAAGGGGCAACAGAGTCTTCCTATCCCCGGGGGGGGGCAGATAGGAGGTTTGTTCTGACTGGAGGTTTGCCCGTAATCTGCCCCTCTGGAAGGTAGGTAGCCCACTAGACACCAGGGACTTTGCATTTGGGCACAAAAAGGGGTAGGGACTCCCACCCATGCATTGGGCCATAGCCTCAACCCATAGGGACATCTTTCTGCTCCCCCCTATACTGGGGGCAAATGTTTTTTTTTTATTTCAAAGCCCACTTGACACCATGAACTTCATAATGATGCCAAGACAAACAAAAGGATGGGTGCCATGCCCACCCCCAGACGGGGCAAAATAATCTTTTTACCCCGCTGGGGACCAGATAGGTTTTCTCTCATTGCGAGGTTTGCACCTAATCTCCCCTGAGTGGGCTAGATAGCCCACAAGACATCAGAGATTTTGCATCTGAGAAAAAAAAGGGGTGAGGAGTCTCACTTTCTCATTGGACCATACCCCCACCCCAAAAGGGCCAACCCAGTCTTTCTGCCCGGGGGGGGGAGAGGGGGCAGACAGGGTGTTTGCCCCAATTTGGTCCACGGATGGGGCAGAAATTCCACTGGATGCCTGAAATATTTTGTATGAAATAACTGGAAGGTCTGGCCCATACTAACACCATGCCCCACCCCTAAAGTCTCAACAGTCTTTCTGTTCCCCTAATTATAGGGTGGCCAGATTTTTAAAACCTAAAACCTGGATATTTAGCAAAAATAGAAGGAGTACAATTTTATATCAACCGAGCACACAGAATGACAGCGCTTTTCAGCATAGAGTTACAGAAAATGCACTAAGAAAATAAATAAAATGCAATTTTTAAAGCCAGTATCATGCTTATAAATTAAATTGCTTTCTTATAACAGCTGCTAACTATCCCTGCTTTAGAAAACAGAAAACGCACCTCCCACTCTTTCAGTCGACTCTCTATAAAAACCGGGACATGAGCTAAATTTCCCAAAAACTGCCGGGACAGCTCTTGAAAAACTGGTACTGTCCCGGCAAATCCAGGACACATGGTCCCCAGGAGGGGCTCGTGTCAGAGAAAAGAGGCGGGCGTGGGGAAAGTCAGGGAGGTGGGGGATGATGGAGACAAATAGAAAAAGAATAAAAAGAACTTACCTGCTGCCCTCCAGCATCACGTCGCACTCTCCTGCTCCTCTCCTCTTCGCTGCAGGCAGGTGCAGACTCCCAGCCTGCCCCGCGGCGGCCTGAGCACCGATGATTTGCGCTCCAAGCCAGACTGGGAGCCTGTGCCTGCTCTCTCCAACCCCAGCAATGCAGCTGGGGTTGGAGAGAGCTACACTGCGCATGTGGGTTTGGCTGGCCTCAGACGGCCAGCCAAACCCACATGCGCAGTGAAGGCAGTGCCCACCACTCCGCCTCCAGCCTGCCACCACCCTGGCCCCGCCCCCAAGACTTGACACAAGAAAAATAAAACAATAATAAAACGGGTTGAACCATTTTTTCCCCCCACATTTTTGAAAGTGCTGGCAGGAGGGGGGGTGGGGGGGGCGACGCTCCTCCGCCAAAGCGGAGGAGCTGCCGCTGCTGATCAACCTACCTGAGTACTAAACCAGCCCCTTTCCTTTGGCGAGAGGAAATTAAGATTTTGCTGGGTGCAGATTTTACACATGGGCCAGTAGAAGGCAGTAAATCCCAATTTCATCACACTTGCCATGCTAAATGGCTGCATTATTTGGACTTAGGGTCAGCTGCCACCCTGAGAAACCTACCAAACCCAGATATTTCTGAAACCTAGTGTTATGTTGTGTTCTTACCTGAAATGTCCTCTCTGGTTCCAGTCTAGAATGTTAGGCTGACGGCACTCGTGGTTTGGCAGTTGCAGCTGTGTTCCCGAGGTGGTCGGACGCCAGGTTGTGTCTCCGACTAAATTACTCATCAAATCTTACCTTGTCTCCTGTGGTCATTCCGGCTTTCCACCTCAACATTCGGCGACGATCTTCATCTGTGAATTCTTCATTCTAAGAGGCACAACCTGGCCAAATTTGTGGTCTGACGGTTTGATGTGTGCTTTCCTCGTGGGAACGCGTTCAAGTTCTCTTGCCCAGTGTAACCGGTGTGCTGATGCTCGTCTGTCCTTCATATCCATATTGAGGTACTGTTTTCTTTTGTTTTGCTTCTGGAGAAATTCACCTCGTCTTTGTGACAGTTAGAGTCTCGCGCTACGACTTGCTTTCGAGACTCGGTCACTGTCTCTGACGTATAGAGGTATCATCATTGCAGCGCACCGCAGTGCGTACGTCGTTACGTTACGCCCCTGCATACCTCCATCTTGGATTTTCTTAAAGTTAGAAGCAGCGCGCTTACGTCATTACGCTACGTAACGTACGTGCCGCCATATTGGATGGGCGGAAGTACACAGCTTTTCTCATGCAGCGTACGTGCAGCTCTGTCTTCCTCCCGCCTAACTACAGCTGATCAACAAGGGTGTTGATCCCTTCGAGCGCTTCATAAAGCATCAGCGCATCTCCTGCGGCGTACAATTTCTTCGTTGGTTCTGTGGTAAATTTGTACATTGTGACTTGCACACCTTTGAGTACAGCGTGCAAAGTACCGTTTCTTCAGTGGTCATGTGACAAATATTTACAAGGTACAATTTCCTCATCGGTTATTTAACAAACATTTACAGTGTGCATGGTACCATTTTTTTTTTTTTACATGTTGATATTTCACCTCACTGGGCATACCATTTATATTCGTGTACTTCATCTCAGACTACTAGCTTGTCAAGCATTTTTTTGTTTCTTGAGGCACTTTTCATTCAAGCATTTCTCCGGTGATTTGCACACCCTTGGATATACTGTCAGTACTTTGGTGCAGATACTATCACGGTGATTTGCACACCTGTTTGAACTTTTGTCCTTCGCAATATCTACTAAGCATTGGTCTGTTTGTTTGTACAAATTATTCTATCTTGAATATGGCGGTACAGTCTAATGTCATCATGCCACCTATTTTTCTTCCGCATCCTGGCACTCCTGTCATAGTCTGGGAGGATTGGGTGGAAATGTTGGAAAATTATATTACCGCTCTAGATGGTCAAAAATTTACTCCTGCGTTAAAAAAAGTTTGGTTACTTAGTGCCCTTGGCAGTGAGGGACAACGTATTTTCAAGTATTTACCGGTGGCCATGGGTCCCAATGGTCAACTAATGGATTACGTATATAGAGAGGCCATCAAAAGGTTAGAAACTAGGTTTGCCAAAGAAGTCAATCTCGTTATGGCTAGATATAAATTCTATAGACAACCGCAATCTGAATGTGAGTCCATAGACAAGTTTGCTGCTAGGCTGCGTGAACTTTCAGTCAAATGTCGGTTTGGGGTAATGACCGATGAACTAATTCATGATCAGTTGATCGTTCAGTGTCGTGAAAGGAAAATTCAGGAAAGATTATGGGCTGCAAAAGACCCCTCGTTGAAAGAAGCTGTGGATATGGCCAAAGTAATTGAGGAATATCAAAAGTGCATTAAGGAGTTGGGGAAGGACAGAAGGATGAATGATGTAGCCAGTCTTGATACTAGTCTTAAAGATTATGTTGCTGAGATTAATGCTATCTCAAAGAAAAATGTCAGGAGTTCTTCCTCTTTCAGTCCGTTTCCTAAAAGTAAAGGGAGAGAATGTTTGAGGTGTTGGAGTCAATACCATTTGGCTGATTCTAAAAGATGTTTTGCCATTGACCAAATGTGCAAGAAATGTGGTTGCAAAGGACATTATTCACGAGTATGCAGACAAAGTGATGATGCTGACAAATACAAACCCAAGGTCAATCTGGTACAATCGGGTTCTGAAGTTAGGCAAAGTACTGATAAAATACTTGTGGTTGAAGAAGCTAGTGAGAGCACTATGTCTGAAGTATGTGAGGATCTGAAGAGACTGACTAGGCCTAAGGCCGTGTTTGATGTCTGTGGTCAAAAAGTTAATCTCATGGTTGACTCTGGTTCTATATTCACGATTATTCCTGAAGTATGTGGTGTTAGATGTTAAAGACATCAACCCAGTGGGTTACCAAGGTCAAACCATCGATATTTTGGGTTACATGTCGGGTGTCATCCGTTTTGCCACCAGGAATACGGAGGGCAAAGTTTATGTTGCCAGAGAAGGCCCCCCATTCTTGGTTGGATGCACCAATCTGATCTGCACATTGTTATAGACCCTGGGTCACCTAACCTGGTTATGGCAGTGGATGAGGGAGTGCAAATTGAAGACATCTTACATGAGGCACGCAAAGTGTTTGAGGATAGGTTAGGATGTGTTAAAGCTTACTCTCACAAAATCATTCTTAAACGTGATGCTTGTCCTGTCCAGCATAAACTTAGGAGAGTACCGTTATCAGTTAGACATGGGCTCAAGGAATTATTACAAGACTTGTTGAACAGAGGGGTTATAGAGCCAGTTGAAGCGTCGGCATGGATTTCTCCGGTCGTCATTACACAAAAAGCTGATGGCCGTCTGAGGTTTTGCATAGACTTGAGGTCCCTCAATAGGGATATTGTCACTGACACGTTTCCATTGCCTAATATCAACGAGTTATTACAATCTGTAGGTGGTGGTAAGTACTTCTCTAAGATCGATTTGAGAAGTGCGTACCATCAAATCAAATTACATCCTGAGTCCAAATCGTTAACTGCCTTCATCACCACGGAGGGCACCTTCCAGTTCACTCGCATGCCTTTCGGTCTAGCATCGGCAGCGAGTATTTTTCAGAGATTAATGAATAGTATATTTGAAGGTGTGAGTGGAGTAGTTTATTTCCAGGATGATATTTTGATTTCTGGGAAAACAGTGGAGCAACATAATGCCATTTTGAGACAAGTTTTGTGGAAATTGGAGGAGGTTGGTATGACGGTTAACAAAGACAAATGTACGTTTTTAACAGAACAGGTAGAGTATTTGGGATACACCATTTCCAGTGGAGGCATTGCACCTAAACGTAATATTTTAGAAGCAATAAAACTTGCACCATGCCCTAAGGATAAAGATCAGCTTAGGTCCTTTTTAGGGCTAGCAGAGTATTACTCTAAGTTTGTTAAGGGGTTTGCTAACATAACTGAATCCTTAAGGAGTCTTCTTAGCAAGGGCAGTAAATATATTTGGGAGGAAGAACAGCAAAAGTCCTTTGAAAAGGTGAAGACTGAAATTTGTAATGCTGGTATACTAGCTTCATTTAACATGACATGCAAATCTTTTCTTACTGTTGATGCCAGCACAACTGGTATTGGTGTAGTGTTTTCCCAACTCCAGAATGGTACAGAAAAAACAATATTATTTGCTTCCCGTACTCTCACTCAAGCTGAAAAGAATTATTCAGTGATTGAACGAGAAGCTTTAGCTGCTGCGTGGGGGTACGGAGTACTTCAGAGTGTATTTGTGGGGCAACAGATTTGTATTAAGAACGGATCACAAACCACTGATCAAAATTTTATCTGCTGGGGGCGCTGGCAAAGGGCCTGCACGTTTGGCCAGGTTTGCTGCCAGGTTACAGGAGTATTTGTATGATGTGGAATTCATTCATGGCTGGAGAAATTCTCAGGCGGATTGACTTTCTTGTATGTCATTGGATTGGGAACACGTTGATAAGAATGTTGTGGAGAGGTTTGAATCTGAAGAGGCGGTAGCCTCTATTTGTGATATACATGACCGTAATCTTGGTGCGTTTTCCAGGATGCACTGGGAGGACGGTATGCGGTCCGACTCTACGCTGGAGGAGGTGATCAGTATGATTAAGTTGGGTGTACGCAGAGAGAGCACAGTGTCTGTGTCTGCTAGACCTTTTTGCAAAATTATTGATGAATTGTCATTGTGTGGGTCTGATGTGTCTGATGAGAGGGGATCGTTTTGTTCCACCTGCTAATTTGAGATTTAACATTTTCAGACTCGCTCACGAAGGACATTTGGGACAAGGTATGACTATCAGAAGAGTTAAGGAGGACTTCTGGTGGCCTGGGATGGATGATCAGATCAGAAGGTGGGTGGAAGAGTGTACTCTTTGCAAGGAGAGTGAGAAGAGATTGAAGGTCGGGAGTAAGAGCAGCATGGGACAGATTACTGATCTTGGGAAAACTTGGAGCACTGTTTGTCTGGACTTCATAGGTCCACTTTCTGAGGTGCCTGCTGATATGTGGTTCGCTGTGGTGATGGTGGATGTTCACTCCAGGTGGTTGATTGTTAAGTTCTTGAGAGATATTACTACTTCTTCCACCATTAAAGTCTTGGAGAAGATATTTTTGGAGGAAGGGGTGCCTCATACTTTGCTTACGGATAATGGGACACAGTTGGTTTCTGGTGAGATGCGTTGTTTTTTGGAGAAATGTGGAGTCAAGCATTCGTGTACTTCTCTTTATAACCCCATGAGCAATGGTATGGTTGAAAGGGCTAACAGATTGGTGAAAGGGACCATTCAATTGGCGTTATCTAGTGGTCGTTCTCCTAGGCAGCTAACTGATGAAATGCTGTGGGCCTATCGGTCGACTGTTCACAGTGTCACTCACAAATGCCCTTTCGTACTTGAGAGGGCTTTTACCTGGTTCTAGATTGGTTCCCTCTTGGTTGCAAGATTGGATTGTTGGTGGTGACGAGCAAGTCCATAAGGAGGTTTCTTCCAAGTTTGAAGTTAGAGATTGGGTCAAAGTGAGATCTGGTAGGTTGAGAGGTCGCTTGAGAAAGTTTATGGGACCCTTTCGTGTCATTAGGGTTAGCAAGTTTTTTGTTGTCCTTGAAGGAGGTGACAGATGGAATTTTCGCAGAGTAGCTTTGTATCAGAGAGGTGGCAAGTGTGCTGAACAAGATAATGTTGATGCAGGTTGCTCTGGAGCCATGTTTATGCCGGATTTAGTTGGTTCTTCAAATGCACGGGGTAATCATCCCAACGTTGAGTATGATTCTATTTTGAATGAACATAGTGACAATTTGGCTAGTAGTTCCGTGGTGAGGGGGGAAGTGAGTGTGAGAGTTCGTAGACCACCCTCTTATTTACAGGACTACGTCAGAATGTAATTTGTTCATTTTTTTTCTATTGCTTGCTTTCTTTGTCCTTGGTTACTATTGTTTTTTTGTTTGTTTTTGCTTGTTTCTTTGCAAAGGAGAAGGATGTGTTATGTTGTGTTCTTACCTGGAATGTCCTCTCTGGTTCCAGTCTAGAATGTTAGGCTGACGGCACTCGTGGTTTGGCAGTAGCAGCTGTCTTCCCGAGATGGTCGGACGCCAGGTTGTGTCTCCGAATAAATTACTCATCAAATCTTACCTTGTCTCCTGTGGTCATTCCGGCTTTCCACCCCAACACCTAGACACCCAGGGGAGTCCAGGGTGGTGTTACCTGCATGGCCCATTAAGGGTTTTTTTTTCCAAGAGGGCCTTGCAAACCTCAAACTTTGGCTAAATCCACATATTTTCCTCACATTTCTGAAAGAAACTCCCGGAAGCTGCAGCGTGATAATCCTGACAAGGCAGTCGCCATATTGTTCTCTCCACTTCAACTAAGCCTGGTAGGTGGACGATTGGCTGTCTGTTTCCAAGGCAACGCCAGCTAGACTTTATCTACTTGTCTGAGGACTGAGCTGCAGTCTATCGCAGCCTGCAGGGAAAAAAAGAGGGCGGGTTCTCATTCACTTCCAAGCATCCAATCAGAATTTACTGTCGGCAAAGATCGGGCTGTGGCGTAGCCAGTCAGAGTTTATAAATTGCAGCGTACTGCTGGAAGTGGGCATTATAAAAGGCGAGCGGCATTCCGTACACATTTTAATGCTTTTTCTCTCATTCATTTCGCTTCTCGGATCGCATCCCCGTATCTCCTGGCAGATCTTCAGGAATCCATTATTTTAAAAACAGAACTTATAAATAACATCTTCCGGAAATTGAAAACGTGTTTTTTTCTCCTTCTGGTATAAATCTAGGTGACGCAGGGTATATTAGCTGTGAAGCGGTGACCCCGCCCTCCTCAATCCGTGTTAACGGTTCATAGAAATCGGTACGTCCAGAACTCCGTCAACGACCCTCCGGGTGCGTCACACCCCCACACAGACTCCATTCCCAGCGTAGCTCGCACCCTCGACCGCATCATGAAGACCAAGTTTTCTTCCACCGGCGAGGCGGTGCCTGCTTTGGAGCGTCTGATCTGTGTTGCCGGGGGTCTGGTATCCGGACAGCGAATGGAGACTGAGCCTGATCAGGAGGATATACACGTCGACGAGTGTGTGGACCATCGCACCCGCCAGAAGGCCTTCACCTGGTGCCGTGAATTTCTGTCTGGCGCATGGAAAAAGCTGAGTGAGGAACGATTCATCATCCGCAGTATCAGGTAGGTGGGAGTTGGGAGGTAAGCGTGTGGAAATGAAGTTTCTTTGTGGACCTATGAGGGTCACTTAGTTCAAGCTGGAAAATGTATGTAGTCTTTTTCTGTAAAGGGTTGGTTACCCTATGCATGGCTTGTCTATGCACGGGAGTAAATGCATTCAACTTGTGTTCTGAAGATTACATTTATAAGCTTGTCAATGCACGGTGGTTTTGTGTGCTTGAAAAGAGATTTTCTACGAAATCTATCGATGTGGATGATTTTCCTAGCTAGCATTAGTTTAAGCTGTTGCAACATAAAATTTCAACACACAAAAAGCGTAATTATCACCCTTGAAGGTGTCTATGTGTATTTAGAACTTTGAAAATGGCTAAAAACATAATGCATCATCCTTAAGGAGAAAGGTCTATTTAAAGAAAAGCAGTAGAGAAAAAAACAAAGAGGAGGTCGAAAGATTACACGAAAGACAATAGTTTGTCACTGAAGAACCGAAAATGAAACGGCACGAGAAGCAAAACTGTAATAAAAGTAAGGGAAATAAATGAGGAGGAGCTTTGGCTAAGTTGGGAAAAGGCTAGAGAAAGAAACTCTAAAATAAGAAGAAAAATACAATGGGGAATCAGCCTAACACATGGACTTTGAGGGGCTGCTTTTGGGGCTAAATGTAGTAATATAAAATTACGTGTTTGATACAATAAGCCTAAGAAAGGGCGAGGGTGAACCCCTCACAGGGTTGGAAAAAGTATACATAGCAAAACAGAATGAGTTAATTTAAAGCATCAGATTCCGAAGGAATGAGTGATGCTTCTTGACAATTTGCAAACCAATTCAAGGGACCAAAAAGGGTAAAGATGCTTAGAAAATGACTTAAGGGTGAAAAAAATAACGGTGACGTGGAGAAAAGCACCAGATGTAAAACATAAATTGCTGCTGGGCAGTAGAGAGATTGTGTGAAATCCTCCTTGTTTTCACCACGTAACGTCTCTTGTAAGCAATGACCTTCACACTCTTTCGCTTTGCCTCCCGGGTATGTAATGCTAAAACTTTGGGATTAAGGACTGTCCATTAAAATGTGGGTTGGAATTAAACGGGAAATATAAAACATTACAGGTGAGTGCTAATCCTTTTAGTTAAGTTTTGGGAGCGGTGACAGAGGAGATCTTATAAGAAATCTTTTCCGAAAATGATGCTAAGTACCACCTTTTTATTTTATCACAATGAATGTCTTTAAGCATCGTATTGATGTTCAGTTATGCCGTATAAAAGTTCATTTTCTGAATCATAGTAGTGTAGTGACAAAACAGTTTGATTATAATCAACACTTTTAAGCGTTTAAGGTAACCATAATCTTTGCAAACCCTCAAGTTTCTTTGTGCCTTCAAGTTAACTACATTATGGGGTCCCCATTCACACTTTAAAGACCACCACTCTTTGAAACATTAAAGGAAATGGAGGCACTCTTTTTCTTTAAAGATAACTAAACACTTGAGTTTGTTGGAGTCGGAACAGATCCCTCGTTCAGATAAAAAAAAAAAAAGTATGGTAAAAGTTCAATTCAGGCAAACGTTCAAACCATGTAAGTAGACTCCTCAGGTTTCGTTTTTGTTGGAGCGAATAGGTGTAGCAGTTGTATGCATTTTAGGGAAATGCATGGAACACTTTCATCTCAAGGAATCTGGAACATTACACGTCAATTAAGAAAGGAGGGGATTGAGATTGGTTTTAAGAAGGGGCTTTGTAGGGCGCTTGTAGGGCAGACACTATAATGCCAAACGCTGCCACTAAGGCATACTCCAAAAAGGCTACAGACACAAATATTTTATTAAATAAAGTGCTGGTTTTGTGATCCCTCAATGTAAATTAATATGTAATTGAATGTTTTTAAGCATGCAGCCAGCTTTTTTAACCTTCAGAGTTTTGAGCGGCTATCGACATTCTCCATTACAGTTAATTTTTCTTATTATTTTTTCGAAATTGTACATTTTATAAGGAGCATGTATTCTTGTATGGAATTGGTTCATGTAAAGGCTGCCAATCTGTGGAAGGGATGAAAGATGTGTTACGAGCAAGTTCTTGTGTGCATTATAACAGAGTAAAAGGAGTTCATGTTGTAGGGGGTCGACGGCGTTTCGAACTCGGTTATTTGAGTTCATCTTCAGGACATACATAGGTGAGCAAGCTGAATTAAAAGGAATCCTGTGAATGAAAGTATCCGGGTTTCCAAAGCGTTTCTAAGAACTCAGGGCTCCTAAGTGATTTAAGCCTCAGAGACTAATGTTTAGGGAGTGGATCGGAAAGGCAGCTGGCCGCCATGTGGCATCGCGCAGTGCTGGGGAGTTGTTACTGTAGATAACAGGGCAAAGAATGGGAGCCTGTGGACAGAGAGCAGAGCGAGTCCTGCTGCATCTTAAGTCAGCTTGCTCACCTATGTATGTCCTGAAGATGAACTCAAATAACTGAGTTCGAAACGCCGTCGACCCCCTACAACATGAACTCCTTTTACTCTGTTAAAATTTTCTAAAGGAGCTTCTGTCATTGTTGTCAATGCGATGTCTTTATTTTAACTTCACCCTCACTTATCACGTCACGCCTACTGTCACTTAAAGTGTGAGCACCTGAATACTATTGTTGTGGAATAAAAACCTGTCATATACTGACCTACATGTCCCTGCTTATATTGCTTACCGCTCTCATTTAAGAATTAAGTTCTTAACCTCTACCTTTAGTGCCCCCCACAGGGTCACTTCGACTTGGACCTTTAGGCCACATCAGAGCCATTGTTTCCTTAAACAATACACGAAGTAAGACGCAACAAAAATTCAACACCAATTTATAAAAATAGGAAATATTTTCATGATTAAAATGACAACAACTCCAATGTTGGGAATCCGAGTATGAATTTTTAATGATTAAGCACTCTCTAGTGCTTAAAAGTCAGAAGCGCCAACCTGGGTCATGTCGTCATGCTTTTCAGGTCAACCGCGATTGAGGGCGGGTCAGATACAGTGAGTGGTAGGGCCCGGTCAAGTTTTTAGCTTCCGACGTAGTCCCTTTTTTGGAGCTTTTTCTCTATATGTTGAGCGGGTCTCCTCAGCAGGCCGAGTTTGGGTTCGACAGCTGCTTGCTTCATCGGGATGCCTCTGTCGATTCCTAGATGTCTCAACGACGAAAAGGTCTGGAGTTTCTACAGGAAAAAACCTGAATTTCAGGCAGCGTTGCTGGCTTGACTCTCTACGACGGGTCACTCAACTTGGAGGTTTTTGGTCAAAATGCTCCAAATGATCTCAAACTTCTGGAGATGCCTCCAGAGGGTCCTTTTGGGTTCTTGATGGGTCCACAACACCAGCCACAGTTCCAGAAGCTCTGAGTTGCACCTTGGAGAGTTGGGACTACAGTTCCCACAATGCACCTGGCCAAATCATTTAAAGTCCAGCTCAAGGTGGTCAGCTGGTTTCTTCTTGGTTGCGGGTGGAGCTCTTTTAATCTATTGCTTTCAGAGTCCACTCCTCAGCTTTTTAGTGCCTGGCAAAGTCCTTTTGCTGTAGTTGCAAAGTGTGTAGCGGGTGCAGTCATTCAGAGTGCTCTCCTCTTGGTGCAGACCAGCCCAAATTCTTGGCCCTAAAACACAGTTCTTTAAAATCCAAAATGGAGAAAATCTCTCCTGGAGCTTAGTCTGGCTAACCAAACCTACAGGTGTGACTAACGCTCCTCTCCAGCCCCTCTGGTAATTCAACTGCATGGGCTCCCAGCTGACTGGGAATGCAGGAAGAGGGGGTGGGCCTGGGTCCTGAGTCAAGTGTCTTTCCCTCTTTGAAGACAAGTGTGGCTACACAGCCCCCTTACTGCCTTTTGCACTGCAGTTTGGAGATCTCCTCCCACCAGTTGTCTGTTTTTTTTCAGGCCCCTTCACACCTAATCAGAGCAGCTTGGCTTCGCCTGTCAAAGGCTGGCCAATCAGGGGATGCTACTCTAGAGCTGGATTTAGGCACATCAGAAAAGCAAGTTCTGTTACTTTTCTGTCATTTATAATAAATCCAACCCTGGCAATTTGCTAGGTTTATTAGGCACGTGAGGTATCATTTTTGCTCACTCCTGTAAATAGACTTAAAGTTTAATAAAGGTTTGCAATGTTATCCTATGGAGCTAATGTACTACAATGGGAAAATTCGAAATTTGCTGTTCCCTCACCAGGGCATATGAAACATCTTTTATAATGTCCCTGCTTAGACTTACAATGCACCCTTTCCCTGGGGCACCTAGGGGAGAACGTGGGGGTGACTTGTATGTAAAAATAAGGTAGATTAAGATTTTGGAAGCTAATAATATCAATTTAAAAGCAGCCTGCAAAACAGGGCTGACTCTTAAATTGGCAACAGGTCACACAGCAGTGCACACTTAAGTGCATTAAATCTTCTGGGCTTCTAAACCTTCATGCCCAACCATATACTAGGGGCTTACAGGTAGGTTGTCATACCAATTGTAATTACATCTAATTACCATATACCAGAGCACTGACCCTGGACCTTGTCATCAGAGCCCAGGGCACAATCCGAGGCAGTAACCAGCAGTATCAGTCAACAAATGGGGGTGATCAGGGCGAAAAGGATGACTTACCCACACAGCCCCTCCCCTGATGACAGGTGATGGGTAACTAACCTACACCCTGGTAGTCCTTATCAGCTAAGTGGAAACACCTGGAAAGTTCATCTGCGTTGGCAGTCCCAGGTCTGTGTTCCACTTTGAAGTTCATCCTCTGTAAGAAAATAGACCACCTCAACAGTTTAGGATTCCCCAATCTGTATGACCTCGGTGGTCAATTTGAACATGGAAGTGAGTACCAAACTGGTATGGCCTCCGCTCCTTCAGGGACCAGACCACAGCAAAGGCTTCCCTCACAATGCCACTCCATCTCTGTCTGGGGAGTAGTCACCTGCTAATGAAGGCAGCTGACTGATCTAGGCCCTCCTCATTTACTTGTTCCAACACTGCCCCAATCCCTTGTTCTGAAGCATCTGTCCGAACCGCAAATTCCTTTGTGTAGCCGGGGGCCAGTAAAACTGGTGCTGAACATATAATATAGCCTCTTTCATAGTGTCAAATGCCTTCTTACACTCTGGGGTCCAAATTACTTTCTTGGACTGCTTTTTAGGGGTGAGTTCTCAGTCACAATGGTCCCATAGTTTTGAACCAATCTTTTATAGTACCCAGTGAGATCAAGGAATGCCCATACTTGTGTCTTGGTTGTCGGAGCTACTCAATCCACAATAGTTTGTATTTTGGGTTGGAAAGGTGGTACATGGCCTCCACCTACAAGGTGGCCCGGATACACCACTGAACTCTGCTCTATGTTGCACTTACTGGCCTTGATAGTCAGGCCTGCCTGTTGCAGGGCCTGAAGTACTCCCTTCAGGTGGTGTAGGAAGCTGGCTCTGTATATACTATACCAAAAAGAGGTATAGTGTGCACAGAGTCCAGGGAGGCCCCAAAGGTATGGCAGAGGTTAAAGTAGATAATAACTTACGCTCAAGTTAGTGGTAGCTGGGTTGAGCGGTCAGGCTTATCGGAGGGTAGTGTTAAACATTTATTGTACACACTCCGGCAAGAAATTGTCACACACCCAAAGACTGAATCCAGACCAATATTTTGGATAAAAAGTTGTTACTTTGTTATTTTATTACTAGAACCAAGAATACCTCAGTACAGATGAGGTATTCAGTTTGTAAAGCTGGCAATACTTTTCAAGAATTGCAGTATGATTTTGCAAATGCAATAAATTCTTTACAGTTTCAGGAAAGCTTTCCGTACATGCCTATCAAATACAGTTTTAGACTTTGCAATGATAAAGAAATGCAATGTAATACAGTTCAATGTATACCTATGGAGGAAAACTGTTCTGACCCCCAAAAGGTTAGAGACTTACAGGTAAGTACTCGTTTTGTAGTTCATTCTCGAGCTGGTAGCACTTACACAGGGCACGGGGCAGGTAGGCAGCCTCAGGGGCGGCTGGGTGCAGAGGTCAAAGAGGTCGGGGTCCAAGGTAGTGCTATGGAGATGGGGTGGGGGGGGTAGGTACCTGTGGTTTCTGGGTCAGGGCCCAGGGCTCAAAGGTAGGCACAAAGGGGGCCACAGGTAGGCACCAAAAGCACACCTCCAGCAGCACTTGGGTGGCAGGGTGCAGAGTAGGCATCGGGCTCCTAGTGCAAACCAGTAGAGGACGTCGGTTGTGAAGAAACGCTGCAGGCTCGGAACAGGAGGCTTGGAGAAGGGACCCAGCGACTGAAGGGCGAAGTTTAAATGTTGCTAGACACGGGGACCCAGTCGGTCGGGCACCCCAAGGCAGGGGGCTGCAGGTGCAGTGGTGTCCTTCTTGGTCAGGTTTTCTCTTCAGATGCGGTCAGGGGACCCTTTAAGGTGAGGCAGCAGACGTCGCAGTGGAGGTCAGAGGAGGTCGTCCAATGCTGGATTCCAGGTCATGATCGCCGTGGGGACCTCGCTGGGGTGCTGTGCCACTCAGACGCAGGCCATAGGTGTCGGGTGCAGAGTGGTGCAGACACGCGGTTTTGTCTGGATCCTGGTGTCTGAGCTGGAGTTGGTGGTTGGAGAAATCCGGTGTCCACGGGAGATCAGAGTCTTTCCGTGAAGGCAGGGCAGGTACCCGGGGTTCTTGGAGGCTGGCTGCAGGACACGCCGGGTTCAGCTTTCAGGGGTTCTGAAGCAGGAGACAGGCCGGTAGGGCTGGGGCCGAAGCAGTTATCGTTGTCCTCTTCTCTGCAGCACAGCTCTACGGTCTTTCTTGTCTTGTCGACTCTAGCAAGGTTCAAGGGTGCCCCTAAATACTAGATTTAGGGGCGTTACAGGGTCGTGCAGGTAGGGACCAATGGGTTCCTTCCCATGGGTGTCTACACCCTCTCATGCCATCCTCCAGTTGGAGGGGGGCATATGCCTCATCCTGATTGGGGGAGTCGTGTCCCCCACCCCCCCCTCCCATCTTCAAGATGGAGGGGACTGAGAGGTGTGCTTCATTTCGCCTCCCCCACCTCTGGGGTGGTGTTGGCAAAGGTGGGCGCACCTTTCTCGCTAGGTTTTCCTGCTGATTTTCCTGCCCAAAGTGGGGGTCAGAACTGGTGGGAGCCAGCTGCTGATAGCAGCAGGGGCTGGGGGTAGCTGACAAAGGTGGCAAGCCTTGGAAGCTTCCCCTTTGTGGACCCAGCCCATCCTGGGGGAGGAGGCTTGACACCTCTGCCCGGTAAGTGCTTTGTTTCAGTACCCAGAGAGCTGAAGCTCTCTACCCGGGGGTCCAGAAACCTGTCTGGTGGTGGCAAATGGCTGGTAGCCAGCTGGGAACCACACCAGAGCTGGTCTTTTTTCAGGGGGCATCTCAAAGATGCCCTCTGAGTGCATTTTACATTAAATCCCACACTGGCATCAGTGTGGGTTTAATGTGCTGAGAAGTTTAATACCAAACTTCGGTAAAGTCATCATGGAGCTGTAGCGTTCGTGCTGACAAACTTCCAACCCCCTGTACTCAAAATGGCTTCATTGCACTTATGACTGTGAATGGCACAGACACTGTAGGGGCATAGTGCTCATGCAGCTATTCCCTCTCCTGTGGTATGGTGCACCCTGCATTTAGGGCTGTAAGACTTTCGAGAGGGGTGACTTATCCATGCCACAGGCAGTGTTGGTGCGCATGGCGCACAGGGATGTGCGCCATGTGGACTCTTCAGTTTGGTCAGCACCAAAACACGCAGCCTGCAATGGCACTGTGGGTGTTAAGGTGAGGGGTCTCTAAGGGTGGTACAATACACTCTTCAGCCCTCAGAGTCCCCCTCTGGTCACAAGGCCCTTGGTACGAGGGGTATCTTTTACAAGGGACTTACATGTGGCCCAGAGTTGTGCCACTTGTGGAGACAGAAGTACAGTTTTGGGCAAGAACACATGCCCTGGGAGCCTGATCGGCAGGGACCCAGGACACTGTTAAGTTGGCATGATGTATCTGGCAAAAAGTTAGGGGGTAACCATGCAAAAAGGGGCACTTTACAGGTGGTCCAGGTGATCCTCCCAGGTGGAACTGTACACAACTATATCACCCAGATAAGCTGCTCTGTACTGTTCCTGCCCTGACAAAACCCTGTACACCAAACTTTGGAAGGTGGCAGGGGCATTACTTAAACCAAAGGGCATTACTTTGAATGGGTAATGACCCTCTGGGGGTGGAGAATGATGACTCTCCTTTGCTCCTTGACTGAGGGCAATCTGCCAGTATCATGAGGTCAAATCAAATGTACTCGAGTACTTTGTAGCCCCTAATCTGTCAATGAGCTCATCGGCTCTAGGTATAGCGTGAGCATCAGTCTTAGTGACTGCATTCAATCCTCTATAGTCCACACAGAATCTTAACTCCTTTCCCCCTTGGGGATTAGGTTTGGGTACTGGGCTGGCCCGTGTACTATCAGAGGGCTCAATTACTCCTAACTCCAGCATCTTAGCTACTTCAGCCTTGATGCTGGCTCTAACAGGGCCAGACAACCTTTGCAACTTATGTTTGACAGGTAGGCTGTCACCAGTGTCAACATCATATATACACCGTATGGTGATACCTGGGGTCACGGAACAGACCAGCAAACTGCTCGAGCACCTTCTTGCAGTCTCTGGGCTGCTGGTCAGTCAATGTGGTAGAGAACAATTCAATTGTCCTGGAGTGTACTCGGGCATAGTAGCCTTTTGGTCATACCAGAGCTCTTGGCTGGCCTTCAGTGTCCTGCTTGCTTTGTACATGCACTCTGCCATTCGAGATCTTAGGCCTAGTACTTCGGCCTTGGCTTCCTTGAGAGGCTTTTCCCAAGACACTCACCAGAAACAATGGCACTCTACAGGGTGCCCAAACAACCATTCAAAGGAGCTGAAGGCAACCCCTGTTTGTGGCACCTCCCTGTATGAAACAGTAGGCATGGGAGGAGAATGTCCCATCTCCTCATGAGTTTGTCAGACAAACCCATAATCATGGCCTTTGGGGCCATATTGAACCTTTCCACCATACCATTAATCTGGGGATGATATGGGGTGGTGAACTTGTAGGTAACACCACATTCATCCTACATCACCTTCAGATAGGCAGACATGAAATTCGTGGCTCTGAGACACCTCCTTTGGGAAACTTACTCTGGTGAACGCACCAAGTAGGGACCTAGCCACTGAAGGAGCGGTCACTGTTCTGAGGGGTATTGCTGCAGGATATCTTGTGGCATGGTCCACTACCACCAAGATGTAGCTGTTCCTTGAGGCAGTTGGTGGGTCCAGGGGACCAACCATGCCCACACCCCACCCTTTCAAAGGGAGTCCCCACCACTGGCAGTGGTATCAAGGGAGCCTTGGGCTTGCCACAGGCCTGACGGGGTGACCTTGAGCTGCAAAACCCCTATTCTTTGGCAGTCGTTTGTCCATTAGAAATGGTTAACCAACCCGTTCCAAGTCTTATTCTGATCCAAATGAACTGCCAAGGGGATGTCATGACTCGGCGTGAGGAAGAATTCGCTATACTTTTGAGGGACTACCAACCTCCTGGTGGCCCTTTTCTTGAGGTCTCTGGCCTCAGTATATAGGACTGCATCATTTCAGTAGACTTTGTGGAATCAACTGACATCACCCTTCTCTCGTCTGGAGGCAGCCTGCCTCAGGCTGTCAAGAGTGGGACACTCTGTCCCTGACAGAATTCCTCTCTGGAGGGTCCACCAGCTCCATGCATTTCGGCCAAGTCGGACAGATCTTGCAGTGGTGGACTCCCTATGGCTCTCCAGACCCCGTGCCCTTTCTCTTACCATTAGAGATTTGGTCCATTAGTCCAGTGTCCAGCTTTTCCCTTCTGTGCAGTCAGTGACCTGGCCACATCACATACCCACTTGGGGATGTCCAGTATCCTTGCATGGGCCATCCCCTCCACCCTTGACTAGTCAGAAGCTTCAAGATCATTTCCCAATGGACACAATACTGGTAGGGCAGGAAACACAACTACCTTCTTAGTGCCTGTCACACCACCCTGTTACAAACGTATCATTGCCATGGATGGGATGGAGTTTGGGTGTCTGCATAGGTCACCTGGTGATACACATCAGGTATGATCTGCCCTGGAAAAAAGTTTCTTTGTGACCGTGGTCACACTGCCTCCTGTATCTCTGAGCCGCAACCTCCATTCCATTGATTTTAGGCCTCTCCCTGTACCTTTCCATGCTGGGAGGCAAGGTGGCCAGGGCTGCAATTTCCACCGCACCCAGGGTAACTCTGGTTCCCTCTGTGCACCCCTTCCCTATCTCTGGGACGTTCTCCACCTGCACACCTACACTGACAATCCCCTGGGACTGCCCACCAGCTTAGGGGTCCACTAGATACTGGCGTAATATCTCTTGTACACAATGAGTCAGGGTGTGCTTGTTAAGGAATACAATGTATAGCCTCTCATAGGTACTCACCTGGTTACTCTGTATCCAACCCTCTAGTGCCTTCATTGAGATGTCTACAAAGTCCACCCAGGACTGTGTTTACTTTCTGGGTGTCCCTGAACGCCACCCTGCAATGGATTGAGGCGAGGCCAAACTTTGTAACCAGACATTTGGTCGGGTAGGAGTAATATTCTGCCGCTGCTCCCTCTAGGGTCAAGAGTCATCCTTCCCAGCTACTAGACCAACTCCCACAGGAGTGAACCCCAGTATTTGGAGTGGGCCCTTCACATCTTAAGGGCCTTTTCAAATGCTGTCACTCATCAATATCATCCCCCTCCTGGTACTTAAGAACTATTCCCTTGGGAAGTCTGGGATCAAACCCACCACCCCAGGACATCTCAATCTTCCTCACTGTCACAATTCTTTCTTGCTTTTGCCTCTGCCCGCTTCTCTCTAGCTAGGCCCAGCTTCTCCTCTTCTAGAGCTATGAAAGCTAGCTGAGCTGCCAGCTCTTTCTCTGAGGGACACTACTGGGACCTCTGTGAGGGAGCATCCCCTCCCTCCATTAGCTGAATGTCTGGATCTCATGCTATAAGCAGTGGACAAGTTGTCTCCATCCTCCTCCTAGAGGTTATTGGAGGGGTCCTCCCCCTCCCCTTCATTCCCTGGAGCTGACTCTGCCCAGGCCTTAAGGGACCTAATTTCTGCTTTTCCAATCCTAGTAGCAACAGGTACCATGGCCCTACACTGTACTCGAAGCTCAGCTACTGTGAGGTTAGTCATGTTAGCCAGATGTAGCTCCATGCTTTCCCCAGTTTGAGTCACAAAAACCTTTGCAAATCAGAGGTAGAACAATTTGGAAAAATAGTTTAGTCCCAAGTTAAAAGTTTCAAAAATCAGTTTTTGTTCTAAGTCAGACTACTGGATTTTTAAAGATCTTCACTTAAATACTGTTTGGTCAAACACAAGTGCTGGATCCTATCACTGTGCACAAAATGTTGGAAAGTGACTTATTAGTTGGTGTAGGTAGGTACCTAACACTAGTAAAATGGTCACTAACAATTAAAGGTCCAGACAAGGTCTCAATAAAATATTCTCTTGCTCAACCGTTGAAAGCTGGCTGCGAGCAGGCAGATTTAACTCGGAGACAGGAGTGTAAAACATTTAAAATAACCAATACATTAAATAAGTAAGACACAACACATAATAAAAATCCAACACCAATTTATAAACTTAGGAAATCTTGTAATAATTAAAATGACACCAAAATGACAGGAATCCAATGTAGGGAACCGGAGATATGAATTTATAAAGAATTAACACTTTCTACTGCTTAAAAGCCAAAAGCACCAACTAGGGAAATCTGGTCACACTTGACCGGGACAAATTTCAGGCCAACCGCGATGGAGCGTGGGTTGGATACAGTGAGCGGTAGGGCCAGGTCAAGTTTTTATCAGCTGACATTCACTTTTTTGGATCTTTTTTTCTTTTGACGTTGAGCGGGTCTTCCTCAGAAGGCCGAGTTTGGATTCGACTGTGGCTTGCTTCAGTGGGATGCCTTGGTCAACTCCTGGAAGTCTCGTTGACTACAAAAAGCTCCAGGGCTTCAGCGGGGCATACCTGAACTTCATGCCAGGTCGTTGTTCGACTTAACTGGCTTGACTGGTTGGCCAACTTATGGAACGTTTTGGTAAAAATGCTCCAAATGATTGCAAACCTCTGGAGGTGCCTCCAGAAGGTCCTTCTGGATTCTTGATGGATCCACAGCACCAGGCAAGGTTCCAGAAGCTCTGAGTTGCTCCTTGGAGAGTTGGGACTACAGTTCCCACAATGCACCTTCAGTCCGGCTGAAGGTGGTCAGCTGGTTTCTTCTTGGTGGAGATGCAGCTGGAGCTTTTTTAACCCACCGCTTTCAGGGAGTCCACTCTTGAAACGTTTAGTGCCAGGCAAAGTCCTACTTCTGCTGTAACTCTAAAGTGTGAAGCAGGTGTAGTCAGAGTACAGTCCTCTTGGTGCAGGGAGTTCCAGGGGTTCCGGCAGGATCATCCTTGTTTCTTCACGCAGGGATCTGAGTTGCTGGGCAGATCTCCCATATTTATCTAGGCTTCTGGGCAGGCAAGCATTGGGGCACTCCTGACCAATGGCGTTCAGGGTACCACCCTCAATAATGACCACTTCTCCTGAAGTATGGCAAATTCTTGTCCCAAAAAGCACTGCTCTTTAAAATCCAAAATAGAGAAAATCTCTCCTGGAGCTTAAGGTCTGTCTAACCCAACCTACAGGTGTTGCTAACTTGCCCTAACACCCCCCTTCCAGCCCCTCTGCTAATTCAGTTACAGGAGCTCCCATCTGGCTTGTGGTGCAGGAAGTGGGGTGGGGGGGTGGGCTGTGTCCTGTCTAAGTATCTTTTCCTCTGTGAAGACCAGTTTGGCTAATGCAGCCCCCTTCCTGCCTTTTGCTATGCAGTTTGCAGATCTCCTCCTACCACATGTCTGTTTCCTTTCAGGCCAGTTCACACCTCATCAGAGCAGCTTTTCTCAGCCTGTCAAAGGCTGGCCAATCGGGAGAGTCTACTCTAGAGCTGGATTTAGGCACACCAGAAAAGCAAGTTCTATAACTTCTCTTCTGTCAAAGTTATAATAAATTCAACCCTTGCAAGTTGTTGGGTTTATTCCAACTGTTTAGACACGTTGCAGTATCGTTTTAGCTTACTCCTGTCAATAGTTAGACTTTATCAAAGTTTAATAAAGACATCCCATTTTAGCCTATGGAGCTAATGTACTACAACGGCAAAAAACCGAAATTGGCAGTTATTCCCTCCCCAGGGCATATAAAAAAATATTCTATAATGTCCGTGCTTATAGTTACAATGCCCCCTAACCCTGGGGCACCTAGGGGAGACCTTACAGGTGACATATATGTAAAAATAAGGCAGTCCAAGACTTTGGAAGTAGCTTTAATTCCAAAGTCCAATTTGCATATATTTTCAATCTAAAAGCAGCCTGCAAAGCAGGGCTTACGTTTAAAGTGACAGCAGGCCACACAGCAGGGCACACTTCAGTGCATTCAATCTGCTGGGCCTCTAAATGTACATGCCCTACCATAAACTAGGGGCTTACAGGTAGGTTGTCATACCAATTGTAACTACCATACACCTTTTAAACAGCAATGGCCCTGGGCCTGATTAGCAGAGCCCAGGGCACAATCAGAGTCCGTAACCACCAGTATCAGTCTAAAAATGGGCGTGATCAGGGCAAAAGATGTCTGTCTCACAGTACACCTTTTTTCTGTAGTTGAAGTAGGGATGTCGTACCTGCCTTCCAAGACTCCGCACAAACTACAACCTCCACATCTTGAGAAATATGAACCTCCGACTCAGCTGAACATACCTCTCCCACTCGTGATCCCTCTTCATAAACCCAGTAAGCCCATAACCTGTTCATCTTATGTCTAGATTTACGCAACTAACTGAGAGCACATTGTACACAATCTGCTGTCTGGTCTCGTCATAGTAACAAACCTCCCCATCTAAAGCGATCGGCACCTCATCACTTTAGTTTTCAAACTTCCATGGGAACGACTGCAGCAGCTGAGACCATAAAAGAAATCCTGCAAACAAACTTGTCCTGAACACATTCAACTCTCTAATCTCTACACCTTCTCCTTGCACTACCAATTAGGAGGCTTGTAGTGGCTCTCCAGCCTGCTTTTCAAAAGCTTCAACAGCATTCTTTATCTTAGCACTTCCACACGCCGCAACCGTGTCCCAAAGCCCACAATGCTCAGTGATGAGATGAAATAAAAACAACCGCATTAATCATATATTACATCATCAAAGGAAGAATATCTACCTGAAAACAAACTAAAGACTATAATGGAAACAAGTGGAGTTGCTGAATTTATGCTTAACCTGTCCCAACCTTGGATGCTGTCCATCTACATTCCCTCCTTGTGAGCCTAGAGGAATTTGACTTCCAAGTCCTACTCTCCCCTCTTCACAAATGTTCCAGCTTTCTCCATCACACAATCATTCTTCTCATATGAGATTGACACTCTTCCCTTAGACATAGATAATTTTGCAGCATCACCGTAACTACTAAAGGCATATCAGTCATGTGTTGCAGTTTTGCTCCCATCACACTGCAAACCATAAAAAAGGAGAGGCAGAGACCCTCCTATCATTTTGCAGACCCAATTCCTCCATCCATTGCAAAAGAGCACAGTGATGTCTTTATCCCATTCTGATTAAACTACATAAACTCCTCACTAAAAACAGACATCTAACCTTATCCTTGTAAAATTGATGCTGATAGCAACTTAACAGAAAACACTGGGCCTTGTGGCTGGTCTCACTGCCCAGGCAAAATTACTTGAGAAAATATGACTGGCCTACTAATTGAATACATAAACAAAAACCTACTCCTAGTCCCCTGTGGCTTTACATCTGATCAAACGACTAAAGCAAGTCCCTAATGCAATAGCACCATCAGACCCCTTGATATTGACAACTCTTTGCTACTTGTTCTACTTCATCTTTTGCCAACTTTCGACGCTATTGACCATGACATGCTCCTTAATCATGTTTGTGAGACTATGCGTTTTGAAGACCCTTTGTTAAACTTGGTCAGACTCTACCACACAAACTGCTGCCAACATATTAAAATTGGCAATTCAACCTTGGACCTGAACCCCGATCCTGACCCCTGTAATATTTGTGAGTCTGGTCTCTGCATAAAACTGTGTTGGGATAGCATGTTAACAGTTGAAACATACATATTGAGAAATTCAGAGCTTTGTCAGCGTGCACTTTTTAGTCTTGTCACAACTTTCAGCAGACACATTGTAAAAACATTTTTCTAATGGATGTCAAGTTTCTCTTATGAATCCAGATCTTGGTCAGAAATATAGAAAGGAAATGGAATGTATTCATGATTATTTGCGTTTTAGGGTTTCATTTTAACACCCTGTCTGAACGATGCCCTGACCTTGGAGTAATTGCATGTTCTGGGAGACCTGGCTAGAGTGTTCTGCTCACCTAAGATAATTTCACATGTGGTGACTGTATTTTGACCATGATATAGCAGTACAGTGTGGCCTAGCAGACCCTCTACACTTTGGCGAGGAATAATGTACTTTGCTGGGCACAGTGTTAGCAGTTGCAACCTTTTCGACAAGTTTTGAGCCATTCTTCATCTCACCACTAGCAATGGTGAATATTTGATCTTCTGTATGTCCCTGTTGTGCCCTTCAACAAATGATATACTAATGCAGTACGAGGAGGACACCGTTACTGTTCAGTCGGTGTCCATCTATCATCTCCTATACATAATTAAGCAAGGCCCTAGCCTTTTATTTACAAATATATGGGGGGTAGGGGGGTTAGCAGTAGCAATCTGCCCCTAATTGTGAGCATCTATAACGTGGCTCATGGTAAACGTTGTGTAAAGTCTTTTTAAAGGTATAAATAGGTGGTAAACAAGTTTGGATAAAAGAGGATCCAGTCCCTCTCATACGCCTGTAATTTGCAACAGTTCTGAACTAAAGTTTGAGGTAAATGTCTAAAGAAAACCCTTGGAGCCCCCAAGCCTATTGTAGGGTTATTGCTGAGAAGGGCATGCACACCCCACAGCCCGAAGGTTCTTCTCATCGGTTACAACCATGCAACTGTGCTTGGAATTTTGCCTTGACAGGACTTTCATTAAATGGTTGCCACTAGCCACATATTGGTATCCAGGGCGAAATCGCCCCATGGGCTGTTTACCAAATGACTAGGAAACAAATTGTCCATAGTATACATTGCTATCTTGAAGAATCCTGTGCAAAAAAGAAATGCATAAATTAACGGCTTACTGGCCCTCCTTTCTCTAGGAACCAGGAAGAAACATATTGTCAGGGTAGGACAATAGGTACCTCTCTTCACATTGGGGAACACTAAAATCTGCATGGTAGGAAAGACTCTGTAAATCTGTTTCTGGTCATAAAGAAGCTAGGAACCTGCTTTTTCGCCTATGTAAAAAGACACTTTGACCTCTGTAGAGCCCGTTTATATTTTATTGGTGCAGAGACTAAAACCCAAATAGCTAATTTTTTTACTTTGTTTTTATTTTTACAAAATAAAGTGCTAGTCAGAGTACACAATCTCGTCCATCCCGAGCCAGTGTTGGATTAAATGTGCTTCTAAATGCTCTATTGGCTACACTTTGAATTTCCTGGCCCTCAGTGACACAAGCTCTCGGAAGGTCTTGGTCATGTTGCTGATCGGCCAGTGAATTGCAGGACGTGGTACTAAATAAGTCGTATGCCTTGGTCTCTATGACCCAATTTTATGGAGCGTGCACATTAACTGAAACACACTACAACTATTTCCTATGAAGAATGCACTGAGTAACAAGCCAAAATAACGAAGAACGGTTGGTTGGAAATGGCCACAAGACAGTAGTTTTATGTATACGGTATGTCAAAGAAAGAGTTACTAAAAAAGCACCTAAAACCACATGAACACCAAATATCTGCAAAGTGAGAGTAAGGTACCCAAACAATTTATGGAAAGGGGTTAGTGACTATTGTTTCTGTAGCCTATTCCATTAGAAGTGAGGCTCAGGGGTCTCCAACCTTTTCTGTATTGAGAGCTACTTCAGCTCAAGGACCGTCCTGTCGAGCTAGTAGCAAATTTTATAACTGTAAAATATTGACAACACGTAAAAACATTATCCTATGACCACCCTAAGTAGGATTATCATAGTGACCACCCAAGTATTCCAGGTGAGGTTACCAAAAAATGCTAAGGAATCATTTATCAATATTAAATGCCCCCACCTGACTAATAAAGTAACATTCAAATCTTCACATGTCTTGTGGCACAAAGGACATAACCACAGCAGTAAGTCTCCTCAATTCAGCTTGACTTATCTTTCAAGTATCAACTTTAAATGTGTTTTGGAATTGCAACCTTTTGTCTTCATCAGCATATTAATTTCTGAAAATGCACAGATTTTTCTATCACCACTTTCCATTTTGGGCAAACAAACAAAATTTTCCTGAAGGCAACCTTTGTTTGGAAAAAAAATGCCTTTAATATAAGTTTTCAATTTTAGGAAATACAGTCCCCAAATATCAGCTTTTCATTGTAATTGTCCATGTGAGGCATTTGTACAGGGGAGTGCTCAGAGTGCTTTGAATGCTCCGGTATTACAGCCATAATCCATAGCACCGAAGATGAGTGTATAGTGCCAATAATGCCCATCAGTATACAATTGTGCCAAGGCTGGACACCATAAGGACCAGGATGGCCACCATATTATTAGTCATGGCCATTATTATGCAAGGGGCAGCCACCATTATATCAGGGACACCTAAATACAGTGCAGTCATGCTCTTAATGTGTCACTGATGGCTGCCAGTATACCATAACTAGACCAAGAATACCCCAAATAGTTAAGGATGGCCATAATTATGTCATTGACACTATTATGTCATGAACTGACACAATTGTGCCATAGACAAAAGCCATTTGATGAGGGCTAGCATGCCATTTGGTAGTCCTTGATACCAGGTGTAGCTTACAGGAAGCAATAGTGTTTATAATGGACGCACACAAATTAATGCAGATGAGGCTCTTAATTTTCTCTTCTCTGGATCATAACTTTCCTCAGCCCTTGGCTGCTCCTGCACTCAACTGACACATTTTCACGCTGACTCCTGCAGTCCCACACTTTAGTGAGTCCGCACTGAATACTGATCAGGCTGCCACGCTTCTCTTATGGCCCACTGTTCACACACATGGTGAAATTGATAAAGCAGGGGACTACCACATGGCCAATCACCTTGTGACTTAGTCCGAGACAGGATAAAGGTGGCATGTGGCAGACTCAATAGGCTGACACAGTGTTTGTTTGATTGTTAATAGGAGTCCCTGCCGTAGGCTGGTTGGCTAAAAGATCTTCAGATGAGCAGTGCTACCTTTTTTTAATATGCTTAGAGTCTCTGCATAGACTCTCTGAATGAGATACTGGGATTGACTTCACCTCTGAGAGCTACTTTGAGGGTACTGGCGAGCTACCAGTAGCTCCCGAGATACTCGTTGGAGACCTAGTGAGTCAATACTAGATTCTTTCATATTCTTCCTACACAGGTTATGCACATAACAAATGTCCAGTATTTATTTTGATTTCCAGCAATGGCATATGTAGCAGGATTGCTAATTTCCCTTTTTTTCCCCCCTGACAGAGGAGGCCTCAGCAATGTGCTATATCTTTGCTCTTTGCCAGACACAGAAAAGACTGTTGCTGATGAGCCACATTGTGTTCTCCTGCGACTGTATGGTGCAATCCTCCAGGTGAGTGTGCAAGGTCGTATTGATTTGTTTTTTATAAGCTTCTACATCTCTGTAGTGTGGGGCTTGCAAATGGTCCAAAAAAGGGTAAGTGTACCTACTAATGCTTAGTTCAAATTCCGAAACTGATGGCGTTGGTGCAAGACTTCTGTTTGAATGAGGATCGCTGTTCAGTGAAGGTGTTGGGAAATGCTTAAGTTTCTAGAAGGCTGCATGTAAATCGAGAAGGGCCAAGAGTTATTCGAAATGCAACCCATCAAGACCAAGACTTGAACATGATGGTTAAGAGGAAATAGGAAAACGAGTAAAAAGCACACTTTTTTTAATTTTTTTTATTTACCCCCTTTAAATACTTCCATCACTTGTACATTTAGAGTTTTCATAAAGTCTTGTTTTATTTCGTTTCCTTTGATCAATTAGTGATCTATTGTTCTACTTCATAAGTGATTGTTGTAGTCACTCAGTCAACATGTTTGAATACGTTTTCTCCTCAGTAAGAACATGTCGGTTAGTAACATTACCTGTAACGTTTCCTGACTGGTTTAAAAAGGCACAGATGCTTTGTACCGATGAGCTGTTTACGTCTAGTATTTTTAAATTGTATCACATTACAGTGCAAATTGTTTAATGAAATTCAGTGCAATTTTCATTATGGCCCACTCAAATTGTAATGGCCCGCAGACGAGGGAAAATTGTATAGTATATTGCCTAACAAATTGCCCCCTATATATACTTTGCTGAATGCTGCTGTCCAGTTCAAGGAAAAAAACCCTTGTATGTCGTTTCGGTTGGCAGTGTAGATTCTAAATATAATTTTACAATAAATAGAATTAAATGAATGCCACACTTACTACTATTCCATTTTGGAATGCACACTTGCCTACCTTATACTGGTAGGGGTAATGTTGACTCACTGAACTACGAGTTAGGCTTTAAATGGAAACTGGACTGTATCTCGCACCATTTACAGATCCTTACAAATCAAATTTAAGATTGTGGGTTACAATAAATTAATATTGGTACTTTGAGTAGTCTCTGAGCCACAAGTATTTGTTTTAAATCTTGGACTACTTACTCTTCACTCTGGATCACCTACTTCCCCCCCCAATCCCACCTTGCTCCTTACTTCTCCTGGTACGCAGTTTGTGATATAACCCTTATGAGACCAAACTAAGCAATGCTAGCCACATTACTGTAGAAATGCCGGTCATTTTTTAATTGTATTAAAATGTGTTTTAACATTTTGCATTTTGTTGCAACTTGATCAGATTAAGGTCAGCTATACATTGATGTGTCTGCACTATTGTATAGGCATGAAATCTGTGGCAAATGTCCAGGAAGAATTGTAATATTTATGAAGTGTTAGGCAAGAATAATAGTAATTTACAGTGCATTTCTTATATCAACAAAAATGTATGGTAATGTTTTCATGAGAGAATGTATGATACTCAGGAATTTGTCACTATCGTACCCCCTCTCTCACAACCAGCCTCATCTATAATCTGAGTAATCAATTTAAATCTGGATCAAAACATCCTTTACAAAATTGATAGGCAAATTTTAAGTTCCTCTCCAGTATTAACTATTCTGTGCATACCTGCTTGTAGGATTCTCCCCTGACCCCCCCCCCCTCTCCCCCTGTCCATTGGGTGTAAATGGTCCTTGAGTATACTAAATATGTCTCTAACTAGGGGGCTCATTACGATGGCGGTGAAACCGGCAGCCTGCCGGTGGCGATTTCACCGCCATCTCAAAGCACTTCTCCACCCGCCATACTACGATGGCAGGCAGTGTGCTGGCGGACGCAAAGTCCGTCCGCCACAGGCAATTGTTACGATTGCCTGGCGGACCCACCAAGCATCTCTAAAATGGTGGCGGTGCCTAGCAGGCACCGTCCGCCAAATTACGATGCTGTATCCACGCCAGCCTCTCCATGGCAGTGAAACCGCCATGGAAAGGCTGGCGGGGATTGCATTTGGGGGCCTGTGGGAGGCCCTCCTTGTGTTGGGGGAGGTGGGTGTGCACTGGGGTACATTTCCCTGCACCAGGTGGCAGGCACCGCGTGGTGCCTGCCACGTAGTGCAGGGAAACGCACAACATGCATTTTTAGCATTGCGGCGGGTGCTGCAGCCAGCTGCACCCGCTGCAATGTTAACCATGCACGATGCGACCGCCACGGTGGTGGTGGTTGCATCGTAATCGGACGTGCGGGACCGCCGCCTTGCGGGCGGTCCCAGTCCCCGCATCGATGAGCCATCGTAATGAGCCCCTAGGTTATTTGCATATTGCATAATTTGCCATTAGTGTGACCTCGGAGAGCTGTTGGTTTCTACTCTTGTTAAAAATCCAATCCAGAGTTCCATCAGGTCATGGCATAGGAAACCAGACTAAAGGGACCCTGCCATGGAAACCGGGTCCCCTACTGCTGATGTACACTGTGTATTGAAGCGTGCTTCTTTTCAGAAGCAGATTTCCTTTCAGTTGATTTCCAGATACCCTGATGTTGAAATGGAAGTTTGCATATTAATCTGATAGCTCAAGGAACTTTATCTCAAAAGGAACAAGTATACCACATCAACGTGCTAAAGTTAAAGGCTGTTCTTTTAGATCTCATACCTTTGCTGCCAATCATTCAATTGGAGATGCTCATGATTTAGTCATTGAGCAGAACAACAAAAATGTACTATGTTAACAAAGGGAGAGGCCTCCAGGCAAGGACCTTCTCTACGGAGAATGGTGAACTATTATTGGCTTCTGAATTGACCCCTACATTCGCTGTAATCCTACTTTTGTAGGAGGAGACTGTAAAGGCAGATGTGTTGTCCAGAAATCTCATGGTAGAACTTCACTGATGTCCTGGCAGTGGTTTACCCCTCAAATAGATCCCTCATTTGTATGGCAGAAAACACAAAATGGTAAGACATCCATATATCCAGAACCGACCTCATAGGAGTAGGTCGCCCCTTTGCTCAAATGTTGAAAAACATTTTTTCTGGAATTCTCCCCAGTGTACGCATGGAACGGAGTCAAAGGTGTGGATTATCCTCCTAATACCCGATGGGTCATGCCTGTGGTGGCATGTAGATGTACCTCTGCGGAAATAATCCTTGTGAGATTCCCGTGCAGACTGAATACCCTGGGCAAAAAAACAGCAGAAGCTTTCACCACAGTCTTAGTTGCTGAGCTTGACCGTAAGGTTTCCGAATATCACTAATCTGACCCGGTCAGGCCGTGCTGTGTATGAATATTCAAGTTGTGAAGTGTCTAACTTCAAGATCTTCTGAGCCTTTAAAATGAATATACTTGTCTGGTGGGGATACAAACCTATTGATTGAAGGGCTTGTCTAGACATTACTGCCATACTTCCCTCTTTACCTTGTTTCCTATATAAAATGTCAGTAGGTAGTCACTGCAGCTTGCAAAATGATCTTTTAGAAGGTCTGAAGATGCTTTCTCAAAGACAGAACTTTCTTCCCCAGGAAATAAATGTAGCTTTGTAGATCAATTGGCCTTTTCTTTGAACCGAAACGCAGATTTGACCTTCATCGCCTGTTTAGTAAGGTATTCCTAGTTGCCATTTCATTAACTAGATGGCTGAGCAAAATACTGGATTGTCTCCATAAGCCTTATGATGAATTGCATAACAATGCAGTTTACTTATGAAGGCATTCTTTTCTCCTAACTTATTTTTTTTAACTTTTATCTGAATCAAGTGGTTTCTCTTCCATATTTTATCTGCAAAGATGTTGCTTCATACGCTGGATGTATAAAAGCCCTTTGGTACCAATACAGAAACTAGAAAATATAAAGAGCTCTATTAGAAAATCTAAATAACTCTTTCTTAATAATGGAATTGTCAGTCCTAGTGTAGGTAGCTGTAAACAATCCATTCCCAGTTGGATGCTGCCATGGAATGCTGCATTTGGCCATGCGGTGAAGAGGTGCCTCTCAGGCACTTCTATAGCGCACATCTCAATAAGTAAAGCGGCTACTAATGCTTTAATGAGGGCTGTCTTTATCAATGAAATTTGCAGATGGCCACTTGAAGAGGAGTCTATTGATCTGCCATATATTCGTTACTGGATTCTGACACGTTGCTAGGCCTAAGTCACGACAGGTTAGTTTTATGATTAGTTTTATTGTTCCTTTATTTTTAGGGCATGAACTTGCTGTTTTTTTTTTTTTTTTTTTTTAAAGGTAATTCCCTAGAAGGAAACATTGCATGTTACAAGCATATTAATTGAATTCATATACATTCAACATAATTTCCAATAAACTGCGTCAAACTACCCTCCGGACCATTGGAACAGCGTTTTGTTTTAAAGTGAGTGCCAAATGCAACTTTTGTGAAGGGGCTGCCTTTCTGGTACAATTGATTTTGTTTTTTTGCTTTTGAACAAAAGAATCTGAAAGACACGTTAGTGACAGATTCCTTACCTTAGAATATCCCCAGCGTCAGGCTGGATCCGGAAAGTTTTTGCGTAGCAGTACCCTTGCGCGTCGGTAGGCGGCGTCGTGCGGCTCCGCATCCGTCGTCGGCGTCTGGATCGCCGGGATGACGTCGCGGGCAGTACTTAGACGCCGCCCATGCGCGCGGACGCCAGTTCTTCTTTTTTCCGCGCCAGTAAGCGCAGATCCGGGAAGAGCAGTGCCCTAATCCATTTTTTTGACTAACTTTTTGGTGATTTTTTTCACTGTTTTCTCGAGTCTCTCGACTCCGAAGGTGTCAGTAGGGATGCCCGGCTTCAAGCCCTGCGACGTCTGTGGTCATATGATGTCGATCACGGACCCGCACTTAGTGTCTCTACTGCCTCGGCCGCGACACGAAGTCGTGCCCCGACTGCCAGGCCTTGCACCCGAAGGCTTTGCGAGAGCGGTCTCGAAAGCTCCTCTAGGTCCGGCAGTCTGCTCCGCGCCGCACCAAGCCCCGGTCACGTGAGGTCGAGGGGCCGGTCGCGGAGTCCACATCGGTCGTCGGGGTCTAAGTCTTCGCACTCCTCCAGTAAGTCGAAGCATAAGTCTAAGAAGCGTCATCGCTCGACGACTTCGCCTCGCCGGTCTCGCGACTCGGCTGAGGGTCCTGTCGGCACCGTCCCCGCGGCTCCGGGAGTGCCTGTGGAGCCACCCCCGCATTACCCGTCCTTCCCGGGTTCGGGGGCGACTCCGGCCGAGATACAGGAGTTCCTGTCTGCCATGGCCCGCCTCTTCTAGCCTCAAGGTCCCCCCCGGTGCGCCTTCGGGCCCTGATGGGGTTTCCCCGGCGCCTGCCGGCGACGCCTGTCACACCAGCCTCGGTCCCGGCCTTGACCCCGGCTCCGGTGCTGCCGCAACCCCCATCGACGCCGGTTGACCTAACCACACCTCCACCGGCGCCGATGTCTCCGGTGCCGTTCCCGACGCCGCCCAGGGCTCCGGGCGGCGTCGGTCCCCGGTTCTCTCCGGACACGGCGCTGGACCGGCGTCACTCGACGCCGATGAGACCTTGGGTCCCGCGTGTCCCTCCTTCTCCTTATTTTGACCCTGAGGAGGACGACGAGAACTGGGAGGGGTCAGATGACCCTCTCACACAGCAGTGTGAGTTCGATCAGTACTGGGCTGAGGAACTTGGGGATGCAAGTGGTCTAGACACCTCCCCTGACACTGGCATGCTGTCTCCTCCGTCCGTGGCAACGGAGGAGGGAGCAAATTTTGCAACGGTGTTGCGTAGAGCAGCTGGGGCCTTGCGCCTCCAATTGCCTACAGTGGCTGTCAGGACTAACCTCCTGACGGAAGTGCTTCAGCCGGCGGCTACCTCCTCGGAGCCACTGCTGCCGTTTAATGACGCGCTTTCCGACGTTCTTTTGGGCACCTGGTCCAAGCCCGCCACAGGGGCTCCTGTGGATAGGAACGTGGCCCGACGCCATCGCCCCGCTCCGGGCGACCCCCTGTTCCTCTCCCAACACCCCACTCCTGAGAGCTTGGTTGTCCAAGCCTCTGCTTCCCAAACCGCCTTCCCTACCGCCCCTCCGGATAGGGAATCCAAACGCCTGGATCAATTTGGGAAGAAGGCCTTTTCTTCCTCCAGTGCTGGCTTGTGGTCCGTCAACACCGCTTGCCTTTTGGGCCGATATTCCCACTCTGTGGGATTCGGTGGTGCAAGTTTTGCCCCAGTGTCCTGAGGAGGCCCAGACACTGCTTACCCGCACCATTGCGGAAGGAAGGGATGCGGCAAAGTACACCATACGTTGTGGCCTTGATACCGCCGACTCGCTGGGCAGATCGCTTGCAACGACGGTGGCGCTGCGCCGCCACGCCTGGCTGAGAACAACTGGTTTCTCGGGTGATGTCCAAAACACCCTCATGGACATGCCCTTTGATGGGGTCGGTCTTTTTGGAACCAAAGCAGACCATGCGCTGGAGCGTTTTTAGGACTCACGGGCTACGGCCAAGTCCCTGGGCCTTTCTGCTGTACGCCCTCCGCTACCCTCTGCTTTTCGCCCCTTTCGTGGCCACGGAAGGGGCTCCCAGTCACGTCCGCTGCCCAGCCACCGGCCCGCGCAGCAAGCGTCTTCGCGTGGCCGAGGACGTGGCTCCCGCCGTGGCGGGTCAGGCAACCAGCGTGCGGGTCAGGCCACCAACCCCGTCCGCGGCCTCCAAGCCCTCCTAGTCCTTCCTTTCAGGTGCACAGCACGCCAGTAGGGGGCAGGGTCCGCCATCACCTTCACCACTGGCGTGCCATCACCTCGGACAGGTGGGTCTTGGACATTGTCCGAAGGGGCTACTCCCTCCCCTTCGAGACCATCCCCCCAGCCGTGCCACCTCAATTCCACTGCATGTCAGGGGATCACTTGGTGCTTCTTCTGAAGGAAGTTGTGGCCCTCTTGGCCAAGAGGGCCATCAAGCGCATTCCGACCCCAGAAGTAGGACGTGGTTGCTACTCCCACTACTTTCTGGTGCCCAAAAAGGACAAGGAGGACATGCGTCCTATCTTGGACCTCCGGAATGTCAATCGCTTCCTCCGGAAGGAGAAGTTCAAGATGCTCACCTTAGCTCAGGTCTTGACTGCCCTCGACCCTGGAGACTGGATGGTAGCGTTGGACTTGCAGGACGCTTATTTCCACATCCCCGTCCTACCGGCCCACTGGCGTTACCTGCGGTTCATGGTGGGCCTCGAGCATTTTCAGTTCACCGTGCTCCCCTTTGGCCTCAAGTGCCCCTCGGGTGTTCACGAAAGTGATGGCGGTGGTCGCAGCTCATCTGTGCTGGGCAGGGGTTCCAGTCTTCCCCTACCTCGACGACTGGCTGCTGAAGGCGGGCTCGTCCCAGGCAGTCGTCTCCCACCTCCAGACAACGGCCGAACTCCTGCACTCGCTGGGGTTCTCCATCAATGTGCCGGTCGCACCTGATTCCTTCTCCACAGCTCCTTTTCATCGGAGCAGTCCTGGACACGACGCAGTTTCGGGCCTATCCTCCCGAACGGCGAGACCGGGATATTCAGGCTATGATTCCGATCTTTCATCCTCTATCCTGGGTTTCGGTACGGATGACCCTGAGGCTGCTGGGCCTCATGGCCTCCTGCATCCTGCTGGTCGATCATGCCAGATGGCGTATGCGGGCTCTGCAGTGGGACCTGAAGTTCCAGTGGGTGCAGCACCAGGGCAACCTGTCCGATCACGTCCAGATCTCGGAGCGGACTGCAAAACCGTTGCAGTGGTGGCTCTCGAACCGGCAATGTCTTGGGCAGATCCCTCTCCCTTCCCCAGCCAGAGCACACAGTTGTGATGGACGCGTCCCTTCTGGGATGGGGCGGTCACATGGGAGAGGCGAAGATCAGAGGCCTCTGGTCTCCGGCGGAGTCCCGGCTCCATATCAACCTTCTGGAGCTCCGGGCGATCCCACGTGCACTCAAGGCATTCCTTCCCTCTGTCAAAGGGAAGGTAGTGCAGGTGTTCAGACAACACCACCGCCATGTGTTACTGCAACAAACAGGGCGGGGTGGGGTCGTGGACCCTATGTCAGGAGGCTCTGCGCCTCTGGACATGGCTGGAACATCAGGGCATTTTCCTGATGGTTCAACACCTGACAGGTTCCCTGAACGCCAGGGCGGACGAACTCAGCCGCAGGTGCATGATTGATCACGAATGGCGTCTTCACTCGGAGGTGGCGCAAGGTCTCTTTCAGCAGTGGGGAGAGCCTTGGTTAGATCTGTTCGCCACCGAAGAGAACGCGCAATGTCAGCAGTTCTGTGCGTTGGAATTTCCAAGGCGGCACTCGCTCGTCAATGCTTTTCGTCGCGAGTGGAGTTGCGCTCTGTTGTACGCCTTTCCGCCTATACCACTTCTACCCAGAGTGTTGAAGAAGATTCGGCGCGACCGGGCCCAAGTCATCCTTGTGGCTCCGGACTGGGCTTGAAGAGTTTGGTATCCCGAGCTACTCAGTATGAGCATCGATCCCCCGATCCGACTGCCTCTTCGGGAGGATCTTCTGTCGCAGCAGCAGGGGATGGTCCTCCACCCGAACCTATCCAGTCTACACCTACTTGCGTGGAGATTGAGCGGCGGCAGATGATTCCTTTCGACTTGCCTCCCGAAGTTTGTGATGTGATTCTGGCAGCCAGGCGTCCCTCCACTAAGGTGGTATACGCCTGCAGGTGGAACAAGTTTGTGGCATGGTGCACAGCAAAGGCTGTGAATCCCCTCTCTGCCCCTCTTTCTGAGGTTCTTTTGTTCCTTCTTTCTCTGGCCCAACAGGGTTCTGCCCTGGGTACCATCAAGGGCTATCTTTGTGCAATCTCGGCCTTCCTCAGGCTTCCTGATCAGCCCTCTCTTTTTAAGGCCCCTGTTGTTAACAGGTTTCTTAAAGGCATTACACACCTTTCCTCCTGTTCCGTTTATAATACCTCAGTGGGACTTGAACTTGGTTCTTACCTTTTTAATGTGCGCTCCCTTTGAGCCTCTGCATAACTGTCCTCTTCGTCTTCTCACTCTGAAGACAGCCTTTCTGGTAGCCATCACCTCCGCTCGGCGGGTGAGTGAGCTCCAGGCTCTTTCATGCAAACCCCCCTTTCTGTCTGTTCATCCAGACAAGGTTGTTCTTCGGACGCGTCCGTCCTTCTTGCCAAAGGTGGTTACTGCCTTCCACATTGGGCAGACCATCACTTTGCCCACCTTCTTTCCGCCTCCGTATCCTTCCAGAGAGGAAGAGAGGCTCCACCGTCTGGACCTAAAACGTGCGCTTGCCTTTTACATCAACCGCACACAACAGTTCCGGGTGGATGACCAGCTCTTTGTTGGCTACGTGGGCGCCAAAAAAGGTCGGGCGATACACAAGAGGACCATCTCCTGCTGGGTCATCTTGTGTATCAAAGCCTGCTATTCTTTGGCTAAAAAGGAGCCTCCTGTTGGGCTGCGTGCCCATTCCACCAGGTCAACGGCTGCTACCACGGCCTTAGGCCGCAGTGTTCCGCTGCAGGATATATGTCAGGCAGCTATGTGGGCCTCGCTGCACACGTTTACCAAACATTACTGCCTTGACAGCCAGGTCCGGAGAGACGGCTTCTTTGGCCGTTCTGTTCTCCGAGACTTCCTTGTCTGATCTTTGTTCGCAGACCCACCACCGGGGTTGGTATTGCTGGGGTATCTATTCTAAGGTAAGGAATCTGTCACCAACGTGTCTCTTTCAGATGCACAAGATACTAACTTGTGTAACGATAAGGTAAGAGACAGTAGTTAGTGACAGATTCCTTACTGCCCCACCCATCCTCCCCGTTCTGCGAACTGATTTCTAGGGTTAAGGACATCCCTTTCAGGGCCCTAGTATTTTTCAGACACCTATGTCCGCTTCTTGCATGACTCTGCGTTCCTGGCGTGGAAAGACGTGTACAGAACTGACAGCGCGCAGGGGCGGCGTATAAGTACTGCCCGCGACGTCATCCCGATGCCGACGGACGCGGAGCCGCACGACGCCGCCTACCGACGCGCAAGGGTACTGCTACGCAAAAACTTTCCGGTTCCAGCCTGACGCCTGGGGATATTCTAAGGTAAGGAATCTGTCACTAACTACTGTCTCTTACAGATATCGTTACACAAGTTAGTAACTTGTGCAACAGAAGAAAAGATTTAAAAAAATGTTTTCTCCCAGCCAAGTTAAGTTTCTGTTCTTAATAAACATCTGAGTTTTTATTTAACTTTACAAAATACCATCAGATCACCGGTGCACAAATCTTGAAAAAACTTGTGGATGGATATCATGACATGAAAACAGATATGATCTCCATGGGGGAAGTTTACAAGTTACAGAAAGCTGAATTAAACCATCATACTGCCCCTTCTTAAAGCATGCAGGCCATACATGTAGATTCCGGCTCAAAGGCAGAGATTAGGAAGAATCGATAAAGTTAACAATGGCCACCAAATCTTCAACATTGGGTAATACGTTTGGAACCTTAACCTAGATCATGACGTCAAGTAGAGTCATTGACGGGCACAGTAGGTGTAGGAATTTTCATACACTGCAGCAGCCTCCTTCTGTGTGAGTTGCGAGACCTTTTAATCTATGACTCTGAACCGAGCTGTAAACATGAAAGCGGTGATAATTGCAGAATAGAACTTGCTGGTGTCCAGGAACCGTATTGGCACTGCACCCAAGACCAGGAACATCAGCTTTTTCGTGTTTTTACCAGTGGACACGCTCACCTTCAAATCACTGACTTGTATCGCATTCAGTATCATGGCTCTCAACTGCCCTTTCTTAATGGCCATTCTTTTGACTCCGGCATTTGTGAGTAAGGTTTGGTGGAAAATTCGGTTTCCAAACTTGTCTTCCTGTAATGCCAAAATTCCTTTTCAGCTTACAAGATTAGGAGTATTCCTCGGAGGAACATACCTGACATGTAATGACACCAAACAAACTGTTCAGTCCTTCGAACACCACCACCAAATCCCAGGGAAAGGGTTGTTTGAGGTTCAGTTAACATTCATCTGGTTTCCAGGAACCAATTAATTGGTAGCAGTGATTCCTGTTTTTGTATTTGGTGCAGCTGTGTCTCATACTGAAATAGCCCATTCCTGCAACAGGCATTCATAATGCACACCACAAGGTTCAGGAGAAAGAGTCCCATTTGTGGTTACAGTGTTCGATGTAGTACTGTACCACCCCGCCTCTCAGATAATCTAGAGTAGATAATCTAGAGTAATGTAAAATAGGACTGGCAAAAGCAAATTTGAGTTGCATCTCTTCTGTGAAACAATACTCTTCTGATAAACAGATTTTGTCCAATATTGAAACAAGTTGCAGCATATCTCAAGCTCATTCCCATACATAGCTGCATCTTTCGGCCACTGCCTTTAGAGAGCATGCATGTCCAGTATGGCTGGGCCAGGTGATATTCTGCTTTCCATTCAAGTGGCTGGTGATCACTCTGGAATGGTGGGACTGAACAGTTAATAAAGGTCTTTTACTTTATTTTCTCATTCGAAACATTTCTGCTAAAAGTTCCTCAAACGTTTTAAGAGCTCTTTCAGGAGATAAAGAATGCTCTCCTGAGTAGCATATGGTGGATCTGAGAAAATAGTATTGATATGTTCTATTTCAGTTTCTTAATTTTCCCCTATGGACTAAAGCATTGGGCCCATTGTCGTTTAGTAAAACGACCCAATTCCTTCTAGTGAATTGGTTTCACTCTTTCAAATTCTGGAGCCAATGCATTAGGTGGTGTGGGAACATCAGTAGATCTTCAAGGCACTCTTATCAACCGAAGGGTTATCTAACTATTTTGAGATCGGATAGTAGGAAATCTACAAAAGAATACTCCCAAAAATGAGTGCCATTCCACACAGACCTGCTTGTTTGTTTAATATAGCAAAGAGTATACCTTGACACTTAGGATTAACTCAAAGTTAATGTGTGGCACACAAGCATTCAAATAAGGTGCCCACAAGTAGTCATTTATCGATATTTTATCAGTCTTAAATACAAAGCTGTCACACTGAACAATTCAAATTTGATGAAGCACTTAATTGCTCACTGAATAGTTAGATATATTTGTGACTATAAACTAATTCAAATGAAAGTAGCAAGTGAGCCAAAAGCACATTTGATTTAATCAGACCTACTGTGTGATGGAAAAATGAGTGTGAAAAGTTTTCTTGAGCCGTTTTTAACCAGGCTCCATGTTATGTAAAATAATCACTCAGATTAGTCATGCAGAGTCCATGGTCGTGCCATCATCCATTAATTGATCGTACTTTGGATGATTATGAACTGGTCATTGACCATCCTCTAATGATGCATTTGTTCACAGATAGTCCTGCTACTTCCTCTAAATTAATTTGTTGACTGGGCAACTAATGTTGGCACAATCGTATACAAATCTGACCGCTTCGATTCTTCACTATAAAACATTTAGTTGAGAAAAAATCATAAATGAAAAAGGCTCCACGGGCTATGAATATGAGAATATGGATGTGAACCTGCTTTGTAAGTTATCATTTCTGGAAAACCTTTATTACAGGTTAGTAGCTTTCCTTTGCTGTGTTGTAGGGCTTGTTTAGCATGCCTGAAAGTACAATGTTTAGGCCTTTTTTGTTTGGTGTGTAAATGCTAATGACATGAATGCCTTTTTGGATGTCTAACTCCCTTTATTTCCTTAGTGGCTGTGAAACGACTGTTCTTGTTTGTCCAGCTCACTTAAGGTTATAGCAAGCCGCCTAAAGGTAAACATTCACAGCTTATATTGAGGTGTTCTCTAGTTACAACACATTGTTGTCTTATCCACCTCCTGTAAAGGGGAATTAAATAAGACCGGGGGATTTTGACAATGAACTCAAGATGGCCAGAATTTCTCAATGTGGAAACAAAGTAAGTGGCAATTATGAGAAGAGTACCCCCACTTGCCATTTGTTTTTTTAGCTCATTGATAATGTGTTCAAGATATTACAATGAAGTCACTGGGGTACATGTGAGGTGCGAATATTGTTGTGAAATATAAAATTGAGGAACTAATGTTTCTGCGAGTCCTTCAAACAGATTTCATAGTCTGCCTGTGTCTGACTTTTCAGCCTAGCTTAGCATTGTTCACTAAACTTACAGAGACTAAATTAAATTGTAGAAAATGTCAATCCTGATTCATGCAGTATTACTCAAAGGACTAACCTGCACAGTTGAAAAGATTAGCCTTCCTGTATAATCCTGGCAAGCAAGATTTCAGGCATTTGTCACGTGTTGCTCTTCTAACTGTCTGTAGATCTGTATACAGGTTGCTCCTGTAATTGTTTATTTGCTTTTAGGTTTCAACCCATAAAATCACACTTAACATCCAATAATCAAACATTTTGTAAAAAACTTAGGTTTAAAAGCTGCCACAGGATCACTAGGATCAAAGAAAAAATAACCTGCATCTTTCACACTTGGAGCATGTCATGTTTAAATGACTTTAATAAAATGTTTTTATTTTATCAGACTGTGCTCTTGTATAATCATAATTTCAAACCGAACTAATCTCTTGCTCCATGCAGATTTTTAACCAGACTCTGATAAAGGCCTCCGTAGGCAGATCTTTCTAAAATTTGAAAAAAAGTTGCTTTATTTTCTTCTGTCATTTCATTCAGATCAGTTTGTGGATCATTTACATAAGCAGTAGCCATCATAGATGTTGCTTAATCATTCAGAACATCAAAACTAAGGTTGTTGTGTGTGCTTTGAGTTTCTACAACTTTTATCTGATAATCCTTATGGGTGTTGAGATGTGGGGCTCCAGCCTTTTCTATAGGCTTTCTTGAAGTAATCACCCATTGATTTTGAATGTGCTTTCAAAAGGGAGCGCCTTGTCTGTAAAACGGAAATGGAGCCTTTAAACAAGATCCCTGACAACTTGAACTCCAATCAAATTGGTGCTTCTTGCCACATCAAGAGCTGTGGTCTCCATATTTTACTTTCCACCTGCTAAAGGCCTTCACAAATTGCCCATTAGTGATTGAATGTATTCTGCACTCCAAAACATATGTATGTTTATGTGGATTCCATAATCAAAACAATATTAGGTTTGACAAACCTGTCATGGAATAAAGGATTTATAGATCCTAATAGTTACCCTTCCATCCAGTACCATGCTGATACAATATGCAGTATCTGTGTAGGGTCTCTTGTCTCATGAATTCACTCAAACTTAAAAGTCCTCATCAGTGACTTGTGATGAGTAAAACGTTCAATCCAAATCTTTGTTTGCCCCTATAAATAAAAAGCCTTGTTTAATGCCTTCATGCCGACCTTAGTGTTTAATATATTTTAATTAAAAAAAAATATATATTTTTCAAACTGGTTAGGCATTTAGCTTTGGTCATGGGAGCTGCCCAGTATTTTGGGCCAGGACCTTTGCCAAGCTTTATATTGCACTTGCTTTTTAGGACAGGCATGTACATGTACGCTTGAAGCAAGTATCGCTAATCTTACTCAACCGATGATGGAAACAGTCTGTTTAATGACAGTAGTGTTATCTACAGTCCAGTAGCCCGATGCTAAAACCTGAAACCTTGCTGTCCAAATTTCATATGGCACTACAGTATTCTGTAGAAATGGCTTAAAAGACTGTGTAATCCTGCATGAACTCGTGTTAGAATGGCTGACCATTTTTATGCATTCCGTAATATGTATTTGACATGGCTATTGGATTGGGTATCTGGGCACAGTCCTGTGAAAAACAAATTTGACAAACCGATTTATAAATGCACGTGTTGGACCTTGCTTTAACCATGAATGACATGAAGCTTAAAGCTGTTAATTATGCATATCTACTTGATTCGTGGCACCAGCGTTTAAAGTTGTTACTGTTCTCCGATGAGAAAACGGAGGAATGTGTTTTGTGTGTCATAAACGCTTACAAATTTAAAGGGCATGTGGTATTCATCGACTTGAGGTTGTTCAGATTAGTTAAACTAATCCCAGTTTATTTGAACATTAACAAACCTTTAGAGGGCTGCCGTTGTAGTAAAAACTAAATCTTGGCAACATTCTACACTTGGACTTAAATAAACTGTTAAACTGTATGCAGTCATTCTGAACGCTGTAATAAGCACTCTAAATGATAACCAATCTAAAGCACCAGTATAGTGGAAACAAAGTACATTTTAAGAAACGCTGTACAGAATGAATCTAAAGCCTGGTGCCATTTCTAGTTTCTGTTAAATTGAAGTCGGTGTATTGAGTTTAATTTACTTCTATTAAATCTTCTATTCTGTATTGGCTTACATTCAGATTTGGGAGCCCTTACATAATACATACTTGGGGATAGTTAATGTTAACACTGCAGTATAGCACCTGCATTGAATGTTTGTTTTATGTCGGAGACCTACAAAACTGTAAAGCAATCTTTGGTTACATTTAAAGGTGCTGTCTGACTTTAAAGCTCTAGCAAGCTCTCTTCTCAGAGCAGGATATCCACAACACAAACAGCTTGTTTCTTTGGGTCAGTTGTGAGGGGCGAGTACTAACATTAAGAATTGTGATTTTCAAATTGCGATTCTTGCCGAATCACAATTTGGAAATCACAATTCCTAATGTACTAAAGAATTATTTTTAAAAATGGCATTCCTAGTCGGGTTACCAATCGATCTACCTCATGAATTTTAATTAGTTAGGCCGCAATTTGTGACCCACTGGAAATCTCAGCAATCACACGGATGGTGGCCTGCTGGGGTCAGCAGACCACCATGTCTATGATTGCTTTTTAATAAAACCAACTTTTTTTTTAGAATGCAGCCCATTTTCCTTAAAAGAAAATGCGATGAATTTAAAAAAAAAAAAAAAAAGCATTTTTTTTTTTAGGAGTAGGCAGTGATCCGTGGGACCACTGCCTGCTCTTAAATTTTTTTTTTTTTTAACGTTCTTCCCTTGAGGGCCCCCTTCATATTTGCAAATAGGTTACCACATTCTTCAAGGTGTATGTAAAATATTAATGTTTCGCGACTGGAATTCTGTTGCAAAAAATTAATACGTACCCATGCGAATAGGTATTCGGAAAGTACGTCCTAAGCATGTCCCTTCCAAATACTGCATCGCAATCTCAGATTGTGAATCGGTAACAAGTTACCCATTTTCAGTTTGACTTTTGTTCATTTAAAAAAAACATTTTTGTGGTAGCAACCGGCCTGATTCACGGAATCGGGCCGGTTGCTACCTCAAACAAGCTTTGTATATGTGGCCCTTGGCGTCTAAAGATAGTTGCCATGATTTCTCAGGTTTCGCCCTGGCTTCTGGAGTTTCCACATAGTGCAAGTGTAAGATGATTAATGCAGGGTAGTCCAACATAGGTTCAAGAGTGCAAAACTGCATTCTCTATTTTGAAGATGTCCACGCAAGTTAAATTTACATTCTACAATTGACTTTTATAAATGGCATTCAGTTGGTTGGCGGTTTGCATACAGTTTATGCAAATTGATATATTGTACATACTCAGTGGTTATCCAGAACACCAGCCATGTGTCTGGTTGTGAGGAACTTGCACTGGATGCTACTGCTATAGTGGTTTGCAATTGCATTTGAATTTTGAGTTTCCCACAGGGGTAAAAATAATCAGTTTGTTTGCACAACGGCACCCTCAAGTTCCTCAGCCCATTAAATTTGGAAAGCAGATCTTTACCTCTTGGCTCAAAGAAAGATAGTCCAATCATGGACTTTATTTGTATTTTGTTTTAAGTGTCTTTTGCTTCATAACATAAACTGACTCTAATTGAAACAGCATGCTGGTCCAGGTTTGTCACTTCATCAGATTGAGCTGTTTCATTGCTGTTCAGGACATACGCGCCATTTCCGTTTTGTTTAATTTGGGGTAGCATCAGGGTGCGGGGGTGGGAGTGAGCATGAGCTGGAGTAATGTACCACTGTAGTTTGTATGTGCATGTGTTCTCTGCTGCAGGATTACCCATGCCATCGTGCCTAAAGCACTCTGGTTTCCAGGTGACAGACACGATATACGGTATAGTATGAGATCTCAGGAAATGGAGCATTTTGTACAGATTTCTTACTTCAATTATGCCTCATATTTGGGAGAAATATTTTTAAATTTCTTTAATTTTTGTGTAATCAGCAGTGCATTTTGTGCCACGATTCTTGCAATACACTAACTAAATCAGCACCTTCTACCAACATATATTTTTTTATAAAAGATTATTCCTCTTTTATGTAATCCCGTCTGACTCTGCAGACCCAGTCGTGGCCACATTATTTAATATATCGAGGCCACACCATGTATTTTAATGTTTGGTTTCATAACAAACCTCTGGCATCAAGACAAACACAGTAGGGCATCCGAAATTATTATGTACACCTAAATTTGTTTTCCATTAAAATCACAAGACTTTACATCTTTTCAAGATGCTTTTCATGAAAAATATTACCCAATATCAAGGATTTAATTGGATTCTAGTTTTTCTTAATTTGGAGATTGGCACATTCTGGTCAGTCTTCGTGTGCTTCTAGTATCCACATGTTAAGAGGGCACCTGTCTTGCAGTGAATAGTTATTGGGTTGAAACCATTTAAATAGATCGGTACATGAGCAACCCATAATTGTATGTAATATGTGGTATATGTTATACAAACAAGACTATTTTAGGATTAAGGTCTGGTATACATTAAAAAAATTGTCACTCCTAACTAAGATAATTAATTGCATAAACTGACCCTCTTCATTTAAGATTGTGTTCTCAGTAAAATATGTAACCATGAAAGGCGAGCCCTACTTGGCTTGCTTTCAGGTCACAGTCTAATTTAGGCTGTGCAAGTTACTGTGTAAATCAGAGGCTCTTGGCACATTGTACAGCTGACCTGGTTTAATTAATGTTTAGAAGCCATGCTCTATTTTTCGAGAAATGTGCTTTTTTCACTGAATTTACGTGTGCATTGTTTTATACATTGAAGTCTTTGGTGTCTAAGTTCTCTGCGTTTGAGGGAGGGGCTGGTAGTGCACATGCTGTCCTTGTTTAGATACATGTAAGCTGGCCTCCCTTAAAGCATGCATACCACAGGATGTCTGAGATTATTGGTGTTAGATATGGAATCTCTCACCTCAAACATCAACTGTTGACAAATTAACTTCCAACGCTTTCTCACCGTACACATTTTTTTAATGAGTGTGCCATGGAGGTCTGCAAATTAGCTAAAATGTAGCATGATTGGTGAATAGATTTTTAGATTGAATCTTAATTTACTATGAATATTCATATTAATAGCACAAATTTGATAGGATGATTGAGATGAAACTATTATATTTACAAAATGTTTAGACCCATTTGTTTTTTTATATTGCCCCAGGAAAAAAATTATGAGCCTGTATTACCAGCCTCTGAGAGCTTGTTGTTGAGTCAAATAAGTAGACCCTGTTCATAGACCATTTTGAACAAATGAACCTTTTTTTCTTTTCTGCAATATCTCTGGAGTAAACTACCTAGGTTACTTCCACTTTATAATACCCCATTTACTGACCTTGCAACGGTCGAAGGCTGATTCTCCCTTGACTATTCACTCTCACGTCATCCAAAATGTGTGAGTCATCCTCTCAGCATTATTAATGTATTGCTCTAACCACCATGGTGACTAAGTGCTAGGAGGCCCCATTGGCTTAATACAAGAAAAAATGTCTTTTTTTAAAATAGGTTATGAACATAGAGTCCGAATAACTGTACACCATGCATCTCCAAAACCTGATTAGAACTAGACCGAGAATTAGCACCCAATTCCAAAGAGCCTGTGATGGCATGGCAAATGGATATGAGACAGCAAGGGCTGGTCAAAACAGTCCTTTTAAGGAAGCAGGTGTGGTTGCTGGATACCATGTTTGTGGCCTTCTCCTAAATTATAGTAGCAGTCTCTGCTTCTTTCAGTGTTTCTCATTGTTGCAGTTGCAACTGATCATGTAGCCTCTGACCTGATGCCTCTTGTCAGAGCAGCAACAGAAAATAGATTACGTCCAGATTGGAGGGAGGGAGGGAGAAGGAAGTCCAGGTGGGGGGGCGGAGAAGGTCTGGTTAGTTTATATTTTTTTCTTGTTTGCTCATAAGCTTTTGCTTAGCAGCAATAGTTTTGCTCCTTCTGTTCACTCCAGTGATTCAAATTGCCATAGCACATAATTCATGGAGTTGTATTTTTATAGCCGCTTTTGCTCCTGTGTAGGACCCAGACACTTCATAAAGGGGAGGGATCCTCACCCGCATGATCTAAATCCTCTTGTACCACCGTCCGGGGTAACTGGACCAGTCCTACTGAGCTACACATCAACCTTGCCACTATAAACAGGCATACATTGTCCCCATAACTACTAAACTTATAATTTCCTTTCATTCTATTATGCATGCAGGTTAATGTTCTTGAATTTGTTTAATCAAGAATGTTAAGATTGCCAGCTAGGAGAATTGATCAACAAAATATTCACTTCAGTTTCTGAGAGCAGTGCAAGATACTTTGTTTGGTGTCTGCCTCTCAGACTGCCTAACTTTGCTAACTCCTGCTTTGTATGGACAGTTTTGTGGTAGACATGATATATAAATACACAGAACTGCAGACCACCTTGAACCATCCTGCATCTTTTCCCCTTCTCCTTCAGTAGGAATATATTTGTTCTGCTTACACAACTGCATGCAGTCCAATACGTTTAGGCTGCTCAGGTGCTCTTTTCAGAATAGGGGTACAACAAAGTATGATGCTGATGTTCTGTTGAGTGAGCATATTAAGTCCACAAAGTCCTAGATAACACATCATACCATATGAACGGAGTATACGAATAGTTAAGTGAGAAATGGCATGGTCCATGTTCTCTTTCAAAGAGTCCGTTTCAGACTTTTACTTAATATTTTGAAAAACACTGAGAGGTAGTAATATCATACTGCCTAGGCACAGACAGAACACTGTGGTTAGCAATAACTCTCGATTGTCTGGCTTCATGCGATTAGTAACTGCAGCGGTCAATGACAAGCAGCATGTGTTTTTGTATCTCTGAACTTCCTGTGTTCAGCAGCAGCTCCGACTGCGCAATGGTATATTTGATCCACAGTAGCACTGGGAAGTTTCTTGTTTAGTTGGGGTTGGGAAGAAACATGGGTAAATTTTTAGACTATCATTTTGTGTTTTGATTGCTCTCAAAAATGAAGAAACGAAAAAAAACAGTATGTTCGAGGCATATGAGCTGTAGATCATATGCTTTAGCATAGATCGCCATCTGGTGTTGGGTCCGGATGTTTGCACTGTTTTTGTTCGAAGCAGTCTTGGCAGTCACAAGGTAGGTGACTTCTCCTTTCGGTGATAGTGCGCATGGGCATCAACTCCATCCCCAGATTGTTTTTTTCCGCCATCGGGTTCGGATGTGTATTGCTGTGGTTCGGTATAGTTTTTGAACCCCTTCGATGTGCAATCCTCTACGGTATTGTCTTTCGATCGCGGTTTCCCATTCGATGCGTATCGTGTACACTGTAAAAACCTTCGATCGGGAACTTCGAGGCGGGCCGTCTGGCCTACCCGTGCCGACCACGCCAGCAGTCGATGGAACGGACTCCATTCAAGCTATCTCCCGGGTGTCGTGATAAGTTTCCACGCACCGACTTGCACGAGGTCTGTAACCTGTACTTATCCCCAGAACAGGAAGAAAAATCCTGCGAAGCGTGTCGATCATTCTGATCGAAGAAAACCATCCGTGATCGTTGGGCTCGACGCCACGAGATGCAACGCGGCAGTGGCTCCGTACCGGACATCTTCGGCGAAGACCTAGAACACCACCGTCCTGCCGCAGAAGAACTGGTCTCCCTGTCAGAAGCCGACTCCGACATGGAGGAAGACTTCAACGTCACTCCGGCTCAACGTACCGTGTGTACAGATCCCCATGTGCCCACTCAAACAAAAGATAAGGCTCCGGTATCACCCTCGCGTCGACACCAAAAAAAAAAAAGTTTGATGCCCCGCCCTCCAGCCCGGCTCGAGGGCTCGAGCCGGCCCCATTCTGGTGCTGAACCAACACCTTCGGCACTGAAACATAAGGAGAAACACGTGCCACTTCTCACGCCGTCAGCACCAAAAACACCTTTGACACCGAAAACCTCGGAGCCGAAACCCTCCAAAACAAAAGACTCGGAACCGAAATCGTCAGCCTAAAGCCTCAGAGCCGAAACGCTCCACACCTAAAAGCTCGGAGTCAACACCCTCCACGCCAAAAAGTTCGGAGCCGAAACATGCCTCAAACTCCACAGCCTCAACCGGCTAAAACTAAGCATTCGGATTTCAAACACTCTGCACCCAAAGACATTGAGCCCAAATCTTCAATGCCGAAATCCACTCCTAGAGGGAAAGATACTCCTTCCAAAGAACTTCCATCCGAAGACACACATCTGGATCCAAAACAAAAAAGACTTCGTATTGATCCGGAAACTGGACACCTTACGGCTACTCTTCCTAAAAAACGGAAGTTAGACCTCTCTGGAGATGCCCCTATACCTCTGAAGAAAAAAAGATATTGGTACTAACCCTTCTCCCCCTTACATACCTCCCTCTCCTCCTCCTATACACATTACACCATCAAATTCACCACCTCCAATGTCACCTGACTCACAGGTTGACGATTTTGGGGATGGGACTGGAGATGACTATCATAGCCCACGAGATTCGGACATACCACATGACACTGATCACTGGGATGATTATAATAAGGATCCAGATCAACCGAATGGCCCTGACCTGTATCCCTCCAGACCTTCCCCACCTGATGACAACATTGGCTTTGCACAACTTATCAGGGCTGCCCAATATCATGGGGTGGAGCTACATTCAGACCTTCTGGAAGAGGATTTCCTTGTAGAAACATTCACACACTCGCAAAGGTCTACTAACACTTTACCCACGTTAAAGGGCATGTTAAAACATACCGACGAGGTATTCAAAGACCCAGTTGGAGGCAGGATACCAACACCTAGGATGGATAAAAAATACAAGCCCGCTCCTACAGACCCTGTATACATAAGGTGAGTTACCTTTAGACTCTTGTTGTATCTAACACCCGCAAGAGGGCTAACCCTCAAACTACAGGTGACGCCCCTCCTCCTGATAAGGAGTCTAAACGTATTGATGCCTCTGGCAAGAGAGGAGTTTCACAAGCTGCTAATTGGCGTATTGCCAATGCTCAGGCTCTTATCACGCTACGACAGGGCCCACTATGATGAGTTGGAAAAACTCATGCAACATTTGCCAGAAGAGTATAAAACTAAAGCTAACGACCTCATTCACGAAGGGAAGCTCCTCACCAACACTTCCATAAAATGCGCCCTAGATGCAGCGGACACAGCTTCTTGTGCTATCAACACTAGCATACTGTTGCGGAGACACGCTTGGCTTCGAATCTCTGGATTCAAGCAAGAGGTACAATCCTCCATACTGAATCAACCCTTTGATAAAGAGCATCTTTTCGGGCCAACAGTAGATACTTCATTAGAGAAAAATGAAGAAAGACACCGAAACTGCAAAATCCATGGACGCCCTACAATTACCTTCTAGCAGAGGTTCTTTTCGTTGCTCCTTTTACAGGGGTGGCTCAAACACTGTCGTCAGAAAATCCCTCCTCCTCTTACAAAGGGAACAACCAATCTAACTCCTCCAGAGGCTATTTTCGAGGAGGTTACAGAGGAAATGATAACCAGGGAAGAGGCAGAGGTAACTCCACCCGCACTTCCCCTGCCAATAAACAGTGACTTCCCTCCACTACCCTCCGATCATTCCACTCCTGCCGGGGGACGTCTCTCACAGTTCCTACCTGTCTGGGAGTCAATCACCTCAGACAAGTGGGTAATACAAATTATCCAACATGGTTATTGCCTGGAACTTACCAGCACTCCACCAACAATCCTTCCGAGACAGCGTGCAATGTCACAAGAACATCTCACCCTGTTAAAACAAGAGGTTCTCTCTCTGTTAGACAAACATGCAATAGAACCGGTCCCATTACGTCATCCAGGGATGGGAGTGTACGCCCTATACTTTTTGATTCCAAAAAAAGACTGCTCCCTCAGGCCCATACTGGACCTCAGACAGCTAAACCTCTACATTCAATCGGACCACTTCCACATGATCACCCTTCAACAGGTGCTCCCATTGCTTCATCAAGGTGACCTTTCTTTCCACTCTAGATTTAAAAGACGCCTCCTTACATATTCCCATTTACCCAGCTCACAGGAATATAGATCAGGTTTATGGTGGACAGACAACATTACCAATTCAAAGTCCTCCCATTCGGCGTAACTACAGCACCGAGTCTTCACCAAGTGTCTAGCAGTAGTCGCAGCTCATTTAAGAAGACACCACATTCACGTCTTCCCTTACTTGGACAACTGGCTAATAAAAGCCAAGTCGCAACACAGCTGCATACACCACACTCACAACAGTTCAGCTGCTTCACGACTTGGTATTCACTGTCAATCTCACCAAGTCTCATCTTCAACCCTCCAACACGCAAGCGTACCTAGGAGCCACAATAGACACTTGCAAAGCTCTAGCGTACCCCAACCCAGTCAGAATACGCAACATGCAAACCCTAATATTACAATTTCAACCGCAACACTCCCTACCAGCCCGAGTGTTTATGCTGTTGATCGGAATGATGGCGTCTTGCATTCTAATTGTTCCTTACGCAAGACTCCAAATGCGTCCCCTACAAGAATGCTTAGCACGTCAGTGGAACCAGGCTCAAGGTCAGTTAACCGATCTGGTGTTGGTGGACGGCCGCACTCATCGCTCGCTGCAGTGGTAGAATACACAAAACCTTTCCAAAGGGCGGCCATTCATCGACCCGGGTCCACAGATGGTGCTCACAGCAGACGCATCCCTCACTGGTTGGGGAGCTCATCTTCAAAGACATACCATTCAGGGCATGTGGACACTACAACAAACTCCACATAAACCATCTGGAGCTGCTAGCAATTTTTCTAACATTAAAAGCTTTTCAGATGCATCTAGTAGGCAAAGCTGTCCTAGTTCGTACAGACCACATGACCGCAATGTACTACATACAAAAACGGGGGGGACGCACTCTCTACAACTTTCACACCTAGCTCAAAGCATATGGAGATGGGCCATACCTCAAAAAATATATCTCCTTGCAGAACATCTCCCAGGAGTAAACAATCAAATTGCAGATCTGCTCTGTCGTCAAAGACAACAGATCCACGAATGGGAACTACACCCTCAAGTTCTTCTCCCATTTTTTTCAAATGTGGGGCTAATCAGACATAGATCTGTTTACCACACACCTCCGCAAAATGCCCAAACTTCGCGTCCAGGTATCCACACCTATTGTCCAAAGGCATTGCACTATGGATCAATTGGTCAGGGATATTTGCTTACGCTTTTCCTCCTCTCCCGCTGATTCAATTACTGGTTCAGAAGCTCAAGCAACATTCCCTCACAATGATCCTAGTAGCTCCCACAGGGGCTCGACAACCCTGGTTCACAACCCTGTTGGAACTATCAGTAGTTCCTCATCAAAAACTACACCTCTCCCCCCAGCTTCTCACTCCACCATGGCGAGAAGGCATCCAGATCCCAGTCAACTCAACCTTGCGATCTGGCACTTGAAATCATAGTTTGGCTACCTTAATCTCCCGCCAGACTGCATGAATGTCATTAAAGAGGCTAGACACCCTACCACAAGAGCATGCTATGCAGCAAAATGGAAACTATTTGTAATCTATTGTAATAACAATCGAATCAATCCGCTTGATGCTTCAATTCAAAACATCATTTGCTATCTGTTACACCTACAGCGGGCTAACTTAGCATATGCATCAATAAGACTGCATCTTGCTGCAATAGCGGCTTACCTGCAAAACAGACAACACTTGTCCTTGTTTCGTGTACCCGCTATCAAAGCCTTTATGGAAGGACTCGAGATTCATTCCTCCTAGACTTCCACCTTCTCCTGTGTGGAATCTTAATATAGTCCTTACAAGACTCATGGGCCCACCATTTGAGCCGTTGCACAAATGTGAACTACAATTTCTGACGTGGAAGGTAGCCTTCCTCATAGCCATCACATCTCTTAGGAGAATTGGTGCGCTCCAGGCATTAACTATACAAGAACCATTTTTACAAATTCACCAAAATAAGGTGGTTCTTAGGACTAACCCCAAATTTTTTACCCAAAGTCGTTTCTGCCTTTCATCTCAACCAGTCTGTTGAGTTACCTGTGTTTTTCCCCCAACCACACTCCGTGGCAGAACGTGCTCTTCACACATTAGACGTTAAAAGAGCATTACTTTATTACATTGAAAGAACTAAATCTTTTAGGAAAACAAAACAACTTTGTTGCTTTTTCACCACCGCATAAAGGCAATCCTATATCAAAAGCAGGTATTGGACGGTGGATAGTTAAGTGCATACAAATATGCTACATTAAAGCTAAACGCACATTAACAATTCCCCCTAGAGCACCCTCGACACGCAAACTAGGGGCTTCCATGGCATTCTTAGGGAACATACCCTTAGATGATATTTGCAAAGCTGCAACATGGTCTACACCACACACATTCACAAAACACTACTGTGTAGATGTGTTAGCAAGACAACAAGCTAGTGTGGGCCAGGCTGTTTTTAAGAACACTATTTCAGACCACTACAACAGATACAGGTTAGCCACCGCTTGGGAGTAACTGCTGTACAGTCTATGCTAAAGCATATGATCTACAGCTCATATGCCTCGAACGGAAAATGCTACTTACCCAGTATGCATCTGTTCTTGGCATATAGAGCTGTAGAGCCATATGCGCCCACCTGCCTCCCCGGGTACCTTTTATCTGTTGCAGTATTATCTTACTTAGATACACTATACATGGACATCTTTCTGCTCTTACGAACTCCATCACCCTTGCGGCAAAACAATCTGGGGATAGAGTCGATGCCCATGCGCACTATCACCGAAAGGAGGAGTCACCTTCCTCGTGACTGCAAAGACTTCTTCGAACAAAAACAAAGTGCAAACATCCGGACCCAACACCAGATGGCGATCTATGCTAAAGCATATGGCTCTACAGCTCTATATGCCAAGAACAGATGCATACTGGGTAAGTAGCATTTTCCTTTCCGCTGATTTTCAAAATCATTTACCATAAGGAAATAAAGCTCACATAGTGATTACTCCAGGGACTACTGAAAGTACTTATATGCGTTAACTGTAAATAATGCACCCTCTTTTCAGCAATGAATTTAAGGGTTTGGCATTTAGAAGCAATCAAAGGTAATTTCAAGTCCTTACTTGGCATTCTCCATGGCACAGTCTTTTGAAACTGCCCTTTCATGCTCACTTTTTGACCAGGGTTGTAATGGTTTAGGTTTTCAGGAGACCTTTGGTGGTACTTAATAGATTGAAAGAGCTGAATTTATTTGGGCTGTGGAGAAAATCAGGTAAGTGCCCAAACCTATCACTTTGGTTGCCATGTAATATTTTTCTTGTTTGTAAAATATTTTCATTTTCTCATTGATAGATGTCATGTAATAAAGGAGAATCCAAAGAGGATCAGAGGGATAACTTCTTTAAAGTAAGCATTTCCAATTGTTGCAATACATTCAAAGTATTTCTGTAGAGCATTCTTTGGTTAGGTGTTGCACCATCATGCAGTTATGATTACTGTACATAAACATTGCACTTCTCTATTCAGTTTCCTCTGCAGGTTCTTTTATTTGACTATTCCAAAGCGCGATGGGATCTTAGCTCTTTAGCTGTAACATGATCTGGGTCTAATTTATACACCCTAGTACATAGTGTGCTGGCTCCTCTAACCCTCTTTTTCCCTTTATTAGGCAGAGGAGTTGAAATTCCAAAATGTACTTACCTGCATTCCATGTTCAAATCGTTTTATTCTTGTTTTTTGCAAATGTACTTCAGGTTCCCATGATTGCAGCAAATGCTTGAATGTTAGACTTTCATCTTTGAACAGTGATATGTGGTATTGAAGCCTTCCAGTCCAAAATGAAATGCTTCCCCTGAGATCACTGTAGGCCCAACATTCAAAAGGTTTTTGCAAGCTCTATCAAGCTTGCTTGTGCGGGATAGGCGCGTTCTGGAACCAAGGCTCCCACTGGTGTCCTTCAGTGGAACCAGCACCAAAAAGCCCAAGAAGGCTCGTTCTGGGAGAAAATTCCAGTCTTCAGTCATTGTTTTTCTGCTGAAAAAAGGAAGAGGAGAAATCTTTCTCGAGGTAGGACAAGGTGGCTTTGGTGTTATTGGCCAATTAACGTTACACTAATTTAGGAGGATCCATGAATCATTACATATTTAAGAAAGTTGTTGGCCCCTTCAAACCCCAACAAGTGTTTTGTTAATGTTCATTGATGCAGCTTAGGCTCACCATAGATGACCTTATGGATATTATATCATATCGGTAAGTAAGATCTGGGGAGGCGGCTGTGTAGTAAGGGAAGTCACCTAGGGTATTGTTTATGGTCTTAACTGTCCTAAAGCATTTTATGGGGGCTTTTCGATGCTCATGGTGCTGTTTCATTTCCATTGACAATCAAGGCTGGAAATAGCAGTACCTGTTGGTTCTGCTAATTCAATGGAGTGGTTGGAAGGGTTTGGTATAGGTGTTTAGGACATGCAATTTGCAGACTTCTGTTGTCTTTTTATTGCGCAGAGTGGTGAAGGGTAGGTTTTTATAGCTTACGGAATTTACAAGATGCAAGCAGTTTGGACACTACACCTGAAAATGTGGTGCGTGAGAATGCGCCAACTTTACCTGAAGAGCTTTCTCTAGTTTTGTTTCATTCCACGAAAGTGGACAGATTCATTACCAATGTTTTTAATAGTGGGTTTGTTCCGCCATCTTTGTTTCAAATAAGGCTCCGTATACCATGGTAATGCTTATTTCTTTAAGTGGCTGCATCTTGAAGGTATACCTGGCATTGCATGTCATACAGTGACTTCCACCTCAATATACCTCGCTGTTGACATTTTTATTAATAGTCATTACAACGACACATTTTCTGAACTTGTGTGTTGATGCATAACATGCAAATCTTTCTAATTTACCAATCCCCATCATAACAGACGCCTGCCTCAGTCTCCTTAACCTGGCATTGTTCATTCAGATAAAAAGACATGTTCACTTAGCCTCTATATTTCCATTACCTGAAAATAATTCTATTTCGGAAGTTGTCAGACTTGACTTCATAATGCTTGTTCTAAATGTTGTTTGTTAGTTCAAAGAATGCAGTCGCCATCTTGGAACATTTACACAATATCAAAACCAATGTATTTTCTTACAAATGCTTTATTATGACCCAGTCTCTTCACTCAAATCTTTTCAAAATCTTTATTTCAATAAAAGGGTTTTCACATGCAAGTCTAATACACCAACCCTCTTCATAACAATGCGTAAATGTCCTCTCCCTCGATGTCTCCTAAACGTGGCATAGTTCATTAAGATGAGAAGATGGATCCATACTCTTAGCCTTTGTACATTCCACTATCTTAATATAGCTCTGATCATCTAAAGGTGTTACAAGCTCAGGTGCATTAGGTTTGTTTACATTGGACTATGTTAATGTAGAGAATGCTGTTGCCATCTTAAAATGACTATATACCATTTCAATATATATTGTCAATAGGTCTTGGATTGGTGGGGTTGTGGCCCCAATATAATAGTTTAACCCCCAAGAGTTATAACTTTGTTGGCTATTATACGGTTATGGTCCTCAATTAATATCTGGTTATTAGCTAACCTGAGATGGGGCATTTTGGCTAAAAGAAAACATCTGCCATATTAAATCATTTGGCCAGTACCAAAATCATAACATAATGGGATTGGCAGTGATATACCTAAGTAACCGTACCATCTCAATAGTCTGTCATTATATATCTGGAACTGTATTGGAAATAACTACTTTCACCATTATGAGTTCAAAATTGAAAAATATCCTCCATATTAAGATGCTATAACTGCACTGAAATTCAAAATATTTAGTCGAACATGGAAGACATCCGCTGATTATTGGTGTTAGCAAGTATGTCCTGGAATAAGGTCTAAGATTAAGTGAGGTGTATAAGTCTAGTAGTTCTTTTGTTGCCTTCAACCACACAATCCTAATTCAGCCATATATGGCCCTCACATATTTCTATGCTAGTGATCCAGCGCAATATTAGCAAACAGCATTCAAACACAACACTCACTTGGGCCCATACATTCATACTACACTAATACTTACGCTGGGGTGTCAGATGTACTCTTTTATCAAAATCCCTGCTACCAATTACCTTCTGATTGAAGAGTAATAACTTACCAATGGATTCTTTGCTAATTGGGAAGTTTAAAATGAGTGACATTCATTACAGTTCATAATCCTGAAATAACCACTGAGTCAGGAAGTTTAAAATGTTTATCTAAAGTTTTAGCAGAGTAAAATACAGAAAAACACGGTACTTGATCGCAATACCCAAGAAAAGGCATAAAAATGATTTTTGCTAATAAATGACGGTGTTTAAGGAAAAGGAGAGGATAGAGACAGCAGCGCAACTAAAGGTTGCAGTATAGTTACCTAAATGCGAGAACCAAGCCCCTTAGCCAAGGAGTTGGAAAGAATGGGACCCAGGAAGGATGAAGAGCAAAGACCTCCTCCAGGATCAGGACAGGACCGGTGACCTCTCTATAACGACGCCTGCGCCGTTCCCCTCTCTGGTACTCGACTTCTCCTCGATTCTCCCGTTCTAATGAACTCCGCCGCCCCCTCAGGACCTCTTCAGGACAGGGATTCAGTCAGCAACCGATCAGCACGGACGCCTATTCTTCCTTCAGCATCTCCTTCCTCAGACTTCAAGACCTCCGACTAGACTAATTAGCTAATTCTATATCTGTTATACCCTTCTACGCCCATGTACCTCCCCTTAATGTTGCCAAAATATGGGACCACTACTTCTGATTGGACAGGGGGTGGATTCTCACACCATCTCAATTTGGCCTAAATTGTGAAGCCTATTGTTTTTAGCTTCCCGCCCCTTCAAATTAATACATTCACTTTATTTCCCACCCGTCTCATGACAAATGTTATACAAATTTTATTCAAAAGTAACAAATGTTGACGGAAAAGTTAAGTACAGCATCTTCGGCCAGCGGGTCATGGCCTTGGGTGATGTCCAAGTTGACTTCACTTTGGCAGGCATACAGGACACATGCGCAGAACCATCTGTCTCTCGAGTTTCAGGTCACCAACCCAGGCCCAAGTTTTACGAACTAATAAAATGCAAGAAGAAAACATTAAAATCACAGAATAAAAGGTTTCACTGTATGCCCACTTTTCCTACTCTATTTCCATTTAATTATAATACTATCCTGCATTAGTAGCGTTAAGAAAACGACAATTTAATAATGACATGAGAGCAAGCTGAAGCATGTGAAAACATTAAGCGGCCATTTTAATGCACACTGCGCAGAAGCAGAGATTTCCCACCAAGCAAAGAAAGACGTCACACCATGTGATCAGGTTGCGACATGCACATTGTGGTTCCTGCGCTTTAGCGGCCATTTTGGATTACAGACAAGCGTTATTCATTAGTAAAACACATAGGCAAGCTTCTGTCCCTCTTGTGTTGTGAATGCAAAGGTTAGTATTAACAATACAAGTTTTTAATAAATTAATACTGTGAGGAGGATTGCATACAAGCAAGTTTCGCTTATGAAACCTTGCTCCATCACTAGCACTAACTTTATCGACTTGTAAGAGTGGTGCATTGTTTTTTGTCAATTGAGATTCTTTTCCACTGATCTAAGATGGCAAATCCATATTTCTTCTATTTAGGTTAGTGATTCTGTCTCTGAGCCCAGCTGTTAAAGAGTCGATGCCGTAGAATTTAATAGTTTTTGTGTTGCTATCTACCAGGCAATCCTGGTTCACCAAAGGATGTTAAATCTCTATTTCCTATAGCCATCATGTTTTTAGGTGGAGCCGAGGCAGGGCTTGCGCTGCGAGGTATGCTGTGATCTGTATGTACAATGCAGCATGCCTCCCTGTAATGCCTGCAACTCCATATCATCACAGGCCGAGCATTATACTTTTCTTATACTTCTGGAGCACACAGTCCCGCACCATTACATGTACGAGCATAGAACCTCATTTTTGGGCACCTTCAAGCAGCTCTGGTCTTCAAATTAGTCTGTGCAAGGAGTCCTACACATATGGGACACTACCCTGTCCAGTAAACACATGTAGCACAGTACTTCATCCCATTTGTACACAAGCATAATGCTACACCTTTCCACTTGGAGACACAGGTGACCATATTGGTATGGTTATACAAAAATCATTGGAAAATGACATACGGGTGCATGCACATGCATGCTGACGTATGGTGGCCATCTTGCAAGTATACTTTTGCAAAGGCTGTGCCAAGACCATTTGCGTGTCTGCACAAGTGCAAGGACGACAGTTTCTGAATGCTTTGATCACACCGTTTGCGAAACGAAACCATCTTTGGCAACGGCGTTAGGTCTTTCTCTCATGGAATGGGTTTGTAAAACATGTTCTCCCCAAGGACATATTGACACTGACCCATTAACATTACAAAACAACCGTACCACAAAGGGTTTAATAGGATAGGAATGCTTTCCTGAAGAAAAGGTGGGAGCAAATTCATTTTATTCTCCATTGTAGGGTATTCCGTAAGAGATCAACACACCACTCTCACTTTGACTCATGGGATAAAAAATAAAAACTGGTGAGTTGAATCTGAGCATTCTGTTAGGTGAATACTGCCTGAAGAGGACACTAAAGGGAACTTTTCAAGACCATAAATTCTATGCATAAGGGTTAGTTTTAAATTCAATTATTTGTTTTACTGGGAACCAGTGGAGAACAACCCTGTCAAATGTCTTTAGCCCACAGGCAACCATTACTGCCATATTTTGAATTTGATGAGGCTACCCCAGGAATGACTCGGACGAGCTGAGAAAGAAAAGGTTGTGGTAATCTAGTCTGGCCGTAACAGAGGCTGAGATGACCTGTGGCTGAAACTGGACAGGTAAAAATGGAAGAACCGTTTGAGGTTTTTTTTAGTTAAAAGAAGCAAAAGGTGGTGACCGCATTAATTTGAGCTTTCAGAGAAAGCATGGGATCAATGTAAATGCCAAGCCATTTAACTACTGGAATGATCAGGCTGTTACCTTAGGAGGCGGGCTAAAGACTGTCATGCCTGCCATCTCTCAGGGTGGTTGCTGACAATTAATATTTTTAGTTTTTTTGGCATTACATAGCTCAAGCTGCACAGTAGGTGGAGTGTAGTTAGCGTAGGCCATACACCCAAATGATGTAATGAGAGGAAACCGCAGATTGATGTAAGACAATCCTAAAAAAGTGATCCACTTTTGAACATAACCATCCCAAACAAATGCCCATGATTAAGGTGTATCAGATTTAGATAGAAGTCCTGGATAAAGCTAGAAATTACCAGCGATGCATTGTTTCCCATGATCTCGCATTGCCTCCTCTTCCCTCTTTAATTCATAGCGGTATGAGGCAGTCCTGCCTCCCCAAACACCAATTGCTACAAAGAACCATTAAAAGATCCTCCCTTGCTCTACTTCTCCTGTATGTTTTAATCTTGTGCCTCTCTGCATTGGCTTTGTGCGGGCTGTGGTGGTATATGGTTTTGTCTTTGGATTAAGGGGATACTGTTGGGCAGCCGATACTTGCTCTTTTGTAATTTTTAGTGCTTTATTAGTGAAGTGAAATTGACATGGAGCAGCTGGCTGTAGAAAATGAACCGTACTTTAGAGATATTCATGCTGCCTATTTAAGTAGCCAGACCTTTGGGACTTTTAATAACTGACTTCCTTTAATGTGTAGAACAGTATTGGCCCTTCGATCCCACTTGAGGTAAGTTTGCTTGATTACAGCATTTTCATTGACATCCCACTTACTAATATTACTGTAGCACGTGATCGGGAAAGGCTCCACTGAATGTTAGTTTAAGAGCCAATAGCTTTGCTTCAGTCACTAGGTTCTTAAACAGTGTCCTACCTTGTTGCAAGTCTTCCTAAATATCTTTATTGGTATGACACATCCTAGTTCACTCCTACAGGCATTGCCCGTCGATTTTCGCTGCCGGTTATGATAGGTCTGGAAGCATTCCTTCGAAATATGAAGGATTTTTTTTTTTTTTTAACTCTCACATCCTTCAGTTGTAAGACATACTCCAGAGTGGGTTCTCAAATTGATCCTTGCCTCTTTGGACCTCGAAATAACTTCAAGTTTTTAATCAAAGCTCATTTTTTACTTGCCTAAAAACACAACCTGAATTTTTCTAGGACTTTTAAATATATACAAATCAAACTTGCAAACAGCCATCTTTTCATCGTTCATTGCATTCTCATCCTAGGAAACAAGATGGTCATAACTACTACTTACAGCTTCATGCATATTTAACTTTAAGGAACAAGAGGGGTTCAAAGGTACAGTGCTGGAGAAGAACATGTCTTACTTGGAATTAAAGCTGTGTGGGTCAGATACTCACTCATCCTACTTTGCATCTTGCTAAGAGGTGGATAATGTTTTTGTGCTTTTCATGTACAAGCATCTAAAAAATAAAAACCTTCAGGGTGGAGTTCAAAGCTTATTAGTCTTTTAGCTAGAACTAGACATTTCATTTGGATGGATACAATAGACATTGGTGGTAATAAGGCACTTCCGCTTCCAGACTATTGTTTATTTGCAGCATCTGAATTTATTTAAAAAAAAAAAAAAAAACAATGCTGGAAAGTTGTAGCTGAATGTTTAATCAAAGATCTGAAAGAGACTATTCGTTATAGATTCCATACCTCAGAATTACCCCCAGGTGTCAGACTGGATCCGGAGAATTTTACGTCCGCAGTACCCCTGCGCGTCAAAAGGTGGCCAGTCGGCTCCACGTTAGTCGTTGGCGTCGTGGTCGCCGGGATGACGTCGCGGTAGCTACTTAGACGCCGCCCTCGCGCGCAGACATCGGTTCTTTCTTTTTCCGCGCCAGCCAGTGCATATCCGGAGGGAGCGGTACCTCCAGTCACTTTTTGACTGACTTTTTCTCGACTTTTGTCGACATCGTTTTTGAGTCGGTCTACTCCTGGTGCACGAGGGATGCCCGGTTTCAAGGCTTGCGGTTCCTGCTGACTGTTGATGTCGGTGACGGATCCGCACCGCGTGTGCCTGTTTTGTCTGGAACCCGACCACGACTCAGTCGTGTTCCGACTGCCAGACCATGAATCCAAAGTCTTTGCGGGTGCGGTCCCGAAAGCTTCTCGAGGTCCGGCAGTCCGCTCCGTTCGAGGTCCAAGTCGCGTGGGAGGTCGAGGGACCAGTCGCAGAGCCACCACCAGTACTCTTCCAAGTCTTCGCACTCCTCAGGTAAGTCGAAGCACAAGAAGAAGTCGAAGAAGCATCGTCGCTCTTTGACTTCTCCCCGGCCGACGTCATGAGGGATGCGGGTGGTGCCCCACCCGCGGCTCCGCGTGCAGAGCCCGTTGGGTTGACTCAGTTTCCCTCCCTCCCCGGGACCCGGAGCTACCCCAGCCCAGCTTCTGAGTTTTTATGAAGCGATGCATGCCATCTTTGGGCAGCCTGACTCCGCCGGCGCGCCTTCAGGCCCCGCGGACTCAGCTGGGGGCCCTGGGCCTTCGATGTCGGTGGCTTCGTGCCTGGCACCGCAGGGCCCCCTTGGATCCAGGCCTGGATCCGGATCGGAGCTGGTCAACCTCATTACACCTCCACCGGCGTCGATTCAACCGGCACCGCAGCCGACGCCGGTTGTGTCCCCAGCCGGCGTCTACCCTGGCCTCCATCCCGACGTGGGCACGGAGTCGGACCGGCGTCGATTGGTACTTTTGTACCCCTGTTCCACCCTGGTTCTTTTAGGCCAGATTGGTAACCAGAGGAGGGTGAGGAGGACTGGGAGTGGTCTGGAGACCCTTTAACTGACCAGTTAGAGTATGATCCGGACTGGAGAGAGGAGTTTGGGGATGCCAGTGGTGTGGACACCTCCCCAGACCTTGGCATGTTGTCGTCTCCTACCGTGGCTACGGTGGAGGGAGCTTCTTACACAGTGGTGTTGCGTAGGGCGGCCGAGGCTCTCAACCTCTAGCTACCTACGGTGGCGGTCAGGACTAACCTCCTGACCGAGGTACTTCAACCGGCAGCGAGCTCTTCGGAGCCCCTGCTGCCGTTTAATGAAGCCATCACTGACATTCTTTTCGGCACCTGGTCCAGGCCCAACACAGGGCCTCCTGTGGATAGGATGATTGCCCGACGCCACTGCCTGGCCCCGGGCGACCCCACTTTCCTCTCCCAACACCCCACCCCTGAGAGCTTGGTGGGAAGATGTTTTCTTCCTCCAGCTTGGGACTGCGGTCGGTGAACATCGCAGGTCTATTGGGCCGTTACACCCACTCCGTGTGGGATACGGTGGTGCAGGTGCTGCCACAGTGCCCGGAGGAGGCCTGGGCCGTGCTCTCCCGTGCAGTCGCCGAGGGGAGAGACGCAGCCAAGTTCACCATCAGATGTGGACTGGATACCGGTGACTCGCTAGGCAGGATGATTTCATGTCGGTAGCCCTTCGACGCTACGCCTGGCTGAGGTCGACTGGTTTTCCGGGGATGTCCAAGCTACCCTTATGGACATGCCCTTTGATGGCCGTCGCCTGTTCGGCGACAAAGCAGAGGACGCGCTAGAGCGCTTCAAGGAGACTCTGGCTACAGCCAGGTCCTTGGGCCTCTCCACCACCCGCCCTGCGCAGTCTGCTTTTCGCCCCTTTCGTGGCTACGGAAGGGGTGCCCCACCACGTTCCACCCAGAGCCGTAGGCCGGCGCACGCTGTTCAGCCCCTGCGCAGCCGGGGGACGTGGGACTCCATCATGGGCCTGGGGGCCAGCGAGCGGGCCAGTCCACCACCGCCCCCTCAGCAGCAGCAGTCTCCAAACCCTCCTAGTCCGAACTTTGAGGGCCACCAATCGCCAGTGGGCAGCAGGATTCGCCATCACCTCCCCCACTGGTGCACAATCACGTCGGACAGGAGGTTTTTGCAAATAGTCCAAAGGGGCTACTCCCTCCATGCCACCTCAGCACCATCGCATGTTGGAGGATCATCTGGCCCGTCTCCAACAGGAAGTTTCTGCTCTCTTGGCTAAGGGAGCCATCGAGCGAGTTCCTGCCCCAGAAGTAGGTTGTGGTTGCTATTCCCCCTACTTTCTGGTGCCCAAGAAGGACAAAGGCCTGCGTCCTATCTTGGATCTCAGGAACGTCAACCACTTCCTCCGGAAGGAGAAGTTCAAAATGTTGACGCTAGCTCAAGTCCTGTCTGCCCTCGACCCTGGAGACTGGATGGTAGCGTTGGACTTGCAGGACGCTTACTTTCACATCCCCGTCCTGCCAGCCCACCGGCGTTGCCTGCGGTTCATGGTAGGCCACGAGCACTTTCAGTTTACCGTGCTCCCCTTTGGCCTTACCAGGGCCCCTTGGGTGTTCACGAAAGTGATGGCGGTGGTCGCAGCTCATCTGCGTAGATCAGGGGTTCCAGTCTTCCCCTATCTCGACGACTGGCTGTTGAAGGCGGGCTTGCCCCAGGCAGTTGTCTCCCACCTCCAGACGACGGCAGACCTCCTGCATTCGCTGGGGTTCACTGTCAACGTGCCGAGGTCACACCTGATTCCCTCTCAGAAGCTTCTTTTCATCGGAGCGGTTCTTGACACGACGCAGTTTCTGACTTATCCTCCCAAGCAGCGAGTCCGGGATATTCGGGCTATGATTCCGATCTTTCAGCCTCTATCCCGTGTTTCGGTCAGGATGACCCTGAGGCTGCTGGGCCTCATGGCCTCCTGCATCCTGCTGGTGGATCATGCCAGGTGGCATATGCGGGCTCTGCAGTGGGACCTGAAGTTCCAGTGGGCACAGCATCAGGGGAATGTGTCCGATTGTGTTCAGATCTCGGAGGGCACTGCACATCAATTGCAGTGGTGGCTAACGAACCAGGATTGGGTCAACGGCAGATCCCTTTCCCTTCCCCAACAGGAGTACACAGTGGTGACGGATGCATCACTTCTGGGGTGGGGTGGCCACATGGGAGAGGCGGAGATCAGGGGCCTCTGGTCTCCGGCGGAGTTTGAGCTCCACATCAACCTGTTGGAGCTCCGGGCGATTCGTCTTGCACTCAAAGCATTCCTTCCCTCTGTCCGGAGAAGAGTAGTGCAGGTGTTCACAGACAACACCACCGCCATGTGGTACTGCAACAAACCAGGCAGGGTGGGGTCGTGGACCCTATGTCCAGAGGCTCCCTGCCTCTGGACATGGCTGGCACATCGGGGCATATCCCTGGTGGTTAACACCTGGCAGGTTCACTGAACGCCAGGGCGGACAAACTCTGCCTCAGGTGCATGATGGATCACGAATGGCGTCTTCACTCTGAGGTGGCGCAAGGTCTCTTTCAGCAGTGGGGAGAGTCTTGGTTAGATCTATTCGCCACCGAAGAGAATGCGCAATGTCAGCAATTTTGCACGTTGGAATTTCCAAGGCGGAACTCGCTAGGTGACGCTTTTCGTCGCGAGTGGAGTTGCGGTCTTCTATACACCTTTCCGCCTATACCACTTCTGCCCAGAGTGCTGAAGAAGATCAAGCGCGACCAGGCCCAAGTCATTCTTGTGGCACCGGATTTGGCACGAAGAGTCTGGTATCCTGTTACACATGGCCATCGATCCTCCCGAAGAGGCAGTCGGATCGGAGGATCTTCTGTCGCAGCAGCAGGGGACGGTCCTCCACATGAACCTGTCCAGCCTCCACCTCCTTGCGTGGAGGCTGGACAATTGACAGCCTTTGACCTTTCTCCCGAAGTCTGTGATATGTTGGTAGCCAGGCATCCCTCGTCTAAGACCGTATACGCCTGCAGATGGAACAAATTTATGGCATGGTGCGCAGCAAAGGCTGTGGATCCCTTTTCTGCCCCTCTTTCTGAGGTTCTCTTGTTCCTCCTGTCTTTGGCCCAGCAGGGCTCTGCTCTGGGCACTCTGAAGGGCTACCTCTCGGCCATTTCAGCCTTTCTTAGGCTTCCTGATCAGCCTTCTCTTTTCAAGTCCCCTGTTGTAATTCGCTTCCTTAAGGGCATTACTCATATTTTTCCTCCTGTCCCCTTCGTAATGCCTCAGTGGGACTTTAAATTGGTTCTTACTTACCTTATGTGCGCGCTCCCTTTGAGCCGCTTCATAGTTGTCCTCTCAGACTTCTTACTTTAAAGACTGCCTTTCTGGTTGCCATCACCTCTGCTCGCAGGGTGAGTGAGCTCCAAGCTCTTTCTTCTAAGCCTCCTTTTCTGGCTGTTCATCCAGACAAGGTCGTCCTCTGAACCAGATCTTCCTTTCTTCCCAAGGTGGTTACTACTTTTCACATTGGTCAAACCATCACTTTGCCCACCTTCTCTCCGTCTCCCCGTCCTTCTAAGAAGGAGGAGAGGCTCCATCGTCTGGATCCAAAACATGCGCTTTCATTTTATTTGGATCGCACCAAACCATTCCGGGTGGATGACCAGCTCTTTGTTGGCTACGTGGGTGCCAAAGGTCGGGCCGTGCACAAACTGACCATCTCTAGGTGGGTCGTTTTGTGCATTAAAGCTTGCTACTCTTTGGCAAAGGAGCCGCCTCCAGTAGGACTGCGCGCCCATTCCACCAGGGCGACGGCAGCTACCACTGCTTTGGGACGGGGAATCCCCCTCAATGACATCTGTCAGGCAGCTACGTGGGCATCTCTGCACACGTTCACAAAGCACTACTGCCTGGACAGCCAAGTCCGGAGAGACTGCTTCTTTGGCCTTTCTGTTCTCCAGGACTTTCTGGTGTGAACTTAGTTCGCAGACCCACCTCTGGGGTTGGTATTGCTGGGGTATCTATTCTAAGGTAAGAAATCTATAACTAATGGTCTCTTTCAGGTCAACAAGTCACTTACCTTCGGTAACTATATATCTGTAAGAGACATAGATTATTTATAGATTCCTTACCGCCCCACCCATCCTCTCCGTTCTGCGAACTGACTTCTAGGGTTAGGGAATCACTTTCAGGGCCCTAGTTTTGTGCACCAGTGGTCAGTGTCTTGCATGGCTCTGCGCTTCTGGCATGGAATGTCGTGTGAAAGAACTGACGTCTGCGCGCGAGGGCAGCCTAAGTAGCTATCGCGACGTCATCCTGGTGACCACGATGCCAACGACTTAACGCGGAGCCAACAGAGGCCACCTTTTGACGCGCAGGGGTACTGCTGACACAAAATTCTCTGGATCCAGTCTCACGCCTGGGGATAATTCTAAGGTAAGGAATCTATAACTAATCTATGTCTCTTACAGATATATCGTTACCAAAGTTAAGTAACTTGTTCAACAAGCTCCTTCTACACAAACATTCATACATGGTATCCAAAGCACCAGTATTGTGACCAATCATTAATGAATTTTTAAAATGTGCTTTGTTGTGCATTAGTTGATGAGGAAAAAAAGTATACATGTGGCTTTGGATCTTTAATGTCCAGTCATGATATTATATAGTATTAATTTATGCCCTATGCTTTGTTAGTGCATGTTTCTATGAAATGGATGTTTTCATGAAGCAGTCTCTACAGGAATAAGATGGCAAAAGTAATCAAAGATGTTACTGTAGGACTATTGTAAAAGTTCATATTAATCAAGGATGTATGTTTTTTGCAAAACCAAATAGTTCATTTACAAACTTTGCTACCTGTATATTCTAAACTTGCCAAAGTATTTTTGTTTGTATTTAGCCTGCATCTGTTTTTTTCTACAGGGTGCAGAAGCCATGGTAATGGAAGGAGTAATGTTTGCCATTTTGGCTGAGAGGTCTCTTGGGCCAAAGTTGTATGGAATCTTTCCTCAAGGACGCCTCGAGCAGTTCATTCCGGTGAGGAGTAATTGTAGTTATTGTGACACTAATCCTAAGGCTTCTTGATTCTTAAAGTAAGGAATGCAATGTGGTATTGTATTCATTTTAAAGTATATAATATAGGTATTAATAGCAATTTACTGATCTAAGCAGTTTTTCTAACAATTATAAGAGGAAGTTGCTTGCCCCTTTAAGTGATCTGCATTTGCAATCTATTGCATAATTGTTTATTTTCAACTGTGAATTTAATTAAGGTTTCCACAAACTTAGGATACAACTTAAATTTGTATAGTACCAGTGGTAAATTCTGAAACATTTAAAGTGTGAATCAATGTTGTCATGATGGTCACATAAGGCCATTTGCTCTTCATTGCAAATAACAAATGGGGAGCTCAAACAATATGCACTTGAATACAAACTGGGGCAAAATTGTCAATCTAAATTCCTGTAGGCTAATTAGAGAAATGTTGTCATTTATATTGCCAAGAGGTTGTTCCTACAGAATCTGACTTCTCCTGGAGTATTTGATAAGCTTTTGTTAACACCCTACATATTTAAGCTCTAAAATCAAAGAATCCTAAATAAAATGAAGTTAGGTTTCATTTTCAGGATCTTTTTCCGTGCCTTTCTAGTCCATGGCTAGTTTTAAAATAAAAGCAAAGCTACAGATTGATGGTGAGCTTCAGCTGCAAAAAAGGAATGGTGACTGTGCTTGAAGTTCAAGTAAACCTGTGCCAGATATTTTATCTTTAGTTTGCCATACATATGTTTTTGTCACTTCCAAAGTGATCGACTGTCTGCTGCGATTCTTTACATGTATTTTGTGGTACTTTCCAAGAACAAACCCTGCAACCTGGCTCAATGGCCTGAATATTGACAGCTTCAAACACCAATTTTACTGAATGCCAAGTCACTTGGATTCACCTTCGAGACCAAACTGCCTCAAGAACACACTGCCAAAAACAGACTGCCTGTTCCAAATCAATTCTAAAGAAAGACATCCAGAAAGTGACTTCTGATCTGCTGTTCAAGCCCTTCTACTTAATCTCCATGACCTCCTAGGCTTCCCAGTGACACCCTTTAAGAGCATCCTATATGCTGCAGCGCATCTCGTCCTGACAAATATGATCACATAACCACCATCCTGATGAAATTCAATTGGCCTCCCTTTCCTGCCTGCATCATCTTCAAAACCAGCTGCATAATTTACAAAGCCATCCACACAAGCATCCCGGCTTATAATGCAAACAAGCTCTCAAACTCTGGTAGTTCTCTGCACACCTGTATCCAGAACACTATCAGACTGCAGACTTAAGTGTGTAAAAGAAAAAAACAAGGAGTTGGCCTTTTCAATCTGTGTACCCAAAATCTGGAACATCTCAATATCCATCTGGACCGCCCCAACGCTGCTCCACATTAGGAAAGAATTAAACACTACATCACAATGCATTAACAGTCCACAAACCTGCCACCTCTCATCACTTGTTGATATGCTGGTCTTTGACCCTCTACGGCGATTGCTGCCTTTTGGGTAGGTTCACACCATAGAAATGCTACATACAGCTTAATTTTTATTGCTGTGCAAATGGCCAGATAAAAACAAAAGTAGATAAATGCATCCAGTCCTACTGTTGGACTTAATTATTTATCTATTTTGCCTTGACCAACAATATTGTAAGATGTATTACTTTTTAAGGAAGTCTTAAAAAAATTAGGAAGTAAGCAAAGTATGTAATGTAAATTGTTACTGTGAGTTTAAGTAAAAAACTTCAATTGCACTATTTATTGTGAAGAAATTTAAGACCATTCTAACAACTTTCATTCGATCCAGTGTAAACTGTTCTCCTTAAATTATAAAAAAGTAAACAAATGTGTTGATTGCTGTAATGTAATCAACGGCAAGAAACTTGCGATGTGGAATTGATCAAAATTTTGTTTATGCTTACTATTCGTTAGAATTCATGTAACAATGAGCAGTCTAAATCTGTTTTTTTGTTTTATTTTTATTTAGCCAGCTATTGTGGTTTCCCATTTCTATTCCATGAATTATCTTAGGCCCAGATGAAATTGTAAGCTAGGCATGTGAAAAGTGAGAAACTGTCAGCTTTCAGTAACAATCTCCCCAGAATGTGTTCTTTTAAAATTTTGTTGCTTAAAATTAGCAGATATAAAAAAGAAACACTCAGGCAAGGTTTTATATTCTAAATAGTGAGTATAGAAGGGTCTGTATTAGAATCCGTTTCAGAGTATAGATATCTGGGCGTCATACTAGACGCTAGGGGGTCGGGTAAGAATCCGTGGGCAGCACTACAGAGAAGAAATAACTCCCTAACTGCAGCATTCGCAACCCTAAAGAATAACTTTAAAGGCCTTTCCCTCAAACCATTACTAGAAGTTATGTCAGTTAAACACGTTCCATCTCTGACATATGGAGTAGAGACCCTAAGAGGACGTGCTGATAATACCATAGACAAGCTGGTGACAGGTACCTATCGTCGCTTGTTTCATCTCCCTCAGCAGGCATCACCAGTGCAAATTCGACTTGAATTTGGCCTTAGACGACAGAACCTAAACAGTTTAGGGGCATATTTGAAATTTTGCCACAAACTGACGGGATAATAACGCAACACTGATGACAGTGATTTGGGAGGCGATAAGTGACAACAAACATAAGCAGGCCAACGAATACTTCAAATTGGCTATAGATACGTTTAAGGCTGAACAATTATGGGCTTTACCCCTTTCACAGGTGACATTTAACAAAGTGATAAATGGGTGCAGCAAATAAATGTCCTTGCTGTTGGATAAAGCAGTATTGGCAAAAAGAGCCCATGCATGGACAGTGATTGCTTCATATGGTATGTTCAAAGCTCAGAGCTATCTAGGGGTTCTAAATAGCCAAAGGGCCAATTTGAAATTTATGAGTCTCCGGTTAGACACCCCAACGTGGAAAAAGCCGAGTGGGAATAGGACTTGTCGCCTCTGTAATTAGAATAGAGAAGATATTTGTCATATCATCTGTAGTTGCCCGGGGCTATTAGTGGAACGTAGGAGGCTGCTGAGGCAGGATTTTAATAGTCAATTGATACGATCATGTCGACAAGCAGTCATTGGCTGCCTGTAGGGAGAAGGTTTACAATTCACTGGCAGACTTTTGAAGTTTATAGAAATAGCAGAGAGGAAATTGACTAATAGTGATCAATGAAGAGATTTTTTAGTACTTATGAATTGAGGAATTGTACTTTTAATAATTGTGGTTTTTAAATAAGGGCTCGGGGTTGGTTACGTATGAAATGTAAGGAAATTGCATAAAGAGGTTTTATTGTATGAAATGTTAAATTGTATTACGATGTTTTTTACTGTAAGTTTTTATTAACTGAACAATACATTTTTTCATATTCTAAATAGTGAAATTCTAATAAGTCACAGGCCAGCACCTCTTCGTTCATCCCATCCTCGGTGTTCCTTGTTGCTGTATTGCCTAAGGTGCACACTGAAACTGGATGATTTTTGGTGGGCGCAGCTGCAGCCTGACAGGGCTGCTCATTGATATAAAAAAGAAAAAATAGTATATTCATGATATTGGCCTGAACTGAAAAATACAAAAGTATTAGCTTTTAGTTTTGTTATAACTTTTCATACTGGTGAACTTAAAGCTGAAAAGTAGACGTTCTGTATTGGCGTACTTTTTCAAACTGCAAATGCAAAAAACAGGGATAGAAGTGGTACTGTCACTATTGTAAAAAAACTTACAGTAAAATATTTTTGTGACATTCCTTGAAAATTACATTGGGAACAGGACAAAGGTGCTGGGAAAACCTGAAATGACAGAAAAGTGAATGGAAAATATCTCACGAGTAATAGCAAGTGTTCCTGGTGTCTTAATGACTGCATGAAAAATTAAATGGCACTGCTACAGTGGAGCTCTGCATGCTGTCTATTGTGCTCATGTAAAGCTTGAAGAGTTAAGATTAGTCCTTTTTCTGCATTTTGCAGAGCTCTATACAATAAAAATTGGAAACCATCTCAACCATATTCTGGGGTCATTCAGTGCTCTCACTCTATAGTTCTTATTTTAATAAATGTTCTCCTTAAACAAAAGTAAACCACCATAAGCTTTTATATCTGTTTGTCAGTAAAAGTGGGCCATCTAGAAAGCAACCTGTTTTGAAAAGAAGTGTATTAGTGATACTTGTGTGGTATGGTCTGCTCTACAGGCAGAGAATGGAGTGAGTAGGTTAGCCGGGTTTCATTCCATATTAATGTTATAAAATACATCCCCCTCCTGCTGTTGGTGATGTTATACGAATGCAGAAGGGCTTTGTAAAGTGCTACATTTCTTCTTGCTTTAGAGTCGGAAGCTGGAAGTAGAAGAACTCAGTCTGCCTGATTTATCTGCAGAAATAGCAGAGAAGATGGCAAGGTTTCACGGCATGAGAATGCCTTTTAATAAGGAACCAAAGTGGCTCTTCGGTACAATGGAAAAGTAAGCATCTTTAAGTTTGTATTGGATGTAAATATGTTGATGGGAGGAACTCAAGGGCACAACTGGGCATTTTCTCAGTGTAGTTTTGTTCTTTAACTTGCATTATTCATTGCCCAGATTTTGAGGATCTTATATATGTGAATGTGGCTCGTTTTTGGACAACTTTTTTGTTGTTTTTTTTGTTTGTTGCATGAAACGTTACAAAAATGTTATTTACTTTTGTTGAATTAGCTAACGTTTTCCATGTTTTTATCTGGGGCTTCAAATGAAAGTGTCATTTTGGATGTGTTAAAACATCAATACTAATTTCTGTGATGGCGAACACTAAGCCGCCTAACAGCATGGTACCAAATTCTCATGCACAAAAAAAACACATACTTTTTTGCCCAGTTTGCTATATGTTGTGTAATTGTTTAAAATAAATGTATAGATGTCTGGGTGCAAAGATTATGAATTTTCAGATCTAGTGACCTTCAATAAGCTAGATGTCTTTATTGCTCTACTAGCATGTTTACAGTAGCACTTAGACATCCTGCTAGTTTTGCATTGCATATTTCAAAGCCCACTGTGACAATTCTCACGAAATAATTGTTAGATCTAAGAATTAAAAGTTTGAAATTGCACTCACAGGCATAATCACTACTTTGTCTGAGCACCAAATCTGGCTAGGAAAGCGTTCATGCATATAATGGGGGGGGTACATTTGCACAGGAAGGTAACCCATTAAAGAGACCTTGTAACAATTAGGAGAATTTTTTCGAAATGTAGAATAATTGTAATTTGCAGTGTGATGCAGTTTGCAGTACATTCTCATGCCAGGCTGGCTCTGATGTAGTACAGAAATGCAATTTGACCTTTGCTCTGTAGTAGCAAATGTATTCAGGTGTTTTTCTTAGTACACTCGCTAAACGTGTTATTGGCCACCTTTTTCAGTCATGGCATAAATGTGATGTTTGGGTGCTTTTATTGCACAAATTGCAATGGTAGAAGATAATATTTCACAGGGAACCGGGACATATAGGAACAGTTCTCTGTGCAATATACGTTTTGCCATCTTGACAGCCTCCAAGTCTCTGTGTAGATCTTTACCATTGTCATGGTCACTAGGATTGTGGCAAGGTTATATAAGTTAAGGTGCAAAAAGGGCAAAATATGCTGCACATTAATCATGGGCAGTATTTTCATCTACTTCAGGGAGAATCGCTTTTTTTTTGTGTGAAATCTGCAAGTGATGTAGCAAATGATAAAAGCATTAATCTGTTGTGTACACTGCAGCCACATAGTAACATAAATCCAGTGTTTGCCACCATTGCTCATTGTTTGTTCAACAGTTTGTTCACGAAAGGTAAACATAAACATTCTACTGCCAATCCGTGCCCATTGTTGGATTTTAAACACTTTTCTTTTACTAAGTGCAGCTAATTACCCCAATAATAAACATGAATTATAAAAATAAAAAAAATACTGATGGTCACTTCTGCCTGCACATTCCTCACTTGTAGAACAACCCCAAGCATCAGACTGGATCCGGAAAACTTCAAAGCCCTCACTTAGCCAGTAGGGAGTACTGGCTTTGTAACTACCCGACAGTGGCATTGGGTAACGTCACTGAAGCCATATAATGCCCTCCTTGGTGCAGCACCAGTTTCTTTTTCTCCACGCTTTCGATGGGGGATCCGAAGCTCAGCTTTTAGAGTTCCTGACCTAAAACAAATTACCTGTGTAGTACCATCTCTCCCTCCTACGAAATCAGGGTCTAAACCTCGTAGGGATTGTGACGGACAGTCTTCCTCTGGTTCCCTGGTTTGGGCAATGTCTCTCAGACCTGCAAATTCTGTCACAGTATGCACCTAAAGGCCTTAAGAGTGGGAGGAGAATCTCTTTATGGCCAAACCTAGAGATGAACGACTGAGTCAGCGACTTTCACATCACTCAAGGTCACCTTCCTTGCACTGTTCTGAAGGAAGGGGGGGGGTGATTAAGAAGCACAAAAGACACCAAAAGTATGTCGCCTTTCTCGCCCCTCCACTCCCACAGGGCCTTTGTCCTTGTAGCTGGTTGACACTGAGCCAGTTGTTGCTCCTTCAAGTGACCTTGCTCCAGCCGTTCCACTGGACCCGGCCTCGTAGCGACCTCTTTCTACCTCTGTCCTGCAACCCTTCATTCCAGACCCCTCGGTGCCAGGACGTCACTCCCTGAGTTTCTGATTCAAAGTTCTGGTCAAGCAGTGTCTTTAAACCCTGTGTATTCCATTTTTGCCAAAGCATTGATGCCATTCAGCCTCCCTTCGGGCCCCTCCACGCCATACTCTTTCTAGATGTTCATGCCTACGGCGCTGCTCCATCTGAACGTAAGCTAACTCTACACTGCTTCAACCCGGTGCTCTGTTATGACGCTGCCACCTTCGATGCCTAGGAATGCTCCACCTTCATAGTTTCCATCTCCTCTTACAGCACTGGAACAAACACAACTGGTGCCAGTTTCCTGATGTTATGACACCAAGCAAATAAATCGGGGAGCCCCAACAACTTCTAGAAAAGGAGGAATACAGGAGCTGGATTCATGATATTTTTGGGACAGACTCAGTTTCCCGTGAATCTGTATACTTATGGGGATGTTGGTGATGCAAATCGGGGCCAGGACTCTTAGACCTGTTTTCTGCTAGTGGTTTAGAGACTTCCCTGGAGTGGACTATGGATTTCCCCACTGATCCACCAATGCCTTTAGTAATGTAATTTCATAAGGTAATGCAAAAGGCCTCTGTGGTATTTGATCTACATTTGTCGACTCCGGATGTTAAAGCTAAGAGCTCTTAACATCAGTACATAATTCAGAACCTCTGCTCCCCTTCAATGATTCCATCCTGGATCCATTCAGGACTGCATGCGATAAAGCATATTCTGCCCCTGCTGTAAATGGAGTAGAATTATAATGCTGTTGGCCTGCTCCAGGTGACCTGCTCTTTTTCTCAACCCATCCTTCGCCTGAAAGTTTAGTTATACAAGCCTCCTACTCATCTGGTCAGTCCACGGGGAATTTCCCTAACTTCTGACAGAGAATTAAAGCACATGGGATAAGGAGGTTTTTTCAGCAGGAAGCATGGCCCTGAAGTCAATCTACTATAACTGCCTCCTTGCTCAGTACACCTGTGCCTTGTGGGGTATGGCACCAATGCTGGAAGGGTAATTTTGAAGAGGTTATCCAAGACTGCCAGAATGCCTCCATCACATTTTCAAATCTGGTCTGGACACAGCAGATTCTGTGGCCTGGGCTATGAGCATTTCCACCCCTCTCCGGAGACCTGCCTAGTTCTGAACTTGTAACTTTTCTCCTGACATCCAAGCCAATCTAATGGCTCTGCTTTTCAATGGGGTACTGTTGGATGATAAAACCGATTTGGCACTGGAGTGGTTCCACACCAGTAAAGCTAAAGCATTCTCCTTAGCACTACAGCTACCATCCCCCGTGAGATTATCACCAATTTTGGCTTTTTTGTGGCTTCTCTAGGGGATTCTCATTTTGCTAGCAACTTCAATACCATCCTCAGCAAAAGCTGCACCAGCAGTTCTAGTTTGCTCCCCCAATACCAACTTGAATCTGGAGGAGGAAGGGGGTCCTGCTTCCCTCCAGCTTGGAAGACCATCACTTCGCACCAGTGGGTTCTTCAAATTGTAGTAAGAGGTTGCACCCTTCCTTTCAGCTACCGCCCCATCTCACCTCTGACCTCCCCCCACTTCAGCCCTCCTCCCCCCTCCAGACCACCTGACCATACTACAGCAAGAGGTGTCCGCACTCCAATAGAAAGGAGCAGTGGAGTTGGTGCTGCAACAGGAATAGGATGTTAACTAGCTGGTGCCCAAGAAGGACGGCGGTCTGCATCTGATCGTGGAATTGAACTACTTCCTCAAAGGAAAGGTTTACGATGCTGAACCTAGCTCAAGTGTTGCTGGCTTTGGAGCTTGAAGACTGGACGGTGTCACTCGACCTGCAAGATGCATTCTTCCACATAGCTATCCTATGTTCACATCAGAGGTACTTGTGATTTATGGTGGGTTCTAGTCACTACCAATTTGCAGTGCTTCTTTTTGGCTTAACATCTGTGCCTCAAGTCTTTACGAAGGTGATGGCAGTGGTGGCAGCCCATCTCAGTCAGGTCGGGCATTCACATCTTCCTGAATTTGGATGTCTGGCCAATCCAAGCTGGATCGCCAGAGGTAGTTTCACACCATCTACAGTCAACAGCATCCCTGCTGTTCGACCTGGGTTTTTCAATCAACAAGCCCATATGCTACCTGTGGCCCTCCCAAGTTCAGTTCATAGGGTCAGTGCTGGACACCACTCTGCTTTGTGCTTTTAATCTTAGAGGGTTCATACCTCTCAGTGGTACACAAGCAGATGTCAGCAGCAACACCAGAGATCTTTTCAGCAACAACGTAAACAGACAAGAGGACGCTCTACCGATCAGTCTTCCCAGCGAGTTAAACAGGCAACAGCGTTCAGACCATGAGTTCTTTCTTCCCCCTCTCCCACTCATAAGCAGTCCATTCCCCCCGTCCACAGTGGAGAGGACAGAGGTAACCTATGTATCATCATGCATTGCCTTTGAAAAGAACTGAAGCAACTGCCATCTGCTGAACGTAATGGGATACTGGTGGTCTCTGGGTTCTTAAAGATGGTTAACATTTTAACCATCTAATGGTAGCCTATGAGGCTACACTGTCCTGGTCTTCTCGATCATAAAAAGGGGTTGTGAGGGAGATTTAAACTGTTTGCTAAGGCATCATAAATTGATACATGTATGCTTCCTTATGGCCCTTTTTTGAGCTCATTATGAAGAAGTGGGCCATTGTAGCCTATGTCTATAGACTGCATTATCTGTTTTCTTTCTCAGAAGTGTCTCTGCAGGCCTTCCCAAAGAAAGGCGAAAATCTACATTTAATAAGATATATATTGAAGAAGTGCTCCGGGCGCGACTACTCCGTCCTTATGACTTTATTGGAAATTCCCCTACAAGAGAACTGAAGTTACAGGAAAATTATTCCTTCTGTCTTAATGCTAAGTTTGTAATTTGTTTAGCAGCTTTTGCTGTAACAGGAGTGCAAAAATTCCATTGTTCACTTAAAATGGTAAACAATAAATTTTACACGAGCCATTTCCTAGTGAGTCAAAAAATCAAATGTTTACAGTACCACCCACCTGCAAACCCCTAATGCATGTCTTAGATGCCATAACAAATTCAGTTTTTCTCATCAATACAGTTTTTTGACTTTACACGTTTTGAATCTGTTTGTGAACCCTAGGGCAACTTGTGAACCAAGCCAACTCTGATTTAAGGAGGTATAATCGAAACCGGGAAAAAAAAAAAAATGGTGAAAGTTTTTTGTTGTTTTTTAGGGAAGACAATTTTAACATTTCATAAATGGAAAAGAAGTCTCTGTTGAACAAAATACTGATTGTAATCATGTAAGGTTTAAAAACAGCTGGAACTGGTTCATGAACTATTTTCATCTTCATAGCTTGTCGCATATGGACCAAAAAACCTGCTTGTGTACCAAAAGTCACATTAAATGAATGTCTGTGGTGGATCGCACAGCATATATTTAGGGATCAGTAGCTTTAGGTTGATGCAGATAGCCATGAGCAGCAAATTTCACTGATTCATAGTTTCTCAACTGTAATGTCACTTACTGTAAACTTTTTTTTTTCCAATGACGTTAAGCAGGTTTATTGAAGGAAACCTTGCCTTTAGTGTTTGTTTCTTTTGGAATAGCATTTTGCTCATGATTGAGAATCATGGTAACTTTTAAATACCCTTTTTGTCTTACAGTGCCTCAATAGCGATGACCTGAATAAGAAAAATAAGTTATTGAAATAGTTGCAAATGTGTATATGCATATTCTTAAAGCAGGTATGCATTTTCTTTACAGGTATCTAAATCAAGTGCTGAAACTTAAGTTCACTAGAGAATCTCATATTCGAAAGCTGGACAGGCTTCTGAGTTACAATTTGCCAATGGAAATGGAAAACCTAAGGTAGGTAGCAGATGTTTCTCTGTAAAAGCTATATTTAACTTTGAGCATGATGTCTGCATTCTCTTGCATATGACAGTAGAACTGCCATCAATGCAGGTTGCAGTCCAACGTGTGTTAAAAGTTGATTTTTCTGTGAAATTCTGCAGTTTGTTCTGGAATTTTCCACTACCTCTGCCCTGAGCGTACAGCAGGCTATGCCTGCAGCAAGTCCTCATGTCCCCACACCCCTCCAAATTTGTCAGACATTGTCTTTTGACTGTAACCTTCATTCATGCTCCCCACCTAGTCCCTTGCCACGCAAGCCCATTTCTGTAGAGGGCTCTGTTGCACCTGTAACTAATGTTCAATCTCAAGTTCATTTGATATAATGTTAAAGAATGTTTTATGACAGAGGGGCGCTCAAACTTGTTCTGGCTGCCCAAAACAATTGCTTGCTATTTGACAGAGGGCTGCATAGACCGCCTAACACTACTTTCAAAGTTAAAAATTATCCTTCATTTTAATGAGTGGTGGTACCATCAGAGGGCAAAATTATAGCAGTGGGCCTTTTAATAGAGTAAAGATCACCATGTAAGGGGCTAAGATTTCGCCCAAGATTTGTTTAGGAACATAATGCCAAATGCTGAATTTTAAAAATTATATCGGGCCAACGCAGCATTAATTGACCCATTTAGGTTGTAAGAGTTGAGTGTAGATAACCTTTGACCACAAGTGCTTGTCTAAGTGTAGGATAACGCATAATATAAAATCATTGCAGTGGGATGTTGTGAAAGTCTATTTTAGCAATCATAGAATTGCGAGAAAGTTTACAATTTAAATAAGTGGGCATTTTTATTGCCTTCATTCAACACATGCTGCCCTTTACTGCTTTTGAATTCCTCCCGTTATGTACACATGATCAGCTTTGGAAGTGGGAAAGCTACTTAGTGCTTTCTTCTAACAGTGTATATAAATTCAAGCCTTTAAACGTTTGAGAGGTCATTTGATGCAAGAGAAATCGGTGCGGATTGGGAGAATGCCCTACTAATGTACTTGTAACAGAAGAAGGCTACCGACTAGACCTATCAGAAACCAGGGTAATGGGATAGAATGTAGAACAAATAATTGCTTGGGTATTATTCAGAGGACAATAGCTAATCCAGAGACAATTCATAATAACTATGATTAACAGCGAAGCACAGATGCAGTATAGATCGTCATAACAGTAATTTTATTTAATCAGCAAACCAGTTTCATTTAGTCCCAATAATTAGTGCTAGATGTAGATAAGGTACTTGCAACAATACAGTGACGGAGCCGGTAAAACGTTCCTGATTGAAGTAGTACTTTGTTGCCATTTTGTGTGGGTTTTTTTTTTTTGGTTTTTTTGCACACTACTGCTTTTGTGCTTTGACGTGTCTTGATATTGAGTATTCAGTGAATAAGAACATCTCCAATAATGGACAGTCTGTCTTGCTAAGAAGGCACTCTTCATTATTGATGAGGAGAGGTATTCTGAGTTGAGCTGAATTTTTCAATAGTGGCATATAACATGATATAAGCTCCTCGACCACTTTAAAATGCTAGGTTTCCGTTTCATTTTCTCATATGTAATAATTGCCTGCGCTAAAGTGTTAGTAAAATCTTTGCCATTATTTGGAATTTTTTGCTGCATTTCCCCCCCATAAAAAGGGAAAAATACCAGTTAAACAATTGTGGAGTTTATTTTGCATCTATAATGATGGTGTGTGTGTATTACTACTTTATTGTGTTCAGTTTTGGTAATACTTTGCTTTTCAGTTTTTAAGTAACAAAATTCCTGAGTACAAATAACCCTGGAAGTCTTGCCAGGTTCTGAAGCGACCTCTTTAATTATCCGCACAATGTGATGAGATGCCTACCTTTTTTCTCAACTATTCAGAACTACAAGGCTATTCACTTAGGACTGAGAGACATAGGAATTTTAGCCTGGGGTAGCCAAGACCGTAATCCTTGGCATGCAACACTATCTTTGATCAAACATTTTGACCTGTGTAGCGCATACCAAAGGTTGATTTGAATTAATATAGCACTTTACAAAGGGTTTTGTGCTCCCCTTCCTAATGAACATTCATTTAGGTATTCACATAGCATTTGCACAACACATAGACCCAACCTCATACACATCCCTCTAACTACCACACACCCTCAAACAGAAATCTCAATCAAACTCATGTTCATTAGTGCTCACCCTGCAGTACTCCACATGCCAGACAATTCAAACCTGATCAGCTATGAAAACCTTGACGCCTTCTTAACAAACTTGGCTCACCCCCACATTTTCGCACATCCTAGATGTTCTTCCCACATGCTACAGCATCCATTGTGCGGACTGCACACATAAGAATGGAGGAGGCCCAACTGTGATCCATAAGTCCTAGTCCTGCACACTAGTCAGGTAACACAACTCCATAGAGCCTCTGACATGCCATTTCCCTCTCTTCAACTCCGCCTGACACCTTCCATGCACGCCTTGTGAGCAGAATAAGGACTTCATTGATAAATTCTCAGATCTCCTCACCACCTAGTCCATCTGACATGCCCGTAGCACCCTTTTGTGCACTTACCCTGCCAAACGGTGGAAGCCCCCCCCAAAAACCACAAGACACCCTGGTCAACCTCATCAGTACACTCCGAATGGTACAGCATGTGAAACAACCAAGAGTCTCCAAAGGCCACATCCTCCTATCTACACCCTTTGATCGGAATGACCACTCTGCCGAATATAGCATGTTACAACGCATGCGAATACATCGCATGCTATTACAACGTGGTCGTTACAACGACCGCGTTAGTACGCAATACCTTTACATCGCAAGTCATTACAACGACTTGCTGTAGGGGGCGCGTTGGACTTAGGAATACCCCAGTTTGCGCAACAGCAGGGAAGGTGTTGGATTTTATATCCAATACCTTTGCGCCCCCTACAGCTAGTCGTTGTAATGACTTGCGATGTAAAGGTATTGGGTACTAACAACGCAGTCGTTGTAACAACCGCGTTGTAATAGCACTGCGTTGTGGAAACAGCGTTGTAAACGCTGTTTCCCCCACTCTGCCATCCCAATGTCCTTTCTCAGCGTGCTACCAACAAACCAAGGTCCACACAAGTCCAACCCTTCAGATCCTTCAAAGACTTCTCCATAGACAACCAAATTCTTGAACCCATCACCCACCTCCATCAACTCCACGTCCAATGCAAACACCCCTATATAAAAGTTCAACATTTTCTTGGAAAGCTATGTGAAGGTCTTCACTGCAATTACATCACGCAAGCGCATGTCAAGGCCTTCAGCGCCCTGGTATACTGAAGACCTTGCTGACAAATGAGCCATTTGCAGACAGGAAAGAAAATGGAAGAAAAACAGTACTTTCAAGGACTCCTTAATACCGAACGTCCTCCGTACAACACAGACTGCTCCTTGCATCAGCCTAAGCACAGTACTCTACCAACACCATAAATAAAGCCACTAACCGAAGCAGAAAATGATTAAAAACAATCGAGCATTGCATCCACCCCGGCCAGACCCTCCTGTTCCTCACTTCATAGAAAAGTGCAATACCTCAACCTTTTCAGTGAAAAAATACAGAAGTCCCAACTGTGTATTGACGATACAAAGCCTGCTTAAATCTCACATCCATCCCATTCCAACACTGGTCAGCATTCAAAGCCCTATCTCCCCTAAATCTGACTGATGTTCTCCAGTTCTTCAAAGCCACTTACCACTGTCCTTCATCAAAGCTCTCCAGGGACACTCTCTTAACCTTGCTTACCATTGTTAATGCCTCCTGTACTCCAGGCATTTTCTTAAACTCTCAATACTGCCAGATCCTCCCACTGCGAAAGAAACCTACACCAGACCCTGATGACCTCGATAAATAACGCCTCGTCACTCACCTGCCTTTCATCTGCAAGGTCATTGAAAAAGCAGTCTATGTTCAACTCTAAGATCACAATAATGCTATCCATCACTTATACTACTACGTGGCTGTCTTCGGATCAAGCTGCAGCACAGAGATCGCCAACTAACACTTCGTAGACAATGCCCTCTTGACCATAGATGAAGATGACCCTAGCCTCCTGATGTTTCTGGACTTACAAGCTGCCTATGACAGTCAACCATCCCACACTCGTACGCACTCTCGAGTTGCGAATGGGATTCACCAACCGTGCTCTTGACTGGTGATACTCCTACCATTTCAGCCAATATCAGTTTGCTTACAGGGACACCTCCAGGTCACAAAAGATCCCTATCCCATATGGGGTTCTTCAGTGTTCCATACTATCTCCTCTTCAACTGCCTGGTGCTCTACTCGTAGATAACCGTATCAAGATGTACTGCTTCAGACACCCAGTGCCTCAAACACTGCTTACACATCATTCAGACCTGGTTGTCCAGCACCTACCTGAAGCTCCATTCAGCCAAGATAGAATTTCTATTATATGCCAAGAGCAACAAACCAGATACAGTAAAAACCTGGCTCAATGACATGAAGCTTGATGGCTTGGAATCCAAACTCTCACCGAATACCAAATCACTTGAATTCAACCCAAACACCAACCTCTCCCTCAAGAAACCGTGCCAAAAAATAAAGGCGACCTGGTACCAGCCTCTTCTAAAGAAGGTCAAACCATTGCTTTAGAACTACTGTTCAAGCCCTTGTACTGTCTCATATGGATGGTGCTAATGCCCTACTCTAGGGCCTCGCAGACTTCACTGGCACCACTTGGGGGCATCCGCAGAATGTCTCATCTAGGGCCTTAAGAAACCTGATTAAATCACCTATACCTTGAAGGAACTCCATTGGCTCACTTTGTCCGCCCACACCACCTTCAAAAGCCGCTACATTTACAAAGCCATCAGTCAGCACCCTGCTGATTTGCAGACAAGTTCACCATCTCTGACTCTCGGCACACCCGCAGATGGGACACCATCAGCCTGCAGATGAAGCAGTGTAAAAAAGCAAAAATCAAGAAAACATGTGTTGGTCGAGGCCCTCTTTGCAGGATCCGGCCCAAACTTTTTTTGCCTTCACCCTCCTGTTTTCTGAACCAGTTTGTGTTGGCCTTTAGGACTCTGTCCCCTTTACTACTGCTAACCAGTTGTAAAGTGCATGTGCTCTCTCCTTTAAACATGGTAAAATTGTCTTACACCCAATTAGCACATTTTATTTACTTGTAAGTCCCTAGTAAAGTGGTACTTCATGTACTCGGGGCCTGTAAATTAGATACTGCTGGTGGATCCACAGCACTCCTTTTATAACCCTATTAAGTAGCCTTTTTGGATTTAGATCTGTTTTTATTATTTCAAATTAGACTTCATACAATACTGCCCACCTACCTCCATTTGCTGGTGGTGGTGTAAGTATTAGACTATGGGAACATTGTAGGTGTAGACATTGTTGAGTCAGTTAAGGAGCGAGATGGGGGCTGTTACTCATGGGCAGGAAAGTCTAGGGGGTGCAATCAGGTTCAGGTAATGTGGTATTAGTTGGGCGAAACTGCTGGTATTAAACGCAGAACTTGTAGGTAGCAGGGGCGTGACGGCTCCCAAAACTTGGCAGACTGGTATGTAAGGCAGGGTTGCCACATTTTGTCAAAAAGGGGAGGATGCTGCATTGCCAATCTAAATGTGTCGGGATAGTTTTGGTGCCCCATTTGGGGAGGAGGAAGTATGAGAGTGATGGCTTTACCCCTAGGGGACCGCAAAGGGTAGGGGAGGGGGTTTGGGAGGCCCAATAATACATAGCTTGGGAACCTTGGAATATCTGTTGTATACATGGTATTTATCGCTTCTAGGACCCCTTCCCAAAAAGGTTGTAGCTTGTGGCATTGCCATAAAAGGTGAGTGAGTGTTCCCTGTTGGCAACCGTATCGGCAGCAGCGGTCATCCCCATGCGGCCATTTTAGCCGGTGTGAGGTACCAGTAGTGTGCAATTTTTAGGAGCATTTCTTTACCGGTGGTGTTTAAGGCAGATGCCCGGGTGCGGTGTAGTATGTCATCCCACTCCTTGTCAGTGAAGAGTCTCTCGCATTCCTTTTCCTATCTAGCGCTCCCTGGTGGTTTTAGCAGTGACTGCGGTACATTTAGAAAGGTGTAGATGTCAGAGTATTTTCTTATGTGTCTCGTGAGCAGCCATTTTTTCAAAGGTTGTCAACACTGCTGGCGTGCGGTTGGATCCACGGTTGTGTCATCCAGTGAGTTACTGCCAAGTTTTGCCAGCATGTGTCCTCAGTGAGGCCATAAGAGGCTTGGAGCGTGGGGAAGTCCATGAGACCATCTGAGTTAAATAAATCCCCAATACGTTTGCAGTTGGCATCCTTCCAGGCCATATATGCCACACCTGTGGCCGCTGGTGGGAAATGTGGACTGCCTATCAGGCGAGTCTGAGGGGATATTGGCGTACAGAGCCCATGTCGCAGCTGAACGCGGTCCCAGACCCCAATAGTGTCTTGGATCCCCTGTGAGACGTAGACACTAGGCAGTCTGCGAGTTTTTGGAAGCCAGGGAATTTTCCAGATGTGCATGCCCGCAATCGTCTGGTCCACAAAACACCAATGCTTCTCCGTTAATGTTCCGTACCACTCCACCATGTAGCGAAATTGCGCTGTTTGATAGTAGCAGTGAAGTTTCGGGATCCCCATGCTTGTAATGGCAAATGGGCATGAGTCTTGGCCATCCTAGCGCATTTGCCTACCCAGATAAAGTCCCAGATTAGGGTCTGCAGTTTGTCCGAGAGTTGTGTGGGGGGCGGGTTTGGAGGGAGAGTTTGCATCACAAAGAGTAGCTTAGGTAATATTGTCATTTTAATGGCTGCTATGCGCCCGAGCATGGATGGTTATGGGAGTGGTGAGAGTAGAGCATGTATTGGCTAGGAGGAGGCCATAGTTCTGAGCCACTGTAGCCAGGAGTGTAGAGTGGATCTGAAGCCCCAGATATGGGATCCCGTTCTCCGCCCACTGAAGGGGCATGAGTGGCGCCAGTCGAGCCTTCTCAGTCACTGGGATGGCTATACCAAGGGTTAATCACTTTTTTTCAGGTTGGTTAGTCTTGAATGCGGAAGTGGCACTGAATTCAGTTAGCTCAGTCACTACAGCTGTTGAATGTTCGGGTCCGTTGTGGTCAGAAGGACATCGTCTGTGTAGAGCATGATCTTGTGCTCTCTCCCAGCCATCCATATGCCTGAAATTCCTTATACGCTCCGCTAGAGGCTCATATAGAGCGCAAAAAGCAAGGGAGACAGGTGGCAGCCTTGTCCCGCGTGCAATGAGGAACTGGGTGGATTTCACTCAATTTACCTGCACACTATTTCGAGGAACATGGTAGCACGACCGGACCCATTTACAAAACCGGGAGACGCCTACTCTGTGCAGTACACTGCGCAGAAAGGGCCAGTGCACCCGATCAAGGCTTTTTTCGGCATCAACGGAAAGGAGAACGGCTGGTGTCGGAGTGCGCGGCACCTTGTCCAACAGATGGCACAACCGCTTTGAGTTATCACTACACCCCCGCTCGGAAAAAACCCAGCCTGATCGAGTTCTACTAGTCCTTGTACATAGGGGGGGCTAGTCTGTGGGCGAGTACGCTGGTAAAGAGTTTAGCATCAACGTTCAGGAGAGAGATCTGGCAGTAGGAAGCACAGCATTTAGGGTCTTTGCCGGATTTAGGGATCACTGTGATTGTGGCTAAATACATAGTCAGGCAATGTGCTCGTGTCACTGAAAGTGTTGAACAAGCAGGCCAGGAGGGAGCGAGTCGCAGGGTGAAAGCCTTATAGAATTCAGCACGATAGCCATCTGGGGCTGGTGCCTTGTTAGACTGTAACTTCTGGATGGCCATTAAGACCTCTTGGGTTGTGATATCCGCATCCAAGGCAGAAATCATGGTCACACCTGCATCAGCGTGAGACACTTGAGACAAATATGCCTGCGCGTCCGAGTCCAGTAGGGGCTCTGCAGTGTAGAGGGATTCGTAGAATGCTGAAAGCATCTGCTATTTCCGTAACTTGTTGAAGGGGAACACCATCTGTTCCCACTATTTCAGGGACTGTCCGCTCGATGTCTTGAGCTCGGAGGCGGTGCACAAGCATCCGCCCTGCCTTGTTGCCACCAACATAATATTTTTGGCGGATGCGAAGTAGCGCGTACTCTGCTTTACCCATATCAATCTCCCGGAGATGTTTCTGGGTGGCTGTTAGCTGGTGGCGAGCTACCGCCGAACCCGAACGCACATGTTTGGCCTCCAGTTCCTTAACCTGTGTTTCTAATTGGCGGCATTTAGTTCCCTCGCCCTGTTATGAACCGTGGCTATTGTGATGAAGTGACCCCTAATCACCGCTTTAAGTGTCTCCCATAATATAGCCAGAGTGGTCGCAGGTGTGGTGTCCATGTCCAGGAAAGTAGTTAAAGCATCCAGGGTGTCTGATCGTATTTGCTCATATGTGAAGTTTCGTGTTAAGGCGCCAGGTTGGTGTAAGCCGCGCCTGCCCCCGTAATTCAAGATGCAATATGATGGGCGAGTGGTCAGACAGGGCTGCCGCCCCGATGTCCACATAGACAGTATCACAAGTAAGTCCAGATGTGGTAAAGTAATCGATGCAGGCATATGTTTGGTGTGCAGCTGAGAAAAGGGTGTATTATAAAGATGTAGGATGTTTGTTGCCAAACATCGGTTTAACCAGCCTCCTCCAGCCAATGCCTAGTGCCCGCCGTGAGTCCCCCGCCTGCCTGCCCCACCCTGGGAGTAGTCTGATCCCTCTGTGTGTCCATCAAAATGCAAAATATTAAACCCCCCTAACTCCCCCCAATTAGTAAGTCTTTGAGGTAGTCCTAAGTTGGCTTAGGGAGTCCATGATAAAGGATTCGTGGCCTTCATTAGGGGCGTAGATCGTGGCTAGGGTGAATCTAGTGCCATAAAAAGAGACCTGCAAAGCTAATAACCTACCTAGTATGTCTAGGAAAAACCTTCTCCACCCGCACCAGGAAACGAGTGGCAAGCAGAATGGAGACCCCTGCTTTTTTAGAGCCCCCAGAGGAAAAGAACTGGCAGTCAAACCACAGAGTGTAGTCGTCGCCAATCGCTCTGAAGTAGGTGGTTTTCTTGTAGCATGCAGATGTCGCATTTGGTGTCCCTGAGATATGAAAGGAGTGCTAAGCGTTTAGACGGAGCATTAAGGCTTCGAACAGTGAGGCTAAGAATATTTAGCAAACCAAAATTAGGGCTACTGTTCCTAAAGAGAAAGCGGAGATATCAACCGGTTGTGCAGGACTCTGGCATATGCATGGTGGCAGTCAGCACGACTGTTTCATGTTGCCCTCACACATCCCAAAGGGATGTCATTCTTCATCATAGGGCTATTGCTCCTCGTGCCGGTGCTGCAATGCCCAACTGGTCCCCCGAAGGGACCTTTTGGCAGAGATCTTTTATTGGTATGCCGTATGATGAATGAAAGGTAGAGTCCAGGTGAGGTGGTATCTCATGTGGTGATGCGAGTTAAAACTGGTCAGGGAGGCCACCAACTACTTTTAATAACTGTAACGCCCTGTCAGATTAACAACCCTTATAGGTAAATGCTACCAATGGGATCATAAAGTAGTCTGATGTGAGTTCCCTCTTTAGGGTCCAACTCTAGTCAGTCAACACGTTTCGCACCCCTAGTGGTTAGGAGGATCCGTGGTGTCCAGGGAAGCAGAGGACGAGAATAGGTGCGACGACCAGATCACACTCAAACCTTTAGCACGACTGAGCGCAGCACCTCTGCCACACCCTAGGGAGTACTTTTATGTCCAGTTGGAGGTTGGAGACCAACATCAGAAAAGTAGGTACCACTCCAAGGGCACCACTTTTGACACATTTGTGGGGTAGGAAGATTCACTCGCTATTCCTGTCCTGACGAAGCGCCACAGATCATGCTGACCACTAGGGGCGTGAAACATGTTGTCTGACTAGAGTTGGACCCTAAAGAGGGAACTCACATCAGACTAACAGGGTGCCTGGTACCATGAGACATAAACCAAGGAGCACAGGCACTAGACCTCTCATCCAGCCCTAGCCCCCCCCCCACTCTAGAAAATCCTTTGATACATAAGAATATTTAGCGCCACACCGTTACCTGAGAGAAGATGTAGCAGTATACCTCCCCTAGAAAGGAGTGCTTGGTCTCAAAAGAGGAGTTTAGGAGAACAGTAATAGGAGAGGAGTAGGGAAAGATCATAGAGAGAAGAAAAGGTAACGATCCAAAAAGAGAAACAGCAACTCAAACATATCCCCCACCTGGGGTCAAACAACAAGTATTTACTAGGGTCCATGGCGTCGGCTAGTTCACCAAGAAGGCACTATTCGTGTAGAGGAGCTCCCCTGGAAACCGGGAAATCTGTAACTGGAACTCAGCATATGAAAGAATTAAACATCCTTCACTGACCGAAGAGCTAGGTAGGGATCAAATGGGAGGCAATAAATGAGGAGTGACAACTAAGGTTGATCAGTGATCTCGTGTTGTCTGGTCGGAATCGCCGTCCCGTTGGAGCTGCTGGATTAGTTTATTGCGAGCTTCCTGGCTGGCTGCCTCAGATGGCTTGCTCAAGACCTTCGCCCTTTGTCACCTGGAACGTTGTGAAGTGGGAGCTGCTGCTGCAGGGTCTCGCAGCGGAGATGACGCCTGCGAGGGAGAGTGCAGATCTGGCGTTCCAGGGAGTGCATGTGCGTCCTCCAGGGAACGTACAACTTGAGTCTTCCTGTAACACAAACTGGAGACGGAAGGGGTGACCTCATTTATATTTAATGTTCCTTTCCCGAAGTAGATACTTGAGTGGTTTGGGAACTCTCCTGCGCAGTAGTCGTTGGCGAAAGATCCTGGCAGAATCACAGCCAGTGGCCTTCGAAATTGAGAGGATTGGTCCCATGCAGGTGACATGATCACTTCCTTCTGGCAGTAAGAGAGAAGAATGGTAAGTATGTCATGAGGTTGGTGTGGCGCAGTGGCCTGTCGACCTGCACAGTGCGTTCGATCCAAGACAATCTCCTGGTCCTGCAAGGAGGGTGCAACATGTTTAAAAAGGCAGGTAACGAATTCTTCAAGAGCACCTGAGATCACCCACAACGGAACGCCCCTAATCCGTATGTTGTAGCAGCAGGATCTATTCTCCAGATCTTCAAGGAGATAGCGGAGGTCCAGGTTTTGATCATGCAAAGCTTACAATTCCTGACAATGACCCTTGGACCTCTTTACGAGCATCTGTCCTTCTCCAGCGCGGCCACTCTCATACCCACTGCCTCATTTCGCAGTTCCTTAAGATCAGTGGCGATATCACGTTTAAGGCGGCAAAATCCTCTTGTAATGTCCCGAATAGGTGCTCCAGGAATGCCTTTGTGATGGGGGGGGGGAGTAGTCCCTGTCCGGGTTCCAGTGTCCTCTGCATGTGAGTCTGGGGCCCAATGCCCCACCGTGGCCTCACCCTTCTTGGAGGTAGATTTGGCAAAAATGCCCTTCACTGATGGCTCTTTCCTCCCCGCTCGAAGAGAGGTCATGATGAAGTGTGTTAATGAGGTGTTACAACCTCTGCTGTTCACGCTCTGTGCGTGGGCAGTAGCCTAGCCCAGTGAGTAACAGAAGCAGGGGACCCTCAACTCTGCAAGGGGAGATGTGGTGAGCATACCTGGGGGCAGGCCAATCAGGCCCACCAACAGAGGCGGCGATCCCAAGTTCAGAGCAAAGCACAGGGGGGGCCCCGGTCACTCTAGCCCACTGGGGGGCACCGCTCAGTGTTCCAGCTCCGGTTGCTTTAGATGTCATTAAACCCACTCCGAGCCCGTGCCTGGGGCTGCACAAGCTTCGAGAGGGGCTTACGGGCAGCAGGTGAAACCGCAAAGGTAGCCGGGGAAGGCACAGGTGATCCCGATGCGGGCCGGCCCACCGTCTGCAGAAGGCCACTTGCACGACCCTCGCCTCGTGGCTGCCACCTCCCCCCTGCCGATTTGTACAACTCCTCCACAATCCCAGTCACTCGGCGCCTGCACTATGACATATAGGTTGCAAGGCCTCGGGCCACCGATGCCGAGATCGTTGCACCTTCCACTGGCTGAATCTGTCTCCTCGGGGGCGGCGGAAATCAGAGTAAGCGCCAAGGGGGGTCCAATGGCTGCGTGAGTCTGGTAAGGCTGCCGGTGTCGGCGCCCTCTCCAGCCCACTGCCGGATGGCCTGTGCGACCTCCCCAGAGACTCAGGAGAGTAGTGCACTGCGAGTCCCGGCGAGACGGTCCCAACCTGCTCCGTCCCCTCTACCAGCAGGTGACACAAGACACTGACCCGGTGCCGATGTGGGTAATGGTGGGTGGAGCTGGCCATTCCGCGCCGAGTCCAGGGCCCGGGATCACACTGCTCCACTGGCAACACCTCTGGTATCCGCCAGCAGTAGCAGACCACAGGTTAGCTACCGAGCCTCTGGGGGGGGCAGCACAGGTTTCCCGCGTCAGAGGCCGGTCAGGATCAGCCTACCGTGCTTCACAGCGTCTCGCTTGCCCCGCTAGGCCTTTAAAGTCAGGCTCAGCTCCTGGGTGTGCGACTTAGTGGGTCGCCTTCTTGGACACGCCCCCCGTAAGCAACCTTTTAAACATTTCTCAGGCCTGCCATTGCAACCTGTGTGCAGTTTGATAAAATAAACCTTTGGCCAGCCTAAACCTTCCTCTTTTTGATGCATGCAAGCCATCCATAGGGTGGGCTCTACACTGCCAAAAGGGCAGGGTGCAGTGTATTTAAAAGGTTGGAGATGTACTTTTAGCTTTTACATGTTCTCTACTGCAAGGTCTACTACCTCTTTCATAGGATAACATTGGGTTACCTTATTACAGTTTATCAGTGATAACGTTCAATTGGGAACAGGTAGGAATGTCGGATTTGGTATGTAAAGAATTGTGACTTAAAAACAACTTTACTATTAAAGAGTGCTTTAAAATACAATTCTGTAAATGACACTTTTAGAAAGTTAGCATTCTCTTGTCCTAACCATTGGTGCCTGTACCATGGGTCACAGGACTAGGTGTTACTGGCAGTTGGTCTTTGTGTATTGCTCCCAGACAGTGAGACAAAGGGGAATGTGTTTACCAGGATGGGCCCTCTCTGACTTGATAGAGGACTGGAGTTGTCACCTACCACACTTGGACATTACAAAGCCTGTGCCCGAGCACACTCACAAAGGGTTTGACACTAGTCTTTTGTGCCCCCAGACAAGCAGGGGGCAGGGAGGCAGGAAATTCTAAACCACTCGGAGATGGAAATCTCAGTTACCTTTTACTTCAAAGCTGGCACCAGGTATAAATATTGAAACGTCAGACCCAACTCTTCAGTACACCTCTTGACCTGTGGAAGACCCAGAAGGACTACTGTCCTGCTCTGCTAAAAGGACTGCTACTCTGCTGCCCTACTGCCAGAGTAAGAAGGATTGGACTTGCATCTTTAACCCAGGACCGCCAGAGTGACACCAAGGGCTAGTTGAATGGCCTCCTTATCGGAGCCTTCGGGACAGAAAAGGCTCCAATCACCTTGACTCCAGCACCTGGACTTTGCTGTGAGTCTTACCCCCTGAGTGGTGCCACTGCAGTCCTGGACCTTTGGAAGTGGGCCTGAAGGTGCTCTGCTAACCTAGCTGTGGTCTCTTGGGCAGAACTGACAGTTTGACCCATCACCTTGCAGCCTCACATCGGAACCACTGCTGCACGACTCATCCTTGACTCAGGACCTTGCATCGCAAGTGTCCTCGACTGCCCCATCAGAACCGCTGCTGCTCAATGCATCCTTCACGCAGGATCTCTCAATGCTCCGCAACCAGAATTTAAGGTACTTTGTTCAGTGGGACTAACGGGGGGGGGGGGGTGTCCCTGTATCCGGCCGACACTCTTTCACGGTCGACCTGATCTTGAGACTGTCCCGGTACGGCGTGACCAGATAACCACAGTCGGTGCTCTGTGCTTTTAGGCACTATTTTTACTTAAGTCTTTAAAATTGCATATCTCCAGTTCCACTGTTATATTTCTAAATTGGTGTGGGATTTTTCTTGTGGTGTTTTCACTTTATATAATGACAAAAGGACCCCCTGCAACTTGTATTGGTTCCTAGGGCAGGGAAAATACAATTATGAAAAATAACACCCCTAGGCAACAAAGATCAAGGAGATATCGAGACTTATAACGGCATAATCGTATTATAAAAGACTCAGTGTACATAAGAAACTAATAAACAAATTCATTTTATTAATATATTTTCATTTGATGACTTTTTTAAAAAACGCATTGAAAAACATGTATAACTAGACAATAATACAACATACTGCTTACAATAAAACATTACACATGAACACCGATCACAAATTAAACAATAACTATGAATAAATTTGTAATCCGACATCAGACACACGTATGAAACAAATATAGCACAATTAAACAAAGTAGTGGCTAATTGATAGATTTTCTTGTATTATTTTCACTTTATTACAGTTTGAAGTGCTGCATAAATACTTAGCACATTGCCTCCAATTTAGGCTTGACTGCTATTGTGTCAAGCCACTAAAGGGTTAAGCGCAGGTTAATTTGGGGTGTGCTTGTGACTTCACCCTGACAGGAATTGTGGTTGCTGCCCGAGTAGGGTTTTACCCTCTCAACCAGTAAGTCAGATTCCTACAACAGGCCTTTTCCATTTGTGCACCCAGGATCTGGAACCACTTCCCCTTATCCATCAACACTGCTCTGATATAGGAAAGAGTTGTAGACTAAACTCTTTGAAGAATACTACATAACCATTCATTAACTGTCCACAAATCACTTTCCTATTACGCCCTGACTTTAGGCTTGCCTTTAACCATGTACTGTTCTGCACTGCCATTTGGCAAGGTTTGTGCTATAGAAATACTATATATATATATATATATATATATATATATATATATATATATATACACACTGTCATATGTATTTTAAAAATGATAGTTAAATGTTTCAAAATAGAGGTTCAACTAGACTTATCCATAATTTCAGCTAAATCACATATTGTTTTTTTCCTATTGCTGAGTGACTGGTAATGCCAGTTTCTATAGGATTGTTAACAACATGAGTTTATATATGCCATGGGGACAATACCAGTCTCTTTATGGCCATTTATGTGTGGACACCATGTCTGGAAATATCTGTGGCCCGACTCAACTTGCGGAACAGCAGATATAGTCCCTCTCCACATGTCCAGCAACAGTTAATTCCAGTATCCACAAGCCAAGAAATATACAAGAACAGCTTTCACCTAGACATCTGCATGTATGACCAAACTCCACATACCCAATAACGACTATCGGCAGGCCTTTGTAGGACATGTCCCCTGTTTCCACATATCTTCAACCATCCCTCCTGTACTGTGCCTTTACTTCAGCCTCAGCAGTACTTTTCATTTTTGAAGGAGTTGTTGCAGTATGTGTTCTCTCACGTGAAGTTCTAGTTGCCTTTGCTGGGTGTGCTGTTGCCGGCGGAGAGGGGTTTCACAAATCATTTGGGTGTGGTGTTGGCCCATCTAAGAAGGAAAGACATTAATGTCTACCCTTACCTTTGACTGGTTACTTTCATTGCAGTCGAAAAAAGAAACCCTTTGGGTCTGAACTTTGCTGCTGCTATTCCTGGGGTTTGCCATTATTTAGGAGAAGTGCTCCATGGTTCCCTCAACAAGGATTTACTTTCTAGGGGCGACACTGGACACGAAGAAGGTGGCCACCAAATAGAACAATCAGTAAATCCTCCTGCAGGTTCAAAATAATGAGCCTTTGTTTCCATTTCTTCCATTCCCCACTCCAGTAGGGGGGGGAACTATTACCAAATACTTAAGAGTGGAGTTCCATCACAAAAGAAGCTTGAGTACTGCAAACTGTACAGAATGGTTACTGTCTCAGATTCATCAGTCTCCCATTAGACATTCCACCAAAACCATCCACTAAACCTCTGGAAATGCTGCACACAGAAGTAAAGTTTCTTCTGCAAAAGCATGCGGTGGAGCCTGCCCCTCTTCCCCAAAGAGGGAGGGGATTTTATTCTGTTCCTGATTGGTGAAAAGAAAGGTCTGAGAAACAAAATCCGACCCATCCTAGATCTAAAAGTCAAACAAAATGGATACCGAGGGAAAAATTCTGAATGCTTGCATTACATCAAACTGCTCCTCAAATCCATCAAGGGGACTGGCTATGTTCCATAGATCTTCAAGATGTGGACTCTCATATTATAGTAGTCGGGCACACAAATTCCTGAGATTCGTGGCTTGGAAAAACCATTATCCATATAAAGTACTTCCTTTTAGCCTCAAATAAGCCCATAGAACAGTTTTAAAATGTATAGTTGCTGCACATCTTAGGGAGCTCAAGATATTAGTCTATCTGTATCTAGACAACTGGCTTAACAAGGCTTCAGTGCACCTACAAGTTTGACAACCTTATCAAGTAACTCTCTCTACTCTCAGTTGAAGTCTACATGTCAGTCACCAGAAATTGACCTCATCACCAGACAAGTCCCTTCATTACCTTGGAGCAACCTTCAATACCATAAAGCAAAAGTAAGTGTATCCTTCGGAGAGGAGACTGTTATCCAGAAGTCTGAAATGTCAGTCTATAACGTGAGTTTCCTATCCAACAGTGAGACAAGTGTCCTCTCTTCTGGGCTCGATGGGGTCCTGCATCTTTCTAACACTGAATACCCAACTTTGCATGATACCACTACAAGACTGTCTAAAAGACCAGTGTAGTCAAATCTATGGCAATTGGAATAACAAGATGATCCTTTTCCCTCCGTGCAAAACAATCTCTCATGGTGGTGTCAAGCGAAAAATCTCCTCCTCTGAATGACTTCATCAGGAGGTTCCATCACACAATAGTAAGAGATGCTTTCCTTTCAGATTGGGGTGCGCACATGGCTCATCTTCAAACAAAGAGAACATGGTCCATTAAAGAAGTGACATACCATATCAACTTTCTAGAACTGAGATCTGTTCTTTTGGCCATAAAATCTTTCCAGACCTCCAAGACTGATTCCCTCCTTGTTCAGGCAGACAACATAACAATGTAGTTTCTGAACAAACTAGGAGGGGCGAGGTCCAGTGTCTTATCAATAGAAGCCCAAACAATATGGAATTGGTTGCTGGCCAGGAACCGGAGGATCACTACAGCCCATCCTCTATAATACCCAAGCAGGTTGCTTCTGCAGGTTTCTTCAAGAAAACCACGAGTGAGTACTAAACGACTGTCATTCATGACGTTTTCTGCACCTGTGGTTTTCCTCGTATAGACTGATTCGCAAACCATAGAACAAAAAATGCCCCCAGGTTTTACAAATCAAAGACAATGGGCAATGCTCTATAGATCAACTAGTCCGGGAAATTTCTGTACACTTTTCCACCGATACCCCTGATTCAAGCAGGAATCAAGCCATCTTACTCAAAACCCAGTATAATTTTGCTAGCTCCGAAGTGGCGGTTCACGGATCTGTGGTACATGTCAGAACATCCACACAAGGCTTTTGTGCTGACCAGACCTTCTAGTGAAGTTTGGAGGCCGGGTGATTCAGCCAAATTTTCCGTCTTTGAGTTTGGCAGCACGGCTAAAGAACTCGTACATTATGAACACTTAAATGTGCCGCAAGATTGTATGGATATTCTGAAAGAGGCTAAACGTCCATTCACACAAGCCTCTTGTTCTTTCAAATGGAAGAGATTTTGTATCTGGTGTTCTGACAAGAAATTAGTCCAACAACGTGCCAAGAAGCTTTAGTGTCATGCTTACCTCAATTGGCTAAATCTGGTTTACAATTTTCTTCTGTTAAAGTCCATTTGGCAGCTATTACAGCCTGTAGAAAATGTCCTACACAAACTTTTTTTTTTTTTTTTTTAAGTCTCAGTTTCTAAATACTTTTTAGAAAGCATCAAAAATAATCCCCCCACCCCCCAATACGCTGCCCTTCTTCCTCCTTGGGAGGTGACCATCATGCTTTCACGTCTCTTGGCAGCTCCTTTTGAACCTATTCTTAAAGCCTCATGACAACATCTCCTGGAAAGCTGCTTCTCTTGTTGCCGTCACTTCAGCACAAGGGTTATCGAGATTCAAGCTTTATGCTCTCATGAACCATACACAATACCTCATAGCAGTAAGGTAGTTGTGAGAACTCCTCCAGAATTCTTGCCCAAAGTAGTTTTAGATTTCCACATTGAACAAACCATTTATCTAACTTTCTTTCAGAATCTGTGAACTGCATCAGAAAAATCTCTCTACACTTTTGTGATGGGTCTTAAAATTCTGTCTGGACAAAAGTAAACCTATTCGTTAATGCCAACAATTGTTTGTGAATTATGGACCCTTGCGTATCGATCTAGCCACATCTAAACAATCTATATCCAGGTGGATAGTGTCTTTCAATCTGAAAGCAAACAAAATCTTAACTGGTAAACTAAAAGCCTATTCCACCAGAGGTAAAGCTTCTGTAGCTGCTTTGAATAGAAATATTCCTTTTGCAGAAATCTGTAAAGCGGCCATATGGAGGTTAACACCTTCACGAGACACTGTCTTGACTCAGATGCTTGAACTTAAGGAATCTCTGTGCCTAGTTTCTTCTGTGGATCAACTTACTCTTCCACCGTCCCTTTTAGGTATGGGTGTGGTACTATATTCAGTACTTCCAATTATCATTGGAGATCCCCTGAGAGAAGTAATGGTTTCTTACCTGTAATATTAGTTCTCACTCAGGGTAATCTCCATTGAAATCATAAGCAACCCTCCCTCCTCCCTGGTGGAAGAGACGAAGCTAATTAACTGACATTATACTTTTCATTAGTACTCCTCTCTCTCAGTTCATTTTTACAGAGCAATAATTTCCACCTGCTGGGTATGGTGGTATACTGGAGGGCTGTGAGCCCTTAAAGGCGCAGCATCAGTTATCATATGTACATAACTGTAGCCTATGTGTCTACATTGCTCTATTCCTTCTCCGAAGAGATTTATAAGAAAACATTATAGCTTCTTGTAATTTTTACTAGTTGAAGGATTTGCCAATATAGCCCACTTTATAGCCTGCAAAATCTACGCTTCAGAAGAGAGATTTTAAATGAGTGCTCTGGGATCCCTCCACATGGGCAGCACTATTCAGTGCTTACGGTTTAAATGGAGATTTCCCTGAGAAAGTACTAGGATTATAGATAAGAAACCATTCATTCTTCCTAGTCTGTTTCCAGCCACATTCTATCGCATTTGAGGTCTTTTCTTGGTCTTCTCACTTTCTTTGTAGATGCGTCTCTTCTTCTGTGATACCATGATTTCCTCCTCAAGCTAGGTCTTGTTGTGAGATTGGGATAACTACTCTGCAGAAAAAAATGCTTTGCACTGATGAAAGGTGGAGAGGAAGGTGTTTTTGAAATGATGTTCACTGATCCACTCATCTAGAAGTATTTTCCACATAGGTTCTAGCTGCTGCTCAAGTGACAGGGTTATATTGCTTCATGTTCAGATATTGGAATCCCAATGTAAAGAAGGGCACACATGATTATCCTTTTTGCAAAAAACAGATGTCAGCTGAGAGACTTCTATTCCTATTTTATCCTTTTCAGGAAAAGTTCTTAGAGTTCACATATGTGTTCTGCTCTGCTGTACAGGAAAGGAGTGAACAATCTGTTCTCTCCTCTCATTAATTTGTTTCCCTACAACATGCATTTAGACACACTTATATTTTCCGATAACCTGTTGAGTCTAAGGGCAACAGTAAACTGACTTGGAAGGATTTGGGAGTTTTTGCCTGAATTGGGTTTGCAGTTGGTGAGGTAATATTGTATTGACTATGCAGTTTTCCCTGCACACGTTTTGCCAGCTAAAACCTGATAACATATGTGCAGAAACAACCCCTTGACCCTTATTAATCCCATTTTTGAGGCTTCAAAGAGGGGAAAGTGTGGTATTGTTTAATTCCCTTTTCCGTCAGTGAAAGTCTTTGCCGTGTGATACTGCATATGGAAGTAACCAAACCTTTCTGAATTTGTATTTCCCTGTGTCTTATTACATTATTTTACTGGCTTAGCCAGTATGAGGGCCTGAGTAGGACAGACTTCTGCTTCTCCTCGAGTAATGTATTAACTTTTGTCATTGTAAGGAAGTACAGCAAACGAGTGAAACAGTTTATGAAATAGTCTCCCACTGTGGATTACCTTCTGGGTTTATACATTATCAGTTGTACATAGCTCAGGTTTATGAGTGCTTTGCTGAGGATGCAATGGTACAGTCTTGAAGATAAAATCAAAGAAGTACACATAGTTATCTGAGTAGGTAAGAATAAAAATGTTTGTTCCAGGAAGTGCAGCCAACCTGTGGAGTGCCACAGCTCCAATTCCTTTTTTCCCGCCTTTTTTAATGTATATATCCCTCACGTTTTGTAACATCTCTTGGTACGCACAGTTCATCGTTCAATCGTACATTCGAAAAACATCCACGTTTATGGTTAATGGGTACAAGACAAGAGGCCCTGTGTGGGGCTTTAAAATCTCCTGTAAGTGGAGATGTACAATAGCCTTTTACAACTGAACACCTGTACAGATGCATCACCCTAGTCACTATTCCGATCCATGAACTATTTGGGTAGCCTTTTACTTTTTCTGCCATGGTGAGACATTTAGGATTTCACTTAAACATGTGCACTATGGTGTAGGAGCTGCTTTCATCAGCTAAGTAAATTAAAACGTATTCATACCCTTGTCTGCCCCATTCCAACATAAAGCCATGGTCATAGGAGTGGGTGTAAACTTTGGTATAGACTACTGCCACCAATAGTAAGTGGACTTCAAATCCGTATGTACAACATGTCTAAAATACTGCTATTTTATTGATCTCTGGGCTTGGGCAAAGGGTGCATGTCACGCACTCCAAGCTTGCACATAATTTGCTTCCAGTTCAAGATTGAACCTGTTTTGAACTGTCTTGTGTTCAATGCAATTAAAAATTTGGCTTAGTTTGTCCTAATCATAAAGCTTAGAGGCTTGGATCAGCGACTTGTGGATGTCCCCAGGTTAACATTTATAAACTGAGGACGTGATGTCTCTATTCAGAGCCCCTTTCTTTGGCAATGCATTACTTAACGCCCCCCCCCCCCAAAAAAACCTCAAGACCTGCCAATTTTAGGTGCCTACAATGAACCATGCTAAAAGTAGTGGGCATGTTACAGGTGTCTTGATTGATCGATTGACATACCTTCATTGTCCACAGTTTTTCACACAATATAAACCTGTGCAGTGAACATGTTACAGATCCATTATCTGTCAAATTTTGGGAAGTGCATGAAGGGCATAAAAAAAATTAGCAGAAGTGAGGCCAGAATAAACCAAATGAGAGATTGGGATCAAGATGTTCTCCCCATCCACCCACTACTGCCCCAAAAAATTGGGGCCGTTTTTAAAAGGCTCATGGAAAGGCAGTTTGCTCTGGGGCACTTAGTTTTTCTCGCCTACGGACTTGCTACCGTTTTTTATTTTTAATGATTTCAATAAAACAAACTATACAATAAGTGGGTGATCATTTGTGTGATTAATTGAAGTTAGTCCGTCATCTTTTCAGGGGCTATCTGACTTCAAATCTGACACTTTAATAACCATGTAGTGTTTATTTGTAGAGCTCTTTGTCTCTCCAAGGAGAGTATGAAAACTAAAGACTGAGCCCTATGTGTACACCTTAAAGGGTTGGAAAGGCTAGAGTAAGCAGTAGTATTTTTGGAGCCTGACAATATTTGTTTGGGGCTTATGTTTGTTAAAGATGTGTGTGACTCGGTGATTCAACATGACATTTCTGTCTGTCTCTGCTGCAGATACAATTGGCAGGACCAGAATGAACAAATTACCATCTGGTTCAGTATAAACACGCTGTTGTTTATTTGTTTCAACACTTTGCACTTTTGTTTGCTTGGCAGTAGCTGTATCACACCAGATCCTGATGAAAGCCGAGCTACTTGGATAGATCATCACGGCTGAAACATGTTGATCTAATTAATGAAGTCTTTTCTAGGTTTTAAAGGCTCATTTTCAGCTTTTTAATCCTGCCACAGGCTAGCCTAACAAAGTCTATTGCTAATCCTGTAGGCAGTTTTATTCACTCACATACACAGCACTGCACCATCTTTTTCACACACCAAGCTCACATAGGGTTTTAGGACAACCCATGTGCCACGAAATAAAAACATCCCTGAGCTCCCTTCTCGTAGAGAGGAGGTTGTAGCCCGTGCCGTGACTAGGTCCCGGCACGAGGAGGCACCCTATGATGAAGCATGACACCCTCGGGTGTGTGAGGGGAGTCGTCCTTTAAAAGGGATATTCCCAACTTTGTCCTGTCTACTGTTGGTCATTGTGTTTTACACCATCTTTTGATTGTGCTCTTGGACCCGTGGGTTCTTTTGTGTATTTGTTTCAAAGTGGGGAGTATACCCACGCTGGTCCTTAAATCTCCTCTTGCCCTCCTATGTGTGTGAAGGCTAGAGTAAGAAACAAGTTATGTTATTTAAATTTATAAAGCGCATCACTACCCTGAGGCGTCTAAGCGCTATAACAAATTATGCAAGTATCAGAAAGGGGTAAAGAGATGTACTAAGTCCTGAATAACCAGGTTTTTACCGCTTTCCTAAAGCAAAGAGACTGGGCGCTGTTTTTATACCAAGAGGAAGTAGGTTCCATGTTATAGAAGCTTCGCACACAATACTTTTACCTCCCCATCGTGCTTGTTTGAATCTAGGCACTACTATTAATTGTGCCTTCGACTTAAGATTTCTAGCCGGGAGATACTGTTTAAAGTTCTGCTTCAGTAAATCCGGACCAAGACCATGGACTGCCTTATAGGCTAGACGTAATACCTTAAAGGTAATTCTTTGTTTGATGGGGAGCCAATGTAGATTTTTTTAGCTCATTCGATACTGAGCAGAATTTGGGATTTTTCAACAAATTTCAGGTTATAGTGTTTTGTAAGACCTGAAGTTTATTGATATTATACTTATGAGTGGTCAGCAGCAAGCTATTGCAGTAATCTATCTTCGACATGATTAGGGAAGTAACTAATGTCTTTTGAAGATTATCGGGTATGAACGGCATAACTTTTTTAATGATTCTGAGGGTATTAAAAGTAGAGGAAGTGAGTTTGTTCATGTGATCAGAAAAATTGATTTTAGTGTCAATAATGACTCCCAAGTTTCAAGCTTTTTCCACTGGAAGGGGAATGGGGCCCAGAGTTGCTGGCCAAACTGACGGACCCCAAAAGGATTCTTGTGGTCCGAAAATTAAGACTTCAGTCTTATCTGCATTTAATTTAAGGCAGTTGTTCATCCAGTCATGGACCGCCATCATGGAGTCTGCTTCCTGTGTCAGTGTCATTTTTTCCTATGGAGACCACAATCTGGGTATCATCGGCATAAGAAGTAAGCGAAAAACCAAAACTTCTTATCAAATCTGCCAATGGGGAGACATAAATGTTAAAAAGGGTGGGATCCAGCGAAGAACCCTGTGGGACTCCACAGGGAAGGGAAAAAGGGTGTGAAGTACAGTTTTCTAACTTTACTATTTGCTCTCTATCCTTTAAATAGGATTTTAGCAAACCATGCCTGATCTGTAACCCCACAAGTTGTCAATCTGCTTAGCAATCATTCATGATTTACTGTGTCAAACGCTGCCAGAGAGATCCAGCAGGATAAGGGCTGCCCCTTTTCCATTATCTAAAGCCTGCCGGATCTCTTCGGGTGCCTTGAGCAAAGCTGTCTCTGTACTATCCCCCTTTCGAAAACAAAAATGAGTAGTGTCAAAAAGTGTATTGGTTTCGTTAAAGGACACCAATTGTCATTTAAGAATTTCTCAGCTATTTTAGCTGGTAGTGGGAGAAGGGAGATTGCACAATAATTACTCTGATCATTCTCATCCAGAGAGGCCTTTTTTTAGAAGTGGTATCAGTGCTGCTTTTTTCCAGATGGTAGGGAAGATACCCGTTTCACACATTGCTTTATAAATTGATGTTAATTTAGATGCAATGATTTCTGATGCTAACTTAGTTATGTTTGGCGGACATGGGTCGTATGGTGAACCCGAAGTAGTAGTTTCTAGCAGCTTTTTAATGGTTTCGTCTGATGGGGCAACAATTTCAGTCATTAATTTATTTACCCCCAATGGCTGTTTGCTTATATCGGAGGATCCTATAGAGGACGATAAATTTGAGTTGGAAAATTTATTGAAGATTGACTCTACTTTATCTAAAAAGAAATCTGCTAATGAGTCACAAGTCTTGGTTTGCTGTCAGGGATTTTCTATTACAAGTATTTGTTTACTCTGTAATTGTTCGAAATAGCTCTTTTGTAGAATCTTTAGCTTCCTCTATCTTCTTCGTGTAGTATTCTGCTTTGGTTTTTAAGATAAGATCTTTATAGATAACCATCAGCTGTTTATATTTTTCTTTCTCTTCGTCTTTATAGGCTGTTCTCCATCTTCTTTCCTGCTTCCTGCAATTTTGCTTGCAGTTCCTGAGTTCTAATGGGAACCAAGGGGCAGACGGATTTTGTCTTTTTATTTTAACAGTTTTAACAGGGGCTACTTGATTAGATGCAGTTTCCAGCCAATTGTTATATTGTTTTGCTGCAATCGCCACATCAGTTACTACTAGAGGAGTATTCTCAAGTATGTTACTAAGATGATCTGATTGCACATTCCACCAGTTTCTTGAAAGAGTTTCAGACGGTGACTTTTCCCTGTTGAGTTCAGGTTGCTGAAGAAGCAGATAAAAAAAGACTGCTTTATGATCAGACCATGGTATCTGAGAGGTTTTTATATTAACTAGGTTAGGATTATTAGTAAAAATCCCGTCTAAGGTCTGACCTGCCAAATGTGTTAGTTCTTGAACCATTTGTTCTAGGCCTAGCGCCGCGAAAGTCTGCAAGTGTGACATTTTCTGGGTCAGTGCTCGGCTCTAAATGATAATTAAAGTCTCCCATAACTGTATAATCTGTTTCCAGGACGAAATTTTCCAGTACACAAGCTATTTCCTGTGAAACCTCCTTTTTTGGGCTAGGAGGTCTATATAGAACTTTGCCCTTGAAAGATTGTTGCCTATTGATTTCTATGGAGAAAGATATCATTTCGCCGAAAGAGGCTAGTGAGGGTTTGCAGCTTGATATACGATCTCGTCTAGTAATAACTGCAACTCCGCCTCCTCGCTTATGTTCCCTGTCACATCTGTGGATTTTGAAACGATGTGGTAACGCAGCCTGTATATCTATATCACAGGCAGCGTCAGCCCAAGTTTCCGTAAGAAAAACCAGCGCTGGTCTATCAGTTTCCATAAATAGATGGAATTCACAGCTATGCTTTATTGGGGATCTAGTGTTTAACAATGCACAGGATAACATGTTTGTTATTTTATTGACATCCTTGTTTAATGTGTTATTTCCCTGTTTTTCCTGCTTTTTATTCCTTGTTTTTTTACTAGCATCGGTAGATGCTCGTATGTTTAGACGGAAATTGATCTCCGTGAGGAGCATGCTGTATTCAGCCGTTACTCTTAAATCACATGTCTAATTAAATTAGTTTTTAAAGACTAGCAATCTATAGTACTGCAGTTTTTCCTTTTACCTTGATTCAGTGCTCATGTCTTCTCTCGTGAGATATCCTGGGGAGAAATGACCAGGGTTTCGGGCCCTGGGCCCGGTCCAGGCGCAGACTGGCTTGCCTTAGGCTGTAGATGCACATGCTTTGCATGCTCCTGCCATCTAGTGTTGGGCCTGGATGTTTGCCAGTCGTTTTTTCTTCGAAGTCTTTTCCAGTCACGAGGTAAGGTGACTCCTCCTTTCGGTGATAGTGTGACCACCTTCTGCGTGTCGAAATTCTGAAAACTTTCATTATCTAGTCTGGAAACTAACCGCAGCATTCAGGCCTAGCTCGTTTTCCTCGACCTACTTCCACTCGAAAATCCATCGTCAAGTCTTCTACCGATGGACCGGACGCCATTTCAGTTTTGTCCTCGGTGCCATTCCAAATACCCGTGCACTGCCCTTTTATAAGGTCTGTAACCTCTTTCTCCCCGGAGCATAAAGAAGACTGCGCCACTGGTCAGTCGTCCCGATCCAAAAAGCCTCTGCGGGGCTGTTGGGCTTGACAAAGATGCAGCGACAGAGTATCGAGGACAACCCCAATATCTTCGGAGAAGAAATTGAGAACCAAGAAATGGAAGCATTGGCAGCGGAAGAGGACACCTTCTCCATCCATAACTCTGATTTCGAGTTGGGAGATCGAACTAGAGTCCCACGACGTTCCAGCTGGACAGGGTACCGTAACTACCAAAGTCCCTTTGCCCAACAAACCCGCTTCCACCAAACAAGACTGGTGGGCCACCACTGCTATCAGCCCATGGTAGGCACAGAGACTCTGATTCCAACACCCTGCCGGCTCGGCACCGAAACAGCAAGTCGAGCCTTCCGGCTTGTGCTCGAGCACAGATGACACTCCTTCGATTCTGAAACATTCGGGTTCGAAAGATTAAAAGGACAAATCCAGCTCAGCACCGAAACCTAAAGATACTCCTCCAAAGCCTCTGGACCGTATTCTAGAAACCATGAATCAAAAGCTGGATCCAAAATAAAAAAAAAATCCATATAAACCTGGACACATTACAACTATTTCAGTAATAACCTCTTTCAAAAGGAAAAATTCTGAATATAAAATCCCTCCTAAAAGGAAATGGCTCCTAGCCCTATTAACATTCCTCAAACTCCTCCACCTTCTTCACCAGTACCTATTAAACCAGCTTCAGACCCTCTACACATCACACCACCGATGAAGACCGCCAAGGCTCTGGTGAGCCCGCCCGCCAGAATGAGTGTAATCCAGAGCGGGTGATGCTGCGGCTGTCGGTGGTGGCTGTGTTAGGCTCATAGAGCCTAACCAGGATACTGCTGCCGTGAGTACCTGCAGCACATTCCTGCACGGTGTGGCATGCACCATGTCGTGCATGCCACACTATGTAGGAACGAGGGTGCAATTCCAGGGGGGCACAACATGTGGCCCCCCTTACCCCTTGCATGCACCCCCATGCTCCGAATCAGCTGGGGGCCCTGTTTGGGTCCCCGCCATGCAAAGTGCAGTGGATATGCAGGTTGGAAAATGCAGTGCCGGCATCAGCACATCCAGCAAATTCAGGCCTTTGTTCGACCACCACTGCAGCGGGATCCCAGCAGAGACGACGGTACTGTGGCGGTCCCCCCGCCACACTCGTACTAGGTTGGATGGGTGGTGGTGGTCGGACTGCCACCGCGAGTACTGCCATACTCATAATAAGGTCCGTAGGGGCAAATGCATCAACATAGACAATAGCGATTCTTTAATTGCGATTATTAAGGAATCGCAATTAAAGAATCGCTATTGCCTATGCATGTAGGACTTGCATAACATTTTGCGATTCCTACAAATTCCTTAATTGAGACTCGCAAATTGCGCACGCAATTTCAAGGGTGCAAGGGTTCCAAAAGGATACCCTGTTGCACCCCATAAATTACAATTTAACCACATGTTGCGCGCACACATGCCCCAAGGGCATGTGTGTGTGTGACATGTGACTTTGAAAAATGCACTTTAGTGCATTTTTCAAAGAAATCGAAAATTACCATCAACTTTATATTGATGGTAATTTGCGATTCTTATTAGCGAAATCGCTAAATTATTTTATTTAATGCATTGCATTTAAGGAATCGCAATTTGTGATTCCTTAAATGCAATCGTAATTTAAGTAATCGCAAATTTAGAGATTCCTTAAATAGCGATTTTTGCATTTGGGGTGATGCATCCCAAATGCAAAAATACCGGTCGCAAAGGGGCAGATTCTGCCAGTTTGCGACCGGTTTTAGGTTGATGCATGGGGCCCTTAATCTTTACTGTGGCCAGTACAGACAAGTTTTTCTTGGCCTAGGAGATTTATATAATCTAGATGCTAACCATGCTCTTAAATACTGTTTGCAAATGGTGAGAAACTCCCAAGGAATTTGCCCTTTCCAGTTTACTGTGCACCTGCCAGGTAGGAAGAGATACCCTTGCCAGAGTGATGGTTTCCTTCATGGTGACCATCCCAGATCTGTGGGGCAGCAACATGATCCTTTTGAGTGTTTTTAAGCATTATTAATGATGCATGTTCCAGAAAAGATGCAGATTTCTGTCCAGGCTTTTTACTCCGCCTTTTTGCCTAAAGACTGGTTCAATGTGTGCCGTCTTCCATTAACAACATTTATGGATTGTGAAATGAGTGGTGTATGGCATTTCCTTAATGCATTTTCTGGCACAGTTCGAGCTTCATCTTGATAAGTGTCCACTTGTTTATGCGCTTGAACCATTTGGCAAGCTTCAATCTTGCCTAGTGGGATAAAATAAAACTCTTGGGCCCTTAAATATTTTTAAAAGAATAGCTATATCTTTTAGAATCTGGGATCCTGCAGTGTTTGCAGGCAATTCATAACCATTTTGGAAGCAGGAAGAGCTAAGACTAAAAGTTACAAGGTCATGATGAAGACCATATTCTTAACCTTGACCTGGAATCCGTTCGCATATTCTTACAAACTCAGTCACTTGCCTGCATGATAGTAAATTCTGACTCTTTGAGGCTTACACAGTCTTGTTGTTTTTGACAACTTGTATTTTTAAAACCATGCTTATTGGATATTTCACAAAAGATTGTGAAACCATGGAATTGTCCATGATGTGTAGTTCTGTTACAGGTTCAGTACCTTGTTCTAACTTTTTGAAGATGCTTCAAAATGAATTATTCAAATAATGACATGACTTTCACGCCTTCCTAAAAAATTGCCAATTTCTTCATGTTTTTCAGATCTCTGCTGGCAGCCACCTCATCGCCCGTTGTGTTCTGTCACAATGACTGCCAGGAAGGTAAGCACCTCGAAATTCAATTAGATAGCAGAGGAAGCTACATGACAAAAATGTTTGTACTGTGGGGAAAGAAGGTTCACTAGATTCTATTCCAAAGATAAACCAGACAACACAACTATATCCTTAATTGTATAATGTTTTAAGTATAGTATAATTGATTCAAATGACTACAAGTGTTTCCAATAATGGTCTCTTCATTTTTAATGACCATCTCAGCAGGTGTGAAAAATAAATTTGCCAGTGCCAATATCCCTTTAAGTTTATTAGGAACCCCCCTGAGCCAGTTACAAGTACTGTGAGTCTAACAACTTTATTGTGTCTTTGCTTGTCATGTGCTGGCAAGTATTCAAAACACTCCATATATCTAAGAATGGAAATGCCATGCTCCATTTCCATGTGCATATAATCTTACTAATTCTTATGCTACCTTATGCTTCTTATTCTTATGTTACCTAGTCAATACTTATCTGACTTGTGGAAATAACCTAATTTATATGTTATTACATGCATGACTGTCTTCCCCTCAACCATCCACGTGGTATGGCTGGGGAGCAGTGATTTGATTTCTTGTTCGTGGCCCTTCAAGTGCTAAACCCGTAGCCACTTCATGCTTTTTTTCTAATTTATTTTTGGTGAGATAAATGAGCTCACGTGAATAGAAAAACTGCAAATATGTAAATCCCAGAAAGCAGTGGCTGCTGGCTAAAAAGCTCAGACTGGCTTGAAAGTGTTAAACATGACATGGGGCAACTTGACAGCACAGCCACCATTTATTAGGATCATTTCTGAAATGTGGGCCAGGTGTATGACCATTTTTTGCGGTCGCAAACGGGAAATTTGCCCGTTTGCAACCAGAAAATTGGTCTGCCCCTTGTACAAACCCTGTTTTGCGAGTCGTTAAGCTATTACCGACTCGCAAAATAAGGTTTGCAACTCGCCATTAGGAAGGGGCGTCCCTTCCTAATAGTGACTCGCACTTCAATGTGCAATTGTTTTGCGACCGCAATTTGGTCGCAAAACACTCGCAGTTTACCACCTACTTCAAGTAGGTGGTAAGCCACTGGGGAAGGGGTCCTCGGGGGACCCCTTCCCCTTTGTCAAATGATGCAAAAATATTTTTTAAGAGCAGGCAGTGGTCCCACGGACCCCTGTCTACTCCTAAAAAAATTAAACATTTTTATTTTTTAAAATGCATCTTGTTTTTCTTTAAGAAAAACGGGCTGCAAGCAGTCAGACATGGTGGTCTGCTGACCCCAGCAGGCCACCATCCCTGGGAGTGCTAGCCATTCCCAATGGGGTCGCAAATTGCATCTACCTCATGAATATTAATGAGGCATGCAATTTGCGACCCCATTAGGAATTGCAAACAGTGTCGTACATCTGGCCATGTGAGCTGTCTTGGCGAGGAATTGACCATGTGGTAGCATTTGCATCTGGATTTTAGCTGAACTGAGGAATAGTCTCTTGTGTCTGTAAATGACACTAGGGACGGGTGTGTTTTGAAATACATGACAGATTTGCTTCTAAAAAACATGTCACTGAAGGAGTAGTAGAGCTGGGCACTCATGTCAGGATAACCTGAAAAGACTTGCTTATGCAGTTACTCCAGAGTCCATTATTTCCTGCTATCTGACTACCACAACACTGCTGTATCACACAATGGAACTTAAGTAGGGATTAAAAAAGTTGTATTTGTAGAGTATGCAGTTGCCTTAAGGAGACTGTTCTCTTTTGACAAATGAGATGCTTGTTGTTCCCCCAGCTCAGTGGCTCTCATTTTATCAACCTTTGAACGGTGGAAGACTGAGTCGGCCCATTGGACTTTGAACTTACGATATACAGCCTACTGCAGGAGATGCTCAAGTCTTCTGAGCCCCACTTAATGCAATAATGTTAACAAATTGAGAAACCAGCACAGCAAATGAATGCTGTACTACCAATTGAAAAATTAATTATTGGAGGCCTGGTCGGTGTAGTAAACTCATTTGATTTGTTTTTCAGGCCATGAGTGCTAACTATAGGAGTATGTGTTTTAATGCAGTACCTTCATGAACAGTCTACACATCATGTGATTCTGTTGTGTAATGGATTTGGGTGATATGTAGTTTTTAGCTGTAGTAGATGAGGGCTTTCATGCTATTACTCAAGGGTTTTACCAATCGGTACTGCACGTGCATTAACCTCATTTGCTAATACAGATTGCCTAGAGTTCTTTCTTTTTATGAGGTATTTGTTTCAAAGGAGTAAGAGTGCTAGTGAATAGGTCTGTGTAAAAACCAGTGCATTTGGAGCACATTCAGGAGCTGCTCGACCTCGACAGAACCAAGAGCATATATTCTCCTATTCCAGTTACATTAAATCCTTGTGGCCGTAAAAATGTCAGGCTAGATACTGACCCTCTTTAATGTGATCTCCTTAGCAAAGCATAGAATTGAAATTGACAATTTTCTTTTGAACCACAATATTCATATATTTTTAAGAGAAACCTGACATAGTATCACTTAGGCACCAGATTTAGCTATAGTCAAATGATCTTTTGGACCACGTTCACTCTGCGTTTAGACCATTACATATCCCCGAAACAGCACTTTTGTCTGTCACTGAGCTTAGATGGATGTTGGACAAAGGTGACAGTTGCTTTGATCTTATTAGATCTGTCTGAGCCTTCAAAACCATATCCTTTGTTAGGCTTAAATTCCATCAAGCGGGTATCTGTGGAAGCTCACTGTAATGACTTGCTTTCTACTTTACTGACAGAAATCAAGGAGTACAATTGTCATTTCATTGAGCTTTCCATTCAGTAAATTAAGGCATTCCACACTGGTTGTCATGAAGTCTAACTCTAATATGTATCACCCCCTGGCGTTTTTGTAGATTCTTAACGACTTATGCCATGACACTGAGATGGTCGTTTGGCTTGATGACTCTGTACCAATACTAAAACTTCAAATCATGTTTGTCCACAGTGGCATCCTGTAAGCCAGTGAATGCACTCCAGCTCAATGCCATAAAGATAGAAATTCTGGCTTTATATGATCCATCTGATGTGTGGTGTACTAATTGGTTGTCTTCCCGTTTGGGGCCCCATCATCCCCCCCATTTCTTCGGTCAAAAACCTTGGATTTTTAATTGGCAATACACTGTTATTTAAACAATACATACATCTGTGACAAGGGAATAGAATGCCCTTTGAGTCTCTGCGTGGAAAGCAATCATTTGACTTTTAGGAAAGGATTAAACACCCAGATCTTCCCCAAATAGTGATGTTTTGTGCGTTGTTAGGCCCTCTGGCTTGCTTGCACAGAGTTGTGACCCCTCCGGGTAACCGCACTCCAGTAATTTGTTAATAGAACATTAACATAACAGTAAGCAGCTCCGTCGTTGCGCCGCTGCGCCCAGGACTGCTCTGGTCACAGGTAGGTGTTCGAGGCCCTCCTCCACCCGCAGGCTCCTGCCTGCGCCTCATACCTGGTGGTCCAGTGGGAGAGCTTTGCTCTTCTGCTTGTCTGCTCTGCCAGCCTTTTCTGTCTGCCTTTTGCCTTTTCTGCCACGTTTGTGCACTTCTGCCTTTTTATCTATTTGTACTTTTGCCTTTTTTTTTGTGCTTTGTACTCTTGCCTTTTTTGTGCTTCGTGCTTTTTACCTTTTTTTTTCTATCTGTGCTCTTTGTGTCTATTTTGTCTCGTATCGTGCCCTTTTCTCACTCCTCTTGCCATGTTTCCCACCGCTGCTGCCCCCGTGGCACCTCCAGCCCCCCCCCTGCCGGTTCCCACCTCCCAGATGCGCTCCCTCCCCGTTCCCTACTTAATGGCGGCTGCTGGCACGCCAAAGTCGAGCCCGACCAGCGCCAGGGACCCTGGTTCTCCGACCTCCCACTGCTACGACTCGGCTACCCTCCACGCACTCAACCCCGGAAGGAACAGGTGCCAGCTGTCGCTGCCGAAAACCACCCACGGCCAGTTCTCCTGCCGACACTGCAGCCTCACCTTCACCCACCTCCGGACCCCCACTGCCACTGCCCACCCACCGGTCGCCAGTGCACCCAAACCCCATGAACTGCATCCTCAACGTACACTCCCTGCACCAACACGCAGTAGAAATCTAGGACCTCCTCGACACCCTGTCGCCAGACGTCGCCTTCCTCACAGAAATCTGGACCAACACCACCTTTGCCCGACATCGCTACCGCCATCCCTGACGGATACAAGATACAGATGAAGGACCGCCTCCTCCGCCTGGGAGGAGGACTCCCCATCGTACACAAGAATTCCCTCTGACTCACTACCTCCAGCACGAACGACTCCTCGTCCCCCACGAACACCTCCATTTCCAGATCCAGACCAATCCCAGAACGACCCTACGCAGCACCCTTGCCTACATACCTCCCGGACCACGAACCGTGTTTGCCGCAACCATCACTGACCTCATCGCGCCCCTTGCCATCGCCTCCATGGACTACGTACTGCTCAGAGACCCCCAACTCCATAGCCCCCCTGGACAACCTCGCCAACATCGGACTGAAGCAGCTCGTCACCACCCCCACCCTCGAGGCAGGACACACCCTCGACCCCATCTTCGCAGGAGGAAACAACATCCTCTTCAGCCACACTACACAACCCCTATGGACGGACCACCACTGCGTACACTTCGCCTTCTCAAAACCCACCACGCCCCCAGCGCAGGAACTCGAGCAAGGTCACCAAAGAGCACCTCAACTCCACCCTCAACCACGCCCGCCCCTCCCCCCACGACCGACATCCACTCTGCAGCCAACGAACTCCACAGAGGGATCACCGACTGCGCAGACAAGCTCACCCCCCCTCCGGAACTCCGACAGACAGCGCCCCACAAGTCACCTGGTTCACCACTGACCTCTGAGAATCCAGACGCATCTGCAGACGTCTCGAAAGTATGGAGAAACAGCAAAACCCCGGAAGCAAGGACCAGCTACAAGAACGCCAAGACAGAACACCAACTCATCAGATCCACTAAAAGGAACTTCATCCAGGACGAGATCCTTGCCAACTCCAGCAACTCGAAGGAGCTCTTCAGCATCATACAGAAATTCACCAAACCCTCCAGCGAATCCTCAGATGTCACGCCCTCCCAGGACCTCTGCAACAAACTCTGCTCCTACTTCCATCTCAAAATCAAGTCCCTCTATGGCAGAGGTCTTCAATCTGTGGGGCGCGACCCCCAGGGGGGCCGCGGAGGCCAGGGAAGAGGGTCGCACATTCCCCAGCTTCACTTGTGCCTGCAATCCAAAACGTTTGCTTTCGTTTTGGATAAATACAGCAGTCCTGGGAAGGCTAATTTAGATCTTTATCAGCTGAAGTTCCATCAATTGAGTCTCTTGTGCTGTGAAAAGTTTTGGTGCAGGGTGTGGGCTTGGCTGAGTGAAATGCAAATGTGCCTAAGTTAATTTGCAAGTGTAAAGGGTGCTTGGGGCTGATTCTCGCTTTATTTGATCAAATCACTCCAAGCTTTGTGATGACAGAGATTTGTTTTTTATTAGTGGTAGTGCAAAGAGTTAATAACTGAGCTGTGAAGTGTGTGCTTTTAATTTTAAGTGCATTTACAGAGCCCTTAGTACCTCCAAAGGTGTGTTGAAGGGACAGTTGTGTAAAAAAGAAAATTGCATTACATACGCTCTGGTATCACTAAAATCTAGATTTTGGAACAACCATTTTACTGAAAAACTATTTGCATGTTTTGCAGCACTCTATCTTACACTGTGATGTCCTACAGAGCCTTTCCCACTGAGTAACAATTTTTTTAATTTATTTTTCATTTATGCTGCCCATTATTTTATATGTAGATACCTAAAAACGTACAGAATATTTTGGGGCTTATTTATGAGAGGCTTTCATCACCAGAGCATCACTTTTTTTATGCTTCGGCGGCGCAAGCATCTCAACCATACCTATGAGGCTGTGCAAAGTCACCCTGCATGGCTTTGCATGGCCTCATAGATATGGAGTAAGACATAGCAGCGCAAGTCACTGCGTTGCCTTACTCTGCGTCAAGGAGGTGTTCTATGGGCTTTGCGTGGGGTTCCCACGCAACACTCATGGATTTTGATGCTGCTCCATATTTACAAAATCACGTAAACCTGGGGCAGCTCCAAAAACAGACGCCTCACCAGCGGAGGTGTAAGGAGGAGAAATGTTTTCATTTCTACTGCTTTTTCCTTATTCCATGTGTGCTGCATTCTGCAGCTCATATCGAAAGAGGAAAACACCTCTCTGGATTGTTTTCTTGAAGGAAGGTGCCCCTTCCTGTACAAAAACAATCCTGTCTATGTTGGTGCTAGGCAGCAATTTATGCACTAACGCAAAGGGAAAGGACAGGAATGCACCGTACTTCATAAATACTGTGCATTCCTGCCCTTTCACATCGGCATAGGGCAGCGCAGCAAGAAGACTTGCGGCGCTGCCCTACTCCAATTCCTCATAAATAAGGCCCTTTGTTTTCAGCTACACCTTTGAATACACCCCCACGCTCACTGACCTTTGGTTTGCTAAACAGTGTTTAATATTATTTCCCCACCGTAAAAATTATTTGCTGTGGAAATTGGGGGCGTTTATGGTTGTCGATAGTTGTCTATGATGAGGAGTACCAGGTTCTAGAAATTTTCATCAGAAGGGGGTCCTTACGCCTAAAAACGTTTGACAAGGGGGTCTCGGCATCAAAAAGTTTGAAGACCTCTGCTCTATGGCAACTTCAACGAGCAGATAGTTGACACCGAAGCTACACCTACCTCCAGCAACGCCAGCCAGCCTACCATCTCCGCCTGGACCCCGGTCTCTACAGAAGACACCGCCACGACCATGAAGAGCATTTACTCGGGTGCCCCCACGGACCGCTTCCCGCCACACATCTTCCACAGAGCCGCCGCCATAGCACCCGAACTACGACACACTATCCACTCCACCTTCGAAACCGGCACATTCCCCGAAGACTTGAAATGCGCAGAAGTCGAGCCCCTCCTCAAGAAGCCCTCTGCAAACTCGACGGACCTCAAACTACAGACCCATCTCTCTCCTCCCCTTCGCAGCCAAAGTCACTGAGAAGATCATCAACATCCAGCTCACGAACTTCATCGAAACTAACTCCATCCTCGACTCCTCCCAATCCGGATTACGCAGCGACCACAGCACCGTGACTGCCCTCCTAGCCGCCACAGACTACATCCACACTCTCCTCGACCAGGGCCACTCGGCGGCTCTCATCCTACTAGACCTCTCTGGAGCCTTTGACACCGTCTCCCACCGCACACTCACTGCCAGACTCCACGAAGCCGACATACAGGGAACCGCCCTCGACTGGATCCGCTCTTTCCTCACCGGCCGAACCCAAAGAATTAAACTCCCGCACTTTTCTCCGAACCCACAGAGATCAGCTGCGGAGTACCCCAAGGATCATCTCTCAGCCCCACGCTCTTCATCTACATGGCCCCCTCGCCGCCACAGTCAGACAGCATGGACTGACGTGGCAGCTCATCCTCTCCCTCACAAAGGAACCCAACACCACCAGACTCCGCTTCCAGAATGAGACTTCGCATCCTAGATGAGCAGCAGCTGCCTCAAGCTCAACTCGGAGAAGACAGAAGTCCTCGTCCTTGGATCCACCCCCTCCACATGGGACAACACCTGGTGGCTCAATGCCCTCAACAACCCCCCACACCCACGGACCACGCCCGCAACCTCTGCATCATACTAGACTCCTCCCTCACCATTACCCGACAGATCAACGCAGTCTCCTCTGCTTGCTTCAACACCCTCTGCGTCCTCCGCAAGACCTACAAATGGACCCCCCCACCGAATCCAGAAAGACAGTCACCCGCACACTCATAACCAGCAGATTGGACAAGGAAACACCCTCTACGCCGGAATCCACAAATCCCTGCTCCGAAAACTCCAGACCATCCAGAACACCGCTGCCAGACTCTTCCTCGGCATCCCGCGACAAGACCACATCACCCAACACCTACGAGACCTCCACTGGCTCCCCGTCAAGAAGAGTGACCTTCAAGCTACTCACTCATGCCTACAAATCCCTCCAACACCGGACCCCAATACCTCAACGGAAAAGTCTCCTTCTACACACCCAAAAGAAGCCTCCACTCCGCCGAACTCGCCCGTGCCGAAACCTCCTGCATTCGCAAAATGAGTGGAAGAGCCTACTCTTACATCGCGGCAAAGACCTGGAACGAACTCCCGCTCGGCATCAGATGTTCACCCACTCTGCAAGCCTTCAGGAACAGCTTCAAGACCTGGCTCTTTGGGTGAGACAGAGCTGCACGATGACCCCTTAGCCCCCCCCCCCACCCCTCCAGCGCCTTGAGACCCTCACGAGTGAGTGAGTAGCATGCTTCACAAACACCTGATTGAGTGAATGTGTGCGTTCAGAGGAGTGCAGTGGAGGGATTTCTGGTTCGGGAACTTCAAATCAGTGGTCCACTTCAGTTTGTAGTTTTTTTCTTTAGCAAGGTGGTGCTTACATTCTTCTCGCAACTCTGCAGACTGAAAGTGGGCTCCAATTGTTTGTTTTAATTTTTTTAATTTTTAATTTAAATTAGATTGAGTGGACTAAGATGACCACAGCTTTCTATGTCCCTCTTGCATGGGCAGATATACAGCATGCACCCACGATCAGCAGACCAATGTACCATGGACAAAGGATGAAACTATGACAAAAGATGTACTTTGATGACTTTGTCCATAATGTATCGTTCAGCGTCTGAGACCGATTTAAACATCGATGTAATAAAAATTAGTTTGCCATAATAGCCTTTGCCAAGTCAGCTCTAATAAGCCGTTTTAACTCACTCTTTTCGTCACAGATCTAATCATCACTCCCACATGACCTGGCACTAAGAACCTTGTGGAAAGTGGCATGTGGGGGAAATTCTGTTTTTATTCAAGAACCATATAATTAAGGCTCCCAGTTCTGTTTTTACTGACTTTTAACAAATAAATACAGTTGGTAAGCAATGAGTTTCCAGTCTGTTTTTATTCTTAAAAGCTGTAAAATACAGGAAATTGTGCTTCTTGTGTGTAACTCTCCATGTTATCCTTCATGAATTCTAGGCCAACAGCAGATGGGCATCATAGAGCGCTAAAAAAAAAAGAAATTTCCTTAAATACAGGCATATGTTAATAAATATTTGCATACGGGGGCATGGCCAAGCCGCCGACCGTAATGCCTGCGTAGGCTTGTAGCTCCACCGCTGACTCAATGTGAACTGCTCGCCCTGGCGGTTACGGCGGTGAAACTGGATCAAAACACGCTGCAGGAGATGTAGGAGGAGGTGTAGAGGTTGCCGCTATGAAAATTGGCCCGTGGAGCGATCGCGTGCGGATCTGCGCGGAGACTGGGTGTGGTGTGGCCTACAGCCTCGTGTGCAGCCGGGGGCTCGCGTGAGCAGGACTGCCGGAAATCAGGGCGTGGATTGCGGGGGCCGCTGTGGGCCAAGAACGAGCACCTCTATAGGGCTAAGCGGTTGCGGTGAGGGCATAGAGCGGCCAGATATCTTTCAAAACGAGCCACAGATGCTCCCCGGAGGCCCCGCGGTGACAGGGGCCACGGGCAAGCCTGGGGACCGGCTGCCAGGCCGGGAGCTGTGGGACCCGTACGGCTAGCTACCCCACGACCGCACCCCCAGCCCCCCAAACATTACAGTAGTGCAGCCTCCCCCTTCCTTAGGAAGACCAGCTGCAGGGCCCATCTGGGCTGCTTTGGGCCAGAGAGGTATGACCCCCAAGGTGAAGAACGGCGGTGACGTGGGCACTCCGGGCACACCCTGTGCAGCTTGGAGGACAATTCCCGGGGCCCTGTGGAGGCGTGTCTACACGGGGACTACCAGGGAGGTCGGATCACGGCAGGAGTGGGGCCGACGGTCCTTCCTCCCCCCTGCCTTTGAGTGTTTGCTGTGCTGGCAGCGTGGCCTCTCTTGTAGTGGACAACACCAACGGCGGTAGCCAGCGACAAATACACTGGCACGAATAATGGTGTAACAGCGGTGCTATTGGACAGTCATGACCATGGGACTTTACTACAGTTGGTGGACGGCGGCCCTGTGCAGGATTACACAGAAGACTGTGTGAGTGCCATCTTTCTTGCATGGTATGCCCCCACTTTTTGCTGATGTGCTTTGACTGAGTGTGCCCTGGGCTCCTGCCAACCAGGTACCCAGGGCCTGTGTTCCTTCCCTAAAACTGCATTGATGCCTACACCCAATTGGCATCCCTGGCCACAGGTCAGCCCCTGGTAAATGGTACCATGGGTACCCAGGGCACTGTGACCAGGGAAGGCCCCTAAGGGCTGCAGCACTTGTTGTGCCACCGTTGGGGACCCTGTACCTTTACACATACACACTGCCTTTGCAGGCTGCGTGTCTTGGTGCAGAACAAAAGCGAAGAGTCGACATGGCACACATCCCTGTGTGCCATGCCTACAAGCCACTGCCCTGGCCTAGGTCAGCCACCCCTCTAGCTGGGTGCACTATGCCAGTGGTGAGGGCACAGAGGCATGAGCCCTGTGCTCCTACAGTGCCCAAGTCCATTCTTGGGCATTGTAAGTGCAGTGCTGCCATTAAGAGTATATGGTGCTGGGAGTCTGTCATTACGAACTCCACAGCACCATAATGGCCCCACTGAAAACTAAGAAGTTTGGTATCAAACTTCTCAGCACATTAAACCCACACTGATGCCAGTGTGGGATTTAATGTAAACGCACTCAGAGGGCATCTTAGAGATGCCCCCTGAAACCAACCCGACCTCCAGTGTCCGGACTGAGTGGCTGCCCAGGCTGCCACCACCAGACATGTTTCTGGACCCCTGGGTCGAGAGCCTCTGCTCTCAAGGGCCTGAAACAATGTGCATCCTGGGGCGAGGTGCCAAAGCCTCCTCCCCCAGGATGGGCAGGGGAAGCTTCAAAGGCCTGCCGCCTTTTGAGCTTCCCCAGACCATTTGCTGCTCCCAGCAAACTGGTCCCCACTGGTTCTACCCCCACTTCTGGCGGGAGAACCGGTGGGAAAACCAGAGGCAGGAAATGGGTTGTGCCCACCTCTGCCAACTCCACCCCTAAGGTGGGGGAGGCGAGGTGAAGCACAAACTCGAGTCCCCGCCATCTTGAGGATGGGGGGACCCAGCCAACCAGGGACCGGATCCTGCCCCCCTCCCACTGGAGAGTGGCAGAATAGGGGGTGTACCCACCCCAGGGACGGGACCCATTGGTCCCTGCCCTTACCTACCTGTAACCACCCCTAAATTCAGTATTTGGGGGCTCCCTGAACCTTCCTTCCTCAGTTCCAGATTCCAAAAACAAGAAAGAAGAAGACCTGCCGTGCAGCTGCTCACAAGAGGAAGACACCAACTGATTTGGCCCCAGCCCTACCGGCCTGTCGACCCTCGAACCTGCTCCTGCTAAACCACAGCGTCTCCAGTGGTCAGCACCCTCACAAACCCCGGAGGACCTGACTGCCTAGTGACTCCAACCCCCTGGGACTCCCAAGAGCAGTGGTACTGCTCAAAGCAAGCAACCAACCCCTGATGCCAACCGCGAATCCTGCACCCGCCGAGCCCGGCCTGTGCCTGAGTGGGCAAATACCAAGAGGAAGTCCCCCCCCCCCCACCCCGGCGACTGTGACCCAGAATCCAGCACCCAAAGGCCCTCCTCGACGCTCCTGACGACGCCTGCAGCCTCAGAACCAGGGACCCCTCCAACCGCGACCAGCCGAGGGTAAGCTTTCTGACGCCTAAAGACACCCCTGCACCCGACGCCCCACGGCCGCATGTGCCCAACTCCAGGGTGCCTACCCTTCCCACAGCTTCCCAACTTACCTCTCGAAGTGGTGGTCGCACCTGAAGAATCGCCGTCCCCGAGCTTGCAGTCTTTGTTCGTCACGCAGCTTTACCATTGAAAACCATTGGGGCCCGACGGCCCAAAAGCCCACTGCACCCGGCCGTCCCAGTGCCGCTGAGGGTGCACCAACTACCCTGTTCGACTTCCCCACTTACCCTTAGCAAGTGACCAGGAGCTTTGCTCACACAGCCGAATGGCCTGCTAGCCAGCAGCCACCAACCAAAGGCCCCCTGCCGTCCATAGGATAACATTGGGCCTACTCACTCTGCACCCGGCCGCCCCTATGCCGCTGAGGGTGTAACAACTGTACTTACCTGACCCTGGGGGACCCCTGAGTCTATGCCCAGAACCTTAACTCTGCCAGTCGAGTACTTACCCAAAAGCCGATAACTCACTTTTCTTCCATAGGGTAACATTGACTGGTTTCACTCGGAAATTCTTCTAAGTGTGGAGTTTCCCAACTTTAAAATATTCACCTAAAATCAACCGAGTAACAAACAGAAATACTCACCTGCTATTAGGAGAGATCCCAGTGCTGGATCTTGGTGCCCAGCACTGACCCTGAAAAGTAATCACAACGTTACTTACTGCTAACTCAATTTTCTTCCATAGGGATCCATTGACTGGTTTTCTGTGAAATTTCTTCTTAGTGTCCACTTTTGAAATACCAAAATATTGCTTAAAAATCACAACAGTAACGAATTCCGATTTACTCACCTGCTATCAGGAGAGACCTCAGCACTGCATCTTTTAGACCAGTACTGACCCTGAAAAGTAATTTTAACCGTACTTACCCGTAATTTGAAATTCCTTCCATAGGATATCATTGCCTGCTTTTTGTTGAAAAAGTTTCTAAGTGTCGATTTCTGAATCTTACAAATATTCTTTAAAAATCGTGCCAATGATACAAACGTAATTACTTGCCTGTTTTAGATAGATATCCCAGTGCTGAACCTGAGACCCCAGCACTGGATTACAAAAGTAACGTAAACATACTTTGCTTGCAACCTGCATTTCCTTCCATAGGATAACATTGGTAATTTTACCCAGAAAAGTTTCTAAGTGTCAACTTTTGAAATACCATAATATTCCTCAAAAATCACTACTATAACCAAAACGCTTTTACTTAACTGTTTACAGGAGGTGTCCCGGGACTGAATCCAAGATCCAGTCCTGTGGTTAGAAAAGTAATCCACAAAGTAATTAATTGCATTTAACCAAAACTTTCCATTGAGCTCAATGTTGCATTGTTTGAAATTGTGTTGCCTCTTGCAACAACTGTGACTACTGTCATCAAAAAAGACTATTGCCTATTTGAAAAGTGTTTAAACAAAGCATTTCATTCTGAGAAAGTATATTTTGATTCCAATTGTTGGTTCTAAAATAAAACAAGCATATATTTTTATATACAAACCATTGGCCTAGAGTTCAGTTCTTGAGTGTGTGGCTTCATTTGCTGAGTGTGTACAACAAATGCTTTACACTGTCCTCTGATACTGCCTTACTGCTCGACCAAGCTACCACTTTAGAGAGTAAGGTTATATCTAACTTTAGCCTCTGCCTTACCATTGGGGAACTGTGGACCCTATACACCCTGTACCTTACTTTGGTGCAGTATATATAGAGCCACTTTCCTACAGACTGGTTCCCCCCCTCACCCTCGACCAGGGCCTTTATTCCTAACGCCGTGCAGGTCAACAAGTTGGGGGCTGTAATTGCAAACTAGCCCACTGTATTTCACCGGATTGGGGCATTGGTCGTAAAGACCCTAAGCAAAGCACTTTGTCCTTTAATGCGCCTGGAACCAGTTCTACAATGCCACAGATACATGGCGGAGGGTGGAGGGACGCACACAACTGAGGCGGCTGGGCCTGACAATGTGGTGTTGGAGCTAAAGGCGGGCTTCAGGGCATTGGACTCCCATTTTGATGCCCTGGACAAGAGGCTGGAATCTATAAGGGCTCGACTTGATCAACAGGAAGGGCGCCTGACCACGGCAGAGGGTAGACTATCTGACCTTGAAGATGGCGCTGCCCAGACCACATAGTACGAAAGAATGGAGAAGCTTCTCAAAGCTGTCACCATTAAGAATGAGGATTTAGAGGCACGTGGGTGGCGAAACAACGTTCGAATCATGGGATGCACCTGTTTAAGTTTTTGCAGGCTTATTGTACAATGGTTTTTTATTTACATTCAAACATTGTTCTAAGGGGTGGGGCATTCCCCCTGAAATTAGGTATGGGGTATTGGGATCGTAGACAAAAGTTAGTAGTATGGTTTTCTTACAATCGCCAATCACAGTGCAGTAATAACTGTCTGGGTGCTAGCAAGCTGGAAATGCTAGACATGGATCATGGTTAAGGTACAGACAGTGGCTAATGTGGTAATGATTTCCTGGAATGTCAGGGGCCTTAACAATACTCGTAAGTGACCAATTACATGCAACGCCATCAGGTGGACATTGCTTTTTTACAAGACTCATTTGGCAACAAATGTCAAGACGCTGCTGGCCTCAAGTTGGGGGCACATAAATATTTTGCAGGTTACAGTTCATATGCCAGGGGTGTCGCAGTGTTGATACATAGACGGGTGCCTTTCAGGGAGCAGGAGGTCTCCCTGGATGCAGGGGGGCGTTATTTATTGGTTAAGGGATGTATGCTAGAGCACTCTGTGCTGTTCGTTAATATATATGCTGCAAACGTTAATGATCCCGATTTCTTTGACACCATTCACACTCGCATAGAGTTAATGGGGGCGGATCACATCTACATGGGTGGGTATTTCAATTTACTCCTCGACCTGGAGCGCGATAGTACAGCACACACGATAGCCGCAAAGCCCAGGGCAAGACTAATGTTGCTGGATACTATGAAAAAGGTTTGGGCTGGTGGATGCTTGGAGATATCATTGCGCAGAGCGGGAGGGGTACACACACTATTCTGCACCCCTTAACACATGGACACGCCTGGATTACTGGTGCCTCTCCGTGGGGGTGGCAATATGGATAGACACAGCCACCTGTCGCGCACATTGTCGGATCACTCCCCTGTGTTGGTAAAGTTGAAGGTCCCTAGAGCAGGGGGGTAGAGCATCCATGGAGATTTCCTGATATGGCCCTGAGAGATGCCGTTTTTACAACTGAACTGGGGGAAGCGATCAGAGTACTTTTCGCTAAGTGTAGGATCAGTGGAATCCAAGGCAGCACTATGGGAAGCCTTTAAGGCCTATACAAGAGGAGTGTGTATTTCAAAAAGCGCTGGGGTACTTGGGGATTTGTGACTTACACTAGCGCAGATAGAATCTCAGCTGGCTGAATTAGACCGTATAGAGGCAAATACCACAAGTCCCCCTAATCTGCAATGCAGCACTGCTGACAATTTCGGGAGGCGGCAGAGCATGAGGCACCACTACCTTGGCAAATATGCAGTGGCTAGGCGGTATGGGGAGGGCGAGAGGCCGGGAAGAACGTTAGCTAGGCTGATGCAACAGTTCCGTAGGCCGACGTATATAGCAGAATTAACGTGCCTTGATGAAGTGCGGATTACTGGTCCTGTAGGAATCCTAGAGGAGGTGCTCACGTATTATACAGCATTGTACACCTCCAAAGCACCAGGGCTCGATGGGTTTACGGGATATTTTTATAAGAAATACAAGACCCTCATCTCACCCTATCTTATAGATATGTATCAGGAGGCGGTAGAGGCGGGGGTACTCCCACCCACTTTGAGAGAAGCTGTTATAATCCTGCTTCCAAAACCCGGGAAGGATATGCGGAAATGTAGCTCATATGGACCGCTTTTCCTCCTAAACTTTGATAATAAGATCCTAGCTAAAATATTGGCAACAAGGCTTGCATTAATCGTTGAGAAACTGATTTCGCCAGCTCAATCGGGTTTTATTCCCCACAAGTCAACAGCTCTCAATCTTCGTACGTTGTTTGCCACACTGCACAGAATATCACCGACGGTCCGGGCAGCCGCTGTCCTACTTGACGCGGAAAAAGCTTTTGACTCGCTCGAGTGGCCCTTTTTATATGCTACAATGGGACGGTTGGGGGTGCCGGAACGGTTCTTGGCGGTTAAGTTGCTATACACGTTGCCCACAGTGCGCATTCAACTCAATGGCACATTGACTGACGCGTTTCAACTCACTCGAACGCGGCAGGGGTGCCCACTCTCTCCTGTTATTTGTAGTGGCATTTGATCCATTGGTGCGGCATCTTCAGGAGAGGCATAGTCACCGAGGGCTGCAATTTAATACCGGTCCGCTATTGCGCTGTATGCCGACGATATATATGTAAGGCACCCGGATGCTAATTTAACACCACTTTTCCGGGAAGTGACTAGATATGGTACCATGTCAGGTTTGCGTATTAATTGGGAGAAGTTGGAGGTTTTCCAGCTAACTGTGGTGACCTGTGACAGAACGGTGAAATATCCACTGGCCTGGTGTGATGACTTTGTGAAGTATCTTGGAATCCACATCCACCGAGAAAAGGATCGTATCCTTCAGCTGAATTATGGCCCAGTTATGGAGAGACTGAGACTAAATATAGAGCGATGGTTGACATTGCCCTTGTCAATGGCAGGTAGGATAGCTATAATTAAGATGGTGGTTCTTCCACAATTTTTATACCTTTTCCAAAACATTCCCATACCGTTGTACAATAGCTTGATCACAGACCTTCGTATGCTGCTGATACGACTCGTGGGGGGGGGGGGGAGGAGTAAGCAACCCTGCATTGGTTGGGAAACTTTAATGTTGCAGTATGAGAGGGGTGGGTTAGGGGTACCAAACTTTCAGATTTACTATTTGGTAGCACAGGCGAGTTTTGCTTGGCACTGGTATCATGCAGACGTCTGGATCCCATGTCACAGACCAGAGGCCGATTTGGCTCTTCCGACGCCACTCAACACCCTGCTGCTGGTAGGGTTTCCGCAAGATATCCAGACACTATATACAACCAGCTGGGCATGGCATAAATTACTACGGATAACTGGATCCCGCATATTATATTCATCTGCGCTGCCATTGGCAGGTAATGGCTGGGTTCCCATTTTACAGTAAAGCGCACATTGGCTAAATTTCAGCTGGTAATATTTGGCGACCTGTTCCCCAGCGGTCATATTTTCTCACGCACGGAGGACCCTGGCTTCAGAGAGGCCACTATAATGGATCACTTTGTGTTGCAGAGGCTCCAGAGGGCATTGCGTGCGAGCATGTATAACTATCCATTGGACCCCCCTAAATTCCCAATACTGACAGGGGTTATTGGGGATGGGGATGGGAATGGGTGTCATCTTATGGCTCGGATGTATAAGGCAGCAGTGGCAATGCTTCCCTGTCTGGATGCGGGGGTGCGGACGGCTTGGGAACGTGACCCGGGTCACCCACTTACAGATGCGCAGTGGGGTCGGTGCTGTACGCAAATACGCTGGGTCTCCCCTAACCACCGGCACAAGCTACTGCACTTTAAAGTTTTGTGGAGAGCGTATATGACACCCAGCAAAATGCATTGTATCGACCCCTCTCGCCAACATGAATGCCTGAGGTGCCGCGCCCCAGATGCCGATTTTGCACATATTACATGGACTTGTACCAAGATTGAGGGCTATTGGAGGTCGGTCATTGGGGAAGTTTCCCGCATGATTGAAATGGAGGTTAGACCCACGCCCCTGATGGCACTGCTGGGGTACACGCAGGATCTCCCCAAATCCAAGCGCCGATTTGTCGCAATTGCTCTCCTCATCGCTAAACGTGAAGTGGCCATCAAGCTTGCCCCCACACTGCATGCATGGCTCCGTAGTATGACATATTGCAACACCCCCAGTGACACATATGCGTGACTACAGCCACCTGCAGCTAGGCCCGTAGATATCTGGCAGCCATTCCAATCCTACCTGCAGACAATACGGGACATCAACGACACCCCTACACAGCCGAGGTTTGCACCCATGGGAGCCGGAGGCAGTAGGGACACACCTGGGGTTATTGAACCATTGCAGGGATCGCAGTGACTATAACCAGATATTGAGCCTGACCCTATGTAGTACAGACTTTTGTAACCATTGTTGTACTGTTCTAAATATGCATGTAACTTGGACGTGTAACTATGTAATTTCTTAACCATGCTGCTCAGCACTGCACTGCTATGTATTCTTCCTTCCTTTTTGTAACCTTAATAAAAAATAAAAAATATTTGCATACAATACTAATATCTACCTGCGGATGTAGTGTTTTGTTATACTTGGCTGCTTAATTAGCTAAAACGTGACGGGTATCAAAGTGTGCATGCTTAGGAGTTAAATATGAAACTATACCAATTTTCGTCTCCATTTATTCTCAAAACATAAAAATAAATATGAAGAAAATACCAATAAGATGGCCAAAAAATAAATATGGATAAATATAGATGGAAATGTTAAAAATAAATATAAAACCGGGAGCCCTACATATAATCCTTTCAGACAGTTTGGCCGTAAAGAACACGTCATCCAGGAACTTCAGAAAATAGTTTATGGCCTCTGTTTTGGTTGGCATACTCATGCACCGTTTTCGCAGCCATACTTCTTTTTTTTTTTTTTTTTTCTTTGCAAATTGTACAAAATCTCTGGCTGCCTCTTCCTCAGAAGTAGTGCTTTAAAGTCAACAAATTTGTTCAATCACAAACTGCACCTCCCAATGTTTGTGGTACGATTCAAGAAGTACCATGGTGCAGGCAAGATAAGGGTCTGCAGGATACCAGGAATAATACTCCATAAAATAAGTCTTGTAGTCAAAACAAGATGTGCAAGACTCCTATAGTTAAATGGGAAAGGGCTGGTTGATCGCTTCAAACACATGTTGGTGGGGACTTCATATGTGAGAAACCTAGTAGGGACTTGTTTTTCTAATTTGTTTTGTAATGTATACAATCGGTTTAGACTTTGTAAATCTGGAGTGGAGAACTTGTCATTTGGTGCAGTTAAATGTGGCGAGCCACTTCACTGGTAATTAACCAGAATGTGTGGAGAACTTTATGGACATTTTGGTTTACTAGATAGGCCTTTGAGTAGGTCAACCTTCCATTTACATGACACCAAGCAAGTAAGGAATTTGCTTCCACTGTGAAATGCCCAGATCTGCATTTAATCCTGATGTTTTGCACACTGCATTTCTGGTAGGCATCCAAGTGATTTAAAGACCTCAACAGTACGAAAAGTGTAGCATCTGGTAACTGATATCCATATAAAAAATATAATTAAAAAGGAAACACCTGTAAATTAAAGAGATTAGAAAAGGTGCCTTCCACTATTGCCTCAGAGAAACTCAAGATTGTTTACCTTTTCTGATAGTGAGGATACTCCCAAACTCCTGATCATGGCTGCTCTTGCAGCATTTTCAAGATGTTCCAATCTGCATTTAATTTTGTCAGTTGTAGAGATTGTGCAACAGCTTTAGGAGAAGCCCAAATAAAAGTGGATTATATCCTTTGTACTCAATGCTCTGGTGATCTGCCTAGGAGCATATTCATAGGAATGGCTATTATACAACCAGTCGTAGCATGTTTGGGGAAGGTTCCACTCAGAAGCTTAAGAAAAACAGCCAGTAGAAATAGGCACCTGAGAACTATCCAGTCTAGCCAAGAGCTGCACATTAGCAACGCATGGAAATGGGTGCTTTAGGCTTGGTGAATGTAACTTAACTCTACTTGTGGAAAGAATATGAAAGTTACAAGAAGAGGACATCAAGTCAGGGGACATAAAGTCAGGGGATATGTAGACTGTCATTGTCTTTAGCCCAGGCTTAATAGGAAGGATGTCCTTGACATCTCTGCTCTTCTCCTTTAAGCCCTTGGCCCTCTCTGCCCTTTACCTGGATTCCCAGGGAGCAGAAGAGATTTAAGAGTTTAGGATGGAGGTAGACCAGTATTAAGTGTCACATGACTGACAACTTTAGCTTGTGGCGGCTAGAGAAAGGAGATCATGGACAGAAGGTGTGGGGAAGAGTAACTGACCCACTAAGGTGCAGGTGAAGCAAATGCTGCTTGATTAACCCAACATGGAGGCAGATATCGCAAGACTAATTATTCAAAGGAAAATATTCCTTACAATCTGGCAGCACTTTCAATAAATGAAATGAGGAAAAAAAAACTGTGCAAAGCCAGTGTTCACAAGTTGCAGTCAGTTTTAGCAAAGTAGGTTGGACTGTTGCTTCCTAATCCTTTTTATCTCCAGTGACTTGTGCAAAAACCACTTGCTATGCCTTGCTGATGACGCAGATATTTGATTGCAAATGTAGTTTGCACCCCCATTTGACATCCTCGCAGGTCTCACTTCACACACCCGACACAGCCAAAAATGGCTATTCTATTCTGTACCTAGCTAGTTAACCAGTTGAGCAGGTGGCATGACAGACCACTTTATTCTCTTTGTAGTACACATACTGCCTCGGTCTCGCTTATTCATCACAAGCTCAGCAAAATATTGCGGATCTACTAGTCACTGGGTCTTCTCTTGGATCTAATGCTGATAAATAGGTAAACCGTCCCCAGTGTCTTTATGATCTGTTGCAATTGACCGCTTGAAGAACCAGATAAGTCATTCTAGCACCTAAAACCATCTTGAATCGGAGGCAATCTGCAAGACATCTGGTAGGACTATCTCATGGCATGGCAGAGGGTAACCAAGGACAAATGAGTGCTAGATAGTTTGCAGAGTGAGTAACAGATGGGTGCTAGACAGTGTGCATAATGGGCACAAAATTCAGTGTTTGGTTCCTCTCCCCAGATTTCCCTGGAGTGGGCTGAGCCCATCAATTTGGACTACTTGATACAGGAATTTAAAATCTTATTCAAAGCTGGTCCCAAAAAAGAAACCAAGAGGTTCACTCATGCCTTTCATTTCAAGGAGGGCCTAAATGAGATGCACTGTGGTGCCATTGAGTATTTTTAAAAGGGGAGCTTTCTACTTTGCAAGATATTTTTGGTGCTGTCTGGAACCACAGATGATTCCAAACTTGTTAAGGAGATAGAGGACTTGAGAGTCCCAAATCCTCCACAGGAAGGTAATGTTTCCTTTTCTAAAATGTATCGGACACCTTAACATCCTCAAACAAGCATGTTGGTTTTATGTTTGACCCTCCTTTGTAACTTTTATTTATCCTGCTTACTTCTTTCAGGTAACATTTTACTACTTGATGGTCGGGAAAATTCGCCAAAACAAAAACTGATGTTGATTGACTTTGAATATAGCAGCTACAATTATAGGTATGGTTTTTATTAATATCTACTTTTGCAATATATTTAGTAGATGACGGTTTACAAAAAAGCAACATCGGTCATGTCACTAATGTGGTTTACTGTGTATTATCCTTAGCCAAGGCTTTCATGTTTGGGCCTGATAACTTGGAAAGGAGCCATCCCAACCCAAATTCGATTGTTGGATAGGCCTTGCAGTATATTGATATTTTGTTGCTCTCTACATAGGTCACTGATTTATGTTCTGCTATCTGATATTTACAAAGCACTTGTTCATCCGAGGGTATCGTGGCGCTAACCTTGAGAGGGATTCATATACTAGAGCGTGAGGCTCACCTTAAGAGTGCAAATCAAGTGCTTTCTTATAAAGAGCCAGGTCTTTTTTTAAAGTAGTCCTGAAGGTTTTTATTTTAGTAAGGGATCGAATTTTCAGTGGGAGGGAGTTCCATGCAGTCTGGGCTACCACTGAGAGCCTGCGACCTACAACTCTTGATTGCAAATCACGTCACCATCAGGAGATTAGCTGTAGACTAGTGGGGTTCCCTCTTCGAAGCATATATTACCACTCGATTGGTCTAGAAATTTGGGGACCATCCCATGCAAAGCCTTAAACTAAGCAGCTAATTTGAAATTAAATACACTGCTTCACTAGTAACCAGTGTAGTAGTTTCAAAAGAGGTGTGTGATCTGTGAGGGGTCTTGAATATCCGCCATTGCTGCTGCATTCTGAAGCAGTTGTAATCTTGCAATATCGCAGTTTGGGATGCCAAGGTAAATGCTATTTGCATAATCCAATCCCCAAACCGATGACCGTTGCCATAATAGTCCTCATTGCATCAACAGGAAAAAAATGCAGTTTCTTGATCAGAATAAAGTGACCCAGACAAGGAGGGATTCTCTTTCAGATATCTGGCCCTCTAAACTCTGGAAAAGTCTTCTGCTTCATTTTCACCAGATTCCACCTGAAGCAGTCTTTTGAAACCGATTTAAAACTTAGCTGTTTTAATAGCTTCTTCTCTCCGCAACCAAATAATAAACTTTTTCCTAGCGCTCAGACGCCTCATCTCGGGCAGCCATGCGCCGTACAAATCCGAAACACAAACCGATCACTATTTATTGAGGCCCTCATTGATACCCTGTGAGGCATTAGGGCAAAACCATGTTCAGGACCATTGGTAAATCATCAGTTTGCTCACCGCTTTGGCCAGCGCCAGTATACCCAGCTTTTCTTATGAAACATACTAGGCCAGAGCTTGGCGGTGCAGGCTTCTACCAGTAAGGTGAATCCAAACGCCTTCCCCTACCAACCCACCTGATCATTAGTCAAAGCAAACCTTTGGCAATCGTAGGCTGGCTCTGAAATCAGTGAATGCCAACTGTCTTCTAGGCCACTACTCCCAAGCGAATTTTGGGACACAGTGGCACACGTTTTACCAGTAGTTCTGGATTAACTTCAGGCATCCTTTACTCACGCTATCTGGGATGGCCGTGATGCAATGAAAATTGTAATCCTTTCGTGCTTGAACACAACCAACTGCTTTGGTCGTGAGACTGGTACCAGTGTAAATCCCCGCCTGGATGAGGTTTATGGGCTACTCCAGGGATGTACAAGCATCCCTAATGCCGTTTGATAGTTCTTGCCTTTTTGGCGACAAGGCAGATTCAGCCATACAATGTTTTAAAGAGCGCAGGGCCAAATCACATTGGTCTCGCTCAGCCCCCATTAGCAAACACCACATCTGTGGCTATGGTAGGGGTTTCAGTTTCACCTCTGCCAGACTTCTGCTAATGCAGAAGGCCTTTCACCCGTTTCGTGGCTGAGGTCTCAGCACACAGACCACGTCCAGGGCATCAGCAACAATGTGCAGCTCAGTCACCCGCGCCTCTAGCATCCGCAGCCACAAAACTACATTAGTTGTCTTTGCTCTGTCTCCTCCAAACTGTACATTGGGGCTGCACTGTTTTCCATTTCTCTCTGAGTTGCTGGTGGACGACAACCTGTCTGTCTTGCAATAGAAGTTTAGGCCCTTTTGGCCAAAGGGGCCATAGAGAGGGTTTCGGTCTCAGCAGTAGGTACTGGTGTTACTCCTGCTACTTCCTTGTGCCGAAGGACAGAGTCCTTGGTCCTATTTTAGAACTTTGCCCTTCCAAAGCCTTTCTGCGGAAGGACAAATTCAGTAAGCTCACACTAGCGCAGATCCGGTTTGCCGTAGACCCCAGAGATTGGATGGTGGCATTGGACCTGCAGGATGTGCCATTTCTATGTCTTCGTCCTACAGGTGCTACATGAAGTTCATCGTGGGCAAGGAGCATTTTCAGATTGCATTGTTCCCCTTTGGCTTCACCAGTGCTCCTCTGATGTTCACGAATGTGTTGGAAGAGGTCCCAGTGCACCTTCAGAGGCTTCCCCATCTCGACGGCTGACTGCTGAAGGCAGGCTTGCCCCAGGCTGTCATCAACCACCTCCACATGATTGGAAACCTAACCTCATTGGGGTTCATTATCAATACACCAAAGTCACATGCGACTCTTTGTAGATGCTCCAGTTGATCAGAACTGTTCTGGATACAATAGTTTCATGCCTTTCCCCCGGAATAGAGGCTATGATCCCAATGTTTTAACTTCTGTCCTTGATCTGTGTGGATGACTCTGAATTTGCTGGGTTTGTTGAAATACCCCCCTCCCCCCCCCCTCCCCCAACTTGTTGAAATATTCCAGGCCACACCGAAGAGCATCATGTTCCCAATCTTTTTTGTTAGATTCTCTGGGTCAAAGAAAGCCAAGGCAGTGTAAAAATGGATGGTCTCTCGAAGCATTGTTCTCTTTATAACATTCTGCTACACACTGGATAAGAAACTGTGCCCAAAAGGCTTACAGATCATTCAATTACAGGCTCTTTAAACCAGAGGCAAAGTTCCTACCACTGCGTTAGCATGCGGAGTCCCTGTCTGAGACAATGATCAGGTGTGAGAGTGCCCTCTTTCTGCATGGTTGCCCCCACTTTTTGCTGATGTGCTTTGAGTGTGCCCTGGGCTCCTGCTAATCAGGTACCCAGGGCCTATGTTCTTTTCCTAAAACTGCATTGAAGCCTAAACCCAATTGGCATTTCTGGCCACAGGTCAGCCCCTGGTAAATGGTACCACAGGTACCCAGGGCACTGTGACCAGAGAAGGCCTCTAAGGGTGCTGCAGCACTTACTGTGCCACCCTTAGAGGTCCTGTACCCATACACTCACACACTGCCTTTGCAGGCTGCGTGTGTTGGTGAAGAACAAAGTGAAGAGTCGACATGGCCACATCTGTATGCCATGCCTACAACCCACTGCCCTGGCATAGATCAGTCACCCCTCTAGCTGGGTGCGCTATACCAGTGGTGAGGGTACAGGTGCATGAGCCCTGTACCCCTACAGTGTCGAAGGCCATTTTTTAATTTTGATTCATAAAATCTCTTTATTAAGACAAACAAGCTTCAGATATAAGCAAATCTCAATATATAAATACAAAGCATGTAAAAGCCATGTCGGGTGCCAGGCAATATATACCACAATATACAGTTAGTGTAGGCAATGCCGCACGCTACCCTCTTGAATACAGCCCTAAACCCTCTCGGAAAGCCCATGCCATTCTTGAGACCCTTCACAGACCCCTGTCCACTGCCCCAAATTCTCACATTTGCGGGGGCAACCACAGCTTTGATACACCACTTGTTCCGCATTGTGGCACCAGTCCATATAGCGGAGCCACGCAGTCGCCGCCGGTGGCTCCACAGCCCCCCATGCGCGTGCAATATTCCTTTTGGCCACACCCCCCCACCCCTCCCCCAAGCCAGGACCAGCCAAATCCTGGCCCACTTCGGCCACATGATCTCTCCTGTGACGCTGAGGATTTGCCATCTGGACTCTAACTGGACCTGTGCCCCCACCACCTCCTCCTCAATCACACGGGCGACGCCCCTCCAATACTTCTGAATCCTGGGGCAGGACCAAAGAATATGGAAGAATGAACCCCTCTCGCCACATCCCCTGGCACATTCATCGGACCCCCCACCCTTAATACGGACATGCATCATTCTCAAAGCATACGACCTGTGGAAGATGCGCAGTTGAACCAGTTGAAAGCGCGCCCTGATGGCTATATCCCTGGGACACTGGAGGGCCTCGGCCCAGTCATCGTCTTCCAATAGACCCACATCGGATTCCCAGGCCGCCCGCAGAGGACTCAAGCAGTCTGGAGTATTATTTACCAGTTTTTTTTATACGTCAACTACACCGCCTTCTGGATCATGGGGTCCAAAAGAAGCCTATCTTCCAATGGGGAGTATTCTGGAAGCACCGTCCCCTCTTTCAAATGGCAGTGGAGGGCCGACCGCTGCTGTCTATCTGAGGAATTCACCGTCCTCCATTTGGAAACCCTCCCGTAAACTATCGAATGTCACCATCTTGCCGCCTTTCCAGACGTCCCCAAGCACATCAATGCCTATGAGGCTCCACTTCTGGAAGCCGTGCACTTAATTCAGAAAGTCTCCCTCCCATAATGGGGTCTGTTCAGTGAGTTTCAGCTCCCACCCCGTCATTCTAGTTGCTGTGTGCCAAATATCTATGACCGTTTTTGTGTGAGGTGGCAGATTTACGGAGCCCCTACCCCTGCGGTACAGTTCCCCCAAATAACTACGTTCACCCACGACCAATCTGTCCACCCTGTAGGCTGGTTCGTCGAGTGGGGAAAAGACCCAACCGTTAACGTCGATAAGATGAGCAGCCCAGTAGTATTTCTTGAGATCCGGGACTGCCAGCCCCCCTTCATACATCCCCTTCTGTAGTTTCTTAAGTGCAATCCGGGGGCTGCCCTCCCCCCCCCCCCAAGTAACTGGCGTAGTTCGGACTCGACCATTTGAAAGGAGTCCTGTATGTGGTAAGGAGTGTTCTGGACGGCGTACAGTAGGCGCGGGAGGGCCATCATCTTGAAGAGGACCGCCCGCCCCATAAGGGAGATCGGGAGCCCCCTCCAATGCATTGCGTCTCGCAGCCTGGAGAGCTGGACCTGCAGATTCAATTGTGTGAACTCCGCCTCAGTCTTGGTTATCCATATGCCCAAGTACTTAAATTTGTCCTGCAGCACCAACTCAGAGCATGCCGACATCAGAACCGGAGGGTCCCCGGCTAGAGAAAACACCAACGATTTGTCTCAATTGATGCGGTGTCCAGAATAGGAACCAAACGATCGGATGATGTGAATGAGCCTATGAAACGTTTGTCGGGGCCGGTGTGTGTGTGTGTGTGTGTGTGTGTGTGTGTGTGTGTGTGTGTGTGTGTGTGTGTGTGTGTGTGTGTGTGTGTGTGTGTGTGTGTGTGTGTGTGTGTGTGTGTGTGTGTGTGTGTGTGTGTGTGTGTGTGTGTGTGTGTGTGTGTGTGTGTGTGTGTGTGTGTGTGTGTGTGTGTGTGTGTGTGTGTGTGTGTGTGTGTGTGTGTGTGTGTGTGTGTGTGTGTGTGTGTGTGTGTGTGTGTGTGTGTGTGTGTGTGTGTGTGTGTGTGTGTGTGTGTGTGTGTGTGTGTGTGTGTGTGTGTGTGTGTGTGTGTGTGTGTGTGTGTGTGTGTGTGTGTGTGTGTGTATCATCCGCATAAAGCGAGATGCGCTCTTCCCAGCCCCCCCCCGATCGATCCCCTTCACTACCGGGTCTCTCCTAATCCACGCTGCCAACGGCTCAAGCGCCAATGCAAAAAGCATCGGAGACAGAGGACACCCTTGGCGCGTTCCATTGTGCAACTCAAAGGCTCTGGAAATGGCCCCATTAAGCCTAACTCAGGCCGTTGGGCTGGTGTATAGCAACCGGATCCACTTTTGTAGCTGCGGGCCAATGCCCACTTTCCCCAGTTCCACAAAAAGGTATGGCCATTTGATGCTGTCAAACGCCATCACAGCGTCTAACGAGAGGAGAGCTGCTGGAACCTCCGGCTGCCTTTGAGTCATGTACATGACTCCGTATAAACGCCTCATTGAGCCTCGTGCTCCTGTGCGGCATGAAGCCCGATTGATCCGGGTGAATCAAAGATTGTAAAACCGGACCCAGCCGGTTTGCGATTATCTTGGCTAGAACCTTAGCCTCGAAGTTCAAAAGGGAGATAGGCCTGTATTAGCTACAGAAGTCATGCGGTTTGCCTTTTTTAAGGAGTACAACAATAGTCGCCATTCTTGTGTCCTCTGTTGCCCCACCCCGGACGATTCTTTAAACATATCAAGCATGTAAGGAGCCAGCTTGCTTGCCACACATTTAAACAGCTCCGTGGGGAGCCCATTCGGGCCCGCCGCTTTCCCAGACTGCAAGTCTCTCGGCATTTTCCACTTCTTCCAGGTGGAAGTCAGAATCAAGTGCCTCCCTGTCCTCCGGTTCGAGAGACCCAGTTGCGACTCCTATCCCTCCGTTCCAGCCAGGCAATAATTTTGTTGGCCTTATCACCTAAATCATAGACTCTACGTTGTGTGGTGATCGCCTGAGCCCGCGCCACATTTTGGGCAAGGTCTCAAAGGGATTGTTCTTTGAGTTTAAGGGAGTGTTTGAGCCCATCGACATCCCCAAGGTCCGTGGAACGCTCCAAGGCGAGTATCTCCTGTTCGAGTTCCTCGCACCGGATTTGGTTTTCTTTACATTTAGCTCCGCACACCGCCTGCACAAAATCCCGTGCCACCACTTTATACGCTTTCCAGAGGATACTGGCAGAACTAACAGAGGCGACATTTTCAGCAAAGTAGAGTTCCGTACGTTCCTCAAAGTGTTCCCGAAAGTCCTGGTCCCGAAACATGAAGGGATCCAGTCTTGGAGGGAGAGACCAGTCACAAGCCGGCACGCGGAGCTGCACCTCCACCGGTGAATGGTCGGATATTCCTCGCACCTTATGACACCCACCCTGGAAACAACTCGCCGATGTGTAAAGATATAGTCCAGCCGAGCCCCACTGCCGTGCGCCGCAGAAATATGCGTGTATTGTCTAGACCTGGGATTGTGGCTTCTCCAAAGATCCAGGAGGCCCAGAGCCCTCGCGAATGCACATAGCGGGCGGGACCCCTTTGCTCCAGGGGGGATAGTCTCCCTATCTATGTCATGCGTAAGGTATCATTCATGTCGCCCCCCCAATATCAAGAGTCCGGGCGGAAAGTCCAATAGAAGCTGACTGAGATCTGGAAACGTGATTTCGTGCAGTCGCGGGGGATGTACACTGAGCAGACATTTACCCCCCTGCCCAAGTCCCTGACTGAGCCGCATAGCGACCCAGAGGGTCACACCATGTGCGCTGTATTACAAGAGGGATCGCATTTTTGAGTACAGCGGCGCCCCTGGACCCCGAAGTGAAACCAGCGTGGGCCTGTAGTGTGTATCCGAACCGGTTAAGGGCCAAGTACTTGTTCCCCCTGAGGTGGGTCTCTTAGAGTAAGACCATGTCAGGGGAGTGTCTGTGCAAATATTGTAAAATGATAGTGCGTTTGATTTTATCCCCCAGGCTGTTTACTTTCCAGGAGAGGATTGTCAACTTTTTGTTAGGTCGAGTGGCCATGTATTCAGCCTATACCCACCCTCCCCTCCCCCCAGCAAGTATAGACCTCCCCCCCCCCCCCACCTACGCGCGGCAAGACCAAGCCCGCAAATGGATGTCAGCTGACATGGATATTGAAGCAATAGATCTGAAGCCCAAACCAAATAAAGAACCATGCAAAAAGTGCGAAAACCCATAACAGTGACCCCCCCCACCCTGCCTTGTAGGTCTAAAACTACCCACATACCCAAATAGCAGAGCGCCTGTCTCCCCCATGAACTATAAACTAAAGTAGGGCTGTCTGGCATCACGGCATCACCACACGGTAGCGCCCCCTCCCGGGCCCCCAACACCACCCCTCCAACACATCTGAAGGCCGGAGCACATCACCCAAAGTCCCATCCGGATATGGCCCAAGCTTCTTCCCCGCTGGAGTATGAGCTCCGACATTGGGCATGGAAGACAGTACCTAAGGACCCCAAAAGTCACACCACCCCACCCAGCAATGAGTACCGTCCCTCACTGAACGACTCCTTATTCCAGGGCTGTGTCCCTAAAGCCTTCAAAGAGGCAATAGTGGTCCCCCTCTTGAAGAAACCTGTGGCTGACCCCCAGTCATTGTCAAACTACCGCCCTATCTCCTTGCTCCCGTACCTAGCCAAGGTGCTGGAGGCCCACGTGGAGAAATGTCTGTCCAATTTCATGGAACAAACTAATTTTCTCGACCCACACCAAGCTGGATTCCGTCCAGCTCACTCCACGGAAACGGTAATAGTGGCTGTATTTGACTCCCTATGGGAAAAGGCTGACAGAGGTACTCCTCAGGCCCTGGTGCTGTTAGACCTATCGGCTGCCTTTGACACAGTCGACCATGGTATCTTGGCGGACCGTGTCAGGGAGGCAGGCATCCAGGGCTCAGCCCGCAGCTGGATCAACTCCTTCTTGGAAGACCGCTCCCAGGCAGTCCGTATTGGCCAGTTTACGGTTCCCAAATTAAAAACCACGTGTGGGGTGCCACAGGGATCTTCGCTCTCCCCGCACTTGTTCAACCGTTACCTTCTCCCGTTGATCAGGTCTCTGAAGGAAAGGAAAGTGGCCACCTTCAATTATGCCGATGACCTACAACTATTGTTCACAATCGACAACTCTCCCCAGTCAATATCTGACTTTCAGTCTACCATGCGGTTCATCCGTCATTGGATGGACTGCAATCACCTAAAACTAAATCCAGGCAAGACTGAACTAGTTCTGACGGGTGGCAGTCACAACTTTTGGGGCCCACATTATTGGCCAAACGAATTAAGACTTCTCTCTCCCCGCCCCCCCCCCAACCCCCTCTCCTCCTCAGTCAAAAGCCTTGGTCACAATAAACAATGACCTATCTCTAGAAACACATGTAGGCTCTGATCTCCACCTGCTTTTTTCAGCTGTGAGAGATTAGGAAGATAAGCAGGCTACTTACCCAAGCAGCTTTGATACAGGTCTTGATAGCCATAGTCCTATCGCATCTAGACTACGCCAACGCAGTCTATCTCGGTATGCCACTCTGCCTCACAAAAACGGTTACAGATGGTACAGAATCAAGCGGCCAGACTGATTTACAAACAGCCCAGGTGGCAACATGCCTCCCCCCTCTTGAGGAAGCTGCACTGGCTTCCTATTCCCCAACGCTGTGCATTCAAAATTGGCTGTCTGGTGTTTAAATCCCTGAATTGCCAGAGCCCTAAATTCATAGACAGCCTTATATCGCGGTAGACCCCCTCACGCAACCTCCGCTCGGCTCATCTCCAACTTTTGGCAATACCTACCTTCAAGCTGAAGCGTCAAGGGGGTTGCAGGTTTGCAACTCTGGCTCCAAGACTGTGGAATTCCATCCCCCTGGAAATCCGGTCATGCACTGATCTATTGAGATTCAGAAAATCCCTCAAAACATGGCTGTACATCCAGGCCTACGAATAAACTGCTCCAGGTTCAGCATCTCCTAGAATCAGTGCCATAAAACCAACCGGTGTACGAGCGCTTTATAAAACCCTTTTAACATAACATAACATAGTTGACTTTAGTTTTGGCAGTTTATATGCCACAAACCCATTCTTTTCCAAGCCAAAGGTAAAAGAACCTTTGAAGGGGCATTGAAACCACACAAGTTTACATATGTTTTAAGTGCTGTAGCTTCGCTGATATGATGGCCCATGTTAGTCTTTCAGCAAACAAGTGCATACAGTTTGTATGTGTTAAAACATTTTGCAGCTGGAACTATTAAGACACACGGACAGCTCACTTAACTAATTTCAGGTTTACTATTTAGAATCCTAAAAAAGTTTTCCTGGTATCCCAGCACGAAGGCCTGGCCTGCAGTTCCATGTGGCTGCTTCTCAGCTCATGTTTTAAAGTCACATGTGAGTTGACTTTTACACTGACAATACCGTTTGTATGCAGTTATAGCGCGCTGACTTAAAGACAACTTGCAGTGAGGATTTTTGATAATTGCTCACTACCTATACTTCAGAAACATCAGTAAGTCTTGTCTGCAAAAATCAAACTTACGGTCACACTTGAAAAAGATGGGTTTGCTACTGTGATGCACTGTTTGAAGGTTTCAGCATTAGGTAGACAGTAAGGGCCAATATCTGGGTCGAGAGGAGGATTTGCTCTATTCAATGTTTTTGGCTAACTAGCTCCTAATAAGCTGTTTTGATGTGTTCGCAGATGGAGGTTCCCTGATTTGGGAGGAGAACCACCTAGACATTGGGTATTGGCTCTAGATTCTTCTCCAGACACCAATAATTATTTGTTTAGTTTGATGGTCATAAAAGATTGCACAGTATAGAAACTATATTGCTAGAATGTATCTTCCCTCTTTAATTTAGTTACCATTCAACTGCACCTACTGATTGTTGGAGACATTGAGTAGGCAACATGTTTGTTTCTTAGTCTAACATGTAGTTCCTGATACCAAATTGTTTTCTTTCTAGGGATTTGACATAGGAAATCATTTCTGTGAATGGATCTATGACTACACCTATGAGAAATATCCATTTTTCAAAGCAAATTTTGCACGGTACCCCAACAAGAAGCAACAGGTATGTGGACAGCTTTTAATATTCATTAATTCTTCATACAACTCTTCCTGTATTAGGTTTCTTTGGTTGTGCACTCAGTCTGTTTTCGGTGTGGCAAGGATGCATTCTGTTGAACATTGAAATGTTTATTCAGATTCAAGTTGCAAGGTCGAATAAGTAATATAGTAGAGTATAGTTTTGTCTGGTAGGCTTAACGTTAGAACAAACGGAGCTGGACAAACATTGATTATTTCATCAATATGCCTATGGTACACTTTACAATTATATCCTACTGCTAGATGATCATGCAACATATTTTCCTGACTCATGAAGCTAGTAACTAGGCGGAAAACTATTTTTAATGTTTCTGGGAAATATAAAGCAACCCTTCACCATGACTTTACAAACCCACCTGCTTCCCAAGTCTAGTTTAATTTTTTTTACTTTAGTTACACGATTGGGTTTGGAGGAAAGATGACATGAGAAGGCTGTAGTGTTGGAGGGGTCTGGAAGGAGGAGCTGGACCAGTAAGTAGCCTTAAGTGGGTTAACAAGAGTCCGAGAGAGGCCATCTTGGAGGAAGAGGTTTAACCTGCGATTAACTGTTGATGAGGTTTTTCTTCAAAAGCAAGGCATTGAGCTTTTTATCTAAAGAGGAGGATTGACTGTTTATGGCTGATTTCAACTATGGCGGTAATCCACACGCTTTGAGCATTACTAGAGAATACCTAGTTTTGTGCTTTCTCTCTATGGCGTTTCCAGTCTGCTGATTCGGTTAGCTTGGTTGATGTTTATTTTGGTTTTGAGTATCAGATGTTGTTTTCGGGCTAGTAGGTGACAAAGCTGGTTTTGAAAAATATGCAAATTGGCAACAGGAGCCAGTTGCGCTCTCTGGGTGCATGTGTTCTTTGATCAAACTTTGAGAGATGCCTAATAAGTGCTGCAGTATGGAAGACGAGTGAATTTCTGGATCCCAGTGAGCAAGGTGTTGCCTTCAAGGTGTAACTAGTGGATATACAGTTGTACTGAAATCTTCTAACACTGCACCCCAACAGCTGATTGTTAGAAATGGGATCTCTGGTTGGTTCTCACGAATTCATACATACTAGACTTGACCACACTGCTCCTCTCATAACAGGAATTACCATGGACACACTTATCCCCCATGCATTCCTATGAGAGGGTAGGCCAATCTCACTAAATGTAACAGAGCGCGCACGCACTTTACACTGGACAGCAGTGCTAAAGTGCCTAGAGGCCTAAAACCACCAACACTACACAGGGAAAAGGCTAGGAGACAGGCAAAAAGTTTAGGGGTGAACCTGCCAAAAGGGCCAAGTCCAACACAACCCCCTTCCAGCCAAAACGCAGGGTAGACCAATCACTCCTTTGATGGGCTTCCCTGCTTTGGGCGATAGAACACGGACGCGGGCCCGCAACGGCCGGGACACCCTCCGGTTCTACGCCACTCTGAACCCACGTGGTTCCCTTTGTAAAAGCTCTCTGGACCAACTGGGCTACCCCACTGGTACTCCCTAGTTGTCCACGGCCAGGACCAGGCCCCCCAGATGTCACTGGTCCTTGCCCATCCATAGAGTGGGGGGGAGGGGGGTAGTAACCCCTGGCACACAGTAACCATTCTCCACTCTACCCCTCATCAGGGCAGTTCTGGACTGCCACTGATCCTCCAGCCTAGGGTCCGCACCCTCAGGCTGACAAAATCTGAAAGAGACACGTTAGTGATAGATTCCTTACCTTAGATAGATTCCTTACCTTAGAATATCCCCAGGCGTCAGGCTGGATCCGGAAAGTTTTGCGTAGCAGTACCCTTGCGCGTCGGTAGGCGGCGTCGTGCGGCTCCGCGTCCGTCGTCGGCGTCGTGATCGCCGGGATGACGTCGCGGGCAGTACTTAGGCGCCGCCCCTGCGCGCTGACGTCAGTTCTTCTTTTCCGCGCCAGTAAGCGCAGATCCGGGAAGAGCAGTGCCCTGGTCAATTTTTGACCATACTTTTTGGTGATTTTTTCACTGTCTTTTTCCACCTTCAGGTGTCGTAGGGATGCCCGGCTTCAAGCGATGCGGCGCCTGTGCGCGGATGATGTCCGTCACCGACCCGCATTGGGAGTGTCTCTTCTGCCTCGGCCGAGGCCACGACACCGAGTCTTGTCCCGAATGCCAGGCCCTCAACCCGAAGGCTTTGCGAGAGCGGTCTCGAAAGCTCCTCGAGGCCCGGCATTCGGCTCCGCGGAAGCCCCGGTCGCGTGAGAGGTCCAGGGGTCGCTCGCGGAGTGCACACCGGTCGTCGGCGTCGAAGTCTTCTTCGTCCGGTAAGTCTCGACACAAGAAGTCCAGAAGCATCGTCGCTCTCGGACTTCGCCTCGCCGGTCTCGCGACTCGGCTGAGGCCCCTCCCGGCACCGTCCCCGCCCCGCGGCCCCGGACTTGCCTGTGGAGTCGCCCCCGTCATACCCGCCCTTCCCAGGTTCGGGGGCGGATCCGGCCAAGGTACAGGAGTTCCTGTCGGCCATGGCCCGCCTCTTCGGGCCTTCAGGCCCCTCCGGTGCGCCTTCGGGCCCCGCGGGCCCTGATGGGGTTGATCCGGCGTCGCCGGCGGCTCCGGCCCCGGCGTCGCCCGAGCCTCCAGCCTCGATCCCGGCTCCGGCTCCGGCCCCGGCCTCGATCCCGGCTCCACAACTCCCATCGACGCCGGTCGACCTTACGACACCTCCGCCGGCGCCGATGTCTCCGGTGCCGTTCTCGACGCCGCCCTGGGCTCCGGGCGGCGTCGTCCCCCAGTTCCTTCCGGCTCCGGACATGGACCCGGAGCGACGTCGCTCGACGCCGGCTCCGGCGCCGATGGGACCTTGGGTCCCAAATGTCCCTCCTCCTCCTTATTTTGAACCAGAGGAGGACCAGGAGGACTGGGAGGGGTCTGATGACCCTCTGACACGCAACTGTCAGTATGATGAGGACTGGACAGGGAGTCTAGGGGAGGCCAGTGGTCTGGATACTTCTCCTGACACTGGCATGCTGTCTCCTCCCGTGGCTACGGAGGAGGGGGCCAATTTTGGTACGGTGTTGCGTAGGGCTGCTGGGGCCTTACGTCTCCAGCTCCCTACTTTGACGGTCAAGACTAACATCTTGACAGAGGTGCTTCAGCCGGCAGCCTCCTCTGCGGAGACTGTGCTGCCGTTTAACGACGCCCTCACGGACGTTCTTTTGGGCGCCTGGTCCAAGCCCAACACAGGGGCTCCTGTGGATCGGAACGTGTCACGACGCCATCGCCCCGCTCCGGGCGACCCCCTGTTTCTTTCTGTCCACCCCACTCCTGAGAGCTTGGTTGTCCAAGCCTCCGCTTCCCAAACCGCCTTCCCTACCGCTCCTCCGGATAGGGAATCCAAACGCCTGGATCAGTTTGGGAAGAAAGGTTTTTCTTCCTCCAGTGCTGGCTTGCGGTCCGTTAACACCGCTTGTCTTTTGGGCCGATATACCCACTCCCTGTGGGATTCGGTGGCGGATGTTTTGCCCCAGTGCCCTGAGGAGGTCCAGGCACTGCTTTCCCGCGCCATTGCGGAAGGAAGGGATGCGGCCAAATACACTATCCGTTGTGGCCTTGACACCGCCGACTCGCTGGGCAGGTCGATTGCAACGACGGTGGCGCTCCGGCGCCACGCCTGGCTGAGAACCACTGGTTTTTCAGGGGATGTCCAGAATACTCTCATGGACATGCCCTTTGATGGAGTCGGTCTTTTTGGGTCCAAAGCAGACCATGCGTTGGAGCGCTTTAAGGACTCACGGGCTACTGCAAAGTCCCTGGGCCTTTCTGCTACACGCCCTCCGCTGCCTTCTGCTTTTCGCCCCTATCGTGGCCACGGTAGGGCGCCCCTTCACGTCAGCAGCCCAGCCACCGGCCCGCGCAGCAGGCGTCTTCGCGTGGCCGAGGACGTGGATTCCGCCGTGGCGGATCGGGCAACCAGCGTGCGGGTCAGGCCACCACCTCCAACCCGTCCCGCGGCCTCCAAGCCCTCCTAGTCCCTCCTTTCAGGTGCACGGCACGCCAGTAGGGGGCAGGGTCCGCCATCACCTTCCCCACTGGCGCACCATCACCTCGGACAGGTGGGTCTTGGACATTGTCCGAAGGGGCTACTCCCTCCCCTTCGAGACCACCCCCCAGCCATGCCACCTCAATTCCACCGCATGTCAGGGGATCACTTGGTGCTTCTACAGAAGGAAGTCACGGCCCTCTTGACCAAGAGGGCCATCGAGCATGTTCCGACCCCAGAAGTAGGGCGTGGTTGCTACTCCCACTACTTTCTGGTGCCCAAAAGGACAAGGAGGACATGCGTCCTATCTTGGACCTCCGGAACGTCAATCGCTTCCTCCGGAAGGAGAAGTTCAAGATGCTCACCCTAGCTCAGGTCTTGACTGCCCTCGACCCTGGAGACTGGTTGGTAGCGTTGGACTTGCAGGACGCGTATTTCCACATCCCCGTCCTGCCGGCCCACCGGCGTTACCTTCGGTTCACGGTAGGCCCCGAGCATTTTCAGTTCACCGTGCTCCCCTTTGGCCTTACCAGTGCCCCTCGGGTGTTCACGAAAGTGATGGCGGTGGTCGCAGCTCATCTGCGCCGGGCAGGGGTTTCAGTCTTCCCCTACCTCGACGACTGGCTGCTGAAGGCGGGCTCGTCCCAGGCAGTCGTCTCCCACCTCCAGACTACGGCCGAACTCCTGCACTCGCTGGGGTTCTCCATCAATGTGCCGAAGTCGCATCTAATTCCTTCTCCACAGCTCCTTTTCATCGGAGCAGTTCTGGACACGACGCAGTTTCGGGCCTATCCTCCCGCACGGCGAGTCCGGGATATTCAGGCTATGATTCCGATCTTTCGGCCTTTATCCTGGGTTTCGGTACGGATGACCCTGAGGCTGCTGGGCCTCATGGCCTCCTGCATCCTGCTGGTCAATCATGCCAGATGGCATATGCGGGCTCTGCAGTGGGACCTGAAGTTCCAGTGGGCGCAGCACCAGGGCAACCTGTCCGATCACGTCCAGATCTCGGAGGGGACTGCAAAACAGTTGCAGTGGTGGCTCTCGAACCGGCAATGGGTCATGGGCAGATCCCTCTCCCTTCCCCAGCCAGAGCATACAGTTGTGACGGACGCGTCCCTTCTGGGATGGGGCGGTCACATGGGAGAGGCGGAGATCAGAGGCCTCTGGTCTCCGGCGGAGTCCCGGCTCCATATCAACCTTCTGGAGCTCCGGGCGATCCGGCTTGCACTCAAGGCATTCCTTCCCTCTGTCAAAGGGAAGGTAGTGCAGGTGTTCACAGACAACACCACCGCCATGTGGTACTGCAACAAACAGGGCGGGGTGGGGTCTTGGACCCTTTGTCAGGAGGCTCTGCGCCTCTGGACATGGCTGGAACATCAGGGCATGTTCCTGATGGTTCAACACCTGGCAGGTTCTCTGAACGCCAGGGCGGACGAACTCAGCCGCAGGTGCATGATGGATCACGAATGGCGTCTTCACTCGGAAGTGGCGCAAGGACTCTTTCTACACTGGGGAGAGCCTTGGTTAGATCTATTCGCCACCGAAGAGAACGCGCAATGTCATCAGTTCTGCGCGTTGGAATTTCCAAGGCGGCACTCGCTCGGCGACGCTTTTCGTCGCGAGTGGAGTTGCGGTCTGTTGTACGCCTTTCCGCCTATACCACTTCTACCCAGAGTGTTGAAGAAGATTCGGCACGACCGGGCCCAAGTCATTCTTGTGGCTCCGGACTGGGCTCGAAGAGTTTGGTATCCCGAGCTACTCAATATGAGCATAGATCCCCCGATCCGTCTGCCTCTTCGGGAGGATCTTCTGTCGCAGCACCAGGGGACGGTCCTCCACCCGAACCTGTCCAGTCTACACCTGCTTGCGTGGAGATTGAGCGGCGGCAGTTGATTCCTTTCAACTTGCCTCCCGAAGTTTGTGATGTGATTCTGGCAGCCAGGCGTCCCTCCACTAAGGTGGTATACGCCTGCAGGTGGAACAAATTTGTGGCATGGTGCACAGCAAAGGCTGTGGATCCCCTTTCTGCCCCTCTTTCTGAGGTCCTTCTGTTCCTTCTCTCTCTGGCCCAACAGGGTTCTGCCCTGGGTACCATCAAGGGTTATCTTTGTGCTATCTCGGCCTTCCTCAGGCTCCCTGATCAGCCCTCCCTTTTCAAGTCCCCTGTTGTTAACAGGTTCTTAAAGAGCATTACTCACCTCTTCCCTCCTGTTCCGTTTGTAATGCCTCAGTGGGACTTGAACTTGGTTCTTACCTTTTTAATGTGCGCTCCCTTTGAGCCTCTGCATAACTGTCCTCTTCGTCTTCTGACTCTAAAGGCAGCCTTTCTCGTGGCCATCACCTCCGCTCGGCGGGTGAGTGAGCTCCAGGCTCTTTCTTGCAAACCTCCCTTTCTGTCTGTTCATCCAGACAAGGTTGTTCTTCGGACGCGTCCGTCCTTCTTGCCAAAGGTGGTTACTGCTTTCCACATTGGGCAGACCATCACTTTGCCCACCTTCTTTCCGCCTCCGCATCCTTCCAGAGAGGAAGAGAGGCTCCACCGTCTGGACCCAAAACGTGCGCTCTCCTTCTATATCGACCGCACGAAACACTTCCGGGTGGATGACCAGCTCTTTGTTGGCTACGTGGGCGCCAAAAGGTCGGGCGGTGCACAAGAGGACCATCTCCCGCTGGGTTACCCTGTGCATCAAGACCTGCTATTCTTTGGCTAAAAGGAGCCTCCTGTTGGGCTGCGTGCCCATTCCACCAGGGCGACGGCTGCTACCACGGCCTTGGGCCGCGGTGTTCCGCTGCCGGTTATCTGTCAGGCAGCTACGTGGGCCTCGCTGCACACGTTTACTAAGCATTACTGCCTTGACAGTCAGGTCCGGAGGGACGGCTTCTTTGGCCGTTCTGTCCTCCAGGACTTCCTTGTCTGATCTTTGTTCGCAGACCCACCACCGGGGTTGGTATTGCTGGGGTATCTATTCTAAGGTAAGGAATCTATCACTAACGTGTCTCTTTCAGATGCACAAGTTACTAACTTGTGTAACGATATATCTGTAAGAGACAGTAGTTAGTGATAGATTCCTTACCGCCCCACCCATCCTCCCCGTTCTGCGAACTGATTTCTAGGGTTAAGGACATCCCTTTCAGGGCCCTAGTATTTTTCAGACACCTGTGTCAGCTTCTTGCATGGCTCTGCGTTCCTGGCGCGGAAAGTCGTGTACAGAACTGACGTCAGCGCGCAGGGCGGCGCCTAAGTACTGCCCGCGACGTCATCCCGGCGATCACGACGCCGACGACGGACGCGGAGCCGCACGGCGCCGCCTACCGACGCGCAAGGGTACTGCTACGCAAAACTTTCCGGATCCAGCCTGACGCCTGGGGATATTCTAAGGTAAGGAATCTATCTAAGGTAAGGAATCTATCACTAACTACTGTCTCTTACAGATATATCGTTACACAAGTTAGTAACTTGTGCGTCACGGGCGAGGCTCTCCTCCCCCCTACCTCTTCTAGGGTTCCGCACTCTCCTCCTCTGAGAGGCACCCTCAGAACACAACTCTCCCACCAGTTCAGGACCTCTCTCCAACAACTGGTCTCCCAACCTAGGGTCTAAACCCTCAGGTTGCACCGGGGTCAGAGGCGAGGACTCCCTCCCTCTGCACCCCCTTCCAGAGTTCTGCACCCTCCCAACTGGAGCGGTACCCCTGGAAGGTGAACCGGTCAGGACACTGGTTACAGATGTCCTTCCCTCCAGGTCAGGCAGATCCTGAACCTGGCCTCCCAAATTGGGGCTGAACCCTTTGTCGGAGTACTTGCCTGGCACGCCAGGACTTCTGGGGACTCGCACAGTATCCCCCCGAGGGTAACACATGACTCCTGTGTCGTGTGACAGCCTGCCTGGCGCAGATCTCCCGACCCCTGTCCACCTGACAGTGCGTGAAGATCCCCCAGAACAGAAGTGGTGTCACCATGGTCACTCCAAGGGGACTCAGCCCTTCTGGCTGGTCCCTGACCCACTGGTTCTTCCACTGGGGAACACATCCCCCTCTCACTCCGGACTTCTGTACCCTCCCAACTGGAGCGGCACCGCCAGACACCAGAACCACTGGAGCTCTATTTAGACGCTCCAGATTCTCCAGACACTAGGTGCTCCCCCTCAAATGGTCTAACAGTACAGCCTAGGCCCCCAACCTGGTGTTCCCTTAGGGAACCCTCCAGGTCCTGAGACTGGGTTTCGGGCACCTGGGGACACAGTCCCACACTCACTCCTACTCCACTGAGACAGGACGTGAGCCCCTACACCCCTCCCACTACCCTGGGACCTAGCTGGGCTACTCTGAACCTCTTCCCCAATACAGGACGGGAAGATACCTGAGCCACTACTTTTGGGATCACTCCCCAATGCCTCTTCAGAACCTCGGGCACTTTCCCAGAGGTCTGCCTCCTGTGCAAGCTCCCATGGATTAGAAAACTCACACTCCAACAGGTGTTGGTGCAACCCCGGAAAACAATGACTGAGCATGTGCTCTCTGATAACCAGATTGAGCAGTCCATCAACATCAGGTTCCGTGTTAACCCTTACCCAATCAACCAGTGCATCATGACATTCATCCGCAAACTCCCCCCAAGACTGGTGAGACAGTTTCCTACTGCCCCTGAACTTCAACCTGTACTCCTCTTCTTGGGAACCGGGTACCATACTCTGGGAACTGGGAATGGGACTTCCTGCACTAAACTCCATATTGCTGCCACCACTGGACCCCACCCTTACTGGTGAATCCAGACAACTAAAACTACACTCAGAGGACGTACCCCCAAGAGCTAATTTCTCCTTGGTGAAGGCCCTCTCAGCCTCCGCCATCCTCTCCTGCGCTAAGACCCTTTCGGTCTCTAGCTTTTTCTCCTCCACCCTCCGCTGCGCTATCTCCTTGGCATGCTCTAACCTGAGCTTCTCCAAAGCCAGCTGATGCTCCCTTTCTTCCCTCCTATCTACCCACTCCACTGGGGATAGGTAAAGGGATGGGGCACTGCCCCCGACACTGGACCCAGCAAGGGACTCCCTATCTATGGGGTCCTCACTATCTACTGGCGTCCCTGTCCTGTCATTTTCTTCCTCCTCCTCAGACCCCCTCCCCTCCCCCCCCTCGGCGTGCGGCCAGGGCCCTCTTCTCCCCATTGCGCTCACGTTCCCATTCATCCTTTTGCCATTGGTTCAGGTTTTCCCGAAGTTTTGACTTGGTGTCTGACCCACTCACTGCTATGTCTCTCTCCTCACAGAACCCCACCAACTCCCACATACTGCATCTAAACCGAAAATAAAAATTAAAGGCAGACTCCATTTTGGCAGGACGCTCAGAGACAAGTGCAACACAGGAGACCTAGGTGCAAGAGCTGCAACAGGGGTACGTAATTCAAAAATGACACTTTTAGGAGAAAAAAAATAACTCAGAAACCACAATCCCCAAACCTGTGATTATCTAAATGCAGAGTTTGTGGTGCAACCAGTTGTTGCTGTGGTACTGCGCAAACGCAAGTCCTATCCTCACCGCTGACCACCAATGTTAGAAATGGGATCTCTGGTTGGCTAAGGCTTGCACCAAAGCCAGGCAGAGACCACCACTCTTGTCAGGGCGAGGGAGTTACACGCCAAAGATAACCCCTGCTCACCCCCTTGGTAGCTTGGCACGAGCAGTCAGGCTTATCCCGGAGGCAATGTGTAAAGCGTTTGCGCAAAACACACAGCAGCAACACTAGGCACACCACAAAAGGACTCCACACAAGGTTATATAAAAATAGCCTTTGTATTATCATAAACACACAATAGTAATCACACAATGTGCCAACTGGCACCAGGCAATATTTACAGGGGATTATTTACACCTTGCCGGGCCAATCGAGCCACGGTCAGAACCTTCTGAAATGCACAAGTAAATTATACATAACGCACAACCAGTAACTACTGGCGAAATACTGTACTGAGAACTAGATCCTGTAACATAAAACATGGGACACCTAAATCATATCAGGCATGAATCTCATTAGCATAAACCACCTTAGGTTAGGCATACTTAGCACACAACCACATTATGCCATAATCCTATGAGGCAATAGGCCTCGCAAGCATAGACACCATAGGTAATAATTAGCATAAACAGTGTGCCCCAATCTGGGGACCAACGCACTGACACTGGCCCCAGGCCAACTGGCCTCTCACAGGGGCTCAAAGGCCCTATGTACCGCAAAGTCAGGGCTGGCTGCAAAAGCAGCAAAAGTGCGCAAAGCGCTGGGGGCAGGGCAGGAGTGTCTCTCACTCCTATCTCGTCTCTTTAGGAATGAAAAGGCCCCCACGACGTTGCAGCTATCTGCGCTCTCGGAGGGGGCAGCTGGGGAGGACAAAAACGGCACTGCACGTGCCTAATCAACCCTGGGCCCCTGCATGGACTCCTCCGGGAATGCGGGGAATGAAACACAAATGCTCCCAAGATGCAGTTGCCCGCAGCGGCGGCGCAACTGTGAGGAGCTGAAAACACTACACGTTGCAGCTGCCCGCTATCAGATGGGGCAGCTGCAAAGAATCAACCACGCACTGGCCCAGGGGGCGGGCACCGACAATGTGCCCCGACACTCCCCCCAACCACCATGCAGCTGAGCCCCACTCTGATCCTCTCCTTCGGTTTCAGGCGGCAACGTTGCTCTTCGCCTGGTCTTTTCAACATGCAGGGCCTGCTCCCCTCCCCCCCCTTGCGGGCCTCAGGGTTTCTGGACAGACGGCCGGGCACGGGTGAGTCTCCGGGGCTTCCCTCACTCACGCGAACCCTCGTTCTGGAGCCCGCGAGGCTCCCGGACTGCTTCCGCCTCACGTCACGCGGCCCTGCCCACAACCAGGCAAGGCCGCCTGGCTTCCGGGTCGCGTCTGCAGCGGCCCGGCAACTTTCCTTCCAGTGAATCGGGCCGGCGGCGGTGATCTTTTGCAGCGGGGTGGGCACCCACTAGTCAAGGTACCGATGCGGGGTGGGCTCCCGCTCGGTGTTTAGCAGAAATTAGCGGGGTGGCTCCCAATGCAGGGGATCCCTACGTCGAAAATCGATCGCAGCTCAGCGCTGCAGGTTCAAAAGCGGAAGAGCTCCTTAGGATACAAATGAAGCGTTCTTCCAAACACGCAAAGCGCTAGAGTCCAAAGGTCAGGGATGAAGGGGGGGCAAAGCTGGGCTCAGGCAGGCCAGCACACAGGGCCCTCCAGCAGGGAGGCAGTCCCTCGTGGCGGTTCCTCCTGGAGCCCAGCAGCAGCAGGCCCCCCCCACCCCCCCCCCAGTCAGGAACAGCACAACTGAACAACATTCATGGGGGTCACAGCCCCTTCATTTATAGGACCTTTTCCTTTGTCTGTAAGCACAGGGCTGGGGGGAAACCAGATGCAACTGGTTTAGGGGGGATTTGGAGCACTCTGTTTACCAAGCTCCTCTTCCCCTTTGTCCGGTGGGGGCTCACCATCAGACACACCACAGGGGGGGGCGGAGCCAGCATTCACTAGGCAGGCACAATCCTATTCAGGGACTTCCCCCTCCCACTACTCAGAATGCAGATGTCCCTATTCAGCCTAGCGCTGACTCACCCTGCCCCTCCTGGAGCCACCCACACCCCTCAACTCCTGTCACTCACAAGCCAGACATGCAATTCACATCAGGCAGGCAGACACATAGCACACAGAAATGCCAACTTCTAAAGTGGCATTTCTCTACCAGTCACCAATCTGCGCACACCATTGCGCAGCATTTATTCTCACGAATTCATACTAGACTTGACCACACTGCTCCTCTCATAACCGGAATTACCATGGACACACTTATCCCCCATGCATTCCTATGGGAGGGTAGGCCAATCTCACTAAATGTAACAGAGTGCGCACGCACTTTACACTGGACAGCAGTGCTAAAGTGCCTAGAGGCCTAAAACCACCAACACTACACCGGGAAAAGGCTAGGAGACAGGCAGAAAGTTTAGGGGTGAACCTGCCAAAAGGGCCAAGTCCAACACGGATGCTAGCTGGTCTTGATATTGTGTACTACTTTTTGAAACGTAGTTCGCAGTGCCTGTGGGTACCAATGACCTTTATGCTCATTAGCATCAGCATGGAAAGCTGTGCAGGATTCTATACATTAGTCCCAAGTTTGTATTTGTATAGTGCACAAATCACCCTAGAGGGTATCCAGGCACTTGGGTAGGTGTGTGGTTCCCCAAGGTGCTTATACAAAGAGCGAGGTCTTCAACTTTTTGCCGAACTCAAGAAGTTAAGGGTTAGGCTCAGTTGAGGGAGGTCATTCCATGTCTTGGGTGCAATATAGATGAATGAGCAACTCCAGTTTTGAGTTTGCAGATGTGAGTGTGTGCGAGTGAGGCAGAGTGTAGGTGTCCGGTGGGTTGGTGAATGTGTTTTTTTATTTTTTTTTATTTTTACATTTTTGTATACAGCTGTTCGGGTATTCTGGACTTGTGTTATGTAGGGATTGTATGTGTGCATCAGAATTTTAAATTGGTTTCACTTTTGTTAAGCTTCTTGAGGTGTGATGCGGTGTGGGAGGTAGACTGAGAGTCTTGCAGCGGTGTTGTAGATGCTCTTGAGTCTGTTTAGGAGGAGTTTGGCGATTCCGGTGTAGTGTTGCCATAATCCAGCCTGCTGGTGATGCGTGCTTGCATGATGGTCCATCTAGTTTTCAGAGGCAACAATTTGAAGATCTTTCGCAGCATGTGTAGGATGTGGAAGCAGGAGGTGCACCCTACATTGACTTGAGCTGCCATGTTCAGATTGTCACCTTGGATGATCCCTAGATTTCTTTTGTGGTCTGATTGTGGGTGTTGTCCTAGCTCCGGCCACCAGGTGAACTCCCATGGGTAGGTCTTGCTGCCGAAGACCAGTACTTCTGTCTTGTTGAAGTTGAGCTTCATGCAGTTTGTTCTCATCTAGTCTCCTACCATGGTCATGCAGTTGGTGAAGTTGGTTCTGGTGGTGATTGTCTTGAAGATGAGTGGAGTGTCATCTGTGTACAAGATGACTGAATTGTGATCGGATGATGTTGGCAAGCGGTGTCGTGTATATGTTAAAAAGGAGGGTGGGGCTGAGGGACTATCTTTGTGGGGCTCAGATCCATTTGAGAGCGGATCCTTGTATACAGATCTCGTGGAGACATCTGATGAGGGTGTTAGAGACAATGTAGAAAGCAGCGGAGAGGTGGAACAGGATGAGGGCCACTGTTTCTCCTAGTCCAGTATGATTTAAATGTAGTCGGTGGCCTCTGTGTGCTGTTTCGTGCTGTGGTTCTTTCTGAATCTTGATTGTGTAGTCTAGATGGTGAAGCTCGAGGTGGGTTGTGAGTTGCTTGTTGATGGCTTTCTCAATCTCTTTGGCTGGATAGGGAGCAGGGAAATGGGTCGAAATTTGCTCAGTTGATTCGGGTAACCTGTGGGATTCTTCTGAAGGAGATTGATTTCTACAAGATTCCATTCATCTGCGAAAGTAACTGAGTGGCAGAGGTGTTGATGATTGGTGATGTTCCCAGGTGGTGGTTGGAGGCAATGTGGGGCATTGGTTTGTTGGGGCCCCTAAGTGAATGGTCCGCAGGATTGCTGCTGTGTAGTTTCTGGTGACGGTTGTCCATTCGGTCCGGTGGCAGTCTTGGTTGGTAGGTTAGTGCTGAGTTCTCTGAGGTTGGGTTGGTGTGTGTAGTTGTTGTAGAGTTTGTAGGTTGTTAGGAGGCAGCTATGTTGACAGTGGGCTGAGGTGAAATCCTTGACGATCTAGAAGATCTCCTTGCAGTTGTTGGAGCTTCCTTTGATGCAGTCCAGTAGTGATTTCCTTTTCTTGTTGTTTCTTAGTTGCTGGTGATAGGATCTGAGTGCAGCCTTGTAGGTAGTTCTGTCATAGGTGTCCTTTCTAGCTGTTTACAGTGTCATTTAGTGTCTCTGGGACTTCTGTGTTCCAGCTGGCCTGCTTGTTTGATCTACAATGCTAGTTGGCTTTCATAGTTGCGAGGAAGTCCACTCGGCTCTTGATCCAGTTGTCATTGACCAGGTTTTTTGTGGGGCTATGTCTATCCATGCTAAGGGCACTGAGCTAGTCTGCTTCTGTGATTTTGCCCCAGCTGTGACTTGGAATGCTGACCCTAGTAGCGGTATTGACTTAAGTTGTGCTGATTTGGAAGTGGATGATGGAGTGGTCGATCCATTTGAGCTGTGTGGTGGAGTTGTATTTGATGCTGTCACTTGTGGTGAAGATTGGGTCCAGTGTGTGTCCTGCGGTGTGTTGGTTCTGAGATACTGGGTGGGTCCGATGATGCTCAAGCTTTCGAGGAGGGCTGTGGCGCATGGGACGTTTCGGTCTTCCAGGTGAGTTGAGGTCACCAAGGAGAATGTATGTTCTGTAGTCAATGGTGGGCGGAGCAACAAAGTCGGTGATGAGGTGGCTTGTGGTTGGTAGGCGAGGGTTCCGTTCACGCTGAAACTTCAAGAGATTTGCAGATGTTCCATGAATGGGGTGGTGTTCTGTGGATGTTGTGCATTTTTGATGGATTCCTCCTAGATTATAGCAAGTCCTCCTGCCTTGTGAAGGCGGTCCTGCCAAGCGATCTAGGAGCCCACTGAGATTGCCGTGGCAATCGATGAGTTGAGCTAGGTCTCTGTAATGAAGAGTGTCAGGTGCATCGCTACTCAGCAGGTCCCTTATTTAGGTTGTTAGCTGAAAGACTGTGTGCTGAAGCATGCATGTGAGTGGATTTTGACTTTCGAGTTTGCTGTAGTGTAGGCGGCGTTGGTGCTTATGTGGTGTGTGTGTGTTGGGAGGCTTGTTGAGGGCGTTTAGTATTTGCGTGGGGGTAGGGGTGTGTTGGCTGCTGGAGAAATGCCAGTGGGTGCAGGTAAAAGCTCCTACCGTGGTATGAGGCATAGCAGCAGTTAGGGGAATGGCATTAGGGGTCTAGCAACCTAAGAAGTGCTGTGGAGTATCGCTGGGTGGTGATCGGACCAGGGTTCCTGGTACTGGGTGCGCTCCAGGAGCAGACCGGCTTGCCTTTGGCGCGTCCGCTGCGCGGCCTGTGTTTCAGCTGCCATTAAGTAGGTACTGGGAGAGGTGAGAAGTGCAGGGTGCCGTGATGTCATTTCCTGTGCTGATGGGTAATAAGAAATGAAGTCCTCTTGCTTAGCTTGATTTAAAGACGATTTTGGCAGGAAAATCAGTAATGTCACTTCCTGTCCAGATAGATGATGGGAATTTCAGTGATTTCGTATGATCTCCTCCGGGCACTTTCCCGTGGAATGGAAGAAAGCTTCCATCTTGCCACTCCTGAAAAAATCCAATCTGGATCCTGGCGACCCCTTGAATTACAGACCCATCTCCAAGTTGCCTTTCCCGGCAAAAATAATAAAGATTTTTAAATGAAGAACTATCCAAGTTTTTGTTGGAAGGCGACATCTTGGACCCTGCACAATTTGGATTCCGGGCCCATCATAGCACTGAGTTAGCACTATCCGCCACGGAGGAGCTTAGGCAAACACTCTAAGGGTGGGAGCGCCGCTCTTATCCTTTCAGATCTCTCCGCGGCGTTTGATACGGTCAACCATGATGTGTTGGTTGACCGCCTTGCGGAGAATCGGGGATAAGGCACTCCTCCTGCTTCACTCCTGCCTTTCTAATGGATCTCAAATGGTGGCTCATGATGCCTTTGTTTCCCCGGCTTTCTCACTCCCATGCGGAGTTCCACAGGGTTCGTCGTTGAGCCCCACTCTAACCTTTACGTTACTCCCCTGGCCAAGTTAATAAGAAGCTATGGTTTTACTCTGGTGTCCTATGCAGATGACACGCAGATTGTAGTATCAATCAATAGCTCGTCTACCAACACTGCGTCCCGGTTCCACGACTGCATGGGCCACATAGGCAATTGGATGCAGGATAATTGCCTAAAACTTAACTCCTCAAAAACTGAAGTTATGCTCTTTGGCAACTCTCCCCTGATTTGCTCAGATAGCAGGTGGCCTTCTCATATGGCCCCTCTTCCGACACCAGCTAACAAAGTTAAAAACCTGGGGGTCCTCTTTGACTCTAAACTGTCATTTGATACTCCGATTAATCAAACCACCTCTGCTTTTTTTTTATTCTGAAAACCCTGAAAAAAGTACTCCCGTTCATTCCTTTTGAGTTAAGGAAAACAGTGGTCACTGCATTAATTGCATCTAGGCTCGATTACTGTAATGCCTTATTCACTAGTGCAACCAAGCGCAGCATACACAAGCTACAGATGACCCAAAACGCCGCAGCAAGAGTCCTGTTTGGCCTTTCCCGCTACGACTCGGTCTCTAGTGCTCTTGCGAAGTTACACTGGTTGCCCATTAGCAAACGTATTCAATTCAAAGCGCTGTGCATAGCTTTCAAAGCCAAACACTGCCTTGGCCCGAGGCAGCTGTTGCAGTACTTTCAATCCCACATTCCAGCCAGACCACTCAGATCGGCAGATAGTGGTAATATGATCTTTCCCAAGGCACACTAAGTAAAATGAAAAGGAAAAAGCTTTGTCTACACCACCACCAAACTTTGGAACTCCCTTCCCATTTCCCTAAAAAAAGAATCTAATCTGCTTAAATTCAGGAAGGCCTTAAAAACCTGGCTATTTTAACCCTCCTTTTCCACAGCACCTCTGCCTGTACGCTTGTTTTCAGCGCCTAGACACCTTCGGGTATATGTAGCGCTATATAAATCCTTCATTTCACTTCTTGGTCCGATGGATGTGAAATTCAGTGATGTGTCCTATGGTGATGGGAAATTAAGTCCTCTTGCTTGGCTACTTTTAAAGCCGGTTTTGGTGGGAAATAAATTGCGGTCACGTACTGTGTTGACAGGGTATCCATTTTATCAATGCGGAGGTCTCACAGGGAATGGATTCCCCTTTGTAAATGCACCCATCCCTAACCCCCTAAAGCCTGCACCACCTCTAAACTCCACTCATCTCTGAATCCTAAAAGAAAACCCTCACCTCCCCAGAAAACCACCCCTTCATGAGCCCTAAATCCTTCACAACCCTTAAACTCCTGCATCCCTGAACCCTAAAAACCCTTTCTACATATACATCCACATATCCCTGAACCCTTAAAACCCCGCACCTAAACTCCACCCATTCCCAAACACTATAAACCCTTCACCACTCCTAAACTCTACCCATCACTGAACCATAAACACTCATCAGCCCTAACCTCGAGTCATCTGTAAAACCTAAAAATAAAACTTATACGCCACCCATCTCTAACCCTAAAAACCCCTCCACCCCTAAACTCCACTCATCCTTGAATCCTAAAAATCACTTGCCACTCAAACTCCACCCATGTCTGATCCTTAAACCCTCGCCATGCCTAAACTCCACCCATCCATGAACCCTAAAAAAAAACCCTCATCGCCCCTAATCTTCACCAAAGGATGTGAGTTTGTATGTTTCCCTAAACATATCTTCCCTTTAAAATGTTTCCTTTAATTTTACATTTATTTATTTCTTCCTTTAAAGTTGTTTTTACTTAAAATTGATTTTAAATGATTTGGTTTCCTCCAATGTGGTTTCTCAGTTTTAGTTTTTCATCAGTAAAAATGACCCTTTCCAGGCTGGAAAGGGGAATGGTAGGAGTTTGTGGATGCCCCTAAACATACTAGTTGGTGGATGTTCACAAACTTCCAAGACACATCACTCCTTGAAAGACGGAGGATCCCTCCCCACCCTTCATACCACCCATTAGATGGCATTTATGGCTGTAGACCGCTCCACACTTATGATGGAAATCTCTACACCTGTACAGTCTTGCATCTACCAAAAAACCTTTTGTGAATTTCAGACAGGCACAGTTGAGACAAATTCACTCGCAAACTTTCATTTACCAATAAATTAACCCTTGTGAATAGGCTGTAGCTGGTATCCATTAATTCTGGTGAAAATAACGTGTAATATATTTTTTGTTTTTAAATCTTTCTTAGCCTTTCCCTGTGTATCAATACATTTTTCATTGAACGATACACTAGTGGAACCATGAAATCATGACTTTCTGGTACAACTAAATTGGGTTCTTCTCCTCAGTTCTCCATTGATAATCTTATGCACTGAATAGAATAGTCCCGCCCACATGCGAGGACCCTGGAGCAGTTCTTTCAAAGTCACATTTTTGTATTGTCTTTGCCTTACTTTGGAAAGGCCAGGAGGTACGTATGACAAAAAATTAAAAGTTCTGCAGCCTTAAGACCATTCCAATTCCATTAATGTACTTTAAAGGATGGAAAAAAGGACTACAGCCTTTAAAAGTAACTAAAACTAAGTAAAAGAAACCCTTTAAAAGTAAAAACGTTTGTGAAAGATGTTTTATAAAGTGACTGATGGAGAAGGATAGGGCAATATAACTGTATAGGCTGCAGCATTGGAAACATAAGTAGATAACTGTGCCTTTTACGGGCTCCTTGACCTCCAGTATCACATCATGCCCGTTTAGCCAGTTCTGTTTTTCCGGCTCCCTGACCAGAGCTCTGTGCTTTTAAGGCTTTGTCATTTACATTTTTTCATCAAAAACATTCCAGAAGTGGTACACTTGATGACCTTTAGGGCAGAGTATTTTCCTTTCAGGAAATGTATCTATTTTTTTCGTAGAATACCATCCCTTTAGCGAAATGCCTAGAATGTGGCAGAAAAAATGGTAAAAGCAGGCCCGCACCGGATCTGTATCTTCTGTTTTGCAGATTCACATGACCTCAAGACCTATTGTCTCTGCAGGACATTCTCCAGACGTACTTTGAAAGAGGAACTTTGCCTGCATGGTCAAGTGGATCACTTAAACATCCGAGGGGCGAGTGGGACTGTTTCTCTACCAGTTCCCCTATGACACCCTCACAGGCCTCCCAGAGGGTAAAAGTCAAAAGAAAATGATGAGGTGGGAAACTACCTCCCCTTTTGATGTCCAGGACGTAGACATCAAGAAGGTACAGCTCGCGATCAAGGGCTGGTTTGATATCTGGGAGGAGGAAACTGTACCAGCCGATGCCAAGAACTTCGACGTCGAGACATGGTTTGAAATCGAAACATCATACCACTTCAATGGAGAAGATGGAGGAATGGCTTGCGAGTATGAAATCTGGCAGACTCCCATCCAAATTGTGTTCTGAGTACTCCAGAACCTACTCTCCATCCAGATCGACTTCTCCAGTCATCATACCAGATTCTCCACGATCCCGTGCCTTCTATACTCCCTACATCTCCTTCTCCTCCACATCTGGAAATTCTAGCAGTAATCCAGCCATTAAATCTCGCATCCAGTCCTTCTCTGCCACTTCCGTCACGTCTATTAGTGGCACCTCTACTGAGGCACTCGAGATCTCACTCACATCATACCAGACTTTTCAGCAATAAGTGTAAATCAAGAAATGGGTCAAGATCCCACCATTATTATTACAGTTAAAGATCTCCCACACAGACTGGATTCTCTATCCTGATTGAGGTCTTCAAGGACCTAGTCTTCTAGACTGATTCTTCTACATTGTCTGACTCTCCACCAGCAAAGATCTCTTGTGTCAATGATATTAATATGTTCCAGAAGGTGCTGATCAGGGCTCCCACAAATTAAATCTTGACTTGGCGAGTACTACACCCACCAAGTTGGTAATCTTTGAAACACTGCACCAACATTGTCTCCAGACCATTGCTGCCTTGGATTCCAGGTCTCATAGATCCAACCACAAATGTATTCTTGACTCCAACATCTATTAAGGTTGCACTCTCCGGCCTACGAAAAAGTACAGACCTCCATATCTGGATCCAGCATTTCTTTGTACAGATCACACACCGCAGTATTTCATAGTTTCTACTACCTGAAAACTGCATGCAACCGCCTCTTCTACTGTTCCTCCGGACAAGGAAAATAGTTATATTCAGTGGGCAGAAACGTGTGTCACTTCTGTTGTCAATATGAATGACGCAAGCATGTCGGTCCTTGTTATGACTGGACACTCGTTTCTGTTCAACAATTCATAGAAGACCTTCCTAGAGACAGATGTCAAGATTTTCAAGAAATGGTCAATGATGGCATCCAACCAGATCATCCGTGCTGCAGCATATGCCTCCATCCTAGCAGCATACAGCTAGTGTCATGGTTTAACGCTACAGGGCTCATCCTGGCTCACTCGCTGCTCTGAAACCTGAAGCGCTACACCAAATCTTAAACCTCCCTTTTTAAGGGAGCACTTTATTCTGTTCTCATGCTGAGGAGATGTTGCGCATGAAGACGGAACTTGACACTCTTCAGGCGGTAGGACTAGAAGAAAAAAAGAATATAGGAGACATTACTATAGACATCTGATCGCTGATATTTTCATCAGAGGTTTTAAACCCCTCATTGGCCTCCAATGAAATAACGAGCCGCAGCAGAGACCGCACCCAGTAAACCAAACAGTCTGGTAGGGGGAAGCAGACCTCTTACCCGGAAGAGTGATGAAATATAACCAGCGACAAATGCGTTCTGAAGATTGTAGAAAATGGATCCTGTCTCGGATTTAAATATCTTGCACCAGCAATGCCACCAAAGAAATCCTCCCCGTTCCACCAGGAAGAACCTACGGTAAGAAGTCTCCATCTTCTTGCTAAAGCTTGCAGTGGAAAAGGTCCCAACTCCTCTCAAAGGAATGGGAATTTATTCCTGTTTCAAGTGAAGAGTGGACCAAAAAATGAGTTTGGATCAATTTGAGATCTGAAAAGTGAACAGTGGGTTCCCAAAGAAAAGTTTAGAATTTTGGATTGCCGTCAAATATACCCTCAACTCCATTAGGGGACTGCCTATGCTCGATAGATATGCAAGATGCCAATATTTACATCCCAATAGCAAAGAAACATCGAATTCCTGAGGCTCCGGTTAGGAAGAGACCACTACCAATACTAAGGGGGTGATTACGATGGCGTACAGACTTATGTCCATCTGCCATCGACTTGGGGACTGTAAGGCAGTGGTCCCGCACGTCCGATTACGATGCGACTGGCCGCCGCATCATGCATTTTTAACTGCTGCCATCCTACAGATGCGTGGTGGGTCCACCAGGCAATCGAAAAGATTTCCTGTGGTGGACGGACTTTGCGTCCGCCAGCACACAACCCGCCATCGTAATATGGTGGGCGGAGAAGTGCTTCGCGATGGCGGTGAAACCGCCACTGGAAGGCTGCCGGTGGTGGTTTCACCACCATCGTAATCGGCCCCAAGGTTCTCCATTTCGGTCTCAAATCGGCACCCTTGACCTTTTACAAATGTATGGCAGTCATTATAGGATGAAAAATGGTCTACCAATGATCTAGACTACTGCCTTATTAAGGTGTCTTCTTACCAGCAAGCGTGCCAATATTATCAAATGACTGTCATAATTCTCAGTCAACTAGGACTGCATATAAATTACAAGAAATCGATCTCTATGCCAGTTTAATCCTTCCACTACATGGCAACAGTCTTCAACACAGGGCACACAAAATGGTTTGCTTTGGAGGAGAGACTATTACAAAACTTATGAAGTATAGATAATCTGAAGACAACAGCCCATCTAAATGTGAAACAAATATCCTCTTGTAGAATCAAGGCATGTATTTTTCTGGTCTCAAATGCACATCTCTACATGAGACCGCTGCAACAGTGTCTGGAGGATTAATATGATAATCTCTAATGAAGATGAGGACAAAGTGATCGTATCAACTCGCATCAAACAATCACTCATGTGGTGGTGCTCAAGAGAACCTTCTGAAGGGTGTTAATTCTCATCAAGGCATCCCAACTCCAACCACTGTGACTGATGCTTCAGTCTTTGGTTGGGGTGTCAGGGGTGTGGAATTTTTGAAAAACTATTCTTGTTCAAGGGACAAAGGACTACAATAATCTTCTAGCCCTGTAAAGAAATCCACTTGTCCCACGTACTCTATAAAAGTTATAAGGACTAGCAAGGACAGATTACTAGTCAATTGTAAAAGCCAGAGAAAACTTGACCTCTGCCTCTACCCCCTTGTAAACTCTCTTATTATAAAGTATTATCTTTGGCACTGTCTTCTTGCAATAAGCAATAAAACATTTGCCTTTCCACGAACTTGCCATCGGGCACAATCCAATTCCACATCTTCATAGGGTTCATCACCCTTCTGTCCTATTTGCACACAACAGTGGCTTCACACACTTGCTGTTAAAGTACACCACTCCTTTGCTACGTGTATACGTTCATACTAAATAAACTGATTGAATATTCCTTTCACTACACATTCCATAACTTCCTCTTCCTCTCCTCTCCACTCCCTCACCACAGGCTCTGTACCCCTTGCACATTTTACTACAGTTTCTCCTCCCCTCTCAGAAGAGGTTTTATCCCCCTTCAGTCTCACAATAGGCTTCATCCCTTCCAAAACATTCTGTTAACTGCTGCTACCTTGCCCTCCATTCATCACAGGCTGCTCAGCCTTTTTATCCCCCTCTGTGACCTATACTCATCTAAGGACTCTGACCAACCCCTTTACCAGCCCACTTTGCCTCCTGCCCTCCAGCAGACCTGCAAACTACCCTTACAGTAACTCGTAGTGAAGACATGTTAAGAGCAGCACAGGTCAAAGCATGTACATGCAGACACTTTTTGTGCACAGGGCATTGATGGCAATTCATGTAATCGCAAAAGCAAATATATCCGTTTCAGACTTGTGCAGGAAGAGCAGTAAAAGGGAGTGGCTAGTTACACGAAGATGCACAATGGCTTGCCATGGAAGGAGTCAAAATTGAGCAGCTTGGACAATACAGGTCTGAGAGTGGATATTTCAATAGGATAATAACTGCATCAAAGAAGGGAATGTCATGAGACTTACAGACGGCCCTGAGGCAGACCAGAGAGGGCCAGGCTAGATTCAGGTGGAGAAAACAGACACCGAGCTTCATATTATTGAAAGAATCGCCAGGCAAGTCAAGAGAGGTCTGGAAAGGTATTAGGATAAGGTCAGCTGGAGAAGCCTGCGGCAAGATCCAAGGACTAAATTGAGGAAGAATTGAGACAACAATGGTCTAGTATTGGGAAAAGGCACACAAGTTCTGGAGAACCTTGGTGAATTCAAGGCCAGAAAAACAAGAGGATGGTGGAGGGAAACCAGGCTGGCAAGAGATATCTAAAGGCCTGGAGCCCAGGAAATAGGTCAGATAATCTTAGGACAGAGCGAGAGCAGGTGAAGGGACGACCGCGCAAAGAGAAACCAGTGTTTAGGCAGAATGAGCAAATTGGCTAGATGGCTTTGTGGGTTAAGATTTACTCTAGACAACTGCTGTGGTCTGCACACTATGTTCCGATTCTGGCAATGAATGTTTCGCTCTCCCTCCATATAAGGCTAGGATAGCAGATAGAGGTTATTATTGCTTATGTAATAGTACTCAATCATTTGTAGTGCTAAAAACCAAAGTTTATTAAGTATTCTAAATAAAACCAAATTATAGTGGGGGATAGATTGCAGAAGCAGAGGACTAGGTAGAGTGAATTGGCACAGCAGTACAAAATAAATTGGAAACTTTGTTGAAAGAGGAAAGTGTGTCAAGAACAGAGGGAGAAGTACCAGAGGACATAGGTCAGAGAAGCACTAGGAAAGCACTACAGGTAATTAGCAGCGCTGCACAAACAAACACTAAATAAAATAATCTTACCCAGAGGAAGAGCAGACAAGTAGCCCGGAGGCCAAAGGAAGCAATGAGCGCTTGTTTGTGGTCCAGTGAGGAAAGGTAGGATATAGAAGAGGCAAGGTCAGAAAATCAAGATGGCTTGGTGAGCCGAGACTCACTGCACATAACTTGTAGGTTATGAGCAGTTCTGGCATTGGAAAAACTTTATTTTAGGACCCCATAAATTGGGAGATCAAGGTGGGCAACAAAAAGGGGTTAAAGTCGCACAGGACTGAGTCCTGAAAAGCGGTCCGACAGTTAACTTATACATTTATTTTTAAACTGTCACAGAGAAATTGCCACCAAGGAGAAATGTGACAGAAAATCTGTTCTGGCTTAATTGGTTGCAAAGTCTGCATTTTAAAATATTGTATCTGGTTAAAGCAAGTGTTGCAGCGAGCTTTGTGTGCATAGTAAATCTAAAGGAATAATAATAATAATAATGGTAAGAACTCTGGTGGTTAAAAGCACTTGCTGGCGAGATTTGTTTTGTTTAGTCCCAGATTTGAATCATAAAGTAGCATAGAGGGTTAATGTGTCTCCTGCAAAGCACATTGGGTAACAATCAGATGACAGAGTTCATAATTTGCATTCCTTCTAATATAACAGTGAGCTATGAACCAGCATCAATCACCTGCATGCAAAAAGCAAGACACTGGTTTAGAACCTAATTTGTTCCCAGTCTGTTATAAGGCTGATAAAGTTTTTTTTGGAGTATTTTTAATGGACCATCCCAGGCACTGTTTTAAACCTCAACCTTTGTTTCTCCTAGATACAGTCTTAGAATATAATCCCTACTAGTAAAGACAATATGTGACTCCTAAACCTTTATATCCTCTGTCTCGTGTATAATCCAGTACATTGATTTACATTACACATGTATGATTAATTGTCAATGTATAATGTGTGACTGGGATGTAAAGTGCTCTGGCCCTATAGCGGGATGTGTACTAGCACTATAAGAGTATTACATTTAAAAAAATGAGGAATGGCTATTTAAATTGTTCCTGTAAATACTAATTCGTACTGAGACATCTGACATTTTTACAGTGCATGCATATCTGTTACACGTAAGAGTTGCACAAAATAAGTAAGTGATAAGCTGTGTGCCTTTGTTTCCCCATTACATTGCTATCTAGGCGTTAGGCTCCAAACAGCGTCCAGACAGGATTATACTCGAGTAAAAGGAGGGCTGATTGCACTGTAAATGCTGTCTTTGTTTTGGGGCCAAGTTGGAAGAGAAAATAAAAAATTCCAGCAGGGCAGACTCCCCCATCCATCCTTCTAAGGTCGCTGAATGGCATCAGATTGAGAAGTGGTAAAGTCAGTTTTTAAGGTGCTTGAAAAGAGTACAGGTGAAGTGTGAAGCCCTATGATATCAAAACAAGTATTGGCTAATAGGGGAGAACTCGGAGTAGCTAGGATACAGCACTGTAGAATTTGGTTGAGGTGCTAAAGGTTCAGTGAGTGGTGGGAAGAAGAGATGGGACTGGGCAAAAACAGCTGAAGGATATGAAGCAGCTATGGGTTCATCAGAGAAGAGCCTGAGGCAGACATTTATGATTGTGGTGTGGCATTAAGTGAGGGAGGTTGTAGGAGAAAAGGAATCTAATACTTGAGCAAAGCGAGGGGGAGAGCACAAGTCAGATAATTAGTGTTTGGCCTGGGTAGTCTGATACTCCCCGTAAAAGTTTAGGCTTGGGCTCATGGTAAGTGAGCCATGCATGGTGAAACACAAAGTGTAATAGCTGATAGGTTGGGTTACTTTAGCGGGAATAGTATATAGTGAAGGTAGGACACTGGGGAAGATACGGAGAAGGATTGGGCAGCTTTGGGGACACAGTTGGTGCACTTAACAGCACCAACGAGCTCCCAGTGAAGAAAGGAAGGAATGGCAATCTTTCAGTGAGACCTCCACTGGGAACCAAATACCTTTGAGATAATGTCGTAAAAGCTGCCTTGCGCATTTTGAAACGCGTCCATGTACTACTCCGTTGCTTACTGCCTGCCTCTCGGTTGACAGTGAGGTGGTGGCTTGTGTGAGAAAGTGCCATCTTTCTTGCATGGGGTGCCCCCACTTTTTGCTGAAATGCTGATGTGCTTTGACTGAGTGTGCCCTGGGCTCCTGCCAACCAGGTACCCAGGGCCTGTGTTCCTTCCCTAAAACTGCATTGATACCTACACCCAATTGGCATCCCTGGCCACAGGTCAGCGCCTGGTAAATGGTACCATGGGTACCCAGGGCACTGTGACCAGGGAAGGCCCCTAAGGGCTACAGCACTTGTTGTGCCACCCTTGGGGACCCTGTACCTTTACACACACACACTGCCTTTGCAGGCTGCGTGTCTTGGTGCAGAACAAAAGCGAAGAGTCGACATGGCACACATCCCTGTGTGCCATGCCTACAAGCCACTGCCCTGGCCTAGGTCAGCCACCCCTCTAGCTGGGTGCACGATGCCAGTGGTGAGGGCATAGAGGCATGAGCCCTGTGCCCCTACAGTGCCCAAGTCCATTCTTGGGCATTGTAAGTGCAGTGCTGCCATTAAGAGTATATGGTGCTGGGAGTCTGTCATTACGAACTCCACAGCACCATAATGGCCCCACTGAAAACTAAGAAGTTTGGTATCAAACTTCTTAGCCCATTAAGCCCCCACTGATGCCAGTGTGGGATTTAATGTAAACGCACTCCAGAGGGCATCTTAGAGATGCCCCCTGAAACCAACCCGACTTCCAGTGTCCGGACTGAGTGGCTGCCCAGGCTGCCACCACCAGACATGTTTCTGACCCCTGGGTCGAGAGCCTCTGCTCTCAGGGGCCTGAAAGAATGCGCATCCTGGGTTCGAGGTGCCAAAGCCTCCTCCCCCAGGATGGGCAGGGGGAGCTTCAAAGGCCTGCCGCCTTTTGAGCTTCCCCAGACCACTTGCTGCTTCCAGCAAACTGGTCCCCACTGGTTCTACCCCCACTTCTGGCGGGAGAACCGGCGGGAAAACCAGAGGCAGGAACTGGGTTGTGCCCACCTCTGCCAACTCCACCCCTAAGGTGGGGGAGACGAGGTGAAGCCCAAACTCGAGTCCCTGCCATCTTGAGGATGGGGGGACCCAGCCAACCAGGGACAGGCTCCTGCCCCCCTCCCACTGGAGAGGAGCAGAATAGGGGGTGTACCCACCCCAGGGAAGGGACCCATTGGCCCCTGCCCTTACCTACCTGTAACCACCCCTAAATTTAGTATTTAGGGGCTCCCTTAACCTTCCTTCCTCAGTTCCCGAATCCAAAAACAAGAAGAGAATACGAAGCAAGAAGACCAGCCGTGCAGCTGCTAACAAGGAGGCGACGACAACTGACTTGGCCCCAGCCCTACCGGCCTGTCGACCTCTGAACCTGCTCCTGCGGAACCCCGGCCTCAGCAACCTCAAAAACCCCGGAGGACCTGACTTCTGTGCCACAGCCTTCAACCCAGGGACTCCCACGAGCAGTGGTACTGCTCAAAAGAACAAACTCCAAAAGACCCAGCCCTGGCACGGAACCGCGAAACCTGCACCCTCTGCACCCGCCCGGCCTGTGCCTGAGTGAACCAAGACTTTGAGGACGTCCCCCCGGCGATTCTGACCTGGAATCCAGTGCCCAAGGACCCTCCTCGACGACCCAGACGACGCCTGCAGCCTCAGGACAAGGGACCCCTCCAACCGCGACCAGCAGTGGGTAAGATTTCCCGACCTCTAAAAAAAAAACCCGGCGCCCCACGGCCCCCTGTGCCCAACTCCTGGGTGTCTTACCTATCCTCCAAGACCCCAACTTACCTCCCAGAGTGTTGGTCGCCCCGGAAGAATCACCGTCCCCGAGCCTGCAGCCTTCTTTCACCGTCCAAGATCTTCATTGGCTAACATTGAGCGCCCGACGGCTCAAAAGCACCCTGCACCCAGCCGCCCGAGTGCCCCTGGAAGTGCAACCTCTACCCTAACCTACTTCCCCATTTGCCCTGGGCAAGTGACCAGGAGCCCAGCTCCCACAGCCGCGTGGCCTGCTTGCCAGCAGCCACCAACCCGAGGCCCCCTGCCTGCCATAGGATAACATTGGGCATACTCACTCTGCACCCGGCTGCCCCTGTGCCGCTGAGGGTGTAACAACTGTACTTACCTGATACTGGGGGACCCCTGAGTCTATGCCCAGAACCTTAATTCTGCCAGTCGAGTACTTACCCAAAGACCGATAACTCACTTTTCTTCCATAGGGTAACACTGACTGGCTCGCACCTGGAATTTCTTCTAAGTGTGGAGTTTTGGAACTTTAAAATATTCACCTAAAATCAACCGAGTTACGAAAACGAAAATACTCACCTGGCATTAGAAGAGGCCCCAGTGCTGGACCGGGGTGCCCAACACTGGCCCTAAAAAGTAATCCCAACGTTACTTACCGCTAACTCCAATTTCTTCCGTAAGGATCCCTTGACTGGTTTTCTGTGAAATTTCTTCTAAGTGTCTACTTTTGAAATACTAAAATATTGTTTAAAAATCACAACAGTAACGAATTCCGAACTACTCACCTGCTATCAGGAGAGACGTCAGTACTGCCTCTTTTAGACTAGTACCAACCATGAAAAGTAATTTTTACCGTACTTACCAGTAACTCGAAATTCCTCTCATAGGATATCATTGCCTGCTTTTGTTGAAAAAGTTTCTAAGTGTCGATTTCTGCATTTTACAAATATTCTTTAAAAATCGTGCCAACGATACACACGTAATTACTTACCTGTTGTAGCTAGATACCCCAGTGCTGAACCCGAGAACCCAGCACTGGATTACAAAAGTAACGTAAACCTGCTTTGCTTGCAAACTGCATTTCCTTCCATAGGATAACATTGGTAATTTTACCCAGAAAAGTTTCTAAGTGTCGACTTTTGAAATACAGTAATATTCCTCAAAAATCACTACAATAACCAACGCTTTTTCTTACCTGTTTCCAGGAAGTGTCCCAGGACTGAATCCAGGATCCAGTCCTGTGGTTAGAAAAGTAACCTACAAAGTCATTAATTGTAATTAATCACAATTTTCCATTAAGCTCAATGTTGCATTGTATTTGACCCTGTGTTGCCTCTTGCACCAACTGTGATTATTACCACCCACAAGTCTATTGTCTATTTGTAAGGTGGCTAACCAGAACATCTCATACTGAGAAAGTATATTTTGACCCTATTGTTGGTTCTAAAATAAAACAAGCATATATTTTTTTTATACACAAACCATTGGCCTAGAGTTCAGTTCTTGAGTGTGTGGCTTCCTTTGCTGACTGAGTGTGTACAACAAATGCTTTACACTGTCCTCTGATACTGCCTTACTGCTCGACCAAGCTACCACTTTAGAGAGTAAGGTTATATCTAACTTTAGCCTCTGCCAAACCTTTGGGGACTCTGTGCACACTGAACCTTACTTTGGTGCAGTATATACAGAGCCACTTTCCTACAGCTTGGTTCTCACTCTGATCTAGTGGAGTGTTTTGCGTTCCCAGCAAGTGCCTCCTGTCAGCTCCCGCCGTGCAGTGGGCATGTGCTGGACACTGTTAGACCCTAGCTGCCTGATTTAGAGGCCCCATCCTCCCACACATCCCTTTGTCCCTGCTGCATTGTATGAACCAATCTGGAAGCCCTTGAAAACTGACAGCCATAGATGCCAACAGACCCGATTCAGATGGGAGACTCAGTTTTTGAAGCCAAAAACAGACTTTCATTGAAGCAGAGGCATTTTGAGGCACAAGACTTCTAAAATAAAGCTATGGGGAAAAGCCACGCCCTCCATTTTTTTTTTTTTTTCTTCCTTTTTTAATCACCCTCTTTATAATTTCAAAATTTTTGCATGTATGGTCAAAGCCTTGTTGAGGATTTCACATATTAATCACTTTCACTGAATTGTGCATTACTTAGTATCAGCTCATCGTTGTGCCGGCAGGGGCAGGCAAAGTGATCAGGGGCCTCTTGTGCTCCTTATTTTCTCCTGTTTTTTGGCCTAGACTGCAGAAATTCTAGATTTCTCCAACTATTCCACGCAAATAAGGGTCAATCTTACCTGCAGAGCCGTGACCTACTGGTGCCTCATCTCCACCATATCTTTCCAACAAGCACATTACTTTAGGTCTTCAGAGCCTTCTACGAAAATGAACAGATCTATAACTCCGGACAATCCCTTGGCAAGTGAAGAATTGCATGAGCTAAGCCCAGGCCATGACAATGTGCATCTGTCAAACAAATTTTTATTTTCAGTTGGTTAAAATAAATGTTTTTGCAGTCCGGGGGGGGGGGTTTGAGTTATTCCATGATGACGGGAAGCAGCATGACAATCTGTTCTAATGTATACTCTTGTTCAGGTACTGCACAAGCATGTTGCCTAGTTATGAGATGTTCTCGTTCGGATGCATCTTCGTGTAGCTGATAAACTGACATCTTGTTTTTCGCAGCTCTGCTATGAATTCTTGTAAGCTCTATTTTTTCAAGTCTCCTGGATCACTGGCTTTCTGGGCATTTTAAAGTTTTGTCACATATTGCGTAATTTTGTCCAGGTCATGCAAGAAAGTTATGGATGAAAGCGGTTGTGTTTGTGTGCCTGGTTGGGAGGAGGGGCTTTCCTGTGGAAAATGGCAGTGCAAATGTCTTCAGATGGCAGCATGTCATCTTTCTGCACAGTGAACAGGACTGTCCCAGCGGTTCTTTGAATCGGAAGCTTTGGAACGCGTTACAAGAGCATCAAATATTTCCTGTGCTTACTAGTTTTCATGCTCTGGTGTTATTCCACGCGGAGCTGACTTCAGAGGCTGTCGGGCAGTAAATCAAGAAGGGAGGCATCTGTGTATGTTTTATCAAACCGTACAACTCGTATTGGTAAGTAACCTTTTATGTAATTAAGGGAGTACAGGATCACCACCTTTGTTCAACTTCCTTTCAATTTCAGTTCGCAAGGCTCCTCTGACTTCTTTCTCTACCGAGACTCTGCATACACGGCATTTCTGGCCACTCTGTCACCCACCACATGCACCTTCCTTGACCCTGTTTAAGAACGCTTTTCCTGCAACTCCCGCACATGCAGGTTTTCGCACTGCAGGGTAATCAGCGCAGCACCACCAGCGGCATATCCCTAGTGTCACCAAGAGTCCACGTGCAGCAATTTTTAGCACCTGGAAGCATATTAGTATGGGAGCCTGCATCGCTCACTGGTATCCTTGCAGCGTGATGGCTCTGCCTCTGATTGGCGGTGAGCACGAACATGCTCACAGCTGCAGCCAAGCTTAGCTTGGTTACCGTAATTACCTATAAAAAGGTGCATTTACTAAGATTTCAGACTCCAATCTGAAATAACTTGCTTGTGACTTTATTAGGTGCACAAGGGCAAAAGTGAATGTCTACTTGTCCGGAGGACTAAGTAGACAATAAAACGTATTGTCCACAACATGAATCCTCATGTCCAGGGCGTCTGGCGATACAAATACCCATCCCCTGGGTGTTCACATGGACCACCTTCAGATTTACAGCATGTGGTCTCCATCTTAACCTACTGGAGTTGAAAGCAGTGCACCTAGCTTTGAAGGCTTTCCTCCCGGCCTTCAAGACTAACTCTTTTCATTGACCATGCATTATCTCAACAAGAATGGAGGGACGAGATCCAGACCTCTGTCCCTGGAGGCACAAAGAACCTGGAAAAGGTGAATTTCCAGAAATCTCAGGATCAAGCGGTGCATCTACCAGGAATCCAGAATGTTCAAGCGGGCTCTCGCAGCAGAACCATTCAAGAGAATTGTGAATGGGTATGAAACTACACGGTTCGTCAAGCCCTTTTTTGTGGGTGGGGTTTTCCTCAAATAGATCTTTTTGCACATGGGGAAACAAATGCACAAACTTCACCTGGAGTTTGACCAACTAGGCACACTGGGGAATGCCCTATGGATGACTGGTCAGGCAAAATGCCTTATGCCTTTCCTCTAATCCCCCTGCTGCCAACAGTGATGATCAAGCTGTTGCCCTCATAAAGTTGTTGCACTCAAAGCCCAGAATGATTCTCATTGCTCCTGGGTGGCCCTGGCATTGGTGGTTCATAGACCTTCTTCACCTATCATAGCGTCTACACAGGAGGCTGCTGTGCAGGCCGGACATTCTTCACAGATTCAAAACCCCAACCTTCCATCATTGAACTTAGCAGCTTGCCTCCTGTACAGTATAGTCACCGGAATCTTCCTCAGGAGTGCATGGATGTTTTGAGAGAAACCAGAAGACTATCTACAACAATGTCCTATTCTTTTAAATGGTGAGGATTCTGCATATAGTGTCCAAACATATTTCAGTCCTCTTACCTTCTCTGGTACCTCATACATTTAACAAAGCTGCTATTTTCATCTATTAAAGTACATCTTTCAGCAATCCAGTCCTATTGATGATGTCCTTCACCAGTGGCGGTTGGTGGATTTTGAAAGTGGTAGGGCGAAAAATTATATCCTAGTACAACGAGCGAGCAAAGCCCGAACTGAAAAAGGAGGGTGCGGGGGGGGCCCCCCCCTCTTCCCCCCCGCAAGAAAATTTTGCAAAACATGGATTCAAATGGTGGCTTTTACACCACATATTAACTGTGCTTTTAAAAAAATCCGTAATGCCTCTAATACCCTTGGGCCAAGGTTGCGCTATACAAAACTGCAAAAAAAGAAGCTATATTCTACCTTAGTTTGCATTTACCATTAATATACAGTTGCCTACACCAGATTAGTTGGAAACTCTGTTGTGCACTACACGATATTCTAAATTCTTGAAATTACGTTTTTGACATTCAACTTTCTCTCGGCAGTCGTTAAATGGAAGAAAGCAAGGGCACATCTGCCCTCTACCTTATATTCACAGCCGCAGGCCTCCGCTGGAAGTCGGTGGCATTTCTAACCTGGATTAGCTCTGAACGTTAAGCAGAACGTGGCAGGCGATTCCCTGTGCTTGGAGATTTAATCCATCCTGACTATTCGCTTAACGCCACCACTCTTATTTTGGTGAATTGTTCTGTAGCTAAAATGACTTCTGTATCTAGTTAGTGGCTGAACAAAGCATAATTGCTGTGTGCGAGATAGAAATGCATTTATAGAGCACCAAAAGAGCTTTCAACCTTATATATTCTCGATTATAAAATATTTGTTATCTCATTTCATAAGACATTTCAGTAACGCACAAGTTCTACCAACCGAATCTTTTTAAAATGTTCATGGCCCTTTATTCCTGGATGAAAACGCACGGTATCCAGCTGTATTACTCAGACTGCACTGGAGCAATTTAAAACCAAAATGTCCAGTTTACATGGATTACACTAGTGCTATGTTGCATCAATATTTCAATAAACTGGAGTAAAAAGTTGTTTTTTTCCTCGGTCTTTTGGTGTAAATGTTATTTCTACAACTGTTAGTGGAAATGTTAGTTCACAATTAGTCCAATTACCTCAGGAAAGTGAGACAAATTTAACCAGGCTACCATACGCCCTTCATGACTTTAACTAAGCAGATAAAAAGTTGCATAATTGGCACAATCACCGATGTGAACTGTATAATCTAGACATTTTGAGGAAAAATTGGACCATGCAATCTATGCATCCCTGTCAATAAAAAAATCCTGAACTATGCAAAAAGCAACGTGCACCTTATTTTCAAATAACACTCGATGTGGGAAGTATACTTTTCAATAATTAACAGTGCATAGGCCTGCACACCAATCTCCACCTACATATGCCATTGTGAGCCTCCTTCAGATTACGGTGCAAAGTCCAAAAATGTTGTGCAAATGGTTGACCGGTTCTTGCACTTTTGTGTTTGGGGTTTACAAACACTAGGATTTGAATTTGAATACATTGTCATAACTCATAGTACAAGGAAATAGCTAGAAAATTAAAATATCCCCTCTTGAACCAAATCTTTAATCACAACGAGCAGGAAAGGTGAATAAGCAGGAACCCCTTTATAACAGTTCCCTTCACCCCTTCATACTCCTTCCATCCATCCTTTCACGCTTCTGTCTATTCATCTGACAATCTCTTAATCTTTCTATCCACATATCCATCCAGCCACCATCCCTTCATCCACCCTTTCACCCTTTCATACATACATCCTTTCACACATCCACCCATCACTTTATCCACGTATGCATCTAGCTAGCCTTTCATCCTTCCTTCCACCCTTTCAGTCTTCCCAATCTGTCCATTCTTCAGCTCTCATTCGTCTCAACTATCCTTCCTTTCACTCTGTCCTACATTTCACCCTTTCTTGCTTATTTCCTTCCTTTAACACTTCCTTTCTACTCTCGTTCTTTCTTTCCTCCTATCTACCCATCATTTGTCTCTCATCTTACTTTTTCTTTCTAACATAGTTTCTCATCAGCATCTTTTCAGTTTGTCCCTTCCTGTGTTTTCCCCTATTCCCATCTTTTCTCTTTCTATGTTTCCTTTGCTGTGCATGTCAGCCCACCTCCCACACCCCTCTGTCATGAAACTTCCTACTAGTGTTATTTACGAGCATTTTATCTGCAGACAGAAAAGTCCCATAGAAAACGACATTTTATTGGGGCCCAGTTCAGCAGCCCATTAGACCCAGTGGCAGCCCCTTCTTAAGCTGCTGAAGTAGGGAGTTCACAATGCCACTGTCCTAGGATATCCCTTCCTACATGGGGATTCAAGTCTCTCTGAACTGAAATAACACTCCCAGCCACGATAACCACTCTGGTGGAGTGTGCTATATTCTAGTAATATGGATCATTTGCACGAATAAAGTTTTTACCTACTCGTGTAGACCAATATAGTTTTAGAGCAACTCGCCCAATTAACAAAGCCATTTGTCTTACCTCTCTCTGGTTTATATACACAGATGTCTCAATTTAGAGTGAATAATGTTAAAAAAAAAATGGAATTTGAACTCAAAATCCTTTTATTGACGCAGTCTTAACCCACGATGGTGTAATTTTGCATATGAGTAAACCCCAATTAAGGGCGTGAGTGGGAGTTCTATTGCCAGATTTTCTTGTCATGTTGGGGAACACCCACAAACTGAAGAATGTTTGGCTATTCTCTGACCCCTCTGTAACCCCTTCCCATCAGAGAACTTGTCAGAGAAGTGGGCTCTTTCCAGGGACGGGAAGGGAACGACCCCAAAATTCGTCTAGTTAGACGGTAAGGGCAGTGCTCTCCCGCTCAAAATAGAAAAGTGCCGGTACTCAGTACCGGCCCATTTAAAGCACAGGTAAGGGCTTTTCTACAAAACCGGAAGAATAATTTTTCTACGGAGGAAAATCACGTACATTACACATGCGCAGAGACGAAAACAGGAATACACAAAGGATTTCCAGGATCACACCGAGAAAGCACTAGACATACTTGCATAAAGCTTTGTAAATTCCAGAAAGTTGTAAATGTGAGCCTATATATGACTGAACTGGTGGGTCCGGTTTGTAAATTTCCTTGTGAATTGGGCCTTCAGCAGTTACATTTCAGGCAACTTCATCTTTTGACAACAATACATTAAACAAGGGCACTTGGGGCGTATAAACTAACAGCTAATCCCAGAAAGCTAGAATTATTTACAGATCATTAAAGCCGTTTCACTTACACAAAAAAGACGACGAACTATGACAACCACTGAACCACGCACAAAAATAACGCTGTAGGAATCCTTACAATCAGGCAATAATACCACACACAAAAAATGAAAATGTCTTACACTCCAACAGTCTGTCACACTGGAGACGAGAGACAGCACAGCTATCCCTCCCAGAAGAAGCACGAATATTTCTGCTGCTACGTTTCCCATTCTGCTTCCGACAGAATGTGCAGAGCATTGTTCCTGCTCTGGGTTTGAGGAATGAAGGTTTCGGATCTCACGGTGTCTGGCAGCAACAGAGATCTGAACTCGCAGCATTTTTCTCCCGCAGCGTGTGCTGTGCCAGTGATCAAAAAATATTAAATTAGAAGTCCCACCACAAAATACGGAGGGGTCGCAAATCATATTTTGACATCATAAACCAGTATTATAGCTCAACCAGCTGGCGATGTGTTCTGTAATCCAACCAGTTGCGGGCGGCATGACGGGTGGAGGGGGATCGCGAGGGGTTTAAAAAATAAAATAAAACTTACCTTCCCGCGTTTTCCTGCCGCAGCTCCTCGACTCTTCAGGAAGCTGCCTGCCACCCACAGGCAGCCTCCCTCCCTCCCCTCCGCCAATCACAACGCTGCAATGGCAGCGTTGTGATTGGTGAGGCGCAGTGGAGAGCGCCCCAGCCGGGACATTTTCTCTATGTAGGCTGCATGCAGCAGCCTACATAGAGAAAATGGGGGATAAAATGCTTTGTTTGGCCCTGGGGCCGACCAAACAGTCAGTACCCACAACAGTGGGCAAGCCACTCCCCCTGCCATCGAGCAGGACCACCCACCCACCCTCCCACAACCAGGCACTTCTGCTTTCTCGCAATGCAGAAGCAGAAACATAAAATGGTAGTTTTACCATTTTATGTTTCTGCTTCTCGCACTGCGGCGACGCCCCCACGCCCCTATGAAGGAGCCGCCACTGTCCTTCACAGATGTCGTTTTATAGAATGCCGGTAGTCAAGGATTTCATGGAGGGCATTAAAACCTCTTCTCAGAAGACCTTCACCTCTGTGGGAGCTGAATATGTTCTTTCTTAGCTTTATGGGTTCTCCCAGCCTCCCTTCAAAATTATCCTGGAAGGCTTCCAACTTAGTAGCTATAACCTCTGCACGTAGTTAGTTTAATACAGGCCCTATCTTCCCAGTTACCTTACACAGTATTTCTTAATAATAAGGTATGATGAGGGCCCATCCAAATCTCCTCCCTAAAGCAGTGTCAGATTTTCATGTCAATCGGACTGTCTCCTTACTTAGCTTTTTTCCAAACCCCACATCTCCTGCAGAGAGATTTCTCCAAACTATTTGGGTTAGGGGGTGTTTAAGTTTTATCTTGATAAGGCTAAACCTTTCACAATGTCAAAACTACTATTAACTATGGTCTTTTTTTGGACCAAAATTTGCCACTTCGAAACAATCCTTTTCTAGGTTGTCTCCTGCATATAAACCTGTTACCAGAAAGCCAACATAGCCATACATGTGAAAACTAAAGCCATTTCCACCAGAGGTAAAGCAACTACTGCTGCATTACTTTCAAACATTCCAGTATCTTGAGATTTGCAAACCTTCAACTTGGAGATCTGTTCACACCTTTAAAAGACACCATTGTCTTGATTCGGATGCAAGAGCAGATGCCTGGATCGGGCAAGCCTCTCTAAGAAATCTATTTGTATAAAAATACTACTTCATTTCTTACCCTGTAGGGGTTTTTGGGGTTGAGCTAGCTAATCTCTTAAGTGCTTATGATTGTCAATGGAGATCCCCTGAGAGAAGGAATGGTTTCTTACCAGAAATCCTAGTTCTCTCTCTCTCTCTCAAGGGAATCTCCATTGAAATCATAAACTACTCTTCGTCCTCCCCAATGGAAGAGAGGTTAACCCTATCCTCTTAAAGAACTGGCTAAACCGGGGGGCATGGCTAGCAGCCGTGCAAGATGGCCGCTGCCTAAAAGAGCTCCGGGACCACGGGAGTCTCTCCCAAAAATCCGACCATTTATCCTGCTCCTGAACGGCTAAACCTGCGCTGATCTGAATCCGGTACACCTGAGGGACCGATCGAGCCGCCTCGGAGACGGGGCGACTGCTCCATCCAGACGATCGGCGCAGCTAAGGCCTGTGCCTCGCGCCGGCGCCGCGGCCTCGCGTGCTTCCCTGGACCGCGGAGGAGCGGCGGCCGAGAGCGCAATCGGAGGCGGACTCGGCAACCGGAGCCGTCGGTGTGGCCGAGGACTGAGGGGGCGCGGCGCTCGGAGGCGTCCGCCCTGGTGGCGCTGCAGGAGGAGAGGGGGAGCGGAGTGACAGACCTGCGATCGCTCCTGGATCCCCGGTGGCCGTGAGTGGTGTGGCGAACAGAAGATTTGCGTAGTATACGCTGGGGGCTACATATCTTACGAGGCCGATTATTCATTGTGCCAGGACTGCTGAAGGACTGCCCAATATCACCCAGGGAGCAAACTGAGGAGAGGCGCTTTGGGAAGCTTAAGTGGCCGGCATTGGCAATTTTAAGACCCCCAGACTGCGCACTGCGGACGAAGATCCCGTGTTTGTTTAGGTGCTGCCAATTGCCAGCGGACCCCGCTGAACAATTCGACTCCACGCTAGTAGGAATACTCCCGCCGCCGTCCTGTGCCACTGCAGGCTGATGAGAGACGGTAAAGTGGAAACACAGTGCCTGACTCCTGTGTACGCCCTGCATATGAGTGGGCACGGAGCCCGATACAGACTGGGAGACTACGTGGTGTCGAAATTGTATGTACACCTCCCGGTTCTACGCCAAAGGAGCCGCGAGAGGAACTGACCAGCAACCCGGTAGGCGGCATACGACGGATCGCCGCGCGACTGGCAGCGGACACTACTGCCCTCAACCCGTGAACGTGGTGGTGAGCTCGAGGAGTGGGCCACGATGGGGGGGAAGGGGCCCGAGAGGACAGCAAACTGCCAGGCTGGATAAATACGCATGTACCAAAGAACTGTCAGACATCACAGGGTGAAACTGCCCCTGCGACCGACCCAGCGGAGGATAAGACAGCAGAAATCACATTGAAGGATGTCATGGCCGCCCTACAAACAGTTCAATCCTCCATTGGCACGAAATCCACAGATATCTCCCTAATACATGCGGACTTTTCTAAAATGACCGACAGATTGGCGGCGGTCGAAACTACGGCGGCGGCGCTCTCTACGGATACGGTAACACTGCAGCGACAGGTGCGCCGCCTGGAAGCAGACAAACTTATCATGGCCAAACTGGATGACCAAGAAGGCTGCTCACGGCGCAACATAAGACTGGTTGGCGTGCCAGAAAATGTAGGTGGCCCGGCCCTGGACCTCTTTGTGGAGGATGTGATTAAAAATCGGCTACAACCACGGGGACTGTCTAGCTTCTTCTCAGTAGAAAGGGCGCATCGTGTGCCGGGTGGCAGACCACGCCCAGGAGCACCCCCCCCCCCCCCAGACCAATTTTTGGCGCGCATCTTCAATTTTCGTGACCGACGCCATTCTACAGACGGGAAGAATAGCCCCACCGGATCCGTATTGAAAATAGCTCAGTGACACTTTACCCGGACTACACGGCCGCGGTAACCAAACAAAGATGTAACTTCTTTGAAGTGAAGAAAGAGATGCGCGCCAGAGAACTTAAGTATTCAATGCTTTTCCCGGCCAAGCTGCGGGTGGAGGCGGAAGGGAAAACTTGGTTTTTTGCAACACCAGAAGAAGCCCAGGAATGGCTGGAGGGATGGCGCCCAGCTACAGGATCCAAGACAGCAGGGAAACACCAGCAACACCGAGTGACTGACTCGCAACTGTCCACGCCCAGAGAGCGCAGTGAATCGGGAACCTGACCATGATTTGGACGACCGGGCCCACAATGAACGCTATAAGCCCCAATATCGACAGCTAGCAGTGGCGGGAGATGCCTTTTCATCGTAATGGACCACCGAACAGATAAATTGCACTCTGTGATAACTCAATATATGGGTTTGATTTGCTCAGACGGGTGGTACGGACTGACATCCCTTCCAGGTATGAACTGCTTATAAATTGTGACGGCCGTTGCAGTATAGACATTTGCGGGAGGGACTTTTGAGAGGTCTCGGGTGGACTCACCCCCCCCCCCCCCTCCCCTAACAATGGTACAAGTTTTGGTGTCAAAGCGCTCTGCTCAGTTGGGGGGCGGGTAGTTTTAGAACCGCCGGGCAGGGAGGTGTTAAGGGGTTATGATGCAGTTTGTGGTTTTGTTTCTTTTTGCAGTGTCAGATCCGCAGCCTCTCAGGAGGTGCTGTATATTATGCAATGTTTTCCATGAAGCGCGATAACAAGTATTGGCAGACGACTATAATTTCGTATAACGCACACATGCGCTCTCCTGAGTTTTGGTGGCGGATAATTTTAAATTCGTTGTGTAAGCGGACAGGGAGAAGGGAGGGAGGGTGGGAACAGTTAATGGGGTTGGTTTTAGTTTTATTTTTTACGAAAGGTGCAGACACAGAGGTTACACATGGGGACGATAAAGGAACGACTGTACAGGCAACCCAATGCCTGGCTACAATGGCTGACTACCATGACACAACCTAACACGATGACTGATGTCTCAGACCCCCAGACGCCGGCCTTTCGGCCGCCCAGCCTTCCACTTACGGTGTTAACATGGAATGTGAACGGACTGGGAGATAAGATAAAGCGAGGTCTTGTCCTCCAATATCTCAAACGTAAGAGTCCCGCCGTGGCACTACTCCAGGAATCGCACCTGACGGGGACCACCTGCAAAGCTTTAGACAGATGGGGGTTTAAAATGATAGTACACTCTGACTTTACATGCGGCTCTCGGGGGGTGGGAATATTAGTCAACAAGCGCTTCCCGCTGATCATGACTGGGACCCACAAGGACGACCAGGGACGGTTTGCAGCGTTAATGTGTCAATGGGACGAGAAAATCTACAACATAGTGTCAGTATACATCATACCGACGCTACACCAGACGGCCTTCTCGGACCTGGGGAAATTCCTACTGACACTACCACAAGGTGAGCTGATAATGGGCGGAGATTTTAATACCACTATGAATACAGACTTGGATAGAAAGCTCCCACTGGTGCAAACCTCAAACTGGTAGAGTTCAGAGGCGCTAGGCCTCATAGACGCCTGGAGGACCAGATATCCGACTGAGCAGTACTATACATTCCGTTCCGGAGTACATAATAGTCTTTCCAGACTGGACTATATTTTTACATTAGCAACAGGGCTAATAGGGGTGGCAGAGATTACGCATTTACCAAGGGGTATTTCGGACCACTCCCCAGTGCTCATTACATATGCTACTTCAACCCTAAGGCGGAGCAGATTATTTCCACTACACCCCGGATATCTCAAAAATCATAAAATTAGTAAAGATCTCCTTCATACCACGAAGAATTATTTTGAGGAAAACCAACACTCGGTTACCTCCCCAACAACGTTATGGGAGGCCTATAAAACGGTGCTCCGGGGGCAAGCAATTTCCCTAGTTACGAGCCGCAAGAGGGCACAGCGACAACAGATGGACAGTTTGGAAATGGAAGTTTCTTTAGCAGAGGCAGCCCATATAGCAGATGTTAATGAGGAAACGGCACATAAGTTACATCTGGCGCAACAGGCCTACACAGCCTGCGCACGGGAAGAGACAAACACTAAGCTGACCCGAACACAGCACACTGTCTACGAACTAAGAGATAAAGCGGGTAGGCTCTTGGCATGGCTGGGGAAAAAGGAGAGGGCCAGTAACTGGGTGGCACAGATCCGGCTGCCGGATGGTCAACTGACGGCTGAACCCCAACAAATAACCGATGCCTTAGCGGCGCATTACGAATCTGTCTACACACCAACAGCTACAGCCTCGATAGATGACAATCTTGTATTCCTCAGGCACATACACATGACTGCATTGGCACCGGAGGCGGCAGCAGAGCTAGAAAAGGATATAGCGCCGGAAGAACTCGCACAGGCGATAGGCGCGTTGCATACGGGTAAAGCCCTGGGGCCCAACGGAATCCCGGTGGAATTCTATAAAAAAGCAGCCTCCCAGCTCATACCACATTTACTCACCATGTACACAGCCTAGAGAAGGGGATCTTACCCAGAGACCAGCGCCTGGCTACAATAGTTGCGATCCACAAACCTGGCAAACCACCCCATGAATGTTTGTCTTATAGGCTGATTTCCCTGATAAACGCTGAAACAAAAATCTTAGCTAAAACATTGACGACGAGATTACAGCCGCATCTAGCTACAGTGGTCCACCCAGATCAATCTGGATTTATGCCCAGTCGAAATACGGCACTTAATTTGAGACGGCTGCATAGTGTTATTGCGCGCAGATCCACTATAGAAGAGGACGCAGTTATCCTATCGTTGGATGCGCGAATGGCGTTCGACCTCGTTGAATGGCCTTTCCTGTTTGCGGTCCTCCGCCACTTGGGGTTCGGTCCCAAGTTCTGCGCATGGGTTCAGTTGCTCTATGCAAAACCCTTGGCGCAGGTTGTAGTCAGCGGGCATATATCGACGGACTTTCCGTTGGGAAGGGGGACGCGGCAGGGTTGCCCACTATCACCGCTCCTTTTTGCGCTGGTCCTGGAGCCTCTGGCCGCGTGGATAAGGCAAAGTCCGGTAATACGGGGGTTGAAGTGGACAATGGGCTGGGAGGATCGCATATCGCTTTATGCGGATGATATTCTCTTATATTTGGCGTCCCCGGCACGCTCAATTAACTGCCTTTTAGATATCTGTACGGCATATGGACAGGTCTCCGGATATACCATAAATTGGACAAAGTCAATTCTTTACATTCTCCACGGCTCCCCACCGCGACTTCCGCGAGACTGTACGCTTCAGGTGACGGATAGTGGTTTTAAATACCTAGGAGTGTATATAACACACAACAAAGCACAGTTTATTGCACAAAATCTTACACAGCCCCTGATGAGATTTAGAGGCGACGTCAAACATTGGCGCACGCTCCCACTGACGCTGCTGGGAAGGGCAGCACTTTTCAAAATGGTGGCACTCCCCAGATTTCTTTACGCACTACAGAATACACCGTTCCCAGTAGCCCCAGCATATTTTACTGCGATAAATGCGGAAGTGACCAGTCTGCTCTGGGAGGGGAAACGCCCCATATAGCAATGCAGAAGCTTACGAGAAGTTGGTACGACGGCGGCATTGCCCTCCCCGATATCAAGGCATATTATTGGGCTTCCCAGCTGGTTGTCATAAACCAATGGCTCCATATGGCCCAGGGTGACCCAGCCTACCGAATGGACAGACACCTGCTAGACAAGGTGGGAATTATGGGTGCACTCTACAATAAGGTCGGGAGAAGCAGCCTCACGGGTCCGACCGCACACACTGTCCAGGTCTGGACTGAGGCACAGCGGGCGCTGGGATGGGAGGGTGTCATAACGCAAGCAATGCCACTATGGGACACAAAAAGGCTAGGTACACTACGCAACACTAAAGAGTTCCAACAATGGGACCTGATAGGCATCACAAAGGTTGGGGATCTATGGAAGAAAGGAGAAATGGTTCCATTCACCCACTTACAGGCCACATATGGACTAGCAAAGACCGAAATATTCCGATACATGCAGATCAGACACGCTCTTAAGTCAGTAATTCCACTGGGAACACGACTTGATGAGTCCTCACCGCTAGAAGATAGGCTCCTGACAGAGCACCTTCACAAAAAAGCTATCTCCCAAACCTATCGTAAAATCGTACATTATCGATCAGACCCTACAGAGGTGTTGAAGGCTAGGTGGGAACTGGATGTGGGTGCCATGGACTAAGACCGGCGGGAGGCGCTGGCCTCCCCGCGGGAGGCAGCAATATCGTCTAAGCTCAGGTTGGTGCAATTAAAAATTTTGCATCGCACATACTATACACTGACACTACTACATAAAATAAAACGGACGGTCACACCACTTTGTCTTCGGCACTGTGGAGAATTGGGCACACTATTCAACACCCTATTCCAGTGTCCGGAGATAGCGCTGTATTGGAGAGCGGTGATGCGTACGCTCTCACAGGTGACGAAGGTCACGGTTCTCCCGGAGCCGAAACACTGCCTTCTGCATTATTTAAGTCTGTGGGCTCCCATATATTAAGATCAGGATTGGGTAACATTGGGAGTGACGTTCTTGAAGCGCAATATAGCGCAGCACTGGGGATCTGGGCAGACTCCTACCCTACATCAATGGTGTAGTAACATGGATGCAGCAATGGTGACGGAAAAGGCTGTCTACACATCGAGGGTGCCCCAAAAAATGGACAAGGATATGGGGAAAATGGAATGCTTACCGTGGGACTATTTGTGAACCCCCACATGAAGATTCTCTCTCGGATGTGAGTGAATAATCGCGATACAATTTGTACAGTTTGTGAGATATGGTGCAGTTGTTTATTAGATAATGTAACTTGTACAGGTCAGACTCCGATGTGTGTCTAACATTGAAAGCTTAAATAACCTGATGTGTCTACCTATATGCACCGTAAGATTCCAATGTATTAGATGTTATTGTTTTATTCTAAATATTAATAAAATGTTATATAAAAAAAAAAAAAAAGAACTGGCTAAACCGTGACCTGCAAGGTATGATGGGATACTGGAGATCAAGAAGCCCTTAAAGGAAAAGTATTCTACTCTAATTGTATTTATTGCTGCCGCCTATACAGATACATTGTCCTAACTAAAAAAAAAAAAAGGAAAGCATGAAGAACAAAAGGGTAATATAGTCCGGCTTCAGCCTGTAGAAACTGTAAAGTGATACTACACTGTTTAGTGAGTCTTTAGCACCAGTATTCCATTATGCCCAATAGTTGCCTCATTTCTCTAGTCCGGCGCCTGTAAATTGGATTCTGGAGCACTGAACTCTAACATTTTTCTATTTATTGCAAAGTCTTACAAAACCATCCTTTTTAATTTTTATTTGATTTTTTTATCTTCACTTGACATGATTTTTTTTTTCTTCCACAAAATCTCTTCTTTTTGTGAAGTGCACTTGTCACAAAAAGGCCTAAACAGATCCTTAAACCTTATGTACTCTGTTATAGTCCCACACAGTGAAGTAGTGTCCTTTTTGCTACAAATGTTAAGAAGGACCTTGAATAACAGGGAGAAGATTCAACTTCATGATAGGCAGGAGGAGGCTCGGAAGCACCTGCAAGCAGAGGAAGAACGCTCTGAAGTCTAGAGATGCTTGCAAATGAGTCAGTTTATCAAACACTCTTTGCTTCCACAGAGGCCCCCCACCCCTCCTAGTAGTGTAGATCCAAGAAGGGTCAACTTCTAATCTTTCTCTCACTCAACACTGATGGATATCTGACCTCTGCGTAAGGACTTCAACGTGCTTGCTCTCTAGAACTGGGTTGATGGCGAGGTCTTGACGTCAAGGAGGATGAAACCTATGTTGAAGCATCCTTCATTGTCAAATTGATGTGCTCTGAGGCCAGGCAACACCGCCACAGCGGAGGACCCCACCAGCTTGAAGGCCACAACGGCTAAACATGTGTGCAGCTGTCGAAGCTTTCCATGCTATTCTTCCCAAGCTTTGAGATCCAAGAGGCAGGGCTGCTACTGGCAATACTTTGAGGCGCTGACTGCGACCATGCAGTGCTCATCACCAACCTTTGCACCAAATTGCATCTCTTTGAACAGGTAATAAAAAGCCTGAAGGGAGACTGTCTGGGACTCAAAGTTGATACTGCACATTGGGGAGGTAAATGATTGTCAGTGTGAACTCCTTTTGTTTTGTTCAAGATACATAATCAGCTGACCTATGGGTCAGAGAAACACTGCTTGCCCATGCCTAATTGCGAGCTCGTACCTGTGCCGTCTACATGCCTATGATCGTTTTACTACTACTAGATCTCTTATCTGTCCTAAAATAGCGATGTGAAGAGGGTGCACAAAAGCATGACAATGAGTTATACACATGCATGGTCACAAACTACATGCCACTCTTGTATCTATATTCAAGACTGTTACTAATACTCTACAGCATCCTATTAACTCAAGCACTTAAAATTAGCATCACTTTTGGAACACACGCAAACTCTTTATTCCTCCGCAAACAGTAGAGCCCTGCTGCATACCGTAGATCCCTTTTATTTTACAATTTGATGTCAACTGCAGTATCTTAGATATCATTAGTGATGTAATTTGTGACGTTAACGATGCCATCAGTGTCATATGGAAGGCGGAAGCATGATGGGGGTGCATGTTATGGTTGGCTTACCTAATTATAGGTTTTGTTTTGTGAGCATAACTTCACTTGATCTGTGGTCTTATCAGTTTATTTCTGTTTTGTTTCCTTAAATGTATGTAAATTCACTAAACAAAGGTTAAAAAGAAGTTGTGGTAGGGTCTTGTAGTAATATTAAAACTAATGTTTAAAAAGCAAAAATCACTTGAATTCACCATTTAAACTTCAATGACCTAACTATACCTCCCCCTCCCCCCACAACCATGTACTATTTAGAACCTCACATATTACATCACTCATCACATATGGTAAAAGACATCATTATTGATCACTGACCTCTCAAATAACATCACTAATGCTGACCTCCAAGCTACTGTTCTGCTGCTAGAAAGTGTAGTACTGGAGAATTCATTCAGAATGGTGAAAGTTTTATGATTCACATTTTTGCTGCTAGTGAAATTTTAAGTGCAAGCAGTACTTCTCTAAAGCAAGATGGAGAATGAGCGCAACTTGTGATGGTTGCAGTGGTGCATTTCAAGTAGGTTGTGCCCTAACTCAAAGCACTGTTACTAAACCTATGTGAACAAAACTAAAGCTCATCCTTATAATACATTCTCCATTCATGGAACATGCTGATGTGAGGGTTGGTATGTAGTGCTATAGACACTTTCTATAAAAACTAGACTTTCAAAGTGCAGTTATTTATTTTCAAATATTCACTGAAAATTCTGAGACAGCAAGTTGAACAGTCTTTGAGTGAGTCAACCATACATTCTAACACAGTGTATGATTGACGCATTTCCTAATCTGTGGGTTGGGACCAACTGATGGGTCACGAGTAGGGGTGGGTGGAATTCTTGTTCTGTGTAGCACAATCACGCAGAATTACTCAAAAGTTCTGAGAGATTACGCAAGGAGTGTTTCTGCATTTAGCACCATTTTCTTAGCGCAAAAATGCACCCCTCCTCCCCCCAGTGTCCAAGATGGACGCAAGGATGCATTTTGCGCTCTTAAGATATAGCGCTAAATGCAACAGAACATGAATAGCGATTGTGAGCAGCCGCTCGTGTTCGCTAAATGTGCACTTGGGGTAGTATTTTCCTCCACCTTACTCCCAGAATTTGTGTGTGTGTGTGTGTGTGTGTGTGTGTGTGTGTGTGTGTGTGTGTGTGTGTGTGTGTGTGTGTGTGTGTGTGTGTGTGTGTGTGTGTGTGTGTGTGTGTGTGTGTGTGTGTGTGTGTGTGTGTGTGTGTGTGTGTGTGTGTGTGTGTGTGTGTGTGTGTGTGTGTGTGTGTGTGTGTGTGTGTGTGTGTGTGTGTGTGTGTGTGTGTGTGTGTATATACTGAAAATGTCAGTTAAAACCGAACGCTTTAAACTAAAAAAAAAAAAGTGATATTCACCAGTTATAGTTAATTAAATCTCATGCCCACGCCAGGCAGTGATATCATTTCAGATGCTATTTGTGATGTCATCAAACATATCATGAGATGTAGTATGTGAGGGCATAAGCGGTGCATGGCAAGGTACCTATACTTTCTTCAGTTAACTATAACTGGTAAGTTTCTGTGGTTTTTATTGTTTAAAATGCTGTTTTAACTTACATTTTCACCTAACTGGACCAATACTTCAACCTTTGTGGGGTTTTTTTAAATTGAATTTTAGGTTTTTAAAAAAATGTACAGTAAGATATTACCATACCTAACTATGTCACTTAAATATTATTATTATTTTTTTTTCTATTCTCCCCCCCCCCCCAGTGAATTTCTAGGGTTTTTATGACGTAAAGGAGCAGATTACCATACCTTACTATACCAACCCCACGCTATGCCAGGGCTTCAGTCCTGCCTTGTGGGGGTGGGTAGCCAACCCCCATAATTAAGCAACGCTGCAGCCAACTCCCCCCCCCCCTTCTTTTCTTTTTCCTTTTCTTTCTTTTTAACTCGCAATGCTCTGGATCTGCGGTTTACCCCTGAATATATATGGGGGTGGGTATCGTGGTAGAGGAGGGGAACGGTCGCTCTGGGACCCTTAAAAAGGCCCAATGGTATCTGGGTATACCTTTCTTTTCCCCTAGGACATGAGGACAGAGTGCTTGATTCCTAAAATGGCACCTGCAACGTTTTTGTCAGGTTGCTGTCAGCCAATCGGATCACCTAGATTGAGCTTGCATGAGATATATGTGTGTGTGTGTGTGTGGTGTGCCCCCCCTCCCCCCCCCCCCAACAAATGCCCGAAAGCGGAGGGCACTCGACAGCTTACCTTCCCTCCGGATTACCAACAGCATTCTCCTGCACTTTCCGGTAAAATATATATATATATCAGAAACAAGAGTTTTCGCGTTCCTTCTGCCAACAAATGGCGGCGGGCTCCGGCAAGGACGCGATCCTTATCCCATCAAAACACCAATCTTACACGTACATGCAACAGATTGCGCCGAGCCCAGTATCCAATTTACACGTGGTTTATTTCTTCAATAAATAACAAACAAACGCCCGACGCGTTTCGGAACAGCCGTTCCTTTCTCACGGGTCAACTGGACATTTGATTTCACCCATTACATATAGTGCACCAAAAGTATAAACATAAACAAAGGACTACTTGATAACTTTCAAATTCATGGTAAAAACGGCATCTATTTTTTGGAATGGTATTATACATGAATATACATGCACATTACTCAATGTAACAAATTTATCTATTGAGTGTAACAGTTGCAAAAGTAGAACAATGATAATACTTTTAGTTCACTTGCATTGTAAACACTGTAATCATATGTGGGAAGTTACAAATTGAGATAATCGTGTATCCGATCAGCCAATAACACCTCCATGGACTTAAGGAACATGTATTACAATTATAATTCTGCCTCAGTGGGCCATAATTCTCATTTGTGTATCATTACATGATTTATAGACAATATTCCTATCCTGTACAATTCAGCCCAAGTGGGCAAAAATTACTTCATTTGACCTACAAACACATATATCTCAAAACATCTATTCAATCTCCCATTTACATAAATGTACACAACCAAAATTCATGACATGTATCATCCTCCATAGATAGCACGTAAAGCCCTTCTTCCTTACTAGAAGTTATCGTCGTCTCCTAAAAGATAAAATTAATATGCACTGATCAATAATGATCCTACTATTTTCTTTAAAAACAAATATCATAAATGAGAGACAATCAAGACAGATAGCAACCTAAAAACAACCACATTATAATGGAAAGATTGTTCTTAATTTAGCCTAGGTGTACCGCTAATTCCTCATCCTTGTTCATATTTTCCGGATGCATCGTACCGTATTTGATAATCATTCTAGATTCCAACCTCCATAACTCACGGATCCTGTTCCCTCCCCTCTCTGATAGTGATATCCTATCTGAAAGAGACACGTTAGTGACAGATTCCTTGCCTTAGAATATCCCCAGGCGTCAGGCTGGATCCGGAAAGTTTTTTGCGTAGCAGTACCCTTGCGCGTCGGTAGGCGGCGTCGTGCGGCTCCGCGTCCGTCGTCGGCGTCGTGATCGCCGGGATGACGTCGCGGGCAGTACTTAGGCGCCGCCCCTGCGCGCTGACGTCAGTTCTTCTTTTTCCGCGCCAGCAAGCGCAGATCCGGGAAGAGCAGTGCCCTGGTCATTTTTTGACCACTCTTTTTTTGGTGAATTTTTCACTGTTTTTCTTCCATCGACTTCAAGGTGTCGTAGGGATGCCCGGGTTTAAACGTTGCGGCGCCTGTGCTCGGATGATGTCCATCACAGACCCGCATCGGGAGTGTCTCTTCTGCCTCGGCCAAGGCCACGACACAGTCTTGTTCCGACTGCCGGGCCCTCAACCCGAAAGCTTTGCGAGAGCAGTCTCGAAAGCTCCTAGAGGCCCGGCATTCGGCTCCGCGCAAGCCCCGGTCGCGTGAGAGGTCCAGGGGTCGATCGCGGAGTCCACACCGGTTGTCGGCATCGAAGTCTTCTTCGTCCGGTAAGTCCAAACACAAAAAGTCCAAAAAGCATCGTCGCTCTAGGACTTCGCCTCGCCGGTCTCGCGACTCGGCTGAGGCCCCTCCCGGCACCGTCCCCGCGGCCCCGGACATGCCTGTGGAGTCGCCCCCGCAATACCCGTCCTTCCCGGGTTCGGGGGCGGATCCGGCCCAAGTACAGGAATTCCTGTCGGCCATGGCCCGCCTCTTCGGGCCTCCAGGTCCCTCCGGTGCGCCTTCGGGCCCCGCGGGCCCTGATAGGGTTGCTCCGGCGTCGCCGACGGCTCCAGCCCCGGCGTCGCCCGTGCCTCCAGCCTGGATCCCGGCTCCGGCCTCGATCCCGGCTCCGCAACCCCCATCGACGCCGGTCGACCTAACGACGCCGGCACCGATGTCTCCGGTGCCGTTCTCGACGCCGCCTGGGGCTCCGGGCGGCGTCGTCGTCCCCCAGTTCCTTCCGGCTCCGGACCTGGACCGACGTCGCTCGACGCCGGTTCCGGCGCCGATGAGACCTTGGGTCCCAAATGTCCCTCCTCCCCCTTATTTTGAACCAGAGGAGGACCAGGAGGACTGGGAGGGGTCTGATGACCCTCTGGCACTACAGTGTCAGTACGATGAGGACTGGACAGAGGGTCTAGGGGATGCCAGTGGTCTAGATACTTCCCCTGACACTGGCATGCTGTCTCCTCCCGTGGCTACGGAGGAGGGAGCCAATTTTGCAACTGTGTTGCGTAGGGCGGCTGGAGCCTTACATCTCCAACTCCCTACTGTGGCGGTCAAGACTAATCTCTTGACAGAGGTGCTTCAGCCGGCAGCCTCCTCTGCGGAGACTGTGCTGCCGTTTAACGACGCCCTCACTGACGTTCTTTTGGGCGCCTGGTCCAAGCCCAACACAGGGGCTCCTGTGGATAGGAACGTGTCCCGACGCCATCGCCCAGCTCCGGGCGACCCCCTGTTTCTCTCTGTCTACCCCACTCCTGAGAGCTTGGTTGTCCAAGCCTCCGCTTCCCAAACCGCCTTCCCTACCGCCCTCCGGATAGGGAATCCAAACGCCTGGATCAATTTGGGAAGAAAGGTTTTTCTTCCTCCAGTGCTGGCTTGCGGTCCATCAACACCGCTTGTCTTTTGGGCCGATATACCCACTCCTTGTGGGATTCGGTGGCGAATGTTTTGCCCCAGTGTTCTGAGGAGGTCCAGACACTGCTTTCCCGCGCCATTGCGGAAGGAAGGGATGCGGCCAAATACACGATACGATGTGGCCTTGATACCGCCGACTCGCTGGGCAGGTCTATTGCAACGACGGTGGCGCTGCGACGCCACGCCTGGCTGAGAACCACTGGTTTTTCAGGGGATGTCCAGAATACTCTCATGGACATGCCCTTTGATGGAGTCGGTCTTTTGGGTCCAAAGCAGACCATGCGTTGGAGCGCTTTAAGGACTCACGGGCTACTGCCAAGTCCCTGGGCCTTTCTGCTACACGCCCTCCGCTGACTTCTGCTTTTTGCCCCTATCGTGGCCACGGTAGGGGCGCCCCTTCACGTCAGCAGCCCAGCCACCGGCCCGCGCAGCAGGCGTCTTCGCGTGGCCGAGGACGTGGATTCCGCCGTGGCGGATCGGGCAACCAGCGTGCGGGTCAGGCCACCACCTCCAACCCGTCCGCGGCCTCCAAACCCTCCTAGTCCCTCCTTTCAGGTGCACAGCACGCCAGTAGGGGGCAGGGTCCGCCATCACCTTCCCCACTGGCGTACCATCACCTCGGACAGGTGGGTCTTGGACATTGTCCGAAGGGGCTACTCCCTCCCCTTCGAGTCCACCCCCCCAGCCATGCCACCTCAATTCCACCGCATGTCAGGGGATCACTTGGTACTTCTGCAGAAGCAAGTCACGGCCCTCTTGGCCAAGAGGGCCATCGAGCATGTTCCGACCCCAGAAGTAGGGCGTGGTTGCTACTCCTGGTGCCCAAAAAGGACAAGGAGGACATGCGTCCTATCTTGGACCTCGAACGTCAATCGCTTCCTCCGGAAGGAGAAGTTCAAGATGCTCACCCTAGCTCAGGTCTTGACTGCCCTCGACCCTGGAGACTGGTTGGTAGCGTTGGACTTGCAGGACGCATATTTCCACATCCCCGTCCTGCCGGCCCACCGGCGTTACCTTCGGTTCACGGTAGGCCCCGAGCATTTTCAGTTCACCGTGATCCCCTTTGGCCTTACCAGTGCCCCTCGGGTGTTCACGAAAGTGTTGGCGGTGGTCGCAGCTCATCTGCGCCGGGCAGGGGTTTCAGTCTTCCCCTACCTCGACGACTGGCTGCTGAAGGCGGGCTCGTCCCAGGCAGTCGTCTCCCACCTCCAGACTACGGCCGAACTCCTGCACTCGCTGGGGTTCTCCATCAATGTGCCGAAGTCGCATCTGATTCCTTCTCCACAGCTCCTTTTCATCGGAGCAGTTCTGGACACGACGCAGTTTCGGGCCTATCCTCCCGAACGGCGAGTCCGGGATATTCAGGCTATGATTCCGATCTTTCAGCCTTTATCCTGGGTTTCGGTACGGATGACCCTGAGGCTGCTGGGCCTCATGGCCTCCTGCATCCTGCTGGTCAATCATGCCAGATGGCATATGCGGGCTCTGCAGTGGGACCTGAAGTTCCAGTGGGCGCAGCACCAGGGCAACCTGTCCGATCACGTCCAGATCTCGGAGGGGACTGCAAAACAGTTGCAGTGGTGGCTCTCGAACCGGCAATGGGTCATGGGCAGATCCCTCTCCCTTCCCCAGCCAGAGCACACAGTTGTGACGGACGCGTCCCTTCTGGGATGGGGCGGTCACATGGGAGAGGCGGAGATCAGAGGCCTCTGGTCTCCGGCGGAGTCCCGGCTCCATATCAACCTTCTGGAGCTCCGGGCGATCCGACTTGCACTCAAGGCATTCCTTCCCTCTGTCAAAGGGAAGGTAGTGCAGGTGTTCACAGACAACACCACCGCCATGTGGTACTGCAACAAACAAGGCGGGGTGGGGTCGTGGACCCTTTGTCAGGAGGCTCTGCGCCTCTGGACATGGCTGGAACATCAGGGCATGTTCCTGATGGTTCAACACCTGGCAGGTTCCCTGAACGCCAGGGCGGACGAACCTCAGCCGCAGGTGCATGATGGATCACGAATGGCGTCTTCACTCGGAAGTGGCGCAAGGACTCTTTCTACAATGGGGAGAGCCTTGGTTAGATCTATTCGCCACCGAAGAGAACGCGCAATGTCATCAGTTCTGCGCGTTGGAATTTCCAAGGCGGCGCTCGGCGACGCTTTTCGTCGCGAGTGGAGTTGCGGTCTGTTGTACGCCTTTCCGCCTATACCACTTCTACCCAGAGTGTTGAAGAAGATTCGGCACGACCGGGCCCAAGTCATTCTTGTGGCTCCGGACTGGGCTCGAAGAGTTTGGTATCCCGAGCTACTCAATATGAGCGTAGATCCCCCGATCCGTCTGCCTCTTCGGGAGGGTCTTCTGTCGCAGCAGCAGGGGACGGTCCTCCACCCGAACCTGTCCAGTCTACACCTGCTTGCGTGGAGATTGAGCGGCGGCAGTTGATTCCTTTCGACTTGCCTCCCGAAGTTTGTGATGTGATTCTGGCAGCCAGGCGTCCCTCCACTAAGGTGGTATACGCCTGCAGGTGGAACAAATTTGTGGCATGGTGCACAGCAAAGGCTGTGAATCCCCTTTCTGCCCCTCTTTCTGAGGTCCTTCTGTTCCTTCTCTCTCTGGCCCAACAGGGTTCTGCCCTGGGTACCATCAAGGGTTATCTTTGTGCTATCTCGGCCTTCCTCAGGCTCCCTGATCAGCCCTCCCTTTTCAAGTCCCCTGTTAACCGGTTCTTAAAAGGCATTACTCACCTCTTCCCTCCTGTTCCGTTTGTAATGCCTCAGTGGGACTTGAACTTGGTTCTTACCTTTTTAATGTGCGCTCCCTTTGAGCCTCTACATAACTGTCCTCTTCGTCTTCTGACTCTGAAGACAGCCTTTCTGGTGGCCATCACCTCCGCTCGGCGGGTGAGTGAGCTCCAGGCTCTATCTTGCAAACCTCCCTTTCTGTCTGTTCATCCAGACAAGGTTGTTCTTCGGACGCGTCCGTCCTTCTTGCCAAAGGTGGTTACTGCTTTCCACATTGGGCAGACCATCACTTTGCCCACCTTCTTTCCGCCTCCGCATCCTTCCAGAGAGGAAGAGAGGCTCCACCGTCTGGACCCAAAACGTGCGCTCTCCTTCTATATTGACCGCACAAAACACTTCCGGGTGGATGACCAGCTCTTTGTTGGCTACGTGGGCGCCAAAAAGGTCGGGCGGTGCACAAGAGGACCATCTCCCGCTGGGTTACCTTGTGCATCAAGACCTGCTATTCTTTGGCTAAGAAGGAGCCTCCTGTTGGGCTGCGTGCCCATTCCACCAGGGCAACGGCTGCTACCACAGCCTTGGGCCGTGGTGTTCCGCTGCCGGTTATCTGTCAGGCAGCTACGTGGGCCTCGCTGCACACGTTTACAAAGCATTACTGCCTTGACAGTCCGGTCCGGAGGGACGGCTTCTTTGGCCGTTCTGTCCTCCAGGACTTCCTTGTCTGATCTTTGTTCGCAGACCCACCACCGGGGTTGGTATAGCTGGGGTATCTATTCTAAGGTAAGGAATCTGTCACTAACGTGTCTCTTTCAGATGCACAAGTTACTAACTTGTGTAACGATATATCTGTAAGAGACAGTAGTTAGTGACCGATTCCTTACCGCCCCACCCATCCTCCCCGTTCTGCGAACTGATTTCTAGGGTTAAGGACATCCCTTTCAGGGCCCTAGTATTTTTCAGACACCTATGTCAGCTTCTTGCATGGCTCTGCGTTCCTGGCGCGGAAAGTAGTGTACAGAACTGACGTCAGCGCGCAGGGGCGGCGCCTAAGTACTGTCCGCGACGTCATCACGACGCCGAACGCGGAGCCGCACGACGCCGCCTACCGACGCGCAAGGGTACTGCTACGCAAAAAACTTTCCGGATCCAGCCTGACGCCTGGGGATATTCTAAGGTAAGGAATCTGTCACTAACTACTGTCTCTTACAGATATATCGTTACACAAGTTAGTAACTTGTGCATCAAGGGCACAAAATCTGAGTACACCAGCATTCTTGTTATGGCATTCTTTAAAATGCCGGGCTATGGGATATTGCCTGTCCTCATTAGTAATTGCCCGCATATGTTCCAATATACGCCTTTTCACCCGATGAATAGTGCTGCCAATATATACTAGCTGGCATGGACAAATAAGAGCATATACACACAACCGATTTACAACTCAGATATTTAGAAATCACAAATGGCTTCTGTGCTGTCGAAAGTTTTACCTGCTTACAGTTGATACTATTTCGGCATGCTTTGCAAGTATAAAAACCTTGCACTTTAAATTGAGACTTCATCTCTACAGGTAACAAAGTCCTACATAGTATATCTTTTAGTGCTGGACATCTCCGAAACGTGATACTGGGGTTATCTCCCACGCATTTTGCCAAAGTTTCATCTGTACTAAGTACATTCCAGAATTTTTTCAGGCATTTGCGCACATCTCCTGCCTGATTACTGAATGATGTGATAAATCTAAGGAAGTCTCCTTCCTCTTTTTCATCAATTTTGACTTAACAACTCTTCCCTCTCCACTTTTTTCAATTTTTCACACGCTCTATTGATTACCTTCTGCGAATAGCCCCTTTCAGCAAACCTTTGTCTCATGTTATCCATTTCATTTTGAAACGCTAGGTCAGAACTGCAGTTCCGACGTGCCCTCTAACTCCCCATATGGTATACTATTTATGAGGCTAACCTGGTGGCAACTATCGGCATGTAACAAACTGTTACCGGCTGTTTTCTTCCGGTACAGTTTACTTTCTAATCGATTTCCATGCACCTGTACCTCCACATCTAGGAATTCGATAATATTCCTGTCCATTGAACATGTGAATTTTAAATTCAAATTGTTGCTGTTTAGGGAATCAGCAAAAACACGGGCCTCAGTCTCATCCCCTCTCCAAACACAGAATATATCGTCTATATACCTTACCAGAGGACGACATGGATGTTAAGGCTGCGATAGTTATTGGTCACCTGCTCCTCCCACCAGCCTAGGTATAAACTCACGCATAGCTGGGGGCGAAGCAAGTTCCCATCGCCGTCCTCTGGGCTTGGCAATAGATAGTGTGATCAAAAATGAAGAAATTATTGGTTAGACAAATAAACATCATTTTCAGTAGCATCTCAGTATGCATCAAATAACACAATGGACGACTTTTAGATAGTAACGACAGGCTTCCAATCCCAAATCATGGGGTATGCATGTATATAAGCTGTTCACATCAAGTGTCAGCAATAGCATTCCTTGTTCCCAATTAACTTTCACAATTTGTCTCAAAAAATCTCCTGTGTCCTGCACATAGGAAGGCAATGATTGAACATATGGTCTTAAAAAGTAATCAATGTACTTTGAAGTATTTTCGTACATCTTTCCTATAGAAGAAACAATAGGCCTGTCTGGAGGATTACTTTTATCCTTATGAACCTTAGGCAGTAAGTACATTGCAGACAATTTAGGAAATTCACAATTTAAAAATTTAAACTCATCAGTGGATAACAATTTTTCATTTTTCCATTTCACAACATATTCCCTATACTTTTCATTGCTGGCCTCATAGTTTTTTCTATCACTTTTGACATAACTTGCTTCATCACTTAATTGTCTTTTTCCTTCATCCAAATACATTTTAAGAGGCCAAACAACTACATTTCCTCCTTGTCTGATTTTTTTAATGACCAGGTCTTTATTATTCTGTAGTAAGGCTTCTTTAGCAACCTTACTTCAGGCCAACAATTAGCTATTAAAGAACTACAGAATAATAAAGACCTGGTCATTAAAAAATCAGACAAGGGAGGAAATGTAGTTGTTTGGCCTCTTAAAATGTATTTGGATGAAGGAAAAAGACAATTAAGTGATGAAGCAAGTTATGTCAAAAGTGATAGAAAAAACTGAGGCCAGCAATGAAAAGTATAGGGAATATGTTGTGAAATGAAAAATTGTTATCCACTGATGAGTTTAAATTTTTAAACTGTGAATTTCCTAAATTGTCTGCAATGTACTTACTGCCTAAGGTTCATAAGGATAAAAGTAATCCTCCAGGCAGGCCTATTGTTTCTTCTATAGGAAGCATGTACGAAAATACTTCAAAGTACATTGATTACTTTTTAAGACCATATGTTCAATCATTGCCTTCCTATGTGCAGGACACAGGAGATTTTTGAGACAAATTGTGAAAGTTAATTGGGAACAAGGAATGCTATTGCTGACACTTGATGTGAACAGCTTATATACATGCATACCCCATGATTTGGGATTGGAAGCCTGTCGTTACTATCTAAAAAGTCGTCCATTGTGTTTGATGCATACTGAGATGCTACTGAAAATGATGTTTATTTGTCTAACCAATAATTTCTTCATTTTTGATCACACTATCTATTGCCAAGCCCAGGTGACGGCGATGGGAACTTGCTTCGCCCCCAGCTATGCGGGTTTATACCTAGGCTGGTGGGAGGAGCAGGTGGCCAATAACATCGCAGCCTTTAACACCCATGTCGTCCTCTGGGTAAGGTATATAGACGATATATTCTGTGTTTGGAGAGGGGATGAGACTGAGGCCCGTGTTTTTGTTGATTCCCTAAACAGCAACAATTTGAATTTAAAATTCACATGTTCAATGGACAGGAATATTATCGAATTCCTAGATGTGGAGGTACAGGTGCATGGAAATCGATTAGAAAGTAAACTGTACCGGAAGAAAACAGCCGGTAACAGTTTGTTACATGCCGATAGTTGCCACCAGGTTAGCCTCATAAATAGTATACCATATGGGGAGTTATTGAGGGCACGTCGGAACTGCAGTTCTGACCTAGCGTTTCAAAATGAAATGGATAACATGAGACAAAGGTTTGCTGAAAGGGGCTATTCGCAGAAGGTAATCAATAGAGCGTGTGAAAAATTGAAAAAAGTGGAGAGGGAAGAGTTGTTAAAAGTCAAAATTGATGAAAAAGAGGAAGGAGACTTCCTTAGATTTATCACATCATTCAGTAATCCGGCAGGAGATGTGCACAAATGCCTGAAAAAATTCTGGAATGTACTTAGTACAGATGAAACATTGGCAAAATGCGTGGGAGATAACCCCAGTATCACATTTCGGAGATGTCCAGCGCTAAAAGATATACTATGTAGGACTTTGTTACCTGTAGAGATGAAGTCTCAATTTAAAGTGCAAGGTTTTTATACTTGCAAAGCATGCCGAAATAGTATCAACTGTAAGCAGGTAAAACTTTTGACAGCACAGAAGCCATTTGTGATTTCTAAATATCTGAGTTGTAAATCGGATTTTTGTGTATATGCTCTTATTTGTCCATGCCAGCTAGTATATATTGGCAGCACTATTCATCGGGTGAAAAGGCGTATATTGGAACATATGCGGGCAATTACTAATGAGGACAGGCAATATCCCATAGCCCGGCATTTTAAAGAATGCCATAACAAGAATGCTGGTTTACTCAGATTTTGTGCCCTTGATAGGATATCACTATCAGAGAGGGGAGGGAACAGGATCCGTGAGTTAAGGAGGTTGGAATCTAGAATGATTATCAAATACGGTACGATGCATCCGGAAGGTATGAACAAGGATGAGGAATTAGCGGTACACCTAGGCTAAATTAAGAACAATCTTTCCATTATAATGTGGTTGTTTTTAGGTTGCTATCTGTCTTGATTGTCTCTCATTTATGATATTTGTTTTTAAAGAAAATAGTAGGATCATTATTGATCAGTGCATATTAATTTTATCTTTTAGGAGACGACTGATAACTTCTAGTAAGGAAGAAGGGCTTTACGTGCTATCTATGGAGGATGATACATATGTCATGAATTTTGGTTTTGTGTACATTTATGTAAATGGGAGATTGAATAGATGTTTTGAGATATGTGTTTGTAGGTCAAATGAAGTAATTTTTGCCCACTTGGGCTGAATTGTACAGGATAGGAATATTGTCTATAAATCATGTAATGATACACAAATGAGAATTATGGCCCACTGAGGCAGAATTATAATTGTAATGCATGTTCCTTAAGTCCATGGAGGTGTTATTGGCTGATCGGATACACGATGATCTCAATTTGTAACTTCCCACATATGATTACAGTGTTTACAATGCAAGTGAACTAAAAGTATTATCATTGTTCTACTTTTGCAACTGTTACACTCAATAGATAAATTTGTTACATTGAGTAATGTGCATGTATATTCATGTATAATACCATTCCAAAATGGATGCCGTTTTTACCATGAATTTGAAAGTTATCAAGTAGTCCTTTGTTTATGTTTATACTTTTGGTGCACTATATGTAATGGGTGAAATCAAATGTCTAGTTGACCCGTGAGAAAGGAACGGCTGTTCTGAAACGCGTCGGGCGTTTGTTATTTATTGAAGAAATAAACCACGTGTAAATTGGATACTGGGCTCGGCGCAATCTGTTGCATGTACGTGTAAGATTGGTGTTTTGATATATATCTATATATATATATCTATATATATATCCATATCCTCCACCGTTTCTTCCGGAGATGGCATCACGTGTGCCTTCTTATGAGCCTGAAAAACATACAAAATGGTGTGGCCTTTACATAGGCAAAACGTTCTTTGATTTCAACTCTTAAGTAACCACTAGATTGGTGCATTAAAAGTGTCCTTGGTGTGCTTAGGCTGCCATTTCTGCTATTATTTTTCATAAACTTCATTTACATTTTCTTCCATTTGGTATTTCAGTTGTTACAATTGCCATTCCAGATCATTTTATTTCTTCAAACTATCCATATTATAGAGTGTTAAAGTGCATATGTTACTCCAGTGGTTAAAGGATCATTCTAGAGTGATACGTGCATTGTGCAAATTATAGCAGACACCTGCAGTATCCCAATACGATCATATGTACACAGCTTATCAAATAAAGTGCTTCATAATCATCCTACAATGATGAATCGACCATCTCCAGGAAAGTTGCATGTGCATATGATATGAAGGTGCTTAACAGGCAATAGATAACTATCACTAGTCACAATGCCATGTATATCTTCTATTGGACATGACTACCTATTCAAATATGCTATAAAGCACCATAGCAAATTAAGTGATTCCTTTTTCAAATTCAAGTTCTGTGGAACATTCTCCATGCTCTTAATTCAATAGCACACTGGCTCCACCTCAGATTTTCTTCTGCCATCGAGCTTAGATGTTCTGGAATATTTCTGTGTTGGACGCGTTTACATGCTCTGGGTTTTGAGTTCCAGCAGCTCCCTTCTCAGCCCTGTGTTGAAAAGCAAATTTACTACATCAAGGGACACGATGGTTCGCATCAACTGCTTTTCAGAACAGACGATCACCGCCCAGGCGCCGGGACGCATTGTGTCCTTGAGGCCCCATTTCCTTCGGACTCTAACCAAGGACTCTTGAATGCACTCAACTCCACTTTTTATCCTAGATGTAATGAAAAATACCCTTGGGCTGACCGACACAATCTGCAACGGCCATATTTCTCTAGAGCTCGCCAAGACATGTTTTGTCTGTCGCGCTTTCCTCTGTAAGAAAACTGTCATCGGATGAAGAGAAGGGGAGCACACCACAACATGCAGAGGCAAGTGCTATGGGAGACTGACATTTTAGGTGCTGAGGATATGCCAGCCACCCAAGAGGAAGGTCCACTCCAGCATCCCACTATGCCAAATACTGAAGGGTACAAAGGCACGCCTCTCTGCTCCAGCGTCAAAGAGGAAATCTCATTCATCAAGCCAGAGCTGCAGCGTACACCAGTTTTGGGGCCCAAGACAAAGTTCACTCGCATGCTCAAGCCGCACCAGCAGTCAGTCGAAAGCCCCCAAATGCCCAACAGCTGAGGCAGAGCACTTCTCCAGGAGGTGTCTGGTATTGAACACAGAATTCAATTGGAAATAGCATTAATCTTAGTATCCAGTACCTCCAGCTGGGACTTCTCTTACTCTAGGTGATATCGGCACAAACCAATCCTCCACCCATGGTATCCAGAGCATACCACGCTGCACCGCCTCCTCAGCAGCAAAAAGCAGTACTTCGCATCAAAATCGCCTCTGCATAGGCAAGAAGCTGCTGAGAAACATTTTTCAGAGCCATAGCCACTGAGGCCAACTCTGCATCACGCACAACATCCATGCCAAAACGTCCCTTGATGCAGAGATCGGATGTCTCTGAGGCGTCCATTTTTGAAAAGCTGGCAGATGTTTTGGATGAGAAGCAAAAGATAATATTCATCCACATAGACACGGGCAAGGTCTGCTGAGTTTTCTTTTCTGGTCTAATGGGCACTTCTGTAAGGAGATGGAGAGAAGCTGGCAAAGCACCTGCTAGAGGCTCACCTTAAAATGGTACAAGAACTGATCACAGAGGGCAAAACTATTAGTAATGCTAATATCTGGTGTGCCCTCGATACAGCGGCCTCTGCAGCGAGGGGCATCAATACCAGCATTCTCCTTAAGAGACACACGGGGCTTAGGGGGTAAGGGTTTAGGCCCAAAGTGCAAAGTACCCACTAAACGTTCCCTTTGATGGTGAGCATTTGTTTGGCCCTCAGGTGGACAAATGCTTCGAAAATAAAGGATACAGACATAGACATGGGAGCCCTGCAGTCCCCCAGTCCCAGGTCCGCCTTCAGGAAGCAGCAAATTATAGGAGGTGCCAAATCAGGTGGCTCATATCAGACACCACCGTATTAGACTCTCCAGCTGACCTTTCAGGACCCAAACAGCCCAAAGTCCTTCCACAAGGGGGTTGATACAGGGAATGGGTGGGGCAGAGGTAGCACTGTAAGGGGCTCCTCATGCAAAGCAGTGACTCCCCTTCCTGATCATTTAACACCTGTTGGATGAAGGCTCGGGCACTTCATACCTCAGTGGAAAAACTTCACAGCTCAGTGGTTATTCTCCAATGTGCAGGAAGGTTACTCCCTCAAATTTTCCACATGCCCACACATTCCACCCCACCACTATGTGAGCCCATACAGCCTTCACCTTTTGGAGGAAGAGGTTTAGGCACTCCGAATGCTTTCACAAAGTCATTCTAAAGGGTGTCATCCCTCTGCGACAAGGCAACTTCATATCATTGCTGGATCTGAAAGTTGCATACTTTAATTTCTTGCAGGTCCCAGAGGCTTATTGAACAGCCAGGTCTTGAGGGCTATTCAGAATGCCTTAAGTCAGGTGATGGTCCGGAGTTGCGTGGGGAGGCAGTTCCAGGTCTAAGCTGCGATGTGGGAGAAGGAGTGTCCTCCATTTCTGCTTTGGTAGATACGAGGAGTATGGGCAAGTGAGAGGGTAGTGGAGCGTAGCCTTCTCGACCGTTGGTGGAAGTTCAGACGGTGGATAATGTAGGGCGGTGCTTGGTTGGTTAGAACTTTGTGTGCATGGGTCAGCAGCTTGAATTGTTCTCTTCTGTACGGGAGCCAGTGAAGTTGTCTGATGTGGGTTCGGGAGGGAGGGCCGGGCATGAGTCTGGCTGTGGTGTTCTGTATGGACTGAAGTTTCTGTAGGAGGTGTGGGGCGATTCCTACGTAGAGGGTGTTGCTGTAGTCGTAGGTGATGAGGGCCTGTGTCACAGTATATCTCGTGTGTAGGGGATAGCCACTTTATTATCTTGCACAGCATGTTTGGAGTGAGGAAGCAGGTGGAGGTGACGGTGTTGATCTGATATCATGGTGAGCTTGTTGCCAATGATGATTCGGAGTTTTCTGGCGTGGTCAGAGGGAGTGGCTGATGGCCACCAGGAGTCATTCCATGTGTTGCTGCTAACTGAGATCAGAATGTCCGTCTTGTCTGTGTTCAGCTGCTGGCAGTTCTTCATCTAGTAGGTGATGTTTATCATGCATCTGTGGAAGTTGGTTCAGGTGGTGGGGTCATAGGTGAGTAAGAAGATGAGTTGGGTGACGTCTGTGTAGGAAATTATGTTGAGGCAGTGGGATCTGTTGGGCAGTGGGGTCATGTGAGAAGCTGGGTTTCTGTTGCAGTAAACACCCCCCCCCCCCCACACTTTTTGCCAGACTACTGATGCACTTTTCACTTGATGTGCCCTGGGTCCCTGTCAATCAGGTTCCCAGGGCCTGTGTTCTTTCCCCAAAACTATACCCAAACCCAATTGGCATCTCCGGCCACAGGTTAGCCCCTGGTAAATGGTACCACAGGTACCCAGGGCATTGTGACAAGGGAAGACCTCGAAGGGCTGCAGCCCTTATTGTGCCACCCTTGGAGGCCCTGTACCATTACACTCGCACACTGCCTTTGCAGGCTGCATGTCTTGGTGCAGAACAAAGTGAAGAGTCGAGATGGCACACATCCCTGTGTGCCATGCCTACAACCCACTGCCCTTGCATAGGTCCGTCACCCCTGTAGCTGGGTGCCCTATACCAGTGGTGAGGGTACAGGTGCATGAGCCCTGTACCCCTACAGTGTCTAAGTCCATTCTTAGACATTGTAAGTGCAGTGCTGCCATTAAGAGTATATGGTGCTGGGAGCTTGTCATTACGAACTCCACAGCATCATAATGGCTACACTGAAAACTGAGAAGTTTGGTATCAAACTTCTCAGCATATTAAACCCACACTGATGCCAGTGTGGGATTTAATGAAAAATCACACAGAGGGCATCTTAGAGATGCCCCCTGAAAAACGACCAGCCTCTGGTGGGTTCCGAGACTGGTACACACCAGTCTGCCACCACAAGACATGTTTCTGGACCCCTATGGTGGGAGCCTTTGCTCCCTGAGCCCAGAAACAAAGCCTTTCCTGGGCGTAGGTGTTCACACCTCCCCCAGGCCAGGAAGAGCCATCTGTGCCAGGGGAGCTTCAAAGGCCTGGCAGCCTTTGTAATGCGACCCTCAGCCTCTCCTATCAGGAGCAGGCCCCCTTCCTGGCTCCCCTCCTTTTCGGCGGGAAGACAGGTGGGAAAAACTAGCCAGCCCAGAAGGTGTGCCCACCTCTGCCAACTCCACCCCTCAGGTGGGGGAGGCGAGGTGAAAGCCCAATCTTCAGTGCCCGCCATCTTGCAGATGGCAGGCACTACCCAATCAGGATTAGGGATTGTGCTCACTCCACCACGTGGGGTGAGCTCACCCAGGGTGTAGTCACCCTAAGGTCAGTAGCCCATTGGCTACTGACCTTGAGACCCCTAAAACGCCCCCTAAATACAGTATTTATGGGTCAGCCCTGAACCAAGAAGGCAGATTCCCGCAACCTAAGAAGAAAAAGGACGAAAGAAGACGCCCAGCAGAGGAGACTGCAGAGAACAACTGACTTGGCCCCAGCCCGTCAGCAGTTTCCAGAGATCCTGCGCCAAAAATCGTCTTGTCCTGCAGCCAGCGACCTACAGAACCCCTGGGAGGACTGACTGCCTTCAACAAAGACCGGATCTCCTGTGATCAGCAGCTCTGTTCAGAAGAAACACCAAAGAAAGACTCTGAGCCTGCTGAGGAAAAAGAAACCCGACGCATGAAACCACCACTGCACTCCACAACGTCGCCTGCAGCCGCTGCACGGAGACCCTCTCCCCTCCCCCCACTGCGAGTGACCTGGTAAGGTGAAATCCGACCTCAAAAGACACCTCTGCATCCAGCTGCCCTGCTCCCTGGAGAAGAGAACCGGAGGTGCACCTACGTCCCGAGCCCTCCAACTTACCTTCCCAGCTGTTGGTCCCTGGACCAAGCCTGCAGCTGAAAACCAAAACCGAAAATCCCCATTGAAAACGGGGCACTAGACGCCAAACCAGCACCCTGCACCCAGCAGCCCCAGCGCCGCTGCAGGTGCACGTTTTGTGCTAAACAGGATCCCCCTTTGCCCTTGAGCCTAACACCAGGAGCTTGGCTCCCACAACCAAGTGGCCTGCTCGTCCGCAGCCACTAATCGGAGGCCCCCCTATCTCCCATTAGATAACATTGGGCCTCAGCACTCGTCACCCGGCCGCCCTAGTGCCGCTGAGGGTGTAACTAGAGTGCATCTTTGACCCTGGGGGACCCCTGAGTATACCCCCAGAACCTCAGCTCCCAAAACCAAATACTTACCTTTAAACCGATAACACTATTTTCCTCCATAGGATAACATTGACTGTTTTTCTTGGAAAAGTTTCTAAGCGTGGAGTTTGACAACCTAAAGAAATTCTTAAAAATTGTACTATTTAACCAAAAAGATTTTACTTGCCTGTTTACAGGAAATGTTCCAGAGTAGTATCCAGGTATACTACTCTGAGTAAGAAAAGTAATCTAAAAAGTAACTTATCTGTAATTTTACTGAAAAGCCCATTAAAGTCTATGTACTGTTTTTACAAAGTATTGCACTTCTCTGCAACCATACTGTAAGTCAAAACAAAGTGCATATACAATTACAATTCAAACTGCATTACTACTGTAAAGTATTTATTGCTTACCTGTGCCAGGCTTGCTTGGTTCTAGAAAATAAAATAACAAAATATTTTTATACAAAAACAATTGGTCTGAAGTTCAGTCTTTGAGTGTGTGAATTCGTTTGCTGACTTGTGTACAACAAATGCTTAACACTGTCCTCTGATACTGCCTTACTGCTTGACCACAAATAGAGGGTGAGGTCTAACTTTACCTTTGGGGTTCCACTGGACTCTGTGCACACTATGCCTCACTTTGGTATAGTATATACAGAGCCAGCTTCCTACACGCTCACATTCCCATAGAACCTCACACACCCACTCAACCCCTTGCATACCTATACCAGTACTCAAACAACTAATCATTCATCCATAGAGCCACTCACACTGCCTCTCACACACATACTAACTCACCCATACAGCCACTCTCGCATCCAGTCATACATTCACCCACCCATACAAAACTCACCCAGCCACTCACCCATACAGACACTGACAGCCATTCACACACCCACGTACATACCCATTTACGCATCCATACAACCATTAACAGACAGTCACTCTCGGATACAGCCAACCACTTACCTATACACACACACACACACTCACATAGCTACCCACTCTCACCCCTACATCCACTTTCACACCCGCTCACAAACCTATGCAGCCACTCACATTGCCACTAACGCACCCATACAGCCACTCAGACATTCACTCACACACTGATATAGACAGTCGCACAGCATCTCAGATGAGATATGTTAGTATAGAAAGAACTTTTCTTCCAGGGGATACTCCTCAATAGTCATAAGCACTGAATAGTCCCGCCCACGTGCGGGGAGACCCCAGAGCATATACAAAATATATATAATTATGTGTTTGTGTATATGTATATAGTGTGTGTATATACATAAACATGTAGCCTAAGCCATTCATTAGGCTAAAATGCCAAAATTGCATTGGATTTTTCATTTAAAATAAAACCTATCTATCTAGCATTTCTGTAACACAGAACATGCACTCCTTTGCTTTTTAGGTCTCGCCTAGCTAAAGCAGCACATGCGCTGCTCTCGCAATTGCGAGTACCTTTTGTAATCAATTCTGCCGAGGGCTTTTCATGCACGCGCCTGCATGGTCAAACATGGCTGCTCTTGCCATTTGTCCATAGCAGACAGCATGCGCGTGTCTGTAGGGACTGGACAGTCCCATGCCATTTTGTTGCCATAGCAACGAAAATGCCGCTTCGCGTGTTTTTTTTTGTTTTTTTTTTGTCCGTCCCCCCGGGGCACAAGCAGGCATCCACTTCTGTCTTTTTGCTGCAATCAGCTGTCCTGACAGAAGTGGATGCCTGCTTGTGCCCCAGGGGAACTGCAGGACAGCTGATCGCAGCAAAAAGACAGAAGTGGATGCCTGCTTGTGCCCCGGGGGAACTGACAGCAAAAACAAGCATGCATCCGCTTCTTTTTGCTGCAATCAGCTTGTTTTGAAAATTGCACCACTCGGCCCTCTGACTCTCACAAAATTACGTCACCAGGTCTGCAATCGCGGCTGCCCCCTGGGACTCTCGAAGAAACCGGCAGCATATTACCATAGTGTACACATAGCAGCCTGGTCTGGCTGACACACAGCAACTTGTTCGTATGTTGGTATGATGTGGGATCAAGAGGAGCAGGTTGTAGATAACCGGGGCAGGTGGCATACATCTGACAGACCCGGCCCGCTCCTTTGTGCTGAAGGCTTCCTCCTCTGCGTGAAGCGCTTGTGATTCTGGCTGCCGGCCTCTAAGAGACCCATCTGATTTGCCGCCTTGTGGATTACTTTATGTATTGTTTCTTCTTTCGCCCATATAAAAACATAACTTGTACAATAGGACCACCAGTTTATAGCTTTTAATGTGCCGAGGGGCAGCACGCAAAAGGCTTTTAGTTTCTGGGCCATGTTTAATGGAGTTTTTCCTGCCCTCCACATGAGTTCAAAGCACACATGATGCGCAGACCTCTTTCTGTAGATCCTAAGAAGCGGCACCGCCTCTTCACACCACCCAAAATATTAAACCTTACCCCATCACTGCCGCCAAAGCGTCAGAACCGGAAATGGTAAATGTGCCTGTAGCTGTTAACTGGCGCGCTTCACGTTTTAAAGTGATTTACGGAGTTAAGCGCCCACTGCCAAGATGTGTGTGTAAAAGTTCTAGGTCACCGGTTCTGTCCTGCAGATGAATAAAGAACACACTTTTTTAAGTAGCACCATGAACGACAAATGTGTTCTACAAAGCGCTATGAATGAAATTCACAATCATACGATGAGAAGTTCATTTATTTTAAACTAAGACAGAGAAAACACCCACATTTTAAATTCACGTGAAAGGTCTGTGCTTTCTCAGCAGCACCAGAAGCAGAATCCTGTGAATGGAACACTTGTGTCATAACAGGCCCTCCAGTGTGACGTCACAAGGTCCAAGGTACGTGCGCGGGGGAGGCCTCCGCCACCGCCCAGAGAAAAGGAGAGACCACTGTTGGGGAGGAATGTCGGATAATATGGATCTTCTTTCAGGTTCATCACAGGATCATTTTTGTGACTAAATTAGTTGAAATTTCTCCAGAAAATGTATTAAACCCGTGCCTTGCCTGCTCCCCTTGTTAAACTGGAACACATAGCATCACCCATAGGAATGATGCATGATGACACTTGAAATACCTCCATTGTGACGTGTCCTTGGTATAAAAGGCTGGTAACCAGGCAGCTGCAGCATTGCGCTAAGGGACGAGCAGGACCCCTGCTGGCACCGGAAGCTGGGGACAGTGAGAGGCCAAACTTCGAAGCAGCAGGGGCTTAGAAGTCTCAAACAAGCATTAAAAATGCAATAGGTCTCGCCTTTTAGTAAGTGTAAGCCATTTGCTTTGCTATACAATACCATTAGCAAAGCAAATGGCTTTAACTTAATCAAAGGCGAGACCTATTTCATTTTCAATGCTTGTTTAACATAGCCTTTATTTTCAAAGAAATCGACAAAGTAATAGCAGCCAGTTAACCCATAGGCTGCATAGAGAAACCACAACAGAATAAAACTGGTGCCATGCCTTTAAGACCTCCCTGCTCCCATCATGCCCCCCAAGGTGACAGGTCAGTTTTTTCTGGCTCCTATGAGGATCCTGAAGCATTGAGCTTGTCCGTTTTTGACTTTGTCAATTGATAACTGGAAGTTGGTTTTTTTACCTTCACTTGACATTTTTGAGTACCAGCTTTACTACCATTTCTTTTTTTTTTTTTTCTGACTTTTTTGCTTAATTTCTAGTCAGAAATGTTAGCCTTGTTCAAAAAGTGTCTTCGTGTGGAAAAAAGATGACCAAATCTGACCCACATTCTGTCTGCATTGTGTTTGCCATCTTCTCACCAACCAGACCCATGTCATTATTGTCAGCAGTTTTCCAGAAGGACTCTACGTGACTGAGAGAATCAAGCTGCATGCCATGCAAGAGAGGAAAGGTGAGATCCACAAGTGGCCAGGAAGGTCCCCAGCAGCCTTTTAGAAGGCCTCCTCTAGTGCTTACTGAGCACAGGGGCAGAAAGGTGAGCAAGCATGACCTCTGACCTCTGGTCGGGGACCTGCTTTTCCCCCAGCAGCTCCGCTGTTGTGCTGCTTAGAGGTGGCTGGTAGGGGTTCGAGCCTTGCCTCTGCTGTGTCCACTGTTGCCAGTCTGCCTCGTTGTGCCTGTTATCCTTGTGACTTGGCTGTCTTTTTTGTAATTATCTGCAATTGCTCATGTGCCTGTTCTCTGTGCCCGTTCTCTGTGCCCGTTCTCTCGCTGCCCTTTCCCGCTGCTGCTTCCCCGCGGCCCGCCCCTCTGCCGTCCCCGCCTCCCAGCTGAGCTTCCCTCCCCCATTTAATGGCAGCCGCGTGCAGCGGGCGCGCCGCTGGGGCGCCAAAGGCAAGCCGGTCTGCACCCGTCCGCGACCCGACCAGCGCCAGGGACCCTGGATCTCCGTACTTCCACCGCTACAACCCAGCTGCCCTCCTCGCACTCAACCCCAGAAGGAAAAACTGCCAGCTGTCGACGCCGAACACCACCCATGGCCAGTTCTCCTGCCGACATTCCTTCATCATCCACAGCACCCCCCGACCTCTGCACCCACGCCGGACGCCCGCACCACAGAAGCCCTGAATTGCATCCTCCGACGTGCGCTCCCTGCACAGACATGCTGTAGAGATCTGGGACCTCCTCGACACCCTCTTGCCAGACCTCTCCTTCACGGAAACCTAGACAAACGCCGCCTCTGCCCCCCGACATCGCCCCCGCCATTCCCGACGGCTACAAGATCCAGAGGAAGGACCGCCCAGGAGGAGGACTCGCCATCGCACACAAGAGCTCCACCCCAGCACGAGTGACTCCCTCTCCAACACCAAACACCTCCACTTCCAGACCATCCCCAGAACCGTGCTGCGCGGCACCCTCGCTTACAGACCCCTCCCCCCCCCCGGCCCTCGCGCTCCTTTCACCATTGCCGACCTCATCGCACCCCACGCCATCGCCTCCACGAACTACATAGTCATCGGAGACCTGAACTTCCACCTTGACAACCACAGCGACCCCCGACTACACCGCCCTCCTGAACAACCTCACCAACCTCTGACTGAAGCAGCTCATCACCACCCCCTCCCACAAGGCCGGACACATCCTCGACCCCATCTTCGCAGAAGGAACAGACATCCATTTCAGCCACACCTCGCAGCCCCTCTATACAGACCACTTCGTACACTTCTCTCAACACCACTGCACACAAGCCCGCGCCTGCCTCAAAGGAATTGGAGCAAGGTTGCAGAGGAGCACCTCAACTTCACCCTCATCCACGACCCCCCCACCCCGCCACGACCGACACCAACTCTGCAGCCACAGAACTACACCGCTGGATCATCATCAGCTGCGCAGACAAACTCTCTCCCCTCTGCCACCCCAACAGACAACACCCCCTAAAGGCTGCCTGGTTCACCACCGACCTCCAAGAAGCCAGACGCTCCTGCAGACGTCTCGAAACACTGGAGAAACAGCAAAACCACCGAAGACCAGACCACCTGCAAGCACGCCATGACAGAATATCACCAACTCATAAGTGCCCCCAGGAGGACTTTCATCCAGAACAAAATCCTCACCAACACCAGCAACTCAAAGGAACTCAACATCATCCAGCAGTTCACCAAACCCCCAGAGAAGCCACGGACATCACTCCATCCCAGGACCTCTGCAACAAGCTCGGCTCCTACTTCCACCTGAATCAAGGCCCTCTACGACCACTTCAGCGAACAGACTCCAGAAACCACCCTCCCCTCCAGCAATGACAGCCAGCCCACCATCACCATCCGGCATCTTCCCCCGACAACTGGAAGCGGGCTGAGGTCCAGTCCCTCCACAAAAAACCCTCGGCTGATCCTACGAACCTGAAAAACTACTGACCCATCTCTCTCCTTCCCTTCACAGCCAAAGTGACAGAGAAATTCGCCAACGCCCAGCTGACCACCTTCATTGAAGAGAACACCATCCTCGACTCCTCCCAGTCCGGATTCTGCAGCAGCCACAGCACCGAGACCGCCCTCCTCGCCGCCACAGACGACATCCGCGTGCTACTCGACCAGGGCCACACCACGGCCCTCATCCTCCTAGACCACTCTGCAGCCTTCGACACCGTCTCCCACCGCACTCTTGCCGCCAGACTCCACGACGCTGGCATACGGGGAACCACCCTCGACTGGATCCGCTCCTTTCGCGCCGGCAGAACCCAAAGAATTAGACTCCCACCCTTCCTCTCCAAACCCACAGATCAACTGCGGAGTACCCCAAGGATCATCGCTCAGCCCCACGCTCTTCAACATATACATGGCCCCCCTCGCCACCATAGTCAGACAGCATGGGCTCAGCATAGTATCCTACACCGATGACACCCAGCTCATCTCTCCCTCACGGAGAAACCCGAAGACACCAGACTCCGCTTCCAGGAAGGAATGAAGGACGTTGCAGCCTGGATGAGCAACAGCTGCCTAAAGCTCAACTCTAAGAAGACAGAGGTCCTCGTCCTTGGACCCTCCCCCACCGCTTGGGACGACTCCTGGAGGCCCTTCGCCCTCGGAAACCCACCCACCCCGACAGACCACGTCCAGAACCTCGGCATCATTCTAGACTCCTCCCTCACCATGACTCGCCAGATAAACGCCGTCGCCTCCACCTATTTCAACTCCCTCTGCAAGACCTTCAAGGGATTCCTCCCCCCGAAGCCAGAAAGACCGTTGCCCACGCACTCATAACTAGCAGGCTGGATTATGCTGGAATCAACAACTCCCTTCTACACAAACTCCAGACCATCCAGAATACCGCAGCCAGACTCGTCCTCGGCACCCCGCGACATGAGCACATGACCCAACACCTGCGAGACCTCCACTGGCTCCCCATCAAGAAGAGAGTAACCTTCAAGCTACTCACCCATGCCTACAAATCCCTCCACAACATCGGACCCAAATACCTCAACGAAAGAATCTCTTTCCACGTACCCAAAAAAAACCTCTGCTCCGCCGACCTTGCCCTAGCAGAGATCCTCGCGCATCCACAGAACCAGAGCAGGTGGAAGAGCTTTCTCCTACGTCGCAACCAAAGCCTGGAACGAGCTCCCAGTCAACATCAGACGTTCCCCTACCCTGCAAACCTTCAGAAAGGGCCTCAAGACCTGGCTTTTCGGCTGACCCGAAGCTGCCCCCCTCCCCAGCGCCTTGAGACCCGCACGGGTGACTAGTGTGCTTTATAAGCCCCTGATTGATTGGACTCATCAGGACGAGTGGCAAATCACAAAGGACAAGTGGGTGCTCAATATCGTGCGGGATGGTTACTCAAACAGATTCAAATCCCCGCCTCCGGCAATCCCACCTCGGAGAGCATCGGCCCATCAGCAAGACCTGCTTCGGGCAGAGGTGGCTATTCTGCTACAAAAAGAAGCCATGGATAAAGTTCCTTGGTCCCAGTTACAACAGGGGAACTCCTCCTGCTACTTCCTAGTCTTAAAGAAGGGTCCAACACGAGAGTACAGGCCAATACACGACCTCAGACTCTTAAACAAGTTTATCCGCAAAGAAAGGTTCAGGATGTTGGCACTACATTAAATTGTTCCCCAGCTTCATCAAGGGGACTGGATGTGCTCCATCGACCTGCAAGATGCATATTTTCATATACCGATTTCCCTAAAACATCAAATTTCTGCGGTTCCAGGTGGCGTCTGAGCACTTCCAGTACAAAGGCCTCCCTTTTGGACTCGAGTCAGCTCCCACACGTTCTCAAAATGCATGGCAGTGGTAGCAGCCTTCCTGTGGAAGCAGAAGATATTTGTCGACCCGTACCTGGACGACTGGTTGCTAAAAAGCTTGTCTTCTCACCTACTGCAAGAGCACCTCAAATCTTGCATTCGAGTGCTGGGTCGCTTGGGCCTGCAAGTCAATTGCAAAAAGTAAATTCTCAATACAGCTCAAAGATTTCAATACCTGGGTGCCATTTTGGGTACCGCAGATGCAAAAAGTGTGTCCTGTGGAGGAGAGGTTATCCTCAATCAGCAACAAATGCCGCACTCTTCTCCGCACACTTTATTCCACGGCCACACACTCATCCTCGCTACTGGGATCCATGGCATCCTGCATCTTCATCATCCCCAATGCCAGGTTGCAAATGCGACTTCTTCAGCAGGCGTTGGTCAGTGGTCACAGAGTTCAGATCGCTAGGACACAATCCCTCTCCCTCCGAGGGTCAAGGAATCCCAAAGGTGGTGAATGCAGCGTCCTCATTTGATGAAAGTAGTTTCACCAGGCCCTTACCAGTCTCACAATCATCTGACACGTCACTCTCTCTGTGTGTGTGTGTGTGTGTGTGTGTGTGTGTGTGTGTGTGTGTGTGTGTGTGTGTGTGTGTGTGTGTGTGTGTGTATATCTTCACTGAAAAAACCATAGGTTTCAGACACGTTATAGTTAGAGATTTGCATTTAAAAACCTTTGAAATTCACTGAAAAAACCATAGGTTTTAGGGACAGTTATAGTTAGTTGGACATTGCACTCGTACAAAACCCGTGAAATTCCCCCGTTATAGTTGGTTCAGCTAACTATAACTCGCGCCCCCGCAATGCACTGCTGATGACGTCACATATTACATCACTCATGACATGGTCAGTGACATCACTCATGACATCTCAAATGACAAATTTTTGGGGCCCTGGGGGTCCTTGTAGGACCCCCTGAGCAGGCCTAGGGGGGTCAGGGTGTTTCTACCCTGCCCCCTTTTTGCGTATTGCGCACTTTTTTTACTGCTTTCTTGTTCCTCGGTTCTACCGAGGAACAAGATGGCTGCCAACACTTCCTGATTTGGAGTGTTGACAGCCAATTAGCATGCAGCTTGTGGTCGGGAGGGTGCGCGGATCCTCCGTGCCTCTAAATATCGAAACTTTTATTTTGGATTTTCTCAGCAACTACTGAACGGATTTACACCATTTTTAAAAAGGGTGCTTTCTGAACCAAGCACTACCTTTTTGCCAAATTTGGTGTAATTCCGTTCAGCAGTTCGGTGTAGCCGTGGCTAAAATTTCCTATGGGAATTAACATGGAGAAAACGAAGAAAAAGCGTTTTGGGACCCCCCTTTTTTCTCGGCCCCCGCTTGACGAATCAACCCGAGACTTTCAGGGTAGGAGCGGAGCGCCCCAACAAGTTGGAAGCTTTCGCGAAGATTCGTCAACCGGCGCAAGAGTTATTTCAAATAGAATGTTGCGTATTTCCTATGGATAAAGGTCCTAACTATAACCATCTACTGGCGACCGCCAGTAGATAAAATATATATATATATATATATATATATATATGTGTGTATGTAGGAGTGTGGCTTTTTTAAACGCCATAAATGTAAAGCATAAAACCGCCAACAGGTTGTGACTTTCACTGGTGAGAAGAGGACGAGAGAGGATTTTACATGAGACTACACATGTGGTATATGCTCTACAATGCCAGTGTGGGGAAACGATATAGGCAGCACTGTGAACAAATTGAAGCTGCGCATTCTACAGCATATAAGAGCAATAACGAATAAGGATTTCACATATGCTATGTCAAAACATATTTGGAGAGACCATGGGGGTGATTTGAATAGTTTTTCATTCTTTGGCATTGAACATATCCCATGGAGAATCAGAGGAGGGGATCGTGAATTGGCTTTGAGAAAAGCAGAATCCAAATGAATCATAACAGTGGGGACTGAGATTCCATGGGGTCTCCATACCGATGCTGAGCTGCATACATTTTTTCTGATTTGATTATGCTCCAAATTCCATTTCTTCTGCTGGCACTTGTGTGTGTGTGTATGTATACGTGTGTGTGTGTGTATATATATATATGTGTGTGATATATATGTTCTTATCCAGGTTACCACCAGGCCCCCCACAGCCACATTGTCCTGTTTGTTTCTTGGCACTAATTTAAGTGGCTATTAACAGTCTTAAGACAAGGACTACAGTGTGGTAATGCACAATTTAACGTGGTACTTGAAGATGATTCAAATTGCTGGTCCCCAGCTCTGGGCCTTTATTTACCATAGAAAATTGCAGGTAAATATTGCCTTTTTGAACAGGTCTAAGGAGAGAATTGTTCTAACTAGATGTGCGTTTACTAGGTCTCACAAAAACAGATCATCTTTCTGGGGTTTATCTTATAAGCGAGTAAAATTCAAAATGTGATGGAATCTGCCTTAGTTATCATCCGCAAGTTCTGCTGTGTGAAATTGAATGCACTGACTGTTGCAATTGTTTTTATTCTATTTGTCAGATCCATTTCATCTCTAGTTACCTGGCAGAGTTCCAACAGGGGTATGAGAATATAAGCAATGAAGAGAAGTCTAAAATAGAAAATGAAATGTTGAATGAAATAAACAGGTAATCTGATCCTTTCACCATCTATTGATGGATGCTGATGTTTAATTTACATGTGATTTGTGTTCTAGTTGTTTCTCAAGATAAGTGCATTTGCTTTTGTTTTGGTCTGGTGGCAAATTTTACTAAAATATGTATAAAATACTTGCATATAGGGGCTCTCAGCCTCCTCTCCATCCGTTGGTATGATTTTGTGTTAACGTTTTGCTTTCACCTACTATTTATGGGGCAGTGGGTCAGCCTACTTAACTTTCTGGTTAATTTCACTTTCACTACATTTTGCTCTTTCACAAGGAGCCCTTCTGCACACAAGCTAGTTCCCTTCAGTGCCAGTGTTTTTGTTTTTACTTTATAATTTAGTCTTGCCTTTCTGTTTACAGCCTGATGTGATCGCAGTCCGCTGCAGATGTGAACACAGGGCACATTCCATCTTTATCAGATGCCATCTCCTGCCAGTGCTGTTGTAAATTCATTTTGGACTGCCTTCTTTCTTTCTTGCTTTCTTACTTTACTTTCTTGACTCATTTCTTTCTTTCTTTCCTGGCCTTTCTTGACTTATTTCTGCCTTTCTTTCTCTCTTGATTTATTTCTTGACTCATTTCTGCCTTTCCTTTCTCAAAGGCAAGAGGCTTGCAGCTAATGGTAGACTGCCTTTTTTAGGTCTGTTAGCCAAGACTTTTTTAATGATAGTAAAATTGTGTGTATAACATAGTTACTTAACAAGGATTTCAGCCAGACGTCATCCATTAGTCTGTGGTTGGTGTCATTCACATTTTTGCTCCACCCACTTCTGCCATTGACTGACTTCACTATGAGTTACGTGCTGCATTAACAAATGATGGACGGAATGCTGAATGAATCAAACATTCACCCCCAGTCAAGAGATCTGGGTTAACACCATCATTCTTTTGCTCACTATTCACCCCAGTTTGGATCCAGCCATATGCAAATCAGTCTTGACCCTGCTCTTCATGGGAACAGTCCAGCCCGAACTGCCAAGCCGGGACCTCCCTTGACCAGAAACAAGCATCCTGGGACCGGTTTCAGGGTAGCACCCCTCATCAGCCAGGCTAGCTTGAATCCAGTGGCAGTGAGCAAGGGACCCACTTTGGTCCCTAAGTTGGTCACTAAAAACATTTGTTTTTCATTTTCTATCTAAATTTTTTTCACTGGGGTAGATTATCTTTTGATATTGTGGAAACTATCTTGTTCTGTCAGACTAGGTGGGGTGCATTTTCTTTCACCCATTTTAAAAGTGAAAAACTGGCCATTGCGTATCTGTATATTGTGTGTACGTCTGCTAATACATAATGGAGTATTCAAAACAATAGAGCACAGATCACTACAGGGTGGCAATTCGATTGAAGCATTCTAACCCTTTTTTTCCATTGTTCTTCTTCCTCTGCATCTTTTTCTTTTTTACTGAACATTTTCTGTGAAATACTGGCAGACATGGCGGTATTAGTTTGCTGAGTATTACAAAAGACCAATCTGCACATGTTTCACCTGCAGTCATCGGCTGCAATTCTTAATTTCATAGTATTGCAGTAATACACACCAGAAAAGCCACTGACTCCGTGCCATCCAGTGTGATTCATGCTGCTTAAGTTAAACAAATAGTCCAACAGGTAAAATATAACGGGTCCTGGTCCAAGCTGCGTAGGTAGGACCAAATACGGATGTGGTGCTCTATTGCGGGGGCATGAACTAAGGGAGAGATGGTAGCAAGGCAAAAAGAAAGGTTAGGTGCTCAGTACTATGGTCGAAGTGGGGTCAGTCAGAGTTGTAGTGCTTTCAACCCGAGGTGGGGGGGTTAAAGCAGGTGTGCTCCAGGCGCGGGAGATATTGTACCAGTGGGTGAGAAATGCACTGAAATCTGGACTCTGTATGTGGGAGATTATAAGAGTTGTTCCATTGCTAACACATGCCAGAGACGTGTGAATCACTGAGCGCTAGAGTGGGCAGTTGTCTTTTTCCACTCAAGGAACGAGCTGTCGTGCTGCATGGAGCATGTGACTAATGAGTTCCCAATCGGTTTAGGTCATTGCTTCTAGTGTAAGAGGTCGCATGCCAAGGATGAGCTAAGAAGGCGGTATGGGATATCCTGTAGTTATGTGTCCCAGGATTCCCCCTACTGCCTCCCCACAGTGCCAGCAGAGAGCTGATGTAGAGAGGTATATGGTGGAGAGGCGGGCCGGCATGTAATACCATTGGTACATAAGTTTGTATGCCGTCTCTCGAAGTGATAGACTCCTATATGTCTTCGGGATATCTCACCATAGGGTGTCCCATTGTTTAAGCAAGACACTTTGTGGTGGTAATCTGCCAGTAAGTTTGGTATGGATAAGTATGGGGACCTGGTGAGTGTGCAATGTTTTTGATATCCGCTCCTTAGAGCCCATGTATGCTCTCTCAAATTTGTTCAAAGGTGGTGTAGGGTCTGGTCGCCCCCAATAATTGAAAGGGTGAAGTGCCCAGTGCCGTAGCTGACATACTGTAGCCGGGTGGTTTCAGAGAGATTGAAGTCAGTTTTACAGTGGTCAAAGGACTTCATGGAGAGTCCCACAAAGATTGCAGTTTCCGACTCTTCCCCCCCCCTCCCCCTTTCCTCCAGCTGGGAAAAGACTGGGACAGAAAAGCAGGGTTATAGTCAGGGTTGTGTTCAATGGGGGTGTTGGGGGAGGGAAAAGTAATGAGCCCCCTTTTGGTTGCCAGTTTGTCCCAAATGTCAAGCACAGTTTTCGTGGGGGTAGCTAGGTAAGCGCAATGCAGTCCTGCGTGTTTGGGCAGCCAGATGAGAACCGCAAGGTGCCTTCAAGCCATGACACTGTCCATATGGAACCAGTACTTTTCACTCTCACACCATCCACTCCGAGATGTATCTTATGTGTGTGGCCCAATAATATTCAAGGAGATGAGGGCAAGCCCAAGCCATCCTTATCCCCAAGTTGTCAGCAGGGAGGTAGAGATTCTTTGCAGCTTCCCATTCCAAAGGAAGATGGGGAGGTCCCATTGTAGGCCGAATATGTAATCCTGGGGGATCCGGGGTAGGTAAGGTTTGAAATAGATATAGGGCTCATGGGAGGCTGTTAATCTTTGACGTTAATGCGGCCCAGCCAGGAGATGTGATGGTGTTTCCACCTTCTGAGGTGCTCCAGATTAGCCTTCCGAAGTTGCAGGCAGTTGGCCTGCGTCCAAGAAGACAGTTTAGATGTTAAGTTGAGGCCTAGGTATCTGATCGTGCCAGGTGACCGCTGAAACGGTGCTAGTGTTCGCAGAGCGGCGAGAGCTTGCGGAGGGATGGTCGGGTTAAGCACACTAGACTTGGACATATTTATTTTGAAGTCGGATACTGCTTCAAAATTAGCGTGATTGGCGACAATCTGTGATAGAGAGGTGACAGGCTAGGAGATGGAGAGCAGAAGATTGTCAATCACAAGGAGATGATGGTCGGACCGCTGAAACTTTTCACTCTCCCTCAGTCACGGATCTGGGTTGAATCTATCATCGTTCTTTAGCTCACTTTGCCACTCCAGTGCAGACCCAGCTATATGCAAATCAGTCTTGACCATGTGCCTCATGGGAACAGTCCAGCTCGAAATGCCAAGCCAGGTCTTCCCTGGACCGGAAAGCAGTATCCTGGGACCGGTTTCAGGGTAACACCCCTCATCAGCCAGGCTAGCTTGAATCCAGTGGCAAAGTGAGCAAGAGACCCACGTCTGGGCATACCCTGCCAACTTAGGGCGAACAAAGCAAACACAAGGAGATGATGGACGGAGCGCTGAAACTTTGCAAACCCTCACCCCCAGTCACAGATCCGGGTTGATTCCATCATTGTCGTCCCTTGTTCACTTTGCCACTGGATTCAAGCTAGCCTGACTGATGAGGGATGTTACACCGAAACCGGTCCCAGGATGCTTGTTTCGGTCCAGGGAAGACCTGACTTGGCAGTTCGGGCTGGACTGTTCCAATGAGGCACCGGGTCAAGACTAATTTGCATATAGTTGGGTCTAAACTGGGGTGGCGAAGTGAGCTAAAGAATGATGGATTCAACCCAGATCTGTGACTGGGGATGAGTGTCTGAAAAGTTTCAGCGCTCCGTCCATCATCTCCTTGTGTTTGAGCAGAAGATTGTCTGCAAGTAAAGTAATCTTGTGCAGCTGACCCCCAAAGGGGATGCCTATCGCATTTTCATTGTGGTGAATGGTGATGGTGAGGGGTTCCACCACCAGAGTAAACAGGGAGACAATGGTCATCCCTTGCGTTGACCCTAAGACTGTTACAGCCGTCTGGTGCCCATTTACCTGTATAGTAGCAGTAGGGGTGACATAGGATGCCAGAATTTTGGTTATCATGCACCGTCCTAGACCGAACTTGCCCAATACCACCTGGAGGAAGGCCCAGTTAACCCTATCAAAGGCCTTCTCTGCATCAAGTAAGAGAAGGCAAGCCAGGATGTTATGGGGATTTGATTTCTCTTTTAGGTGCGCAATCCGGCTCACATGGTCTGCCCCCTATCGGTTCCAGATAAAGCCCACTTGATTGGGTTCTGTAAGACCCAGTATGTAGCGCTCTAACCGGGTAGCCAGTATTTTGGTATAGATCTTTGCATCTGTGTTGAGGAGCACTGTGGGGCAGTAGGAAGAGCACTGAGTGGGGTCCTTCGTTTGTTTGGGTATGAGGGAGATTGCTGCTACTGTCATTTTGGGAGTAAGACCTGGCTTCTGTGAAGGAATTTAACTGCTGAAGCAGATTTTTCCAGTCCAATAGGAACAGGCAATAGAAGATGACCGGTAGTCTATCAGGGCTTGTAGTTTTACTTGGCGGGAGAGTCTGAAACTTGCTATGAAGCTCTGCCAGGGTGATTGGAGCTTCAAGAAGCTACGCGTGTTGGGTTGTGAACAGGCTCCCAATCGCAAAAGTACAGGTACTCCTCTGTCAGGAAGGAACGTACTCTTCCTTCACAAAGTGTTTGATGGTAGTCCTGAAACACCCGCTGTTTGTCACGTTCAGAGTTTGCCCATCCCGTGTCCTCTTCCCGCAATTTGGCAATGTGGGCTTTGGCCTTTGCCTGTTTAAGCAGTCTAGCAAGCATCGATCCCACTTTGTTCCCCGTCATAGTAGCGCTGTTTGAGAGCAAGGAGAGAGCGTTCTGCTCGATTGGTGCAGTGGGCCCTCAATTGCCCGAATAGCTAATTGACGTTTGTTGTGCCCGGAAGGGGTGGAATGATCCTGCTTCTCTAGATTTTTGATCTCTTACCAGGTTGGTCTCCACCAGTCGTGCCTCTCTCGTTCTGGAAATAGCGAAAGTAGGGATCTCCCTGTAAAGTAGTCCACAATCCCCTTGTGGCTCTCAGCCTTGTCAACCAGATCCCAAGGAAGTTTTTGGGGAAGACGCCATTGCGGTGGAACCCAGTGTGCCAGTTTGTCAGTATTATAAATAAGGGAGGTCCGAGACTGATATGTCTGAGATTTCGGGCGTGTCAAGATTGTTCCAGAGGGAGTTGGTTAAAAAGAAATGGTCCATGCACGTGCACGTGGCGTGCACATGAGTAGAATGAATAATCCCTGCCATCTGGGTGTTTATATCGCTGAGCGTCTATTAGCCCTAGATCTGTGATGTCCCTTTTTAGTTGTGTAGACACAGCCCCAGTGCCCTGTATGTGGCTTTACTTCAGTCAATGTCGGGATTCCACACTAAATTAAAGTCCCAACCAACAATGTTTCCCACATTCCCATTGCAGGTAAAGGTCCTGGGATTGGTTTGGAACATACATATTGAGAATCGTGAAAGGACTGTGGTCTCTGCATGTGAAGTACCAGTAGTTGTCCCTCTGTCTTTCACTAGTTTTGAGAGAGGTACGGAAGCTCGCCTTAACAAGTACTCCTACTCCTTTCGTGGATATGTGCGCCCAATATGTCACTTGGTACTTAAAGTTTGCGATCATCGGCCCCTTGTAGGTGAATCTCCTGGAGCAGGAGAATGTCTGGATCATGTTACAATAGGTATGGCCATACCTGTCTGCGTTTGTTGGGTGAGCTACGGCCACTAAAATTGAGTGAGAGTAATTGGCAGTTTCATTTATGGATACCCTAGAAATGAGCGACTAGGTTAGGTACCTATAGGGTCAGCCAGGGCACGGGAGGCAGTAGGGGGTCTGCGAACAAGTCTTTCACCCTCCAACACTGTGTGCGGGGCAGGCATGCTCCTCCCCGGAGACATAGCTGTGGCAATTATCTTTGCATAACTCTGAGCATGTACTGGTTATGTGGAGGGGTGAACCCTGCCCTGCTCAGCCTTCAGTAAATGAGTCACCAGTGAATGTCATGCTTTACGTAGGGAAGGAAAATGGTGACCATAACAACCAACCAGCCAGGTCTAACATAGTCATTCAGATCTCGTGGAAATCGGCATCAAGGTGCCCACATCCCGCTTGAGAAGTCGCCCTCTTGGGGTGCGACTCGGTGGTATGCAGCCATCAGCAGGTGTTCCAGTTTGTACTGGCGGGGCAAATCTAGTTAGTCTGCAGGCCCCCACAGCACAAAGTGTATGTGACGTTGGGCGGCTATGCTTTCAAGTGGTCCAGCAAAGGGGGAAGGTCAGCGTCTCTATATCCAGTAGCTGCAGTAGATTACGGGGGCGGCGAAGGAATTTTCTTCATGTTTTGAAGATGCTGTATGTATTGTTTAGTCTCCTGTGATGCCACCTCCTTCTGTCGCCTGTCAGAGTGAGGAGGCCATACCGTGGTCCAGATAGGTCGCAGGTCTGCTCTGACATGGGGTTGTAATGGTAAGGTGTCCTTATCCTGGGAGTCTGTGGAGAGCCCCAGGAGCTGTTTCGCCTCCACCAATAAATGCGGGCTTGCCTCTTGCCTTATGTGTACAAGAGTGCAAAAGGATGTCCCTGTTGGTATCTTATTCCCATCTTGCGGGACCTGTTCATGATCAGTCGAAAGTCATGCCTGCGTCATAGGGTTACTGGGGAGAGATCTTGAAACAGTGGTATGGTGTGGCCCCAGAATACCAGATCCACTCTGCCCCTGGAGGCTTGTAGGATAGCTTCTTTTTCTGTAAAGAAGTGGACACGTGTCAAGATGTCTGGGACAGTGGCAGGGTGTTCAGGAGCAGAGGCTACATGATGGGCCCTATCTAGAGCCGGTTGTGGGATTTCTTTCTCTCCTTGGATCATTTGTAGGAGTTCAGTAGTGAACGCCATGATGTTGGTACCTTCTGCAGCCCCTGATATGCATGTTGTTCTGCTGACTCCTGTCTTCCAGGTCCTCCTGCTTAGCTTGCAACTCTATTTGCTGTTGTTCTAGTGTCACTACTCGCCACCAGAGCATCTCCTGGTCTTTAGAGCATCCACCGTACATTCCAGGTCATCGATCCGTACCCCTCCCCCCCCTTATGTCATATGTCCCAGTTGGGCCTAGAGGGAAACACTGTCTTTTCTATATGAACACGAGTTTCTTCATAAATATGCTTTCACAATAACTTTTGACACACATTTGCATTCGTGACAGCTTGGACTTGTTTCCTGGAAAACTAAACTTGCTTACAGAAAACTCTGCAGGAACACCATCATGCTACCTTGACACCATATACAAGGTTTATACATATGCAATGCAAATGTGCTTGTTGTGTTCGTACATATGGCGACATAGCTATCTATACCACAAACAATCGCAGCCTGATCAAGATCTCATCCCAAGGCCTTTTGGTATAAATAAACATCTGTTTCCGGGTGTTGGCAGGGGAGCACTTCTGCTGTCGTTGTGAGGTCTCTACACGCTGATGCTTCGGCCCAGCAGTTTGCTGATATCTCCTTGAGGGGTGTCCAACTCGTGACCAAAACTGGGTCCTACATTCTTTACCATCAGTTAATGGGGTTAGATCATTCAGAACAGGGATTCTTGGCAGAACACACACCCTAGATGCTTAGATTAATAGTTTCAACACAATAGAGTAACTTTTTATTCTGTTCACTGTCCTGATACTTCTAGTAACTGTAATCTGCTTCAGTTAATTGATCATTGCGGCACATACATTTATACATGAATCACGTTGGTTCAATAAACATTGAAAACGTCCTGTATTCCTTGTATCTTTCTCAGCGCAAAACAGAGCACAAGTAACTGAGTAAAAGGGTTCTAGATCGGTTACCACGATTTCTGAGGGATCAGGGTTGTCCTGTTCAGTGGTTGCCAGAACCATTTGCTACCTGTCTAGGTTTAGGGGGGCTTATGGTGGCACTGTGAGCTAGCTGATCTATAGGATAACCTATCATGAGGAGGTGCTCAGAATCAGTCTGGCACCATCCCAACGTTTATGCTATCCACAAATGCGCAGTTCCTTCTGGATAAGTGGAAACTAGATGAGAGTACAACTCCACCAAATCTCAAAACGCTCCAAGCTTCCGGTCCAGTAACAGGTCCCCCGCACACGTCACTCCCACCTCCCTCCATACCTGGGTTTCGACCTGACCTGCCAGATACTGGGCCTCAGGAAGCGCCCAACAGTCCAACTGAGGGGCATATGAGCAGGGCCTAGCGCAAGCGTGGGCATACTGCCGCCAGCAGGAGCGAGACGTTTTCATCAAGGCAAAGGCAGGCGCCCTCCTACCTGCTGGCTAGAGTAACCAGATCATGAGAGGTGTATCGCCCAGCACATCTGCCACCTCACACCATTCGTTATTGGAACCCTCTCCCAGCAATTTCCTCGGCCACTGCAGTTGCGCTGCAGCCCAATACAACTCCTAGTTAGGAGCCCCGAGACCCCCCCTCCCCCGTCATAAGGCGTTACATTTCATACAAAGCCACCTGTCTCCTACCGTTCCACCTGATGAGATATAAAAGAAGGCCGTGCAATGTATGATAAAAGGAGAGGAACCACCAGCAGCACCATAAAAAAGTACGGCAGCCGAGGCAAGATAAGCATCTTCACAATCTCAACCCCTCCCTACCGGGGAGAGAAAGGGTGATCAAGAACGGCCAAGAGGAGAGAATCTAGCTCAGTGCCTTGCCCAAGGTAAGGTACTCTCCAGCAAAACAGTCTCCACATGGTACACCTGGACCCCCCAAATACTTAAACTAGTCGTATGGCTAGGCGAGCTGGGGTGGGGGGAAAGGGGAGGCGAACCTCCGGGCGCCAGTTGGGTGGCACCCATCATAAAGGGAACAAGCAGGACTTGGACCAATTACCATGAAGGCCTGAGAACCTCCCTAAGAAATCCAGCAAGTCCTCAGGCCTAGGCACTGTCGCTGCTGTGTCCTGTAGGTACACCAGGGCATCTGCATTTAAGGAGATCATGTCAGCGACCCATCACCCAAATCCCCCACGTGGCCACCCTGGTTGGGAGCAAGCACGCTAGAGGCTCCATTGCTAACCCAAATAATGGGGACAGCGGACAGCCCTGCTGGCCGGGTGCCATTGCCAATGGGGAATCAATCGGATATGGTCCTGCCTTTCTTAACTCTGGCTGATGGGTAATTGTAGAGGTTCCGGATATATCCCAGAAACCCAGGGCCCACCCACACTTTCTCTAGGAAAGCCAGAAGGAAAGGCCACCCCAACGTGTCAAAAGCATTCTCAAGGTCTAACGACTCATCCAAGAAGTCAGACCAAAGGCTGGAGGCATCACCCATGAGCCTGATCAAATGCCTGATATTGAACGTACTCCTGTCGGGAATGAAGCCATTCTGGTCCGAGTGGACCAGGGCCCCAATCAGTGGCAGCAGCTGATGCACGAACTTATCTATATCTTACTATCTAAGTTTAACAGGAAGAGAGGCCATTATGACTTCACATCCGTGGGGGCACGACCAGGAGTAGGCAGCACTACTATTTACGTTTCCCTTAGGGACTCCGGAAGCATTTTCAAAATGTTTGCGGCCTTATACACCTGTAGCAGTTTGGAACTCCGTGGGTTCTATAAGCAGAATAAAATATAGCCAGCAACAGCCTCCCCAAATGTCCTCCTTCCAAAGGGGATCATTCAGCTCGCTACGCTGCAGCGGGTTAATATCACAAATGCCAGCAGCAGGTTGGCAGGCAGCTCAGGAGCCGACAAATATAGTGTGTAATATTTGGCAAAGTCAGACTCTGATGTGATCACAACCCCGTCTGGGTGATCTGTCGACGCTATAGGTATTTGTGGCACCGACTCGCGCAACAGCCAAGCCAGCACCCTCCCAGCACGATCTCCTTCGTTGTGCTGCCTGGTTAAGTAGGCCCTATAGTCCAGCAATCCTAAGCGGGATGAAAGTTTGGGTGCCTACTGTGCAGGGCGCCCAACTCTGCAGCCCCGTCTGGATGTGAAGGCAAGTTAATTTTCAGCTGCCAAATGTTCGTTTCAGTGGGTTTGATATCACTCTGTAGGGTCTGTCTCACCCCCCACGATTTATCTTTGTATTTTCCCTTGGTCACAACCTTAAAGGCCTCCCATTCTACCTACCAGGACTGGGTGGACCCATCGGTATCCGCAAAATAGTCCAATATTTGAGCGCCATCTGTGTAAAAGAACAGGTGCGTCATGAAGTGCATCCACCGAAGCCTCCACGTAGGGATCTTGGCCCTGTGCCTGCCCCAGTGCAATATCAACTTGAGAGGGTTGTGATGCGGACCAAGTACTCCATATCCGTGACTTTTGCCACCAGCTTGCCAGTACAGAGAAACCAGTCTCAACGAGTATGCAGCTGGTGTGCTGTGGAATAGGAGTACTGCCTACCTAACTGATACCGCCCCCGCCACACAATGCCAAAAGATGCTCAAACCTGCCACTCAGGCAAGTACACAGAGTGGGGGTGACATGCGATTCTTATCCGTGTCCAAGACACAATTGAAGTTGCCCCACTCCCCATATGCATGGTGTCAGTGGATCATGCAAAAGCAGTGAAGTCACTCACTCCAGGAAGCAAGATAAATCTGTGTCTGGTGCATAGAAGAATGTTATATTCAGGGAGCTACTATCCAGCCGCCCTGGGCCAGCCATGTAAGTGTGTTCCCGGCAAAAGCGGAGTAGCAGGTGCCAGATGTCTGACCAGCTTTGCATGTACCGCTGCAGTCAGGTGTCTCCTGTTGACATGCAATCTGAATGTGACCGCGCTTGAGGTATTCATATATCTTGTCACTTATGAGGAGTGGCCATGCCCCAAATATTCCATTATTCCATGTCAAGAAATTCTATCTGGGTATCTGTGTTTTTGTGTTCTCTGGCATGAGCACACAGTGATATTATGATGGGATTCCCCTGAGGAGCCACCCAGGGCCACACCAGAGCCCCACCAAATATAGACGACGCATCTCTTCCTTGCCCCCCCTCCCTCCTTCAGTGTAGCAGTGTAAGACCGGGCCCCCGCCAGCCCCTGGCCTTTAGAGGACGGTGTCTGGAAGAAGTAAACCTCTGCATGACGCTCTACAAGCGAAGTAAACTAATAAACTCAGCCCCACTTGAACTCCCACCCTGGCATGTCGTTGTACACATCTTGTGCCATAAAACAAAGGAAAACACATGAAAAGGTAAACGGAATAAGGCAGCTCCATCTCTTTCAGGGTGTGAGGTGCTGCTGCCTCAGTTCACTAGCAAGGCCTGGGCACCGCCAACTATGCCACTCGCCCACCAAGGCACCTCCACTCAACAGTAGGGCTTAGCGCCCCCTAGGCGAGGAAAACACCCGCAGCCACATTGTACCATGGAGCAACAGTCCTAGGCTATCAGTAAGTCTTTGAGTGAGGCTCAGCGAGCCCTCTGATGCATGTGTTTTAGTATTCTATCCTGACTTTCAATCAGTCCAGCACTTCAAAAGGGTTCCTGCTATGTTGGATTCCTGCTATGTTGGAGCACCTCTGTCACCACCTGTATCCACTCCTCTGCCACCTACTGCATCGTGGGGCATCCACCTGGCTGCTGGGAGTCTCTCCTGTGGCAGGTGCCCCCCGCACCCTCTCTGGGCACAGCACCATCATCCGCTGGGAGTGGTACCCCCTTCTGTTGTAGCCGAAGTCTCCTCGGGGTTCTGGAAGAATCGAGCCACTTCACCATCCACCACCCGCAACCTGGCCGGGAAGAGCTAAGCATACTTTATGCCCAGTGTGCGCAACTGACTGTTTACCGCCATGTAGGAATTTCGAAGTTGCAGGACCTCTGCCATGTAGTCAGGATAAGCTGTGATGAGAGCGCCTTTGTGATGCCACATACCCTTGGTTCGGAAGATCTGCAGAATAAGATCTGTCCCTATAATTCAACAGTCTGGCAGTCACTGGGTGTGGGCTCAATACAGGTTGCGGAGGATGCCACAGGATGCGGTACGCCCTTTCAATAGAGAAGAACTTGGGAGGTGGCCCACCACTACCATATCAGACAGCCAGCCCTCCAGAAACGGCTCCATGTTAGGGCTCTTGGATCGTTCAGGAAAACCCAGAAGACTGATATTGTTGCGCCGTTAGGGGCCTTCCGCGTCTTCGGCTTAGGATTGCAACTGCAACACCTTTGTGCGCAGAAATCTAAGCTGTGATTGCACCTCCTGCAGCTTTGACCACAGCAACATATGGAACAATTCCATCTCATCCACTCACCCTAGCAACAATCTGTCCTCCACCAGAAGGAGGTTTACCTCAATGTTAACTGCATCATTTTTGGACTCTAGCGGCCCTTGAATCTAGGACAGCTTGCAAGATCTTCTCAAATTGTACGAAATAACTGGCCAGAGTGATTTCCAGCGAGCTCAGCGGGCCACTGGCAGAAGGCATCTGTGGCACTATAAGTTACGCAATGTTCTTATGCGCAAGAGGGGGCAGCTTGCTTTGATAAAGGCTCCACCATCTTTATGGGCAGGGCTAGGTCACCTAGTAGGCAACAGTTCAGTCCCAAAATGTCACTCTGGGCCCCAGCAATAGAATTGTGTGCAGTGGGTACGAGGCTCCACAGTTGCCTGCGGACATTGGAAGGTGAGAGTTGGGCACAGGAGCAACACAAGGCTCTGCCGGGTTTCCCCCAAGGTGCTTGTAGGGAGTACTCCTCCACGACAGCATGGTCCAGGCAGCTATCACAGGACCCCAACAGCTCCGGCTGTTTTGAGATGCCCAGGCCAGGGCATGCGTCTTACTACTACTTACTGCATGGCTACATTAATAATACTTCTTGGTGCCACTGCTGCTTATTATTGATCAAGCGTGGTGAGCTTTGCCTTTTCTGTCTTCAGGTATTGCCTGAGACCATAGATAGTTTGCATCATGTGGATCAGTAGACCCCATACCTTGCATACCTCTGCCATCTAGTGTTGGACTCTGTATGTTTCGAGTTGTTCTTGAGAGGAGTTTTGTGTTGATGTGACCACTAATACCTTCGGGGAAATGCCACAATGCACCAGCCCACAGACTCAGGTGGGTTTCGATGGTTTCTTTAGCGCTGCACATCATTCCAAATTGGGGCCAGAGAACTGGGGAATTATTCCAGCAAGACATTGAGCAGTATCTGAACAACTGCGCCTGCCCCATGAGTTATCTGGAGAGCCAGATGCCAAGTTCTATGAGTTACTCATGGTATGAAAATATACCTTCTAACTTCTGCCAGTCTTGCATAAGCTAGTTCTTGTGGTTGGGCTATAATCTGGTCTAATACTTGTTTTCTTGGGGACCATGATGTATATTTTCTGTTAACTGTGCAAATCCTTCTGTTGCAAAAAGATAATTTGGCAACGCAGGGGACAGAGGTTAGCACATAATGCAGAATTACAGAACCAGGAATCAAGCAAGACTTCCTCAGGCATGGTAGCCAAATACCTCCAGGATTTCGACTCCGGACTTTGCACTATTCACCTCATGGGCTTTTGCAGTGCAGCAATTTCTGTGATCATAAGATTCATACAGCATGTGTAGTTTTACATCACTTTGTATGCTCACACAGAACATCAATGTGAACTGGAAGTTTATGACCGTAATGCCTTCTCTCTTTTTTGTTTGTCCTTTTTTCTGTCCCCCTCCCCCCCCCTTTTTTTCTTAGTTTGACGATGTTCATTACTGTACTGCTGCTGTTTGCCTTAACCATTCTAGCCTTGAGAAAGCCCCAGGCTCTCTGCCATTACGGGCTCACACGTGTTGACTGAAAGTTTGAGGTTTACTGGAAGCAATTCTACTTATCAACATGCATTTATGAAATATTTGTGTATAACTTAAGTAGAAGGATTGCTTGTATATGATTTAATTTCCAGCAGCCTGGCCTATCTGTATTCACTTGGACACGATTGCACAAATAAAACTGATAAACACAATGATATGTTAAACAGCTTCTGTTAAGATATCAAATGGTATGAAACCAGAGAACCTGAGCATCTACGCATTCACAATTTAGAAGCGCCTGCTGTACTTTGTGTGAGAAAAGCATACTCCCATTATTTCTTATTGTGTATTATGTTCTGGTTTGGCCTTTCATTGTAGACTATGGTATGGCCTGTCGTGTAGTATGGTTTAGTATTGCATATCATTATATGGTATTGTACAATATGGCTTGTCATTGCTACAATATGGTTTGGCATGGTATGGCCTGTCATTGTGTAGTTTAGTTTGGCATGGTATGGCCTGTCGTATGTTCTAGTATAGTATGGCTTATCTTAATATGATATGTAATGTTATGGTTTAGCATGGTATGACCTGTAATTGCTTGGTTTGTAAGGTCATTGTATAGTATGGTTTGATATAAGTGGTCATTGTATAATATGGTATAAAATGGTCTCATCTAGTATGGTATGGCCTACCATTGTAAAGTATGGTAACAGATAGGGTTTAAAAGCCACAGGGTTGGAGGGTGGAGGCGGAGGCACTCAGACTGAGGTTGAGAAAGAGGGAGTAAGTTAATGCAACACGTTTGGAGGGAGGGAGGGCAACACAAAGGAATATCATGTCTAAAATACAACAAAGCCAGAAAAATGTAGGGCACGCGCACTCCAAAATATCAACTTCTACGAACTATGGTGGAACATGTTTGAAGCAGTAACAATGACCGATGCATAGTGAGGGGTCAAAAGCTATAGGAACAGAGGGTGCGAGGAGCAGGCCAAAAACACATGGACCGAGGGTAGGAGAGGGAGCAGGTAACGGACAAACACAGGGAGAGAGGGTAACATGAAGGAATATCATGTTTGCAATACTACTGAAAGAATAAAATTCAGAGAAATGGAAGTGACGCGCTGTTAGAATTAGGGTTTCTGGTTGTCAGAGTAGGCACCCTGTACAAGCAGGAACCACCACTCTAGTTGGGGTAAGCTAGATGCACACTAAAAGATAGCCTGTGCTCACCCTCCGGTAGCTTGGCACAGAGCAGTTAGGCTTATCTAAAAAGGCAATCTGTAAAGTATTTGTGCAAAACACACACTAACACAATGAAAACACCACAAAAATACGTCGCATAGGTTTAGAAAAACAGATTATATTTTTATGAGTAAAACGAGACCAAAACAAATTCAATATGTAGTGCCGGGGAGGTTTGAATTTTTAAAGAATAAATCAAAAAGTAGTGCTTGGAAACGTTTCGCATTTAGGGGTTACTTGAGGTCATGCTGGACCCGGCTAAATCAAAAGTTCAGGCCGACTGCGATGGAGAGCAGGCTGGCTATAGGACTCGCGCAGGTCCTGCTGAAAAAGTACATTGGATGAAACGAGCGTCAACGTTGAAGACTCGATGCGTCCGTGCCAATCTGCACAGGCGATAAAGACATAGTCGACGAAACCCTTTACAATGCAGGCGATGCGTCATCGAGCTGCGCAGTCCGCAGCAATGTCGTCTATCGGTGTTGAAGTACAATGTGTCAGTTCCGATCGGCGCAAAGTTGTCACTGACGCGATTTTGATGGTTCTGTACAGCTGAAGTTACCTTTCAAGGGCCCAAGTCTGAATTGGCACCACTTGGCAGGGCAGGTCTCACAGATGGTAGAATCCAGGGGCTCTTGCAGGTTTGAAGGAAGCCTTTGATGGTCCTGAGACTTCAGAATAGGGGCAAGCCCTGGGAGTCACCCTAGGTTCAAGTCGCGATGGGTCCAGTCTTTATCCTCAGCAGGGCAGAGATCAGCAGGCAGCTGTGCAGCGCAGGAAAGCAGTTCTTCCAGAGCAGCAGTCAAGCAGAGTGGCAATCCTTGGAGCACAGTTGTCTTTACTTCTGGCAGAGTTCTTCACAGGTCCAGTAATGTACTGTCTTGGTAGGGTCAGAGCCACAGTACTTCTACCCAGTTGCACCTTTGAAGTGGGGGTGACTTGAAAGCAGGCCCTTGAAGTGCACAGGTGCCCCTTTCTTCTCAGCACTGGCTCCAGACTAGAGACTGAGTAATCAGCCCTTTGTGTGGGAAACCGAAGACTGCCTCTTCAGGTGTAAGTGTCCGCTCCCCCCTCTTCCTGCCCAGGAAGAGCTATCTGAATGCAGATGAGTTCTGTCACACCCACCCTTCCTGTGTTCGTGGCTGTCTAGAGGCAATGCCCAAAGTGTAGCTGTCGCCGAACCCAGACGTGTATTGGAGACCGGCTGCAAGTAACGCAGAGCAGTAAGAGCAGAAAAATGGCCACTTTCTAAAAGTGCCATTTCTAAAATCGTAATGTTAAATCCAACTTTAATAGTAAAGAGAATTTCTCATTACCTTTTAAGATATGAAACATGATGCAGCTACTCCTTTCTAATCAGGAATTGCAGCTTAAAAGTGTAGTAAGAAATTCCCAATGCTATCTAATGAGAAAAGTAGGCCTCACAGTAGTGAGGAACGCATTTGGGTGTTTGTCACTACCAGGGAATGCAAAACTTAACAGTCCATGTCCTACCTTTTACTTGCATAGCACCCTGCCCTTAGGGCTACCTAGGGCCTACCTTGGGGCTTATATGCAATAAAAGAAGAGTTTAAGGCTGAGCAAGTGGTTTTAAATGCCAAGTCGAAGTGGTAGTAACTTGTATGCACAGGCCTTGAAATGGCAGGCCTGAGGCAGGTTTGAAAGACTACTTGTGTGGGTGGCACAATCAGTGCTGCAGGCCCACTGGTAGCATTTAGGTTACGGGCCTTGGGTATATGGTATACCACTTTACAAAGGACTTACAAGTAAACTAAAAGTCAATTGAGTATACACCAATGCCACCATGTTTAGGGGAGAAACGCCTGCACTTTAGCACTGGTCAGCAGTGGTAAAGTGCTCAGTCCTATGGCCAACAAAAAGAGGAGGTAAGCAGGCAAAATGTCTGGGGCAAGGCTACCCTAAGGATGACGGGTCTAACCTGTGCGCACACCAAAAACAAGCTTTCTTAACTATGGTGTGGTGTCTATGAAGCATTAATCAAGATACGGAGAGAGGAGTTAAAAGCCACAGGGACAGACCTTAATGGGGAGAAGGCAAAAGCAACACGACAGGAAAGAGGGAGGGATGTTGCAAAGGCAAAACGGAGGGATATGTCTGTCATACAACAAAAACAAAATTCGGAAAAATATGAGCATGTGCAGGCTGAAAATAAACTTGCTTTGCCATGGTGATGCCTGCAAACAAATGAAGTATTATGGAGAGCTTCCTCACAGATGCAATATTATGGATTTCTTTCTCTAAAGAAAAAAAATAGGACAGACCTCAAAGTGCAAGCAGGGGAAGGACACTCGGTGAGAACAAAAGCAGTACTTTGGATATGCACCATGGGATAGGCAAGCTCACAAAGAGGAAATAAAACCAGCATAAGCTAACCAAACAAAAGAATGGAAATATGAGTGACAACGAAGCTAACAGTGGTAAGCAATGGGCAGACTTCAAGCGACATGTCTCAGGCGAGACCAAAAATGGATTTCATTTAAAATACTAATGAATTGGAATGCCATTTTATTTACCAGAAGGTATTTCCAAAGCTATAGTGTTAATGGTTTCTTTTTCACATTTTGGTTATAGCTGTGATACCTTTAGCAAACTTCTATTACTGACGCTGTTGTGTGTGTGTGTGTGTGTATATATATATATATATATATATATATATATATATATATACACACAAGTATGTAAAATACAATACCATTTTTAAGAAGGTGGCCAATGTTTGGAAGGTTTTAACACAGGAAACAACCTCCCATAAAAGTAGGGTTTATTCAATGTTTAGATGGTTTTCATTAATTTCAGGTTATCTTAATATTGAGTGGGCTGAAGGGATGATGTGTTGTGAACATATGGTGAGAGACTGCATTGTATTCTTCATGTTTAAATAAATAAACATTTTAACTTTTTCGAGTAGTAGCTAATGTGTATAAGCTGAAAAAGTAGCTATTTTGAGTTTGAAGCAATGTAAGGGGACACTCCACTCTTCCATTTAACGCACTAAGCTGTGACCCTAATTGCCCATACTCTCGAGTATTTTTACTTTGCAATAATTTGGAGTGGAAGAATGCAAATTAGTTAGAGTATGGAGCAGACATTGGTTGATTCAGTACCATTACTAAAGTTGTACATTTTCTTATGAAAATATATTTTGAAAAATAATTGTTTTCTAATTTGCAGGTTTGCACTTGCATCCCATTTCTTCTGGGGGCTCTGGGGCGTAGTGCAGGCAAAGATCTCTTCCATCGAATTTGGATACATGGTAAGCAAAGGCATCCCCCCACCCCCCGTTCCCCTTTATAAAGAACGTGCATCAAATAATTGATTTTTTTTTAATTGATGTACAAAGTAAGTAGAGCTATTAAATAAGTTGAAATCTTGTCATTCTACTGATGGAGCCTGATGAGAGGATTAACATTGTTTGTTGTGGATCTCATACTGGTAATTAGATTTGTAAGATTAAAGCAGAAGTTAACACACTAAAGTATCTGAAAGAGACACGTTGGTGATAGATTCCTTACCTTACAATATCCCCAGGCGTCAGACTGGATCCGGAAAGTTTTTCGTCAGCAGTACCCCTGCGCGTCGGTAGGTGGCGTTGTGCGGCTCCGCGTCCGTCGCTGGCTTCGTAAGCGCCGAGATGACGTCACGGAGACTACTTAGGTGCCACCCATGCGCGCTGCCGTCAGTTCTTTCTTTTTCCGTGCCAGCAAGCACAGATCCGGTTAGAGCACGTACCCTAGTCACTTTTTGACTAACTTTTTTTTTGGGACTTCGTCTCTACTACTTTTGAGTCTTTGACTCCTGGTGCCACGTAGGGATGCCTGGGTTTAAATCCTGCGGAGCCTGCCGCCGTACAATGTCGGTCGACCCCCATGGCGTGTCTCTGTCTGGAGCGCGACCATGACTCCCGGTCATGTTCCGACTGTCTGGCCATGGCTCCGAAGGCTTTGCGGGAGCGGTCCCGAAAGCTGCTGGAGGCCCGACAGTTGTCTCTGCGCCGTTCGAGGTCCAGGGGTCGCTCGAGGGACCGAACGCGGAGCCATTATCGCTCCTCGGGGTCCAAGTCTTCACCCTCAAAAGTCGAAGAAGCGCGTACGCTCTCCGACCTCCCCCTGTCGGTCTCCGGACGAGGGGTCCAGGGGTCGGCGACTCCGGCCCAGGTGAAAGTTTCTTGCTGCCATGGACCACCTTTTCAGTCCTAGGGCTCCCGCCTTTGGGCCCTATGGGCCCTATTGAGGGCCCTTGCTTGCCACCGGCTCCGCCGGCGGCGGCTCTGGCCCCGGCGCCGCAAGGTCCTCCTGCGGCTCCGGCGCCCCCTGCGGCTCCGTTCCCGGAGCCGCACTGGGTTCGGTTCGTTCCACCTCCGCCCTTGCCCGAGTTTCCGGGCAATTTTGCTCCGGCTTGGGACCCTAATTGGGACATGGAGCCGGATCGGCGCGGTTCCCGGCGCCGTTGGAGCATTTGTTTTCTCCTGTGCCTCCCCCGCCGCTGCAGCCTGTGCCTCTGGCCGTGGTGGAGGGGGATGACTGGGAGGGGTCGGAGGACCCTCTTGCACGGCAGTGTGAGTCCGAACAGGAGTGGGTGGAGGACTCGGAGGATGCAGGTGGCCTTGACCTCGCCTCTGAACCTGGGTTTGTGTCTCCTCCTGCTGTCATGGAGGAAGGCGCCACATACACTATGGTGCTCCATAGAGCAGCTGAGGCTCTTGACCTTGACCTGCCTACTGTTACCCTCAAGACGAACCTCCTTACTGAAGTGCTTCAGCCGGTGGCAAGTTATATGGAACCTCTGCTTCCGTTCAATGAGGCCTTGAAGGATGTTTTGATGGGCACCTGGTCTAGGCCAGCCACAGGGGTTCCTGTGGATAAAAACGTGGCCAGGCGTCACCGCCCGGCACCGGGTGACCCTGCCTTTTTGATAAATCATCCGACACCGGAGAGCCTGGGCATTCAGGCCTTCACTTCCCAAACTGCATTCCCTACCGCTCCGCCGCATAAGGAATCGAAAAAGCTGGAGCAGTTTGGCAAGAAGTTGTTTTCCTCTGCCAGCCTGGGGCTGCGGTCAGTCAACACTGCATGCCCCTTGGGCCGCTACTCTCACGCTGTGTGGGACACGGTGGCGCAAACTCTGCCCCAGTGCCTGGAGGAGGTTCGGGCTGTACTTTCCCAAGCTGTTGCGGAGGGGAAGTATGCCGCGAAGTTCGCCATTCGGTGTGGGTTGGACACCGCAGACTCTTTGGGGAGAGCCATCTCCACGACGGTGGCCTTGCGTTGCCCGCCTGGCTGCGGTCCACGGGGTTTTCGGGGGATGTCCAGAGTTCCCTCATGGACATGCCTTTTTGATGGTACTCGCCTGTTGGGCGATAAGGCAGACAGTGCGCTGGAGCGTTTTAAGGACTCTCGGGCTACAGCCAAGTCCTTGGGTCTCTCCACCACACGCCCGGCCACGTCTACCTTTCGTTCCTTTCGTGGCCACGGAAGGGGCGCCCCTACACGTTCGTTCAGCCAGAGGCCTGTGCAGAACCAACCTCGGCGTGAGCGTGGTGGTGGCACAGGGGGCCAGTGTGCGGGTCAGTCCACCTCCGCTCCCGCAGCATCCGCCTCAAAGCCTTCCTAGTCCGAGCTTTGGGGTGCACCCCACGCCGGTGGGCGGCAGGATTCAACATCACCTCCCCCACTGGCGCTCTGTCACTTCGGACAGGTGGGTGCTGCAAATCGTCCGAAGGGGCTACTTCCTCCCCTTAGAGTCTGCCCCCCCCGGCCATGCCACCTCGGTTCCACCGCATGTCTGGGGATCACTTGGCGCTTCTCCGACAGGAAGTCACGGCCCTCTTGGCCAAGGGGGCAATCGAGCGCGTTCCTGGGCCAGAAGTAGGACATGGTTGTTATTCCCACTACTTTCTGGTCCCCAAGAAGGAGAAAGGAGGCCTGCGCCCCATCTTGGACCTCAGGAACGTCATTCGCTTCCTCCGGAAGGAGAAGTTCAAGATGTTGACTCTGGCTCAGGTCTTGGCTGCCCTGGAGACTGGATGGTAGCGTTGGACTTGCAGGACGCATATTTACACATTCCCGTCCTGCCGGCGTTACCTGCGGTTCACGGTAGGCCAGGAGCATTTTACAGTTTGCTGTGCTCCCCTTCGGCCTTACCAGCGCCCCTCGGGTGTTCACGGAAGTGATGGCGGTGGTCGCAGCTCATCTGCGCAGGTCTGGGGTGTCAGTCTTCCCCTACCTCGACGGCTGGTTGTTAAAGGCGGGCTCGCCCCAGTCAGTCGTCACCCACCTTCAGACTACGGCCGACCTCCTGCATTTGCTGGGGTTCTCCATCAACGTGCCGAAGTCGCACCGGAGTCCTTCTCAGAAGCTCCCCTTCATCGGAGTGGTTCTGGATTCGACGCAGTTTCGGGTTTATCCTCCCGAGCAGCGAGTCCGGGATATTCAGGCTATGATTCCGATCTTTCAGCCTCTATCCCGGGTTTATAGTCAGGATGACCCTCCGGCTCCTGGGCCTGATGGCCTCCTTCATTCTGCTAGTGCAACATGCCAGGTGGCATATGCAGGCTCTGCAGTGGGACATGAAGTTCCAGTGGGCACAGCATCAGGGCAACCTGTCCGATCATGTCCAGATCTCGGAGGGCACTGCACGACAATTGCAGTGGTGGCTCACGAATCGCGTTTGGGTCAATGGCAGATCCCTCTCCCTTCCCCAACCGGAGCACACAGTGGTGACGGATGCGTCCCTCCTGGGATGGGGCGGCCACTTGGGAGAGGCGGATATCAGAGGCCTCTGGTCTCCGGCGGAGTCCCGGCTCCATATCAATCTTTTGGAGCTTTGGGCGATCCGACTTGCACTGAAGGCATTCCTTCCCTCTGTCTGGGTAAGTGTAGTGCAGGTGTTCACGGACAACACCACCGCCATGTGGTATTGCAACAAACAGGGCGGGGTGGGGTCGTGGACCCTATGTCAGGAGGCTCTGCGCCTCTGGACATGGCTGGAACATCAAGGCATTACCTTGGTGGTTCAACACCTGGCAGGTTCTCTGAACGCCAGGGCGGACGAACTCAGCCGCTGGTGCTTGATGGATCACGAATGGAGTCTGAACTCTGACGTGGCGCAAGGTCTCTTTCTGCAGTGGGGAGAGCCTTGGTTAGATCTATTCGCTACCGAAGAGAACGCGCAATGTCATCACTTCTGCGCGTTGGAATTTCCAAGGCGGCACTCGCTCAGCGACGCTTTTCGTCGCAAGTGGAGCTGCGGTCTGTTGTACGCCTTTCCGCCTATACCACTTCTGCCCAGAGTGCTGAAGAAGATTCGGCGCGACCGGGCCCAAGTCATCCTTGTGGCTCCGGATTGGGCACGAAGATACTGGTATCCCGAGCTACTCAACATGGCGATCGATCCCCCGATCCGACTGCCTCTTCGGGAGGATCTTCTGTCGCAGCAGCAGGGGACGGTCCTCCACCCGAACCTGTCCAGCCTCCACCTCCATGCATGGAGATTGAGCGGCGACAGTTGACAGCCTTCGGTCTTCCTTCTGAAGTCTGTGATGTCATTCTGGCAGCCAGGCGTCCCTCCACTAAGACGGTATACGCCTGCAGGTGGAACAAGTTTGTGGCATGGTGCACAGCAAAGTCTGTGGATCCCCTTTCTGCCCCTCTTTCTGAGGTCCTTCTGTTTCTACTATCAGTAGCGTTCGGTGGTGGGAGTTCCGCCGGGCGCTGACTTGGGGCAGGGTGGGGGTAGTAAACTACGGATTACGGCTGATTACAGGTAAGTAAACATATAAATAAATAAAACTAAGTTCGTTACGCGCGCTGCATCGCATTTGGCGATTCTTCCCTGATTCGTCTCCTGCAAGGACAAGTCTGAACAGAACACTAAGGCACTATTTAGACAAAACATTGAAGTCAACAATTCGTTAAATATTGTCTGGCCCATACTTGGAGGGCAACCTCGAAGTGGTCTTTATAAAGGACATACTCTACAGTCATAATCACTTTAGGCTAAAATCTAAAACCACTGCCAGCAAGACCGAAAGTTGTCCACAAAAAAAGGCAGCTAGTGCATCTGTACTCTGAAACATAACTATTGCTGGCTTTTGCAGAGCCTCTGCCTGGTGATCAGTACGTAGATTGTCTGGAGTTCTGTCTGGATCCCCAAATGGTATAGGCCTCTCCAAATAATTGGTACATTTCTAGGTGTCCATCTTCATTGCTCTCCTAATATTTTTCACACTTACGAGATTTGAGCATGTTCTATTCTGTTCTCCTGAATATCCATGTTGGAGAAGGAATGGTTACTTGTAATCCATCATGGAACTCTTGGCTGAATTCATACATAACCTACCCACCTCCTCAGGAAACCAGAGTAGCAAATTCTGGTACACAATAACAACAATTGACCTAGAAACATTATCTCTTGGAGACTTCTAGCTGCAGATTCCTTGTCTTCGAATCCTCCCCAGGTGTCAGACGATCTGGAAATGATTTCCTGAGCAGTGCACCTGCGAGCAAGTAGGTGGCGTAGTTCGACTCAGCATGGCATCAGCGCCACCCCAGTGCGTTAACATCCGTTCTTTTCTTTCTGCGCCAGTCAGCGCATATCCGGAGAAGAGCTACCCATGGTCTTTTTTGACTGACTTTTTTTACTTTTTGTCAACAAATTTTTGAGACTTTGCCTCTTGTTGTGGCAGCCATGTCCACAAGTTTGACTAGTTTCAAGCCCAGTGGCGCCGGTCACAAGCAAATGTCGGTGACAGACCCACACCTGGTCTTTCTTGGTGCCTCAAGTGCGACCATGATGCCAAGACCTGCGTAGATTGTTGTGCCGTGCACCGTAAGGCCTTGAGGGAGTCGTCGCTCAAGCTCCTGTCTCCTGTCTGCTGCCCAGTCTCGATCCCAGTCAAGAGGAAGATCCCGGGGTCGGTTGTTGAGCCATTCCAAGTGCTAGTTATCGAAGGCGTTCAGGCAAGTCCCTCAAATGGAAGAAGAGCAAGAAGTCAAAGGTCTTCGACTTTACCACGTTCGTCGAAGTCATCCAATGAGACGAGGGAGCAGTGGCATTTGAAACTTGGCTCTGTGGTTGAGCCTGGGCCATCTCTGTGCCTCCCCCAAGTTTTCAGGAGCCAGAGCAACTCCTGCTCAGTGTCGTGAATTTTGAGGCCATGCACCTCGTATTAGGGCGGTACATACCTGCTATTGTGCCCTCTGGCCCTGTGGGCTTCTGAGGGGCCCCTGCTGGTCTTCCGCCGGGGGTACGCCCCTTGCACCAGTTGGTCCCCTTGGATCCATGGATGGATCTGAAGTGGCGCCGGTCGGGCCTCGACCTTCCCCCGTGCCGGCTCCACTGCCGACGTCCCAGGTGCCCACCGGTGGTGCAATCCCCATACTCATCCACTACTCTGATGCGGAGCCGGATGGGTGTTGTCCGATGCAGATTGTACCCTATTCCTTTGGGCTCTGCATGACTGGGAGGGCCCACTGGGCGCTTATGGCAACCAGCCCCTAGATGTCACCAAGGGCACCTATTGTGAGGATCTGGCTGATACCAGTAGACTGGATATCTCCCTAGATACTGGTTTGGTTTCTCCTACTGCCCTGGGAGTAAGGAACTTCGTTCGCTGTGGTGGTGAGTAGGGCAGCTGGGGTCCTAGACATTCAGCTACCCACTGTGGCTGTCAGGGTGAATGTCTTGACAAAGGTGCTTCAGGCAGGAGTCACCATGTGAGCTGCTTCTCCTGTTTAACGAAGCCCTCCCAGACGTCCTACTCGGACCTGTTCCAAACGCTGCACAGGAGCTCCTGTAACTAGGTAGATTACCAGCCGCCATCGCACTCCCCCGGGATCCAAGTTTACTTACAACACACTCCATCCCGGAGAGTTTGGTGGTCCAAGACTCCACTTCCAAATTAAATCCTGGTGCATTCCATACCACTCCTCCGGGCAGGGAATCGAAGAGGCTGGATACCTTGGGGAAGATGTTACGTTCTGCCATCCTGGCACTGTGGCCAGTTAACACCACATGCCTTTTGGGCCGATACTCCCACTATCTCTGGGATTCTGTTCCTTAGGTGCTTCCTGTGGTCTTGGAGGAGGCCAGATCCATATTCTCTCAAGCTATTGCTGATGGGAGAGATGCAGATAAGTTTGCTATGGGCTGGATACGACTGACTCGCTAGGCTGAGCAGTTTTGTTGTCGATGGCCTTACAGCCTCCTGGCATTTCTGGGGATGTCCAGGCCTCACTCATGGACATGCCCTTTGGCTCCCATCTCTTCAGAGACCAGACTGATTCAGCACTGGAGCGCTTCAAGGACCGCAGGGTGACGGCCATGCCCTTGGGCCTTTCCATGGCTCTTTTCCAACCTCTGTTCACCTTCTGCTCCTGAAAGAGGCTTCCAGCCACATCAACTGCCCAGCCACCACGGCCAGCAGACTTCTCAATCTTTGCGTGGACGAGGACACTGCATCCACAGGCCTCGTCGGTCAGACTCCAAGCCTCTAGTTTGCCCTCCCCCCACCATCATGGGCACCCAGTGGGTGGCCGGATAGGCCGTCACCTGCACCACTAGAGGTCGATAACTGACCGATGGCTTCTCCAGATTGTACACAGGGGCTATTCCCTCCCCTTTGTGACGGCTCCTCCACCCATGCCACCCATATAGGATCAGCTGACCACATCTCATTACTCCACCAGGAAGTAGAGGCTCTCTTGGCCAAGGGAGCCATAGAGGGGGTGCCGGCATCAGAAGTAAGTTGTGGTTGTTGTTCCTGCTACTTTCATGTAGCCAAAAAGGACAGAGGCCTTCATTCTATCCTAGACTTGCGCACTGTCTACCTTTTCCTGAAAAAGGAGAAATTCAAAATGCTCACTTGCTCAAGTCCGGTCTTTCCTAGACCTGGGATACTGGATAGTAGCGTTGGACTTGCAGGACGCATACTTGACGGTCCCATCCTGCCTGCCTACAGATGTTACCTGCTGTTCTCGATGAGCCACTAGCACTTTCAATTTGCCGTGCTCCCATTTGGCCTTACCAGTGCCTCATGGATGTTCACCAAGATGATGGTGGTGGTAGTGGTTGCAGATCATCTGTGGAGATCAGGGATGCCAGTCTTCCCCTATCTCGCTGTCTGGCTGTTGAAGGCGGGCTCACTCCCTGGCTGTCTTCTCCAGACTGTGGCGGACCTCCTGCACTTTCTGGGGTTCACCATCAAGACCAATGCCACAGTGGAAGAACTCAGCTGAAGATGCCTAACGGATCGCAAGTGGCGTCTCCAACCAGAGGTAGTGCTAGGTCTCTTTCAGCAGTGGGGAGAGCTTTGGTTAGATCTGTACACCACCGCCAAGAACGCGCAATGACGTCAGTTCTGCATGTTGGTGTTTCCAAGGCGGCTCTCGCTCGGAGATGCTTTTCGTCTCGAATGAAGCTCCGGCCTTCTGTACGCCTTTCCACCAATACCACTGCTGCCCAGAGTTCTTAAGAAAATCTGGAGCGAACAGGCCCAAGTAATCAATGTCACTCCAGACTGGGCTTTGAGAATCTGGTATCACGAGCTGTTAAGCATGGCCATTGGTCCTCCGATCAGGCTGCCTTTTGGGGAGGATCTCCTGTCGCAGCAGCAGGGGAGGGTTCTCCACTGGAACCTGTCCACACTCCACCTTCACACTTGGAAATTGAGCAGCAACATTTGACCGCTAGCGACCTTCCGCCCAAAGTCTGTAATGTTGTTTTGGCCACTCTGCGTCCCTCCAGCAAGACTGTATATGCCGGCCGTTGTAGCAAGTTTGTGGCATGGTGTACAGACAAACCGGTTGACCCTTTATCTGCACCGATTTCGCAAGTTCTTTTGTTTCTTTTGTTTAGCCTTACTCTGGCCCAGCAAGGCTCTGCATTGGGCACATTGAAGGGTTATTTGTCTGCTATCTCAGCCTTTCCATATCAGCCCTTTCTTTTCAAATCCCCTATTGTAAAAAGGTTTCTTAATCGTTTTTGGCATGTTTCCTCCAGCTCCCCTTCCTTATCCCTAAATGGAACCTCAATTTGATTCTTAGTTTTCTAATGTGCACTCCCGTTGAGCTGCTTCATTCCTGCCCTCTTAGGCTCATCACCATCAAGACGGTCTTTCTGGTGGCAATTACATCTGCCCGAAAGGTTAGTGAACTGCAGTCGTTAACATCTCTGCCTCGTACATCTTTTTAACCAGAAAAACGGGTCCTTCGGACTCCAGTTTCCTTCTTGCTGAAGATTCGCAGACCCTCCTCCTGGGATGTATTGCTTGGGTATCTATTCTAATGTAAGGAATCTGCGGCTAGAAGTCTCTTATCAGATATGGTGTTACTGAAGAGAAGTAAAATGTTTATCTGCAAGATATTCTGTCTAGCTGCAGATTTCTTACCGACCCACCCATCCTCCCACTCTGCGAATTAATTTTTAGGTACATGCCTGTTCCCTTTTCAGGGCCCTAGTTTCACATACCAGTGGTCGGTGTTCTTCGTTGCTCCGTGCTCCTGGCATGGAGTGAAAAGAAACTGATGTCAGTGCGCTGGGGTGGCTCCTATATTGGCACCGGGCACATCCCTTCCGGCGCGGACGACGCCACGTGGAGCCAACCGATACCACCTACCGGTGTGCCGGGGTATTGCTCACAAGAGAATTTCCAGTCTGACGGCTGGGGATAATTCTAAAGTAAGGAATCTGCAGCTAGTAGAGTTTCTACCAGATAAGGCGTTACCAAAGTGTTCTTCCATTCAAGTTGCAAGACCAATTGAAGCTTGCCTGCCAAAACCCTCTGAGGTGGCAGGATCAGTCTGGAATCTTACAGGCATCATGTAACTTTTCGATTAAGGTATGTTATTCCTAATCTTCCTTTCATGCAAAATATGGAATGTATGCCTTCCTCAGCTTGTAATTTATTTTGCTGCAGATTTAGTGCGCTTTAAGTACTCTGGCATGCCTTCAGATCCCAAGAAACTGCAGGGACCTCCAGTTCAGTTACTCAATGAGTCCTCCCCTGGTGCAGTCTGCCCTTTGGGACTTGCTACCGGGCCCATACTGACTCTGGTACAGACTTCCACTCTGGCTGCCTGATCCACACAGGTTTCTGCCACCTAGACACTGGTGCTGCAAGATGACGGTCAATGCCCGTCAGATCACGAACTGATGTCAGCCTGAACTTGACTGATGCTCCATAAACTTACAAAAGCGCAGCTGGTAGTCATGCAGTTTGACTCTAATCCTAGGCCTGTACCGCATCATAGCTTTTCTCAGAGGCTCCATTATGTTTTTGGTTCTGACTGATCTCCTGCCAGAGAAGGATGTACTCCATGATCCTGATGACTGTGAGGTGGATGGCTTGTTTTCCCTACATTACTCTGATGCCTTATACCTTGATTTACAAAACGCCAGCGGGCTTAGTACCTCCCCCTACCTGCACCACATGGGCCAGCAATGGATGAGATCGCCTCATTCCTAGTGGTTGTCTGGAGGGCAGCTGAGGTGCTAGAGTTGCAGCTTCTCTGCACTGACTCTAAAACAAATGTTTTTAACAGAAATCATATAGCCTGGACAAGCAGTAACTGAGCTCTTCCTTTCAGGTATGCTCTTACAGTTGGCTACTTGATCGAAATTGTTCTTGCCTACCTGAAAAAGGTTGGTGACCAGCCATCATAGACCGCTGCCCGGTGCCAAAATGTTCTTCCCAGCATCCTACTCCAGAGAGCCTTATTGTACAGGGCTTTGCCAGTAAGTGAATCCCAGTTCATTCCACACCACTCCCCCAGATAGGGAATGTAAGTGAATTGATGCCTTTGGCAAACGCATGTTTTCTTCAGGTAGTCTGGCCTTGTGGTTTATCAATGCGGTTTGCCTGGTGGGTTGTTATACCCATTCTCTTTGAACATGGCCGACAACGTGTGGCCGAGGAGGGGCACCGGTCTGTCAACTCATCATCCCCAGCTACACCAGTCAAAAAAGTGCTGTATTTCGCCCATGAGCTCATGCCCACCCAATGGGGGGCAGATCTGGCATTTGCTCCTGTGAGAAAGTGCCCTCTTTCTGCATGGTTGTCCCCACTTTTTGCTGAATTAAATTAAAGTAATCTCAAAAGTAACTTACCTGTAATTTTACTGAAAAGCCCATTCAAGTCTATGTAGTGTATTTACAAAGTATTGCATTTCTCTGAAACCATACTGTAAGTCAAAACAAAGTGCATATACTATTACAAATCCAAACTGTATTACAACTGTGTATGCAAAGTACTTATCACTTACCTGTGCCAGGCTTGCTTGGTTCTAGAAAATAAAAGAATATTTTCATACAAAAATTGGTCTGAAGTTCAGTCCTTGTGTGTGTGAATTCATTTGCTGACTGAGTGTGTACAACAAATGCTTAACACTGTCCTCTGATACTGCCTTACTGCTCGACCACACTACCACAAATAGAGAGTGAGGTGCTATCTAACTTTACCTCTGCCTACCTATGGGGGTTCCACTGAACTCTGTGCACACTATACCTCACTTTGGTATAGTATATACAGAGCCAGCTTCCTACATTGGTGGATCAGCGGTGGGATATACATCTTTGCATTTGTTGGACTATTTGGTTACCACCTGATCACACGACAGAACTCTTAAATTGTCTTTAGATTTCTGATTTTTCAAATTGGCAATTTTTTTTGCAAAATTACTAAAAGTTTTGTTAGTGCCTTGGTTAAGTCCCTTTAGAATTTTAGAAAACAGCCACTTTAGCTAGGGTTAGAGGGGTTAGAAGTTTTTTTTTTTAACTGTCTCAAAACAAGAACCCAGCTGTTAGTGAGAATAACCATAATGACATAGAGGACATGGTTGAGGAACTTGACCTCACCCTTTACCTTCACTTGTCTTTCAAGGAGTTAAGGTCCCTATGTAAAATTACAAACATAACCATGGGGTCCCATCCTACCAAACAAAAGCTCCAGGAGCTGTTGGCTGGGTATGCCAAGGACCACCCATCTGAAAATGGTGAAGACCAGTCAGATGAGGAAGGAGTGGAAGGGGATGACCTGGTAGATCAACCCCCTCCACTTCGATCAAGCCCCTCCACTTCCTAGGGAGAAAAGTACCCTTGACTCCAAGAATCAACCTCTCAGTACCTAGAGCCCACACAGGTGGATCAGGTACCACTGAGGACATTGAGGACCGCCTCAATGAGGAGGACCGCCTTTTAGTAAGGCTGACCAAAAGACTTGATCTAGAGACCAGGTTGCTGGCTCTAGAAAGAGAACAGATGGGCCTGGCACCCATCAATGGTGGCAGCAATTTACTTAATAAGGATAAAGAGCAATCTTATGATCCTAAAATCCCCAAAGGGATTGTCCCTAAATATGAAGAGTGATGATATCACAAAATGGTTCACAGCCTTTGAGAGGTCTTGTGAAATTAGAAAAGTGAAGAAGTCACACTGGGGGGGCACTCCTTTGGGAACTGTTCTCTGGTAACTGCAGAGACAGACTCCTGACCCTTACAGGGGCAGATGCTGGGTCTTATGACTTCAAGAAGAGAACTCTGATTGAGGGATTTGGACTCACAACTGAAGAATATAGAATTGGATTCAGGGGAGGGCTCACAAAACCCAAAACCAATCCTGGATTGACTTTGTAGACTCAGTTAAAACACTAGATGGTTGGTTAACTGGACACAATGTGCATGATTTTAATGGACTTTACAATCGGTTTATGAAAGAACATATTTTAAGTAATTGCACTAATGAAAAGTTACATCAGCATTTGGTAGACCTAGGTCTAATTTCTCCCCAAGAATTGGGAAAGAAGACAGACCACTAGGTCAAGACAAGGGTGACAAAAATAACCACTGGGGGTGGCCAAAAGAAAGGGGTTACAAAACCTCTGCAGGGGAAAGGTGGTGAGAATCCCCAAGATAAAAAGCCTGAGTCTTCTAAAGGGCCCCAAAAACCTGCATAGGGGGGTGGGTCCCAAAACTCTTCCCAGTCCAATAATGGGTACAGGGGAAAGAACTTTGATCCTTTAAAGGCCTGGTGTAACAACTGTAAGAAGTTGGGACACTTAACTGGAGATGCTGCTTGCCCAAACAAGAAGGCCCCTGGTCCTACTACAGCTACTCCTGGGGTAGCAAGTCTCCAGATGGGATCAACAGTGTGCCAAGAGCATATCGTGTTGCACACTGAAGCAGTTCTAGTTTCAGAAGGGGAAGTTGAGTTTGCCACTGTAGCTGTGTGGCCACCCAACTTATGGGAGATGTTTTTAGAGACATTAGATGAAAACTTGAAAAATGCAAGAGGTTGTTACGGTCCGTGGGTTTGGTGAACACTGAGGTGATTAATTTTTTATTGTTTATCCTGATTTCTACATCCAGAAACGTGATACTGGCTGTACTCATTTGATATGTAAATCCAATTCTTTCGTCAATAGAATTCAGTTGCGTGATGGCTTGAACCAAGTCAGATTGTTCTCCCTTCCAAATTAAAAACAATTTCGTCAATGTTCTATGGAAAGAAATCAGATTTTCTTGCCAGCTGGTTTGTGATAAAATATGATCAAGTTCAAAGCGATGCATAAAAAGATTAGCATACGCTGGAGCTGCGCAGTTTCCCATGGAAGTGCCTGAGAGTTGGATATAATATTCGTCATTCCATGTAAACTAGCTATGATATAATGAAAAGTGTAATAGCTCCAGTATAAACACTTTCAGATCTCCATCCATTTCAGTTGCAAGTAAAGATTCAATGGCCTGTAATCCTAGGGCTGGAGGTGGAGGCTCGGGATGGAGGTGTATAATTTTACGTCCATAGAACACAAAATGGGTAGAGGATACTAATCTATTGCTATGTTATTGAGTTTAATCAGAAAATCGGGGGTGTCTCTCAGATACGTGGACATGCTTTGAACGATAGGTTGGAGATGTCGGTCGATGTATTTTCCTATGGGTTCATGGATTGACTTCCTAGTCGAAACAATTGGTCTAAATGGTGGTTTTTCTAAACACTTGTGGATTTTCTGAATCATGTACAGATAAGGAATGCTGGGATTCTCACTTATCAAATCTTTTGTCTTGGTCCGAGATGATTCCCATTGTGAATGCATTCTCAACGATCATTGACAAAATTCTGCAGAATTCTTTAGTGGGGTTGGAAGTGAGTTTCATATATACTGTGGTGTCTTGTAGGTGCACCTCCACACTCGAATGGTAAAATTCTGTGTCGAGAATAACTAATGCTCCTCCTTTATCCGCTTGACAGCAGGTAATCTCTTTGTTAGATGCGATTTGGGATATCTCCCTTCATTTGCGAAGAGTCAAATTGGGTCTTTTTTGTTCCTTGTCTTTGAATGCTTCATGTAGTTCCTGTTGAATCAGTTTCGAATGAATCTAGTACCTTATGGCTGATTGGCGCCATAAATGTACTTTTGGGTTTCAAGCTGAGTAGCGTGCCTTCACTTCCGGTTGTGTGGTTCACCATGTTCTTAAAGAAATGCTTTAAGCATATGGTTCTCATAAATTTTAAAAAATTGATTTGAACCTCCAACTCATTGGAGTGATAAGTAGGGACAAAGGACGTCCCTTTTTGCAAGGTCTTAATTTGAAAAGGTGTTAATTCATGCTTAGAAATGTTAATCACAATGTTTTCCGACTCCTTGTTGATTTCGCTACCGGCAACTCCCTTGTTCTTGCATTTTCCCCTCCTGGTTCGGCGGGTAGATCCTGGCCTCTTCCTAAAAAAGAAGAGGTTGCTTCATTTGATGCGCTTGAGGTAGATGACCCACTTTCTTTTGAAATTTGTGAGTTTGTTACCAGACTGACTCCTCTGTGATTCATCGGATGTTTCCCCATCGTTAAATCTGGTTGTGAAAGGTCTTTGTTCGTCGGGTAGCATATATCTCGGCCCAGCTGTAGACCTCCCCTAGTTTATAATTAGGGCTCCCGGTTTTATGGTATTTATTTTTTTGCCATTTCCGTCTGTATTTATCCATATTTATTTTTTGGGCATTTTTTCTGTATTTATCCACATTTATTTTTGCCACAAGCAAAAGACGACGCTACAGCTAGTATTTTTCCACATTTATTTAAATTGACAATGCACACAAGCGTTCACGTAAACTAGCGATTTGTTGTGGCTTTAGCAGTGCTTTAAATGGTCTGGTACTGAGTAATTTGAAAAGGAGAGTACCTGTGCTTCTCAGTTCTGCTATAAAACACTTTAGGATAGAGTACAAGCACTTATGAGGAGCAAACATGTGCCAGCGCTTCTGTATTTCCATCTAAAGCCAGCTAGAAAATTTTGCGTTTAAAAAAAAAAAATACGTTGTGTTTAGTCAGCCCCAGTTTTAAAATGAAAACAAAAGTGTTCATGTAACATGACAGGCCTGTTTACAGACCAACATTACTGATACCCCTGCATGTCCCTACGTCCCTTGACATAATACTGCAGACAGACTTACATTACTAACAGCTGTATTTCACTTAATACACCAAGCTTATGTACAAACGTATGTTATACACATGTGCATGTCATTTAACATAACATGCCTGTGTACAGGCTTAAGTTACTAACACAGGTGCCATAGCATGTCAGATCATAGTGCAGTTTTATGTTACAAGCAATGCTGCATGCCAAACCTAGGGTTACCTATATATCACTTCATCAATTACGCCTCGAAGTCTTGAAATAACTGGTGTTACTATTACACAAGGCAATGCAACTAGTTTTATCAACTTTGGGAGGATGAAAGTCAAGGCGGCGACTCTGGACTCGAATCTCTGACTTTAAGATTGCACACAGATTTTCCGAGCGGAAGCATGACCTCACTAGTGAGTAGAAAAACAATTAGTACAGCAGGAAAACACGCAAATGTGGGGGATTGACATATGCACACAGTAAAGCCTTAAGAGGAAAAGCAGGAGGACGTAATAAAAATAAAATCAACTTGGCCCTTGCAGATGGTCTTGAAACAGCTGCCAAGCGCTTGCTAAAAACCATGGCATAAAACTCTGCTAAAATTGCTTGTAGATTAGAGAGAGAAGAACGCCTGACCTTACAAAGGAGTCTTAATTCTCCATGGGGCTTCTAAAAATACCACTACCTCTCTCCGCTCGACTCACTGATTTAGGAGCTAGACACATATTGACCTACGTTGGCTTCCTCTCCATGAAACTAGACATCCTGAACCTGCTCTGCTACCATGGACATTGCCAGAGTGGGTGATATACGGGGACATTTTTTTTTTTGTAAGTGAAAATTAACGATTAGTGCTGTTACATCATGGGCATGCCGATTGTCACGGGGGGAAATATTCATTTTTCTCCTGCTGCAGCACTGGGAATTGAAGTGTTTAAAACGTGCACTGTCTGGGGCCTGGGACAGGAGGAGTCAGGGGCGTTGGGAGAGGCTACGGCATGGGGTGAAAGAACAATAAAGCCTCGTTAACAAGTAAATGGTCTTTCAAAAGACCTGTGAAGTACTCAGTGCGGCTGTGTGTGTGCCTGGGAAGGAATTTCCAGCAGCAGGAAGGGGGTGTGGCGAGAACTCTGGATCCGAGCACGGCAGCGTGGCAACATTTTCTAGTATTTTGCCGTTTTTACATATAAATACAGACAAAGGAAAAATTGTTTTCCGTCTGTATTTATATGTAAAAATCCGTTTAAACTGAAAACCAGGAGCCCTATTTATAATCCACTGTATCCCTTTTAAACTTCTGAATTTTTCTTTCATTAATTTCTTTAGTGTATTTTTCTAATTGGTTAATGTCATCTAATGTGCTCTGCCAATCATCCCCGTCCATCTTCTGTACGAGTTCTTGTTTGAGTTGGGTTGCTTCCTTGTTTAATTCCTCCAATAGTTTAGACAATTATTCGATTATTAACAGTATCCAGTCTAAAGAACATTTATTTAAGATGGCATACTTTCGTTCTGTAAACCTTGTATTGTTTTTGCATAGAGTGGATTTTAGGGGTATGCGTAAGCCTCTGGGAATTCTTTGGACTTTGTGATATCTTACGAGTGTACTCACGTGGAGTCGTTGGTTTATCGCCCTTTTTGATATGTTTGATGTTGGATTGAATTGATCCTGTGCTAGTGGCGGTACCTTCCGGCTCTTGGATTAAAGAGAATATCCTCGGAGTTTCTTCTGTGGTGAAACAAACGTTTCTGCTCTGTTTTCTGTCAAGTTAGCGATGTCTTTGTATGACATTTTGAACAGCAGGGTGCGATGCGTATGATCAGAGATTGATATAGCAAAAACGAAGGTTGCGATCGCACTCCTTTGAGTATAAACCAGCTTAATGCGTGAAGTTGTCCTTGTCCTTATGTTTAGGGTGCCAGTGGGTATCGCCTCCTGATCCTGAGGTGTGAGATATCACTGTAAAGAGGACGTTCTCCCACGAGGGCCATGTGTGCCATGCCTACAACCCACTGCCCTGGCATAGATCAGTCGCCCCTCTAGCTGGGTGCACTATACCAGTGGTGAGGGTACAGGTGCATGAGCCCTGTACCCCTACAGTGTCTAATTCCATTCTTAGACATTGTAAGTGCAGTGCTGCCATTAAGAGTATATGGTGCTGGGAGTTTGTTATTACGAACTCCACAGCACCATAATGGCTACGCTGAAAACTGAAGTTTGGTATCAAACTTCTCAGCACATTAAACCCACACTGATGCCAGTGTGGGATTTAATGAAAAATGCACACAGAGGACATCTTAGAGATGCCCCCTGAAAACTGACCCACCACTAGTGTCCAGGCTGAGTGGCTGCTTTCAGCTGCCACCACTAGACCTGTTTCTGGACCCCTGGGCCTGCTGCTCTCTAAGGCCTAAAACCATGCATATCCTGGGACGAGGTGCCAAGCCTCCGCCCCCAGGATGGGCAGGGTACACGAAGGGGAAGCTTCAAAGGCTTGCCGCCTTTGAGCTTCCCCAGGCCACTTGCTGCTTTCAGCAACTGGTCCCCACTGGTTCTGACCCCCACTTTGGGCGGGAGAACCGGCGAGAAAAACAAGTGAGGTGTGCCCACCTCTGCCAGCTCCACCCCTCTGGTGGGGGAGGCGAGGTGAAGCACAACTCCCAGTCCCCGCCATCTTGCAGATGGGGGGGGGGGACTCAGCCAACCAGGGACAGGCTCATGCCCCCCCTCCACTGGAGGGTGGCATAATAGGGGGTGTACCCTTCCCGGAAAGCTGGAAGCACGCCGAGATCACCGCCTTACTCAAGAAACCCAAGGCAGACCCCAAGGACCTCAAGAACTTCCGACCCATCTCTCTGCTCCCGTTCCCCGCGAAGGTCACCGAGAAAATCGTCAACAAACTGACCCGCTACCTCGAGGAGAACAACATCCTGGACCCTTCCCAGTCCGGCTTCCGCAGCAACCACAGCACCGAAACCGCCCTCATCGCCGCCACCGATGACATCAGGACCCTGCTAGACAACGGAGAAACAGCAGCCCTCATCCTCCTGGACCTATCAGCCGCCTTCGACACGGTCTGCCACCACACACTACGAACACGCCTTCACGACGCCGGGATCCAAGAGAAGGCCCTGGACTGGACCACATCCTTCCTTTCCGGCAGAACACAAAGCGCCCGCCTCGCCCCTTCCGATCCAAGGCCACCAAGATCATCTGCGGCGTACCCCAAGGCTCCTCCCTCAGCCCAACGCTGTTCAACATCTACATGGCACCCCTCGCCCACGTCGCCCGACAGCACAACCTCAACATCATCTCCTACGCCGACGACACCCAGCTGATCCTCTCCCTCACCAAAGACCCTCACACCGCCAAAGCCCACCTCCACGAAGGAATGAAGGCCGTCGCCGAATGGATGAGGACCAGCCGCCTGAAGCTGAACTCGGACAAGACGGAGGTCCTCATCCTTGGTTCCAACCCTTCAGCCTGGGACGACTCCTGGTGGCCAACATCACTGGGAACAGCCCCGCCACCCACCGACCACGTACGCAACCTAGGGGTCATCCTCGACCACACCCTCTCCATGACTAAGCAGGTCAACGCCGTTTCCTCATCCTGCTTCAACATCCTCCGAATGCTCCGCAGGATCTTCAAGTGGATCCCCACCGAAACAAGAAAAACAGTCACCCAGGCCCTCGTCACCAGCAGGCTGGACTACGGAAACGCCCTCTACGCAGGAACGACGGCTAAGCTCCTGAGACGGCTGCAACGCATCCAGAACGCCTCTGCACGTCTTATCCTCGACATCCCCCGACGCAGCCACATCACACCCCACCTGAGAGACCTGCACTGGCTCCCTGTCAACAAGAGGATAACCTTCAAGCTCCTCACCCACGCACACAAAGCACTCCACAACTCCGGACCAGCCTACCTCAACAGACGACTCAGCTTCTACACCCCCACCCGCCAGCTCCGCTCGACCAGCCTCGCCCTCGCCACAGTCCCCTGCATCCGGAAAACGACCGCCGGCGGCAGATCCTTCTCCCACCTCGCCGCCAAGACCTGGAACACCCTCCCCACCAACCTCCGACAGACCCAAGACCTACTGGCCTTCAGAAGACTCCTCAAGACCTGGCTGTTCGATCAGTAGCAGCACCACCCCCCTCTTCCCCCAGCGCCTTGAGACCCTCGCGGGTATGTAGTGCGCTTTATAAGTGACATGATTGATTGATTGATTGAGGGAAGGGACCCATTAGTCCCTGCCTTTTACCTACCTGTAATGCCCCTAAATCTAGTATTTAGGGGCACCCCTGAACCTTGCTTCCTCAGACGAGAAGAAACTACAAGAAGGACCGAACAGCCATGCAGCAGCTAACAAGAGGAAGACGCCCGCTGACTCGGCCCCAGCCCTACCAGCCTGTCTCCCCCTCGAACCTGCTCCTGCGAAATCCCAGTGTGTCCTGCAGCCAGCAACCTCGAAAACCCCGGTGTACCCACCTGCCTTAAACTACAAAGACTTTGTATCCCGCGAACACCGGATTTGTTAATGTGCAACCTCTGGCTCCGGCCGGACACCGCGGATACGCCCCACTCTGCACCCGCCGTCCACGGCCCGAGCTCGAGTGGGCAAACACCACGAGGAGGTCCCCCGGCGATCCTGACCAGAGATCTGGTGACCCCTGACCTGCTTCAAGCCTCCAGCCGACGCCTGCAGCCTAAATCAGAAGGTCCCTCCCCCCCCAACCGCGACCAGGAGCTGGTAAGATCTGACCCCAAAAGGCACCCCTGCACCCGACGCCCCACGGCCTTGTGTGCCCAAACAGACGGTGCCTAACAAACCCCTAACTTTCCAACTTACCTCGCGAAGTGATGGTTGCACCCAGAAGACCTTCGTCCCCAAGCCTGCAGTGCCTTTGCAAACCGGAGTTTCCCCATTGAAAACAGGGTGCCCGACGTCGAAAGAGCACCCTGCACCCGGCCGCCCTAGTGCCGCTGAGGGTGCACCTTTTTGTGCTACTTTGTTTCCCCATTTGCCCTGAGCTAAAGTCCAGGAGCTTTGCTCCCACAGCCAAGTGGCCTGCTCGCCAGCAGCCACCAACCGGAGGCCCCCTATCCCCCATTGGATAACATTAGGCCTCAGCACTCTGCACCCGGCCGCCCTAGTGCTGCTGAGGGTGTAACAAGAGTGCATCCTTGACCCTGGGGGACCCCCGAGTCTACCCCCAGAACCTCAACTCCCACTACCAAATACTTACCTTAAAACCGATGGCACTATTTTCCTCCTTAGGATAACATTGACTGTTTTTCTTGGAAAAGTTTCTAAGTGTGGAGTTTGAAAACCTAAAGAAATTCTTTAAAATTGCACTAACAAAAACGATTTTACTTACCTGTTTGCAGGAAATGTCCCAGAGTAGTATCCAGGTATACTACTCTTGAGTAAGAAAAGTAATCTCAAAAGTAACTTACCTGTAATTTTACTGAAAAGCCCATTCAAGTCTATGTACTGTATTTACAAAGTATTGCATTTCTCTGAAACCATACTGTAAGTAAAAACAAAGTGCATATACTATTACAAATCCAAACTATTACAACTGTATATTTACTGCAAAGTACTTATCACTTACCTGTGCCAGGCTTGCTTGGTTCTAGAAAATAAAATAACAAAGAATTTTTATACAAAAACAATTGGTCTGAAGTTCAGTCTGAGTGTGTGAATTCATTTGCTGACTGAGTGTATACCACAAATGCTTAACACTGTCCTCTGATACTGCCTTACTGCTCGACCACACTACCACAAATAGAGAGTGAGGTGCTATCTAACTTTACCTCTGCCTACCTTTGGGGTTCCACTGGACTCTGTGCACGCTATACCTCACTTTGGTATAGTATATACAGAGCCAGCTTCCTACAGCTCCTGGTTGGCGAATCATCACGTCCAACAGATAGATTTTGCTGATTATTAAAGGCTGAGCCTTACCCTTTCTTTCCTCCACAACCTATGTTCCTCCACACCAGAATGGATTTCAGAGGAGCACCTGTCCATCCTCCTACAGCAAGTGCGCCTTTTCCTTTCCAAATGTGCAGTAGAGGAGGTACGAGACTTGGAGAAAGGCAGGGGTTTTTACACTCAATTCTTTGTTCTGAAAGAGAATGGGGGCTTCAGGTCTATCTTGAACCGCTGTACTCTCAGTGCCTTCATACAGAAGGACAGGTTCAAGAAGCTCACATTGGCCAGATCATCTCTTTTGAACCCAGGCGACTGGATGGTGCCCCTGGATTTACAGGACGTGTATTTTCATTTACTCTTCCTGCAGTCCCACAGGTGTTTACCTGCAGTTCATGGTGGGCCAGGGGCGTTTTCAGTTTCCTGTGCTCTCCTTTGGTCTCAGCAGTGCCCCTCCTTTGTTTACAAAAGGAATGGCGGTGGTTGCTGCCAATAGTCAAAGGTTAGGGATTGTTGATTTCTCGTACCTTGATAACTGGCTGCTGAAGTGTGTTCATCACAGTTCACTTGTGGACTACCTCCGGACAACAGTGGAACTCCTGACATTGTTGGAGTTCAGCTCATTTATGGTGAAGTCCCAATGGATTCCCTCTCAGAGACTTCCATTTATTGATCTTTCCAAATATGGTGGAATCTGGGCTTTCCCAAAACATTCAGGCCATAATCCTGAGGTTTCAGGCTTGCTTCTGGATCCAGGTGAGGGTGGTTCTGAGGCTACTTGGCCTCTTAGGCTTATGCATCTTCCTTTTCAACCATACCAAGTGGCACATGTGGACCTGATAGCACGTAAAATCCTAGTGGGCCCAGCACCAAGGCTGCATTTCCAACACCATCCAGATCTTGGAGAGTGCAGCTTAAGATCTGCAGTGTCGATTGACCAACCGCAGTTCGTCCTGCAGCAGGCCACACTCTGTTCCCCACTTTGAGTTGGGTTAGGGAGTCATTACAGGGTCACCTGGGGATGTGGAGAACAGAGGACTCTGATCTCTAGTGAGTGCCAGCTCCACATCAGTCTTCTGTAGCTTCAAACTTTTCCCCTGGCTCTGAAGGCCTTTCTGCCATCCATCAAGGTGAGACTAGTGAAAGTTCTCCTGGACAACATTACTTGTGGTGCTGCAACAAGCAGTTCTAAGAGGCCTTGCATCTCTGCAAATGGTGACGGCTACATTCCAAGGTGCACACATTGTGAGGCGCATTCCAACTGGAATGCCACAAGAATATTCTGTATACCTTCCCAGCACTTCCCCTGACTTCTGAAAATCAGGAATGGCCAGACACAGGTCACCCAGATTTGGACAGGCACTGTGGTACCTGGAACTCCTGAGCATGAGCATCTGTCCCCTGATCAGGTTGCCACTTTGGGAGGATCCTCTGTCTTAGCAACAGGGCACAGTCGTCCACCCAAATGTATGTAATCTACATCTCCAAGCTTCGAAGTCGACTGGCTATAACTCACTTTTTTGATTTGCTGCCTGAAGTTCTGGATGTCATTCTCGCTACTCGCGCCCCTTCACAAAACCCAAATGTGCCAGGCGCTGAGACTAGTTTGTGACCTGTGACATACAGACCCTATACAGGCAAAGCTGTAAGATGGCCTTTTATTTGTTTTGTCGTTAGCCCAGCAGAGCCTAGCAGAGGGGAACATAAAAAGTTATTTATGATTGTCTGCCCTTTTGGCCGCCATTGTGCATTTGCCGAACCAATCGTCCTTGTTTAAATGACCTGTTGTACTGAGGTTCACAAAAGGTTTGACACATGTTTTCTACCACACTTTTTGTGTATACCTTTCAAGCCGATGCATAGCTGCTCACTTCATCTCCTGACCTAGAAAATTGTCTTCCTCATTGCCATTAAGTCAGCTCAGTGTGAGTGAACTACAATCACTTTCAATGCACTTACCCTACATCACCTTTTTTCCCCCCTGGCAAATTGGTTTGAAGGACTCGGGTGGTTTTCTCACCTAAATTCATGACTCCCTTCAATCTTGGGCAAACCATTACTCTACCAGCATTCTTTGCTTTTCCTAACCCCTCGTTAGAGGGGGCAAGGCTTTGTAGGTCGGACTCCAAAAGTGCTGTAAAGTTTTGCATAGATCGTACCAAAGACCAACAAATGGATGATCAGCTTTTTGTGGGGTTTTCTGCAGCAAAGAATGGGAGATCATAGAAGTCCATTCCACCAGGGCTAAGGCTGCGATCACTGCTTTTGCGTGTGGAGTACCGGTCCTTCATATCTGCCAGGCTGGGGCGTGGTCACTTATGCATACTTTCACCAAAACGCTACTGCTTTGACACTTTGCAGGAAGGACACTTTGCCTGCTCGGTTCTGCAAGACTTTTTGGTCTCAGTCCACTCCACAAACTGTTCACCTTGGGTAGGTATTTCTCCTTAGGGCGGTATCTATTTTAAGGTGATGATTCTGATTAGAAGTATCCATCGGAGGAACAAGTTACTTACCTTCAGTAACACTCTTCGTAGATACTCTAACCACAGAATCCTCACCTCCCACCCACCTCTTTGAAACATCTAAAAAGGTCCCAAGTTAGCACTCTGTCCCCAACAATTGTTCACACTTTGCGGCTGATGGCATGGACAGGGCAAACATAAACTAACATCAGGGTGCAGGGGTGGTGCTTTGTGCGTTTCCTGTCTATCACTTCCGGGGCGGGATGGAGCCAACCTAGCAGCACGTGAGAGAACTGCTATGAAAAATCTCTGTATCCAGTCTGGCACCTGGGGAATAGTCGAAGGTGAGGAATCTGCGTTTAGATGGAGCATCCACCAGAAAGAGCGTTACCGAAGGTAAGTAACTTCTGAATTTGTGCATGGAATCCAACCTCATCTGTGTATAGTCATTCTCAGAAGATTACAAGTGACACTTTTTTCCTGCATGCCAACTTCAGTCAACCTCCATTGTCTCCATCTACTAGCCTGTTGCAGTTGGGCCTTGAGGTAAATTAAGACCGCAATGAATGCTTGAGTCAAACACACAAAAGGTGATGGAGGAATGCTCGCAGTAAGTAAGTCTAACCACTGGCAATCGCTCGGAGTATCCATCAAACTTAATAATTGTTTTGCCCACCATGCCACATCAGATTAGACCCAGGCATATTCAGATGAGTCTGTTCTTATAGGAACAGTCCAGCCGAACTGCCAAGCCAGACCCTCTCTGAACCAGAACACAAGCAAACCAAGACCAGTTTTGACCTGATTAGGTCCCTTAATTCGGATGTAGCATGGTTCCAGTAGCACAGTGAGCATGGGACCCACATCTGGGCCTTCATTTGGCACTTCAAAAGCGCACCTTGTCCAGATGCATTATCCTATTCATAAAAATGTTGTGCTCTGGCTGAAAAGGAGCTTCGTGAGGGCCTTCGGGCTCATTCCAGCAGAACTAAGGCCACTACTATGCCATTGGTAATGGGGTTTCTGGTGTTGGACATCTGCCTGGGTGCTACATGAACATCTGTCTACACCGTAATCTGGTATTACTGCCTTGATTCTCAAGTTTGCAGAGTGTAATTTCACCTGCTCCATTCTGCAGGACTCTCTAGCATCAATCCAATCCTCAGATCCCCAACCTTTAGGAGGTACTGCTTTGGTATCTCTTCGAAAGTTGTGGAATCTTCATTCGGAGGTCTCAATCAGAACTAGTTACTTTTGGTAAAGCTCTTTCAGGTGGATACTGTAGCCATCAATGGCAAATTCCTCATCCTCCCTGTTCAGTGGAATTGACTTTTAGGATTCCAAAAAAGGTGAGGTTTGGCATACTGTTATGCTTGCAGTTTCACGGTTGACTTGTGTCTGGGGGCGTGGTGGACTTGGAAATGAAATATGACTTCAGTAGGCCAGAGTGACGTCACTTCCTGAGAAGGTGCCATGCCACTGCAGAACCCGATGGTGCCAGCTGTTATCATAGAAGATTGCACCGCCCCTGCGAGCAGTTCTCCTCAAAGGAATCCCTAACTCACATTTTCCTAGATGGTAGCACGATCTTATCAAGGCTATAACAGTGCATTTGGATCCATGCCTAGAAGTCTTGTACATGATTCCAAAGCAAGGGAATGGCTACATTTGTACATATGTTGTATTTCACCTGGCAAGAAATAGTTTTGCATGTAACTAGTGTTTCCAATATCCACTTTCCATTAGATCCCTTGGTTGCTTTGTTGGGAACTCCTACGTTCAACATGATATGATATCTTATAAGCAACAAGTATTTTTAATCCAAATTTACTTTTTCTTGCCGGATCTCGTTGGCTCATAAATGAAAGTCCCCTGAAATCAATAGAGGCACTGTGTGGTAGGATTTGGCATGTATTGGTCATGTAAATGATAACAGTGAGTGTATGGATAATAGAAAACATGTTAATTACCTCCTGGTCCACTTGTTTTATCTTTTGAACCTGATGAAATTAATGGATTTAATTTGCACCAAAGATTTTGATCCACGGCACAATGTAATAACCCTATTGCAGTGTCAACTCACCTCTGAATCTATTTGGCCATCTGTCCATCAATATGCTGAACCAGGTTGCCTCTGTTCATATTTCTGTAACCACCTGCTTCAGGCTGTTGGGTGCATATGGCTGGATTGAACTCCATATAATGTGTATTCTAATAAAAAGATGGTTAAAAAAAGGAAGAAAAAGTTTCTAGTCTTGTCAATAGTAGGGAACACACAGAATGAAACTTGGAGAGAAATAGGACGCAGAGATTTATTTTTGGCTTATCCAGTATTGGGGTATCTTTCATAGATTCACATGCTTGAATCATTCCCCGCCTTTGAGTTTGGAGTCCCACGGTAAAATAATCGAGCATTATTTAACAAATATCATAGGCTATAATGGCTCTAGGCCATGTTATTGATTTCTTATCTAGGTCCTTTTTTAAAAAGGACTGAATGTTGAAACGCAGCTAGTCGGCTTTCAGCACCCTCTAGAACACTCCCAGCAGAGGCAGATTCCCCTCATAATTTCACTGCACGTCATGTGGAAGGGTGCTACTCAGTTTCTACAACTTTTGGAATTTTCTACAGTCTTTGCACCATGTCTGACAAGGGGCCTTTTCAGCCCATGGAAAACATGTGGCAGAAAAAGCTTTCACGTGGATGATTCACACAAGGAGTTTATATCTAGCCTCCATCTTAAACATGAGGTCAGGGAATGCAAGATCTGTTGTAACTTTTCCTCAAAAACTCTCAAGGATAGATAGTGGTCTGGAGCCACAAAAGCAGCTTTCCCTAAGCCTCCTCTGATGAGTGAGATCCTCCACATCTCACAAGAGGGCCAGGTCGAGGGACAGTTCCTCTGGAGAAGGTAGGAAACACCATAAACTTTCTCATGACACCAAAAGACTCTAAGAGGGGGAAAAAGGTGTGAAGTACTCCTCAGAGCATACCTTGTCTGTGCCCTCCATGCCTTCCAGAAAGGACAAAGACCATCCAAGAGCCTCCTCCTCAGATAATGTGAGGCAGAAATCTGGCAAAAAACCATCGTCTGACATTACCACACTCGACGACGATAAGTGTGACATCGCCGGCACCGTCGACTACGGCAACCGTGACTTTGATGGCAATACTAGCTCCTATTCCATTGACTATAATTTCACTCAAGAGCCTGTCGACATTGGGATCTTCATCGACGACCGTTGACGTGCTCCTGTTGACGAGGAAATTCTCTACGACCGATTTGTCCGCGGGCACCCCTTCGACAGCCACCACATCAACTGCACTACAGTCGACAGCAATACCATTGACGATACAGTTTACGAGGGAATCTGCTCTTCCGGCTAGGACTGTTCCATCGACGACCTCGTCGACCAGGTTTGCTCAGGTAACAAAGGTTACCAAGACTTTTCCTTGCGTCCCACCATGGCTGAGTACAGTATGGTGTCACCGTTGATCCCATCACATCTCTTAGACATACATGACTCTTATGAAGATGATGATGGTGGTTTTGGTGTAGCTCATAGTCCATCAGAGCTTCACGTGAAATGTCAGTGAGACGAGAATGAGAATTACCATTACGAAAGTCAGTGCTATCAGCAGAGTTATGTGGTTCCACCTCATCATTATTGTCAATATGGTTATCAACCGGAACCGCGTCCCATAGACATGGCCCACTTACCACCTTCTCTGATACAAGACCCGCAGGCGATGTTGGCAGATTACACACAACCGTTTCCGCCACAAGAAACTGAGCCTGAGAGACCACTGCCTCAGGTGGATCTGCCAGTTTTGCCACCTCCAGTCACACCTTCAATTTCTCATCACCCCTTTTCAACAGGCCCTGTCGCAGGGGCTACTTCTGCTTCAGATGAAGAGAGAAGAGGGTGAGCTCCTGGATCCTACCTCTGCACCAGACCCTTGGGAGGACTAGATCATACGAACGCCCTCCCCTCCTCCACACCTACCATCAGATTCTCCCCCAGAGGACATTGGAGGATTTCATAATCTGATGGAGAGTATCCACCAGATTTCATTTATAAATGACGGTCAAACAGACAGATTGCGTCCTGTACGATTTTAAGGAGGACACCAGGAAGTCTGTGCGCTCCATACTCATCATATTATATATGGCAAGAAGGCATCAAGATTATGAGGACACCAGACACCATACCTCCTGTACTCCATCACATTGAGAAGAAGTACAGGACTCCGGAGGATTCTAATTTCTGCCGCATAGGACATCCCAGGCCAGATTCGGTCATCTCCCAAGCTGCGCAAAGGAGATCCAAGAACCCTGCCACCCCAATCACTACTCCCCCCTGATAAGGAGGGATACAGGATGGAAATTTTAGGAAAGCGCTTCTCCACTATGGCCGCAGTTACTATCAGGGCGGCTAATGCATTAGCCATCATCGGCCGATATGACCGACAGATGTGGTCGGATATGGGAGATCGAGTGGATCTTATACCAGTAGATAGACAGATGGCAAGAAAAATCCTGTAAAAAGGAGAACGTGCAGCATGGGAAACAATCGACTGCACCCTCGAGGTAGTAAACACTGGCTTTCGACAGTTGGTGGGTGCCGCCGTGCTCAGAAGACTGGGTAGTTGAAGGCGACCACCTTTAGGCCAGAGGTGCAGACAAACCTTAATATGGCTTTTTACGGGGATTCCCTATTTGGAAAGCATATCGACGAGGCCCTTGTGGCAATAAAGATGGATACAGGTACGGCGAAATCATTAGGCATGCTGCAATATCGTAAAGTGCCATTCAGAGGGCTAGAGGACGAGGTTTTACCTCATATAAAGGAGGTTACCAAAGAACCCAGCAGTATCAGCCTCAATACTGACAAGGTTAGAACCCCCCCCAACTTACCGCCAGTCTTCAACAGCTGGTTTCTCTCACCAAGGGGGCCGCAAAAGACCTTTGCAAGGTCGTGGCTTCAGCAGGAAATCATGATCTTGTCCAGGTACCAGCTTCCCTTCCCTCCTAACCTGTGGGTGTGAATTTCCAACCATGTACAACAGTGGCGCAATAGAATGACAGAACAGTGGGTTTTAGACCTCATTACCTTTGGACACACCCTGGAATTCACTGATCGCCCACCGAATACTCCACCCAGAGGACCCTTCACCCAGTCTTCACTTACTGCACAAGCAAGCTCAGGTCATGCTCTCCAAAGGAGCGATAGAAGAGGTCCCTTTATCACAAAGAGGAAAAGGTTTCTATTCCCGTTTTTTCTTGATAAAAAAGAAATCGGGTTAATGGAGACCAATACTGGATCTCAGGGGTCTCAACAAGTTCCTCAGGAAACAGGCATTCAGAATGGTAACGCCCTCTGAGATTGTCTACAGAGGAGACTGCATGACCACGCTCGACATGGAAGACGCATATTTTCACATCCCTATCCATAAGAAACATCGGAGATTTCTGAGATTTACGGTAGCTGGTACCCACTATCAATTCAAAGTACTCCCGTTTGGCTTCCAGTCGGCGGCAAGAATCTTTACCCAGTGCCTTGCCCTGGTGCCTGCAGCCCTTCGATCTCAAGGTCTCCAGGTATTTCCATACCTGGACGACTGGCTGCTCAAAGCACCAACAGCACTGAAGGCCACGCAAACTACAAAAGCCAGCCTTCAGTTGTTGCGGTCTCTAGGCCTCACTGTAAACAAAGAAAAATCTTCCCTTCTTCCTAGTCAGGTCATAACGTTCCTGGGAGCTACAATGGACACCATCCACTGCAAAGCTTTCCTATTGCAAGACGGGCAGATACGGTTGCAGCAGCTGGCAAAAAATTTGTCAAAAAAAGGGACCGTTTCAGTTCGGACATACAAATTGCTCCTGTGAATGTGTTCATCAGTGATGGATCTAGTGCCTCTAGCCAGGCTAAAAATGAGGCCTCTTCAGGAAGAACTAGAGGCAATGTTTGCTGGCCTTGCAATCCCTCGACGATACAATACAGATGACAACACGCATGAAAGAAGCCCTGCAATGGTGGTTTCACAAACCAAATCTCTCAAAGGGAATTACTTTCCTTCAATCCTTCCCAGATTTTATCTTAACCACAGGCGCCTCTATGGATGGCTGGGGAGGCCATCTACAGGAGTTACAAATCCAGGGGAAATGGTCCAATGTGCAAAAGCTACAGCACATCAACAGCTTAGAGCTCAAGGCCATCTTTCTATCTCCAAGCTTTCTTGACTAGGATAGCAGGTACCTCCGTGCTGGTTCGTACAGACAATGCAACCAGCATGTAAACGTCAACAAGCAAGGAGGTACCAGGTCCATCACGCTATCACAGGAAGCGCAAGAGCTATGGGACTAACAAAATGTACCGCCTAAAGTGGAAACAGTTCTGCTGGTGGTGCCAAAGGAACAACTTGCACCCGTTTCAAGCGCCTCGAACAGATTTAGCCATATCTCCTCTTTGGTAAAATCAGGTCTCACATTCTCTTCGGTGAAGGTGCACCTCTCTTACATTTCCAATGCAGAAGATCTCCTCAAGTTCCATCTCTCTGTGCTTCTAGTCTTGTGAAACAATTAATGAGGGGCCTCGTCCATGCCATCCCCCTGGTGCGTGCACCCCCTCCGGAGTGGAAGCTCAACTTAGTCCTCGCACAATTTATGAGACAGCCCTTAAACTTCTGTTCAGCTTTGTGAATTGGTTCAAACTTGCAAAGTAGCTCTCCTGCTGGCTCTCACTTCTTTGAGGAGAGTGCGCGAAACCCAGGCTTTTACAGGCCAAGAACCATTTTGTTCATTTCAGAGAATTATGTGGCTCTGCGGACAAACCCAAATTTTATTCCAAAAGTCCAGATGGAGTTCCATCTTAACGAACCAGTAATACTTCAGTCTGTTTTCCCAAATCAGTCTACTCCAGCAGAGTAAGCTAGATGTAAAAAGATGTTTAAAATTCTACCTGCATAAGACAAAAGACATAAACTGATCAGCTGCTTGTGGCCTCATTACAGGGCCGGAAAAGAACAGCAGTTACTAAAGCCACTGTCGCCAGATGGGTCTCTTCAGCAATACAATTCTGCATGACCAGGCTAACAAGCCCTTAACAAGAAGAACTAAAGCACATTCCACCAAGGTAGTGACCACGTCGGCAGCTCTTTTCGCCGGAGTGATGCTGAAGAAAATTAGCTGTGCTGCAGCATGGGCAAGTGTCCACACTTTGACTCGGTACTGCTGTCTGCAATCTATGCAGTGTGAAGATGCAGCTGTGGGTCAAGCGGTTCTGCTTCATCTCTTTAATTCAGGTGGCCCTCTTTCTAGAAAGAAGGAATTTTATGCTTCATCGCAATTTGCATAGCATTGCTTAATATCTTTTGCTAATGTGAAAAAAACTTGTTTGAAATAAATTACTGTTGATAAACCTTTCATTGATTGCATCATGTACATAGCAGGATGTAAGTGCTTCATGTATTGTTATAGACATGTTTTAAAGTTTCTAGGATGGGAAGGCTATTTGCATACTTACAAATGTCTCTGTTTTATTGCACTGACTTGATGCATTTAGGATTTGCATGTCTCCCTCCATCCACTACCGACAGTACAATTTTTAGGGTACTGCTTGATATTCGACTTCATCCCGTCCGCCACACGGTGAGACGGAGGAGCCTCCGCGTTCTAGGCCCCGTTCCACGGAGCGGTCACCTGGGTCGACTCCGCGTCTCCCTCCCTTTCCAGGGACAGGAGCGACCCCCGCCCAACTTAAGGAATTTAACGATATGCGTGCTGTTTGGGTGGTCTGACACTGCTGGCGCGCCTTCGGACCCCGCAGGCCCAGTTGAAGAAGATTGCATGGGTCCTGCGCCTTCGGCTCCAATCCCGGTGCCACAGCCTCCTGTCAGACCCGTCCCCAGGTCTGGACTGGCGCCGGTCGCACCTCCACAGCAACCTATCCTGGCACTGCATCCGACGCCGAGGTCTCCGGCGGCGCCTCCTCCATCCTCATTCCAGACGATACGGAGCCGGTCTGGCGTCCATTGAGGAAATTCCTACCGTCTAACCAGCCCCTTTCTGAAGGTTTAGGGTTGGAGGAAGAGGATTGGGAGGGGCAACGGGATCCCTTAGAAATCCTGCAGCCCCAGGACATGGACTGGTTTGAGGAGCTGGGTGATGCCAGTGGCCTGGACACCTCCCCAGATTCTGGCATGCTGTATCGCCCTAACCTGGCTACGGAGGAGGGGGCATCATCTGCTATGGTGGTGCATAGGGCTGCAGAGGTCCTGGACCTGCAGCTTCCTACAGTGGCGGTCAAGACAAATGTCTTGACTGAGGTCCTGCAGCCTGGTGTCTCCTCATCTGAACCCTTGCTGCCTTTTAACAAGGCCTTAACAGACGTTCTTCTTGGCACCTGGTCCAAACCCAGCACATGGGCTCCTGTGAATAGAACAATTGCCCACCTCCATCGTCCGGCACAGGACGACCTAGTTTTCCTCACTACCCACCCCACCCCCCAAAGCTTGGGGGTCCAGGCTTCCACTTCCCATGGTGTGTTCCCTTCCGCCCCTCCCTGCTGGAGCCCTTTGTTCTCCTCACCAGCCTCGCACTGCGGTCGGTGAACACCACATGCCTTTTGGGCCGTTATTGCCATTCTATATGGGATATGGTTGTTCAGGTGCTGCCTAGGGTCTCAGAGGAGGACCGGATCCTGCTCTCCCAAAGCAATATCAGAGGGGAGAAATGCAGCGAAGTTCGCCATTCGCTGTGGCTTGGACACGACTGACTCGCTGGGCAGATCGATTTCTTCGGTGGCCATCAAGCACCACGCCTGGCTGAGGACGTCTGAATTTTCGGGTGATGTCCTGGCAAACCTCATGGACATGCCTTTTGCTGGCTCATGTCTCTTCGGAGACCAGGTTGACGCAGCGCTTGAGCGCTTCAAGGATTCATAGGTTATGGCCAAATCCTTGAGCTTCAGTACTACACCCTGGCCTGCATCTGCTTTTTGCTCCTTTCGTGGCAACGGAGGGGGCTTTCAACCACGCCAACCCTATTCCAGCCAGCGGGTTCCGCAAGTTCAGCAACCTCTGCAGGCCGTCGCGGCGGTTCATCCCGTCCTCTAGGTTCGGGAGGCCAGAAGTCGAGCCAAGCGACCATCCCTTCCTGCACCGCAAAACCTTCCTAGTCAGTCCTTTTGGGTCACAAGCGTCCAGTGGGTGTCAGGATACGCCATCACCTCTGACAGGTGTGTGTTGCAGATAGTCCGAAGGGGATACTCCCTCTCCCTCTATGCCTCCAACTCACGATCGGCTGACGGAGGATCATCACGCACTACTCCGCGAGGAAGTCGAGGCTCTCTTGGCCAAGGGAGATATACAGAGGGTTCCCGGGTCAGAAATAGGCTGTGGTTGCTATTCCCACTATTTCCTGTTTCGAAAGAAGGACGGAGGCCTCCGTCCTTTCCTCGACCTCTGAGCCCTCAACTACTTCCTCAAGAAGGAGAAATTCAAGATGCTCACTCTGGCTCGGGTACTGTCTGCCCTAGACCTGGGAGACTGGATGGTAGCGTTGGCCTTGCAGGACTCCTATTTCCACATTCCCGTCCTGCCGGCCCATCGTCGCTATCTGCGGTTTACAGTGGGCCAGAAGCACTTTCAGTTTGCTGTGCTCCCCTTTTGCCTCACCAGTGCCCCGCGGGTGTTCACCAAGGTGATGGCGGTGGTTTCAGCTTATCTGCAGAGATTAGGGGTTCCAGTCTTCCTCTTTCTCGACGACTGGTTGTTGAAGGCGGGCTCGTCCCAGGCAGTCTCCCACATCTCCAGACTGCAGCGAACCTCTTACATTCGCTGGGGTTCGCGATCAATGTGCGGAAGTCACAACTGACTCCCTCTCAGACGCTCCCCTTCATCGGAGCAGTTCTGGACATGGTCCAGTTTCAGGCTTATCCTCCCGATTGGCGAGTCCAGGATATTCGGGCTATGATGCAGAGATTTCAGCCTCTATCCTGGATATTTCGATGAGAATGACTGAGGCTGCTGGGCCTCTTGCATCCTTCTTGTGGACCATGCCAGATGGCACATGCGGGCTCTGCAATGGGACCTGAAGTTCCAAAGGGCGCAGCATCGGGGAAATCTCACCGACCTGGTCCAGATCTCGGAGGGCACTGCGAAAGACCTGCAGTGGTGGCTATCAAACCGCGATTGAGTCAGGCAGACCCCTCTTCCTTCCCCATCCAGACCTCATAGTAGTGACAGATGTGTTCCTTCTGGAATGGGGCGGCCATCTGGGAGAGGTGGAGATCAGAGGACTCTGGTCTCCGGCGGAGTCCCGGCTCCATATTTACCTGTTGGAGCTTTGAGCGATCCGGCTGGCACTGAAAGCTGTCCAACTGTCTGTCTCTGCAGTTGGGCGGCGGGTGCAGATTGATTCGCACCATCTTTAAAAAGGGTCCCCCTCCGTATTAATTACTTGGAAGGAGGCTAGTGACCAACCTGTTTTGGATTGTGGGGCTCCTGACCATCAAACCCCATGGAATACGAGGCCTCTGCGCCCATTTGCTTCAGATAACTCATGATCCAACCTCACTAATTGGAGAGCCTGAAGGCCCACCGTTTTTAATCACCAGCCTGATTTATCATACTGTCATTTAATCGGTGCTCCCCTTCTCTTGTCCTGATGAAGACCCCCGGCTAAGGATCCAATTACCTTCACTGCACATAGGGGTCGAAACGTCGACTATCCTTAATTAATTTTCAAGCTCAGACGACTGAGATTTATTATCTGCTTCTATATAATTGCTATATTTATTTTGTATTCGGTTGCCTTCATTAGGCTGGATAGGTTTCAGTTAACCTTGATGTATATATTGCACATTGCCTTTCCTTTTCTACAACCCTCACAAGCACACATTCCCTCCTGAGCACTCTGTCCCCTCTTTTCGAGCACCGTTTTTACCAAATGTACAGATAATCATGCTGTCTTCTATAATCCTGCAATGATTATAAAATTAAATTGCATTCATTTTTGATGTGTCATGGTGATGCTTGATTTAAATGTGTATCTCAGCTAAGTTACTTTTACTCCGTTTCTGGTTTAAAGCCAGAAGTTCAGCATCGCTAGGTCAACTTAAGGATTGCGACACAGCCAAAGTTAGGGGTGCCTCATTGATCCACTCGGGTCAACCATCCCGTCCTCTTTATATCTACAGCCACACATGCCACGAACAGAAACTTTTACTTGGCCTGTAAGCACCTGTTTGTGGTGTGTAGTGCTGTAGATTCACATGCACCAACCCTCCTCCCCGGTCGCCTGGGTTTGTTGCAGATGTTCCTTATTAATGTTATCTTCGAATTTCTTTGCTTTGTCTTCGATGCTATATCACTATGCTCCATCTACAATTTCACCCTCTGTGCGAGAATAAACAATCAGTGGGGTCGATGTCCATGCCCATTACCAGAAATAGGAAAAACTTCTTCTGAGGAAAACAAGTTGCACATGTCAAAGCCCAACACTAGATGGCTGGTGTGTACAGCATGTGAATCTATAGCACTAAATGCCACGAACAAGTGTAAGTAACATTTTCCTTCTGGTTTATACTAAACCATTCTGTAGCTGAGAAAATTCCAAATTAATAATTTCATTAGAGTGCGTTCATAGTTCTTTGAATGTTGCTTAACTATTCTACCGTTTTTTTCTTGCAGGAATATGCAATGGCAAGATTTGACTCATACTTTCTTCAGAAAAGGAAGCTGGGTCTGTGATCTTGGGATGTTTCACCGAAAGGCAATTAAAATCTGTCCTATCCTGAACTTAATGTGCAGGAACGTCAACCCAGAGTATACTGTCCTCTATTGCTGGGTGATATCTGACTGATTTCATTGAATGTGGAAATACTGTGAAGACCAGAAAGAGAGACATTTATTTGGCATCTTGTTTACTGTTTCAGTAGAATCCTGAAATGGCAGCTTGAAAGCTTGATGCATCAGGGCATGGGTTAAAACAAAATTACACTTCAATGTAACAGCCATCTAACCAAATAGATAACTTATAATTATCTTAGAATTTGTATGAAAAGGACCGAAAATGTATTTTGATGTAAGCAAACATGATAAAATAAAAACGTTGTTATGCTGTTGCTGGCTTCTCAGGAGAATATAGTTTGAACTTACTAGCCTGTTTCATGTTGAACATTTGACCCAGCAAGAAACAGCTTGGCCATATCTTGCAGCTTTCCGTAAAGGAGACCTTTTGTTTTATAATGGCCGTCTTTAGCCCCCTTGCTCACTTGCTATCGTTACTGTGTCTGCACCATGCATTTTAATTTGGAATGTCTTTAAGAGTAGACTGGGTCGCAATGGGACAAAAATATACCCGGGTACCAATATAAAAGTGGCTCCCATTATCGAACCAGATAGCGAAAAAGTGTCCCACATTTGCAAACCAGGCCCATTTTTAACTTGTAGAGACGATGTGTGAGTATTTTATAAGTTATGGGAGACTACAAGCATTTGTGCTTGCTGCAGGCTATGTTTGATGTAATACCGGGAACTCAACAGTAAAAACTGGCCCATTTGGCCATAAACCAGGCCCAAAATGTCTAAATAAAATAACCGACCCACACACTGATCTGTCAGACCAGACCTTTGGGCTCTGCCTGCTTGCCCTTTAGGCCAGTCCGACCTGAGAGTAGATGTTTCAGTGGCTCTTGTTGGTATTTCAGTGTTGCATTTTTTATGACGTCTCACTTTCTGCTGTTTATAATGCAATTTGTGGTATTTTGAGCATTTCAGTAAAAATGCCACTTTTTAGTGATCTTGAACACCGACATTTGTCTTACAGATATTCATTTAACATTCAGCAGCCTCTTTAACATTCTTAGTCAACCAAGGCAAACGTGGACTGTTTGAATAAAAAAATAAGAAACATGCAGTTGTACGTGTGCATGAAACTGCAAAACTGGAATATAGCTTGTGCCTAAATCACCAGTGTCTCAATTCTTTCTTGAAGCTAGTTTTGGTAACAGCTTAGCAAGCGGCTTACAGTGTAATAGGCGTAGTGGTATATATGAGCTTGGTATCATGTACGTTCCAGTTTGCGCACATTTTAAAAGCCACAAGCACATGCGCTTCTGGTGGTATTTTCTTTTTTTTTTTTGGTTTATAACATTCATGTAGTCTACTGCAGTTTACACTGTTGACTCAATTGGAGAACGTGTTCCATATCACATAGTATGTCCTTTTAGTGATTAGGAACCTCTGAACTAAATGCTTTGTGTGTACAGAAATATAGAAGACACCCTTTGTTTACAGTTAAACAAATGGTTGGATATTCGAGTGCATGGAACTTTGGTTTTGCTAAAAACCTATCCAGTTGTACATTAGGCTGGCTAAGCCGGAAGTTAAAAATAACTTTTGCTTTTTAGTGACCAACGGGTCAAACAAAAGTGTGAAGTGATTCCTGGCCTTGTGTAGTGTTACCACTAGCTCTAACCCACCCACTAACGCACTTTGTATGATAGTGAATGTATTAATATTAACTCTTCTATCGTTACGGTTATCAGTTGTGTTTTTTTATCCTCAGTGGGCCATAGTTTGAATGCTTCAAATTTTTGCATCAAAATTATTTTTTTTGCATTGGCTACAATGCATTATGTACGAATGCCTTCTGTCAGAGGGAAAATTTAACTCCTAAAACTCAGGAGGTTTAAGTAAGCTGCACATAGATAATTTAACTGTTATATTGGGTTTGTAGATTTTATAGTTTACTATGTTTGATAACATATTTTATAAGTTTGTAAAAGTGAGTAAGTTTTAATTGGTAACAACCAGTGTTTGATATACCAAAACTGACTTTGATAGAAAATGAAATTGCCTACTACAACTGTGATGCCTATTGTCAAATTCTTGTCGGAATAGCGGAAAACTCATAAATGCTGCTGCAATAATAGATACCACATTTTTGTATTTAACTTGTCCAGATGACTTTGTCTTCTGCAAGCAGCAAATAACTTACAACTTCAGGATCCATAGTTGGAAACAATATGAAAGTGGTTAAATGGGTAAAACGTCTTATATTTCTGCAGTGCAGTTTAAAGGAAATTTCATTTGCTGAGGATGTGCTTACAGTTACCTGCACACTTTCGGTAATAACTTGGAATTTAGCACATTTATTATTTCATGTTACTGTCAATGTTGGGTAGCAAGCACATTTTGCCACTACGCTTTCAGAACCTGTTGCCAAACTGTCTTCCTGAAGTAAGACATGTTTTATTCTTTTTTCTGCAGTCTAATTACACAAGCAGGCCATCAACATTATTCCAATGATGCAAATATTTGTTGAATTCAGCGACACATGGGAACACCAAGCACGTTGAAGTATTTTACAGCTTTTAAATGTGGTTCAATTATGTGAGCCTTTGGTGTTCTGGGTAGTAACTGCCGATGCTGGAGTAGGGGAAACTTTACAATCCTCTGAGAAATGCTCTTTTGAAATGCATATTTGTGATATCTAAGTGTACTGTGAATCTGCGGTTGGTAAATTTCTAATATGATGACCTGTATTCGTTAAATTGTGTTATTTTCTCTTGCCGCTTATTTTGAAATTATTTTGAAATCTAAGATGCTTATTTTGTCAGCAAAATTAAATAAGTTTTTGTAATTGCTACCCTTTTACGTATTTGTATGTTTAAGAATAAAAAACATTGAGATATTATTGATGTGGTTCTTGACTTTTGAAAAAAAAAATGCTCTACAGCCCCTAATTAAACAAAGAAGATTAAAATATGGCAAGTATGTTAAAAATATTCCAAACAAATTGTTTTAGAGCACTTGCAGGTGTTTTTTATAATCTGGTTAATCAAGCAGATTGCGTTCCATAGAAAAAGCTATATAATTTGGCAATTTTCAATTCTTTTATACATATGGATCCATTTTTTATGTAGCAGACTTTGATAGGCATAAACATCTGTTTAATTTAAGCCTAACATTCTGAATTCACAAACCTACGTCCAAACATATGTTTGTACACCTTGCTAAGAGAAATCTCTATATGGTTAACAAGGCTTTACACTGACCTCCCGATTCATTTAAAGCATGGTGTGAGATATTGGTTTCTTGGTTAAGGGGGGTGTTAACCCTTCTCAAGCAACAACCGCTATCCTTGTCAGGGTGAACCACAAAAGTTACTAAATAAGCCTGTACTTAACCCTTGGGTAGCTTGGCCCAAATGCAGTCGGGCATTATTGAGAGACAATGTGTAAAGTATTTATGCAGCACACAAACAGTAATAAAGTGAAAACACCACACCAGAAAAAACCCCACAACATTCTAGAAATCTAAAGTGCTTTTTAATAAATAACATGATACGAGAACAACAAAAATGCAATCAGTAGAGTTGGAGATATGCAATTTCAAAGTCTTTGGTAAAAGTAGCTAAAAAAAATAAACTGCGCCAAATTGAGTTTTCTGGGCATGCCGGGACACAGTCACAAGTTCAAGCCGACCTCAATGGGGTGCGTACTGGGTACAGGACTGAGTTTGGGCCCACTGGGCAATATGCCCATTAGTAGTATACTGGGATACCTTACATCAAACCAAAAAGTGAGGGGTGCCCCGCCCTTGGAAGTGACTTAATCATTGACCGGGACTTCCTGTCCCCTGGGAGTCCCTCCCTGGAACTGACATAGGAGGGGGCTGTCATGTGTTGGGTGGTGGGACACATGTTAGTCACGTGATCCTGGTCCCACATTAGGGTTGGGGCTATGCAGCAGCCCTCAGTCAACCAGAACCCTTGAAGAGCAGGTGACCACGCTATGATGTAGAGGTGTACGCCTCTTTTGGGGTGTTTGTAATACATATACAGAGCTCTTATGCGGTCTATGCAACAACCAGGAGCCGTCCTGCAGAAAGAGATCGCTCAGTCATTATGAAGAGATACAACCATCTCAGCGAAAAGGATGCTTCAGAAGGTGGCTTGAACACTATCGATATTATCATAGCCTGACACCGAAGGTCATGGATGAGAATGCGTAGCAGAGCACCCCTAAAGATGGGGGGGTTATGACATTACAGGTTTTCACAAGGACCTCTGCCGTCGGATGGACGCGCACTGCCTCAAGGATCTGCCTCAACTGATATCCGCTATTAAGGGAGCCAGCAGCAGCTGGGAAACCTCAAGTAACGAAAAAGAACAAGGTATATAAACTGGTAAGGGTGGTGTATGGGCTGTCGGAGGAAAATAAATATGTCCACCCTGATATGGTAAAGGTCTTGTTCAGTGCTCTCAGCTCTGATACTTGAGCGGACCAAGCTCAAAACTTGGTCGTATGCAAGGGTTGTGTACTTTTTTTGATAAAAGGATGACGGAAAGGGTCATAGAAAGACTTGTGTGATATTTATTTTGAAAATAGAAGAAGCAGCTCTTTGGCCCAAAAAATCATGAGTCCAAGGTACCTGGACTTCATCCTAAAAGTGGGTATGTAACATTAAATAACAATGAACATCCGAATGTCGCTGCGCAAGATGCCTGTGAGTTAGACCAGGATACATATGTATCACCAGATTGGCATATGTGTTGCTTAAAGAAAGAATAGCTGAAATACAACCTGTAGCCCTGCGCCATCTGGAGCTTTGTGAGCCGCCCACGGCAATGCAGTCTTGAGTGTATAGCCAAATGGTGTATCAATGGGTTGCTACCTACTACCCATGAATACTAGAACGTGTACAAATTCTGTACGTGTGAGTTGACTATCGCCAACAACCAGCTTACGCAGTGCCATGGAGCTTCTGACTGATTATTTCAGAAATAAAGGTTTAGTATTGTTAGGTCTAGAACTGAAGGAGCTTTTGAATTCTGTCAGTATCATGAGTGTACAAAGTTATAGGAGTGGTGAGCGTGAAGTCCTGTCTCCTTTGAGTGTATATCTAAAAATATCAACTTGGGATGCCTCGGCAGATTAGCTGCAGAGCCCCTGGTAATGCATGTGTCATAGTATGTATAAACTGTCCAACAACACAGATGAGACGTGTACTAAGAAATTATAAAGTATGCCTTGTTTATGTTTTGCTAACGTTCTTTGTAACATAAACGTCTTTCATTTCATGTGGTGCAAGGGGTAACATGTCTGGGGGAGCGCTTGGTAGGAAATTTGTGTCAGCCCGGTGATCCTACAACTTTCCCACACAATATTTAGAAACATTTGGGGGGTTTTCAGCAAAATTGGAGGTTGGCAGGGGATTCTGGGTAGGGAAACGACTGGGGATCCACGCAAGCCATACATAACTGGACTCCACAGGGTGTCTAGTTTTCAGAAATGTCTGGGTTTGGTAGGTTCCCCCTAGAAGGCGACAAGCCCGTGGCCAAACACTCAGGTGGCTCCCCTTTCAAAACCAGGTCATTTCAAAATAGGAAATTTTGATGTCTCCAATACGTTTTAGGCCCTTCCCTGCCGTGGGTACTTGGCCCACCCACACAATTGAGGTACCATTTTTATCGGGAGACTTGGGGAAATTCTGGGTGGTAGGACATTTGTTGTTTCTTTCTGAAGCGTGGAAATTATGGCACAGTAATGCAAGGAACATGTGACAGTCACATTTTGAGGTTTGCAGGACATTGTGGGTAAGATGACTTGTTGGGATCCACGAGAGAGACCTCACCATGTACTCCCCTGGGTGTTTAGTTTACGAGACTATCTAGAGCTGGTAGGTTTTTCTTAGATGGAATGTACACCTTGGCAGAAAGACAGAAAAGACAAATATTACTGCACAACCATCTATTCCTCAAGCACACGCATATACAGGTTGGATTTGGCACGAGGGTGAGTGCTGGCTCATATATAACATTTTATTAACGAGATTTCACAAAAATGAAATTCACTGTCAATTAAAAGGACAAAAAAACTGAACCAGTGACCCAGCTCGTGAGCTGTAAAGCGGCATCAAGGCCCCAATCGCTTTACAGGCCATTCACAGACCTTTCGTATTTGATACACACAAGATCATTCACACCACCAGGCACGGAACCAACACATTACAACATTCACAAAAAGGGACAAGGTACACCCTGCTTGAGAGACAGAAAAGACAAATATTACTGCACAACCATCTATTCCTCAAGGACACATACATACTGGTTGGATTTGGCACGAGGGTGAGTGATGGTTCAGTATTTACAGTTTTATTGACGAGATTTCTCAAAAATGAAATGCATTGTTAATAATTGAAAGGACAAGAAACTGAACCATTGACTCGCAGCTCGTGAGCTGTAAAGCCACGATACAGCACCAACCTCTTTACAGGCCATTCATACACCTTTCATACGTGTGACACATACAAAACCATTCACACTGTCAGCTGCGTGCCCATCACATTACAACACTCATCAGCAGACCGCGCCATTCAAGTGCCCATCACTTTCACATGCCTGACAAAGCAACCACACCAGCTGACTGATTGTGTGGACTGGTGTTTGGCTACCAGTGTGTAGTGACCAGCAGAAAGTCACTACTCACACACCGCCAGCCAAGCGGCAGTCCACGCACACCGCCAGCCAAGCGCCAGTCCATTAACACTGCCAGCCAAGCGCCAGTCCATTAACACTGCCAGCCAAGCGCCAGTCCGCGCACACTGCCAGCCAAGCGCCAGTCCACGCACACTGCCAGCCAAGCGCCAGTCCACGCACACTGCCAGCCAAGCGCCAGTCCACGCACACCGCCATCACATTTAGGGGTTTTTTTATACAAAAAGAAAAACAAACAGATTGTAAGTAGATACAAATCTACTAACACAAAATCTGAAACTAAATACATTGCGCTAATGCCAACCTTGAAACTGAACAAAAAATATAAAACAATACAGACCAGGCAGTTCACTTTACCACTAATGGATGCTCCCAAAAATTATTTTGCGTTTGGTGCATTCTAAAACAAGCGGGCACACACAGCGCAGGGTTGGAAGGACACACTCGGCAGTACATAAGAGTCTCCTTCTGTGTACCTCTTCGCCAACAGACTCTACATCTCCTACTGGGAAAATCTTTTGAGGGCGTGGGAGGAATGTGATCAGGAAAGTGGCGATCTTTCAATCTAGCCTCATCCTCCACCACTCCAACTCTAGGAACACTTGCCTGTTCCACTACAACAAGGCTGCCTATCACAGACTCCTTTGACTTAACAAAAGTCATCGTTGACTCAGGACAACAATCCTTAAATACAACAAAAGCATTAAAGATTGACAAGTGGAAAAGATGGATAGCTAACTTCTTATACCAAAATGTAAGCCTTGCGAAGAGCAGTGTAAGGTTCCAACCTCTGATCTACTTTATCAACAGCACCCATGTGCCTATTATAGTCTAAAATGCACACTGGTTTGCGCACTTCAGCAACCTGACCCCAAACAGTCACAGGTGAAGTGCTTTCATGATGGATGGTAATCAGCATGTAGACCTCTCTCCTGTCTGCAAACTTCACAGCTAGAAGTTCTTCGCTACGCAACACACTGTACTGTCCCCCGCAAGCTTTTTGACAAACAAGTTCTTTAGGGAACCTTTACGGGTAGAGCAGATTGTGCATCAAACAGTGTCCACTTTGGCCAATTCCCTGAACAACTGTTCACCAGTGTAGAAGTTATCTACATATAAATGGTGACCTTTGTTTAAAAGTCCTCTGCCAAGTTCCCAGACAATTTTCTCAGTCACTCCAAAAGTGAACTGACAACCAGGGTGGTCAATGCTGGAATCCCTACTGGTGTACACCCTGAATTTAGAGACCTATCCAGTTCTACTGTCACACAGCATATACATCTTAATTCCATAGCGTGCCCTCTTGCTAGGAATGTATTGCCTAAACACCAAGTGGCCCTTGAACAAGACCAAAGACTCATCCACAGCTATTTCTTTTCCTGGAGCATAGATATCAGAAAATAGATCTACAAAGTGGCCAATGACGGGCCGAATCTTAAAATTATGGTCACAATCGGGGTGATCTCATGGCAACGCTAAACCATTATCGACAAAATGCAGCATCCGAAGTAGAAGCAAATACCGATCATGACTCATAATTGCCGGAAATATAGCCGTTGCCATCAAGGGACTAGTAGACCAATATGAAGACATGGATGGCTTCCTTAGCAAGCCCATCAAAAAAGTTAAACCCAAGAACATCATCTCTTCCAGATTTTGTGGGAGTCCAACGGGTAGCTCTAGAGTAGGGCCTAAGGCTGGCACTGTTGTCCCTCAAATACTGTTCAGCATACAAATTAGTCTGCTCAACAATCTCTGCCAAAAATACATTGTCCATAAACAACTGGAAAAAAAAGTATAGGCAAAATGTTTTCAGTACCCACTCTACACCCTAGAACACCATTAAAGTCTGGCACTGTTGGCTGCACCATGCCTGGGGCAACCCAGAGGTCAGCACTTCCAATGGGAGGCCTTGCAGCCCCAGGCTGCAACCCAGATGCCTCTTGCTGCACTATCAGCACATCAATGTCCTCCTCTAAGACCGGCAATTCATCTGCACTAAGAGTGGCTTCATCATCCGATGATTCCTCGTGGACAGAAAACTCACTGCCAGAATCTTCCACTTCCTCCTCTGCCTCAGATGCGGAGTCAGTCTCTGAACCATGGTTGGAGAAAGACTCAAAAAGCATACCAGCAACCTGCTGAGCAGTAATCCTGTGGCTAGCCATAATCCTTACAAAGAAAGGAGACTTCACAAACAAGTCAACAACCACCAACACTGCAAAATAAGTAATAAACAAAGTGTGGCTTGATCACAAAGATCTATAGACTCAAAAACAATATGACTCACTTGCCAAAGATAGCTAACCAGCACCTACTCTGCAGAGACACAGCAAAAAGCAACAATATCCCACCAAAAAGAAAAAACAAACCAAATTACTCTCCAGACAACAAAATACACATTGAGCACCAATGCAAAAAAAATTTGACACTCAAAAAACAGAAGACAAACATACTGCTTTTATTACACCATTTGCAAAAAAAACACATTCATGCAGGGAAATTAAACTCATTTAGAGTAAATAGTACAAAATACTATTTGCAGAACCACCAGTAACGAAACCGCAACCTGGAACATCAGTCTAAAGAGCAAAAGCCTTGAACTAGAATGAAAAGGAGAAATAAAAAGTTGCAATTCACAAGAAATAAAACGATTAATATTATAACATGCTATGTCACTACCCAAATGGTCAATCTGCCAGATGGGCCTTCAAATAGAGAAAAATGGCGTGATGTTGCCCAAGGGATCTGGTGGGGTTTTCTGCCAGGCCCATCTGTCCCCAGGTGGGGCAGAAAACCGCAGACAGAAATTTGCTCCCTCGCAAAAGAAATAGATCCCTGGTGCCTAGGAGGGGTTTCTGCCCCGCCCCAACCTGGGGGCAGAAAGGCCAAAAAAAAACTGGACAGATCCGTCTGTCCCTAGGGGACAGGGGGGCAGAAAATACATAAATATCATTTAACCCCCTTGGAAGCGATCCTTGGCTAAGGGGTTGCTTCAATACAACAAAAAACTAAATCCCTGGTGCCTAGCGGGGTTTTCTGCCCCGCCGGGGGGCAGAAAGGCCAAAGAAACAGAAAAAACATCCAGAAAATATGAAATATGAAAAACGGGCCGATCTGCCCCCGGGGGGGAGCGCAGAAAAAACATCCACGAACTATGAGCGACCCTGGCCCAAGCGGTCACTTCCATTAAAAAGAAGAAAAAAAAAATACATCCCTGGTGCCTAGTGGGGGCATTTCTGATGCACGATCGCGATGCTGTGCGTGATCGTGCAGCAGACATTCCCTGCAAAGAGACATCAGGGGAGAGGAAAAACTCTCTCCTCTCCCCCGATGCCTTTGTGCACGGCGGAACCCCCCCCCCCCCTCCCTCCCCGGAGCAAGGACACCTACCTTACTCCGTCGGACGCCTGGAAGCAAATGGCTTCCATCGCGTCTGGGGCTTCCTGATGGCGCGCGCTGACGACGTGTGATTCCCATGGTGGGGTCAGGGGAGGCAGCGGGGACTCTTCCACTGTCATCCCTGTTTGTGGGAAGTTGTTGGGCTGCCCATGGGGGGAGCGCCAGTGCTTCCCCCATGGGTGGGTGCAATGACAGAGCAGTTCCGTCATGAGCACACGCCCACCGTGGCTCATGACGGAACCGCTCCGTCATGCGCATAGAAAGGATTAAGGAAGCTTTATTATGATACAAGAGGGGTCGGAAGCGCCAAAGCTCTGCTTAGAAGGGCTCGAGTTGTAAATGAACCAGTAAACCGATCATGGATGAAGACCTGGTTATCTGGGGAAGAGGCGTATTCACTCCACATGCCAGCCAGGAGGCGTTTAAAGAGGAGACCAACCATCGTTAATGCGTAAATAGATTATCGATGGCAGGCGGACATAATCAGTCTTCAAGATCTCTCAAAGCATAATAACGGAGCTCAATATCTATTAACTGTAATAGATGTATTGTCCAAGAACACCTTTGCAGGAGCGCCAAGTGATTAAAGACCTCAGTGACGCTAGTCCCGTTTTTAAGCCATCGTCCGCAAAGGTTGAGCCCCTCAAACTACAGACGCAGGAAAATAATCTTTAAACCAATTGTTTCCGAAATTATTAATACCGCACACCGTTAATCATTTTGTAACACACACTGAGGTAAAAGCGGCTGTTATAGAGCGTTTTAACAGAACTTTAGAATCTAAGATGTGGAGCTATTTCACAGCCTTCAACATCTACTGATACATGGATGTTCCACAGGGTTTTATAGATGTTTATGACAACAGTGATCACAGAATGCTCCAAATGCCCCCTTTAGAGGTAACGCCAGTTAATTCATTAATGGTGTGGAGAACGGTGTAGGCGATCAGTCTCCCTGCAAGGGTAAAAAAGCCTCTTTTAAAAGACGGTGATCATGTTAGGGTTTCAAAGTTGAAAGGAAGGAGTTACAAAAGGTACCTGACGAGCCGTACAGGGTTGAAAAGATTTTGAAAAGGAAAGGTAGCGGGGCTAACGGGCAGGCCTTTGTCAAATGTAGGGGGTGGCCTAAGAAATTTAACAGTTTGGTGTTGGCCAGCTCCCTGCAGGGTGTGCGAGTACGGGGAGGTCTAACTGTAGGCGTCACGATGGAGACCATCATTTTTTATTACCCTGCCGTCCAACGCATGGAAGGACCTGTTCCCCGACAATCACATTTCTAATTATACCATGAAACTGGCTAAACCTATGGACTTGAAAGGGGACTGGGAGGTAGCCCTAACAGAAATCCAATACCCAAGAACGTGGAAAGCATTTACAATGCTCGAGGCAAAATTTCACATAAAGCGCGAACAGGACCGTTTGAGCACTCACGCCGGCTTTCCTCACGGCGATTACCCATCCGTCATAGCAGTTGTCCATGCCATCAACAAATCTATAGCCAACATTGAAACTTATACAAAGATGTTTGAAGGAAGGTGTTTCTTAAAGCTCCAAATCACGATACAACCTTTAACTGCACTGGTAAATTAAGAAAGGTTTTAGGCACCATACAACACATGAAAAGCCAAGTAGAGCTGGACTTGTCGTACCCCTACATTAACGGTGGGTTCTATACACTCTATGTGTATAGCAACATTGTAGAGCCACAGAGGATCGGTGATGGTTATTCACCAATGTTAAGATGGGTCCAGGTGAAGGGTGAAAATAACGCGATGGTTAATATTCAATACAACAAGCCTGACCACGTAGCAATATCTAAAAACCATTTTGACACTATGGGCCCGATTCACAAAAGTAATCTAAGACAAAATGCTAACTTTAGGACTTTTGGTATTCACAAAAGGCATTTGGGAGTACTAAAGTTAGGAATCCTAACTTTACTACTAAATGCATTTTGTGAATACCAAAAGTTGTAAAGATAGGATTTTGTCTCCGATTACTTTTGTGAATCTGGCCCTATATTGGTCATGATCTTCGACTATCAATCTGAGCCAGTGTCCTTTAAATACAAAAAGTTATTGTTAAGCTTCATTTAAGGCCGCTACAGGTGAGCGACTATTAAGAAGGCATAATGTTGATAATGAAAACATAGGGCGACCCCTCTGTGTTCAGACACCAGACCAGCTATGGAGAGCCACCATTCTTTCAAAGAGCCCCTGTTATGTACGGGGCAGGTTTGGGGAGTTTCTTCCGGAGTCCCTTTAGAAGAGCTATGTCTTTCTTGAGAAGAGGCTACTAAATTGCAAAATGGCACGTTAAAGCGGCAGCCACAAACATTGCTCAGGATGTGTTGGGTTCTGTGACGTTGGCTGTCGCAGAATGTATGAACAAACAACCCCAAGAAGGAACGGGGCTCGTGCACAAGTATTAAAAGGAAGTGCTGGTCTTTGAGGCACAGGGCACTGCCGGCTTCCTTTGAAAAAAGGAGTTCTACAAAAAGCACACACAAAAAAGAAGAACCGTAAGACAGAAGAGAACACCCTCTAACGTAAATATCTTTTAAAGAGCAACAGCTTGAAACATGGCCTTCGTACATTGCGCATCAGGCGAATGCGCCAAATCAGGGTTAGGCCTGTTTTTCTCTAAAGCCCGCACAGACCAGCATTGAAAGTAGTTTTTTCATGGAAGTATCGCCTCTAGCTGCTTTGACGCCGTTGGCACCAATAGTTTTGTGTGTCAGGGTCCACGGAAATGTGTCTGGATCGCAACAACACTCTGCTGCATCTTGTTTGTAAAATCGTAAAAGCTGAAAGTTCCAACATAGTCAACAACGCTAAAGTGGCGACGATCACCTACCCCATCGCAACCATGTTTAATCAGGTGGACATAAACCTATGCGATTGTTTCATCATGCAAAGTGATAACATGTATTGCTTCAGGGCCTACATTGAGAGTATTCTAAATTACTGCAACACCCTGGACACCCAGCTTTCAGTGGGGCTCTTCTACAAAGATACTTACGGCCATTTTGAGAACAAGGAACTGGACGGCGACAATCAAGGTTTTGTAAAAAAGAGCAAGCTTCGCAGCAGGCATTAGACAGTTTGACCTAGGGCGTATACATTAGGACCTCTTCTTCCAAGATAAACTGCTCGTCAACTGTATCTATCTTAAGATCAAACTTAACCTCAACAAGGACTCATTCGGTCTCATCAGCGGGGATGCCGAACAGTATAAACTGGTCCTACTGGCCGCTAGCCTGTTTGTAAAGAGAGTGATAGTGTCACCAAGCATCAGACTAGCTCACACCGATGCTTTACAGCTATTGAACTCCAAGTAAGCCATTGAAAGAGTAGCTCTGAAGATATTCAGCATCCCAGCATGCACCAGTTTAACCCAACAGCAAAATGTATTTTTGGGACAGCTACAGGAAATTATCAGTTTTGTGTACAACACCACTTTTAGCGGCCTCAAACCCTTTCAATTTCAAACACTACGACATCAACTACGCTGTGTTGGTCCACGAGGGGTCTGTGATTCCAGCAAACCCGTACACACCTAGTTTTGGAACCGCTAATTTTATCGGGGAATATCTCGGTTAGGTTTCGATAACTGGGAAACACCTGTGGGACTCGGGAGTTGTCAAAAGAAGGATATGGGGCTGGCTACATGCTGTTGACTTTCGATCTGACACCTGACATGGAAGACGGCAACCACTATAATTTGATAAAAAATTACATTTAAAAGCTGAAATACGGTTTAGTCAACACTTGACTACGAATGTGAACATGGACGTATTCTCTATATTTGACCACATCATTCAGGTCAACCACGCCAGACAGATTCTGTTTGACTAACTTTAAAATAGTGGGAAATGGACACTGTTCAGATACGTGATTTCTGAAGCCGTCATAAATACACAAAAATACTTTCTAGGAGTTTTTCCAAGCAACGGCCTACCGGAGGAAATAGGGTTGGAAAGACCCCATACGCTCGTCTTTAACACAGATCCACATTACAAGGGTGGAACACACTGGGTTGCCATGTTTTTGGATACAGACAAGGTTACCGTGTTTGACAGTTCAGCAGAGTTCCCCCAACATAGCATTTATACAAAGCCTATATTTAAGTATGTAAAACAAGCTGCTGCTAGGGTAGAGTATAACAAGATGCGGGTGCAGGATTCTCTAGCCATTAAATGCAGGGAACACTATATATTTTATTCAGTAAAATGTCAGAGTATTACACTGATAGACTTACTAAAGAAATAAAAATAAAATCAGTCAAAAAACTTTATCAATTGTAGAACTGTACACACACAAACATTGGAACACATATACAACCGTTCGAAAGTCTGAAGATACATCAGGAGGTAAGTCAAGTGCGCTTTTTTTTTTTTGTAAGCGTTCCACTGGCCGAGCAGCAATGCTCCAGGAGGGTGATAGTTGGCGAAGGAAAGACGCTGCCGGTGACTGGGGATGGGGGCTTTCAAACTTTCAAGCATAGGTCTGTGGTCGACATTACCAACGATCGAAGAATGAATGTTGAGTTCCGCGGCAGCACGCAGTAACTGTTCCCAACCTCTAGGAGTGTTCTGAGGCGATAGTGTTTTGGTGTGCATAAGACCTTTGACTAGGTCATAGAGGTGCGAGCCAGCAACAGGTTTCCCTTTGTAGAAGAATTTGCCTCGATGGTTCCAGGAAGCCATGTCTTTAGAAGCAGCCATTTTACTCAAACATTTGTGCGGCCCCTCGATGGCTTTGACTTCTATTTTTTAAAAGTTCTCCAACAAAGATGTCCGAGGATGCCTGTGGTTCTTGAGGCGTCGCAGGGGCGTGTGGACGCGGTTCAGAGTCTGGGTATATAGAGTCAGCTTGTTTTTTTCAGTATTCCACTGCTTATAATATTGTAAAATGTTTTGAAGAGCTCTGGAGTAAAGACATTCTTTGTCTGAAGGTTTTAAATCAGTACGGTTCAAAATGTCTGTAATCTCAGCATCCAGACATAGTTTAATTTTTCTGTACATCCCAGGTGTCACCCGTAGAGGGGCCTAACTGTTCCAGCTGTAGGCATGGCTTCTGGGCGTGGTCCATCACTTCCCTGCTAGGAGACCTGTAATTTATGTTATAGCTATGCCCAACAATGCACCTATAAAGCCACCTGACTGTTTTACTAGTTTCTTCTTAGAAATGAGGGATGCCCTTTTATTACTAAGTTTCTTGATAAGGTGATGCTTCTTTAACACACGAAACTGACGCTCTGATATAGGTAAATTCCCTTTTAACATATTTAGAGTGATTTCTGAAATGGCACCAGGTAAATCGTCCGAAGCCACGGACAGGATAGCTTTTGTTTGCTGGGGGCTAGCTGTGACTAGCATTTTTAGGAGGGCTAAAGTACAGCGTTGACGCGCAGACATGGCCAACACATTCTATTATAAGGTTTAGAGTGTAAATGTTACCAAAGTGTTTTTCTAACGATTCTTTTTATAGGCTTTGGGTCTGGTTCTGGTTTGGGTCTAGGTGTGTAAGCAAGTTGGGGGATCGGTTGGGAAAATACCAGCCCGCAGTCTGTAGTCTTCTAGAGTATTTGGTTTTAAGTCTATCAATAAGTAGCCGTGGGGTTTGGCGGTAACGTCATTAAAGGCTCCAAAGAAAAACTGTGTTCCCAGGATACATCTGTTTAGCTATAATAGATATCTGCTGTTTGTCATGGGGGGTTTTAAATAAAACAAGGTATGAAGCGTTGAGCGCTATCAGCCGACTGATCTTACCCCGGTAGAACAAGTTCTGCACAATGTAGCATATACTTGGATCACGATGGCGTGAATATTGAGTAAAAGCTTTCTCTATCTCAGGGTGATTCCCCCACCTTTCAGGCATAAGTTCATCTACAATCACCATGTTTACAAGGTTTTTAGGTAACATGGCATTGTCTTTGAGATTACTTGTGGGAACCTTAGGAATAGTTCTGTATAAAAAGATATAGCTAGCATGAATAAAGCCATACAATATTGTTAGGGGTTTGGGATAAAAAATCTGGAGCATTTTCTAGCAGCTTCTTTATAAAATAGCTTTTACTGCCACTTGAGGGTCCTGCTAAAACGCAGGAGAACGGATGTTGCAGTCTGGTGTTCAGAACACCTGGGGAATCGTGACTCTAATGTAACTTTAATAACCGTACGATAGGGTTTTGTAGTCCGCATTCAGGAGCCTTTTATCAAACACTACGCATAAGATTTTATGCAGCGGCTGTGTTGTATTTTCCCACGTTTTTTTTGGACCTGACTATGCTACGTTGATTTACGATTGTTTTAGCTTTTTCACGGTCACCCAATGTAGCGTATTCGTTCACCAGATCCTTTAGGCTGTCAAAATTGATTTTGACAGTGCTGTTCACATTTAAGGTGATGCCTTTGACCTTCATACACACTGCGTTGTTAGATCTTTTCTAAGAGTACGTTTTGCGTCCAGATGAGATTAACTCAACGATGTACTCATCCCTTTCTAGTTCATTGGTCAACTCTCCTAGATAATCACCTGGCAGAGGGTCCTCATCAATCACACAAGTTTCATCATCGGCTGTCCTCTCCCTTTAAAAACCGCGTTTGATAAAGGGCAGGCCTACACCTGGAGACAGGGAGGCACTTCTAAAACTAAGTGGGGGCCCGTGCTGAAAAAGTGAGTGAGTGATGTTTAAAAATCGATGCACAGTCCTGCATGAAATTTTAATAGTGCGGAGTGTACTCGATATATATAATGGTGGAGACTAGGGGGTCTAATACCCCATCTCCATCTGTGTTGCCAACATGTTTCTGCCACTATGGCCAGGAGGGTCCATGGCATTCATCAGGGCGTAAGTGAGAAAGGAGGGGGGCTCCTATCTTGTCTCTAAGAGACAAAGATAAAACCACTTACGTAGGCTGGCTCTAATCCAACTCTACCACGATATTTTCAGAACACCCTATTAGAGGTGTACGGATGTCCCATGGGAAGGAGGAGGGGAGGGACCCGTATAGTCAAACTTGCATCAACGTGCGTCCCTCGTGATGCTCCTAAGGTCCTTCATTGCTGCTTCCCCGCTGGGCGAGGACAGCCGATGATGAAGCATGACACTTGGTGGTGTGTGAGGCCAGTCAATACATTTTTTTAAGATGCCCAGCACCACCTAAATCATCGGCAAAATGTGCCTCAATTTGTTGTGAGAATCAGACACTGAGTCAGGGTAGCTTCTTGTTGTGTGATTAATGTTGGTTGGAGGCCAGCTTACCCTGCCTACCCCGCAGCCTCCTGTTCCCTCCCATTTGAACAAAAGGGTTTCTGTGTATATTGATAGAGGGTCCTCATCCCCTACTTTGCTGACAAAAATAATGGTATTGTGATACAAACACCTGTCCTGAAGTTTATCCAACACCCTATAAAGCTCTAAACGAGCATGTGTGATTGTGAAACAGGCTACGAAGATGTTTATATTGTTACACGTTGTGGGGTACTTTTTTTTGTGTATTTCCAACACAGAGCCACTATCTCATCATCGAGAAACTCGCAGCTGGACACCTCGTAACAGGGTGCAAAAAGGTACTTTAACAGTTCGTCAGGATCTGTTATTATGGTAGTGTTTGATAAGTTTGTATGCTGGGCGAATTTTCCCCACAAGGAATTGAGGCAGAGCTTAGCTAGCTGGCATCTGGCGGGTGGACCTCTATGAACTCTGGTCTCAAGTTTATACCCTTGTGTGCTTGGTAATCATCAATGTACTTTTGCTTAGAGGCCTCATTAATGCACCATTTAGGATACCACGAGGCCTCCCGTGTGTCTCTGAGAAGTATATATAGTCAGAAAAGAGCTGGGTTGTAGTACTTTCAAAGTGCCAAATTTCTTGTATTTTACCAAGGCGGTTCGCTTTCTTTAGGGCCTCTTGTACCTCTATGCTATACCCCGTCTCCGCCAGCACCCTTTGCTCGTCATTGTGTCTGCACTCGGTAGTCTCTTTACTGTCGGCGCATGTTCGACAGAGTGGCAACATTAGCTTACTGTCTACTCTGTATGGTAGCACGGGAAAGTAGAGCTTTCGGAGTGGAGAGATTTGGCATTTAACCAGTCCAAAGTATTCGCCTAGGGGTTTAAAGTCTCTATATATGATGATGGGGTGGCCTAATGGCTATAACTTCAGTTTGTTCACAAACGGATACAGACTGGTGAAATCATAATAATTTATTTCCTCCCTCTCGCCCACAGCCTTGTGCAGCAGTATAGCGTTTGTATGACCCCCAAATAAGGCGTCGCGGGGCTCCAAAGTTTGGGGTAACTTGTGATTCCAAATCAAAGAGCAGAGTTCAACATCTGATGTTAGCATTTCTATCCACTCATGCTCCCAAATGGATCTCAGAACAAAATTTCAACTTTCAACATATTGAGCCTTCAGCAGCGTATGGCGGTGTAAGTGTTCAAATTTGGTCCCCAACAGTATGTTAAACTCGTGGGGTTTGTAACAACGAGGACAACCGTGGTAAAAGCACCAGTTTTATTCAAAAGCCACTGGTACTCCGTTAATTGCCGCTTACCCATCTAGGTAATAAGGCCTCAAACGGTATTCACCACCCTGTAAGGCATGTTGAATCAAGATGTTTTCCTTGTCTGAGACATACATGAGCCATTGGATAGATGGGGTCGAACAACGCTTCTGTTTACGGTTATAGAGGTTGGGTGGTACTAGAGCTATGCTTTCAGGTTTTAAAAACATGTGCTTGTAGATAAACATACACATGGAAGCCAGCGTAATGTGTTCAAAAGGATCTATGTACTCAATGGATTTTGTCATCTTGGGTGTGTTGGGTATCAAAACTTTTCCTCTTTAGTTCTCTCCACAACAACGTCTCTTAAGAGGTCGCAGGCTTTTCGCAAGATAATTGCATCCGCCGGACAGTAAGCTTTCAACTCAGTTTGAAAATGAAACTTATTTTCACAGTTTTTACCGTACCATAGTAAAAAGCTCTTTCTCCGCAGGCATCATATACTCTACACCATAGCTGTCGGGTGGAGGCATGGGACCCTCATAATTCTGATTCCCCCAGGTGTTAAAAAAGTGGGGGAAATAACCTTTACACCCGGGAAAACCAAAGGCTTTTGGCAACTTGCTCAATTTCATGGCTAGAAAGTTCAAGGTGTCTATGAACCTTATTTGTAAAGGCACAGCCGTTAGCAGCATCAGTTTGGAGCCCTGGGTGATACGTTCTATGGGCATCTTCTCACAAATCATGTTTTGCGAAATAAGGAATGAGTCGTAAGATTTTGAGTTATGAGCCATCTGGGTATACCTTTGAATTTTGGCTGCACGAAAGTGTTGAGGAAATTGTTCAGGCATGAATGGCCTTCAAACTCCCAGTTGTCATCGGAAGTTAGATGATGAGCGTAGATATAGTTAGGTTGATGCACACCAGTCTCTTGGGTACACTCTATATCAAACACTATGTAGTCTTCTGTTTTGGTTTGGGGCCTTCCTTTAACCATGTAACACGTGTTCTGTTCCCGCCCGAAAAGAAGACTTACACCTGGGACATTTCATGCCTTTACGAAGTGATCGTCCGCTACGTAGCGCCCACATTCCCTGCATTCTGTTTTAAGGATGCACCAAACAAACTGTTTATGTATGATAAAGCAGTTTGCAAGTGACAAAATAGATTGCATGTGCAACATCTAACCTTCTGATCGGTGACTACTACACAGCTGTTCCTTTGGCACATTTTACAATGCATTTCACAATTGTGAGTTGACTGCGTGTTGTAGGTGTGGTTGCAATGGATGCACATGTACTTGGCTCCTAAAAAAACCTTCAGGTTCAATACGCCGTAAAAGTGATTTTCATGATGGAGAACATAAATGGTCTTGTTTTTCCTCACGCTCTCCGGTTGTGAAGTACTTCCATGAGCCGTTGTGGTAAAGATGTTTCATCATAACGGAAAAATAGTTCCTCAAAAACGCCTAGGTCCCAAAACCCCACTAGTCTGTTGTGCAGTATTTCAAGCACCGCATGGGCTTCAGCTGCTCTAGACATAATGACAGCGTCAGGGTGCTACGATCCATCACATTAGCCTGGCAATGCTAGATGACAGGCACGTGTTGGTCGCACTGTTATAGTTGAGCAACCAGCGCTGTTTCTTTCCAATGATTTTACTGTACAATAGGCTCTTTAAGGGTCTGGAAACACTCCCCCCCCCCCCCCAACCCCAAACAACTAGGGCTATGACTCTGAGGGTCCCATATGCAACTATTTCGTCCTTACTCTGTAAAAGACTAGAGCGATTTTCTAGAAATTCCACAGCGTCAAAACATTGTGTGGCGTTCGTCTGGTGAACAAGGGACTGTCCATGCCCTGCCCCTGGAATTGCATTAGGCCCCACATTGTGCAATAATCATTCTGTGAGTGTTTGTACTGCCTGGTGAATAGCTAAAACACCGTGATCAGATGAGTTAATGCGCTCTAGGTTAACAAACCTAAATTCCTCGTAATGTTCTGTAGCGTTAAATCTCTCTACAGTACGCCTGTATCTTCTGGCGCTCTCTAAAAACACAGCCTCTGAATCCTCAGATTGGGGATTGGTGTTGGATGGTGAGCTCTCGGGTGAATTATTTTGAGGTGGCTGACTTTGGTTGTGGGTGGACGTATTTTTAAGCCTCCTTGTAGCACAGATTCTGGCTTTCTTTAATTCACTTATTAAAAGCCTGCGCTGCTTGGCGCGATTAGTCCACTTTTGTTTCTTACAGGCCCACTGGTTTTTAGGCAACCTCCCACAACCTAATTGAACAGTTTGGGCTGTATTTGTGAGCGGTGTCCTTGCAGCTTCCCCTGCTAGCCCCTACAACTGACCCTTCTGTGTGTTCAGTTTATTGGAGTATCTCAACTTAACCCCTTGAGCGCATCAAACATCTGGAACTCGGGAGGTTCTCTTCTAAATTTATGTTTTGCTGTCTAGTAGGGGCTGATTTATATGGCTCTGTCAAGGTGTTTGCAACATCTAGAGCAAGGTGGAGGGGTTCTAGTTGCTTTTTGCTCTTGAGGACTCATATGAACCGAAGGGATTTAGTCAGTATATCGTGGACCTTCTTTTTTTTTATTTTGAGATATGCACAGTTTTATCAATAAATGTGGAACCGCCACTCTATAGGGGTCAAGGTAGCCCTAGTCATGCTGGTATAACTCTTATGTCTGTAGTGGCTTATTCACAAGCCTTTAACACGTCTCTTCTACACCTGTTTAACCTTTGAATTATCTCCCAATGGGCATCCGTCAAGAGTCTGTTCTCGCTTCACGCCTTCCCCAGTTTTAAGGTCTTAGAGCTCAGCTTGCATTTTAGCTTTCCGACCGCCTGTTGTATGTCTTTGATATATATCCCTAGTACAGTTTTTGGGCCTAGAAAATCATAAGCTGGGGCATTGGGGGCGGCCATTGAGGCAGGGTGTATATTACCCTGAAGCACCCCAAGGACAGTTCTCTGGTTACCTTCGAAAGCCCCTTTCTGAGAGGCTGGGCTTGGGGTGTGGGGTGGGGGGGGAGGGGTTCAAAGTAACAGGGTCCCAATGCGAACACCCTGGTGCTCCAGAGGATGGTTCCCCGCTAGATGTTGTTTCCAAACTTTGATTTTGACACCAACTCCAGCTTGTACTACTGTCGGGGTGGGTTGAGGCGGGTGATGGTGGATTTACACTTGACGGGGGGCTGTTGGGAACAGATGCTTGCAGCCTCTCAGGGTCTACCCTAGAAGGACCACTGTGCACGGCTTCGACAGGTGTTTCACAACTCCCCACCACCCCTGTCAGTGCCTTGAGAAACCCTATACACACAGAATAAGGGTCCTCCATGGGCTGCTCAATTTCATGCCTAGAGTTCAAACGTCTATGAGGGCAGAAGGTTTTGGGGATGGACCTCCGGGGAACACAACTACATTAGACACCGCAGCCATTGAACATTTAAAGGCCTGAGGGTTATGGGGACAGGTTTGAGGTGTAACGATCTCTTTTAAGGCGAGGTCTAAAGGAACTGTTTGCAGCTCAGGGACCACCTGCTTCTTCTTTCGATTCTTTAAGGAAAGGCGATTCACTTTTGTGTTTTGCCGTTGCTTCAGATCCCTTTCAACGGTTTTACACAGCCCCTGCTGGTGTGTGTCTGGGACGGTAAGCTCACACCCACTGGGGTCTCAAACCCCTTGCAGAAATGGAGTTCCTGTAAGAGTGGTCAATGTACTGGTTGTAGGCTTGACTTGTAAAGGGGTGTGTGGTTTAAAGACAGTACTGGGTCTATGACAGATATATGTAGTCAGAGCATGGTTTATCCTGGCACACACGCCAGCTTTCACCGATTGTTCACGTCTGGCAATTTTGAAGGGTCTTTGTGAGGTCCTTTAATGGTGTTGACGTCTGCTTAGCCTTATGGGGAACTTCTCCAGAGATCTTTTGTGGCGTTTCTATGATGTAAACATAAAAATATATATTAGGAGAAAAGAAAAGAGCCTGTATAACTGTTTACAGTACCCCTAGACCACACCCCATCCTGCATAACTTCTACATCACAATTTATACCCCCCCTTTCTATATGTTGGATGACCATGCAGTTTGAGAGAAAAAAGGCATTCGGGTTCTTTTGACTCTGCATTTTGTAGAAACACACCTATTGTGTCCTTGTATACCTCTGGAAATGTAAAGAAGAAAAGAAAAAGAAATATACATCACATTTTACAGTAGAACACCTTGACATGGACAGCTTTCTCAGGGCCCCGCTTATAGGACATCTATGCGGTTTTTGGACTGTCGGGCCTAATGATTACGTTTAGACTGCCCGCCCTTTTTATTTACCTATAAGAGCAGGATTATGTTGCATGCTGAGCTTTGTGTCTTGAGCCTGTAGGATTTGCTTTAGCGCGTTGATCGCCACTTGAACATCAACGTCATAACCTGTAAAACAAACATGCACAAGAATATATATATTTTTTTAAATGAGTTAGTGAGACACAGCTGTTAACCAAATGGCTCAGAAATATAGAAGTCAAATATCTATACCTTGCTGAAAGGCGATCATTTCCTCATGACTCGGGAGATTGCTTTGAAAACAACTAATAAAGAATTTCCCATTGTTGCATCTATCTCAGAAAATGCTAATACATGTTTAACGGGAACCTGTGTCTACAAACACAGTTTCAGTTTGCAAAATGATTGTACGTTGGTAAGAGACCCTTCTACATCCATTCTCTTTCAGATACATTTGAGTAGTTATATAGCGCCACTTATACCATCTTAGGGTGTCGGAGCACTTTGCATCACACATACACACACCACTTAGAGACAATCAAACAACAGTGTTTAAATCAACGTCTAGGAAAGGTTACATAAGCCAAAGGACTACGAGATGTATGAGCTGCCTGTCAGTCTTTTTACAACCTTGCAATTATGAAAGATTAAATGCTCTAATCTATTATTTATTTTACTTTTATATATATTTTATAATTATATATTTTATATGGATATATACTCTATGCAAACATCCCTGAGGCTCTACTACCGTGGTCCCTGCCTGTAAAACATTTTAACTGCTGATTTATAATTATGGTGGAATCCCTGCTGGGAGTTCCACCTTGCTGATCATGAAACCAGCACGTGACTATGCTAAAATGGCCCTGGGGCTGTAAATAACTTTTAACTTCTTAAGCTCTGGGGAAAACCTTACGGAGGGTACCCCCTGTCGGTCCCTGGGAACGCTGATGTCAGATTTGGGTAGAGTTGCTGCGCCCTCGGCGAAGGCCAATCCCATCCACCGTGACGTCCGCTGTTACCCAGCAACAGCCGACGTGATGAGCGGGCTCGGCCTTAGCAAAGGACGCTGAATGCTGGCCCCATCACAGTTTGCTCTACAACTACCCCGCGTGGGTATGTGGCCATGCCTGCACTCACAACCGGCCCAAGAGCACCGCAAGGCTGACGCAGACTGGGGGTCGGAATCGGCTGCTTCGGGCAGAGGGCCCCCCGCTGCCATACTGAATGCGAACCCGGCCCCAGAGCACCGCAAGGCTAACGCGGGCTGTGGGGTTCGGAACCGGCTGCTTCGGGCAGCCGGCTCCACTGCTGCCATACTGACCATGAACCCAGCCCCAGCATGACTGCATCGGGCTCTTGGGCTCGACCGCCATGCATGGGATAGAGGTCCCAGAAACCCCGCCAACACCAGCTCACCTGCCCCAGAGCCCCGCATGGCATAAGCGTGCTCTGGGGCTCGAACGTCATGCCCGGGATAGAGGTCCCAGAGGCCCCGCCAGCGCAAACACCAGCCCTAGCGCCAGAGCCCCTCATAGGAAAAGTGTGCTCTGTGCCTAAACCTTTAAAAATAAATACAACCTCCACAGATACCTCGCTATCTCCACACCAACAACCAGAGACGACCCTTGAGAAAACAGACAATGACCATACAAATAACGATGCCTTTGGGTGAGTACATGAAACCATTGTTTTTTTTGTGTAAATTATTTTGTATATTTGCAAGCTCTGGCCTCCTTAAAAAACAACCTACACCCTGGAAAAAGGGTTTCTAGGGGCTGTAAAAGCTTTAAGGTTACAATCAAGTGTGCCCCCCCAAAACCTCTAGCATTATGTTGCAGGATTATTCACATTAATCCAAATTCACCATGCGTTAAACATCCTTTAAAAACCTTAAGGTTACAACCACGTGTGCCACCCAAAACCACCAACATTATGTTGGAGGCTTATTCATGTTAAATACTAGTAAAAAACAGTGTAAATATAAACCAAACTCCCCCCAGTTATTTTCCTGCAGCAGAAGATGGTTTGCACCAGCACTTTGCGCCTTGCCATTCTGTCTCATTCCTTCCTCCCTGATGTCCTGGGGGTAGCCCCGCTCAAGGCAAACTTCAAATACGTAGTTCCAAAAGTGTGGCTTTTGAATGCGGGCGTGTGTATGAGTCCTGAGTTTTTTTTTTTTTAAACTTGTTACAGCATTGTAATTAGACACCCCCGCACTTTATGGAGTGGTGGGCTTAGAAATATGTGTTGGGGAAGCTTCATTTTTCAGCCCTGGGATATATTGCCCCATGTATATGTAGGCCTGTGTAGGCAAATTGTCCTTTGACATCTGCTAATCATGCTTGAGACCTCTCGTGGGAAGTTTGGAGCAAACACCTGTGTTTGGGTTTCATTTATCAGCCTTGGGTTGCTTACAGTTGTCTCTTTTATAGTTTGACATCTGTTAATCCCTCTCGTGGTAAGTTTGGAGCAGCCTAAAGTGTTTGGGTTTCATTTCTCAGCACTGGCCTGCTTACTGTTGTTGTTACTTTATACTTTGACTGCTGCTATCATGTTTGAGGCCTCTTGTGGGAATTTTGGAGCAAGGGCCCGTGTTTGGGTTTCATTTCAAAATTGACTAGATGGTTCTAACGAAAGACACATAAAAAAAAAAATACATTTGACCAGCCCCCTTTGGGTTAGGCAACCATGGGGATGGGTGCTGTGGCTGTCTGCTTATTTACCTGCTCCTCTTGCTGAGGAATCAGCCCTTGGACCCTGCCACATGTCTGAACATGCCCTTTTGGACTCAGAAACACGGCGCACACCAGTAGGGCTACAATTTTGCCTATCCCACAGCCCTAGGACCTTGACTCGTGACTAACACGTGTTCACATAATGTCATGTGACAAACACACACACACCCCCACCTACGTCAGTTCCGTGGAGGGCTCTCATGCACTCACTATGTCATTTCTGGGGGTGGGGTACCTGTGACTTTTTAGTTTGATGTAAAGTATCCCGGTATACTACTCCCGGTTGTACTTGGACTGAGATGTGAGGGCCTGCATCGATTCCGATGGGTCCGCCGATCACTCACTGCGAGGTGCTGTCTCGGTTCCGATGAGGCCCCTAATTAGGAACTGCAAGGTGCTGCGATGGGAGGACCTGCGTCAGTTCTGAGTGAACCCATAGTTGAACCCGGAGGAGTACACTCTGATGCCTGCCAAGGGTCTAGTTTCTGGGTGCACCTTTTGGGGATCAGGACTGACTCCAGCAAAGGCCAGCAGCAGGGCACACACAGGTCTAGCTGATGCTGGGCAGGTCTCCGGGGCTTATGTCCCTGTAGCTAAAAACAGGTAGCTAGTCAGCTAGCCCTTGGAGTCACTCTGTGGTTCTGGGTTCAAGGAGGAGGTCCAGTCTTCCTTCCTCAGGCAGCAGGGCAGTCTTTCCAGCAGCAGGGTAGCAGAGCAGTCCTTCTTCTGAGTCTTCCACAGGTCCAGAAGTGATCTGAAACATTGGTCTGAGGGTCCAGTATTTATACCTGGTGCCGGATTTGAAGTGGTGAAAAACTTCTAGACTCTCGCCAAGCCTCCCCACCATCTGGTAGGCCTTGCAGTAGTCAAAAACAAATGTAAGAGTTTTTCACTATCATGACATTTAAAACTTAAAAGTACACATCCAACTTTTTAAATACGCTGCACCCTTCCCTGAGGGCTGTTTAGGGCTTACCAGTGAGGTAACTTATATGTATTAAAAAAGAAGGTTTAGGACTGCAAAAGGCTTAGTTTGCCAAATCGAAATGGCAGTTTAAAACTGCATACAGGCTGCACTGGCTGGCCTGAGACATGTTTAAAAGGGCTACTTTAGTGGGTGGCACTACTAGTGCTGCAGGCCCCCTAGTATAATTTAATTTACAGACATAGGGTTCATCTAGTACCACTTTAATAGTGACTTTCAAGGAAATTAATTGTGCCAATTGGGTGTAAGCCAGTTTTACCATGTTTAAAGTAGAGAGCACAAGCACTTCAGCACTGGTAAGTGGTGGTGAATTGTACAGAGCCCTAAAAGCCAACAAATATGGGTTCACAAAATAGGAGTGGTGAAGGCAAAACGTTTGTAGTGGCCCTGCGGACAGGGTCCAGTCCAACACATGAGTACACAAATGTGAGGGAAACAATGCTCCTCACAAATGTGGCGCTTCACTTTGACATCCAACGAGGGGAACCGTGTTGTAAGAATAATACTCAGGAAACTTTCCTGTTCTATGTCGGCAGTGTGTGGTTTTTAGTACACATTTATTTCTCCGAGTTTGGGATTATCAAAAAAGGATACTGAACCCTCACCCACACTTGGTGAATTGGTTCATCATGGAGCCAACTCCTCGCTGTGAACAGTTATACATATTTGGTTCACTATGAGCTCTTAAAGACCTTTTTGGTGTGGTGGAGGAGACACCCATTTAAAACGTGACGAATATCCCGTCTGCTACATTGCAAGTGCCATGGGCTATAATGCATTTGGAATAAAGAAGTCGGGACATCCACCACATTTGGGTAAAGTGGGCTAACCCATTGCCCCGTGCTGTATGGTTTTTGGTGGAAGCCAAATATGAATGACCGCTGTACAGGCGGGTGGATGAATAAGACTGACCTTAAGTTCATCTGTTTAGGCATTTATATTTTTTTTTATTTATGCATTTGTTTTTTTTTATGTGAGGCTAAAGGAGGCAGGTAGAGCTGTATCTAGGTCAGACCTATTAAAAACAAAAGTGGGCTTGGTGGACCCTCTGTCTCATAGCAGCATCAAGTTTCTGCTGCCAAATCACCCGAGTCTGACATTCGTCGGAACTTGACCCACTGTGTCCTACATTAAATCTAGTTCCTTGCTCGTATGTGTATGGAGTGTAAAGAAGGGAAACTGAAATACAGATCATGTAACCATTTGCTGTTCACAACACACAAAAAAGCACTTGTATACCATTTCCATTTCAATAACTTTATTTCGGCCATTACGGCCTTAAAAGTTTCATGAGCATAAAATACAATACAAGCATAGCAAACAATCAATTAAAATAAACCATAATAGCATAAAAAACTTCCAACTTAGAGTCCAGGTTTCCAAAGCTCCGGAAGAAAGAGCAAGTCCACAAAAATGCATTTGTTTAACAGATTAAAAGAGAATCATCATTCAAATGGTGTAGCCTTGAGTAAGAGAATCTACCTGACCCTCATTAACATTTAGGACCCTAAAAGTGCCAGTGCATAAAGTGCAAAATAATCTAAAAATTCATTCAAATGATCCAGGCTAATTCAGTACAAACTGTCCAGAACGACGACAAACATAATAAAAACAGTCCTATAAAACCAGGAAACGTAACAACAACAATCTATGGCATAATGGTTAGCAGCATAATCCATCGTACAAAGCAATTCCTTGTTTAATACAAATCTAAATTGCATGTTAGCTACTTGCCCAGAATTGGGTATACAGTTTCCTAGATACAATGGTTGTACTACATGATTATATCTAAGCCATTCTAATTTGATCAATCTTAATACTATATGCTATAATAGCCTATATATACACAGTAAAAAAGAGCATTTGAGAGTAACAAGATATTGTATCCATACTTGATCTCTCCATTAAGCTTGCAATTAGTAATGCTTATTTATATAAACGATCCTTATATTGATCAATAAGACAATTACTATCAGCCTAAAAAAATTTCAATAAAGTGCCTGTGCAACATTGGTCAAAAGACCAATCCTGTATTAGAATAACCATTAGGTTCGTAGCACATACCCTTAAAATAACATGTAGTCAAATGCAGTTTAAAATAACCCTAAAATTGATCTAAAAGTAATTTTTAGTTAAAAACAAAACAATATAAACAATAAATTGATTGCCAGCATTATAAAGTGTTTTTTATAAAAGCTCTTCGGGTGCACCACATAGAGAACAAAAAAACCTGCCACTGAATAAACTATGGGTATACTAGTGTCGTATTTCAGTAACCTAACTTGTATACACTTTAGTCGAGGGCTGGCCTCTTTGCTTTTGCCCAGGCAACACCATCTCCCAAACAGACGCAGCCACTTATGAATGCCCTCCATGAAGTGTAGTTGTATTGTCAAGAGTTTAGTTATTGACAATTTCTCTTTTTCTTTTGATAAAAGTAAAAACAGTGTTTATATTGCCAGTAATTGTGGCCAGTGAACACGCCGTTAATTAGTTTTCTACGTTGGCTTATTCTAGAAAGTTGCATCCCGGGATTGGATATGCTAAGGCTGAACGCCCTTGTCACTCAAGTACCTCATGGTATATCCTCATTCTGTTGAATGTTCATTCAATACCCAATGTTAGCAGTGAGGTTGCGGAATCATCTGTTTTACCTGGCTACTAAGTCCCCTACGTCACCCACGTGTCCGTTTTGCCTGTGGAGTTTAGTTTGATGGATGACGTCATTTGCCCCCTAAATCATACCTCGGTTATGAGAAATGGAGTCATATCCATTCCTGTCAAAATCAACCTGATGTACCTGGTACCTTAAGAAAAACCGATAGGGCAAAATTGTCTGTCTGTATTCTTTTAATTATCTCTTTTCTAGTGAATTACACCGTCCTCATTTTTAGTTGAAAACGCAGGATGTATCAAGTGTTGGGCCACAATAACAAACATAAGAGAAATCCAGTATCATTACAGTGATTTAGGAACCTGCACCCAGTCTGCATGCTTAAAGAATTGTGCTCACTCTATTTTGTTGCTGTTGGATAGTACAAGGTGGCACTATAGGAAGGGACCATTGGGCGGTATCTGTTTTACTTTGTCACTCGATCAATCAACCATACTTTATTTTGCATTATTTCAATGCATGAAAAGTGCAAATACAAAACAAGTTAAAAACCTTCCATCAATAAAAAACTCTAAGAAACTACAGGTCGATTTTATATGATGTATGTTTTAATTTTATCATTACCAGATAGAACAATCCGTTTAAAAAGAACTGTAAGGATATGCGCCTTCGACTGGCCACTGCCCACAAGTAGGTGGCAAGAGAATAACACACATAGGGATCTGGAAGCTGTTGTATAAAGTGCAATGCAGGCTTATATTGGTTAAATTCATGTTTCCGTACCATTGGAACTAACAGAGCTTTCCTTTGGGGGGCCATAGAAAGTGCAAAAAAAAAGAATTATGTAACATTGTTTGGGGTGCTCTCCTATTACATGGACAGGGAGGTGAATCACTCACCGAATGAGTGTTAGCTGGAACACCAAACATTAAAGGATGTAGTTCATCCTAAATCTGATCAAGATGTATCTATGCTGAGAGTTCCGTACAAATAAGAGATATGAATATAATAATTCTTTAACCGGGGGGGGGGGGTGGGGGGGTGGGAGAAGGCTATATGCAATTGAAATTGTTCTATGTTTATTCCTTTCCCATCTGTCATTCGCTGCTTTTTCCAAGAAAATGTTTCTTACTTTCGCCTTTGGAAACGAGATACACTGTAGTGGCGACTCAAATAGGTGTGGAAGACCCATCTCAGACAAGGTGGTCTTAATGTAATTTAACCACGGAATCCTATGGGTATAATCCAATTTTAAGCAATCCGTTAGGATAGGCTTGTTAAGTTGTAAACATTGACTGGTCCAAATAGAGAGCCATAGTAAGAGGGGCCAGTCAAATTACATCCTCAAGGTAGGGTAAATCCAGTTCTGCATGTGGTAGATATTTTGCACATGAACAGGGGAGCGAGAGCAAGTTCTTACAAAAGGCATCCTCCACACGTTGAAGCAGAGCCAGATCTGCCATTCCCCATACTGCTGCCCCATATGTGGAGCTTGCCAACATTTTTCGTGAGTATATATGGGTCATTTCCGGTAAGGGCTTTGAACCCAATTTTGTAGAGAGATTAGCAAAAGCCCTATTCCCATTTTCCAAAAGAGCCTTTCTACTTTGCACCATCTTTTTCCAGGATGTCTCGTTATCAAATATTACTCCCAAATAAGCGAATGAATCAACCACCTCCAGTTTCCGATCCTCTAGATAAAAATTAAAAAATTTCTAAGGACGTGCACCTGCATTTAAAACAAAGGTTTTCAAAACATTTACACTCCGATCAAGGCTAGCCATATAACTCGAATACTCCTATATGAGTTTCTGCAGCGCCATCGGAGTTCTAGCCTAGAGCACTGCGTCATTCGCATAAAAGAGTATAGGTAAAGTGGATGACTCCACGTAAGGGATATCCTTCGTGGTGCAACCCAGGGTTACCTCTAGCCCATTGGTGTAGAGCGAAAACAGGAGTGGGGTGAGTACACAACCCTGGCTTACCTCTCTCTCAATACTAAACGCCCTTGTTCGTTCTCCATGCCTGCCGTGCCAGACAGAAGCTGTTGCTCATGTATACAGCTGTCTAATGAAAGCAATAATAGGGAGATCCACTCCCATATCTTCCATTACTACCCATAATTTACTATGAGATATGCAATCAAAGGCGGAAGTTAGATCCATAAAGGCCAGATATAACTGGCCATTCTTGGCTAGAGTAAGTTTAGAAATAATCATGGTCAGGTTTAGGCACTGATCAACAGTGCCCTTTCCTTTTCTAAAACCATACTGGGCCGCTGCTAATATATTTTTCTCTTGAGCCCAGTCCTCAATCCTATTTAAAAGCACTCTTCCCCATTAGTTTTGCAGTGCTGTCGATTAAAGAGATAGGTCTGTAGTTTTTTGGTTTTGCTCTATCACCCTTTTTGTAAATCGGAACAATAACCGACTGCGTCCAAGAGCTAGGGGGACCTATCTTAGATGCAACATTAAAAACGTTAGTCAGTACCGTTGCCCAAAGTGCTTTGAGTTCTAGAAATATGTCCGCCGGGACCCCATCAGGTCTAGGCGCCTTCATCGTGGTAGTCTGTGCCAGTGCTAGGTCAATTTCTTCTACCTGAAATATTAAATCCGATGCTCGATGAACATCTGTGCTTGGTCCAATGTTTGCATTTACAGCGGGGTTTTTAAATATGTTCTGGAAATGGGATACCCAGCCTTCTTCTTAAATGTGTAAGTCTAAAGTTGGAACCCCTTCCTCCTTTAAGCGGGGGGCCTTCAGCACTCTATAAAACTCATGGGAGTCCTTTTTGAGGAGTGCCAATCTCAAATTTCCCCATGCATTGGAATTTAACTCTCTTAATCTCGCCCCTCTTGCTTTCTTATAAGTTATTCGCAGGGAACATATACAGCCCTCATCATTACCCGTAGGGTTTTGTGTAGTCTGGAAGCAGCTATCGAGCAGTTATGATCGAACCACGAGGCTTGAGTCCTAGCTTCCTTCTTATGGTAGCGTGTTAATTGGAATTTAATCCCTCTCATAATTTCTTCCAAGGCTATTATAGTCTGGTCTGGTGGAACTCCTATATCAAGACCGGTCATAAACTCCAAATGTTTCTCAGCAAGTAAGGTGTGGAGGAAATCACATCCCACCACCATGTCCCATTTGAGAATATACCCATTGTTTCTTGCCAGAATCGGCTTTGGAACTAGATCTATTTTACTATGGGGCTTAAACTACCACCGGATGTTACAGGTCAGGTAAGCATGATCACTAAAAACTGTAAACTCCACATTTTTGTTGTTAAGCCTACCACTTAAGGGTTCCGATGCAATAATAAAATCAATTGTGGAGCCTAATTTAGGAGCCGAAAGTCTTATCCAAAGTTCCGGTTATGTCATTTGTGCTATTTTCATTCCCCATATGCCATACAACTAGAATCCTGTTCAAGGCCTCCACATAAATGGTGTGGTTGAAATGTACAATTTGGTCTCCGCAACCATCCTTAACCCCACAGGCTACACTATCCATTACGTGACACCTTAGTATTAAAATCACCCACCCAGCAGATCCTTAATGTTTTTGGATGGACCGAAAAAACATCCTCAATCGCTTTTTCTAAATCTACCACCACAACAGTTTCCATCCTCCCCTCAAATTTATTGTTATAAAAATTAACAGATCCCAGTCATCCTGTCCTTCAATTATTAAGTAGTGAAAATATGCAGAGTCATAGACGAACTTTAGGACTGCCATAAGTGTTACTAACCCACTCTTCGCCCTGCCTGCTTTAGCTGTGACTGCAGGAGTTTGGAATGTTCTCAAACAGTCCATTACTATGGCTCCCGTCTCCCAGGTTTCCTGCAGACAGGCTATATCGTATTTGTATATTTCATTTTGCCACTCTATCACATCCCCCTTTTTTGCTAAAACTTGCTATGTTCCAGGATATCATTTTGATTTCCTTTGTCTCTTCACTCTTAATCTCATGATTAATAAGTTTGCTCCTGATACCTCACACATTTGTCGCCTCCTGAAGTCAATCACACCCTTCTAAACTTTCTGGTGGGACAAATCTATTGCTTGTTTTTAATACAATAGGGGCTCTTCTTGGTGCTAACTCACTGTAGAGTTATTAGGTTACCTTCTGAGCAGGCCCCAAACTCATGCCTACATACCTCGTAAGGTGTGTAGAAGTAACCCAATGGTAGGGCATATATCTGTGTACTTCTTGAGTGTGCCCTGGGTAATCAACCCAATAGGTCCCTGACCAGCTCCTTGGCATTACAATTTAACACAATGCAGTCCCCCAAAATCAACTTTCATGAAGGGCCCACCCAAGAAATTCTCCTGGCCATGATCATGTGCCTGTGTATAAATGAACCCATTCTCCCAAATTGAGTCAACCAATGTAGTGATTTCCCCATAAGCTGCTCTGTGGTTTCATACTGCGCCTTTCTTAATTCCAGGACATTTACCAAAATAAGCACCAATGGACTAGCTTCAGGTTGGAGAGCGAGGGTTGTGGCACTGATCAACTCCTCTTTGACTCTGTGCTTATTGTTCCCTCTCTCCCCATCCCCTGGAGATGCCAGTGTTTGTCTGCCCCCATCTGGTAACTTCGTTTTTTGGGATGTACTGAGGAACCGGTTGTTTGAGTTACCAGGAGGGGCAGATGCAGACCGGTCTCCTATGTATTATATATGTATTTATTTATTCATTCAGAGTTTTATGTAGCGTGAACAAGACCTGTGGGTATCAGAGAGCTTAACAATCACAAAATAGCAAAAATTACGACAGAAGAGAGATAACAAACGAATCATGAGGACACAGTGTAAATGGTAATAACAGGTCAAAGAAAAATAATTGGAATTCACAATAGTACATTGAGGACGTTATATGCAAATAGTTAAGCATGTATTCAATATGTGATAAATCTCAGATAGCAAGGAATATCTGTAATGTTCAAATCAGGAACAAAGTTGTTATGATGATAGAGCATGAGGGAGAGAGCAAAATCCATAAATAATGGACGGGGGCAACCTGCAATAATTGATGAACGAGGATTGAGTTCAGTCATCAGCTATGGTAGGTATTTGCTCATAAGGAAGATCTTAGCTTCCTTCTTGAAGGTAGAAGTAAAATTAATTCTTCTGATGTAAGGAGGAAGCGAATTCCAGTTTCTAGGGGCAGCTCCAGGGAAGGCTCTGTCATAGGTTTTCTTCTTCTGGAAGAAAAGTAGTTTAAGAACAAGATCCCTGGTGCTCGGAGATGGTCAACCTCCCCCCCGAAATCATGGTTCTTTTGGCAAGATACATCGGTGTTTTGTGGTGGAGAGCTTTGTGTGTAATACATGCCATTTTAAGTTGAATTCTGGCTTTGAATGGTAGCCAGTTCAGAGCCTTCAGATGAGGAGAGATGTGGTCAAATTTTTTTGATCCTGTTAAGAGTCTTGATGCGGCATTGAGACACGTTTTTAGAGGAGCAGTGGAGATCTTGGGTAAGCCTGAGTGTTGTGCAGCCATATTCTATCCTAGAAATGACTAAGGCCTGTACTGCCAATTTGAGGTCTGTAGATGAAATGAATGGTTTCAGTTTCCTAAGATAGCTCAAATGAAAGCAGGCGTTTTTGGCCATCGAGTTGATGTGAGTTTGCATGTTTAGGTTTTTATCAAGAGTAATACTGAGAGATTTAGAGGAGTCAACCAGGACGGGGGTACAGTTTGGAGCAGTGATCGACTTGGTCCATTCCTTAACATCAGAGGAGCTTTTAGGAGGAGAAATTACGAAGAATTCAGTTTTTTGCGAATGATTTGCGTATTGATGTCCGCCCCCCTCGATTTGCCTTTGGCCTACTAATGCCATGTCTATACCATGAGTCATTTGATGGGCGGTTGCGTATGCTCGATGACTTTGGAAAACGCATGAACCCCCCCTGTGGATTCCCTTTAATCCTTTCCTCCTGAGCTGGACCCTGTGGCAGAGGGGTATGGTTTAAGACCCCCTACTACCTCAGTACAGGGAATAGTGGATTCTGCGTTCCAAAGTTTTTCGCCCTTCTCCATCAATGAAACTTGGCGCTGCTCTATCCCTTCTAAATGAGCTATCACAGGCAGCATTACTTTTAATACAGCTTGTTCAACCTTTTTACATAATTCATGGCTTGTTCCGTTAGGGAAAACCATAGCGTTGACCGACTCGGCTACGTTACACACCGTTTTTTGGGGTCTGGGCGGGATCTGCTGTCTCGCCCCACCCCTCTTTCGTTTGACTGGGGGTTCTCTTGGTGAGATAATACTGGTTTTTGGGGTCCCCTGAGGCTCTTGAAGGGATTCCGAGGACCTCAGTGCTGGAGGGTCAGAAGTTAGATTGCTGGGAACTCAGACTCTACTAATAGCACCCCCACTCGGTTCTCCAAGGGACAGTCCACGTTCAGTTAGTTCAATTTCTTTTGTCAATACATTAGCGGCCCTTACCAAAAAACAGAAAAAAGTCCAGCGTTGCAATGGTTTCAGCTCCAGGTTACGGTTGCTTGGTCTTTCTTTACCCCATAACGATCCAAGTGTTACTACTCCCTGTTGCACGATGTTAGAGGGGTGGCCTAGCACAGCCCAGCCTCTTCCGGGCATGGACAGGCCTGCCCTTAGCCCAGCTTCGTCCTGTGCCCGTCCCGCGGGAACACTCCATGCTTAAGAGCGTGAGGGGGCGTGGCCTTACTCTGAGGCTTGTGGCCTTTGTGGTCCTCTCCTCTCCAGGAGCGGAAAAAACAAAGTAGAGTCCCAAGCAAACAAAGCGGCTACACGCACTGCTGGAACACGCCACGCTTAAGAGTGTGAGGGGGCGAGGCCTTACTCCAAGGCTTGTGGGCGTTGTTGCGCTCATCTCCTCTACAGGACCAGGAAACACACAACAGAGTCCAAAGAAAACAAAGCGGCTACACGTGCAGCAGGATCAAACTGGGCTTAAGAGCGTGAGGAGAGCGTGGCCTTTCTCCAAGCGGTTTTACTTTGTCATTGAGTCCGGAAGTATGTGTGGGTAATTTATATATGGAAGTTTTTTTCTTTTGTGCATTCTGTATGTTTGGTTGTATTTTCAGTTCTTGGCCCTTTCTTGGCTCACAGTCCATATTGTATTGTTTTCTGTGTGGCCTTTTCATTAAAACTGTTTCACCAGTTGTGTTGTGAGCCGCAGTAGCTGCATACACAACGCACCTATGGGGCGTAGATTAAATCTGAGACTAGAGCAATGTTGGCGGAGATAATATGAATGTAATGACAGTTAAGATATACTGCAACAGCTAGGCATGTAAGTGACGGGTACTATGCATGTGTATGCAGACACTCAAGGGCCTGCAGTTGGCAGGCTGTTAATGTGATGATGAACCATTGCCCACCCATGTTGAATGAAATTCCATTTTGGATTGTTAGAACACCCTAGTAGCTTGAGGCGGCGTATCCAAGTTCCTTATTTTGTGTTTAGCCTGTGGTGTAAGATATGTGCTTATCGAAGGGAATGGTACCTAATAGCCAACAATTTATATCATGGGAAGGAATATTTACAACTCTGTTTACTACCACACACGGTGTTCCATGTATAGCGCTTTATCTAAATGTTTTTGAACAAATACAAGAGGAGCACTTCGCTTCACTTGCTGGAGCCCTGGGTATGAAGCTACAAGGGAACATAGACACTGTAACACAGATCGTTCTGTTATGATGTGAAGAGCAACGCATGGATGTGGCTACTCTTAAGGTAAAAAAAGATCGAGTTGACAATTATCTCCCTGCTTTGTCTCTGTGGGAGAGGACAGTGGATACCAAACCAAAAGGACCCAATTAAAACCTAAATCTGAGAATTAAACTAACAGTAAAGAAAAGAAGCTGGGTACACATAGATCCCAGGGCAGTGGTTTTGCAGAAAGAAGTCTGATCTAACATTGTGAATGGCAGCGACTCTCAGTGAAAGACAATAAGCGCAAAGCATCTCTGGGTATGGATGGCTGCCTTTAAAAGACAGCATCCATTGGTGGATGTGCAGCACAGACTGGCCCACCAAAGTGATTGAATCCAATGAAAAAGCAATAATGCTGCTGACCAAGCTACAAAACCCGCAGTTCAGTTACATGAGATAGCAACAGTAACTCGGTCGCAAACCAAAATTGACCTGGAAAGTCAAGTGATCTTATCACAAAACAAAACTGCCCCACCTCCTATCATTCTGGTGTAGTACAATAACTTCCTGGGTCAAGATGGACTTTCTAGAATTACAATACCGGGGGTTGGAGATTGCGATGTTATAAATGAATCAGCCAGATCTGAATTGTTTAGCTCAGCCCCTGTCGTGTAGTTCCTAGGACCCCCCAGGACCTGCGCGTTTTGGATGACCTAAACTGAGGGCTTGGTGTGAAGACAGACTCTGGACACCCCCACAGGATGAGTCAGCTGTTAGACCAGCTAGCTCTACAGTGCCACTATCACCCCCCTATATTCCACAGCAGTGTAGGTTGTTTCTGGCAACCACTGAACATGACAACCCTGATTCCTCGGGTATCGCGGAAACAATACTGTATCTTTTGCTCAGTCACTCGTTCTTGCTTTTTCGCAGAATACATAGAATGACGATTGGAACAGTTTCAATAATTATTTATTGGTCAAGCGTCAGTCTAGTATGAAACATGTTAGCTGCGACAATCAAAAGACAGGAGCAGACAAATGTAATCGCTAGTACCAATATCGTAAATAGCAGATACATTTCTACCATAGTGCTAATAAGATGGATAAAAGCATATTATATAAAACAATAGCATTGGCGTACTCCTACGATGCGTAGCCTACCTAACTGTGCCTAGCCTTGATGTGTAGGTGAAGCATGTATGTGTAAGTGCTAGGATATGTCCTAATGGGACCTAATGGAGCCAAGAATTCCCCGGGGAAGTCCTAACCCCTCACCTGATGGTTCTGAATGAAGGACCCAGTCTCTGCGTCGAGGATGGCACGCTGCAAGGGATGTCAGGTCTCTGCCTGTCGAAGGATCAGCCTGCAGAGTCTCGGTCCAGCCTGGAAGGAATTCTCCTCTGTGTCTGTAAGGGGGAGTGAAGTTCTTTAATACTAACGTGGTCACTCCAGGGTTTTCCCAGAATCTATATGTTTTGAAAACATTCGCTAATCCTCTGCTAATCCTTTTCTAAACAAACATGATCATGCACAGCTGGCTGTTGGCCATGGATGAAAAAAAGTGGTGACCCTTAGACAGAATAAATCTGCCTTGCCTGGGCACATGTTTATGTACGTCGGGTACAGGGATTAAGATATGGTACCAAGAGCCTGATGTCGGAGAGACAGAAGTAAGCTACTTGATAAAAGGTCACCTGTGTTACACCGTTATGTCGTGTGGATGGGACAAAATGTATGTAATCGGTATGTACATGCTGGGACTAACCTAAAGGACATGACACCCACTCCTCATCAAAAGGTCAACAAGGTCAGCTAGGTAATGATGGTAAAAAAAAAAACCATGAAATATCCTTTATATTAAAAGCATACTAAAAAAGCACTAATAAAGTCTTTAAAAGTGTCCACAAAAGCAAGGTCTATATAAAAAGGTATTCTTCCCTAAAAAGCGTTCATAAAAGGTCCTCTATATGTTCGAATATATTATCATTGTTTTTCTGAGCACCTTGAAAGCCACTATTTTCAGATAGAGCAGAGAAGAAAAACAAAGTCTATTCGACCTTCAATTTGGTACCTGTTTAAAAATTGCCCAAACGGTTCCCAGCACAGGAAAGGACAGATTGTTTAACAATCCTCCGCTGAAGACTCAACATCACTGTACATGGCATCCGCAGGAGGCAGTCCTTCTAGTCCCTCCAGTATGAGATCCAATGAGCAGAGGTGGTCTCATCACTAGTTCCCACGGCAGCCATTGGGGAAGAATTAGATGCCTGTGTGCCTGAGACTGATGCTTGTACATCCGTTGCAGAGCCGTTCTCTGGTCCAACAGGAGCTGAAGTGTCCCTTGGAGGCTTTAGGAACGCCATCATCAACATGGGAATATGCTGTGGACAACTGTGCACATGGGCCCGTAAAGGCGCCAGGAGCATGTCTATGTCCGCCGGCGCAACCGATGGAAGTGTTAGACAGAGGTCCAACACGCGTCTGAATCCACAAAAGAGGCAGCGGAAGACAGGCAGGATGCAGTCAAGCCAGGCTGTTCTAAAAGACAGGAACCAATGCTCACTCAGCTCTTGAAGCCGAGGTAACCCCATTAAGAACACCAATCGCTCCAGCAGTGCTCTCGCCATGTCTTGAGTGATGCTCACATCCATTGCGAAGCAATAGAAGTTAAATCAGGATGCCCGCTACCGAAAGCTGGACCAAAGGAAGCCCTCCAAAAACGCTTCCAAGTACGAAGTGTATGAAAGATGGTATCACTCCGAAAATGGTTTGAAAGGTGGTTAACAGACCTGATCCAAGGCTCTTAAATAAGTGTACGATACCACTCGTATCAGACATGTTAAAGATACGATGGACCATTTCTCCGAAATGGAGAGGGAAGTTCGTACGGACCAGAACCTGTATCTCTGCCAAAGACCTTGCCACTTGGAGATCAAAAGTCTCTGGGTCTGAAGTTAAGGCCACATTTTGCTGAAACAGCATGGCTTTCAGTCTGCTCAGAGAATCAAACCCTATGTTGGATACATTCAGTGAAGGCCACAGTGGTGCCTCCCTAACTGTGCAAGCTAGGGGAAACAATACTTGCTTACAACAAATAACCCTGGAGTTGATGGTCACTAGATAAGCAATGCCAGGCGTCATACCACAGCAGCCTTGGTCATTCAGCATCAAGTAAGTCCCATTTGAAAGTAACTCTAAAACCTGATGAATCACGGCAGCTCTAGAACCCTTCAGGTAGCAGGACAAGTCCGCTATTGATGCATTACATGCGCCGTGCAGCGACACTTCCTTACACACTAAAGACCCACTTAAGGCCTTTTCGCAGTTTGAACCACTCAAGAAAACCTCCTTGTCCTTGTTCCTGCACCTATATGTGTATGGCAACTCCCGGGTTTCTCGTATGTACCCTTCGCCCAATGCTTCATACCTGCCCACTGGATAATATTTAAGGCAGTATTGGAACTGGAATGTCGTGATTGGCAGTGTGATATAGCCATGGATTAACCATCCATAGATGGTGATTCTGCTACAGTAATAGGTAACTTCTCTAGTTTTTCAGTGAGCAGCATGGTGTACTTCGCATCTCTGCGTGCCATGGTCAATTGTCTGTCGGTCAGATTGTAAGCCGAAAACAGATTTGTGTCTTTAATGTATCGCCATGGAACGTGGCCAGAACTTAAAGATTGAAGCGTCCAGCTTAGAAGCATAATAGCGCATAGCTGAGATTGCCCATGTTTTAAAATAGACAAATTATGTTGATAGCTGAGGACACAATGTTGCCCAGTGAATAAATACGAGACGAGAGTGTGGTCAATGCACTGTCTACCACAGCTAAGGCCTTTTCTAGGTTAATTCTATCTTTTTCACGAAGTCTCTCTGCAGCTTTCTGTTGGGAGACTTTCCAAACCTCATTATAGATGGTGAATAAGAAGCGTTTCCTGCGTGGTTTCTTGGGACCTAACAAGAAATCCCTAAGATCCATGTTGTCTGACAAAAGAGACAAGTGTTGTTTCACCTGTGAAAGCGTTGAGGTCTTTAGCCAATCTAGGCACAACTTCCCTACACTTTAGGAAGTCACTACCCCTGGGTCGTCTATGTGTACATAGCGTGGGTCGGGCCTATGGATACTAAACCCTTCGGTGGTACCTTTGAATCTTGAGTTACACATACTCATGTCTACAGGCCAAACCAACCATCCCTTCCAATCTGGAGATGATGAATTGTACGTACTTGTACCGTGTGTCCCTTCACTTGTTAGTGTGTTATTGGAAATCCCCTTAATAGGTGTGGGTGAAGGGATGCTCTGTGTTTTGAGGTCTTGATTTTTCCAAACCCATAACAGGTAGTCTGTTGCACTGTTCTGTTCAGGAAAATCATCTGTAATGGTATGAAGCAAGCTCTAAATATAACCTCAGTTCCCTGAACCTGCCACTCTCTTGTCCCCAGATAGATTTTGTGTCTATGGTGTCTCTCCCGTAGTCAAAACCCTGTATAGACAGGTGGGAGATAAAAGGTGCTGAATATATCAGCTTTGTGTTTGGTATCATAATTTTCTTTGCTGTTGCATCAGATTGTGCAAGTTTGTAGTAAAATGATTCTGGTTCTGATGTGTTGAACCCTGAAAGGTATGCGAATTTCTGTGTGAATGTGGCAGAACTACCTTTTGGTGGTGTTTGGCAATGTTCCCATTGATGGTATACATTAGCAGTGCGTGGTACACTTGCTCTATGCAAAAAATGATGGCCATAATGCTGGTAACAAAACATAGTATCGTAGTCAGTTGTATCCTCATACAATTCTCTGTAAGAAAATGTAGCAGATTGTTCTAAATCTGTGAGCATAGTATTTACAGTCTCAATATTCCAATAATCAGATAGTGTACTGGGGGTAATGAAATCATTTAAAGAAATTTTAAACAAATGTGGAATTTTCAAATGTTCAGTGGGGCCATATACATCATAAGAAACTTTATCCCAAACTATACCATCCGGTATTGGAATTGCTGTAATGATCACCAGGGACAAGTCTCTTTGTTCACAGTGTGATGACGTATGTGGTTTCAGGACCAAGTTCACAGATTGTACTGCAGAGCGTTCTGGGAGATAATGTCCGATCAGAAGCAGAAAAAAGACAGTCATTGTGCCAATCCAAATTAACAGGTATACTACCCCTATTGCGAATCAAATATGCAACTAAGGAGGCACTAAGTAAGTCTTTTTGAGCAAAAGATAGAATTGGCAACATTTTTCTTTCTTTAAAGTGGGTGGCGTTTGATCAGGTTCACTTGGATCTCAAGAGAAACCATCGAAGTTGATGAAGTAGCCAGACGCAGTTCGATCTATCGTTGGTAGCTCCGCAGGTTTTGTAGAACTGGCAGATGTGTCGTTCGAGGGCACATTAATGTGTACATCATTGTTGGGCCGCATTGCAACTTGCATTGTTGTTTCTTCTTGATGTTTATCTATTTCGACTGGTGTGATTTGTACTCCATTATTCGTTACTCCTTCACAGTGTGTAGGTGAGTCTTGAAAGTTTATTAGTCTTTCCATCTGAACTTCCTGTATAGTAGCAAGAGGAGGTCTGCGGCTACTCAGGACCCCATCTGGCCTACTGTTGAGGATCGGCCACATGATGCGGTTTGATCAGATCAATGGAGACAAATCTTTTTTCTTTTTTGCCGGCAAGAGGCAGAATTAGTACAGTTCTTGTTCCCACAACCGCCAGGACAGGTACCGCTGTTCTGTAAGATGGTCCAAACTCTCTTCTGTCCACGATCTTTTCCCTAACTAGGTCCCCAATCTTCGGGACCCAGGCAGGCCTTGCCGGAACTAGTTTCACTTCCCCAGTGGCGGTGCGTTTGACTTGGACGTTGCTTTGTAACGCTCGGAATTTATTGAGTTCCTGTAAAACTGCCAAACGGACATTCAGTTCAAATGGTTTTGCATCCGCCACTGTGCTGGCACAATTGAGATCAGGTACCCACATTCTTGTCCCAAACAGGATTTCATAAGGGGTACGACCTCCCAAGGATTTTCTTGGCATGTTGTTTAGTGCCCTCTGGACCCCGTATAGGTGATTGACCCATGTACCACCCGTGCCTAATATCCTTGCTCTTAAGGATTGCTTCAGGTCCCCGTTCTTCCTCTCCACCACCAAATTTCCCTCGGGATGGTAGGGGGTGGAGTACCGCAAGGCCACGCCCATACCTTCTATGGCTTCCTTGTAAGCCCTAGAGCTAAAAGCAGGACCACGATCGGAATGTAACGTGCCAATTGCGTATGTCCCGATGAAGACTCGCAAATCCTTTATAACAGTTCGAGAGTCAGCCGAGCGCTGGACCCAAACCTAAAGGAATCTAGAGCATGAATCCACTGCCACCAAGATGTACTTGTAAGCCTCGTCAGAATTTAAGGGGCCGCAGTGGTCCAAATAGACACATGTAAGGGGTCTGTCTAAAATCAGTAACGGTGTTTGTGGTGGCTTGTGAATGGTGGAACCCTTCATCTGCTGGTAAATATCACATGTCAGGACATAGCCCTTTGTTTGTTTTGTCAGCCCCGACCACCAGTAACGCTGCTTCAATAATGAAATTGTTGCAGTGACTCCTGCGTGTGCTGAGCCCAGACCCTTGTGTGCAGCTAGTATTAAACCTAATCTGCGATCTTTGTTTGGTATTACTCTAGCCCCCACTCCTGGAATTTGAGCATACGGTGTGTTATGCGCATCTAACATGTAGGAGTACTTGAGTGGAAAGCCTTTTGGCAGGACGGGTGAGCCGTTCTTTGAGGCATTGATAGCTACTAGTATATCTCAGTGTATACTCGTGTGTGAACTAGTGATTGCGACAACGGCAGCAGTTCGCACTGTCGCCTTGGCGGCTTCATCAGCCAGTGAATTCCCATCAACGTGTATGCCAACACGCTGATGACTCAAGGTGTGAATAACTTGAGCCCATGGCAGGCATGCTTTCAGCTCTGCCACTTGTTCCCATAACAATTTATGTTTTATCGTGCCACCCTTGGCGTCTCTAAAGCCATTCTGGCCCCAGTAGTGAAGATATTCATTGTAAGATTGCACACAGTAAAACGAATTGTACACAATCAGTGTGGGGAATTCCCGATGCATTTACTGTAGTGCTATTATCAGGGCTTTCAGTTCTGCCAACTGCGCTGTACAATCTCCCAGAGATTGTGTAGTCGTATTGCTTGGGTGGAACTTACCATCCCGCATCTGACCTTTCACTATATCGCATGCAGCGCTACACTGCTGTTTACTTCCTATGGCAGGTTGTGCAGAACCGTCAGTATAAATGATGTATTCGTACTGATCAAGAGGCAAGATCTCATTCGGTAGAGGGTATTCTTGTTCGTATTGCAGGAACGCTTGTGTTCTAAGTCTTGGATCGTATCTGTATTCTACATCTGTTGCAGTGAGAGAATTAGCCCATTGTATCCAACATGGATGCAGTGCCTTTGCATTTGGAATGCTGGCTTTGGTTACCGCTTCTAAAGTTGGTATTGGGGTCACAATGATAATGCGTTTCCCCTGTGCTAGTGCTCTTTCTCTCATTACAGCAGTCTGTACAGCCGTTAGAATTTTTTCTGTTGCTGCAAATCGATTTTCACCATTCGTGTACAAATGAGATTTGTATGCGATAGGAACTGTCTCACCTTCGTTGAACGTGATGTAGGTATACCCTGATAACCCGGTGATGACCCTTATTACCAGATTGCAGACGTTTGCTTGTGTCTGCAAGTGTTTTGAAGCTATCATGTCAGCTTGAACTGAACGTAGAGTGTCTGTATGTTTTTGAGTCCACTTGTTTGCTGTGAAATCTGGTCTGATTAGATCATAGAAAGGTTTTGCTCTTTCTGCGTAGTCTTGAATGTATGTTCTACCAAAATTTAGAAATCAGGCACTCGTACTTGCTTTTTCTCAGAATACATAGAATGACGATTGGAACAGTTTCAATAATTATTTATTAGTCAAGCGTCAGTCTAGTATAAAACATGTTAGCTGCGACAATCAAAAGACAGGAGCAGACAAATGTAATCGCTAGTACCAATATCGTAAATAGCAGATATATTTCTACCATAGTGCTAATAAGATGGATCAAAGCATATTATATAAACAATACCATTGGCATACTCCTACGATGCGTAGCTGCGTTATACACCGTTTTTTTGGGTCTGGGCGCGATCTGCTGTCTCGCTCCACCCCTCTTTCATTTGACCTGTGGTTCTTTTGGTGAGATAATACTGGTATTTGGGGTCCCCTGAGGCTCTTGAAGGTATTCCGAGGACCTCAATGCTGGAGGGTCAGGAGTTAGATTGCTGGGAAGTCAGACTCTACTAATAGCACCCCCACTCAGTTCTCCAAGGGACAGTCTACGTTCAGTTAGTTCAATTTCTTTTGTCGATACATTAGCGGCCCTTACCCAAAAAACAGAAGAAAGTCCAGCGTTGCAATGGTTTCAGCTCCAGGTTCCGGTTGCTTGGTCTTTCTTTACCCCATAGCAAGCCAAGTGTTACTACTCCGTGTTGCACGATGTTAAAGGGGTGGCCCAGCCCAGCCTCTTCCGGGCATGGACAGGACCTCCCTTGGCCCGGGTGCGTCCCGCCCCACGGGAACACGCCGTGCTTAAGAGCGCGAGGGGGCTTGGCCTTACTCCGAGGCTTGTGGCCGTTGTGGTCCTCTCCTCTCCAGGAACGGGAAAAACACAGCAGAGTCCCAAGCAAACAAAGCGGCTACACGCACTGCGGGAACACTCCTCGCTCAAGAGGGCAAGGGGGAAGCTCGAAGAGTGGTCTGTTAGTAGATCCCCTTCTTAAACGGACGTGAATAATTACTGTTTCCCAACTGCCGTATATTTTTGAACGGTGTACACTTTCAAGAAGGACTAAGTAGGACGGGGAATCCATGAGCCAATAAGAGCGCCACGTAAGCGCATCGGCAGGTGAGGAGGTAGATGTATTTAAGCCCCTCTACCTTGAACATGATTTGCGGGTTTTTTTGGACACAGAACTAGAAACCTGGGGTTCTGGATTGAACCGTTCAAGAATATACGGCAGTTGGGAAACAGTAATTATTCACGTCCGTTTAAGAAGGGGATCTACTAACAGACCACTCTTCGAGCCTGCAAAAGAAATATAAGAATAAGTGCAAATATCAACTCCTTTTCATTCAGGGTATAACAACCTAATGTACCACAAAGAAAAGTGAACATAATGACTGTCTTGATAAAGATGGAATAATCAGATACCCATCGAAACGCGTCGACGCATTTCTGTACATTATCCCAAGGACAAGTTGGACCTGTAGATACAAAATAGACTATATGTATCCAGGCTAATCTTGCTAAAATTATTCCTAGGGAATTGTTGAGTTAAAAGACAAAGTGTACTATCTATCATTGTTATTTTCCCTATTTTTTAGGGGTCTCTGTGGTAAAAGTGTCATAAGATGTTATGTTATGTCCTGATCTGATGAATTGTATTGTTTTTAATTATGTTGAATTGATGCATTGTGTTGTATTTTAGGTGTTTTACTATATAAATTGTGTTTTTAATACTATTCACATGTACTAAAGAAATAAATTGACCCTTTTTGTATTGCATGTTATAGTGGTATCATTGTTTGAGTGTGTTAGGGTTTTTGAGTGAGATCCCCTCAAAAACAAATATTATGTGCTTTATATGAATTAAGAATTCCACTAATGATAGGGTGTTCTTGTTGATTGAGTAAATCAAGGGATAATTTGTTTTTGTACTATGCATGTGTATGCAGACACTCAAGGACCTGCAGTTGGCAGGCTGTTAATGTGTTGATGAACCAATGGCCACCCATGTTGAATGAAATTCCATTTTGGATTGTTAGAAAACCCTAGCAGCTTGAGGCGGTGTATCCAAGTTACTTATTTTGTGTTTAGCCTGTGGTGTAAGATATGTGCTTATCGAAGGGAATGGTACCTAATAGCCAACAATTTAGATCATGGGAAGGAATATTTACAACTCTGTTTACTACCACACACAGTGTTCCATGTTTAGCGCTTTATCTAAATGTTTTTGAACAAATACAAGAGGAGCACTTCGCTTCACTTGCTGTGGCCCTGGGTATGAAGGTACAAGGGAACGGAGACACTGTAACACAGATCGTTCTGTTATGATGTGAAGAGCAACGCATGAATGTGGCTACTCTTAAGGTAAAAAAAGATCGAGTTGACAAATTATCTCTCTGCTTTGTCTCTGTGGGAGAGGACAGAGGATACCAAACCAAAAGGACCCAATTAAAACCTAAATCTGAGAATGAAACTAACAGTAAAGAAAGAAGCTAGGTACACATAGATCCCAGGGCAGTGGTTTTGCAGAAAGAAGTCTGAACTAACATTGTGAATGGCATGGCAACGACTCTCAGTGAAAGACAATAAGCGCAAAGCATCTCTGGGTATGGATGGCTGCCTTTAAAAGAGAGCATCCATTGGTGGATGTGCAGCACAAACTGGCCCACCAAAGTAAATGAATCCAATGAAAAAGCAATTATGCTGCTGACCAAGCTACAAAACCCGCAGTTCAGTTACATGAAATAGCAACAGTAACTCGGTCGCAAACCAAAATCGACCTAGAAAATCAAGTGATCTTATTACAAAACAAAACTGTCCCACCTCCTATCTTTCTGGTGAAGTACAATAACTTCCTGGGTCAAGATAGACTTTCTAGAATTACAATACCGGGGGTTGGAGATTGCGATGTTATAAATGAATCAGTTAGATCTGAATTGTTTAGCTCAGCCCATACAGGTATCGGCCATTTTGCATATGTTAACAACCATTATTGGTGGCTATTAATGCCAAAAGGAATTCTGCAGTATGTACTCCAGTACACAGTCAATCACAGCCATCAGCAACTAGACCTCCAAGAATGCTCTTAACTAAAGCAGCTCAGCCGTTCGATTTTATATTGATCACACTGGTCAGCTTAACCCAATAAATATAAATGCATATTGGTAGCAATAGTCTATTCGTGTGGGTGTGTGCTCAGCACTAAACCTCAGCTCGCACAATCACAAAAGACTTACGCTTAATAGAGATGGGTGTTGAGGTCCTTTACATCCGACCAGACGCCAGCTTTTACTTAGGATTTTAGGAGAGGCTCTTGCTGAAGTGGGAGTACGCCTTCAATTCTCTATCCCCTTCAAACCTAATTCAAATACAGTAATAGAAGGTAACAATAGCATATTTAAAAAAAAGCCTTGACTGTAAGGGCTGTATAAGGGGGTACCTGGTCTAAATAATAAGGCACAAAGCACTTTAAGCAGTGTGCTGGGACATGAATTGCTAAACCACTAGCCGTATAGAATTTTGTATATGCCAGACCATCCAGGAGGGGAAGATCTTCATGATCAATCCCACCTTGATCTGTTCAGGATTTTCAGCACTGATCATAGCTATAGAAGGTACTACAACAGATTTATGATGGATACACCTTTTTGCACTTTCTTCACCTCGAGACTATTTCCCTTGTGCCAGACTTGTCCTCAAAAGCTTTTCCCAGCAGTAGTTCTCTAGCACCTCCAGGTGCTGCCACGAGTCTCCTGCTTCGACTCCAACCATCACACACACAGCCACCTGTGTATGAAAGGCGCAGACCGGCATGCTGTTAGTTTCTGCTTTTTCCATGTATGATTGATTCAATTGGGACTGTCTGTCAGTGCTTCACAGACAAAACTTTTTCTCAGCTTCAACAGTAAGTCAAATGTATTCTCCAAAACTTTCTGGGTTTAATCCCCACTTTAAATGATGTACAGGGATGTCATTGATTGGATCCTCATGACCGCTTCATGTGGTGTCTTCGATCCTACTATGGCTCTCTGGCTTGTGATTTGTTGTTGCCTGATGCCACCACAGTGTGATTTATTTTTGGCCAAGGGCTGGAGGGATACACCAAAGCGTACTCCTCCTACTGGCAAGTATCTTGTGATGAAACAATTACGCAAAAGATCTTCCAGAAAAAATACATAAAAAACGGTATAGGAAGGAGAAAACATTCTTTCTCCCAGGTTCCGAAGCTATAGAATTTTCAGCTGGAATTTCTGACACCCTTCTGTTTGTGCCATGCACGTTGAGGCTTTTCGCCACACCATGTAGGCCTTCTCCTGGGCCACTCTCCAAGAGTGGAACTACTCCTTTGGACACCAACTCAAGTGGCTCTGATGCCTCCTGATTCTGTGCCTCCACAGTCTCAGACCTCAGCTGCTAACAAGAAGTTGCGGTCCTTGGCACCGTCCCCTGTCCGTCCACATTGCCTCACCAGGAACGAGTTTTGGCCCTCTGATCAGAATGATTGGTGGCACAGACCTCTAAATTGGTTGAAATTATCCAGGTGGTGCAAGAATAGGTCAGAACATGCATTGAAGTCATTTCCTAGGGCACAGAAATAATGCCCAAATGGATGAAACTCCTAATTCCATAGCCTTTGTTGATGAGGACTATCGGTCCATAAAAAATTCTAATTCAGATGCTGATAATCTGCTTCTGCCTTATTACTCTGATGAAGGTCTTAAAATTGACTTACAAAATCCCAGTAGCCTAGACACTTTCCAGAAGGGATCATTCCTTACTTCTTTAGAGCCGTGACAGAGGAAGTATTCTCCCATGGACTACATCTAAGCATGGCAAATTGTTTGTGCCCAATGCCATTCCTATTGCACTTCCAGACCGAGGATATAAAAAACTGAAGGCAGGGGCAAAAATAATGTTGCATCAGGCAGTCATACTCCTTGAATGGCGAAGGGATGCTATGTCCATTCCTTATGTGAGTTAGCAAGCCATGACGTTACACTGCCATGCCTAGTTGCATTCCACCGAATTTTTGGGAGCGGTCCATGCGATTCTGATGGTTTGATGGTTCATCATAATTTAAAAACACACAATTTTAGTAAAGTACATTGAATAAATGATGAGAATAAATGACTACATACGCATGAAATTAAATATGAATGCCCACACCTCAAATTCAAACCTGAACTTTAGACATCAGCTATTCATACACATTTCAGTCACAATCACACACACTAATACCTTCAAATCATTCAGGTCTGCAAATAATGTGATCCTCAATCTGTACAATGTATGCTCAAAGGACTAGCCACATTTCATTGATGTAAACTCCTTTCCCAAAAATAAATAATTGGTGGTTCTCTTGTTCATCTGTCGTTTTCTCTCAATGCGCATTTCAAGTTTATAAGGGTCCCATGACTATTCACCTTCCTCAGGATGACAGTATAAAAACAAGAGCATGAACTTGAAAAATCCGTGAAGGGTAGAACACAGTCAACCAATACCTTGCTGATAACAAACTACTCTACACTCACAATTTAATCGACGGACGGGTAAGAAACACTGGTCTCCACACCCGTCCCTTATCTGCATAGAGATATATATATATATAGATATATATCTTTTCCAAATACATGTCACAAAGCATGACTTCGGGGAGAAATGCCCCTACCCGGACGCTGTAGTCCCAGGCAGGATGATGTTAGAGTCACGAAAGTGAACCAAATCTCAATATCGGGAAATCCGATGATATATGAAAACCATGTAAATCATTTGTTCAGACGATGACATTGGAAGGAAAGGTCCAGCTGCCTGGAAGTCCCCCTTGTGAAGGTAGAGCCTCAGTCACTAGTTGAGGAATATCTTTGTTGCACATTGACTCTCCAACACAGCTTGGGCTTTACCATCAACTCCCAAAATCCCTCCCCCCCCCAACCACAATCCAACACTTTATGACGTTGTGCGTCCTCTGGGTTCTCCATACCAGTTGTCACATAAAGGCCTTCCAGTGGTGCCTGCAACAGTAGTAGCTCCCATAGAGAGGTGTCTCTTGCTTTAGGTGCAGGTCTTTCAGCCATGAGGTGAATTGTCTATTCAGCTATCCACAAGCCCATACTACCATGGTCATGGATGCCGGTTTGCTTGGGTGGGGCTTTTGGTCTGCATCAAAGTAGTGTCTGCACATAAATTTGCTTGAGCTGCAGGTGGTGTCCCTTGCTTGAGGGCATTTCTCCCTTCAGTACTGGGAAGCATCTTTCAGCTCCTGTTGGACAACACCACCTTTACCCATTATATCAATAAGAGCGGATGGTGTGGATTTGTGAGCTCCGTTGGGAGGCAATTTGCCTGTGGCAGTGGATGCAGTGTAGGGGAGTTCTCCTAGTAGTGGCCCAGCTTGCGGCAACTCTTAATGGGAGAGGTAATGCTCTTATTCACCTCCCACTGGAGGATCATGAGTTAGAATTACATATCGATGTAACAGAAATCTTCAGATTGAAGGTAACAATCTGTGAACCTCTTCACCGTGTCTTCTGTTTTGTGCCATACTTTTACCTCTGAATGGTTCCCTTTAGGGTCAGTTGGAGTCAGGGCCTACTATATGCCTTTCTGCTGATTCCTCTTCTGGTGTAACTTGTGCAGCAGGTGAAAGAGGATTATGTGTAGCTGAGCCTAATCGCGTCCAATTGAGGAAGGGAAGAGAAGATATGACCATCTGTTGGCACTCAGTACACATGCAAAAACAACAGTTGATGGACAGAATGCAGAACAATGTCATACATTCACCCCAGTACAGAGATCTGGGCCTAAATCCATCGTTTTTTTGCTCACCACGCCATTCCAGTTTGGACCCAGCCATATGCAAATCAGTCTTGATCCTGTGCCTCATGGGAACAGTCCAGCCCGAACTGCCAAGCCAGGTCCTCCCTGGACTGTAAACAAGCATCCTAGGACCGGTTTCGGGGTTTCACCCCTCTTCAGCCAGGATAGCTTGATTCCAGTGGCATGGAGAGCACGGGACCCACGTCTGGGCATACCCGTCCCACTCGGGGTGACAAATGCAAAAACAACAGTTGATGAACAGAATGCAGAACAATATCATACATTCACCCCAGTACAGAGATCTGGGCCTAAATCCATCGTACACAACCACCTCTTCCTCCCCTGCACACAGTGGACTTCCTCAGCAAGATGGTCCGGTCCTCCACCCTAATCCCCAGATGCTTCTGTTGTATGCGTGGAGGTAGAGCGGTACCAGCTAGAATCTATTTGTCACCCTGATGAAGTTGCAGACTTCAACTTGCCGGCCAGAAAAACTGCTTTATCCTTTGATGTGCATTGCTGGAACAAATTTTCTTAATGGTGTGGGTCAAATGACTTGCATCTCTTTACATCACACCTTTACTGCCTCACAGACCAAGCATGACATGACAGGCATTTTACCAGAACTGTGTTGCATGAATTTCTTAGTTAATCAGCACAGGTTATTCCCACCTCTGTTAGGGTATTGCATTTCAGAATCATTTTGAAGGTGAGGAACTTACTAGATGATGTATCCATCATAAGTAAATTATTTCTCTTCATTGATATTTTTTGTAAATACAAAATCTTCCTGCTGATACATCACCAACCTTTTCATGAGCAGTACCTTCATGCGCTGGTAGGTGGCGTCGTTCGACTCTGTGTGGCGTCGTCCATGCCGGAAATGATGTTTGTGGTGCCTATATTGGCACCACCCCACCACGCTGATGTCAGTTTCTTTTTGCGACTTTCCATGCCAGGAGCACGGAGCTACGAAGAACACTGACCTCTGATGTGGAAAACAAGGACCCTGAAAGGGGAACAGCCCTGTCCTTAGAAATCCGTTTTCCAAGCGGGGAGGATGGGTGGGTTGGTAAGTAGTCTGCAGCCAGATAGTCTCTACCAGATAAGGCATTACGAAAGGTAAGTAACTTGTTCATCTGATAGAGACTTCTATCCGCAGATTACTTACCTTAGAATAGATAACCAAGCAATACCATTCCCAGAGGTGGGTCTGCGGACCAATTTCATACAAGGAAGTTATGCAGCACCAAACAGGCAAAATGCCCATCTCTACTGACCAGGCAGTAGTGTTTTGTGAACGTGTGCAAGGAGGTTCACATTGCTGCCTGGCAGATGTCCAGGACCGGAACTCCGCATTCTTACACAATGATCACACTGGTGAAGTGAGCATGCAAACCCTCAGGGGCTTGCTTCTTAGCCAATGTGTAACGTATCTTGATACAGAGCCTGATCCATCAGGAGATGGTCCGCTTCTGCACAGTCCGTCCTTTCTTCGCTCCGACATACCCCACAAAAAGTTGATTGTCCACTCTGGTGTGCAGTCAAGGTAGAATGACTATGCTCTTTTTGGGTCCAGCCGGCGAAGTCGCTCCTCTTCCTTGGAGGGACGTGGTGGAGCGTAAAAAGTAAGCAGAGTGATGGATGGGCCTACATGAAAGGGAGTGACCATTTTCGGTAGGCAGAAAGCTCTCATATGAAGCACCAGTTTGTCTGGGTAAATGTTAAAGTAGGGGGGCTTCGATGATAAAACCTGAAGCTCACTGTCCCTCTGTGCAGATGTTATAGCCAAGAGAAAGGCTGTTTTGATGGTAAGAACACTGAGGGGACAGTTGTACATAGGCTCAAAAGGAGCGCACATAAGACCAGTGAGGACAAGATTGAGGTCCCACTGGGCCATAATGAAAGGGGAAGATGTAAACAAATGTTGCAAACCTTTTTCAGTAGGGGATTTGAAGAGTGATGGCTGGTCAGGCAACCACTAAAAGCAGGAATAGCAGAGAGATAGCTGAGCAGAGCCCTCCTGGGCAAGAGAAAGAATAGAAAAGGAGAACCAGAGAAAGGGGATTGATCTGTCTTTCTGTAAACCATGCCACACATTTTCCCCAATGGCAGGTGTATACCGTCCTGATCGGAGGACCGATGGCTATGTTCAACAGCTCGGGATACCAGACTCTCCGGGCCCAATCAAGAGCCACAAGGATGACTTGGGCCTGATTGTTCCTGATCTTCTTGAGAACTCCTTGCAGGAATGGTATAGCGGGCATATAGGACACCTGAGTTCCACTCGAGATAACAAGCGTCTCCGAGAGAGAGCCGCCTTGGAAACTTCAGTGTGCAGAACTGCTGACATAGTGCATTCTCCGCGGTGGCGAACAGATCTAACCAATGCTTTCCCACTGCGGAAAGAGACCTTGCACCACCTCCAGATGGAGACGCCATTTGTCACCTTCTAGCATCTTCGGCTGAGTTCATTGGCCCTGGCATTCAGAGAGCTCACCAGATGTTGAACCAACAGGGATATGCCCTGGTGTTCCAGCCATGTCCAAAGGCGCAGGGCCTCCTGACAAAGGGTCATGACCCCGCCCTGCCCTGTTTGTTGCAGTACCACATGGCGATGGTGTTGCCCGTGAACACCTGCACTAGTCTACCCTTGATGGAGGATAGAAAGGATTTCAATGTCAATCTGATTGCTCAGAGCTCCAACAGGTTGATGCAGAGTCTGGCTTCTGCCAGAGGCCAGAGTCCTCTGATCTCCATCTCTCCTAGATGGCCACCCCATCCCAGAATTGATACATCTGTCACTACTGTCAGACCTGGATGGGGAAAGGGTCTGCTGCTGACCCAGTTGCGGTTCGTAAGCCACCACTGCAGGTTTTTTGCAGTTCCCTCCAAGATCTAGACCATGTCAGAGATTCCCCTGATTCTGTGCCCACAGGACTTTCAGGTCCCACAGCAGAGCCCGCATATGCCAGTGGGCATGTCACCAGCAGGATGCAGGAGGCCATGAGGCTCAGCAGTCTCAGAGTCAGTCTCCCTCAAATCCAAGATAAAGGTTGAAGCATCAGTACCATAGCCTGAATATCCTGAACTCGTTGTTCGGGAGGATAAGCCAGAAACTGCACGGTGTCTACAGTGGCTCTGATGAAAAGAAGCATCTGAGAGGGAGTCAGGTGTGACTTCAGCATGTTTATAGTGAACTCCAGAGAGTGCAGAAGGTCTGCAATAGTCTGGAGGTGGGATGGCATTCAACAGAAAGTCATGGAAGTAGGGGGAAGACTGGCACCCCTGATCTCCACTGATGAGCTGCAATCACTGCCATCGCCTTGGTGAACATCCATGGGGCGCTGGTGAGGCCAAAGGGAAGCACAGCAAACTGAAAATGCTTGTGGCCCACCGTGAGCCGCAGATAACACCTTTGGGCAGGCAGGACAGGGATATGAAAGTATGTGCCCTGCAAGTCCAAAGCTTCCATCCAATCTCCCGGGTCGAGGGCAGACAGGACCTGAGCTAGTGTGAGCATTTTTAACTTCTTCTTGAGGAAGAAATTTAGAGGGAACAGGTCTAGGATAGGACGAAGGCCTCCATCCTTTTTAGGGCACCACAAAGTAGCAGGAATAACAAACACAGCCTACTTCTGGCGTCGGAACCAAGAGAGCTGTCAATTCCTGGCTGAGAAGAGATCAGTGATACTCCGTCAGCCTGTCACAAGTTGGTGGCATGAGGGAGGGTGGTCATGAAGGGGAGGGAGTAACCCCTTCGGATGATTTGCAAAACCTACCTGTCCAATGTTATGGACCACCAGTGGGACAGGTGATGGCGAATCCTGCCACCCACTGGGTGCACATGATGGCAGGAGGGAAGATTAGCAGAGTTTAGAGGCTGCGGTTGCTAGGGGGAGAGGAGGAGGAGGGGTGGTGGTGGACTGACCTGACCACTGGATGCCCGTCCCACGTGGTCTGTAGATACTGCCTTCTCGGCCACGCAGTGGCTGAGAAGGGTGCGCGGTGCAGTAGCTGAGGGGATATGGACTCGGTTGGAAACCCCTTCCGTAGCCACGAAGGGAATGAAAAGCAGATTGGGAGTGGCGAGGGGCCAAGTAAAGGCCCAAGGATCTGGCCGTAGCCCTGTTGTCCTTAAAGTGCTCCAGCGCTAAATCCGCCTGATCTCCAAAGAGATGGGAGCTATCAAAGGGCATGTCCATAAGGGTAAACAGCCCTTATAACGAATCCGTCACCCCGCATGCAATTACAACGCAGTCGTTACAACGACCGCGTTGTAACAACGCATACCATTACCCCGCAAGTCGTAACAACGACTTGCGGAGGGGGGTGAAGGTGTTGGATTTCAAATCCAACACCTTCCCTACTGTCCGCACAGACTGGCGTTGGAATAGTAAATTATACTATTCAAACATCCAGCGCCCCCCTCCGCAAGTCATTGTTACGACTTGCGGGGTAATGGTATGCATTGTTACAACGCGGTCGTTGTAACGACCGCGTTGTAATTGCATGCGGAGTGAAGGCATGCGTAATAAGGAGGCATATTCGTCCATAAGTGATGCTTGCATATCCCAAGAAAAGCCAGTCGTCCTCAACCAGATGTGGCGTTGTAAAGCTACTGTTGATGAAACCGCTCTGTCCAGTGTGTCGGTCGTGTCTAGCCCACATAGTATTGTGAATTTAGCCACGTCCCTCCCATCGGCAACCGCCTGTGAGAGTACGGCCCAGCCTCCTCTAGGACCGTTTGCAGCACCTGTGCAACCATATCCCACAGAGCGTGGGAATAGCGGCCCAAAAGGCACGAGGTGTTGACAGACTGCAGTGCCAGCCTGGTGGAAGAAAACCTAATCTTTCCCAACATATCCAGCTTCTTGGATCCCCGATCTGGTGGTGCGGTTGGGAATGTGCCAGGATTTACGTGGGAGGTGGATGCTTGGTTCACCTAGCTTTCCGGGGTGGGATGTTGTGTGAGGAACTTTGGGTCCCCTGGAGCGTGGCAGCGGCAGGCAGTCATCCTGTTCACAGGAGCCCCTGTGCTGGGCTTGGACCAAGTTCCAAGCAGGACATCAGTAAGTGCCCCATTAAAAGGGAGAAGCGGTTCTGTAGGGGGAGAAAGCATGCCAGTATCTGGAGAAGTGTCCAGTCCACTGGCTTCACCCAGATCCTTATACCAGACCATGGTGTCATAAGGATGGTATTCTTCAGTGACCCCTCCCATTCCTTCCCGAGTCCTAACCCATAGGACTCAGGCTCCAGCCTGGAAGGCATAGCTCGAATCTGTGCCACAGTTGGACGATGCCCCTCTGTTTTGGAATGCGGGATTAGATTGGGGACGGCACTGTGGAAGGTCGAGGTGGCACGGCCAGCGTCGGTCTAGATCCATGAATGGATCCTAGGGGCCCGACTGGGACCGGAGGTGTCAGCGTGGAACCTGAAGAGCCCCTGCAGGCGCCAGAAGGAACAGGCCACCCAAATATGAGGTGCATGGCCTCATAGAATTCTTAATTGGGCGGTGGCTACTTCGAGTGCAACGAGGATCTCGGACTCCTTGACCACTCCAGGGACTTTCCTCTCGATCAGGACCTCGATCGTCCTAGAGTTGCACATCGAGCCACCATGAGCTTGAGGAACCACTCCCTCAAGGCCTTTGGGTGCATGGCAAGGCAGTCTGCATAGGCCTTTGGGTCGTGGTTGCACTCGAGTCACCAGAGGCACACAAGGTGTAGGTCTGTCACCGACATAGATTGTTGACAGGCGCAGCAGGGCTTAAAGCCAGCCTTCCTTGATGACATCCTGCCACACCAGGAGGAAAACCTCAAGAAGACTTTGACAAAAGTCGAAAAAAGTTTAGTAAAAAAATGACTAAGGGGTAGCTCTTCCACAGATCAGTGCTGAGTAGCATGGAAAAAAAACCTGACGTTAGCGCACTGGGGTGGCACCTGTTTAGGCTCCACACGTCACTTACAGCTCCGACAACGCCACGCGGAACCAAATGATGCGACCTACCAACACGCTGGGGTACTGCTCACAAAAACATTTCCAGATCCAGTCTGACGCCTGAGGATAATTCTAAGGTAAGGAATCTGCGGTTAGAAGCCCTGACTGGAACCGCATTGCACCACCTGGATGCACTACACAGTGACAGCTGAGAAAGCTTTTCTGTACCAGCCTGACGCCTGGTTCGTATGCTAAAGATGAGCAATCTGCAGCAGGATTATATATTCACAGAAATATTGTTACGGAAGTTAAGTAACTTTTACATTATCACGACTTTAATGAGGGAAAAAGAGACTAGTTCCAATTGACTCTGTGAGTCCTTGCTATGTGACCCATCTTCTTTAATCTCCATACAGGCACATATATTGTGAGTTGCACTCCAGTTAGAGAACTGCCCTCCTAAAATGCAAGTAAAAATGCAGCTCATCAACTGGTAAGTACTGTGGTGGTTGAAAATGACTGTGAGCATCAAGCAAACTTTACAGCAGTACCTGCAGCACTATCAGAGACACTTGTTTCAGAAAGATTTGACGAGTTAAAGATGCACAAAAACTCACTAGGCTTAGAATCAGGGCTGTCTGAGTGCAAAGAATCTTTTTTTTTTGTTGTTTTTTTTTTTGCTTCAAATCTGTTTTATTGAAAATACAAATCAAAACAATACAACAATCAAAATATCATGAAGAGGAAGAAAGTAGAAGAAAGGAAAAAATAGAAAAAGAAGACCAGGGAAGGAAAGGAAAGGGAAGGATGCATCATTAACAACTCCGGAATATCAGCAAATTAAAACACAGAAGGCAAAGCAATGGCATATTGAAAATCTGTCATATATAGAGGGACATTACTCTGGGAGAAAAAAAAGCATCCAACATGTGAGGGGGGACTAGGTGGTGGTGGGACCCGTTAGGAGAGAGAAGCTACGTGAGGTGTAAGCCGGGTGAGCGAAATGTCCCACAGCAAGGAACAAAGCCCCTGTGAATGGAGGAACCAAGTGTGGAGAAGGACCCGAGGGAAGTCATGGCAACGCAAATGACCAGTACCATGCAGAGGGGAGATTAAGCAGTATCACTATTGGGCCCCCAGAGTCTGTCCGCGTCAGAGGGGAGTATGTTGTCCTCAAAGAGGTGTAAAGCCTGAAGCCTCGGGGGCTGGAGATGGGTGTGATCGAGTTTGCAAAAATAATCTACCAATGGTTGCCAAGTTTTCGTGAATTTGGTGTTGCGGAGCTGAAGCCGTGCCGTGAGTAGCTCCATTGCCATGGTATGCCACAAACGGGTGAACCAAACGTTCACTGGGGGTGCTTCAGCCTTCTTCCAGTATAACGCTATTGTTTGTTTAGCTGCGCCAACCATGTGTAGAATTAGGTGCCAGTCCTTGTGCGTCATGGCAAGTAGGTTCGCAGGTTTGAACCCTAAGATAAGTGTGGTCGGGGTTTCGGGTAGTGGGTAACCAATTACCTGTTTAATGTGACTAAGGACCTCCTTCCAGTAAGCGGTCAATAGCGGGCAATGCCACCAAATGTGGAGGAAATCCCCAGTAGCGCTTGTACATTGCCAGCAAACAGGAGAGGAATTGGGGAACATTTTGTGCAACTTATGGGGAGTGTAATACCATTGTGTCATGACTTTATATGCGGATTCCCTCTGAGAAATGCTGTGGAAAACCCTCGGGATGTCACGCCATAATTGCTCCCATTGTTTAGGTGTGATTTCATCAGAGGTACCGGACTACCATCGTGACTGATATGTATGAGGAGTAGGTCGGGGGGCATGTTGAAGGACTTGATATGTGCGAGATATCAGACCCCTGGATTCATCGTATGAACGCACCAGCCGTTCAAAGGGGGTGAAAGGACGAGTGGCTCCCTGAGTGGAAGACGACACCTGTACCCAGTGCCGAAGTTGGAGATATTGTAATCTAGCCCCCTCGGAGAGGTGGAAGTCCTGTTTGCATTGTTCGAAAGATTTAAAGGTGTCCCCCTCTAGAAAAGGTCCCTTGAGCTTCCGGCACCCCCCTTCTGACTAGGCCAGGAAAGAGTGTGGGTGTAGAGCAGGTGGAAAGTGTGAGTTGCGAGCAATGGGAGTGTGAGGTGACGGGAAGGAAGTGAGACCCCTGGATAGCGCCAGCTTATCCCAAATATCCAACACAGTTTTTGTTGGTATGGCCATATAGGCGCTGCGCGGTCGGGCCTCCCGTGAAAGCCAGGCAAGATCCCATATGGGTCGGCAAGCCACAGCCCTATCCATATGGAACCAAACCTTCTCGCTCTTCCGCACAACCCATTCCGAAATAAAACAGAGATGTGAGGCCCAGTAATACTCCAGTAAGTTGGGACAAGCCAAATCCCCCCCTGTCCCGAGGCAGCATAAGTATTTTATTAGAGAAGCGTGGTCGCGTCCCCCCAGATAAAGTTAGTAAGCTCGCGCTGGAGGTTCTGGATTTGGTGTTACGGTATAGGCGTGGGCAGAGTTTGGAATAAATATAATATTTTCGGCAGCACTGACATTTTAACCGCGTTCAGATGCCCCAGCCAAGAGATGGGGAGAGATCTCCATGTTCGTAGATCCTCCAAGATGGCCGTTTTACATTCCTGCTAATTCGCTTGTGACCACGTGTTAAGGTTAGAGGTTAAGTTAAGGCCAAGGTACCGAATGGAGTGTGAGGCCCATTGATATGGGACAAGGGACTGGAGCACGGGAATCTCGGATAGAGGGATTGTAAGATTCAAGGCCCACGATTTCGCATGATTGATTTTAAGGCCTGAGGCAATTTCAAAAGACTGTAGCAATGTATGAAGGGCGGGCAAAGAGGAACGTGGTCGTGACAATGTAAGAAGGAGATCGTCCGCGAACAAGGCAATTTTGTGGTCCACTCCTCAGTGAACAATGCCTGTAATGTCAGGGGATTGGCGGATCAGGATGGCAAGAGGTTCTACGACAAGCGCAAATAGCAGGGGAGACAAAGGACATCCCTGCCGGGTGCCCCTGTAAACATGGATAGGACCCGTAAGTTGGCCATTAACCCGGACCTGGACTTGAGGTGAAAGGAAAGGCGCCATGATCCTAGCAATCATCTGAGGTCCCAGCCCTATCTTATGTAAGACGGCTCGCAAGAAGGCCCAGCCCACTCGGTCAAATGCTTTTTCAGCATCGAGTGATAATAAGCAGGCGGGTATGTTCCAGTGGTGGGCCTTCCCAACTAAGTGAGCGATGCGCCGCACATTATCCGCGCCCTGCCGGTGACGAATGAAGCCAACCTGATCAGGCTCGATAAACCTGGGCAAATGGGGATCGAGACGCTTGGCCAGAATTTTAGTGTAAAGTTTTAGATCCGTGTTTAAAAGCGCGATGGGGCGAAAAGAGGTACAAAAGGGGATGATGGACGGAACGTTTGAGCCAATCAAACACTCACCCCCAGTCAACTGATCTGGGTTTAATCCATCATCATTCTTTAGCTTACTCCACCACCCCAGTTCAGACATGGCCATATGCAAATCAGTCTGACCCTGTGCCTCATGGGAACAGTCCAGCCCGAACTGCCAAGCCATGTCTTCCCTGGACCGGAAACAAGCATCCTAGGACCGGTTTCTGGCATTCCAGCCGTCATCAGCCAGGCTTGCTTGAATCCAGTGGCAAAGTGAGCAAGGGACCCACGTCTGGGCATACCCCCGCCAACTTAGGGCGAACAAAGCGATACAAAGGGGATGATGGACGGAACGTTTGAGCCAATCAAACACTCACCCCCAGTCAACTGATCTGGGTTTAATCCATCATCATTCTTTAGCTTACTCCACCACCCCAGTTCAGACATGGCCATATGCAAATCAGTCTGACCCTGTGCCTCATGGGAACAGTCCAGCCCGAACTGCCAAGCCATGTCTTCCCTGGACCGGAAACAAGCATCCTAGGACCGGTTTCTGGCATTCCAGCCGTCATCAGCCAGGCTTGCTTGAATCCAATGGCAAAGTGAGCAAGGGACCCACGTCTGGGCATACCCCGCCAACTTAGGGCGAACAAAGCGATACAAAAGGGGATGATGGACGGAACGTTTGAGCCAATCAAACACTCACCCCCAGTCAACTGATCTGGGTTTAATCCATCATCATTCTTTAGCTTACTCCACCACCCCAGTTCAGACATGGCCATATGCAAATCAGTCTGACCCTGTGCCTCATGGGAACAGTCCAGCCCGAACTGCCAAGCCATGTCTTCCCTGGACCGGAAACAAGCATCCTAGGACCGGTTTCTGGCATTCCAGCCGTCATCAGCCAGGCTTGCTTGAATCCAGTGGCAAAGTGAGCAAGGGACCCACGTCTGGGCATACCCCGCCAACTTAGGGCGAACAAAGCGATACAAAGGGGATGATGGACGGAACGTTTGAGCCAATCAAACACTCACCCCAGTCAACTGATCTGGGTTTAATCCATCATCATTCTTTAGCTTACTCCACCACCCCAGTTCAGACATGGCCATATGCAAATCAGTCTGACCCTGTGCCTGGCTTGGCAGTTCGGGCTGGACTGTTCCCATGAGGCACAGGGTCAGACTGATTTGCATATGGCCATGTCTGAACTGGGGTGGTGGAGTGAGCTAAAGAATGATGATGGATTAAACCCAGATCAGTTGACTGGGGGTGAGTGTTTGATTGGCTCAAACATTCCGTCCATCATCCCTTTTGTATCGCTTTGGTCGCCCTAAGTTGGCGGGGTATGCCCAGACGTGGGTCCCTTGCTCACTTTGCCACTGGATTCAAGCAAGCCTGGCTGATGACGGCTGAAATGCCAGAAACCGGTCCTAGGATGCTTGTTTCCGGTCCAGGGAAGACATGGCTTGGCAGTTCGGGCTGGACTGTTCCCATGAGGCACAGGGTCAGACTGATTTGCATATGGCCATGTCTGAACTGGGGTGGTGGAGTGAGCTAAAGAATGATGATGGATTAAACCCAGATCAGTTGACTGGGGTGAGTGTTTGATTGGCTCAAACATTCCGTCCATCATCCCCTTTTGTATCGCTTGGTCGCCCTAAGTTGGCGGGGTATGCCCAGACGTGGGTCCCTTGCTCACTTTGCCACTGGATTCAAGCAAGCCTGGCTGATGGCGGCTGAAATGCCAGAAACCGGTCCTAGGATGCTTGTTTCCGGTCCAGGGAAGACATGGCTTGGCAGTTCGGGCTGGACTGTTCCCATGAGGCACAGGGTCAGACTGATTTGCATATGGCCATGTCTGAACTGGGGTGGTGGAGTGAGCTAAAGAATGATGATGGATTAAACCCAGATCAGTTGACTGGGGGTGAGTGTTTGATTGGCTCAAACATTCCGTCCATCATCCCCTTTTGTATCGCTTGGGGCGAAAAGAGGAGCACAACGTGGGATCCTTTCCTGGTTTAGGGAGCAGTGCGATCTCAGCCAACGCCATAGAATTGGAGGGGCCTCCAGTATCAGAAAAGGAATTAAAAAGGCGGAGCAGATGTTCTTGTATCTGCGGAAGAAAGGTGCGATAGAAAGAGACCGGTAGACCGTCCGGGCCCGGAGATTTACCAAGGGGTAGGTCCTTCAGCGCACTAGTAAGTTTGTCAAACGTAAGTGGATCTTCAAGAAGTTGCGCATGATGCCCATCGATCGGAGTCCATATGCATTCCCCCAATACTGCTTGAATCTGATCCGAATTAGGTGGCTCCCGTGCGTAAAGAGAAGTGTAATAATCGTGAAAGGCTTTTAGCTTGGCGGTTTCAGTGGTAGCCCATGTGCCATCGTCTAATTTAATTTTTGCAATGTGAGCCTTTGCTGCCCGATTCCTAAGGCGACGCACCAGAACTGTTCCCACCTTGTCCCCCCCTTCATAGTATCGTTGCTTTAAAGCCAATAGGGCGTGTTCCGCCATATTAGTCCTATGAGCCCGTAGCTGACCACGAAGCATAGCCAGGCGTCGCTTATTAAGAGCTAGAGGATGTTCCAGGTCTAGTTTTTCCAGCGTTTTGATGTCCCTGGACAAGTTGTCCTTGAACAAACGAGCCTCCCGAGCCTGGGCTATCGCAATAGAGGTGATGTGACCCCGAATTGTGGCTTTAAAGGCGTCCCAAACCACGGGGAAAGGTGTTTCTGGTAGATCATTGGACGAAAAGTAGGACAGGATAGCGTCACGGATCTCGGCAACATCCACTGGATCCCGGAGGACATGGGGGGGTAGTCTCCAGCGAGGAGAGTGACGTGAGTGAGGTGTGCGATCGTGTAGCAGAAGCTCCACATGTGCATGGTCCGAAATGGAGATATCGGACATAGAAGGAGAGAGAACGTCACGTACCAGGGAGTGGAGAAAAAATAGATAGTCAATGCGGGAGTAGGAGCGATGGACATGGGAATAATAAGAATAATCTTGTGTAGCTGGGGAGTGGTAACGCCAAATATCTAACAGTCCCAAATCAGTAAACTGTTTCTTCAAAGAAGCAGACATGGCCCCAGCCCCATGAAGCGTACCAGTACTACGGTCTATTCCCGCATCCCACACCAGATTGAAATCACCCCCCAATATGAGCTGATGGTCGTCATGTGTTATCTGTTCCCGTAGGAGTTCCCTGATAAAGAGATCCTGTGGTTGATTGGGAGCATAGATATTGCAGAGAGTGAATATCTGTACCCCAACCCGGACCACTAGTTTGAGAAATCTGCCATCTTTGCCACGGATCACTCTGGCAGCCCCCTGTTGGATGCCTGCCCTGCAGAGGATAGCCACCCCAGCCGTTTTAGTAGGCGCAGATGCCCAGCATTGAAAGGGATATTTAGGGTGGGCCATACGGGAAGTATCCGCCTTTAAAAGATGTGTCTCCTGTAAGAAGATAATGTCTGGGTTCTGTTGTAATAAATAGTGCAAAATTTGACGACGTTTGTTAGGAGAGTTAAGACCCTTTACATTAAGAGAAAGAAGTTTCAAACAGGGTACAGAAGTCATGTTAAAAGCTGATTACATCCATCCGCCATCAAATGTTGTGAGACCAAGATATGGCCCATAGCCCCCCGTCCTCCCCCATCAAACCACCATGAAAAATAAACACAGCCAGAATGCATCTCAATACCCAGCAATTTATAGGAGGAAGTTGATACACAAAGTAATAACCATTGGCAGAAAAATGTTACACTCCCAGTAGCGTGGCCCACCCTCCCTCCAAACAAGGAAAAAAGGGAAAGGAGAGAAAAAGAAAAAAAAAGGAAAAAGGAGAGCAAAGTTTCGAGATTGACAACGGCCAATGTGGCCAACAAGTCCTATTCCAGTCTAAGAGCAGGCTAGGCTCAATAGCACAAGCCATCCCAGAGATGTCACTCTCTTAGGAATAGAAAGGGGGGCGAGTCTCGGGAAATCAGTACCGCTGTTAGGGGGCGCACGCCGGCACCGCTGCCACACTATAGTCAGGGCGAGAAAAGAGTAAACAGTGAACATGGGAACCCAACCCCGCCAATGCGGGGGACTGCTGGTGACAAAGACAATGACCTCTTAAAACGCGGATGATCTTTCAGTTCTCCTTTGGCTGGGAACGTGAGGGAGACTTCTCTCCGTCCAAGGAGCGAAGATGTTGAATAATGTCCTGCTTGGCTTGAGAGGAGGACTGTTCCCCACGCTTAGGCAGCCGCCACGGTCTGAGCGCTCTAACCCATTGTGGCTTTGCAGGTTCTCGATCCAAAGGGGGCAAACGTGAAGGGCTAGGCGGCGGAGAGGAAGTCTAGAGGCGGAGCAATTGAGTGGCCTCCTGGAAGGATCGCAGCACCCGGCGTTTGGATTCCCATTGAAAGATAAGTGCAAAGGGATGGCCCCATTGATACTGAATGCCCAGCTCACGAAGCTTATCAGTGACGGGTTTAAAGTCCCTACGGCAACGAAGCATGGTGGGAGCAAGGTCCTGAAAGAGCTGAATTGGGGGAACCCTTGTAGGTTAACTCCAATTTGGAGCGTGCTGCCTTTAAGATAGCCTCCTTCTCCATGAAAAAGTGGATCCTGGTTAATATGTCGGGAACCAGACCAGAGCGCCCAGAGGGTACAGCCACACGGTGAGCCCTGTCAAGCGCAGGTGGAAAGGCATCGTCATCCCCTCTGATCTCATGAAGCAACTTCGCAACAAAAGTCACGATGTCAGAGCCTTCTGCCCCCGTTGGAACACCCCTCAGGCGCAAGTTATTGCGGCGGCTCCGGTTTTCTAAGTCCTCCTGCTTAATTTGGAGCTCAATATGTTGTTCCTCCAGGAGGGCCAATCGTTGTCAGAGTTGCTCTTGGTCTTCCGTGCGAGCATCAACTGTCTTCTCGAGATCGTCCACACTCTCTCCAATTTCTGTGATGTCTCTCCTGAGTTCCTTGATGCAGGTTTGAACCTCGGTTCTAAGCGATCCAATTTCGGACTTAATTTCCTGCAAAAAGTTGGCCATGAAGGATTGTGTGAGAGGATCGGAGGAGCTCTCTGCCGAAGACACCATAGCCGCAGAGGGTGTAGAACCAGGTTTGTTCCACAGAGCCGTCACAGGATTGTCTCTCGGGGGTGCGGCGATTTCTTTCCCAGCTTTAGAGCGTGGCATGAGCCCTCAAACACCAACGCACATGATGGAGAGCCAGGTCGGAGGAATAAAGCAGGCAGCCGAGCACATCCCCCAGTAAAGGGATAGGAGCCGTCGTAACGTAGGTGAGCAGGGCGATCAGCCGTGAAGAGGAGAGGGGCAGCAGCTTTGCCCCACAGCGTCTAAGGCCCCCTCTGACTCCCCCCTCTGAGCTACACGAAAGGCCAAAATTCGTAGGCAGGATGAGGAGAAGTGCCTCGTAGAACCCCAGCAGGTGTGATAACTACCCCAGCGATCACGCATGCAGCCCCGCAAGGACAGGGGCCAGACACACAGCAGGGGGGAGGGACCCTCCGGCAGGAGTGTGCGGGAGATGGCACCACAGTAGAGCTCACACGGGGAGTCCGCGCTGTACCAGGCCTACACTTCAAGTCTCCAGGAGGCCTCAGCGCGTCCCAGCAGCCGGTACCGGGAAAGCAGATCCGGGGGTGCCCACAGTAGTCGTGCCCTAACAAGAAGATGGGGGCTCTGTTGTGAGAGAGGCGCGGCCCGGCAGAGTCTCAGGGCCTCGGGTGGTCACCTCCGATAGGGGACGCTCCTCCAAAGATTCCAGAGGGGTAAGGAACCAGGGGGACAACAGAGCCAGTCCAGGGCCCACGTCCAGCATACACCCTCAGCAGCAGGAGGCAGCGGGTCCCAAGAAAGAAGCCAGTCGTGGATCGCCACTCACCTAGTCTCACCCCTCTCCACGACAGGCGACACAGCGTCTCAGAACTTTCAGGACACCAGCGATGGAGGGGAGAATCAGCCAGGGGCTCCGCAGCACAATCTCCTGCACCGCACGGAGAAGCACTAGATGGCGGCATTCCCAGCGCCCGCAGCGCGACACACTTCCTGTGATCCAAGATATCGAGTGCAGATCGCTGCACCTCCGCGCCGATCCCTAGGCGGTCCGGCGAAGCTCCCAGGTGTGCCGTTGTGCACCAGAAGGGAACCCTCGCTCGCCGGGAGCTCTCCAGAGTCGGAGGGAATCAAGATGGCGGCTGCAGGCTCCCGGGCCAGGCCCCGACACCAAAGCTGCCAGCGACAAAACTACCAGCGCTCAAAGAGTCGCGCCTGGCGGGCAAATGACTCCCTGACGCCACCGATGACCAGGCAGGCTGAGCAGTGTCGCCGTTAATGCCCCGGTGCCACGATAAATGCTTCAAAAGGCAGCGGCTGACTGGAGCTCCCTCGGCGTGCGTCTCACTCCATGCGTAGCAAGACCTTGCCCCCCCGCAAATCATCTTTTATGACAGAGCATAGTAATATGCCAGTTGACAATTTCTAAGCATACAGATTTAAGTTTGGTACAGACTGTTCCCATGAGGAGCATGGTCAGTACTGATTTGTATAAGCCAGGCCTTTGTGTAGAGTGACATGGTGTGTGAAAAGCGATGGACTGTGTTTCGCCGCTAGTGATTGCCAGTGGCTGAGTGTTATTCAAACATTCCATCCATCCAGCTATTAAATGCCCCCTGAAATATGGTTTCTAGTGGAAAGAATTGGATTACCAGCTATTTGGGAGTGGCAGAGACTTTTTTTTTATGCCACACACTTTTCATCTCCTCCTAGGTGACACTGTATCCTCAGGACTGTTTTGCTAGTCATTGGCAAAAGAATTTCCAATTAGATATATAGTCCTGCATCTTGTAATATGATATAGATCATTTTGTGCATACTGGGATTTTCAAGGATATGTTCTATTATAATAGACTGGTTCCTACTTATATCCGATGTTATAGGAGTGGTGTACCCATATTGTTCCGACATGGAACAATATACCTGAATTTGTGGCCAAACGTTCCTGTTTTAAAGGGCCTTTAAAATATTAATTTGATCCAGACACAGACTTCTATAATCAAAGTTACACAAACCTGATTTGTCTGTTTCTTTATTGAAATAAAATATGTGCTTGTAAACAAGTATGTAGAACATTGTTACTTACTGTGGGGAAAAATGATTTCAATACAAACCATAAGAGGATGTGAAAATGGCTTATTTGCGGAACTGACATTTTACTCCCAGCTTCTTGCTTTAAAGATTCTACATTTTTAAATTATACTATTCATCAAAACACAAGATTCGGTTTTTCAAGTGCCAGGGAATCGATAGTTCCAATTGTAGCACGTCAAAATATTCACATTTTCTAAATATGAAATGGATAGAATGTTTAGTAGCCGAGATATATTGTCCCCTTAATTACCAATGGCACTTTTCAAATGATATCCAATGATTCGAAGGGTATATGCTTTTGAAACCTTCATAGAACTGAATGTGACAAACAGTTTGCCAAAGGTGTTGTAGGCCCTAATAAAGCTAATAAAGAAGATCCCATATATGGTAAAGTTTCAGGATTGATCTAAAGGACACCGTTTAGCTGTAGATATAGATCACACTGAATCGTTAAAAGAACATATGAATGAAAATGATTTCCTACTCGTCCAAAAAAGGAGAGATTCACAAGAGACCTAATACGTGCAGTCATGGCTCTCGTGCAAAAATGATCACAGTCTGCTAAAGAGGGGAATAGGCGAATCAGGGAAATTTATATTGATCCTTTCACTTCCAAGGTTTCTATGTATTTTAAAGCTCATTTATATGTCATACAGGAAGTAAAAGGGGCCACAACGTCACATGGAATAATACATGGTGACCCTAGAATGTTGAAAAATATCACAGTTGACATCTATATTTAAAACTGTGAAAAAAACTTTAGAAGAGTAGAAACAAGGAGCACGAATAATATAGAACTATATTTGCATTGCAATCTTCATAACAGTTGCAGAAAATTCACCTAGTGTCACTAACATTATAAATCACACATTTTGTATCCTTATGGGTTGAATGCTAAGCAAGAACTAAAAGCAAAAGACTGAAGATACAATTTGGCCTCTGTATATCAGTTTGATTCGCTCCTTTCACCTCATATGAAAAGCCTATTATATGATTTAGCCATCAGATTATTTCTCTAGGCATAAATATATTGCAGTTTGCAGGCTATTCAATGCTAAAAGAGATGGGAGTAGTAGTGTATACTACTGACAAGTTTAATTTCTCTCTCAGGCGATCTCCATTGATAGTCATAAGCACTGAATAGTCCCGCCCATGTGCAAGAGCACTTTTTCATAATGTCTTAAGTGTAGATGTTCGCCTTTCTTCAGGAAGGCCTGTAGAAACACTTAAGACAAGAGCATTGTGCAGTCTATATGGAAGGCTATAATGGCCAATTTCTTTAGATTGCATTTAAAATAGGGTAAAGGATACCAACGTGTGTATATATATATATATATATATATATATATGTGTGTATTTCTAGATATATATATGCAAATAATTTAGTAGTATACTTAAATCTTTCACAAAGCCTTTTTTAAAAGGAGAAAGATGAAGGAGAAAGAGGATAGTGTATCCCTACAGGCTGCCATTATGTGAATGCAAAAACAGCGTCTGCTCCTTTTAGGACCCAGAGACCACCAGTAGCCCATCATGCCCAGCAGGTGGCAGTTTCTTCAGTTCTTTTTCCCGGCTCCTGGTAACAGGATCTTGGAAAACTGAGCTCTGCCTCTTTGGCTTTCTTTCATCAAAAATCTCACTAGGAAATTTTTGAAAACTGATTCACTCAACGGATTTCATCTGTCCATGTGTTTTTTCTGTCTTTTTCTGACAATTCTTTTGTCATCAGTCACATAAAATGCCATCTTTATTTGACAAATGTCCTGCTTATGGAAAAAAAGGCCAAGTCAGACCCTCATGATGTCTGCATCATCTGCCTTCGTGAAAGTCATGTTCGTGACCAGTGGTGGCTGGTGGAATTTTAAACTGGTGGGGCGTAAGCAGAACGAATCAACGTATGCGAGCAAGCGCAGCGAGCGAGCCCGACGGCAATAAGGGGGGTTCGGGGGGGTTCTCCCCCCGTGAAGAATTTTTTTTTAAATTGGCATCTTTTTGGAGCGATTTTCAGCACTATTTCTGTGATATATGGACTAAAAATTCAGTTCTAGGCATTCATAAAAGAAAACTCATACATTATTTCAGAAAATTTCTGGGTTGCCAAGCAAGTCTGACTTCTGAAGAGGGCTAGGGTACTAAGCAAGACTGCTTTGGCTCTACCCTTTCCAATAGAAAACACTAGTTAGCGATGTGAACAAGTTCAATGGACAAATCTGGGGTCTAGGGAGAGTCCCTCTCCTGAGAGAGAAATTTTAAAAAGATTGGCAAATGGTGCATTTTAAAGCAAATGAATGCAGCGATAAAGCAAGGCTTATTAAGCAGTGGGAACGTATAGTCTTGAAATATTAAACACATTAAAAACTGCCCCGTATCTTCTTGCATTAATTTGTTCAACAGTTACTGTAATATGTAAATTGTTCTGCATGACAACTTTAGCCCTTTAAAATGTATGCTTAGCTTGCCCAGTGTCTTGCACTGCATGCAGCATTAACTTTGGAAAAATATGCTCTAACCAGACTTCGGGAAGCACCCGCAGCTGCTGGCTGTAACCAGTCATATAGAAATATGTGCAGACAGGTCTTTAAGTGAGATGAAAAAAGTGGGTGCTCCCTATAAAGAAACATGCCAAATACATTTCTGTGATTCCCATAGTGTGCCATCAGACCGGTATTTTGGTTTCTCTCTGAGATGTAATTTTATCCAGATAAATGGCACAGCAACTGACATACGCCTAAAGCCTGTCAGTATGATTGGCTTTGTCACTGGGTGTTAGCTGTTTAAGATAAATGAGTAACAACAATTATTTCTTATAAATAATTAACATTGAAAATGTTTAAATTCTGAACTTCTGAAATAGTGAGTCTGTGAATTAAATAGCATTGAGGCCTGTGGAAGGAGTTTTGGCCTTCAATTATGTGTGCTTTATGTTAGATATGTATCCTCTTTTTCTCTGCATATCTTGTCCATCTGCACATCTTCAACCCCCTCTCTTTCCTCTTCAGCATCCTCTTTTCACTCTTCCCCGAATGCCCTTCCTCACATCTGTCACTTCACCGCCCCAACATGCACTGCACTCCCTCAAATATAAGCACATTAATTTCTCTTACTTTTGCCTTGCAAATATTTTGACATCAGTGTACCCCCTTCATACACATTTCCACAGAATTTCAGTTGCAAATGGAATACACAAACATTGTTCTGTGTGCTCTGCAGAGAGGCCAACCCACTGACAGGCACTTTGTTTGGCTTTAGCCTTAGCGCCTGCATGGCATGCTCAAAGCCCCTCATAAACACCTGGCATGGCTCAAGCCTCAAAGTATGCACAGAAAAAAATACAGATAAACAACATTATAAAATAGCTAACTCGTGGGGAATGCAAGATTAAGTAAACATGTAAAATAAGAGGAACTAAATCGCTGAAATGCATTCCCTCGCGCCAAAAAAGAGACATGTAAAGAGCAACTAATGGGCAGCAATGTACAGAGTCAACAATGAGCAATGCGCAGAGCCAACACAGAAAGATACAGAACCAACACAGAACTTTGTACAGCGTTAACAGAAAGCAAAGCACAAGCTTTGAGCAATGTACACAGCAGACACTATGCAATGTACAGCGCCAACAAAGCAATGCACCAAGGCGAAAGCTCAATTTTAAGGAGTCAACGATGTGCAATGCGCAGAGCCAATACAGAGTAACGTACAGAACCAATGATCAGCAATGTGCGGAGCCAACAGTGAGTTCTGCCCAAAGCCAAATGGGAGACATCTGCAAAGTCCCAATGTAGAGAATGTACAGAGCCAAAAATGAGCAATATACAGAGCCAGCAGAATACAACGTGTGGATCCAGCCGAGACCAATGAGTAGAACCAGCACACTACAATGTGCAACGCCAACACAACAGAGAGTAATGTACAGAACCAGAAGTCTGACTGATGTGTCTTTTCCAAACCCATTCCCTCCAGTCACAAAGGGGTGTATCCAGATAGACAACAGAGGCTAGAAAACTTGCAATTAAAACAGAAAAACTCAAGCACATTTCTAAATATTTCATTTTACATGTGTGTAAAACTGTAAATGCTTCTCTTTGTAAACACAACGCACTAGGGCAAAAGAAATTCTCATTATATATTTTTTCCTTTTTTTAACAGTATTGCTATAATTTTTAAGGAACGAACAATAAAATGATACCCAAATGTTTTTGCCTGGTACTTCAGAGTTACAGCAGATCGTGTAATCCAATTCACATGGTAATTCAGAATTACGGGACAAATCAGAATTACAGAGGGCCCCATACTTACGCCCTGACTGTTTTACTCACAAAGTCCTTTCTTTTTTATTAACTGAATTTTATTGATTTTTGAAGCACGGAACAACACGCGACGTCCCTCAGCACAACAGCACAATCAGTGGTTTAATCTCAAAGCAAGAAAGTTGTTCCAATAGTCAGATCGAGGTAAGAGTTATGCGGCAGTCGTTTAATCTCAAGTTAAGAGTTATGTGGCAGTCATCACTGAAGTGGTTTAAACTATTTTGCTCCAGTGAGGGACTGTACCTCAAGGCAAGAAGCTTGTGGCGATGGTTTAGCCTCAAGGCGGCAGAGCAGAGGTTTAAACTCCGCGCGCAATCTTGCTCCGGCACTGACTGACTGACTGCCTGCTTGCTGTCTGTATTAATCCGCCGCTGCTGTGCTTTGTACGGGTTGCGTACACCAGAAAATCTATATTCTGTAGGGCATCCCAATGACAGAGCGCAAGAGGTAAACAGCCTGAGGCAAGAGAACAGTCTGCTGGGGGTGCCATGCGTCATTCACGTACGCACCTCGTGGATCTCCCTGCAGTCTTCATGCCTATCCTGCACTCCCTGCGTGTATATCCTGCATCACCCTGGGGCCTGACCTGCACCATCCCCATGTCTATTCTGCACTTCCTGTATATGTATCCTGCACAGTTCCCATGCCTATCCTGAACCCACATACGTGTAACTTACACTCCCCGCATGTTTACCCTGCATGTCCACATCTTTCATGCAGTCACTGCATGTACATCCTGCTCTCTTCTTGTGTATGTTTTCCCCTCCCTGTGAGTCTGTCCTGCACCTCCTGGTTGTCAGTCTTATACCTTGTTTATGTCTATCCTTCCAGCCAAGCTGGTCTAAACTCCAATCAGTGCATGGTCATGCTGTAGCTCCTGCATGTCTATCCTGTGCCTCCTGAATGCCTCTCATCCATGATAATCCTCACCTCATGCATGGTCTACTCCGCACCACATGCATGTCTATCCTATCCCCACTGCTTGTCTGTTATGCGCTGTGTGCATGTGTATCTTGGATCCCTGGCGTGTGCATCCTGCAACACCTACGTGTCTAGACTGCACCCCTTGCATTGGCTCCCAGGGGAACCCTGCTCCCGTGTGTCTCTACCTCACGGCCGTGCACGACTGTCCTGCGCCACATCTATTCCATATCTGACAGTACAAGTCTTGTGCCTCTCCATTTCTCTCGAGTCACCCTCATCTGACGGGTGTCTTCGTGCAATAAGTCATCTCCAGCACCCCAACAAACCTACAGATGTCAACGGTTTACCGTTCCCAACATCTGACTTCATCCTCCTCAGAGAGCCAACACGTTGACTGCTTGCCTCCCTCATGGCCACCCTGCACTACCTGCGTACGCAGCCCGACCACAGCAACACGTCAACAACCGCTCTCCACACCTGCTGTGTCTTTCTCACTCATTCCATAACAATCCAACCGCCATCCCTTTCTCTCCCGTTCTCCTCCAGGCACCTTTCCCAGTCGCGCTCGCAATACTCGGGGGGGAGGGTTGCGCGGGGGCCACATGTATGTACAGAGTGAGGAGTTCACCTTCCAGTGGAGGACTACAGCCTCCAGAGCCCTCAATCCCACCACTTTGAAGGAGACTAAAATCCCTGATCCTAATTGCATACAGGCTGCGGTGCCTGGCGAAATCTGAAATGTTCAGTGTGGCTGGCTGGTGTAAGTTTTACTCTCTTTGTTAGACACAACTTTACATGTTCAAGGAGTTAATGGGCATCTCAACACACATCGTCAGAGTTCGTGTGTGGAGCAGCAATCAGGAAGGCAGAGCACAGCAAGGTTGTGGCTTGGTGGGAAGTGTCTGGGTCTGTCTGACACTTCCAGGGTTGGCCTTCTACAGCAGGAATGACACTGCAGCGCGGCGCACCCTCAAGAGAGAAAACTGTGAGTGCAGGCCTTGGAATGAGATGTAACTTTTGCAGTCATCTACGGGGTCTGTGTTACAATGGGGTCTTTATGTCACAGTAGGCGCACAACAGCATGCCGGCCCTAAGAGGGAGGAACGCACCTCGGAAAAGCCACAGCAAAAGTGGGCCTAGTCAGGGATTTCTTGAGCACTCTTCTCACACTCCTACCGGTATTCACAATGAACACTTGACATTTCTCCTCTTAGAGAAGGATGATAGAGAGCTTGGCTTTCAGTAACAGTTGTCATGGGTCTGGCAGGGCGGTGGCACAGGTTTCTGGATTTGTCAGCAGTAATCCTCATGTCAGCACACCAGCAGTTGGGCCTCGGTTCATCAGCTGGCATGGCAGGTTCTCAGCATACAAGCAGTCCACCTTCCTCTCACCTCCAGGTCTCAAAAACACAAACGTCTCGGCAGTCTGGCCCCGATTTGTCAGCAGAGCAGATAATCTCCCTGTCCTTGGTGCAGTCGTTCCTTGCGCGGGTGCAGCCCCTCAGCTGGAAGTCAAGGTGCGCCCACTTTAAGTCAGCTTAAATCTTGAGAGAGCAAATTGTTGGAATCAAACGGTGATAAACACATGAAACGGCATGTGCTCGGACCCAGTCGCGGCTCGCGCTCCAATACTCGCGGGGGGTGTTGGGGGTCACGCGCGGCGCGGGGAGATTTAAGTAAAGCACCCTTATCAGTCCTGACCCTTATTAAGCAAACTAAACTTACCGGATCCGCGCCGCCTCTGCGAGTCCTCCTGGGCCGGTGTCCGATTCCCGCGTTGGCGCCTTGGCAAGTACCGCTTGCTCTCAGCCAATCCAGACGCTGCTCCAGCAGCAGCGCCAGGACTGGCTTGAGCAGTAGTGCGCATGTTCTGTTTAGCGCTTAACATTTTTGTGACCAGCCCGAACATGCGCACTAGGCTGCTCATTAGAAGAGCAGCATGGAACAATCCTCGCTCCTCTAATGAGCAGCCTAGTGTGCGCATGTTCAGGGCTGGTCGCAAAATGTTTAAGCCCTAAACAGAACATGCGCACTCTTGCTGTGCGCTCCGCCGATCACTGATGTTACTCTGTCCTGTAGTGCTGCCCCGCCCCCTTCTAAGCCGACTGCCTCCGGCTCTGCTGGCTGGGATACAGGGAGTGAGAGAGTCCCGTCAGAGTTTGAGAGTGACGGCAACGCTCAGTGGGGCAACGCCCAAGCGCCCTAATGGACGCACCGCCACTGTTCCTGACAGATGTTCACACTCCAGGAAGTTTTCCTGATGTGCCCTGAGGGAAAGGGAGAAGATTCGCCTCTGTGGTACAGAGTAGCGATGCATGCAGCAGGTGCAGTCTGAAGGTGGGACATCCAGAGAGTGAAGAGAGGGGCAGTCCTCTACCAGAGCTCTTCCACCTTCCTCTGAGGACTTTGGGAATGGGAGATCCAAAAAGAGAATCGCAGCCCAAAAACGTCGAAAGCATTGACGTTGAGACAAGGTAAGATACCTACATGTTCACCTTCGAGGGCTGGGTAGACATCGAAGAGGAGGCGAGGGTCGATGTTGAGCCATAGAAGGTCAACATCGAAGGAGACTACGATATCAAGGCGCAGAAGAAGTTTGATGTTGAGACGTAGGACAGTGTTGACATTCAGGAGTCTGTAGATGTCGAGATCATCTAGACCAATGGAAAAGGTAAAAAAAATCAAGGTACAGACATCTACCATCATCCCCTGAATCTGCTCCGTTGAGGCTGCAAAAGAAGTACAGACCTCCAGAAAACGACCCACTGTTTCTCCGCTCAGATCCACCCCCAAATGCTGTGGTCATCCTTGCGGCTAAAAAAAAACCTATTCCACCACTCCTTCGTCTACAGTGCCACCAGACAGGGAGAGTAAAAAGTTGGATTCAGTGGGGCGGAAGGTTTGCGGTGCAGCTGTCACCACCATGAACGCAGCAAGTGCATTGGCTCTCCTGGGCAGATACAACGGAGCCTTGTGGGAGTCATTACAAAAATTTGCAGATGAGCTCCCTAGAGATTAGAGAAAGAACTTCCTCAAAGTGGTCAATGAGGGTATGATGGTCTCCAACCAAATCAGTCAGTCAGAAACTTTATTCGGTCATTACGACCATCAAAGTGCAAGTGTATACAGTACAGGAAGTTCAATAATACAAGCTTTACAGTAGTTCGTTATAGAAACAAAGATAACTGACAGATTAAGAAGTACCAGCTTCATGTAGATAATTAAAATTGTAGTTGAGATGCAGAGACTAAACTAGCAAAAGAGCGCTCATAGATTGTGACCCCTATAGGTTTGCATAAAGGTGCAAGTGCGTATGGTGCAAAAATACAATGTTACATGCATGACAATAGTACGATGTAAGCACAGCATCCAATTTTCGGTCAAATAGCTCCACCAAAATGTAAGCTAAAATTGCAATTAAAAAGCAGAGACTAAACTGGGAATTACGACAATCAAAGTGCAAGTGTATACAGTACATGGAGTTCAATAATACAAGCTTTTCAGTAGTTCATTATATAAACACAGATAACTGACAGATCAAGAAGTACCAGCTTCATGTAGATAATTAAAATTGCAATGAAAATGCAGCAGCTAAACTAGAAAAAGAGCCCTCATAGGTTGTGACCCCTATAGGATTACATAAAAGTGATAGTGAGTATGGTGCAAAAATACAATGTTACATGCATGAATGGTACGATGTAGGCACAGCGTCCAATTTTCGGTCAAAAAGCTCCACCAAAATGTATGTTAAAATTGCAGTTAAAAAGCGGAGACTAAACTGAGAAGAAAGCGCTCATAGGATGAAAACCCTATAAGATTACACAGAAGTGCAAGTGCGTATGGTGCATAAAATACAATGTTACGTGCATGATAATGGTACGGTGTAAGCACTGCGTCCAATTTTCAGATAAATAGCTCCACCAAAATATAACAGCTAAAACCAGCAAGTAAAAACTAGAATTTAAAAGAAAGGCAATATATTAATAAAACCATGGTACAAGTGGGATGGACCCCAGAAGTGTTACACAGATGGCCCATTTGCATGTACACCATAAAGTATACGCAATTCAGGACCATATTGGGACAAGGGGCATAAATGTTACTATAGACTGGCTAAGAAAAACAATAAAAAGTCTTGGGGTGTGCTTCAGCTATTCATTAGTGCGTGCCTCCTAATAAACCACATTTCCCCCAGGAAATTGGCCACTTCACTAACTACTAGTGTCCTTGAGTCGGATTTTAGAATACGTAGTGCTTCTTGATGGCAACGGATTCACATCAACCTACAGACTGGGGCTAGCCATTTAAGTCTAAGGGATTTGTATAATGGACAGGCAAAGAGGATATGCTTGATCGTCTGGGCAGTCCCCGGGCAACATGGGCAACAGTGTGAGGCAGCGGAAGATCCCCGCTGCCATGTCGCTGTGAACGACTTCAGAGGGAGGGAACCAAATCTGAATTGCATATATAACTTTCAATCTTGCGGGATAGTAATGACCTCCAGATATTGCTCATAAGCACCTAGCAGCTTGAACTCCATAAATTCTGATGTGAGATGGCCTCCTGGTGTGTGAGTGACGGTTGTCTGTGCCACCCAGTTCCAATAATGGAGCTTAACAAGTTCTCTGCTAGGCAGTAAGCTGGAGTCGGACACATCCCACAGATTCCCCAGGCCTATGGCAGATAGCAAAGTCTGGATTTTGGTGAACCACTCAATTTTTTAAAACCGATCAAGTTTAAGGACTTCATCAAAAGCAACTGCGTAGTGAATGAGCTCAGGTGTTTGTTTTAAGTGGAGTTAGAAAAGAAGGGGGTGAAGCCTCGCTTTGTCCACTATCGATGTTCTGCCCATATCTGACCTTAAGGGAAGAAGCAGGGTACTCTGGGGGAGGGAGCAGAGCGATCTTAAAAACATATTTTCTGTGCAAAGAAGGCCCTCTAGGTGGTCAAACCCCCAGATTTCAGCTCCACACAAAGCAGAACCTACCACCTTCTGATCGTATACCTGGAGCGGGGCTGCGATCGGTCTGGTTCGAGAGGCCCTATGTTCCTTAATCAGTGCCCCTGAGGTTTTTCGCTGCTGAAGGATTCGCTTTGAGATGTGATGTTTCCAGGTCAATTTCTCCGAGCGGGTCACACCCAGATATTCAAAAATGGACACTCTCTCCAGAGTAATCCCCCCCCAGCAGCATTTTGCCTCTGTACGATTTGTGGGGGTTCAGCAACATGAGCTTGGTTTTTGAGGTGTTAACCTCCAATCCTCTCATTCCACAGAAGGCCATGAAGCGATCAAGTAGCAGTTGGAGGCCACTGGGGGTCTTGGAGACCAATAGCGTATCGTCTGTGAACAGTAAGGTTGTTGTTTTTACACTCCCCAATGTGGGGGCATCAGCATGGACTTCCGCTAGGTGTTTCACTACTCCGTTGATAAAGAGCGAAAACAGGGTGGGGGCCAAGGCACAACCCTGCCGTACACCTCTAATGACTTTGATTGAGTCTGTCAGTTGCCTTTGGTCCCCCCAGCGTACCCTTGCATAATTATCCTCATGCAAGCGGACTAGAAGCGCCAGGATGTCAGTTGGTAGCCCCAGTTCGTATAAGACATGCCATAGTTTGGACCTAGGGATGAGGTCGAAGGCCGACTTTAGATCGATAAAGACAGTATAAAGACTGCCCTGTTCGATTGTCACTGCCTTCCATGCCAATAGAGTAAATCGAAAAACCTGATCGATGGTGCTGATTTTCCTCCTGAACCCGGCTTGGATGGGGGACAGTATGTTATTCTCCTCGATCCATTCTGTGATCTTAGTAAGAAGAGCACGGGAGAAGACCTTCTGTGCACCATCGATCAGGCTGATCGGCCTATAGTTGGAAGGCAGTGAACGGTCCCCCTTCTTAAAGACCAGAATGACCTCGGCTCCCTTCCATGACGGGGGTATTGGGGCCCCAGCAGCAATTCCATTTGCTAGTGTCCGGATGTATTTGGACCAGTTGGGAATGTCATTGAGAAAGATGTCACCAGGTATAACATCAAGACCCGAGGCTTTGTTCCTGACTATAGAATTTATGCTTTGAGTTATTTCAGCTGAGGAGAATAAATCATTATTGGACTGGGAGCCGATGTAATCGTTGGAGGGGCTTTCAGTATCCGTCTCTCCTGATCCAGAAAAAACTGCAGAGAAATGGTCAAACCAGGCGGCCACAGCAATATTATTAGTTGGTGGTCTAGTTTTTTCAGCGTCTCCCCTTTTTGACTAGCAACCAGAACTGTTGAGAGTCTTTCCTTTGGCAGGCGTCGCGAATCTGTAGCCAGCGATTCTCAACCCACTCCTTTTTTGCTTTTGCCTGGGCTGTCTTATAGGCTCTTCTTACCACTCTTGTGTCTGCTACGTTATTAACTTTAATCGCAGCTGCCAATTCTGACCGTAATATCTTGCACTCTTGGTTAAACCAGGAGGATTGGGGGCTGGCAGATGGCGTCTTACGGTGAGAAGATCTCGGCAGTCTGAAGTATGAAGCTAGCTGTTCAAAAAAGGATGCATGGATATCCGTGATCTTGGCGAGCTCCTCCCGCTGTTCAAACAGGGATGCATGGAAATCCATGATCTTGGCGAGCTCCTCCCTCTGCTCGTAAATGTTATGGAGCTTGGTAATGCTGTCTTGAAGTGTTTGCTTTATTTCTTTGAGCTCAATGGTATCAGTTGCTACTCGTGCCCATTTGAGACGCCTCTTGTCATTTGTAGGGCATATCTCCTTGGTTGTAAACTTTGTGCCAGAGAAGCTACTGTTCTTAATCCAAGATGATGTCATGGCGAGCTCAAGAGGGTTTTGATCATTGTCTGTGGTCGTCCCGACTACCATATCCAACACTTCAGGCCACAATCTCACGTCTGTCAGTATGTAGTCAATTCGACTTGTGTTTACAGTTCTGTTGAAGGTGTTGGCCCCCATCAAGTCGGATTTGGTACATCCATTGGCTGCCCTAAGCCCATGCTCGAGGGTTATGGCTAGGAGCTGCAAGGCTGCTCGCGTCCATTTTTTGATTGGTGGTAGATTAAGAGAAGGGACAAGCCACAGCTCGTCTACCTGGTTCCAGTTGGTTAGGTCCTCGGAGTCCAAAGGTTCGAAAGTGACATTGAAGTCTCCTGCTAGTAATAATGGAGATTGGGACTCTCTTTCCTCAAAGCAGTCTTCCAGCGCTTGAAGAGTAGAGGAGCTGGAGCCCATCTTGGTTCCACGAGCATAGACATTGAATATGTCCACCGTTCTGCCGTTCCTGCCCCTGAGGTTGATCGCAGGAATGTCAGGGCTATTAGTCTTGATCTCTCTGGTGGTACATTGGAGGTCGATCTTGATCCAGATCATCAGCCCCCCTGCCGGACGTCCTGGTCTGGTAGTGGCTGCTGGGCAGCTAAATGTGATATATATTCAGGGATAAAAACAGGTACAGTAATCCAGGTTTCCTGTAGGATACAGATGTCGAATTGTTCTATGTGTTGGAGCCAATGAGGGAGTGCCACCTTGGACCTTACCCCTGCCACATTCCAAGACAATATGCGAAGATTGGATGTCAGTTCCTCTGCGCCAGGGCAGACGGAATGGTATCCCTCAGTCGCACCACTCGCCTGAGAGTCTGCGGGTGTTGCTTGTGGTTTGAGGCTAACGATGATGAAACGCCGGTAGTAGACTGCGTTTGATCAAGAGTCTCAAGGCTAGGAGGCTGAAGTAGGATTGACAAGGCGTACAAAGGATCCCCAGCCATAGAAGCCTTAGAGGCTGAGGATTTGACCTTATCTAGGTGGCAAGGTGTTGTCTGGGTTAAGGGAACTTGGACCACCAGTCAATCGTTAGTGGCCAAGGTTGAATCAGACCCCAACAGGATGCCATGTCTTTTGTGGACTTGAGGCTGAGGTATACCGGGGGATTATATTTCAACTGGATGTTAGTGGATGTGGGTGAGCATGATCTTGCCTCTAAAGCTATAAGATTATGTACTAGATTCTCGTCTCTTAGGTGTAGTTCAATAAAATCTGATTGGGAGGTGCGGTGGGTTAATCTTTTTGCCCAGAGAATGTCGTCCCTGATGACGGACCTGCACCCCCTTTTTTTCCGGATCCAATGGATCGATTTATTGATTATAGAGTTGTTATCTTCGTATTTAGAACTGGGTGGAATTTTGGGTATGTTAATCAAAAAAATGCTCTTAGACGAGCATTGAGCTTGTTCACACCTTTGACTAGAATAGTGTTCGTTGTCAGCTAAGTTGGTGTCGCTTCTACCCGCTGGTTTCAGAGCTGTCAAGTTGGTAAATTTTATAGGATAGCGAGTTGGGACTGACAATAGAGGAGCTAGATTGTTGACGGGCTTAGGTGTGGCATTGCTATGTAATAGAGGGGTCGGAATCAGAGGAGGTCGTGAAATCTGTTCAAAAATATGCACTCTAGATTAGTCTTTTTCCAAGAGAAGCTTCACCTGGTTAGTGAGTACTAAAATTAATGATTGTAATGAGGTAACTTCATTCTTACGTTCTGAGATAATTCTAAATGTATCCGGCCCTACTGATGGATTCTCTTCTAGGTGTCCCTCACCCCTTATCTCGGTTGGATCATTCTCAATGTCCATGTAAGCAGCGACTGGGCTTAATGGTGGAGGGCCCCCTTCTGCTTCTGCCTGGCTACCCACCGGTTGACCAAGGGGATGTTAGTGCTGGTGTTGCTAACAATATATTTAGGAAACAGTGGTTCAGGTGTGGCCTAAATGGTTTTTTATGGAAAACGAACAGCAGGGCCTTTAATTGGGGGCCTGGAGCTGTGCAGACGGGAGCGTCCTGCTTCTGCCTTCGCTGGCGTTGAATGCTGTTCGTTTTCCATAAAAAACAAAACTAATCATCCCGGCCAGCTGCCTTCCCATCCCGGGTTCCCTCCAAAATAAGCAAACACGAGTCCCGGGCAGACCTTCCCACTTAGTTCCTTGGCGCCAATAATTCACGCCCTCAGCCAATTTAAAAAATCAGTACCAGCCGCCCACATCATTAACAGACGAATGGGCCCAGGATGATTTTCCTTTCCTCTAATTCAGCTTGCTCACCCTTGTCCTGAAGATGAAACCCACTTATTGGGTTCGAAACGCCGTCGACCACCATACAACATGAACTCCTATTACTCTTTGTAAAATAACTGTGGAGCTCATTATACTGTTGTCAATGCGATGCCTTTTTAAACCTCACTATCACCCTGCATGTCACGCTTCCTTTCACTTAAATATATGTGAGCACCTGAATACTATACAAAAAATTGTAAAATAAATGTTTATCATTTATCCGACCTACATGACCTTCCTTTGATCTTTCCTTTGCTCCCTCATGAATTAATTTCAAAATCTTAGAACCAAGTGTTCCCTGTTGGGTCACTTTCTCGCTTTGGACCATTTAGGCCACACCTGAACCACTGTTTCCTAAATATCTCGCCACCCCAGGTTCACATATTGGGGTACCCTTGTCTTCCCAAAAAACCAGGTGTTGCTAACAATGGCGGAAGTATCGTCTGTTAGACTTTTGTCTGACACTGCATTAGGAAAGGGTGATGCCCCTACCTCCGTGTCTTCAGTCACGGCTGCATATTGTATAGTGGTAGTATATCTTAGGGGCTTGTTCTTGGTGCTCCTTGTGGTGTGCTTGGTAAAAATAGAAGGAATTCATTTGACGGAATTGGAATTAATGCTAGGGCTAGGAAAGGATGTTGACTCAACAGAGGGTTGCAGATTGCCTGGGGTAGCTGGACTAGTAGCGGGGGCTAAAATATCGTGAAATTCTATCAATAAATCGTCAATGTGATTAAGAACACAGTTGTTAGCTGCTGATTTATGAGTCGTTTTGGTTTTTACTAACTTTCGTACGTGGCCCCTCTATCTTTCCACCCCCTTTTCCCCATGGCAGTAAATAACTGTAATGCAGAAATAGGTATTCGAGTGTCAAAGGGATTATCTTTATAGGAAATGACAGTAGACCCACTCAAGAGCACTGGCTAAAGCAATATAGAACAGTACAAAGAGGGCACACAAAGTGTTTCATCAGAGCTGAAGAAAGATGGAATTTAGAGGATCAGTGTTTATACGTCTACAACTTACAGTTTGTGCAGTAACAGTCCACGTGTCTCAGTAAGTCCAACAAAGTGAACACAGGACCAAAAATCCAAGGGAGGTGGCCCAGACCTGCCTCTTCCTGGCAATGACAGGCAAGGACGGGCAGCGGGAAGCCTCAGGAAGACTTGCGCGCCTCTGGGCGTGAAGAGAAGCGTCGGCGGTGCGGGGGAGCCTGGGAAATGGAGTCCCTTGCCACAGCTCCTACCCCGGTTCTCAAACAGCACGTCCCGCGCAGCGGGACGCCTCAGGAAGACTTATGCGCCTCCGGGCACTAAGAGAGGTGTCGGCAGTGCGGGGGAGGGTGGGAAATGGAGTCCCTTGCCACAGCTCCTACCCGGTTCTCAAACACCGCGTCCCAACCAAATCATCAGCGCTGCTGCTGACTCATCATTACCAGCAGCCCATGAATACTGCCACGCGGTGAACTTGAGAAGGCATTCATGGCTCCACCTTAGAACCCTTAAACATGAATTCCAGCAGCGGATTCTTAACCTTCTGTTTTACACTATTTGGTAGTCATACGGATGACGAAATGACCCAGTTGAAGTCTCAAATAGAGACTCTAATGGCAGTAGGTCTCGAAAAGCAGAAAGAACAGCGAAGCCCCTACAAACCTTACCAACGATGTTTTTACCCACAGAGGGTTCAAACCCCTCACTGATACTAAGGTTGCCAGCAAAACCAACAGCAGAGACTGTATCAACCGCTGCAACGTTGTCAACCTAGAGGAAGAGCCACGCAACATCCTCCTCGGGGGGGGAAAGCCTATAGCAGGCTCTAAACAACAAATCCCTACTTCCCCGTCTTCCGTTACCCTCTCTGGTAGGGGGAAGTATATCTCATTTCCTAACAGAGTGGCAAGCAATCACAAGAGATGCTTGGGTACTAAGTATTGTTTGGAATGGGTATTGTCTCCAGTTCACCAGTCCTCTGCCGAATATTCCACCAAAACCATCCAATCACCATCTACAGATGTTGCGCTAGGAAGTAAACATTCTTCTGCAGAAGCATGCAGTGGAGACTGTTCCTCCCAAACAACAGGGAACAGGGATTTATTCCTGATATTATCTGGTGAAAAAGAAAGGTCCCAGAACCTAGTTCAGACCCATTCTCGATTTTGAAACTAGCCAACAAGTGGATTTGATGAGAAAAACTTTGAATGCTGGCACTGCATCAGATCTATCCCCAGTTACATCAGGGAGACTGGCTCTGTTCAATAGACCTCCAAGATGCGTACTTTCATATCTCAATAGCCAAGAAGCATTGCAAATTCTTGAGGTTCATAGGGGGTCATGATCATTACCAGTACAAAGTGCTTGCGTTTGGCCTCAAATCAGCCCCCAGAACTTTCTCAAAGTGTATGGCAGTGGTAGCTGTACATCTCAGAAAGCTCTGAGTTTTCATCTACCCTTATCTAAATGACTGGCTCATCAAGGTATCAACACCTCAAGAAGCTCAACTACATTACCGATTGACCAGCAATCTTCTCCAACAATTAGGTCCGCATATCAATCACACTAAGTCAAACTCTTCTCCAGTCCAAACACTCCATTACTTGAGGGCCACCATCGACATCTGCACTTGGATCGCCAACTGCGCAGACAAGCTCGCCCCGATGCGCAACACCGACGAGCAATGCCCCAGGAAAGCCCCCTGGTTCACCACCGACCTCCAAGAAGCCAGACGCACCTGCAGACTCCTGAAGAAGACCTGGAGGAACAGCAAAACACCTGAAAACCACACCACCTACAAGGACGCTATGACGGAATACCACCAACGCATCAGAACCACCAAAAGGACCTTCATCCACAACAGAATCCTCGCCAACTCCAGCAACTCCAAGGAACTTTTCAGCATCATCCAGGAATTCACCAAGCCCCGCAGCGAAGCCACGGACATCACCCCCTCCCAGGACCTCTGCGACAAACTTGGGTCCTACTTCCACCTAAAGATAAAGAGCCTCTACGACAACTTCAACACCCACACACCGGACCCCACAGTCAACCTGCCCTGCGCCAATGCCAGTCAGACCACCATCTCCGCCTGGACTCCGATCACGACCGAGGAGACCGCCGCAACAATGAAAGGCATCCACTCCGGGGCCCCCACAGACCCCTGCCCTCCCCACATATACCACAGAGCCGCCACCACCATTGCACCCATGTTGCAACGCACCATCAACACCACCTTCGAGACCGGCTCCTTCCCCGACGACTGGAAATGCGCAGAAGTCAGGCCCCTGCTCAAGAAGCCCTCAGCAGACCCAACTGACCTCAAGAACTACCGGCCCATCTCGCTCCTCCCGTTCACAGCAAAAGTCGCTGAGAAGACAGTCAACGCAGAACTGACGAGGTTCATCGAAGACAACGACAGCCTCGACCCTTCTCAATCCGGATTCCGAAGCAACCACAGCACCAAGACCGCCCTACTCGCAGCTACGGACGACATCCGCACCCTCCTCGACCAAGGCCACACCGCAGCCCTGATTCTACTCGACCTGTCAGCAGTTTTCGACACCGTCTCCCACCGCACACTCGCAGCCAGACTCCATGATGCCGGCATACAAGGCACCGCCCTCGACTGGATCAGATCGTTCCTCACCGGCAGAAGCCAAAGGATAAGACTGCCACCCTTCCTCTCCGAGCCCACGGAAATCAACTGCGGAGTCCCACAGGGATCATCACTGAGCCTAACCCTCTTCAACATCTACATGGCTCCCCTCGCCTCCATCGTCTGACAGCACGGCCTCAGCATAGTCTCCTACGCCGACGACACCCAGCTCATCCTCTCCCTCACCAAGGACTCCACCACCACCAGGCTCAACTTCCAGGAAGGAATGCAGGACGTCGCAGCCTGGATGAGCAATAGCTGCCTAAAACTCAACTTGGAGAAGACAGAAGTCCTCGTCCTCGGAACCACCCCCTCAGCATGGAACAGCACCTGGTGGCCCACCACCTTCGGCAGCCCACCGACCCCCACAGACCACGCCAAGAACCTTGGCATCGTACTCGACTCCTCCCTCTCCATGAAATGACAGGTCAGCGCCATCACCTCCAGCTGTTTCAACACCCTCCACATCCTCCGTAAGACCTTCAAATGGATCCCAACGGAGGCAAGGGAGACAGTCACCCACGCTCTCATCACCAGCAGGCTGGACTACAGAAACGCCCTCTACGCCGGCATCAACAAGTCCCTACTCCGCAAGCTCCAGACAATTCAGAACACCGCCGGGAGACTCGTCCTCGGGATCCCTCGGCACGAACACATCAGCCAACACCTACGCAAGCTCCACTGGCTCCCTGTCGACAAAAGAGTCACCTTCAAGATACTCGCCTACGCCTACAAATGACTACACAACACAGGCCCCCAATACCTTAACGACCGAGTCACCCTCCACGTACCCAAACGAAACCTCCGCTCCACCAACCTTCTCCTTGCCAAAACCCCACGCATCTGCAGAGCCAAAGCAGGGGGAAGATCCTTCTCCTACATCGCGGCCAAGACCAGGAACGAGCTCCCCATTGACATCAGACGTGCCCCCTCCCTGAACTCCTTCAGGAAGGCTCTGAAGACCTGGCTCTTCGAATGAAACGAAACTGCTGATCCCCCCCCAGCGCCTTGAGACCCTCATGGGTGAGTAGTGCGCTTATAATTCCCCTGATTGATTGATTGACACCGTTCAAACAAGAGAGTGTCCTTTGGAGGAGAGACTGTTATCAATCTGTCTGATGTGTCCCTCTCTCATGAAAGTCTCTCACCCCATAGTGAGAACAGTGTCATCTCTTCTCGATTCAATGGCTTCGGGTATCTTCTTAACTCCGAACATCCATCTCCACATGTGACCTCTCCAGGAATGTCTCGTTGATCAGTGGGACCAACTTAGGGACAATTGGGAGGACAAGATCACACTCTTCCCCCAATGCAAAGCAGTCTCTGTAATGGTGGGGTGCTCCAACGATTCTGCTTCAAGGGGTCCCTTTTCATCAGGATGTCCCTTACCAGACCATAGTAATAGATGCCTCGTTGTTAGGATGAGGAGCGCACATGGATCACCTCCAAATCCAGGGAACATGGTCTCCGAGAGAGATGACCTATCACATCAATCTCCTCGCACTAAGAGCAGTTCACCTAGCGCTAAAGGCTTTTCACCATCCTTCAAGACGCAATCCCTGCTTGTTCAGACAGACAAGACAACTATGCAGTACCTCAACAAGTAGAGGGGAAAGAGGTCCAGGCAATTTGGAAGTGGCTGATAGAGACCTGCAGATCACTGTGACTCGTCTCCCAGGTATTCAAAATGTTCTAGCAGACTCCCTAAGCTGAGTCCGTCAAGAAAACCATGATTGGGTCCTTCACAACAATGTTGTGCAAGACGTTTCAGAATGTGGGGTGTTCCGCACATCGACTTATTCGCCCAGGCAGAAATCAAAAAATGCCCAAGCTTCGCCTCAAGGTTCTTCCAACCAGGGACACTGGGGAATTCCCTATAGATTGACTGGTCTGGCAAATTTCTCTATGTCATGCCAATCTCTCTTGAGTTTGGCAGCATGGTTCCTGAGCTAGTTCAGTATGGGCATTTGAACCTGCCACAAGAATGCATGAACATTGTCAAGGAGGATAAATGGCAATCAACACGTTCAGCCTATGTATTCTAATGGAAGAGATTTTGCATTTGGTGTTCTAACAAGAACGTGAATTCAAGAACCTGCCAAGAAGATGTGATTCTTCCATACCTCCAGTTCTCTCTCATGGAAATCTCCATTGAAGTTATAATCAACCCTCCAGCCTCCCCGGTGGAGATGAGAGGCGGATTATTGGACCCATCTTATGCTGCCACATGTCATCCAAAAGAACTGAAGCAACTCCAAACTTCTGGGCATGATGGGATACTAGTAGTCTCTGGGCCCTTAAAGGCGTAGACGCTGTTTTTGGAACTCACATAATGGCAGCCAGTAGGGCTACACTGTTCTCTTTTTCCTTCATCTTTCTCCTTTTAAAAAAGGGTTTGTGAAAGAGATTTAAGTATACTACTAAAGTATTTGGCCTTAAATATAAATATATATATAAATATATATTGGTTTTCTTTACCCTTTTAAAACGCAATCTGAATAAATAGGCCATTATAGCCTTCCTTATAGGCTGCACAATGTGCTTGTCTTAAGTGTTTCTACAGGCTTTCCTGAAGAAAGGCGAACATCTACACTTAAGAAGACATATTATGAAAAGGTCCTCCAAGATCCCCGCATGTGGACGGGACTATTCAGAATTTATGACTATCAATGGAGATTCCCGAGAGAACTGGGATAACAGGTAAGAAACCATTCCTTTCAATACATTGTTTCTTAAACCTAATTGAGTGCACCCACTCTTAAGGAGCATCAGTGATAGTAAACACATCCTAATACATCCTGAATGAAATACTGCACACCCAAATGACTGATTTGATTGTCACCAAAGGGAATTAGCAGAGAAATCTTCATTAATGAAGAATGGAATACATGAAGTTTGATTTGCAGAACCATGTCACTTAGAAGCACTTTGTTATATGGTTATGGGTGGAACAGATTAATGTTGTGGTTAATAAGTATTTCCACCGCCTCCACAGGCAACTGTATGGCCTTTTTAGCCAAATACTAGTAAGTTCCCATATACAAATCTTCATAAAGTAGCTAGCATAGCCTCAATATTATTGAGACAGATCAGCCACTGAGTCATGTATATCTGGATAATTGAACAGTGGAACACAAATAATGCATCTAATACAGGTAACATTCCCCAGCAATTACTGAGACATTATGCACTAGTTTACACGCATCTATCACAAAAGGGGTAGTTTCACATTTCAAATTAGCTAGCAAAGGATTATGAAGTGCATTTAAGTAGGATCAGCTTCAGAAGCCTCATGGTATTTTACATCTAGCCTTTTTTCTGGACGCACTCCTATAAACCTGATTGGTGGAGTAATAAAGATTGTGATACCAATAACAAAGAAATTATACGTTTTTGAACTCAAGAGGTGTGAAGTGTGAATCAAATGACGAGTGGGATTGAATACTTGCCAGGAATTTGTGCATTAACAACGGAGTATAAAAACAACAATAAAGCCATGAAACTGTAAACAGCTACAAAAACATTTCTGTTGAGGGTAATAGTTCCAAAATGGAGAAAATACACGTCTGCATTGAAACATATTTTAGAGCTTGCAGCAATAACTCCCTGAAGAGTAACACCATCAATAAATAATTAGTCTGAAAAAGGTGTTGATATTTCCTGAAACCTAAAGGATCAAGCCAAGTTCTTAGCAATGATTTAACCTACACATAGTTTGGTGAATACTAATAATGAAACGTAAGGATTAATTTGCATAGAGGACAGGGGGGTAATACAGACTTACAAAATTAAATTAGTCTAATTTCCATACCTGTTTCTGTTGCCTACAGTAACAGACCGGAGCAGAGACTTTTCCTCTTTCTAAAGCATTTAGTATCACACAGTAGCTATAGATCTGCTTCAGTACGATGACCTTGTTTAGTTCCAGTAATATGGAATCGAAGAAGATACTACAAGTGTCAGCTGCTGTGTGCTTCTTGAAAGCTAAAAAGGCACATTGTTTAATTATCCTGCATAACAAAAATAGGAGCTGGGCAGAGAGCTTCTACTTGCTGCATAGTTACTGGTTATTAGGGTGAGCCAAGCCACATGTAACAGTTGCTAAAGGGATGCTGAACGGCTATGCTCCAGCCTTAGACCTAATAATATAAATGTGTGAGGAGGACTATCCTTGTCTCTCAGCATATAACTAGAAGAGGTAAAGGCTGCTCTTAGTAAGTTGGGTAGGTTGTAGACCAACTATGTAGGGATGTGTGATGAAATATGATTGGAGCTTATTTTGTGTTCACCTAAAAAAACATTTTTTTACTGAGTTAATTATTATTAGTTCTTGCATGATTTGGTGAAGAATAGTATGTAATGAACAAGTTTGTTTTAAAATACCAATACTTGTGTGTGAACTGATTTCGGGGTGAGGTGATGCATAATCAACAGCAGAGACGAGATCTCTGGCAAATGTGTGTAACTCAATAGCCATAAAAGCAGAACTTATTGAGAGGGATTGGAAACGCCAGCCAGTTTTACCTTTTTCTAAAAATGTTGCAGGTAACTTTTGGTGCTTAGGAACCTTGGTATGATCCCAATAATTTAAGGAAACTCAACAATTGAAAGAAGTTTTTTGTTACTTTCACCTCTATACATTCCATGAGAAAATATAGTAGGGTTTAGTATGCCCACTCTTGATCTTCATATGCTTTTGTGATAAAGGACACAACAGATTGAGAAGACTGTTTGAGACTACTCTCCGATAAAGAGTTGCAAAAGGTTACAGTGTGATCTGTAAGGGAGATCTGGACTAGGCAGTGAGTGTTAACTTGCACACTTGTTTGATCCTTCAGTCTGTTGGCTTTTCTTCCTTAGTAGTATGCCCCATTGTTTGAGTTTTTCTCATTGTAAGACATTGGCTAAATAGTTGAGGTGGGTATGTTCTCACCTCAAAAAATATTCATAATCCTTGTGATGGTGTACCATTAAAGTCACTAAATCAACCCGAGCTCAACCTCCTGGGACGTATGGCACAGAGCAGACTGGCATAACTTAGAGGCAATATGTAAAGTATTTATACAGCAACAAAGCAGTAGTAAAGTTGAAATGCACAGCAAATAAAAAACCCAAAATTAAATAGAAAAATTGAGTAAATTTAATTAAAAAATGGTAACAAAATAAAAATCCAATAAGGAGAACTGGAGATTTGCTTTTTCAAAGTTTTAAGCAGAAATGGCGCCAAGAAGCTCAAAGTGCCAATGATCATCAGTGGCGGTAGACCAGGACCTAGGCACAATTTGACGCTGACCGGGATTAAGTGCGGGTGGATACACTAACCAGGTTCATCCAGGTCAAAGATTTTACCTTCTGACTTTAGTCCTTGAAGTCCCAATACACCACAATAGTGCACTTTAAAGCCCCCCCAAACCTCCCACGAACTCTCAGGGAAGGCACTAAGAGACTCTCAGGGTGGCAAGCAGAGACCAAAACTGTAGGGCCCATTTCAGGGCCAGTTGCCACTGGTTAGCAGGGCAGTTGCAAGAAAAGGCCTCTTGTAGCTTGCTCTGTCCCTTTAGCTTTAAGATGAGGTCAACCTTACAACCCTTGGAGTCCACTTCTTTGTTTTGGGTACAATAGGGAGAACAGGTCCAGTCTTCTATGCTTTTCCAAATCTCAGACAGCAGGCTCCGTCCTCTTCTGATCTTCCGCATATCCAGTAGTATTTAAACAGTATACAGTTTAAGAGTATAGCAAACTGTCACACTCACTGGATGATGTCATCAATTATGTCATTAGACATGTGATGTAATTTGTGAGGTCACTCTAGCTACAAGGCCTAAATATGACACTTTAACATTTGATTTTCTTCAGTGAATTTCAGGTTTTTTTTCTAACCTAAATTCTTAGTACCTTACCAAACTATAATGTAACTTTATCCTTTTTTTTTCTTTTAGAGTTTCTGAGTTTTGTTTAACATAAGATAAAATATTAGCTACACAAAGGAGCAGTCTGTAGCAACATGGGAAGTGTTCTTGAAATGTATGCAGTTTGAGGAGGACAAAAGTCTTAGTTTCCTAGTTACTGTTTTTGGTTACTGTTAGTGAGGTAAAACAGTAGGCTAGATAGCTCATAATTGCCATTGATTTTATTAATTTTGATTGGCAAAAGTTCTAAGTATGCTGTTTGCTGCTATTGGGCTACATCATTAGGAGAATGAGAGGACTGCCAATTGTAATATTTGGACCCTTCCAAGGAGCAAATTATGCTTGCTGATCCTTTACACTGGAGACACGCTACAAGGCCTAATTATAATGCCACTTGAAATTCACTGAAAAAAGCAAAGTTTAAAGTTTTTTAAAATTCTAACCTAAATTCTTAGTAATCTACCTAACTATAATGTTACTTTATCCTTTGTTTTTAGTGAGTTTCTGAGTTTTTAAATAAGGTAAAATATTACCAGACTTAACTTTAAAGTCATTTTAACCTTTGTTTATTCAGTGACTTTTATTTTTTTTATTTTTTAAAAGACCTAAAGTAAGATCCTGTAACCATACCTTACTATACCATGACATAAACCTTTGCCTTTTTTCATTGATTTTCTTCAGATTTTTGATCATATTTAACCAACTCCCTCACTGAACATGCCTTTTCACTGGTCGCATTAGGGAGTTCGATGCATCGCCTGGGCACAGGGTCTGCCCCAAACCCCAGCAGTGCACAGTTGGCATGCGCTGAACACCATGCGGATGACCAACCCTAGCCTTTGGCCAGGTGTGGCGGGGGGTTTGGTCCCAGGGCCTCAGCTTCAGCCTGGGCCCAACCTTCTGTGGGCAGCCAACCCTCCGCCGTGCATGGCCTCGGATTGGGCACAAGGCTTTGGCCCAACATCCCGGATGTGCCTTTCCCCTCGCTGTGCGCAGTGTGGTGGTTGGATACAGGGCCATGTTTTAAAAATGATTTGTGTTTTTTACAGTTCTCTGCTACTCCTGCATGAGAACTCGGGGGTTCAGAGACAGTTATACCGAAACTGTGCAATAATATATATTACAGTTGCTGTCGCCACAGTGCAGTTATAGTTAGGTTAATCTGTCAAGGAGTGTTTTTTGTTACGCTAATAACTTTGGTACAGTTTGACAAACTTTTATGTACTTTAAAAAAAAAAGTGCATCCACCTCTGCTTTTTCATGGAAAGTTTCGGGGTGATCCGTCAAGGGGGTATCACGGAAAAAGGGGGCAGCAGGGGTCACAAAATGGTTTCCCATATTAATTCCTAAAGGAAATTTTGGGAAGCAATACAGAAAAAATAGCTGAATGGAATTGCATCAAATTTGGCAAAAAGGTGCTTGGGTGGTCATGAAGGGCTTAAAAGTATAATGATATCTGGACGGTTGGTTCAGCTGGAGTCCCATTGTACTGTATCTTTCCCAAAAAAAATAGCGGCATCTTATTGGCTGAGGGAGCTTTTTCTCCAGTCAACCTCTTCTGTACCATGGGACTGATATCAGTAATTTTAATTTTTTTTGGTACACAGTACGGAGAAGGGAGCTACCTGAGAAAAGTGTCCAAAATGGGGTTTTACCCAGTACTGCAAGAGTGCCACGGTACCCAAAAATGTAAAAAATAAAATAAAATTTTATGTAAATAACGTGTATAATAGTGAGAAAGGGCTACGCTGACAATAGCTGTGGGGTATTAGTGTATTATGCACCCTTAAAGGTAGAACTGGTTACATTCCATTGTGTTGTTCCCTTCTGCTGTAAAATGCACGTTATCCTTCATGAAGATACCAAGCATGTCAAAGTGGATGTTATTATAGTAGATGGAGCCCATGACTTGGTCTCGTAGATGGGCTGAAGTTACTTCATTGAATTGTTCAAACAAAATTGGTTGAACGTCTGGCATTTTTGCCTTTGACAAATGCTGGAATAGACAAAGGCAGTGCAGGGGGAAGATATTTATCAACTATCCAAAGGTTCCTTTCATTTGAATTAACAGAGATATACCTGTAATTGGCACAAATAGTTTCCTCCACAGTGGACAGTCATCAGATCAGGGTGCTTGCAATTCGCAATGCTTTCCACCATAGGCAGCAGTTGGTGTCCTTTCATTCCTCTGTGATCAATCCAAGTTATGCCCACTTTGGGAAATCCTAGATCTTTGTCCATGCCTCTATTTTTGGCATGCTCGCTGCCCACAATGCAGACACGAAACATGATGCTGGTACCCTAGTGCAACAAAGAGGAGTAGTCTGTAGCAGAATGAGAAGTGTTCTTGAAATGTATGCAGTTTGAGGAAGAAAAAAGTCTTAGATTCCTAGTTACTGTTTTTGGTTACTGTTAGTGAGGTAAAACAGTCTCGTAATTGCCATTGGTTTTGTTAATTTTGATTGGAAAAGAGGGAGTTCCAATTATGGTGTTTGCTGCTATTGAGTTAAATCATTAGGAGAATGAGAGGACTGGCAAATATAATATTTGGACTCTTCCATGGAGTAAACTATGCTTGCTAAACCTTTAAACTGGAGACAAGCTTGGAGGCTGGTCTTACTGTATTGCCTAGGAAACTAATGTACTGTCGTGGGAGGGGCGGGGGCGTACGGTTTACTGTTCATTCAATGTGAAATATTGTCTGCAGTTTAACATGGGCTTTTCCATTCACGTACAATTGCAGTGTAAAGATTTGCTTAACTAAACACTGACAATTAAAATTGGAAACATCCCCACCCTCCTCGATGGAGGAGATTTGGTGGCCCTGATCCTCCTCGACCTCTCCGCAGCATTCCACACCGTATCCCACCACACACTCATCAAGAGACTGCACCACATCGGGATCCAGGAAGATGCCCTCAGATGGATCGCATCATTCCTCACCGGGCGAACTCAGAGAATCCGCCTAACTTCCTTCACCTTAGAACCCAGGAGCACCATCTGTGGCAACCCTCAAGGTTCGTCCCTTAGCCCCACCCTCTTCAACACTTACATGACACCTCTAGCCAACATCGTCAGAACCGACGACCTCAACATCATATCCTACTCTGACAACACCCAGCTCATCCTCTCGCTCTCAGCAGACCCCACCTCCATGAAGACCAACTTTCACAACTGCATGAAGATTGTCGCCGACTGGATGAAAACCAACTGTCTGAAGCTCAACACTGACAAGACCGATGTGCTAATCTTTGGCAACAATGCCTCCCCTTGGAACGACACCTGGTGGCCCGCCAAACTCTGACCCATTCCCATACTGACAGACCATTCCTGTAACCTCTGCACCATCCTGAACAGCAAGCTCACCATGAAGCGACAGATCAACGCAGTCTCCACGGCCTGTTTCCACGCCCTCACATTCTCCAAAGTATCTTCAAATGGCTCTTCAACGACACGAGGAAAACAGTCACTTGAGCCCTAGTCACCAGCTGGCTGGACTACAGCAGCACAATGTAAGCAAGAACCACCACCGATCTCATGAAGAGACTACAGACGATACAGAACTCAGCAGCCAGACTCATCCTCAACCTGCCCAAATGGACCTACATTACCCCACACCTTAGGGACCTCCATTGGCTCCCCGTCCAGAAAAGATGCCAATTCAAGATACTGACACACACCCACAAAGCCCTCCACGACCAAGGACCAGCATAGATCAACCACTTCCTGAACTTCGACCAACCGTCAAGAGACCTTTGCTCTGCCACTGTTGCCCTTGCACAGACACTGCACATCCGCCAAAGTCGCAGCAGAGGCCGATCCTTCTCCTACCTCGCCGCCAAGTCCTGGAACGGCCTTATTCTTCCTCTCTATCTCCGGACATCACCCTCGTTGGAGGAATTCAGGAAGAGACTCAAGACCTGGCTCTTCGACTGAGCCCTGCTACCTAGCGCCTGGATACCCTCATGGGTGATTAGCAGCGTTATACAAATTCTGATTGTTTGAAAATAAAATGAAGGTGGTGGAATGTGTGAAAAAGGGGTAACAAAAGAGAAGGAAAGAACAGGGTGACAGAGAAAGGCAGTTTTGTATAAATACTTGAACTGTTTTTCAACTGTCAGCTAGTGAGGTGGAGGGGAGCACGTTATGGTGAATGTGTTTTATACTGTGCTCATTTGACAGGACACAAAGTGCAACATGTGTTTTTATTGTAATGTACTGCTTCAGTATGGATAGTTACAGCAAGGTAGGTTTGGAGATGTCAGTCTGAAAAGCTGAGATGAAGTAAGCATACCGGGCAGACTGCCACAAGGATTACTTTGGGAAACGGTGCTTTTTACAAAATGAGCATGGTCTTGAATAGGTTGAGGGAGCTCTAAAATATTCTGTTTGTTGAAATGTTTACATTCCTGCTTTACATCCTGACAAAGAAATTTAAGCTTATGAAATCATGTGAACTGAAGTCTGAGAGTAAGCCTGAAAAGTATACAAAATGATGTAATGTGTACACAACTGTAGTGCTTTAACTTATGGTTGCATGATGGTTACAGTAGGTGAGCGACAATAATGGAGTCTAAAAGTGAAGTTGCTTGTCCCTGCTTCCAGAGATATCTGAAACCTCATAATCAAACAGACCAGATGAGCATAGCGAAAGGTGGGCAAGTAAGCGTTGACGAAAGGTAGCATGGTTTGGTGTTTGGCAGCTGCAACATATTGTATCAAAAAGCATCTTTAGCTTCCTCTCTTACATCCTAAGAGAAAAATTTGAGTTGAACACACATATAACTCCTTGGAGTGACCCTTCACGAAGCGTGTGAAAAGTGGGCTGTTGGTATAGCTGCTCAAGTGGTAAGATTCCGGTTTACCAATCGAAGTAAACAGTTTATTTGCGCCTTTCTCGTGCAGTCAACACAAGAAAGGAATACAACTAGTATATTTGAAGGTGTAGAAACAGTGGTTTTAGTCTGACAAAAGTATGTGGAATCTGTTACTATCACATAAAATCATGCGAACTGAAGTCTGAAAGTAGGCCCAAAAAGTATTCAAAGTTATGTAATGTGTACACTGCTCCAGTGCTTTAACTTCTTATTGGTTGCATGATGGTTATAGTAGTGAAAGAAGAGAATGTAGTCTAAAAGTGAAGTCCCTTGTCCCTGCTTCCAAACAGATATTTTAAACCTCACAATCAAACAGAGCAGATGAGCACAGAGTTGAAGGTAGGAAACAGTTTGTTGTTGATAGTTAGCATAGTTTGGATCTGGGTGTCATAAACCTACAAAATATCGAAAGACAACTTTAGTTTCCTCTCTTACATCCATCCTAAAAACGAAATTTCAGCTAAGCACACATGGAACTCCTTTGACAACCCTCCAGAAAGCATGGGAAAAGTGGTCTATTGCAACAGCTATTCAAGTGATGCAATTTTGTTTACAAAGTGAAGTATGTCGTCACTCGGCCTGATAAGGGTGACGACCACTGTAGGTATGTAAATTGTTCTGAAAACGAGCTGAATTACTGTTTACTAGTAGTTCAGGCCTGTATATACAGTTTACAATTGCTTTTTGAAATGTTTGGAGTGCTGATTGCATATGGGCATTCAAAAGTGGTGAAATAGTCCACAAGGTGAAATAGGACTCGCTGAGAACAAAAACATTTTTTTAAAGTTGTTTAGTAATAAAATGTATAGAGTTTTACCAGGCACTGTTAAATGTTTTTAGACATTGTATGATAGGTTTTGAAATATGTGATGACAGTTACAATTTTTACTAGATTAACAGTACTGAGATATAGTCTGAAAATTTAGAAACTAAAGGGGCTATTCACAAAGGTAAGTTACACTTGTGAGTAATGTACACGCGTAATTTTACTGTTATACTTGGGAGTACCTTTACTACTATTGGCTATTCACAAAATCTATGTTAAGTTACTAAAAGTGTAGACTTATATAATACCCCCACCCCCGAAAAAGGGGATGTAGCCAAATTTACAAGTGTAAGTTATTGCAACAAAAAACAGTCTAGCACCACACATGGCTAACCCCTGGTGTGCAGGGGTTTATGTGCACTTTGTGCAAGCAAGTGCTGCACTGAGGGAAGTCTGGACCATATTCAGTGGGAACAAGTGGAATTTGGAAGCACCCGAGAGCTATGCAGTAAGGGCGAGCACCAAAAAGAGAACAAACTGGAAGTCCTGGAAGAAGAGCATGAACAAAATAATAACATTCAGCATTCTGGCATATATTACAGGCACTGTCACAAAGTAGGAGCCTGCAGTGAAGTTAATAAGAGGGTATATTCCAGGGCCATGGGGCACCACCTCCACACAGTTGTGAAAAAAGAAATGTTTTATTTTTAAAAACAATATGAAAAAACCCACAACAACATTCGTTCTAAACTGTATAAAACAATGTGCAAAACAATACAAGCCCCCCCTTCCCAAATGTAGCCACTTTCTCTTACACATAACCACACATTTTGAAGGCAGGGACTGCTTCGATTTAAAGGCCCTGTGCATAAGTGGGGTGGTTGGGAGCAGGGTACAGCTGAACACCAAACTGTGCTGACAACCCCCCTACTACACGCAGATAAAAGCTGTGTGCAGCGAACAGCTGGCTAGAAATTATACAAAAATCCCAGAAATTCACTGAAAAAAAAGCAAAGTTTAAAGTATTGTTATAGTTGGATATGGAAAAACATCACTGAAAAATACAAAGACTAAAATGACATAGTTCGGTGACAATGTCACACATAATGTAACATTTAAAATCTGAAAAACCACAATAATTCGCCAGTTATAGTTTAGTGAGCCAACTATAACTTTCACCCGAGCAATGCACTGCTTATAACCTCACATATTCCATCACTCATGACATATTAAATTCCATCATTGATGACATCGTCCACGTTTCTGGTCCTAAAATTACTCTATAGTACTCTAGATCATATTAAAAACCAAGGTAAATAGCAAAGGGTCCAAATTAAAAACCAAGGTAAATAGCAAAGGGTCCACAATCATATACCATATATTGACTGTATGTAGGTGTGTGTATATATAAAATAGAAACAGTGCTTAATTATTTCACTGACTAAGAATCTTGGCCAATATGTCCTACCATCTTTACCCACAGACTCAGAATGGGTAAAAACCATTTGATTCACCTGGCTCCTTTTCTAACAAGTCAGTATTGATAGCAGGCCACCTGCCAAACAACCCAGTTTTTAAACATTCAATGCAAGGTAGTGACAGGTGTGTGTGAAGAGAGGTTTGTCACTGTGTGCATGGGATAGTGGTGAAAGCATGACGCAAGACTTTCACATACCGACAAAATTCATAGCTGCAAGGTATCCCATTGTTATGTTGGTACCTTCAGCTAATCTTGGGTTTTTACCCAACTGCACTTTAATTGCTGGGATTTTTAAGCCATAGTTACAATGTTACCAGCAACATTTTAAGGCCCTGAATACAATGTGATGTCTGTTAAAAGATCAGGACTAACTTTAAGTGAGACATTTGCCATGGGGACAGTTGGTGCTGTGAATGTCCACACAACAGCAGCACACCTTAATGAAGTCAGACAAAGAGTGCAGTAAAGCAGTGGCGAACATGCTTTAAGCATCAAGTTTCAGATGCCTGAGAATGCTGGACTACAAATTAATCTGGTGTAATTAAAAAAAATGTAAAGGTTTCACAAGGATGACCACATCTACAATGTTATAATATTCAGTAAGTAATAGGTGTGTAACCATCAACTGTGCCTAGGAATATGTTTATTAAAACAATTCAATATAGCACTCTTACTTTTTCAGTCCATTAATACTCCTATAAATCTAACAGAGTGAGTGTGAACAATTAATGAAATGGTGGAGAGAGTGCAGTACACATACCTTCCATTAGATACTGCCAATGGGAAGACACCACAGGCCCTGCTTTACTTCTCCTTTAAATTAAATATATGATTTCGAACAATCACTGCAAAAAACATGTTTTGTAAACACTGGAGAAGCACCTTTTTTGTTTATTTTGATGGTTAGGCAGCTGAATAAACACAGATTAGTACTGATTTCGAAATATTTGGAAAGCACAGTCTATATCTAAGCACCTAAGGTAAAGCTTCAAATATCAAGCTTCAAACACCTCTGAACTTAGCCATAGCTCATTGTTTAATTAGCAATACATTTTTGAAAGTAGAGGAAAACCATAATATTCTTGGTGCACTCAAGGTTCATTGTTAACTTCGCCATGTTGCAACAGCTTCACAAATATCCGATAATGTACATCCTTATGGAAATGTAATGCTAATGGCTGTTTTTTTCCACTTGACTGTTTTCTTCTCGTTTCCTATTTATTCTAAGACATTGTGTTGCGTAAACTTTCTTATGATCACCAACAAATTGACTTATCACAAGTGCTGCAGTAAAATATGTTTTCATTCAACAGACTTATAACTTTCCTGCTTTACATACTGACAAAGTATACAAAATTATGTGTGTACACAAATGCAATGCTTTAACTTCTTATGGTTTGCATGATGGTTACAGTAAATGAGAGACAAGAATAGAGTCTAAGTGAAGTTGCGTGTCCTTGCTTCCAAACAGAGATATCTGAAACCTCATAATCAGACCATATAGGCACGATGTTAAAGGTGGGATAGTATTCGTTGTAGAAAGGTAGCATGGTTTTGTGTTGGGAACTGGACTGACTGTTGATGTCAATGTATTCAGACCCTCATCGTGAGTGATTGTAATCCATGGAATTATTGCTTCCTCTAATACTGCACCTTCTAATACAGATACCAGGGATATCGATAATTCTGGGTTGCAGTATAACCAGAATATTATCAGATATTCCCTTTTAGGCCCTTACGGTATAGGGTACAACATGAGCAAATCCATGTGGTAGTGATTTCTGCATGTGAACCCCTAATTATTTGCCTTATTTTAGGGTCAAAGTCCTCCAAGTTTGCCCTAGAAAATGTATTCCAGGCATCAGTGCGACATTAATACATGCTGTAGTACAGTAGGACTCTTAAAACCTTTTGGAAGGAAACGTATGTTTCTGCCCCAAACGGTATGAAGGCCAAACCTGTGATGGGGACATTAGAAGTTGATGTCTTTTCTTTGAGTATAGGATTGGCCAAGAGGGAAACCTTTTTTAGTCAGCAGTGTTATAAACTTTTTATTTTAAATAGTGGCATGAATTAAATAGGCCTCAGGCAAGACCAGCTTCACATAAATGCAAATGGACTGGAAGTGGTCATTGCAGGGCTGGAATGCTCCAGTAGCTTGAGCACCCTAACAAATTTGCTTGTTTAAGAGTATTAACCAACTTCTCTGCAACTCTTTCCTACCTGAAAATTTACTCTTTAAAAAACAAAAAATAACTATAATTTTTTAAAATTATAAAGTAAACAATGCAGTAACACATCAGCAGTTAGTGTTGAAGTAAATGTCATTGTCACAACATACATTATAGTATTTGATTCAGTCCATACCGCTTGCCATTGTACATCCCAACTCAGGACAGGCATTAAAAATGGACTTGGTACTAACATTAAGCATGTTACAAGTCATTAATTTACAACTAGATGGATTACAGGCACAGTGTACTATCTTCACAGCTTATTGCTTATGTTGCATCATTTATGTGGGTCAGGTAAGTTCCCAGTGAGGACCAAATGTCTCTAGGTTGAGAGGCTCTAGGTAGCATTGGCCCTGGACAGCCCATAGGGCAGGGTGTAGTGTATTTAAAAAGTTGGACTCGTAATTTTAAGTTTCACATGTCCTAATAGTGGAAAAACTCTTAAATTAGTTTTTCACTACTGCAAGGCCTACCTCTCCCGTAGGATAACATTGGAGTTACCTTATTACATTTCATAAGCTGTAACTTCCAAATGGGAACAGATGAGCAGTTCATGTTTGGTGTCTTTGGAACTGTCATGAAAAATCCTCTCTTATGGCCATCAGATTTTTTATTACAATTTTGAAAATGCTACTTTTAGAAAGTTAAAAAAAAGAAACAATTGATGGACGGAATGCTGGACAATGCAAACATTCACCCCCAGTCACAAGGATCTGGGTTAAATCTATCATTCTTTTGCTCACCACACCACCCCAGTTTGGACCCAGCCATATGCAAATCAGTCTTGACCCTGTTCCTTGTGGGAACAGTCCAGCCCGAACTGTCAAGCCAGGTCCTCCCTGGACCGGAAACAAGCATCCTGGGACCGGTTTCAGGGCACCACCCTTCATCAGCCAGGCTAGCTTGAATCCAGTGGTGTTGTGAGCACGGGACCCACGACTGGGCATACCCTTCCCACTTAGGGTGACAAATGCAAAATTAACGATTGATGGACGGAATGCTGGACAATGCAAACATTCACCCCCAGTCACAAGGATCTGGGTTAAATCCATCATTCTTTTGCTCACCACACCACCCCAGTTTGGACCCAGCCATATGCAAATCAGTCTTGACCCTGTTCCTTGTGGGAACAGTCCAGCCCGAACTGCCAAGCCAGGTCCTCCCTGGACCGGAAAGAAGCATCCTGGGACCGGTTTCAGGGCATCACCCTTCATCAGCCAGGCTAGCTTGAATCCAGTGGTGTAGTGTGCACGGGACCCACGTCTGGGCATACCCTTCCCACTTAGGGCGACAAATGCAAAAGAAACAATTGATGGACGGAATGCTGGACAATGCAAACATACACCCCCAGTCACAAGGATCTGGGTTAAATCCATCATTCATTTGCTCACCACACCACCCCAGTTTGGACCCAGCCATATGCAAATCAGTCTTGACCCTGTTCCTTGTGGGAACAGTCCAGCCCGAACTGCCAAGCAAGGTCATCCCTGGACCGGAAACAAGCATCCTGGGACCGGTTTCAGGGCATCACCCTTCATCAGCCAGGCTAGCTTGAATCCAGTGGTGTAGTGAGCACGGGACCCACGTCTGGGCATACCCTTCCCACTTAGGGCGACAAATGCAAAAGAAACAATTGATGGACGGAATGCTGGACAATGCATACATTCACCCCCAGTCACAAGGATCTGGGTTAAATCCATCATTCTTTTGCTCACCACACCACCCAAGTTAGCATTTTCCTGCCTTAGCCATTTAGTGCCTGCAGACTGTCTCTGGGTCACATGACTGGGTGTAGCTGGCAGTTGGGCTTTTTGCATTGCTCCCAGACAGCCACACAAAATAGAAAGCTTAGGTGTGCCTGGATGGGCCATCACTGGCAGGGTGGAAGGGTGGAGCTGGGCACAGCCCTACTTACACTTGAATAGGCTGCGTCCTGCCTCCACACAAAGAGCTGGATATCCCATGTAGTTAATCTGGAGCCAGGGCAGGGGAGGCAGGAAACTTATGCACTTCAAAGGGAAACCTCTAGAAGCTTCTCCCACTTCAAAGGAGGAACCTGGTATAAATTATGGACCTCAGACATCAACTCTTCAGTACACTTCTGGACCTGTGGCGACTCTGCCAGGAAGGACTGCTGTGCTGCTGAAAAGACTGCCACTCTGCAAGTCTGCTGGACTGCTAGATTGCTGACCTCTTGCCTGAAACAGAAGATTGGGCCTGCACTCCAAGGGCTAGTCTCCTGGCCTCCTGTTCAGAACCACAGGGACATAACAGGTTCCCAACCACATGACCCAGCACCCAGATCCAACTGGAGTAAGCCCCTGACCGCCCAAGTGGTGCCCCTTGGGTCCTAAACCCTTGATGTGTCCTATGTGGAGCTGAATTAAAGTTTTTGGGCTCTACGCGACTGGGCCTGTTGGGGCCAATACCTTGTCACTCGTGACTTTCTCCCGGTCTGGCACATCCAGATAGCCATGAGTAGTGCTTTGGGCTTTTTAGAGCTGTTTTTGCTTAAATCTTTGAAGTTGCATAGCTCCGATTCTACTGATTTGGATTTTTGTCGGATTGGGCTTTATTTATTAATTACATTTTGCTCTATTCTAAATTGGTGTGAGATTTTTCTTGTGTTCTGTTTTCACTTCATTACTGTTTGAAGTGTTGCATAAATACTTTACACATTGCCTCTAAGTTAAGCCTGACTGCTTTCTGCAAAGCTACCCAAGGGTTGAGCAAAGGTTAATTTGGGCTTTGCTTGTACCTCACCCTGAGAAGGATTGTGGTTGCTGCTTGAGCAGGTTTCCCCCCCAACCAGTAATCCAATTTCTCACATGTACCATTCAATGGAACATATTTTGTCTGCTGACAGCAGTCCACCGATTGTGTGTCTGCTCTCAATTTTTAGTTCCCATTTGCTTTTCATATAGACATCTTAATTTGGTATTGCACTAGCTACATCATTATACGTTCGATGAGGATCTTGGTAGGGGAGGCATTAGATAGATAGAATCTCGTTGGTAATGATCATTGTGGTGGTCCTCAATGAAGACCTCTAAATTGTCTCCCTGTGGAAGATTTAAGCCCTTGGTCTTTTATGACATCCATCAAAGCCACCCGATCCCATCCAAATATTCTTCAAACAATTTAAATTGATGGTGAACAAAGTCTTTAAGTTACTACTTTGCAACTGTTGCTTCATTTGCTCCCACTTGACATAATTATGCTGGGATAGTCTACCAAAGGGGTGAGCGGTGAGTATGCCCACACAATACTCAGCATGCCTGCCCGAGGCGGTGCACTACACTGTGTGTATTTACTTGGTAAGTCTACCAGTAGTCAGAAACAACACTATGGAAAGGGTGCCTAAGAGTGACAAACCAGCCTCAAGATTGCAATGTGGCACCTGTTTTGTATTATGCAGCCAGTAATGGGCAAATTGAGCCTGTTCCACAAGATGATAGGCCTCAAAGTTCAGTGCCGCAAACCCTCCTCATTCATAGGGAATCTGCAGTTTGTGCCATGCCATTCGCAGCTGTCTACCCCATGCCGATTTTACCCTTAGGGTCTTCAATTGCCCAAAAAAGCTCCTCGTTGGCAAAATAGGTATATTCTGGAATAGATTCAAAAGCTTGGGCAAGATGAACATTTTTTATTATTGCTATCCTTCTAGCTAACCACCAGTGGGAGTTTTATCTACCTCTCCACTAAGTTATTCAGCAAGGTCATACATTTAATAATAGTTTTCACTTATTATTGATTCCATGTCCTAATAATAATGGATACCCAGGTATCAGAATGCCTCAGTCTGCCATGTGAGTGCATATTCTCAATGAATAGCATTACTTTTCCTGGTCAATTGCCCTATTCAAGTTTTTGTCAAATTTTTTAATTAAACCAACCATCTGCCAAAGGCAATGATTTCATCGATAATGGGTGTCATATTGTTGCAGATCTTGCACCAGTAGCAGAATATAATCTGCGTACATCAAGATTAAGATTTTGTAGGGGCATGGTCTAGACACCGAGCATGGCAGCCACTTGTTTATGAACTCCGCTGCCACCCCGCTGAAATCTGTGCGTGGCCTGGTCCGGAGGGGCCATCGTGGGTTGGTAGCCCCTACATCAAAGGGGTGAGACGCTGGGGAGGAGCAGCACCCTTAAGGAGTGACTCCGCACACCGATGTTGTTGCCATGGGCAAGACTGGAGGGGCGCGGCTGTGGCCCAAGGAGCAGGTCGGCTCCTTGGAGGACAGCAGAGCCCGTGAGCTTGCGTGAGCAGATGCGGGCCCAGGAGAATGGTCCAAGCTGCCCCAAGGGTGGGGTGCTGAGGGGAGCTGCAGGACTGCGGCCAGGGCCTCCCAACACAGTTCGGCACAGGCGAGCATCAGCCCTCAACTCCTTTTGGGGGGTGTGCCTGGGAAGACCCATGGAAAGTGGGCCTGGGAGTAGTGACCATGCTGCCCCAAGGCCGGAGGCTGTGAGGAGCTGCTGTACCACGGTTGGAGCCTCCCGACGCCATTGGCGCAGGTGTGCATCGACCCTTAACTCTATTAGGGAGGCCACGCCTCAGGGGCCCGGTGGAAACAGGTTAGCCGGGGGCCAGACTGGCTCACCCTGGGTGGCTGCAGGTTTGGATGGCCTGCATCGCTCCGCAGGGGTGCCTAAGGATAGCTGCATGGAGCAGCGGTAGCGAGGGCCCCCACTTGGATATTGGCCCACATCTTTGGTCAGGGGGGCCCTGGCAAATTCGGGAGTGTGGGTGACTGACTGGTTCCACCCTCACTCTCCCACCCATTCCCTGTGGAAGAGAGCATGGTTTGATGTGTCAGGCATCGGCCCCTGGCTCCAATCGGGAGGCCCCTCACGTGCACATACCTGGCACTGTCAGGGACTTGTACTGGGGGCTAGGGGTTCCTCAGCTGTAGCCTCTGGGGACCCTGTGCAGCGGGTGGTGCCCTAGGATGGATTAAGGCTCAATTACGGTTCCAGCTAGACTAATGTGGAAGGACAAGCAACCCAGGGCACAGACGTCACAGAGCCAGATTGAGAAGTTCACGCAGATATCGAGTGAGACTCAGTGAGATCCCATGTCCCAGCCTACCCCTCGACTTCTATCCTGCAGGCGATACAAGACCTGCAATCCTCCCTATTGGGGAAAATGGGAGAGTTGAAGGTTGATGTGTCGTTACTGCGGCAGGACCTGCGCAACACAACCGTGGGAGTGGCAGAGGTGGAGAGTTGTATTTCGACAATGAAAGAAACCCTCCATACGCTTTAAGCTGTGGTCTCAGGTCTCCAAACAGTGCCCCAACTTTAGCTTTGGGCTGAGGAATTGGAGGGTCACTCAAGGCACAATAATATCAGATTCTGAAGGGTCCTGGAAGGCATGGAGGAACCGTCCTCGACCCAATTTGTGACCAACTGGCTGACCTTGTGGATACCAAAGGGGGAGTTATCGCCATGCTTTGGGTGGAGAGAGCGCACATGTCTCTGGCGCAGAGGCCTCTGCTGGGTGCGCCACCTCGGTCCATAATTGCCCATATCTCCAACTTTGCTGACCAAGACAAGATCCTTAAAGCCTCTCAGCTGCAGGAGACCCTGGTTTGTGACTCTGCCCAGGTTATGGTCTTTCCAGACAGCACCTTTAAGGTCCAGCAACAGCGGCAATCCTTTTTGGAGGTCAAGCGGAAACTATGTGCACAACAAATCCAAAACATGGTCCTTTTTCCGGCATCGTTGAAGGTCATCTTCCAAAACAAAACCACCTTCTTCGATACACCTGAACCATCTTGGTTGGAGAAGCGACCTTCCCTTTGGCAGGATGCACCCTCCTCGCCCACCCATTGGGGTGGGCCAGAACAAAGCTGGGGACAGCTGCCACACTGGTCCCGGCGGGCATGACACCGCCGCCACTCAGGCACTAATTTGCCTGCATCTCTGGGTCCCAACCACTTCAGGTCTTTGGACCCCAAACTGGCACACCGGGGAAATTCAGCCTCTCTGGTGGCTACCGGTGGTCCAGCGCCCTGAAAATTTCTTGTGCCTGGACCCCTCTGGATTCAATAGCTTTGTCTTTACGTGGGTGGCTCGCTGATGGCTAACATGGACCTCCTGTGTTTGTTCTCTTCTTCTGTTTGTTTTCTTGTGTGTTGTGCTTTGGGGATTGATTTAGGGACTGTTGCAAAGGAAAATCGTTGAGGTTTGATTGCCCAGTTGATGGCAATTCCTAATTTATTCCACAGCAGGTACTTCATGTTATTGAAGGGTGGGGGGGTTGGTTGGGACATTGTTTTCCTGGTATGTTTTTCCTTCACCTACACCAGACAACACTACGCACACAAGGAGTCAACACTGGGTCAGGTTTTCCTCTTCTAGTAAGTTCCCCAGCATCACTTTCACATATCTCATGGCCGCCCCGGTACCCATTGACCTGCAGGGCATGGTCTGCCTTTTGACCTGGAATGTTAATTGCATTTTGGACACTGTTAAGCGAGAGGCGGTGTTGAAACAGGCCAAAAGATACGCTGGAGATGTACTCCTCCTACAAGAAACCCACTTGGTAGGCATCAGATACCAATTCCTTGCTTGCTTGGGATACACACAGGTTTATCACTCTGGGTTTACCAGAGGGACGGCCACCCTGTTACACTGTTGCTTCCGTCTTGTAGTCGATAAGTTTGGCATGGCAACCTTGGCCGATCAACGGCGATATCTAGTCTTCACGAGCACCCCATATCATTATACAGCGTTTATCCCCCCCCCCACCGCTTACACCAGGCTTTTTGATGGCCCTGGGGGGCCTAGTGACACAGTTTTCCACGTGTCGATTAGTCCTGGCAGGCGACTTCAATGGGGTGGTGGACTGGGAGCTGGACAGGACATCCAGAGCTGGGGGTTCGGGCCATCTCCCCATGCACGGCTACTCAGGCCATGGGTCTGGTGGATGCATGGCAGGCCCAACATCCATGGGACCGGGATATACTTTTTATTCTGGAACCTCCAAAGCTTCATCAAGAATCAATTATTTTCTTCTCCCCACCTCGGACTCTCATTGGGTCAAAGATGCACACATACAGGCCTGTTGCTTTTCCGACCACTCTCCTGTGGAGGTGCGGTTGCAACATGGCCCGCGGCATTCACGGCAGGGTTGGCGCCTTAATGTGTGGTGGCTACAGGACACCAGCTCCAAGACTCATGTCACGCTGCCATACAGGAATACCTGGAGACGAACTACAGTATGGCCGAGTCTCCGGTGACACCCTGGGAGGCACTGAAGCTACAATTGTGGGGGACATCATTAACCATACTACCGACCAGCGCAGGATGCGTAGTCAGTAAATGACAGATGTGGAGGTCCATATCTGGGACCTGGAGGCAGCTTACACTGCATCTAGCTCCTCTTTGGCGCTGGCGAACTCCCTCCACCATCAAGCGGTGCTCCGAAAGTTACTCCTAGATGAAGCCCGGAACGCTTGGCTTGCGACCCAGAGCCGGATATATCAATGGGGTGACAAAACTAGCAAAACCCTTCACTGGCTGAGTACTAATGGGGTGGGCTGACACATATTGCATATATTACAGATGAGGGGGTTTAGGTGGGCAGGGGACAAGGCAATTGAGCATTGTTTTGCCGCTTATTATGAGGTGCCGGAGGTGGACCCCGAGGCCCTCCGGGACTTTAACCATATGCCCATGCACCCCCTCTCTGACCTTGAACGGGTGTCATTGGACAGGGGTTTCACATGTGAGGAGCTGGGGGAGGCTCTGCCTCAGGCTGGCAAAACCCCAGGCCCTAATTGCTTCCTGGTGGAGTTCTTTGTCATTTAGAGATCTCTATATGGACCTCCTCTATAAAGGGTTCCGACGGGCGCAGGAATTGGGATTGCTTTCGGCCGATTTTGCTTGGTGGAAATTGTCTTTATACCCAAGAAGGGACACCCAACAAACAAATGCTCCTCCTCTTATCACGCCATTTCCCTTCTGAACGTGGAGGTTAAAATATGGGCGCAGGCACTGGCCAACAAACTGCGCACTGTGATCTCCACTCTGGTACATGTCGATCAATCTGGCATTATGCCCTGGAGGGCCACAAGGGACAATATATGGCACCCGCATAATGCTCTGGCGCTTGCTGGAAGACTTCTGGGTGCACATACACTTCTTTTGGTCAATTTCCACAAGGCATTTGACTTGGTATGGTGGGGCTATTTGTTCTGTCTATTGTGCAAACTAAACTTTTGTCCCAAATTTCTCATGTGGACATGACTATTTTACGCTGATCTCCGGGCGTGGGTCTGGGTGGTGGTTTTGTTGTCCGCCTCTTTCCTGCTACATAGGGGCACAAGGCAGGGCATTTCCTCTGTTGCCACTACTGTTACCGATAGCGATTGAACCTTTGGCAGGGTGGATGAACGTGGATGCCCTCGTCAGGGGATTTGCATGGGCCCCCTTGGTCTCAGATAGGATTGCATTATATGCAGGTGACGTCCTCATAATTCTTGACGCTTTGCAAGAGTCTTGTCTCTGCACGCAGATCCTGTGAGTCTTTGGGGCCCTTACACTAAACAATGTCAAGTCCTCCGTTTATCCAATAGAGGGTCCCCATCGGTGCATACCTGAGCTGATGGAATACCGATCCTTTGGGAGGGCTTTCAATATCTGGGAGTTTATGTAAGTGATAGCCCTGATCAGGCCTGAGAATACAATATCCAGCATCACCTGGAGCGAGTGTCCCGGGACTTCGGGTTTTGGGAGACACTGCTGCTTTCCATACTTGGACGCTTGTCTGTGTATAAGATGGACGTTCTTCCCCGCCTGCTATGCCAGCTTCAGAATTACCCATTCCGACTCCCTTCCTCCTCCTTTGAGAAAATGGATGCATTACTGCAGAACTTCCTGTGATGTCACCATAAGCTGCCGGTTGACCTCACCAAATGTTACAAATCCCAGTATGACGGTGGCATTGCAACCCTGGACCTACTTTCGTACTTCAGGGCCTCCCACCTCATCGTAATAAATGAATGGTGGTGTAGCAATGCACCGGACCCTGCATACCATACCAAGAGATGGGTAATGCAGGAGATACTTCTCCTACATCTGCTGTATGGGGGCGACTCCTCCTGATGACCTCCTGTCCGCAACTAAAGTAACCCTTCAGCTATGGAAAGACGCACATAGGGCCCTCGGATGGGCGGGACGCTTGACGAAAACCTCTACTCTGGCATGGAACCCGGGTACCACAGGTCACAGCCTTGAAGGGCTTCAAATCTTGGTATTGTATAGGCATTTCGATACTGGAAGACATTATGTCAGGTACCACACTGAAATCCTTTCTGGAGATGTAAGCAGAATACGACTTGCATCGCTCACAGTTCTTCTGGTACTTGCAGCTTTGACATGCCCTTACCCAGTATGTTGGGGTCTCAACGGCCTGCCAGATGACCTGGCTAGCCATAAAATCTCTAAGGTATACTGCTCACTCGTGATCAACATTCCAGATTCCTTTACTAGCCTACGGCGGGTGTGGGAGGAAGACCATGGGACCCCTCACTGATGAGGACTGGAGGGAGGCTTGTGCATCCCCCGCGAAACATCCATTGCCTCACAGTTTTGTCTCATAACATAACATAACATAACATGTGTATTTGTAAAGCGCACGTTCACCCAGAGGTCTCTTGGCGCAGAATAACAGATGTTCATTGTTACCCAACTCAATGGTACTCATTTTATCGACCTCAGATGGATGAAAGGCTGAGTGGACCCACCGGGATTTGAACCTGTGACCATGAGGTCGAACACAGGCCCCTGCAATGGACGCATTAGTCCACTGAGCCACCAGACCCGTCTCATACAGTGGAAACATTTGCACAGGGTCTATTATACAGAGGAGCGGTTGTGGAAGATGGGTGTGGTGGCCTCTCTGGCGTGTCTGTGCTCCCTGGCGCAACAAGGGGATCTGATCCACACGGTTTGGTCCTGTGGCCACATTCTGGGAGAGGGTACTATCATGTCTGGGTCCTGGGGTGGGCTTTGCCCTGTGATCCCAAGCTGGTTATTCTCCATGTCTCTGGGGGGTACAGATGCTTACAGTTACTACGCCGCGCTGTTGTGGTCAGGCTTGGTGTTGGCAAAAAGGGACATTACCAGGGCTTGGAAAGACTCCAATCCTCTGACCTTGGAGTGATGGAAGGCTGGGCTGGACTGCTGTATGACCCTGAAAATTCCTATCTATAAGGCCAGGGGCTGCCTTCTTAAGCATTATAAAATATAGGCAGCATGCTGCCAGTATAGTGGCAACCCTCTCCAGAGGGCTAAAAATCCCTGCCCTCTCCAGGACAAATAAATTCGGACCAACATGCCTAAGGACTGAGGATGGTAGGGGGGAGCGGGAGCGGGAGTCAAAGGAAGTCGGACACTGTGGGGTGCTGATTGGACTTGTAGGGACAAGGTTGTGTGTCTAGTATTGATGTGTTGACTGTTCAGTCGACCGAGAGATTGCTGTTCTGCACGATCAGAAGTGTATTTGTCTGGTGCTTACTTCTTCTTTAAAATCAATAAAAAGGTGTTTGTTATAAAAATAGGTTTAGGGGCTTATTTGCAAGCCCCTTGCGCCACCCGTACGTCACTTTTCCCATGTTAAAACTGATGCAAAAGCGGCGCAAGGGGCTTGTAAATAAGCCCCTTAGATTTTGCGGGGCCATTATTTATACCTAGCGATGTTCTCTAAGCAACAGCCAGTGTAAACAAGATAGGGGACAAGGGGCAACCCTGCTGCGTACCTCTGCTTATAGAAATTTGTTCCTTCATTTGTCCATTTACTCTGATTCTGGCTGTCTGTTTAGTATATAAACGTGTTATCAAATTTACCACAGCCCTACCCATGCCCTCTATTAGTCAATAAGAAGGGTCATTTGATTGAATCAAATGCCTTGACAACGTCCAGGAAGGCTGCCGCCACTGGTATTTCGGGGTCACTCTGGGGTATGACTGTGAATAGGGTGCACAGATTAACAGCTGACCGGCTTTGAATGAACCCACACTGGTCCGGGCGAACCAGGCCAGGAACTACCAAGAGAATCAAGTTTGCCGACAGCTTTGCCAATATTTTAGCATCTACGTTGATTTCTGATGGCAGCCAATAAAAGCCACACTGCAAGCAGCTTTGCCAGGTTGAAGGAGAGTTCTCACAATTGCCTTTTTGAGGGGCTGGGGTAATTCACCCCGGTGGATGGCCTCATTATTTACTTTTAAGTAAATAGGGGGCAGCTCAGAAGCATATTCTTTATCAAATTCAGCTGGTAAGCCGTCACTGCCAGATGCAGACCCATTTGTCATAGTTTGGATGACCCTCTTACTCTATTGTTAGAGGAGAGCACAGTGGTTCTTGTTCTCTTTCTAACCATGTCAGAGATTTCTTCTTCAAATTAGTGTTGATACCCTGCCCTCTTAACATGGCCTTGGCTGGCTTTAAATCAAATACGTTCAAGAAGGACTACTTTAAGATCTCACTTGCTTCATATTGAGTAACCCCAACTGATATTTCATATCGAAGCACATCCGCCACAGACCAAGCTGTGGAAATCTTTACAACCAGGGCAGGCCAGGCCTTACACCCTTGAGATACCGCCTAGCCGCTGTGTATTTCCCAAACATTTTACCTCCCTACCTGCTGAATCTCTGAACTCAGACCGTTTAGCATTTAGGGGCAGATTTACAAGCCCCTTGTGCCTCCTTGCACCGCCATTGCGTCACTTTTTGTGACGCAATGGCGGCGCAAACTATGTGGCCTATTTATAACATGATGCATCTAGGGAGATGCGTCACGTTGTAAAGCCCTGCGTTACATTATACCTGCGTCAGGTATAATGTATGCAGGGTGGGCGTTTCCACAAAGGAAGGCCTCGTAAAAGTGACGCAGTGAAATCTACAAGATTTCACTGCGCCACTTTTAGGACGTCACGGGGCAGATTTACAAGCCCCTTGCGCCACTTTAGCGCCGCTGTTGCGTCACGTCTGTGACGCAACGGCGGCGTAAAGCCAGCGCCATGCTGCGGGGTATTTACAACGTGACGCATCTAGGGAGATGCGTCACGTTGTAAGCCCTGCGCCACATGAAACCTGCGTCAGGTTTCATGTGGGCGTTCCGAGGCAGGGGGCGTTCCGAGCGCAGGAACGCCTCGCAAAAGTGGCTGAGTGAAATCTACTAGATTTCACTCAGTCACTTTCCGACCCGGTGCGTCTAAACCTTGCGCCTGCATGAAGCAGGCGTAAGGTGTGACGCACCATGTGCAAGATAGGCCGGGTCGGCCCAGTGCTGGAGTTACGTCGCGCCCGCGACACAGCTCCAGCACTGCGCCAACGTTACTGACGGCAGATGCGACACGCATCTGCATTTCCTTTGCGCCATGATGCGCCGCATTGTAAATGCGGCGCATCAGTGTTGCGCAAGGATGGTGATGCGTGTCGTAAGTTTCCTGGCGCATCCCTGCTGATTTGCAGGGATGCGCCAGGAATTGTAAATCTGCCCCCACTGTGTCAAAACCTTACGCCTGTTTGAAGCAGGCGTAAGGAGTGATGCAGTACAGTAGGTATAGGCCTCAAAATACATTGCTGGAGTTGCGTCGTGCTTTCGACTTAACTCCAGCAATGCGTGACTTTTGGGCCAACAGATGCGTCAGAATTTTTGACGCATCTGTTAATCCTTGTGCCATGGAGCACTGTATTGTAAATACAGCGCATCCATGGCGGCGCAAGGACATTTGACTCTGGTGCAAGGAAACTGACGCATCTATGCAGATGCGTCAGTTCCTTGTAAATCTGCCCCTTAGTGTCTTGGAGTCAAGGTGTCCAGACTTCCAGCCTGAGCCAGCTCCAAATGTTGTACTGTAGCATCAAGCGCACTAGGTGAACCTTGCAACTCTCTAAGAATACTATCCCCTTCAGGGGTACACTACACTTGCCCATGTTTACTCCCTAAAAGGCCTTCCGAAGAGTTGCACACGTTTCAACCATCCCATGGTTAGCGGAGAAGTCCTGCTTTATGGTGGTCCATATCTCTTCTCGGAGCACTTGATCTAATAAAGCATTCGGCTGCATTCGCCAATTCCTACTTGTTACGCATCTGCCCGGCATAGCAAGTGATAGTAAGACAGGTGAATGATCCAACAATGTTCGGGCCAAATGCTCTATAGTGTGCGCCCATCCACTAACCTCTTTAGTGCCCAGCAATATATCTATCCGGGTTGCAGTGCAGTGTATTGTGGAGTAGGAAGTGAAAGCTCGTGCAGTAAGATACCATCCGGAATTGCTCCATAATGTCTGTAAGAGTGTTCAGTGATTGTTTGTGTCTAGTCTAGAGGTGCCATCCAGTGCTGAATTTAATGTAGAATTGAAGTCTCCTCCCCAGAGGACTGGGTGTGGCGCCCATCTAGTCAGTGTTTGGTATGATTGAGGCATTCGGGGTCATCATGGTTGGGTCCGTATATGTTAACAATAGCCATGTACGTTCCCCCAAGCAAACCCTGTATCATAACGCAGCGACCAGCATCATCTGATTCAACCTGAGCCGCCCTAAATTGTGTATCTTATTTTTTTTATCAATAGGGTGACCCCCCTCCCCGCACCCTTAGGCTGAGAAGTATCTACATGCAGTCCATTTTTTTAGCAAAATGTGGTGGGGCTCCAACAGTTATATGTAGCTCCCGCAGTGTACTCTGTCCACCTTGTGTCTATCTATACATGACATCACCTGTTACGCTTTCCTGTAATTATTAATCCCGCTGACATTCCAAGTCATGAATGTTATTTTAGTACCACCCATCCTATCGGAGGACCCAGTTTACATCGACGTCCCACCTAGTCCTGTGTTTAGTAGTACATGCCTACTAGTGTGGTGGACTGCTGATGAAACAAAAACAGTGATCCTTACCCCCCTACCCACATCAGAACCAACATCTTGATGACTGTATCCCTTATAACAGCATAATAACAGTATGTCCACAACATTTTCATAATGCTTTCAAAGCAATTGTCGAGTATAACCTTTGCAAATGTGCTGGGATTGGCCAGAAAATGCCAATATGTATCCAGACGTGCCTATACTGAAAGAATCAGCAAAATCTATATACTTTTATGAATGTTTATACACAAATATATCTTCATGTGCAGTATAGCATTGACTATACTTTACCAGGTATAGCCTGATGATCGACCTAAGAGCACACTGGGACCAGCTTATACTCTCATATTTTTCATCCCATTGCTTCACATCCTAAGTCATGCTTGGCATCTGACTGCATAGCTACTCTGAGCAGAAGTGAAAGGCAGATCCTTCCGGTGTCCCATGACAGTCAACAGAGCATCATGTGACGAGCCTGTCGCCTCATAATCAGGAGTCAAGTTAACCATTTTTATTCCATGTCGGTTGACCGATGATACACCATGGTACTACCTTGCTCAGTTGCTTAGACTCTTGCTCTTTGAAGTTGGAGTACAAATGTGAAGAGCCATTGTGTTCGAAACGCAGTTTCGCTGGGTATAGCATTGCATAATTAATATCAAGCTTGTGCAGTTTTTTTTCACTGGAACAAATTCTCTTCTCACATCTTAAATTGATTGGGTGATATCTGGAACAAAGGCTAATGTTGACCCTGGTATTGCACAGGTTTCATCTCCAATGATAGCTCCAATTCTTGTCCCTAATCTCGATAATTGAGCAATGTAAGCACTGAGTCTAGAAGGAGCTCCTGGGATTAGTCTGGGTTCAAGCAAGCAGAGTGCTCACTCTATTACAAACACGCAGCATTTTTGCAAGAAAGTCCTCAACCTTACCCATTGCTATGGATTGAGGTAGGCCTGCCATACGAACAATACTTCTACAAAAGTGTGCTTCTAAATCTTCCAACTTGAGTTTAGTTCTCTCCAGTTCTACATATAGGTCTTTTTGGTCTTTCTCCTGCATTGCTGTCTCATCCTCTATATCTGAGATTTTGCGATCTGCCATGTAGCATCCTCCCCAGGCGGGGAGCATGCAAATGAATATGCCACACACGGAGCTCTGTAACAGACGTCTTTATTCCTCAGCATACGATTACACACTACTCTCTCATTACATAGTAACCGTTAATAACCACACCTTAACACCTCCAAACAAGTTACGTAATTCTTTTGTTGAGCCCACCCAGAACCGCAAGGACTCTAGTGCACAGTCTCATGACACTACATGCCACATCAACACATATGCTGCCTTGTGCAACCTGTCGTTCATAATGTTGAGTCTTTTAGTGAGCAAATCTATTTTTGGGTCTATGGCTGCCTGGCTTCCCCTCATATCCAATAAGCTTTCGAACGCCTAGCAAATTATCAGCACCCTGGTTCGTCTCCCCACCAGTAGTCTGCGGGTCATCATCTTCTACCTCTGTAGTTTTCTGGCTTTTTCGTGCCTCAAAGGGAAGGCGAGCCTGTTGGTTGTCCATTTTTCCCCTATCGTGTCAGCTGCAAGTACGCGCCAGCCAAACTCACATCTGATGTCAGGGCCACTCCCTTCTTGGCACAGTACCCAGATGCCAAGACATGATTTTTGGCGCCGCTCTCGTGTTATTAAGATCCTAGCTCATGTGCCAGAGGTAATTTTGGTGGTCCAACCTACTGATTTGCACACCACACCATTGTTCCTGGCCCCAATGAGGTTGTTAGGGGAGATAGCATGTTTCTCGTGTTTAGACACTAAAAGCACTTCGTGCTCATCTGCTCAGTTATAGACTTTTAATTATGTCTATTTCTTCCTGAGGGATCTGTGCAGTACCTCAACTTGTGCCAAGTTGCTTCTTAGTCCTCACTCACTTTTGGAAAGATAAGGTTTAGGAACTTGATATAAAAGTATTCTTTATTAAGACAACAGGAACGGCCCCTGGTCAGACCCTGATCCTCAGCAACTGTCTCCTTCCAGCTTCTCAGAAACCGCACACTGGATTCCAGAGGGAGAAGCACACTGAACACCAGGAACAGCATCACCATCACCATGGATACATTCCTCTTATACAATACATTAGGAATCATAAGGATACAACACATCCCCTTTCCTTACAAAACATTTCTTTATTTATTTTAGGAAAACATCAACATTGCAAATTGCTAACAACCACAACTAAACATTTGCCACTTGAGCTTAACCTTGGCCTATCATTTTTTTTAATGAACATATGTAATCTCTTTGCCACTTGGGCTTAGCCTTGCTCCACGTGCTAGGCTCTCTTTTACTTAACATATCCTCCTTGCCATCCCGATTCTCCACTCTGGTGGAAACACCCAACTTTTTCATCCATTCTCTTTCTTCAGTTTCACTGCAAATGGTCACCATTTTTGCATTCCACCATTTACCATCAGAAAGCATAAGGTAATTACCCCGCACCTTCAGCACCATCCTTGGTTTCAACCACTTCGAACTTCCCTTCTTGACCATATTTGCGGAACATACTCTCACCAACATGCCTTGTTCATATTTTCAGCCTCTTCTAGTTACTCGCTCATTACGCACCTGATACTGTTCTACTTTATTTTGCAGTTTTTCATTTTCTATTTTCTTATGTCCACACCTAGCCATCCTATCTGGCACAGCTACAGTACAAGGCACTCTGCCTTTCAGCAAGGTGAATGGAGTCTCACCCATTACGGAATGAGGAGTAGTTCTGTAACTCTACACCATCTCCTTTGCCTGACTTTTCCAACACAAGTTGCTCGATAAACACTGAACACAACTGAACACTTACACCTAGCACATGATTTAAGCGTTCTATGAGACTATTCCCCCCTGGGATGATATGCAGAAGTTCTGCTCTACTTGATGCCCCACTTCTCAAAGGAAGCCACAAAACTCTTCAGATACAAATTGTGGACCATTATCTGTGAGGATTTCTGCAGGACATCCTTCCCTGTGAAAAATGTCCTCACAGAATTTTATCACGTTGCTAGATTTCACCTCCCTTACAAATGCTACCTCCGGCCACTTGGAGTAATAGTCCCTAAGCACAATTGCATATCTCTCATTTGTCCTCAAACTATCAAAGGGACCACAAATGTCTATGGCAACCTTCTCCCAAGCACGGCTGGGCAACACCAAAGGAATTATCGTGGTCTCCAGCAACATGTCTGACTTGTCACTACACATGCAAGGGATACTATCCCGAACAAACCTTTCTACCTGCCTGTCCATCCGAGGCCATTAGAAATTCATTCTGACCTTCCTCTTCATTGCAGACATTCCACCGTGACCTTCATGCATCAAATTGAAAAACCTTCCCCGCAAACTCTCCGGCACAACCAATTTCTCACACCGCCTCACAATGCCATCCACCACTGACAGTTCCTCCCACACATTTTTGTAAACCAACAAAGCATCATCCAATTTCCATCCTCAAGATACAGGTAGCCTATCTATTACCTTGAACAACACTGGATCATTACCAATGGCATTCTTCAATTTAGTCTCTCCTATAGCTCGACACCCCTTAGATAACTCTCCCACTGTCCATTGGTCTTCACACAGTACAACACAATCCAATGCAACCTAGAAATGCCATTGGCATTAATATTCCTCACTCCTGGCACATACTTTACTGAGAACACACACTCTTGAAGACGGTGCATTCATTTTGCGACTCGTGGAGTAGCTCTTCCAACACCTGCCGTGGAGAATAGGTCTTCCAATGGTCTATGGTCAATATGGAGTTCAAAATGCACTCCCCCCATAAAAACGAGGAAATGTTGCACTCCCCACCAGCAAGCCAAAGCTTTCTTCTCTTCCATGGAATATGTACTCTCTGCCCCCTTGAGGGTGCGTGATCCAAACGCCACCACTCTTTCCTTTGCATCAGCACCACACCAAGACCATATCCACTCTCATACGTCACTACTACTTTTTTGTCCTTAGCGTCAAATGGCTTCAGCGTGACAGCCTTCACAATAGCTGCCTTCACAATGTCAAATGCCTGCTGGCACTCTTCCGACCATCGGGATGTCACATTCCTTTTCATCAATTCATGCACGGTATGTACTCTTTCTGCAAAATGGTGCACAAATTTAGCATTGAATTCCGCAAGACCAAGGAAAGATCTTAACTGATCCTTGTATTGCAGAGATGGAGCTTCCCCACTAGCCTTGACCAAGCTATGTTTAGGCTTGATACCATCCTGTGTCAGAGTATGGCACAGAAACTCCACTTCCGTCCTGCAGAACTTACATTTCTGTAGACCTGTGGTGAGACCAGCCTTTTCCAACCTACCCAGCATCTCCTTTAGAATCACATCATGCTGAACTCTACCCTTTCCCCATACCAAGACATCATCTTGGAAAACCATCACATTCAACATATCTTTCAAAATGCCCTGCATAACACTTTGGAATTACTGAGGATGCAGATGCCAATCCAAAGGGCATGCGGATAAATTGGTAAGCCCCCTCAGCGGGTGTAATAAAGGACGTCAAATGCCTGGATTCTGCACGCAACTGCACCTGGTGATAAGCACTTGACAGGTCCAGAGTGGTGAAACACTTCCCACCAGACACACTAGCAAGCATCTCATTGATACTGGAAAGAGGATGATGGTCTATCGAAATACATTCATTAACATCCCTCAAATCCACACATATGTGGATTTTGCATTCGATTTTCTTGTGATCACAATGGGACTAAGCCACTCTGAGGCCTCAATGGGCTCTATCACACCTTCTTTGCATAAACTTTGTAGTCCCTCCTTCAGTAGATCTCTTAGAGCCAGAGGAATATTCCGCACCTTGTGTACCCTGGGTATGACTTCTTTTTTCAATATAATCTGATGTTTGAATTTTTTTTAAACACCCCAATTCACTGTTAAACAATTTGGAAAATTTGGCAAACCACTCTCCACATTCTGTGCTTCTCTCAATAGTTCCTGCTGAGGATGGTTGGGATTGAGTACTATCCCCAACACACGTTGTTCCTTCCATCCAAGAAGGGATTTGCCTTTTTCTGCCACATAAAGTTTCCATTCAGCCTTCCTGTCCTGAAACTCTAAACTTGCTGTAAAATACCATAGCACAGGTAATTTGTCACCAAAATATCCTTCCAGCATTACATGTGTAGGATTCAACACACTTTATTTTCCTCATAGTTTTATATAGCGCGAACTTGACCCGAAAGTATCGGGTATCAGAGTGCTTTACATGAGCACCAGTCGCATTACACAAGGACACATTCATTTTTGTTAGGCATGGGCAGATTAAGTGATTTGCCCAGAAAAACAGGATGTTGAGCGTCATTGCCGAGACTCGAACCTTGTTCCCTAGATTTGAGATCGACCGCCCAAGCTGTTAGGCTTCATCCTCTGCCCTACACTTGCCCCCAAACCTTGCCCAGATGGACTTGTCTATTATAGTGAAAGGCGAACACGAATCAGCCCATACATACGCTTCCTTTCCATTCAACCAGATTGTACACTTTGGTGGACGATATACATCGCAATTCATTTCAGACATGTTCATCAGTTGATTTTGACAATCATTCACCATCAACGCCTCCACCTAGCCTACGTCTCTTAAGTCAGAATCCCCCTCTTGATTCTGTAATTCTGGATCCTAAACCAAATTCACTGACTTTTTGGTGACAGTTGATTCCCCCATTCTACAGACTCCGGAGAAATGACCAATTTTCATACATTTAAAACATTTGCTTTTCACAGCTGGACAATTGTTGGCATCGACAGTGTCTCACTCTACCACACCTGAAACCCACTTTTATTTTCCCACTATCCGGTTTTCTACCTGCATCTTTTCTATTATTCGCATTATGTGTACATATTTTACCAGTGGACACTTTTTACACTTTTTCCGACTCTGCACAATGTTTGGACCCGGACCCACCCAACTATTTCACATAACCCAACGTATTCTCCATGCGTTTAGGCACGTCAATAGTTTTGTCCAAGGTGGAATCCTTAAGATCCAATAATTTCTCCTCAATTTTTATATTAGCAATTCTGTTGATCAATTGGTGTCTTATGATCTCGTCTCTGAGATCACTAAACTTACAGTTGACCGCCAATCTCCTTAATGTGGCCACATACTGACCAATTGACTCACCAGGCTCCCTCACACAAAAAAAGAATCTGTGCTACTTTACAACAATACTAGCTTTCCTCCCCATAATTCTCCTCCAGTGCCATGAGTGCGTTCTCATATTCATCTTCCTCCTCATCGTCTGAACCATCATCCACATTTCTCCCTTCCAATTCAGGTTTTGGCAATGTCTTCAAAACATTCCTTCCCTGTGTTTGAGAATGGCCAAATTCCTTTTGACCACATATGCATCCCCTCCAATGGTTTCCAAATCACTTTGGAAAGTCTCCTTTCAATATGGCCATACCATACAGGGCAAACCTGGATCTTGCAAGAAACATGGAAGAGCAGGAATAGATTGAGACGTCATAGTAGATACAGTGAGCAAAATATGTAATATCCCCTTAATAACCTTTGCATACAAAAATGTCCCTCTATGTATATCGAGATACTGAATTATGGTAGATTGTGCAGCTAACTTGAATGCAAAGTCAGAAATGAGCCAAAATGACCTCACCTAGGAAGAATCACAATCCACAGTTTATTTCTTCCCACTATGGTGGGTGTTGTACTGGACGCTGGCAACTCACTACATTAAACCTTAATTTGGTCCATCTGCTGGTGTGGCTGTCACAGTTTAACCTCAAATCCTTTAAAGCATGCCGGTCGCCTGCATCCACAACAGCACTGTCGACAACCTACCAAGCACAATTGGTGTGCCTGTCATCGTGGCTTCCAACCGCAACTTCCTCACTGCGCAGCATCTTCCGCTATGCCAATCTCAAGCGATCCTCCAATTCACCCTTTCATAGCTGCCCCTGATTGGCCATGTCTGTACAGATCTTCTAACGAGCCAATCCGTGCCCACTTGCATGTACTCACCAAATATGGTGACACGCAAGCGCACTCCTCATGTCAAAGGCACCGCACTGTCAAGGAACTTCTCCCATAACACATTCTCGTGGCGAAGGCTAAAGCACAAAGAACAGAATATTCTCCGCAGTGGCAACGACAAGTGAGCACACTCTCGCTTTTTTTCGCTTAAAGTTGGCGCACACAACGCTCAACGGCTTTGAATGTCATGACTACTGTGAATACCTCATCCAGTTTTTATGCTCAATCTAAAACCCAGCAGTATCACCACATGACTAATGTTGGCCCTCACACACCAATCTCACATTGAGTGAATCCCACAACAGGGCTAGCAGGGATGTTCATGACGCATTCTTATAAAAATCGCAGAACATTCAGGAGAGACAGTTTTAATTCCAGAACAGCTCCCTTCACAGGAACAGCTGTCTTCTAACTAGTCAAGGCTTTCCTAGGACCACATTTTCAAACTATAATCCTCATTGGCATCTTGAAAAAAAACAAATTCAGCCTCTCTTGATCAGAAGTATTTCCATTTCACAATGTTCTTCTCTCAAGGGATCCCTTCCTTGTCACCAATTTTGGAAAGATGAGGCTCAGGAACTTGATATAAATGCATTCTTAATTAAGCCAACAGGAACGGCCCGTGGTCAGTCCCAGATCCTCAGCAACTGTGTCCTTCCAGCTTCTCAGAATCCACACACCAGATTCCAGTAGTGGAAGCACAATAGTCCCCAGGAACAGCATCACCATGGATGCATTCTTCTTATACAATACATTAGGAATCATAAGGCTACAACAAACACCACGTTTAATCATCAATTAGAGCCTGCTGCTCTATATTCCCAATGGTGTGGGTCGAGCTGCCCAAGCACACCAGATGGGGCTCCACGTCCCGATGTACCCTCCAGTGGTCCGCTGCATCACCAGGCCTGCTCTGGTCTCTCAGCACAGCACCCGGCAGGGCCAGGCCCTGCGTTGAGCCTTCCTGGATAAGTCACTGCTGTGATTACATGGCCGCTGCGACTGCTCCTTCTCTCCAATCGCCCCTAATGCAGAAATAGGGCCACAATCGGGGTCCTCTGTGCAGGATTGTTGCCCCCGCTCCCACAAGCCCTCATCCACTGTCCAGTGACAGAGACCACATTCATTTAGACAGGCCCCAGCTCAAAGACCACTTCTCTTTCACAGAGCTGCAAATTAGGTAATATGGGCACTGGCAACGTCAGGATGCAGTATTTAAAAGATTGGCACCGCGGCTGTTGGAACTCCGTTAATCCGCATCCATCTTGTTTGGCACCTTCTAGCACCCCAGCTCCTGGAAATTATTTTCTCCTGGAAATTTACTCTTGACAAAGGTAGGAGTAAACCTTTTTCCAGGGAGGGAAGGGGGTTACTCCATGGGTTGGGGGTAATATTTTCTGTCTTAAGAACAAAGAAATAAAAGTTTGTACAAGTGAATATATCACTTGCTCTGCAGATTTTTGCATGAGCAAATAAGCACATGTATATTTGATCACACACCAATGGAATCTACAAACGTTTGCTAGCAGTAGACCTGTATAGCTGCAAGTCACACAGATGTCCAAGCCTACTTCCATAAATACTTGTGAATTCCTCAAAGTCCTTAATCTAACCAATGCTAGGACATAGAACTTTGGGTACAGGTTCATTACTTTCTTTATCAATGGGGTAAACATTGATTTTACACTTCTTCTCCATTATTACTTTATGTCATGATCCAGTTCTTGGGAGGCCGCGAAAGTCCAAGCAATATATTAGAATGCCTTTAAAATCTATATCTTGTCACATTTGCTGCACTTCAAAGACAGAGGTAAAATGCCAGGCTGTGTCTTCCGCTGCTTACGTTTTTTATCACGGGGAGTGGTGTTTTAAAACTCCTCTCATTTTGCCGTCGGAGAAAGAAAAGTGAAGTGAATTAAGTGACAATCTTGCTAGTTTACAGGCAGTGTGAAAGGAAACGCTGCAGGATGGCATTTTTTGTAAGACGCAACAAAAAATTAATACATTTAAATGAACTGTACACATTCAGCAGTTAGACATGAACAAATGAAGCACTTTTTTGTAGTTTGAAAGTGTGATGGAAACAAAGATTTTAATAAGAAAAAAACAAATCAGGTCACTTTATTTGTTGATGCAGAAATGATAAATATTCACCGAAAGTTGATTTCCACACATTATCATTTGAGTGCAATATAGTTTTATCAGTAAAACTGTATGTCTGCGCAAATTTAATAGACATTTAAATGGAAAATATGCTGTCTGTAAGTGACAGTGAGCTATCACACGATGCTTCAACTGCATTAAAACAAATAGGCCACCTCATGTCCATTAAAGCTAAGTGGGTCGTGAAAGTTTATCATTCTAAAAATTGGTCTGTGGTTCTAAAAGGTTTGGGGAGCACTGCTTTAGAGAAATGGTATCTTATGTTGTTCTTAAAAATGTGCTATAGTTTAGTAAAACTGTCTCTGACCTTTTTGTTTTCAGGTTGCAAATATTATTGGGTAGATTTTATTTTGAAAATAAACACATTTTCCAACAGTTTAGCAAAACAGTCAGCAACCTTTGTCCAAGTTTTTCTAAGTCCAAGAAATGTTTTCAGTTCATTTGCTTACAAAATAAAATCACGTGTCTTGCTTCCATTATTATGCTTTCAATAAAGGAGAATTCTGGAAGCATTATAAAGATGCCTAAATTGTTATATTTTGCAAATGTGTACACATTTTATTATTGGAACCCCTGTCCTAATTGCAAGCTGAGCTTACAACTCACTGTATTTATTAGAGTGCTCATCTTAACAATACAGAATTTGTGTTGATGAGACACACACACACATATACACAGTTTTAAACATCTTTATATATGGATGCATAACCTGCACTATCTCATCGCCCCTCCCTCACTTAAATTCATTCCATTATGAAGCAGTCCTGCCTCTACTGACACCATCAATCACCAAATATCACACCATGTAGACAAAAGTTCTCCCCCACACATGCCCTGTTTTTGTTTTGTCTCAAACGATTTATCATTCAGTTGTGTATGGGGGCACCGGCTGCATCAATGTTTTCTTATCAGAGAAGGTCTAACGCCGCTATTAGCGAAAGGGGTGTAGCTTGCTGAGTATGATTGGGGGTGGGGGGTAGCTTCAGATTCCCCAACAATCACTCTGGGACAGCGTATTAATACACATTAGATGAAAAGCAGGTCACGAGGGGGGCTTAAAAGGAAGTGGAAAGAGATAGGAGTGCGGAATGTTAGGGGAACTTAAAATGCAATATTTTTCAAACTAATCGAGATTTTGTAAGTCCTTCAAAGCATAGACAAGACAGAGTGTTTGTGTTTTTGTCAGTATAGGCATCTAAAAATCTCAGGTGAATTCTGACAGACATTTCACATTACCCAACTGAAAGCACTTGTATACAACTATTTACTGCAGAATACATTTTGTAGGGGGTGTAGCACCCCAAACATACCCACTCGAGCTTCGCCCCTGATTAGCGAAATACAGAGAGTCTTTTAATCATGACATGGAGCAGTGAGATATTGCAGCACTGACTGATCCTCCTTTTCCTGCTTCCACACCTCTCAGCAGAGTCACCCTACACCAGAGAGATCATGCACATTCCTGCAATCGACCAGTACAGTGTTTGGCCTTTTCTAGGGCAGTTGGCTCTCCCCTTCTAGAGTAAGAGGAGAAGAGAGCAGAGTTAGGGTTCCAGGCTGCCACTCTGCTTTGTTGGACCTTCATGGAAGTATCGCTGCACTCCCTGGGAAGACATTGTAAACGCCCCAAAATCAGAAAAATCGGGTGTTAAATCAATCGCCTCAAACTTACAGCTTGGGCTCTCAAAATCCTGGGCACTTGATAGGTCGAATGGACCTTGGCCACCATTTACTGAATGGAGCTGAAACAGAATGTTCAGGTCATGTATATCATCAACTGTAAAGTTCTTTATTTTCAATGTTGAGAGATTTGAGTGTTTTAGAGTTTTATTTTCAAATTAAAGTTTAGATTTTTCTGATTCTTTATTAATTAGTCAAATATCAATCAGGTTACAGAATTGATAATAGAAAAATATAGTTAGCGCAGATCATATTATAATGTGCATACAGCATGTTCCATAAAGGAAAGAATCCCTCATTTGTGGCCCAAACAATGTCAGTCGGAAACCATGAAGAGCTCAAAAATAAGGGCAAGAGCAAGATAAGGATGAAGCTAAAATTCAATAATTAATAATTGCAGAATTTCCCATAAAGAGAAATAAAGCATAGAGCAAATAATCCTTGGTAAAGGCAATTAGTCAAAGCATAAAGCTTGGGTTTTAATACATGTCAAAAGAACACAGCGTGTCGTTCTGCTCTGAATCTCAGCTGATCTGCCTCCCGTCTCCTCTCGTACTGAATCTCTCCAGCTTCGTCTGATCTGCCCTCGTCCAGCTGATCTGCCTCCTTTCTCCTTGACTCTGCACTCCTGTCATCTCCTCTCCTGCACCCGAATCTGTTCAGCTAAAATCCAAACGCCTCCAAATCTGATGTGCTAAAATGAATCTGAAGCTCCTGAACTAGGAACACGTTTTTAAAGCAGTAATTCAAAGTTGCAAAAAGCACAGTCTGGTCTTTTCTCCATCCAATGGAAATCCAGCAATTCTCCCACTTCATCTATCATGCGAGCTGGCTATCTTCTTTGTTGCAAAAATGCATTTCCATCATGGCACATTTCAAATCTTATTTTAAAATGACATCATTTCCTAGCCTTCTGATAAAGCAACTGTTTATTTTACCTAAACACATGGTCTGTAAGCTCCAAGGAAAACTTTATTTAACCCTTTTTAGGCTCATGACGGAATGGTTCCGTCATGAGCCACAGTGGGCGTGTGCTCAAGACAGAACCGTTCCGTCATGGGCGCTGGCGCTCACCCCATGGGCAACCCATCTACTCCCCCCCCCCAACAGGGATGGCAGCAGAAGAGTTTCCGCTGCCACCCCGACTCACCCCCCCACGGCAATCCCATGACTTCAGCCGCACAGTGCTTCCAGGCATCTGGAGGAACAGGTAGGTGTTTCCTGCTCTGGGGGGGAAGCTCTCCATGCATTCAGGCATCAGGGGATAGGAAAGAGTTTATTCTTTCCCCTGATGTCTCTTTTCAGGGCATAACTGCTGCACGATCGCGCATGGGGTCATGATCGTGCAGCAGGAATGCCCCAACTAGGCACCAGGGATTTTTTTGTTGTTGAAATGAAAGCGACCCTTTGGGCAAGGGTCGCTTCCAATGGGGATAATTTATTTGTATCTATTTTCTACCCCACCTGGGGACAGATCGGCCTGTTTTATTGGCCTTTCTACCCCCCGGGGGGGGGGGAGCAGAAAACCCCACTAGGCACCAGGGAAATTTTTTACAGATGGAAGCGACCCCTTGGGCAAGGGTCGCTTGCAAAGGGGCAATTTTTTCTTTGCTGGTTTTTGCCTCCCTGGGGACAGATCAGCCTGTTTTTTTGGCCTTTCTGCTCCCAGGGGGGGGGCACAAAACCCCACTAGGCACCAGGAATTTATTTTTTTTGCAAATGGAAGCGACCCCTTGGGCAAGGGTTGCTTTGAAAGTGGGCCATTTTCTGTCTGCTGTTTTCTGCCCCCCGCAGGGACAGATCGGCCGATTTTTTTTGGGCTGGGCAGAAAACCCCACTAGAACCAGGGATTTTTTTGAAAGTGCATGGGGGGATCCCTTGGGCAAGAATTGCCCCTTCATTTTTTTTTTATACTTGTGTCTGTTTTCTGCCCCCCACCCCCTCCCCGAGGGTGGATCGGACCCTTTTGAAGGCCCATCTTTTTTGTAAATGGAAGTGACTCCTTGGGCAAGGGTCGCTTCCAAAGGGGGTGATTTTCTGTTGCCCATTTTTTTGCACCTAGACCCAGAGATATTGATTAAAAGTGCATGGGGGTGATCCCTTGGGCAAGGATCGCCCCCAATTTTTTTTATACTTGTGGCCGTTTTCTGCGCAGTGGTCCCTTTTGAAGGCCCATGTGCCCCCGAAACCAGGTATTATTTGTAAATAGAAGCAACCCCTTTGGCAAGGGTCATTTCCAAATGGAGGCATTTTGTATCGACCGTTTTCTGACCCCCCAACTCCTCCCGCCTCCCCCGGGGACAGATTGAGACGATTTGGATCCCCTGGGTAGAAAACCCACTAGCTCCAGGGATATGTATATATTTATGTTTGGTGGTGGCCCCTTGGGTAAGGGTTGCCCCAATGGGATGAGGCATCGGTTATTATTTACTTTTGGCTGTTTTTCTGTCCCCCTTCATGGCAGATTGGCCATTTGGGTAGTGAAATACGGTGTTATAATGTTAATTGTTTTATTTCTTGTGAATTGCGATTGTAATGTTTTATTTCTCCTTTTTTTCTAGTTCAATGCTTTTGCTCTTTTGACTGATGTTCCAGGTTGCAGTTTCGTCACTGGTGGTGCTGCAGTCTGTGTAGTTGCATGTGTTTAGTAAGAAAATGTTTTTTGTACTATTTACTCTAAATGAGTTTCATTTCCCTGCTTGACTGTGTTTTTGTAAATGGTGTAATAATAGCAGTATGTTTAGCTTCTGTTTTATTGAGTGTGTAAATCTTTTTGCATTTGTGCTCGATGTGTATTTTGTTGTCTTGTGAGAAATTTGTTTTGTTGGGGATAACGTTGTTTTTGCTGTGTCTCTGCAGAGTAGGTGCTGGTGAGTGTCGCTGTCTCTGGCAAGTGAGCCGTATAGTTTTTGAGTATATTTGTTTAATACTTATTTTACACAGTGTTTGGTGTTGTTGACTTGTTTGTGTAATCTCCTTTCTTAGTAAGGATTATTGCTAGCCGCAGGATGACTGCTCAGCAGGTTGTTGGTATGCTTTTTGAGTCTTCCTCTGAACATGATTATGAGACTGACTCTGCATCTGAGGCAGAGGAGGAAGTGCAAGATTCTTTCTGGCAGTGAGGTTTCTGTCTACGAGAAATCATCTGATGATGATGCCACTCTTAGTGCAAATTAAGTGCCTGTTTTAGAGAAGGACATTGATGTGCCAATAGTGCAGCAAGAGGCATCTGGACTGCACCCTGGGGCTGCAAGGCTTCCCATTGGAAGAGGTGACCTCTGGGTTGCCTCAGGCATGGTGCAGCTGGCATTACCTGACTTTACTGGTGTCCCAGGGTGTGGAGTTGATACCGAAAACGTTTTGCATATACATTTTGTTTCAGTTGTTTATGGACGATGTATTTTTGGCAGAGATTGTTGAGCAATTTTGTATGCTGAACAGTATTTGAGGGACAATAGTGCCAGACTTAGGCCCCACTCTAGAGCTACCCGGTGGACTCATACAAATATGGAAGAGTTGAAGAAGTTCCTTGGTTTAACTTTTTTGATGGGCTTGATAAGGAAGCCATCGACATCTTCATATTGGTTATTACTAGTCCCTTGATGACAACGGCTATATTTCCGGCACTCATGAATCGTGATTGGTATTTGCTTCTGCTTCGGATGTTGCATTTTGTCAATAATGGTTTAGCGTTGTCACAAGATCACCCTGATTGTGACTGTCATTGATCACTTTGTAGATCAATTTTCTGAGATCTATGCTCTAGAGAAAGAAATATCTGTGGAGGAGTCTTTAGTCTTGTTCAAGGGCCGCTTGGTTTTTAGGCAGTACATTCCTAGTAAGAGGGCATGCTGTGGAATTAAGATGTATATGCTGTGAGACAGTAGGACTGGATATGTCTCTAATTTCAGGGTGTAAACTGGTAGGGATTCCAGGATTGACCCCCCTGGTTGTCCGTCCACTTTCGGAGTGAGTGAGAAAATTGTGTGGGAACTTGGTAGAGGACTTTTTAACAAAGGTCACCATTTATATGTAGATAATGTCTACACTGCTGTGCAGATGTTCAAGGAATTGGCCAAAGTGGACACTGTTGCTTGCGGCACAATCCATTTTAACAGTAAAGGTTTCCAAAAGAACTTGTTCGTCAAAAGCTTGAGGGGGGACATGGCAGTGCGCTGCATAGTGAGGAACTTCTAGCTGTGAAGTGAGCAGACAGGAGAGGTGTCTACATGCTGACTACCATCCATGATGAAAGTACTTCACCTGTGACTGTCTGGGGTCAGGTTGCTGAAGTGCGCAAACCTGTGTGCCTTTTAGACTATAATAGGCACATGGGTGGTGTTGATAGAGTAGATCAGAGGTTGGAACCCTCACACTGCTCTTTGTAAGGCTTACATTTGGTATAAAAAGTTGGCTCTCCATATATTCCACTTGGCAACCTTCAATGCTTTTGTTCTATTTAAGAATTGTTCTCCTGAGTCAACAATTACCTTTGTTAAGTTTCAGGAGTCTGTGATAGGCAGCCTTGTTGTAGTGGAACAGGCAAGTGTTCCTAGAGTTGGAGTGGTGGAGAATGTGGCTATATTGAAAGATCAAGAAGTGTATGTTTGTAGAAGAAAGAAAAACTATTTCTTATGAAAGCCCTCACCCACCAACCTAGTTGGTGGCATGCTTCATCATCGGGCCCCACCCGGTGGCACCGAGCATGCCCCGGGTGTGCTGCAACACCTGTTTACAGTGGAGCTGGCTTTTTGGTGCTTGAGTGTGCAGTGATAGTGTGTGAGTGTAAATTAAAAACTGTCCTCGGGTCCCACTACCCACAAGGGTTGTTTTAATAAATGGGCCTTTGGCAGTATTAAAAGCAAGGCAGTGGATGTGTACGGAGTTAGTTATGGTCTCCCACATCCAATGTGGTCAACATGTTTCAGCCAGGCCTTGACTATGATCTGGCTTTCTTCAGGACCTTGTATGTGTAAAGAGTGAGGTCAAATAAAAGTATGTGACCGGATATGTGCTGCACTCGCTAAGGGGCACTATAGGTAAGAGGGAAGTTCCCTCTACGGTTTGTTACCTGTAATGAGGAAAAAGAAACATAAACACAAAACGAACAAACACACAAATTTGTACAATTAGCTTCAATAAATGCACATATGACTTAAGTGCTTCTATGCCGTCGTGTCCGTGCTGTAACCGTAAAAGTAACGGCGGTGCGGTACGGGAGTGACAGGGTAGTTTAAATGGCCGAGGTATGCGCTATTATGTGCAGAAGTTCAATAGCGGAAACATGACATGCTTGAATTGGCAAATGCGTCAAGAAAAGGCAAGGTTCTTACTCTTGTGATTAACAGAGAAAACCTCATGAGTATCCGGCAAGGGGGTCTGGCTTGTAGTCACACTCTGGTATACAAAAGAGACACGGGTAAGTTGTGAAATTGTCAGCTTTAAGGTTCATCGAAAATTCCCCCTTGGTCTCGGGGTTTGGCATCCCCCCAGTCCCCACTTACTTCATCAAAGCTCAGGACCCTCGTCAAACCTACTTGGTTGCGTCGGATCTCCGTCGTTGTGAGCCCTCGATCGGCTCGAGCTTTAAGTACCATCCACGTCTATCGTTTTTCTCAGGTGGATGTGATTCTGTTAAGCGCGAGTAGCGTCTGTTGGGAGAGATAAACATAGAGGACAGACTGCAGGGCCCTCGTAGTGAGCGCGCAGGGCTGTTTGTGCACGTAAGAGGAGGAGTGTCCTCTTTGTTACGTGGAAGAGCTGGGTTTTTGTGAAAAAGAGAAGAAATCCGACTTAAACAATCGGTGGTGGAATTAAAAAACTACGGATTTGCATTTGTTGGAAAATTTAATAAATTGGTGTACAACCTGTGGATTGTAGGTTGTATTTCTGATGATCTGGAAAATGAGTGTACTACCTCTGAGTGTCTTATTAATTGCAGACTGAGGGGCGAGAGAGCGCTAGGTGTGTGTGGATTCCGCCATTGTCACCGTTATAAGGGATATTACAATGGATGTTAGTGGTTCTGCACTTGTTGGTATTAGTGCATGATCCTATTCTGAAGATGGGGATAGAGATGTTCCGTTTACCCTGGTATGTTACCATTATCGTGTGTGTAGATGTACAAGTCTGCCAAGACATGCCAGTAGGAATTCAAACGGCAGGATGGCATAAAGTACTATTCACGCTTCTATGCTATAAAGCATAGGAGGTATGGTGTCTATGGTAGCAGTGATGCGCTCTTTCGTGTTGCTCCATGGTCGATGACTTATTTGGTCAGGCTGTTTTTTCAACGAACCTTAAAGTTGACAATTTAACAACTTACCCGTGTCTCTTTTGTATACCAGAGTGTGACTACAAGCCAGACCCCCTTGCCGGATACTCATGAGGTTTTCTCTGTTAATCACAAGAGTAAGAACCTCGCCTTTTCTTGACGCATTTGCCAATTCAAGCATGTCACGTTTCCGCTATTGAACTTCTGCACATAATAGCGCATACCTTGGCCATTTAAACTACCCCGTCACTCCCGTACCGCACCGCCGTTACTTTTACGGTTACAGCACGGACACGACGGCATAGAAGCACATAAGTCATATGTGCATTTATTGAAGCTAATTGTACAAATTTGTGTGTTTGTTCGTTTTGTGTTTATGTTTCTTTTTCCTCATTACAGGTAACAAACCGTAGAGGAACTTCCCTCTTACCTATAGTGCACCTTAGCGAGTGCAGCACATATCCGGTCACTTATACTTTTATTTGACCTCACTCTTTACAAATACAAGGACCTGAAGAAAGCCAGATCATAGTCAAGGCCTGGCTGAAACATGTTGACCACATTGGATGTGGGAGACCATAACTAACTCTGTACACATCCACCGCCTTGCTTTTAATACTGCCAAAGGCCCATTTATTAAAACAACCCTTGTGGGTAGTGGGACCCGAGGACAGTTTTTTAATTTACACTCACACACTATCACTGCACACTCAAGCACCAAAAAGCCAGCTCCACTGTATTCAGGTGTTGCAGCACACCCGGGGCACGCTCGGTGCCACCGGGTGGGGCCCGATGATGAAGCATGCCACCAACTAGGTTGGTGGGTGAGGGCTTTGTTTTTCTTTCTTCTACAAACATACACTTCTTGATGCTTCATTCGCATTTGCTAGTTCTTTTTGATTGTATACATGTCCTTAGGGGAAGGGAACTAGCTGTCTTGTTCCTCTCTCTCTCTTTGATACCTAAAATTATATTGAAATATCACCACTTTCCCAATCATGTTCCTCCCACGCCCACAAAAGACTTTCCCAGTAGGAGATGTAGAGTCTGTTGACGAAGAGGTACATGGAAGGAGACTCGTATGTACTGCCCTGAGTGTCCTTTTAACCCTGCGCTTTGTGAGCCTGCTTGTTTTAGAATGTACCACATGCAAAATAATTTTTGGGAGCATCCATGAGTGGTGAAGTGAACTGCCTGGTCTGTATTGTTTTATATTTTTTGTTTAGTTTCAAGGTTGGCATTAGTGTGATTTATTTAGTTTCAGCTTTTGTGTTTGCAGTTTTGTATCTACTTACAATTTGTTTGCGTTTTCTTTTTTGTAATAAAAAAATGAAATGTGATGGCAGTGTGTGTTGACTGGTGCTTGACTGGCGGTGTGTGTGAATTGGCGCTTGGCTGGCGGTGTGTGTGATCTGGTGCTTGACTGGCGGTGTGCGTGGACTAGCGCTTGGCTGGCGGTGCTCGTGGACTGGCGCTTGGCTGGGAGTGTGCATGGCCTGGTGCTTGGCTGGTGGTGTGTGTGGACTGGCACTTGGCTGGCAGTGTGTGTAGACTGGCACTTGGCTGGCACTGTGCGTGGACTGGCACTTAGCTGGCGGCGAGTGTGGACTGGCGCTTGGCTGGCGGTGAGTGTGGACTGGAGTTTGGCTGGCGGTGTATGAGTAGTGATTTGTTGCTGGTCACTATACACACTGGTTGCCAAACACCAGTCCACACAATCCATCAGCTGGTGTGGTTGCTGTGTCAGGCATGTGAAATTGATGGGCCCTTGAATGGCGCTGTCTATTGATGTGAGTGTTGTTATGTGCTGGGCCCGCGGCTGGAGGTGTGAATGATTTTGTGTGTGTTACGCGTATAAAATGTGTATGAATGGCCTGTAAAAAGGTTGGTGCCTTGTCGTGGCTTTACAGCTCAAGAGCTATGAGTCACTGGTTCAGGTTTTTGTCCTTTCAATTATTAACAGTGCTTTTCATTTTTGTTGAAATCTCTTGTTAATAAAATTTTATATATTGAACCATCACTCACCCTCGTGCCAAGTCCAACCAGTATGTGTGTGTACTTGAGGAATAGGTGGTAGTGCAGTAATATTTGTCTTTTCTGTCTTTCTCTGACAGGGTGTCCATTGTCTCTTTTTGTAAATGTTGTAATGTGTTGGTTCCGCAGCTGGCGGTGTGAATGTTCTTGTGTGTATCACGTACGAAAGGTGTGTGAATGGCCTGTAAAGCGGTTGGGGCCTTGACGCGGCTTTACAGCTCACGAGTTGCGAGTCACGGGTTCAGTTCTTTGTCCTTTCAATTATTAACAGTGCATTTCATTTTTGTGAAGTCTCTTGTTAATAAAATTATATATACTGAACCATCACTCACCCTCGTGCCAAATCCAACCAGTATGTGTGTGTGGTTGTGCAGTAATAATTGTCTTTTCTGTCTTTCTCTGCCATGGTGTACATTCCTTCTAGGAAAAATTTACCAAATCTAGATATTTTCGTAAACTAAACACCCAGGGGAGTACACAGTGATGTCTCTCTCACATTTTCCTTGCATTACTGCGCCATAATTTTCCAGCTTCAGAATGAAATCACAAATTTCCTACCACCCAGCATTTCCCCAAGTCTCCCGATAAAAATGGTACCTCACTTGTGTGGGTGGGCCAAGTACCCGCGGCAGGGAAGGGCCCAAAACTTATTGTGGAGACATCAAAATTATCTATCACAAACCAACCTGGTTTTGCAAGGGATTCACCTGCGTTTTTCGTCCCCAGCTCAGCGGCCATCTAGGTAAACCTACCTAACCCAGACATTTCTAAAAACTAGACAGCCAGGGAAGTCCATGGCTTGCGTGGATCCCCCAACGTTTTCCTATGAAGAATCCCCTGCAAACCTCAAATGTAGCTGAAAAATCTTGATTTTCACACATTTCTATGTGGAAAAGTTGGGGGATCACCGGGCTGACACAAATTTCCTACCACCCAGCGTTACTCCAGGTCTCCCAATAAAAATGGTACCTCACTTGTGTGGGTGGGCCAAGTACCTGCTGCAGGAAAGGGGCAAAAATGTATTGTGGTGATATCAAAATTACCTATAATAAAACTACCTGGCTTGCGTGGATCCCCAACATTTTCCTACTCAGAATACCCTGCAAACCTCAAATTTCGCTCTTTGGCAAAGTTTGAGGTTTGCAAGGGAGTCGAGGTAACAGAACCTGGTGAGAGGCACACGGGTCACCCCATACTGGATTCCCCTGGGTGCCTAGTTTTAAAAAATGTACAGGTTAGTTTTCCGTAGGTGCTGGCTGAGTTAGGGTACAAAATCCAATGCTAGGAACATTGCAAAAAAAGGGTCAGTTTTCTGTGGAAAAATGTGATGTGTCCAAGTTGCGTTTTGGAACGTTTCCTGTCACGAGCAGTAGGCCTACCCACACAAGTGAGGTACCATTTTTATTGGGAGACTTGCGGAAACACTGGGTGGGGGGAAGTTTGTGGCTCCACGCAGATTCCAGAACTTTCCATCACAGAAATGTGAGGAAAATGTTTTTTTTTTTAAAGTTTGAGGTTTGCAAGGGATTCTGGGTAACAGAACCTGGTGAGAGCCACACAAGTCACCCCATCCTGGATTTCCCTGGATGTTTAGTTTTAAAAAATGTATAGGTTTGCTAGGTTTCCCTAGGTGCCGGCAGAGCTAGGGTTCAAAATCTACAGCTAGGCACTTTGCAAAAAAAGGGTCAGTTTTCACTGTAAAAATGTGATGTGTCCATGTTGCCTTTTGGGCCATTTCCTGTTGCGGGTACTAGGCCTACCCACACAGGTGAGGTACTATTGTTATTGGGAGACTTGGGAGAATGTTGGGTGGGTAGAAGTTTGTGGCTCCCTGCAGATTCCAGAACTTTCCATCACAGAAATGTTAGGAATATTCGTTTTGTTTTTGGCAAAGTTTGAGGTTTGCAAGGAATTCTGGGTAATAGAACCTAGTGAGAGCCACACAAGTCACCCCATCCTGGATTCCCCTGGGTGCCTAGTTTTAAAAAATGTATAGGTTTAATAGGTTTCCCTAGGTGCCGGCTGAGCTAGGGTCCAAAATCCACAGCTAGGCACATTGCAAACAAAGGGTCAGTTTTCACTGGAACCATGTGATGTATCCATTTTGCGTTTTGGGCAGTTTCCTGTCACAGCCGCTAGGCCTACCCACACAAGTGAGGTACCATATTTATTGGGAGACTTAGGGAAACACAGAATAGTAGAACAAGTGTTATTGCCAATTAACTTTCTTTGCATTTCTGCCTTCCAAATGTAAGACAACGTGTTACATCACAAAGGGGGTCATTAGCATAGCGGGCGGATCGCCACCGCCCGTATGGCGGTGGCGATCCGCCCACCAAAAGTCACCGCCCGCATGACTTTTCCCCCCGCCACATTAAGATGGCGGGGGGGACCAGTCGACCGGGCGGAAAAGGGGCTATATATGGTGGCAGTGTCTGCTAGACACCGCCATCCATATTAGAATGGGCAGCGGTGCAGGGCTTCCCATGGAGGAGACCCCGCCATGGAAAGCCAGGCGGAGTTTGCTTTCGGGGGCCCGTTGCGGGCCCCCAGGGTATTGGGGGTTGTGGGGGGTGCACATGGGGGTACCTATGGTACCCCCCTGCATTGTCATGGACATGGTGGCAGGCACCTCGCGGTGCCTGTCACCTTGTGCATGACGATGCACACAGTGCATTCCCAGCATTGCGGCGGGCGGTGCTGTGCGCACCGCCCGCCAGAATGCTGGGAATGGAGGATGCCACGGTGGCGGTGGCATCCTAATCGCCGGTGCGGGACCGCCGCACCACTGGCGGCTGGTCCCAGCACCGCTAGGGTGGCGGGTCATCCTAATAGGCCCCTAAGCGTGCAGTCTGGTTTTGAAAACAGCCCGCACGCCACTATTACAGCAACTCGGACTCCGGTATCAAATTGGGACGTGATATTGGGGCATATTATCAAGGATCTGCGATGTTTATCGCAAAGCACGCTTAGCGCTGTTTTTTTTATCGCCGGCTATCGCTGGATTTCATCGCCGGGATACAGCGGTATTATCAACGCGTATCGCAAAGGCGATAGGAAATCCAGCGATAGCGAGTTAACCCAGCAATAGCGTGAGAATTCAAGCGCTAAATTCACTGCGCAAATGTAAAGCTTGCTAATAGGCAAGTGTGTACTTAACCTAACAATCCACCCCCCATTGACAAGATGGTTAAGGCAAGTTTATTCCAGGCGTTAAATTCCAGCGATAAGCGCGGTTAGCGCGAATTTTACTATCATTTTACTATCGCTTCGTGGGCATTGATAATAGGGGGAAGTTGTGTTTGCGACTGTTTCAATGGAGTTTTAGTCAGGAACGCCTACTTTGCATGTCATTAGCGATATATATCGCTGACATGCTTAGAGGTAAAAAAACGGCCGCCATCGCTAAAAAACTCACGCTAAGGCCCGTTAGCTGCAGCTTGTTAATAGTGTGCTAACGCGCCGATAGGGGGCTTGATAATATGCCCCATTGTCCCTTGTTACCATTTGTGGCTAGAATAAGACAGTGAATGTTCCCCTATATGTGATGATACTACGCTGCAAATGACATATATGAGTTCTACACAAATATTACTCTTGAGCCCTGATGAACTTCCTTTGCAACATGGAACGAAACGCGTTGGCTGGATTTTTAACCTGTATATTATAGATGATTAATAAAAGAAGATGATTGAATAATCCATTAATTCTAGTTAGCTGTCACTGTTTTCTACACTTTTAAATGTTGTGTTAATTTAATACAAACTTCATGTTAAATCTGCATACATGTTTAATAAGTTAAAAACCACATTCTATAGTTAAGACAGAATCTAAACTAGTCACAATAACAATAAATTATTTTTGTGCATGTTTTAGCATTTTTACATAAGTACATAACGAGGGAAGATGTCTCACATTTGTTGGAACACATTAGAGACTCTCCTTTTCAGAGGATTCAGAAGACTTCTTTCCTCAGTATGACAGACCTCCGGCCTCTGCATTGCCACTACACTAAAGGTCATGGAAGGATAAGGAGCAATCAAACATTCCCAGATTCTTGCAAAAGATACACACTCTGAAGACTTCTGAAGACTCTATCCCACACAATCTTAAGACAGAAGGGCGCACTTCATTTAACCTGGTATATAGCTCCACCATGGAACTTGTTTACAAAGAAGGTGGAAAGCACTTTGAAAAAGTAATTAATAAGCAGGGACCTTCTCAACCTATGATGCACAATCTCTGATGAGAGATTATGAAAATCTGGTGGCAGCTATGCACGAGGATACTAATTTTGTAAATCTCCTTTAGATGAAACAAGTAGCAAAGTTCTAATGTGATTTGATGAGATCTGCAGTGGCGGCTTCTGTCTTGGCCAAGAGAAATCTGTGAATGAAAGTTGGGAAGGCAGACACTTCAGAGAAGCCTGCACTACTGAAAATTCCTTTTGAGGACAAGAAATTCATTGTAGTCCAGGTTGATGTGATGATGATGTGATGACGACAAAAGGTTTCAAGGACAGAAAGCATGTCTTACATTACAAAGGCAAGTCCCATGAATTTTACAAGCCCTGGGGGCATTATTATTCAGATGCTTGCAAGAGAGGATCAAATTCTTCATCCTCATGCAGAAAAAGGGTATACAAAATTTCAGGGGGGGGCTATGTTATAGACTTCGGCTTTTGTTCTTTAGATTCAGGAACCATCTCTAGGGACTGAATAAAATGACAGATGAGACCATGAAGAGCATCCACTCCGGAGCACTTTCAGACCTCCACCCGCTGCACATCTTCCACAGGGCCCCCACAACCATCGCACCCAAGCTATGCCGAACCATCAACTGCTCCCTCGAGACCGCCACATTCCCCGACAACTGGAAGTGCGCCGAAGTCAACCCCCTCCTAAAGAAACCCTCTGCAGACCCGACAGACTTTAAGAACTTCAGGCCCATCTCACTGCTTCCTTTCACAGCCAAGGTCATCGAAAAAGCCGTCAACACCCAGCTAGCACACTTCATCGAAGCCAACAACATCCTAGACACCTCTCAATCCGGTTTCTGCAGCAACCACAGCATCAAGACCTCCCTCCTTGCCGCCACAGATGACATCTGTGCCCTCCTTGACCAAGGCCAAACGGCAGCCCTCATCCTCCTGGACCTATCAGCAGCCTTCGACACCATCTCCCACCGCACACCAGACTCAACGATGCCGGCATCCAAGGAAAGGCCCTAGACTGGTTACGCTCATTCCTCACAGACAGAACACAGAGAATAAGACTCCCGCCCTTTTTCCCAGAACCGACAGAGATCAGATGCGGAGTACCCCAAGGATCCTCCCTCAACCCGCCCTCTTCAACGTCTACATGGCCCCCCTCGCAACCATCGCCAGAAACCACGGGCTCAACATCGTCTCCTACGCCGATGACACCCAGCTCATCCTATCCCTCACCAAGGAACCCGAAATAACCAGGCACAACTTCCAAGAAGGGATGAAAGCCGTTGCAACCTGGATGAAGAACAGTTGCCTGAAACTCAATTCGGAGAAAACAGAAGTCCTCATCCTCGGCTATACCCCCTCCGCATGGGACGACGCCTGGTGGCCCTCCTCCCTCGGAAACCCACCCACCCTGATGAACCATGCATGAAACCTCAGCATCATACTGGACTCATCGCTCAATATGAATCGCCAGATCAACACCATCTACTGCGCATGCTTCAACACCCTCCGCATACTACGTAAGACATTCAAGTGGATCCCCCCCTGAATCCAGGAAAAGGGTCACCACCGCCCTCGTCACCAGCAGATTGGACTATGGCAACAACCTCTATGCCGGAATCAACAAAAAACTCCTCTGCAAACTCCAGACCGTCCAGAACGCCACAACCAGACTAATCCTCGATATCCCACTGTACAGCCACATCACCCAACACCTCAGCGGCCTCCACTGGCTCCCCATCGAAAGAAGGATAACTTTCAAGCTGCTCACGCATGCCTACAAAGCCCTCCACAACATCGGACCTCATTACCTCAACAACCGCCTTTCCTTCCATGCCCCCAAGAGAAACCTCCACTCAGCCGACCTCTCCCTAGCCACTGTCCCACGCTTCTACAGGACCAGAGCGGGTGGAAGGTCCTTCTCCTACCCCACAGCCAAGACATGGTACGATCTCCCGCTCCACCTCCGGCAAAGCCCAACACTGCACCAATTCAGGAAAGACCTCAAGACCTGGCTCTTCGAATGACCCCAACAGATCTGCTCACACCCACCCCTCAGCGCCTTGAGACCCCAACTGGTACGTAGTGCACTCTACAAAACCCTGATTGATTGATTGACAGTCCCTGTTCGAGGGAATTTCTTCATTGTTAAAGAAGGAGGCAATCATTCCAGTTCCACCAGAGGAGGTTGGTTCAGAAGGCCTTAGAAACCTGAGGCCAGAGCTGGATTTGAAGAAGGCGAATTCTTGAATTGAGACAATGCACCTCAAGATGGAGATGTGACAGAAAACCATCCTATGATTTCACCAGGAATTTCTATCCACCATATGTCTGCAAGGCTCCTATTTATATATGCTGAAGACCTCAAATGTTTGCAGTAAGCAATCTTCATTTCAAGATCAGAGTCTTCTCTTTCAGGTTAAAATCAGCCTTAAGGGTCTTCAGCACGGTACAGGCACTACTGTTGTCATTACTTTACCGGGAAGAGGGGTCTTCAATTATGGCTTCTCCTCTCTTCTTCAAGGACCCAGGCAGAACTTACTATGGAAAGAAGTATGCCAGTTTTAAAAGAGCATGGTTTTCTAGTGAACCTAGAGAAGCCACAGCTAGTGCCTACTCCAGATCGTGTGTTCATAGGAGCAAGATTTCAAACAGCTATTGGCTTAGTGACACTTGCAGTCAGAAGAATTCACAAGATCTAGAGTCTCATCCCGAATCTTCTCTCTCAACTCTCCTATGGCAGGAGATTGGCTGCAGGTCAAGGGACATCTTGCGGCAACCCATTTTCCTCGTCCCTCTGACCAGTTTCCATCTACACAGGATCATGAGGCTTATTTCTGATGGATACTTCTACCTGCATATTCCTCACCTGTAGAACAATCCCAGGCATGAGACTGGATCTGGAAACTTCAAAACTTTGAGGTCACCAGTAGAGGGCACTGGACTCGGTCAGCACTCAAAGTGATGTCAGATGACGCCACCATGGGCCATCTAGTGCCTGCCCTGGTGCACCAACGTTAGTTCTCTTTTTTTCCATGCCTTTGAAGCAGATCCGGAGCTTCAGCGCTGAGGGAAATCTTTTCCTCATAAATTCGTTATCTAAAAACACAGTACCAAAATATTTTAAAATGTTTCTCCCAAAGAAGTCAGGTTTTATGCCTTGCAAGAACTGAGGGGGGACAAAGGTCCACCAGAGATCACCATGGCACCTGTTTATGGTGTTTAGGCTCAGGTCATGACACGAAGTCATGTTCATCATGCCTCAGCATAAGACCTAAGGCCATCAAAGAGTAAGAAGCCAAAGTGTTAATGGCCTGGGCGAAGGATAACCGACACCACTGTTAAGTGGTCTCCTCGCTTCCGTTCTCCATTGTTGTCAGTTAAGAAGTGAAGAAAGCATAAGGAGAAGAAGCATTCTAGAGGTAGGTCTCCTTATTGATTTCCATCTCCAACAGGACCCTCGTCATTGGAACTCGAGCTTGTTCTTACCCCCACAAAGGATCCTCCGTGCAGCCCTGCTTCCCCAGCAGAACTGGCTCCGGACCAACCTCCTGTTCCGACGCCATCTACTATGGCCCTGGCGCTATACAACTTCCCCGCACCTGGTGTGGATCCTGCAGTGTTTCTCAATGCCATGTTCGCCATATTCGCAACAGCATTGATGCCATCTGGCGCCTCTTCGGGCCTAACAGAGCTGCTGTGGTCGCCACTCTTCATGCCCTTCAGAGCCGTTCTTTCGGATTCAACACCATACTGCTTCAGCACTGCAGCTTGCTTCATGCCACCGCAGCCGGCTTCATGGACTGTGTCACTGTTGGAAAGTGGCCCTTTTTTGGATGGTTGCCCTCCACTTTTTGCCTGATGTTGATGCTCTTAGACTAAGTGTGCTCTAAGTTCCTGCCAACCAGGTACCACGGGCCTATGTTCTTTTCCTAAAACTGTACTGTTGCAGACCAAATTGGCACTCTCTGGCCACATATAAGTCCCTTGTAAAAGGTACCATGGGTACCAAGGGCACTGTGACCAGAGAAACCTCTAAGGACTGCAGCACATATTGTGCCGCCCTTAGAGGCCCTGTATGTTAACACACACACACACACACACACACACACTGCTCTTGCAGGCTGCGTGTTTTGGTGCAGAGCAAAAGTGAAGAGTCGACATGGCACACATCCCCTGTGTGCCATGCATACAACCCACTGCCTATGGTCTAGGTATGCCACCCCTCTATCAGGGTGCACAAAACCACTGGTGAGGGTACAGGTGCATGAGCCCTGTACCCCTACAGTGTCTAAGTCCATTCTTAGATATTGTAAGTGCAGCAAAGCCATAAAGAGTATATGGTCTGGGAGTTTGTCATTACGAACTCCACCGCACCTGAATGGCTTTGCTGAAACCTGGGAAGTTTGGTACCAAACGTCTCAGCACATTAAACCCACACTGATGCCAGTGTGGGATTTAATGCCAAATGCACTCAGAGGGCATCTTAGAGATGCCCCCTGAAAAACGACCTGACTCTAGTGTCCTGGCTGACTGGCTGCTCGCCAGCTGCCACCCTCAGACATGTTTGTGGGCCCCTGGGTCGAGAGCCTCCCACTCTCGGATTTCTGAAACAAGGCACATCCTGGGCAGAGATGCCAAGCCCCTTCCCCCAGGATGGGCAGGGTCCACAAAGGGGAAGCTTCAAAGGCTTGCTGCCTTTGTGAGCTGACCCAGCCATTTGCTGCTCCCAGCAACTGGCCCCCACTGGTTCTAACCCCCACTTTGGGAGGGAGAATCAGTGGGAAAACCAAGATAGGGGAAGAGGTGTGCCCACCTTTGCCAACCCCACCCCTCAGGTGGGGGAGGCGAGGTGAAGCACAACTCTCAGTCCCCGCCATCATGAAGATGGGGGGACCCAGCCAACCAGAGTGAGGCTTATGCACACTCCCACTGGAGGGTGGCATAATAGGGGGTCTACCCACCCCAAGGAAGGGACCCATTGGTCCCGACCTGTACCTACCTAAAACGCCCCTAAATTTAGTATTTAGGGGAACCTTGCCTCCTCAAACAAGCAAGAAGAAGAAGAAGAAGGACCGAAGAGCTGTGCTGAAGGAAGAAGAGGCGGACACCAACTGACTTGGCCCCAGCCCTATCGGCCTGTCCCGACCTCGACCTGCTCCAGCAGAATCCCGGCGTGTCCTGCAGCCAGCAGCCCCCCAGAACCCGGAGGGCCTGCCCTGCCTTCCCTAAAAAGACTTTGTCTCCCGTGAGCACCTGACTTGCTCAAAAACCAAACTCTGGCTCCGGCCAAATCTGTGAGTCTGCACCACTCTACACCCGAGGCCCACGACCCGAGTTCGAGTGGCCCAATTCCCCGAGGAGGTTTCCCCGGCGATCCTAACCTGGGATCTAATGATCCCTGACCTACCTCAGGCCTCCCGACGACGCCTGCAGCCTCTATCTGGGGGGGTCCCCCAACTGCAACCGGAGCTGGTAAGGAAAATCAGACGCCTAAAGACACCCCTGCACCCGACACCCCACGGCCTTGGGTGGCCCAACCGACGGTGTCCAGGCATCCCCCTGCATCCCAACTTACCTCTCCAACCGGTGGTCTCCTCCAGAAAGGTTTCATGCCCAAACCTGCAGTGTTTGTTCTGACCGGAGCTTCCCCATTGAAACCAACAGGGCACCAGACGTCGATCCAGCATCCTGCACCCGGCTGCCCCTGTGCCGCCGTGGGGACATCTTGTGTGCTATCTTGGATCAACCTTTGCCCTGAGCTTAACCTAGGAGCTTTGCTCCCTCAACCTTGTGACCTGCCTGAGAGCAGCCACCAACCGATGGCCCCCTTGCCCCATTGACTAACATTGGGCCTCAGCACTCTGCACCCGACCGTCCTAGAGCCGATGAGGGTGCTTTTTGGGTACATCCTTGACCCTGAGGGAACCCTTGTTCTAACCCCAGAAACTCATCCCTTAAGACCGTTTACTTACCTGCAAACCGATAACCTAATTTTTCTCCATAGGATTTCATTGACCGTTTTCCTCTGAAAAACTTCCAAGTGTTGAGTGTCTTTGTATGGAAACATAAGAAACTGTGTTTTGATAAAAACTGTTTAATGTTATGTTATGTTATGTTATGTTATGTTATACGGCACTTATAGCGCGCACGGATACTCAGGAGTGTTCCGGCACGGAAGCCAATTGGAAGAAGACAGAAAGGGAGCGTAAAAGGCTGTATGTTAATTAAAAAGCAAGGTTTTTAACTGCTTTTTAAACACCCTAAGGTCTTGAGTGTTTTGCAGATTATAGGGGAGGGCGTTCCAGGCTTTGGCCGCCCTGAAAGAAAGGGAGCTACCCCCTATTCTTACAAGGCGAAAGCGTGGGATAACTGCGAGGCATTGGGCTGTTGATCGCAGATGTCTTTGGGGCACATAGAAATCAAAGCGACTCCTGAGATAGGAGGGCCCGGATTTGTATAAGGCACCATGGGCAAGTGCGAGGGCCTTAAACAGAACACGCTGCCCCACCGGGAGCCAATGCAAATCCCGGAGATGTTGCTTTGTACTAGATCTACCCGAAATGCCCAGCAGCACTCTTGCTGCCGCATTTTGAATGATCTGTAGCTTTTTCAGCTGATAACCGGGAAGACCAATATATAAAGCATTGGCGTAGTCGATGGGCGACAGGATAAGGGCACGAGTCACCATTTCCTTCGCAGATCTGGGCAGCAGTGGCAGAAATTTTCTAAGTGATTTCCAGTGTGCCAAAGCACACTCCGGCCAATTTTTCATCTGCGATGAGAATCTGAGGTCCTCACTGAACCAGACCCCCAGATTCTTCACTGGACTCCCCGTTGAGTTAGGCCTAGGGTAATCCACTGGCCAAAGATCTTCCCTGAAGTGCAGGGGGAAGGCCCCATATAGGAGGACCTCAGACTTGTCCTCATTGCATTTGAGCTGAGCCCCAGCAAGCCATTTAAAGACTGCTGCAAGACAGTTTTTGGCTAAATCTGGGGACAGATCTTTTTCCTTCCACGGAAAAGCTGGGTATCATCAGCGTAAGTTATGATCTTTGCACCCTTCTCCTCTGCCAGATAGAATAAAGGCGTGATGTAAACGTTGAAAAGAAGGGAGCTCAAGGTGGATCCTTGAGGGACTCCCGTAGTCACCTTTCTTGGTGCCGAAGAAAACGGAGGCAGCCATACCTGCTGTGTTCTATTCTCTAAAAAGGATTGAATCCAATCCCATGCCGAACCTGAGATTCCAATACTGGAAAGACGGACCAAAAGTTGGGGATGTGGCACCGTATCGAAGGCGGCAGAGAGGTCCAATAAAATCAGGGCCGCTCTGCCGCCTGAATCCAGGCATTCTCTAATAGCCTCCAACATCTCAACAAGGGCAGTCTCAGTGCTGTATGTGGCCCTAAATCCCGACTGGGCTGGGTGGAGGGCACCAGACATCTCAACAAAATTAGAGAGTTGTTTGTGGACTGCCTTCTCACACACCTTCGCCACAGCCGGGAGAAGTGAGATAGGTCAGTAACTGGTTAACAGGGGGAGTAGTTTAGCCTGTTTCCACTCCGGTGGAACCGTGGCGGTTTGAAGCGATATATTAATGATATTATTAACTTCAGGGTTAACCACCTCCGCAGCTGCTGCTATTTGCCTGGCTGGGCAAGGGTCAGCTGGGGAACCTGATTTGAGGGATTTGAGAATGGCCAATGTATCCAGCAGAGGAATAGGTGAGAAACCTGTCAGGGAGGTGCAGGCTGAGTCAAGGGCTGGGGCATTCTGAGTGGGGTGCTCCACCTGCACTTGGATTCTTGACCCGAAGCTGTCCTGGATCGTTTGGATCTTATCTATAAGGAAGCCGGACAGCTTCTCGCACCAAGAGTTAGAAGCAGGAAAGGCAATACGTTCCGCGCAAGGCTTCAGAAAACTCTGGACGATGGAAAAAATTACCTTTTATCCAGGAAATGCCCCAGTGTGATATCTAGGCATATCACACGGAGTAAAAAAAGTAATCCAAAAAGTACTCTAAAAAGTAATCCAAAGGTAATTACTACTGTATTTGCATATTTGACAAACCTGTAACCAAAGTAATTCTCATCGAGCTTGCTTGTTGATCAATCTGTCTGGAAAAGTACAATTCTATTTACCTGTGCCAAGTCCTGCTTGGTTCTAAAAATAAAATACAACTAAAGAAAAATGTTAATACAAACAATTGGTCTGTGTTCAGTCTTTCAGTGTGTGAAATCATTTCTTGAGTGTGTACAATAAATGCTTAACACTACCCTCTGATAAAGCCTTACTGCTCACACTACCACAAATAGAGAGTAAGGTATTACCTACTTTCACTTCTGTAAGTCTTTGGGAATCCACTGGACTCTGTGCACACCATACCTTACTTTGGTATAGTATATACAGAGCCAGCTTCCTAGAGTCCTCACCAACTCTACCTCCACAGGATACGGCCCCACAGGCCCCACAGGCGCAGCAACCCGGTGTTGAGCCGACAGTTCACTCTCATCGAGAGGCCCAGAGGATTCTGGAAGAAGAAGGGTATAGAGCTCCCCTCCATGAGATTTTCAGAACTGGATCAAATGAAGAACCAGATCTTGATGGACAACATGACAGTGATGTGGTATGTCAACAAGCAAAGGAGAATAAGGTCTCACCTCCTTTGTCTGGAAGCATTGAGACTGTGGTCTTGGGCACACCGCCAAGGGATCTGGCTCACCACCAGTCATCTTATGGGGTCTCAATGTCAGAGCCGAGAGCCTGAGCTGGCATCATCTTGCTAATTATGAGTCGGGTCTTTTACCAGAAGTAGTCCAGGACATCATCGCCCAATCAATCAATCAGGTCACTTATAAAGCGCACTACATACCCGCGAGGGTCTCAAGGCGCTGGGGGAAGAGGGTGGGGGGTGCTGCTACTGATCGAAGAGCCAGGTCTTGAGGAGTCTTCTGAAGGCCAGTAGGTCTTGGGTCTGCCGAAGGTTGGTGGGGAGGGTGTTCCAGGTCTTGGCGGCGAGGTGGGAGAAGGATCTGCCGCCGGCGGTCGGTTTCCGGATGCGGGGGACTGTGGCGAGGGCGAGGCTGGTGGAGCGGAGCTGGCGGGTGGGGGTGTAGAAGCTGAGTCTGTTGAGGTAGGCTGGTCCGGAGTTGTGGAGTGCTTTGTGTGTGTGGGTGAGGAGCTTGAAGGTTATCCTCTTGTTGACAGGGAGCCAGTGCAGGTCTCTCAGGTGGGGTGTGATGTGGCTGCGGCGGGGGATGTCGAGGATAAGACATGCAGAGGCGTTCTGGATGCGTTGCAGCCGTCTCAGGAGCTTAGCCGTCGTTCCTGCGTAGAGGGCGTTTCCGTAGTCCAGCCTGCTGGTGACGAGGGCCTGGGTGACTGTTTTTCTTGTTTCGGTGGGGATCCACTTGAAGATCCTGCGGAGCATTCGGAGGGTGTTGAAGCAGGATGAGGAAACGGCGTTGACCTGCTTAGTCATGGAGAGGGTGGGGTCGAGGATGACCCCTAGGTTGCGTGCGTGGTCGGTGGGTGTCGGGGCTGTTCCCAGTGATGTCGGCCACCAGGAGTCGTCCCAGGCTGAAGGGTTGGAGCCAAGGATGAGGACCTCCATCTTGTCCGAGTTCAGCTTCAGGCGGCTGGTCCTCATCCATTCGGCGGCGGCCTTCATTCCTTCGTGGAGGTGGGTTTTGGCGGTGTGAGGGTCTTTGGTGAGGGAGAGGATCAGCTGGGTGTCGTCGGCGTAGGAGATGATGTTGAGGTTGTGCTGTCGTGCGACGTGGGCGAGGGTGCCATGTAGATGTTGAACAGCGTCGGGCTGAGTGAGGAGCCTTGGGGTGCGCCGCAGATGATCTTGGTGGCCTTGGATCGGAAGGGGGCGAGGCGGACGCTTTGAGTTGTGCCGGAAAGGAAGGATGCGGTCCAGTCCAGGGCCTTCTCTTGGATCCCGGCGTTGTGAAGGCGTGTTCGTAGTGTGTGGTGGCAGACCGTGTCGAAGGCGGCTGATAGGTCCAGGAGGATGAGGGCTGCTGTTTCTCCGTTGTCTAGCAGGGTCCTGATGTCATCGGTGGCGGCGATGAGGGCGGTTTCGGTGCTGTGGTTGCTGCGGAAGCCGGACTGGGTAGGGTCCAGGATGTTGTTCTCCTCGAGGTAGCGGGTCAGTTGTTTGTTGACGATTTTCTCGGTGACCTTCGCGGGGAACGGGAGCAGAGAGATGGGTCGGAAGTTCTTGAGGTCCTTGGGGTCTGCCTTGGGTTTCTTGAGTAAGGCGGTGATCTCAGCATGCTTCCAGCTTTCCGGGAAGGTTGCTGTCTTGAAGGAGATGTTGATTATTTTCCGGTGATGGGGCGCGATGGCTGTACTGGCTTTGTTGAAGACGTGGTGAGGGCACGGGTCTAGTGGTGAACCGGAGTGGATGGTGTTCATGATATCGCTGGTGTCCTCGTCGTTGATGTTGGTCCAGGAGAGCAGGCGGTTGGTGGTCGTGGGGGCAGTGGTCTCGGTGGTTGCCGGGGCGGTCGTGGTGTTAAAGCTGTCGTGGATGTCGGCGATTTTTGCGGTGGAAGAAGGTGGCCAGTGAGTCGCACAGGTCTCACGACGGCGGGATGTCGTTGGTGTTGGAGCTGGGGTTGGAGAGTTCCTTCACGATGTTGAAGAGCTCTTTGCTGTTGTGTGCGTTGTGTGAGCGACCCCTGACCTTGACTGGTAGGTCGCTCCCCCACCACACAGCTCGGTCTGTGTACCCTGCTGCTGCCAGCTGATTGTGCTCGTTTTTTTCCTCTGTGCCCTGCTGCTGCCCCTGATTGTGCCCGTTTTTTCCTCTGTGCCCCCTTGCTGCCCCTGATTGTGCTAGTTTTTTTCCTCTGTGCCCTGCTGCTGCCCCTGATTGTGCTCGTTTTTCCTCTGTGCCCCCTTGCTGCCCCTGATTGTGCCCGTTTTTCCTCTGTGCCCCCTTGCTGCCCCTGATTGTACTCGTTTTTTTCCTCTGTGCCCTGCTGCTGCCCCTGATTGTGCTCGTTTTTTCCTCTGTGCCCCCTTGCTGCCCCTGATTGTGCCCGTTTTTCCTCTGTGCCCCCTTGCTGCCCCTGATTGTGCTCGTTTTTCCTCTGTGCCCCCTTGCTGCCCCTGATTGTGCTCGTTTTCCTCTGTGCCTGTTTCCCGCCGCTGCGCCCAGTGGAGCACTCTTCGGGGGTCTTGTTTTCTTCCTCTGAATATGTTCACTGCCTGCAGTTCTGAACTCTCCAGTATCTGTTTAGGTGATGCGTTTCAGTTGAGTTGGAACTTCCCGCCGCTGCGCCCAGTGGAGCACTCTTCGGGGGTCTTGTTTTCTTCCTCTGAATATGTTCACTGCCTGCAGTTCTGAACTCTCCAGTATCTGTTTAGGTGATGCGTTTCAGTTGAGGTGGAACTTTCAACTTCACTATGTATTTACCCTCATACCCTTAATTCTTGGGGTCCTGATATTCGCCAAGACCAGGCACCACAATCTCAGAGCCCCAGATTGGCAGAGAAGGGTGTGCTATGCAGACCTCCTGCGCTTCTCTGTGTCCTCCACAATGCCTGCCATTAAGGCCCGATTTTCTCTCCCAGTTGGGGGGAATGCTTCTACACCTCAATCTCCAATACTACGCCTACATGCTTTGAGATTGAGCAGGGACAACTGAGTTCCTTTCAGCTGCCACAGGAGGTAGTAGACATCATCAGTTGTGCGTTTCGCTCCTCCACTAAGTCTATCTATTCCTGCAGATGGGGCAATTTTGTTGCCTGGTGTGCGGACAGTGGTGGGGATCCCTTGCAGGGCAAGTTATCCCACATGCTGCAATTTGGGCTTTCCCTGGTTCAGTGAGGATGTGCCATTGGCACTGTGAAGGGCTATTTAGCTTCCTTGCCTGCCTTTGTCTGTCAATCCCAGTTTAAGTCCTCTGTGGTCATGCATTTCCTCAAGGGCCTGACCAACCTTTTTCCTCCCACTCCCTTTGTGGTTCCTCAATGGGTCTTAGATTTGGTTCTTACATTTTTGATGGGCTCTCAGTTTGAGCACCTTCACAGTTGTTCTATTAGTATGTTAACTCTCGAGACTGTTTTTGGTTGCAATGATGTCTGCTCAGAGGGTCAGTGAGTTACAAGCCCCTAGCTCGCCTCCTCCTTTCACTACCTTCTTCCCAGAATAGTTAGTTTTGCGAACCAGGGCTGCTTTCCTTCCCAAGGTAATCACTACCTTCCATCTTGTTCAGTCCACCACTTTTCTGACCTTTTACCCTCATCCTCATCCCACAATGGAGGAGGAAGGGGTGCATCGGTTAGATCCTAGATGAGCGATCAACTACTACCTGGACCGCACCAAGCAACACAGGTTGGATGATCAGCTCCTCATTGGCTACTGTGGTGCCAAAAAGGGAAAAGCAGTTCAGAAAAGTACTCTATCAAGATGGCTCATGGCATTAAATCTTGCTATGCCTTCGCCAAGAAAGAGCCGCCTATGGGGATCTGTGCTCATTCCACCAGAGCCAAATCTACCACTTCTGCTCCTGCACAGGGTATTCCAATTGCAGATATTTGTAAGGCAGCGACTCAAGTCTCCCTACATACATTTATAAGACACTTTTGTCTGGACTCAGAAGTGAGACGAGATGGCCACTTCACTTGGTTGGTTCTGCACAACTTCCTCTTATAATCATTCATCAACCCTCGTTCTTGGTAGGGTATTGATGTGGAATCTGTTCTACAGGTGAGGCATCTCCACATAGAAGTATCCATCAGAAGAAAAAGTTATTTACCTGCGGTAATGATCATTCTGGTGGATACTCTATCTATCTGTAGATTCTTCATCCACCCACCGCCTCCATTTGATGGATGATTTATAGAAAACATTAAAAAAATACCATTTTGCATTCTTTTGGTACTGCTCAAAGTTTTCACCAATGTCACATTCTGCCCTCTCACCTCGAAGGCTTGGAAAAAATGTAGGGTAACTGACGTCAGTGCGCCAGTGCCGGTGCTATATGGCCTCAGTGGCATCATCTGAAGTCATTTCTAGCGCCAACAGAGTCCAGCACCGTCTACTGGTGGCCTTGAAGCTTTGAAGTTTCCAGATCCAGTCTGACGCTTGGGATTATTTTACAGGTGAGTAATCTGCAGGTAGATATACTACCAGAAAGATATTACCACAGTTAAGTAACTTTTTCTTTTTAGCACTGGAGCCACATATCTCAGAACTTCAAGCTATAGATTCCGCTAACTCCAGCATTAATTCAGGAGCTGCTTTGGTGGATGGACCACCAGTATCTGTTGAGAGGAATTCCGTATACTCACCCACTTCTCAAAGTATCATAACAGATGCCACTTAATTAGGGTGGAGAGTCTCAATGGACAGCCATCATATTCAGGGACTCTTTCTCAGAAGTTCAAATCATCCAATTGGAGAGAACTGGAAGCTATATGTCTGGCACTAACATTCCCTCCCACCATCTAATAGGAAGGGCAGCCTTGATCATATCAAACAATATGACAGACAAGGTGGGGACAAAACTGTTACCATTGCCCAATATCACTGACCAGATCTTCAGCTATATCAGTGATTTACATTCAGCGTGCTGGGCTCTGTAGCAGACAAACTGAGCAGGTCCATCCTTTCCATTGTGTCTGCACAGCTTTGTCATGTGGATAAATCAGATAACAGACCTCTTTACCTTTCCTTACAACTCCCTACCTTCAGTCTTTTGTACAAGAGGAAGGGAGAAGGCGTCACAGTTCTCTCCTGATTCACCTCTGCAGGAGTATCATGGAAAATATAAATACCCTCAATCTCCTACCTGAGTCTCCAGCAGTTCATTCAAAATACTCAAATGAACTAAAGGACACCCCAGGGGGGGAAGGGGTAGGGAGAAAGAGAAACATGTGCTGGCAGAGTAGCAGATTCTTATGTGCTTCTGATTGTGGCTCCTACAGGACACTTCACTGACTAGCACCTTATAAGCTGTAACATATTCACAAAAGAATGTAAGCTTTCTAATAAGAATCAAATCAAATATCCAAATGAAGGTGTATAGTAATTTAACCGTATTTGAATACCTGTCAGAATATCTTATCCAGCTCATCATGGGTTTCTCTGAAATCTGATGTCTTTCAAATAATGCTACTGAAAGGTAAATTCAAATGTAAGTTATTTTTAAATGCATATTACTTTCAGTTTAAAAATCAATGTGTAACATGTTAAAAACAAAAGCCTAGCACAACAGTAGTAGCAGCTGGAACAAACTACATTTTCAATGATACTGAAGTTAATTTTCGACAAATAAGGAATCCAAATAAGAAAAGAAAAGTTGAGCAACTTGCTTCAGAGCTAATTTAGCTACATGTAAACAAATGCCATTTTATAGCCTTTCTCTGGCTTCTTTTAGAGTTCAAGGAACATAAATCTTTCTTACATTCAGAAAATCAATTAAAGAGAATGAAAGAGTTTCACCTTCTTGAATAAATAATATATCACGAAAAGCAGCAGGCTTCTGTAACTTGTAAGTTTGGAAAGCAAGAAATGTTTGTCTCTGAGCTACTTAAATAGTCGGAAGTGGCAGAAGTTATGTATTACATCTCCTTGGAAGATGACTCATTAGTTTGGTTTTCAGAACTCTGCAGACACCGGAACTCTGACATTGTTTATTGAGCTGAAAAAGAGTAAGGTACGGTTTGAAACTTACATTATTTTGAAGCCTGCCCTGTGTCACAGCCTGTATGTTGGTATGTATATGTATTAAATGCTGTAATGTCTCCTCCTTTAACTGCTTAACATTATTTTGTCATTTCTGCCCATTTCTTCCAGTGACACTACGGGGCATATGTACAAGCCCCTATTGCCACCACAACGTCACTTTTACGGACGTTGTGGTGGTGATAGGGGCTGCGCCTTATGCACAAAGCAGCGTTAAGCCACTTAACGTGGCTTAACGCTGCCTTGTACATAAGGCACCCTTTCACGCTATGGTTAGCGTGAAAGGGGCGTGCAGTGGGTGTTGTGGTGGGCGTTCCACCGCAACACCCATTGTATTTGACGCTGCCCCCTATGTACAAGGGTGGCGTACATAGGAGGCAGCGCCAAAATTAAGACCAGGAAAATCCTGATCTTAAGTTGGTGAAACGAGGAGAAATGCATTATTTCTCCTCGTTTTTGCTTTTTCCATGTGTGCTGCCTTGTGCAGCACACATGGAAAAAGCAAAATGCCAGGTTTGTTTATGTACAGGAAGGTGTCCCTTCCTGTACATAAACAAACCTTTCAAAAAAATGCCATTTTGTAACTTCCATGTGTGCTGCATGAAGCAGTACACATGAAAGTTACAAAATGGCATTTTAGGATTATTTAAGTGCAGGAAGGGACACCTTCCTACACATAACCAATCCTCCCCTGCACCCAGGCACCCTTGCACTCTGGTGCAAGGTTGCCTGCGTTGGCGCCAAGTTGTTAAACTTAGCGCCATCGCAGGGGGAAACGCAAGGCTGCACCACATTCTTGTAAATATGGTGCAGCCTTGTGTTTCAAGAAGTGGCAGAGCGTGTCGTTAAGCCAAGGAGGCTCACGACACGCTCCGGCACTTCCTAGTACATATCCCTCCACGTTTTACAAAAGGCTCCTTGATCATGACAGAAGGAAACTTGGGGTTTGATGCTCTGTCCTGCCCCTGGACCCAGGGCCTACTATAGTACTTCCCTCCATTTTCTCAAGTTCTTGATCTTGAAGGAGAGATCGTTAGCGATGAAGATTGCACCAGCTTTACACTGCCCATATTGGGGATCCTCTCCTGATAAGTGTGATCCTGTTGGAAGATTATGCTACAAACATCTCCTTCCCTTCTTGTTTTCGCAGTACTTCATTGGAATACCCTGGTGAGGCTCTGATTTACGGCCTGGAAGTTGAAGGGGTAGGATTAAGGAGAAAGTTTCTCAGAGCAATTGGCTAGAACAGTGTAAGCCTCAAGAAGGGTGTTCACTTTAATGCAATATTCTCGGCATTGTGATAGAGTCATCAAATGGTGTGGATTAATGGACTTTAACCCTCAAAATTTAGATTTAACCACATTCTAACTTTGTCAGGATGTTTTTTAAATATGGCTCAATTTTCAAAGCTTAAGGTCCAGTGATCAGCAATTGGGGCCCCTAGGAGCTCATGGAGAAACATTTCAGACTCTGAGGGCCTAGTCCATCATTTATTTAAAGAATTTAATAACATTCAACCTCCCTCAAAGCCTTTCCTTTCCTCTGGAGACCCCCTAGTACTAAAGGCTTTAATTCTTCCACTCCCCCCTCTATTTGAGTCTTTAGACTAGGTGGCCATTCGGCTTCTAATGTTGAAGACCGTTTTTAGGTCGAGCCTAGCGGCAGCGCGCATGCACTGCTCGCTCTGCAAGACTGCTGTAGTAGATTATGGGAGAGAAGCCACGCCCACGCTCTGCCCATATTTTTTATTGGCTTGTGTCATAGTCTTTCGTAAATGCTGCCTTCCGATTCATTAATAGGCTTGTTAGTCCCTCCTTAGTACGGCCTTGTCTTCATTTGTAACCTCCCATGGCTACTGGCCCCTTTACTTCGGTTGTTACACGGGGCCTGTTATTTAGTCTGTAAGCACTATTTACTTTATTGAGTTTCTCTTACTGCAGGCCAGACTTGCGCTGCTTCAGCTAAAACCGCTTGTGTGTTTTTTAAGCAGCACGGCCACCCCGGTAACACAGGCGCCCGCTTTCAATCACTTTAACCCGGCATTATCTCGTGTCTGTTTCAACCCCCCAAGTAAAATGAATTTAGAAATGATTAGCGAATTAAGTCAAGTGAATTCCAGCTAAAACATAATTGTGTGCTAATGGGCTGAAGATGACAACAGCACATCTGTGTTACATGTTATCTGCACTAAGCCACCTGACGGGTTGTTTTCAAAAGCCTGTTTTATTAACAAAAACAACACCACCACCAATATCACCAATATCACCACCACCAATACCACCACCACTACCAATACCACCACCACCACCAATACCACCACCATCAATACCACACCACCACCAATACCACCACCACCAATACCGCCAATACAACCACTACCACCATCACCAATACCACCACCACCACTGCCACCTCCACCAATACCACCAGCAATACGACCACCACCACCAATACCACCACCACCAATACCACCACCACCTATACCACTGCCAATACCAATACCACCACCAATACCACCACCACCACCACCAACACTACTAATACCACCACCACCAATGCCACCACCATCACCACCCATATCACCACCAATACCACCACCAATACCACCACCAATACCACCACCACCAATACCACCAATACCACCACCACCAATACCAATACCACCACCACCACCACCAATACCACCACCACCACCACAAATACCACCACCACCACCACTGATACCACCACCAATATCACCACCACCAATTCCACCACCAATACCAATACCACCACCACCAATACCACCGCCAAGACCAATACCACCACCAATATCAATACCGCTACCAATACCACCAATACCACCATCAATACCAGTACTGCCACCACCTATACCACCACCATCAATACCACCACCAATACCACCACCACCAATACAACCACCACCAATACCACCACCACCAAGACCACCACCATTACCACCACCAATACCGCCACCAATACCACCACCACCAATACCACCACCAATAACACCACCAATACCACCACCACCAATACCATCACCACCACCAATACCACCATCACCACCAATACCACCAATACCACGACCACCACCAATACCACCACCACCACTAATACCAATACCACCACCACCAATACCACCACCAATACCACCACCACCAATACCAACAATACAATACCACCACCACCAATACCACCAATACCAATACCACCAATACCAATACCACCAATACCACCACCAATACCACCACCAATACCACCACCAATACCGCCACTGTTGTGTAGTTCCTATATATAACATATACAGAATCTGCGCGTTCGGATAACATGAACTGTGGGCTTGGTGGCAGACTGACTCTGAACACCCCCACTGAAATTTTAGCCTGTTTGCATTAGCTAGCTCACAGTGCCACTAGTGTCTCCTCTTATCGGGGAGAGAATAGTTTCTTGCAACCTCAGAACATGACAACCCTGATTCCTCAGGATCGTGGAAACAATGTACTACTTTTCGCTCAGTCACTCGTGCTCACTTATTCGGTCTCAGAGAGTTTACACAGAATAAACAGTCGGGCGTGTTACAATAAGAATTTATTGCACAGTTGTTCTTCCAGTGTAAAATAGATGTGCTGCAATAATTGTAAGACAGTAGCAGATATATATAATCAGCAGTATAGTGAATACAAATGGATAGTACAGTTCTACCATTTTGCAATAATCATAAATGCATACATGGATATAAAATGCATGATAAAAGAGAGCGCGTACTCCTATGATGCCTGTCTAGATGTACCTAAGTGTACCTAAGTATGCGAGTAGGTGTGAAGCCAAGAATCCCTCTAGGATTTAGTCTAACCCCATTACCTGAAGAGAGAGAGAGTGTGGGACCCTGCCCTGGTCTCGAGTTGGACACCCCGCAAGGGATGTGTTAGACCACTGACAGCTGGAGCATCTGCATGCAGGAGCCTCAGCGTCTCTGATCAATGTGTCGGCCTGGAAGTCTCGGTTCCCTCTAACTAACACTAGCAAGGGGAAACGGCCTGAACAACGATTTTTCAACAACGAGTGTCCTTAACAACGACTCATAAACAACGACCTGGAACTGAACCACGACCTCCTCAACAACTACTTTATTAAACAACGAGTGGCCTTAACAACGACTCTGACCTTTAAACACTAACAAAAATGTAATTAATTTAAAGATAAATTTGAATGAAAACTATTTTTAATAAACAATCTTGAACAGAGACACTGTTTTAATTTACCTTGTGAGGCCAGTAGATGGCACTGTAGGATTGTTTTAAAATGATGTTTTAATGCTGACGTGTTTTTGTTAAAATCGCTTTAGATAGTGCATTTGGTTTAAATTTTCCGGTTGGTATGCCACCAATTAAGTAAGCATTGTAGTTAGGAACACTTCCACATCCCAGCTTAACAGTGTGATTCTGTATGATCTCTGGCATTTTGCACTTGTTTATTCAGATTATACAACTCGGTGATGAGAGAGTAAGTTGATGTGGCATGCTGCATCAAGCAGCTACTGGAATATATATTATCATTTTAGGAACAGACCACCAGGCACTTCCTCTTTCTTTATCTGATTCTAGCAGGTTCTTTTTCATAACTAGGATCGCCCTTTTCGCGGGTTTCATTAATATCATTTTATCAATTCTTCTCTCTTTTCTGCCATTATTTCTGCAGCTCTACGAAAATATTTCCGTAATCAAACGTCAACACCAGCAACATTTTAATATAGTTCAAGTCTGGAGATTAACGGTTAGTAGCATTGTAGAAAATGTAATTAAAATCGGAGGTAAGCGTCTACGTGTAAATATCAGTATTGTTAAAAAAGAAAAACATTGTAAGAGTGGCATTTTAAAAGATATCAGGTATTCATTTACAACAGTTTAAAAGTATGGTTTACTGAAAGCGACCGTTCATAAATGGCATACTAAACAACAACAAGATTTCTCGCATCTAGATTCGGTTTTTATGTCAAGAGAATTTTTTTCGTGGTTCAGTAAGTCGTGGTTCAGTTCTTAGTGGTTAGGATTTGGTCGTTGTATAGCCTTCGTGGTTTAGGCACTCGTGATTCCAGAGGTAGTTGTTTAATCATACAACCACTAGCAAGATGTGTGGTATTTATGCAGAAAGTATCTAGGGTTCCTTTGTCCCTTGTTTCTTGTGTTAGCCATTGTTGGGTGTAAGGTTGACGTATGGGATGAACCTTGTACGTAGATATTATGCAGGTGGTGTAGCCCCAGCCTGGTTTCAAAGAACCCTTATGAATATTCATTCATACTGTGTGAGTCTATTGATGAAGTTATAGGACACTATTGTTCAGGGAGAAACCCTCCTTCTGTGCCCAGGACTAGAACTAGGTAAAGGTTCAATCCTAAAAGGCCCGTTACTGTGTAGTTTAGGGGAGGAAATGTAGGTGAAGGTGTAAGATATTACCCGGGCCTATATTAGGGTACCTATATGAAACATAACACCCACTCCTCTTCCGAATAGTCAACAATGATAAAATGCCATCGAACCATTCTCTTTACAAGGTAAAAGAGCATAAAATTATAAAAACATTTGTTGTAAAATCATTTAAGAACAGTTATAAAGGTGAAAAAAAGACGAAAATCAGTTTTTTGGGGATTGGTACTTAAGCCGAAGTCCTAAATGAGTTTGTTTATATAAGTCGAACCACTACAAGCGTTAGAAGGCCATTCTCTTCCAGCGAAAGTGTCAATTTAAAGGAAATGTTACAAATTTAGTCGAGTTTTGGAGAAAAAGGAAAATTGAATTCTTTCCCAGCACACGAAGAGCCAATTATGGATTAAGTGTCCTGGCATCGTCGTTGCTTGCCGCTGTGGGGGCGGTCCTTACAACACCTCGCAGAGTACGTCAATGGAGCATAAATGATATTCAGAGCAGCCAATAGCTGGTGTAGAGGCAGCCGGTGTTGTTGTCGAAACCTGAGTGCTAGTGGAGGAGCTGATGCTCAACCCAGTTGTAAAAGGTACCTGCGGATTCTCGAGGAATGCAGCCATTAATATGGGAATACGCTGGGGACATTGCCCAGCATGGGCCCTCAGAGGTTCCAGCCTGGTATTCAAGTCCGCAGGCGTGTTCGTTGCAAGTGTCAGACAGGATCCAACACGCATTCTTCACCGCAAAACAGGCATCGAAGAACAGGTAAGATGCAGTCCATCCTGACTGGTCTAAACGATAGGAACCAAGAGGCACTCAGTTCCCGTAGGCGAGGTGTGCCCAGATGCTGTACCATGTGCTCACAGTATTTACGCTCCAGGAGCGCTTTTGCCATCTCGTTGGTAATTGGGCCGTCCATTGCGGAGCAGGAAAATGACAATCTGCGATAGAAAGCAGGATCAGCGGAAGACCTCCAAAAACGCTTCCCAAAACGGAGTGTATAAAATTTGGAATAACTCCGAGGATTGTCTGAAAGGTGCATAGAAATCCTGACCCTATGATCTTAAATAGGTGTACAATACCACTCGTATCAGACATGTCAAAGGTACGACCCACCATTTCTGTGAAATGAAAGGGGCAGTTTGTACGTATAAGTGCCTGTATCTCAGTCGAGGACCTTGCGATTTGAAGATCAAAGGTCTCGCGAGCGGAGGTTAAGGGTACGGTTTGTTGTAAAAGCATGGCTTTCAGTCTGCTCAAAGTATCAAACTGTATAAAGGAAACATTCAATGAAGGCCATAACGGCGCCTCCCTGACTGTATTCATTGGGGGGAAACAATACTTGCATACAGCAAGTAACCCTGGAGTTCACAGTGACCAGATAGGCAATGCCCGGAAGCATCCCACAGCAACCTTGATCGTTCAGCATCAAGTAACTCCCATTTGAGAGCAGCTTGAATACCGGTGTAATCACGGCTGCTGGAGTCCCTTTCATGTGGCAGGACAAGTTCGCCACTGAGCCATTACAAGCTCCGTGCAGGGAAATATCCTGGCACATAAGAGAACCGCTTAAAGCGTTCTTGCATTTTGTACCGCTTAGAAACACTTCTCGATCCCCACTCCGGCATCGAAATCTGTATGGTAACTCCCAAGATTCCTTAATGTATTCCTTACCCATTTTCTCATATTTTCCTGCCTGCCTTTGCTCAAGACAATATTGAAACTGAAAAGTAGTGATCGGTAGAGTTATGTGGCCATGGATTAGCCATTCCGTTGATGGTGATTCCGCTACCGTAAATGGTAATCTATCCAGCTTTTCAATGCGAAACATTGTATATTTTGCTCCCCTTTGTGCCATTTCTACCTGTTTATCTGTTAGATTGCATTCAGAAAACAGAGACGTACTGTTGATAAAACGCCAAGGCACATAGCCTTCACGCAAAGATTGCAGTGTCCAACTTAACAAATGATAGAACGTAACTGAGATTGCCCGTGTTGTAATATGGCTAAATCATGTTCCAGTATGTCTATCACAGAAGATACAGGGGCATATTAGCAAGACCGGCGATAAAATTATCGCCGTTTTAGCGGCAGGAAACTGCCGCTAAAGCTGCGATAAGGGGCTTGCTAATATGCATTATAGAATTCCAATAGAAGCCCAGGTTAGATGTCCTGCACATCTAACCTGGGCTTCTATTGGAATTCTATAACGCATATTAGCAAGCCCATTATCGCCGTTTTAGCGGCAGTTTCCTGCCGCTAAAACGGCGATAATTTTATCGCTGGTCTTGCTAATATGCCCCACAATGTTGCCCAAGGAATATATCCTGGAGGTTAAAGTTGTTAACCCATTATCCACTACTGCTAATGCCTTTTCTAATGTAATACGGTCTATTTCCCGTATCCTCTCTGCGGCCTCTTGTTGGGATATTTTCCAGTTTTCATTGTAGGCAGCATAAATGCCAGCATATATGAAACGTTTCTGACGGGGTTTCCTGGGACCTAATAAAAAATCCCTAAGATCCATGTCTTGTGTGAGTAAGGATAAGTGTTGTTTCACTTCTGTGAGGGTTGAGGTCTCTAGCGAATCAAGGTAAAACTTCCCAACACTGTAGGATGTCACTACTCCAGGATGTTCTCTTTTACATAGCGTGGGTCTGGCCTGTGGATATTAAACCCTTCGGTTATACCCCAGAATCTTTTCTGACATGTGTTCGTGTCTATGGGCCAAACCACCCATTTTTTCCAATCAGGGTGTGTTCTATTGTACTGTAAAATGTCATCTAGTGTTGCCCCATCTTGTGAAGTTAAGTTTTGCCACCCCTCCATCTGTGATGGTGTTGGAAATCGAGGTGTGTTCAGGTCCTTGTTTTTGGCTAGTCCAAGACAGGACGTCTGTTGCACAGTGTCATTTAGAAATATCATCTGCTGTGGAATGAGGCGCGCTGTAAATAGAGCTTCTGTTCCCTGGACTTGCCAGTCTCTAGAACCCCAGACTGATTTTAAGTCTATTGTGTCCTTCCATAGGTCAAAACCCTGTTCAGACAATTGGGTGATAAAGGAAGCAGAGTACATCTGTTTGGTGTTTGTTAACATAATTTTCAGTGCTGAATGTCGGTGTAACCTTATAATAATATGAGGTCGGGTCAGTGGTGTCAAACCCTGAAAAATATGAAAATTTCTGTGCAAATGTTTGCAAACTACTTTTAGGTGGTGTAGGGCAATGTTCCCACTGGTGGTACTCAAAAACATTTCTAGGTGATATAGATTTGTGCAGGAAATGATGACCATAATGTTGATAACAGTACAATGTGTCGTAGTCTGAAGTACCTTCTAACATTTCATTGATCCGAAATGCGGCAGTTTTCTCTAAGTCAGACAACATGTTATTAACAGTTTCAGAGTCCCAATCATCAGAAAATGTACTGGAGGTAATGATATCACTTAATGAAATTTTAAATACATGAGAAATATTTCGAAATCAACCTTGTCCCAAACGATACCATCCGTATAGGAACTGCTGTAATGTTCAATGATGACAAGTCTCTCTGCTCACAATGGGACTATTGATGTGGCTTCAGAATCAAATTAACTTTTTGTATTGCGGAGCTTTGTTGAAGATATCGTCCATTAATAAGCATGCTAAAAGTTATAACTAAGCCTAGCCAGAAAAGGAAATATAGTATCCCAGTAATTACCCACAGTTCTACCCAAGGCGATACCAGGTAAGTCTTTTTGAGAAAGTTCAGAAAGTCTTTAGCTTGCAGTTTATGTGATTTTTGGGCTGGGATCGTTTCAGGTTCACTTGGATCCAAAGAAAACGTATCAAAGTTCATGAAATAGCCAGAAGCAGTTCGATCAATTGTAGGAATTGCATCGGGATTTGTTGAAATCGCATTTTGCTCTTGTCGAGGCATGTTGACGTAGACGTCTGTATTTGGTCTAATTGCAACTTGTGTGTTATTTTGAATTAGATTTTGAAGATGTACTTCCGGTTCAAGGGGAACGAGTTCCATAGAATTGTTGCATAGTCCTTCATTCCGTAGAGGAGGCTCTTCGAACGTGATGAGTCTTTCTGTTTGAACTTCTTGTATTGTAGCTAGAGGAGGGCGTCTGCTACTGTGGAGTCCATGAGGCCTACTGTTCAGTATCGGCCACATAGTGTGGTTTGATTAAGTCGATTGAGACAAATCTTTTCTCCTTTTTTCCGGCAAGAGGCTGCAAAAGTACAATTCTTGTTCCTTGAACCGCTAGGACAGGTACAGGCTTTCTGTATGATGGTCCAAATTCTTTTTTGTCCGCTATTTTTTCTCTGACCAGATCCCCGACCTTTGGGATCCAGACAGGTCTTGCTGTGTTTGCCTTGACTTCCCCAGTGGTGGTCTGTTTCTGGAGGACGTTACTTTGTTGTGTCCTGGATTCATTTAGATCCTGTAAAACAGCCAAACGATCATTGATATCAAATGGTTTCTCATCCGCCACTGTGCCTTCACAATCAAGATCAGGTACCCACATTCTTGTCCCAAATAGGACCTCATATGGACTGACACCCCATAGAGAATTTCTTGGCTGGTTATTGAGTGCTCGTTGTACCCCATATAGATGATTGACCCAACTACCGCCCTTGCCTAATACCCTAGCTGTTAAAGATTGCTTTAGGTCCCGGTTTTTCCTTTCCACTACCGAATTTCCCTCAGGATGGTACGGAGAGGAGTACCGCAATGCTACAGCCATACTTTCCATGGCCTCTTTGTAAGCCCGAGAGCTAAACGCCGGGCCACGGTCAGAATGTAACGTGCCAACTGCGTATGTCCCTATAAAGACTTGCAAATCTTTGATAACAGTTCGAGCGTCAGCCGAGCGCTGAGGCCATACCCATAGGAATCTTCAGCAGGAATCCACTGCAACCATAATATACTTGTAAGCCCCATCAGATTGTAAGGGGCCGCAGTGGTCCAGATACACACAAGAGAGAGGTTTGTCTGATTTTAGTAACGGTGTCTGTGCTGGGCGTTTTATGGTGGAGCCTTTCATCTGTTGGCAGATGTCACATTTCAAGACATAGTCCTTCGTTTGCTTTGTTAGACCTGGCCACCAGTAGCGCTGTTTCAACAATGAAATAGTCGCTGTAACGCCTGTATGCGCAGAGCCCAAACCCTTGTGTGCTGCTAGAATTAAACATTGCCTACGATCCATATTTTGTATTACTCTGTTCCCCACTCCAGGAATCTGAGCATACGGAATGTTGTTCACATCTAACTTGTAGGAGTACTTGAGTGGAAAATTCTTTGGTACTGCTCCGCTGTTCTTGCTTGATGCAATGACAGGGACCATAATCTCACAGTCTATCCTCGTTTTTGAACGAGTGATTGCAGCTACGGAAGCCGTTCGTACAGCCCCCTTTGCGGCTTCATCAGCCAATGAATTCCCTTTAACGTGAACGCCATCACGCCATCTGATAATGGGGGTCCCGATGGCAGGATCAGACTCAACACCATCCGCTACACATGGAACTGAGGAGCCATCAGGACAAGAGAAACTAATCGTGAATCTTTCTGACCGACCCCTCACGGCCACAGAAACTAACATTCTCCAAAAAGGTTTGGGGTTTGTCCCAACCCCGAAAGTGGATCACTTTCGCACCAACTGTGAAATTCAAAACCTATTCAGGAAGATACGCTTAAAAGCATACTTCAGCAATCAACCGGATTCAACATCTACAGATACCGGTTTACGAAAACCTTCTACTTTCACGCCTAACACCAGTATGGTGCCGCCGGAAGTACTCACCTTCGAGAAAGCTGTCCTAAAAGAAATAACAGAGAAACGCTCTGATGTCAGATTCACTAACATCACGAATTCTGAAACTGAAGCCATAAAAGGACTATCAAATGACCCAACTATAACTATAAAAGAGGCAGACAAAGGGGGCGCCATTGTCATCATGGCCACTGTAGACTACCGGACGGAATGTCTACGCCAGCTGGAGGACAACAACTACTATACGCCCCTCACTCATGATCCTACCCCACGCCTACAAACCAGAATTAATTCTATGGTCACTGCGGCTCTTAATCAAGGGTGGATTACAAAAAACGAGGCTGAGTTCCTGATAAATCACAATCCTAGGCTGCCCTATTTTTATATTTTGCCTAAAATCCACAAAGGGGTCAATCCACCACCTGGTAGACCAATCGTCTCGGGCATAGGGTCGATTTTAGAACCCTTATCCAAATTTTGCGACTATTTCTTTCAACCATTGGTCCGTAGAACACCCTCTTTTCTTCAAGACACCAGAGATGTCTTAAGACTCATTGAAATTACCAACTCAGAGGGCCCTCTACCAGATGTATTGCTTACACTGGATGTGGAGGCCCTCTACACTAACATTCCACAGCTCAACACCCTTGAGGTAGTGGAGGAGATACTTCACAGCATTCCCTGGTCTTCACCTACTCCCATCAGTTTTGTCATGGAATGTGCCAACATTGCACTCACTGAGAATTTTTTTCAATTTGAAGAACACCTGTTCCACCAAACACAGGGTACATCTATGGGCAGTACCTTTGCCCCGAGTCTGGCATGTCTTTACATGTCAGAGTTTGAGGCAAGGTATGTGCTCACGGATTCCAATCCCTACTCAGATAACGTTCTCCTATGGAGACGTTATATCGATGATATTTTAATTTTCTGGAAGGGCCATAAAGATGTTATTCCCAGTTTCCTGACATGGATTAATAGTCTCAATCCCTACCTCAAATTCACAGCCAACGACTCTGAACACGAACTCCCTTTCTTGATCTCATGATTATCAAAAAACCGGACAGATTGGATACTATCACATACAAGAAACCCACCGATAGTCACTGTCCCCTTTTGTACCATAGCTTCCACCCCAAGGCCCTAAGGGAGAATCTACCTCTATGGTCAGTTCTTACGAATTCGTAGGAACTGTAGCAATGTTGAGGACTATAAAGACAAGCATCTGAGCTGAGCACTCACCTGGCCAGGAGACAATATCCTACGCGTATCATAACTAATGCACAAAAACGAGCACGTTACGCCAACAGGCTAGGCCTCCTTGAAACACAGACCACACCCGAAACTGATCTTATTACATGTGTTACGACCTATACCTCTGAGTCTAACATGTTAAAAAGGGTCATAAACAAACATTGGAAAATACTGGAGACGGGAGATTTGACCCTCAGCAAACCACGGTTTGCCTTTAAACGCACTGCCAATATCAAGGACCTATTGATTAACACTAGACCAAAAACAACTATTCCCAAGGCACCTAACACATTGTGGAATTTACCCCCTGTGACCGGACACTACCCTTGTGGCCAATGTATAGTCTGTCCCCTAACACGAGCCACAAAAACAATCCAACTTACCAACAACTGGACATGGTTCCAAAACAAGCACACGAATTGTAATACACGTAATTGTATCTACCTTATTACGTGCCCCTGCCATCGCCAATACATAGGGATGACCACTCGTGCTGTGAAGACTAGAATCACTGAACACAGGAGTAATTTCCGTTGTAAAAAAACAAACACAAAAATGTGTGCTCATTACGTAGAACTAAACCATACCCCCAACGATCTACAATGGACGGTTTTAGAAGCCTTTCCCACCATCAACAAACAGGCTTTATTCAGGAAAGAACAATGTTGGGTGTTTAAATTGGGAGGACACACTAGGGGACTCAATGATGAAATTCCATGGGCAGAACTGAACCGCTAGGGCCTTTCCTTATCATCCCTCTATCCTCTGTTTACTAGTCCTGACAGTGCTTTAACATTCTATACCTCTGACTACCATTACTATGGATAGTACACTTGATAGTCCGATAGAGGAGCTATTCTGCGCAAACTCCAAACGCTGCACTCTTGATCACCTTTCCTTTGCTCATTAGCACTGACAGCACTTGCTGCACTTCTGATTATCATGACTATGGACAGGACCTCGGGTCCGGTAAAGGGAATTCCCATAAACTGCACTCATGAGCATCATCACCATACATATGATATCAGATGGTTTGCCAGAGTATTCCTTTTAGTAAATCCTATTCAAACCGAAAAGTATTGACTATTCTAAACTGAGTACCTTCCCCTCACCCCCACCTAGCAGTAAGCCCATGTTATACTACACTCATGTAGCGTATACATCTACATGTTAGCAATCAGACATTTATTTATGCTTAACTTGAGGCTATAAAAGTAACTTTTAATAATTTGCTAGTGTTCCTTCAATACATTAATACACTTCTTATTGGCAAGCGAACTGTTGTCCTTTTGATAAAGTTTTTGTGAAATATCGTTCCAATATGGCCGCTATGCGTTCACACGCTCTAGACACTGCTATATAAAGCGGAGAACCGGAAGTCGTCTTCACGGGGCCCGGAGCAAGGGTAGGACGATTGCTAGTTGCCTGTCTACCACTTGTGAGTATATGCTGTTCCCTAACTTCCAGCGTTGCCGGTAAGTTACCACCGCTGGTACGGGTTATTAATTTCACTGTTTGTTCCTTCTAGCTACCGGAGCAACGACGTGCTCTGGCTTTCCTCCCCATCAGCCTTAGACTGTGTATCTAGGGGTGAGTGGGGTATCACTATTTGTGTTTCTGCTTTGGAGCTACGATGTTTGTAAAATCACTGTAGGTAGCGATATTCCGCTTCCGGTCACCCACGCCACTTCGACCGTGTTTTATTAGTGTTTTATTAGTATTTCCCCATTACGAATGTACTGTGCTGGCATGATGACATTCTGTTTCTGGCATTAGCGCCCGAGTCGTGCAATTTTATCCTTTGTGTGTTGTGTATTCGATTATTGCATGCTATCAAGTCGCAACTTACTACCCCTTTGGATTGCAATTGTCCACGACTGGTTGCGACATCTTTCGCTTTGTTTTGCCATGCACGCCCTTTACCAAAAATGCTGCCCACTGTGGCCCTTGCAACCTCCTTCACTTTGTATTTTTGCACTCATTTGTAAATAATGAATCTATTACTATAGCCAAACATTTGCCAGGCTTTAGAGTTACTCTATTGGCTATGCTTAATATTAACCTTTTATTAACAGTTGCTACAGTATCTTATATCAGCCACCCTGGTCGACAATTGACGTATGTCTGCACGGCGTAACTCCCCTTTACGCTTGTTTGCACGACTCAACTCTAACGATACCCCGTTACCGTTTTGATCATAGTCTAGTACCTATGTTGTGGCCTGTTCTTTGGGCTATCTGCCTTCTTATGACCAGCATGTCTACATCCAATTGACCCATAAGTGTGCACGAGCCGGTACATATGTCAGTAGACTACATTGCCTTTATACATGAATATGTTACCACTCTCATGCTTTTTCCTTGGTTGTACTTCCCTTCTCTCTTTCTTTCTCCTACAGGTCTACGGTACTCCCCAGTACAAGTTTACTAGGGCACTCCCTACCGTTTCTGGTAAATTTACATACAGAATCCCATTACCAGACGGTAGTGCACTTTTCACGTTTAGTTTTCCTGGTCCTGAAGAAGTGCCAAACGACCCGTTAGGGAGCGAATTGGGCACGAAACATGTTGACCTACCACACTTTAACTGCCCCTTAGGAACTTTATTCCCACGTAGGGGTACTTACACATTTTAATTAGGCTAGAGCTATCTAACACATTAAAAATTTGAATTAAGTAGAACTGCTCCAGACTTATTTTAAAATCATTTCACCCTCTGTGCACTACCAAGCCCTCACACCCGCACGCACCTTACGGCCTCTTCAAAAGATCCCCGATAAAGAGCCCCGGTTTCGGGAGCCCGTCAGGCATTGCAGCGCCGGCCTGACGAGGGGCAATCGCCCTATGATGAAGCATGACATCCTTCGGGGTGTGTGAGGGCATCATGAAGAAAGACCTGTCTTTCCCCCACGTCCAGCTAGGAACTACACACTCCTTTTAGACTGGTCCCGATGCACTACCAGGATAAATGGCATAGCTGAGTTCTCAATCCACTAAACTTGAGGCAAGCCCAGCTGCAGAGCCACGGAGGTTAACAGACTCAACCTGCCTGACTATAAGATGGCAACCAAGATACATTCCCTTTCCGAACCTGTCTTCCTCGCCATCTCCTCTCGCCCGTCTCTGGACTCAAATCCTTCGGTCACTTCCTGATCTTCACTCTAATCCGGCGGAGCCCGAATCCACTTGGCTGATTCCCGGTGGAGCTGCACCAACAGCTAAAGGGGAGATTGGCACTGGCACACCGCTATGGCCGTCACCTACCCAGCCGGACTTTGGACATTTGTCTCATCGTTTTCTCCGCTCCTGTCTCCTTCATTTGGACTCCCTGATCTCCTTGGTCTTTTTGGGTCCTGATTTTCGTGTCCTTTACTAACTCCTGTCTTGAATATGCTATCATGCTGTAATTAATGTGAAACTTTTGTAACTAATCCGGCGGAGCCCGAATCCACTTGGCCGATTCCCGGTGGAGCTGCACCGACAGCTATAGGGGTGATTGGCACTGGCACACCGCTATGACCGTCACCTACCCTGCCGGCCTTTGGACATTTGCCTCATCGTTTTCTCCGCTCCTGTCTCCTTCATGTGAACTCCCAGATCTCCTTGGTCTTTTTGGGTCCTGATTTTCGTGTCCTTTTTTAACTACTGTCTTGAATATGCTATCATGCTGTAATTAATGTGAAATTTTTGTAACTTGTAACATGCTGTTTCCTTATGTAAAGCGCTCTGATATCTTCGGGTCTAGCCAGCGCTATATAAAACTCATCAAATAAATAACTAATAAATGATGACTCAGTGTATGAATCACGTGAGCCCTCGGTAGTTCGTTCTTCAACTCAACTACCTGTTCCCATAGCATTTTATGCTTAATTGTGCCACCTTTTGCGTCTTTTAACCCGTTTTGTTCCAATGATGTAGATATTCATTGTATGATTGTACACAGTAAAAGGAATCACACACTATAAGTGTGGGGAATTCGTGATCCGTATTCACCAGTGCTAGTATTAGTGCTTTTAACTCTGCCAACTGAGCCGTGCAGTCTCCTAGAGATTGCGTTTTGGTGTAACTTGGATGGAATTTTCCATCCCGCATGCGACCTTTAACGATTGCACATGCTGCGCTGTATTGTTGCTTACTCCCTATGGCCGGTTGAGCAGATCCGTCAGTGTAAATAATATATTCATACTGATCTAGAGGCAAAATTTCGTTTGGTAGAGGATATTCTTGTTCGTATTGCAGGAATGCCTGTGTTTTTAGACTTGGATCAAATCTGTATTCAACATCCGTTGCAGCAAGGGAATTAGCCCATTGTATCCATCTCGGATGTAAGGCTTTAGTATTTGGAATGCTAGCCTTTGTAACAGCTTCTAAAGCTGGTACTGGGGTCACGACTAATATGCTTTTCCCTGAGCCAGTGCTCTTTCTCTTGCTACAGCGGTCTGAACTGCTTTCAGGACTTTTTTCAGTTAAATTGAAATGCATTTCTGCGATTGTGTTCAGGTGAGATTTGTAAGCGATTGGTACTGTTTCTACTTCATTGAAGGTTAAATAAGTGTACCAGCTATTACACGGATCACTAAGTTGCGTACGTTTACTCGCGTCTGTAGGTGTTTTGAAGCTATCATGTCTTCTTGTAGTGAACGTAGGATGTTTGTGTGTTCCTGTGTCCATTGTCTAACTGAAAAGTCAGGCTTTATTAAGTCGTAGAAAGGTTTTACTTTTTCTGCGTAATCCAAACTGTATGTTCTGCCGAAATTTAGGAATCCCAGTATTGATTGTAAATCTTTTAATGATTTTGGAGGTTGGAGCAGCGCACACTTTTCAAAAAAGTTAGCTGCCCGACTTTTCCCTTCACTTGACAGCTCATATCCTAAAAACAGGACATTGAGGTGGGCGATTTTTGATTTGTTTAAATTATATTTGTAGCCCTCAGAGGCGAATCCCATAATTATGGTGCTCACCCTGGTCAAGTGTCTTTTTAAGTCATCGTCCGTCAGATAAATATCACCCACATAGGACAATGCTTCCTCATCAAAATTTTGGAGTAACTCAGTTACTCTTGCTGAAAATACCCCCTGGCTATTCTTATACCCTTGAGGGAGACGACAAAATTGTCGCTGGGACCCCAGCGCTGAGAATGCAGTCAAATACCTGCTTTCAGGTGCTATATTTTGGCAGAAAAATCCATTTGAGATATCAAGTGTAGTTTTGTATTTTTTCCGCACAATGTTGTTCATTAATGCGGCACTGTGTGCGTTTTGGACAGCGAATGTCTTTGTGCATGTGTTTAAATGTCTGTAATCTAAAACTAGACGATATGAGTTGTCCGGTTTTGATATGGGAAACAAAGGATTGTTCATTGGTGAGGTGCATGTTTCAATCACCCCTTGGTATTCAAGTTGATCTAAGATCTCCCTGACCTGTTTTTTAGCTTCTTGCTTTATTGGATATTGCCTCTGTGCATTTGGTGAAACTTTTAATGGGATCACGTGGCGGGTTGAATCTTCATCCCATCCGGCATGATTTTTGTACAATGCTGGAGCAAGGGCAACAGCCCACTCCCGTGCATATGCATGTTTAAGATGAATGGGAACGAGGTCGGAAAATGCTGGAAAAATTACCGTTTCTCCCCTAGGGCACTCCATAACGAATGCTGGCGGCCAATCTCGTTCAGCTAATAGGATGTCATAACCAGATGATAGGTTTTTCCAAAAGAGACCTTTAACTTTCCTGGGCTTGTCCCCCTCCATTTGGAGTGTTATTTCGTGTAACTTATGTGGGACGCTCACCCTTGTATCTGATGTTTCCACCATGATGTAATCATTCAAGTCCGCTGTCACCAGAAATTCCATCAGGTTCTGGCGAGCTATTGTTACTTCTGCCGCACTGTCTAGCATCGTCTGAGCCCATTCCCCGTTCAGAAGTTGTGTCCTCAGAATTCTGGGCATGTCTGATCTTTATGCCTGCAACTTTCTTCTTCTTAAACTGAGGTTTTGATTTTGGCTTCTCTTCTTTTTTGGAAGTATAGTCTTGAGCGTGCTGCTTGTCTCTGAACTTTGTACGCTCTTCTTTGTATTCTGACCGTCCTTCTCTCTCGGAGTTTTTCGTCGAGCCTGGAAAGGAACGAGAGGAACGTGTATCAGTATCCTGATACCTGTCAGGTTTCCTAATGTTATCCCTATTTCTGAGGTTATACCTCTTTTTGGAGGGCTCCTGTGGAGGAGATCTGCCTCGGGATTCCGATCTGTTTCCTTTAAAGTTTTGTTGTTTTTTATTATCCCACTTCTTTTTAGAAGAAGCAGGTGTCTGCTTGGAAGTGTCCTTTTCAGAACTGCCCATCAGTTGTGGGTTTAATGCTTTTCCACCTAAACTGTCCCTGCCTAATTCTGCATATGCAGTTTCAATTATTTTAGGTAGTTTGTGTTGTTGATCTAACGGACTGAACTCCCTTAGGCGTTGGCGGATTGCCACTGAAGCTGCTTCCCCTTTAATATTAGCTAGTATTATGGCTGATACCTGGTCAAAGTTACCTAGTAACTTCATCCCTAAGTTTAGGGCAGGCTCTGCTCCGTACTCGTTTTGTATTTGTCTTAATACATCTGGTACTACAGCTAAAGAAGGAATCCCATGAGTTCTGGTATATATGGCAGCAAAGACTGTACCCCAAGTGGTACAATCTTCTACTTGTGGTGTTATCCCCATGGGCAAGCAGATTGTTAGCATTCTGTGTTTCTCATACGGGGTAGTATTCGGGAATACTGCCTCGAGCTGAGTTATTTTCTGAGCTACCCAGAATGGCATTTGTTCACGTTTCGTGGGCATTTTACCCATTACCGCGTGTAATGTTGTGGAGTGATTTTAGTTGCTGTACCCTGAGACTGAGTACCATTTGCTGTAACTGTTGTTGGTTGGACTGTGAAAGTCCTCATGACGAATTGTATAAAAGTTTCTGTAGATTTTAATTAAATCTTTGTGTTGTATGAGTAAGTCTGCATGTGGCATTGTTTCAATGTCAGGATGTGGTGTGTAGGCTGCTAATATCGGCCATGTTGCCCCCTCTCCTCCGAGCGGGCCTAATCTTACTCTATTTCTTATGTGAGGTAGGGCGCCTTTAAACCAGTATAACTGTTCCTGGTACGTGAGTGGAACCTCTATGTCCTCGAACGGACCATATTCCACTGGTGCATCTCCTTCTGTATAGTTGTAAATGTCTGTGTTCTTGCATTTGCTGCTGGGAATGTAACCCACGAATAGAACACCTCTGTTTTGTTTGATTCGTGTGCCTCAATCATGAAAACTACTAAGCCACCCCTAGCTAATAAACCATTTTCTACTAGTTTCAGGGTGATCGTACGTCTGAATTTAGGTGCAATTTGGTTTGCGTTTGTATCTTCTTCTCCGTCTGAGAGCTGTAGATTTACTACTGTATTATCTTCGCCCTCACTCATTTTTGTAACAAAGAAGTTTGTTCAAGGGAACTTAAGATAAGGTTTTGTTTGCAAAATTTAGGAACACTGTGTCTTTCAAGCTTGATTAACCAACAGCTAATAAATAGGATGTTTTTTGCCTACTTAGCTGTGGCAGAATTTGTGCCCACCCACTCCAGACGTCTCTGGTGTATGTGAGTAGGGGTCTCTGAGAATAGCACGACTGAACTACTCAGATTCTACTGTTCAATAAGTACCCAACCAATCTTGGCGGCGCCATGTCGTGTAGTTGCTATATATAACCTATACAGAATCTGCGCGTTCGGATAACATGAACTGTGGGCTTGGTGGCAGACTGACTCTGAACACCCCCACCGAAAATGTTAGCCTGTTTGCATTAGCTAGCTCACAGTGCCACTAGTGTCTCCTCTTATCAGGGAGAGAATAGTTTCTGGCAACCTCAGAACATGACAACCCTGATTCCTCAGGATCGTGGAAACAATGTACTACTTTTCGCTCAGTCACTCGTGCTCACTTATTCGGTCTCAGAGAGTTTACACAGAAGAAACAGTTGGGCGTGTTACAATAAGAATTTATTGCACAGTTGTTCTTCTAGTGTAAAATAGATGTGCTGCAATAATTGTAAGACAGTAGCAGATATATATATATAATCAGCAGTATAGTGAATACAAATGGATAGTACAGTTCTACCATTTTGCAATAATCATAAATGCATACATGGATATAAAATGCATGATAAAAGAGAGCGCGTACTCCTACGATGCCTGTCTAGATGTACCTAAGTGTACCTAAGCATGTGAGTAGGTGTGAAGCCAAGAATCCCTCTAGGATTTAGTCTAACCCCATTACCTGAAGAGAGAGAGAGTGGGGGACCCCGTCCTGGTCTCGAGTTGGACACCCCGCAAGTGATGTGTTAGACCACTGTCAGCTGGAGCGTCTGCATGCAGGAGCCTCAGCGTCTCTGGTCAGTGTGTCGGCCTGGAAGTCTCGGTTCCCTCTAACACTAGCAAGATGTGTGGTATTTATGCAGAAAGTATCTAGGGTTCCTTTGTCCCTTTTTTCTTGTGTTAGCCATTGTTGGGTGTAAGGATGACGTATGGGATGAACCATGTAAGTAGATATTATGCAGGTGGTGTAACCCCAGCCTGGTTTCCAAGAACCCTTATGAATATTCATTCATTCTGTATGAGTCTATTGATGAAGTTATAGGACACTATTGTTCAGGGAGAAACCCTCCTTCTGTGCCCAGGACTAGAACTAGGTAAAGGTTCAATCCTAAAAGGCCCGTTACTGTGTAGTATAGGGGAGGAAATGTAGGTGAAGGTGTAAGATATTACCTGGGCCTATATTAGGGTACCTATATGAAACATAACACCACCACCAATACCACCACCACCAATACCACTACCAATACCACCACCACCAATAACACCACCAATACCACCACCACCAATGCCAATACCACCACCAATACAAATATCAATACCACCACCACCAATACCACCAATTCCACCACCACCACCACCAATACCCCCACCACCAATACCACCAACACCACCACCACCAAAACCACCATCACCATCAATACCACCACCACCAATACCACCAATATCATCACCACCAATACCACCACCATCAATACCACCACCAATCTCACCACCACCACCAATACCACCACCAATACCACTACCACCACCACCAATACCACCAATACTACCACCACCATTACCACCACCAGCAATACCACCGCCACCAATACCACCACCACCTCCAATACCACCTCCACCACCATCACCACCACCACCACCAATACCACCACCAATACCACCACCACCAATACCAATACCACCACCACCAATACCACTAATCCTAATACCACCACCACACCACCAATACCACCACCACCACCAATACCAGTACCACCACCACCAATACCATTACCAACACCACCAATACCGCCACCAATACCACCAATACCACCACCACCACCAATACCACCACCACCAATACCAGCACCACCTCCACCAATCCCACCACCACCAATACCAATACCACCAATACCACCACCACCAATACCACCACCAATGCCACCACCACCAATACCAATACCACCAATACCACCACCTCAGCGCCTCTCACTCACTAGTAATAGCAGGGGCAGTGTACGAGGCCAGAGCGAGACCATCCCTCCCTGCCTGCCATAAAGCACAGCCCGCCCTGCACCAGGAGGTGAAGCCAGGGCCCTACTACAGCTGGAGTGTTTTTTATTAGGCCAAAGATAGCAATGACATTAAGCAATGCCACACTGCACACTCAAATCACAGGGAGGGCAGAAAATAGCCCTTCCCTTCCCGCTCTTCCTCCTGAGCGTGACAGTGTAATCACAGAGTGAAAGGTGTTGGAGTTCTTTGCTAGGGTTTATGGCTCGGATCATATGTAACTCTCACTTCACACTTTGTGTCTGTGTAATTTACAACACTTGCACATCTTCTTCACTGCACTATTTATCACTACTTTGAAGACGTCGTAGGCCGGTCTCTTTCTCTGATATTACAATTTAACAAGCGGTCGAGAAGGCCCTTTATTGCAATGCAATAAGTCTCGCATTTTCGAGAGTTTGAGCTATTAGTATTGTAAATGACAATGCCTTTTATTTATGTTTTAAAACCCAAAACATAAATAAAAGGCATTGTCATTTACAATGCCAATAGCTCAAACTTGCGTGAATGCAAGACCTATTGCATTGCAAATACTTGTTCTGATAGTAGTTGCTCAACTACATCTGCCAGAAAGCTTGGTGAGCTTGGATCCTTGTCTTGCAAATACCATATTTTTGTTGTTGTTGAGTTTTTAAGGATATGGTTACCCTATGTCCGAGCCCTTCTTTTGTCCCCAAAATAAACTATCCTTTCTACTGGGAGCAAGAGATAACCTTGCTAGATTTTTTCCCTTCCCTAGTGAATACAGAATAAGTAAAGTTGCACAGCATGGACGCTAGAAGGGCTATTCTCATCTACCTTGATACAGTATCCTCTTACAGAGACTCAAATTCTTTATCTGTTAACTTTGGTCTGGCAAAAAGAAGAGCTAAGCCGTCGCTAAAGATGCCAAGCAGATGTACCTGATCTCTGAATTCCTTAGTGTACAAGGCAGCAGATTTTTCTTCAGCCTTAGGGCTCCAGGGAAGACCTACTAGGGGTATGTCAGCTACTTAGGCTGAGATTCCAGGAGCACCCCTTTCAGAGATATTTAGGGCAGCTCCCTGGCCAACTCTTTCAACCTTTGTTAACCATTACAGAGCTTTTTTGTTTTTTTTATATTTTATTTCTCATTTAAGTGAAAACTTACAAACATAATAACAAAAAAACAAAATACAAACAATATAAATTATACATCGCAGAGCAGAATACCTTCGGGAGATTATCCAGTTCTCATAAATCAAAAACAAACACAAAAACTAATTTCAAATTAACCACAACAGAAAGAAGAAAAGGATTATTTACGATCACCATAATTGTTAGATATCATATACAGTATCACATGTGAGAGGCCGCATCAATCAATTACAATCCGAGGCTGGCGAGAACTGACATTTCCACTTTGTCCTATGTGTGTGCTCAGTTGGTGCGATCGGCCCTTAGGTCTGAGCTTCAATGTAGTTATTATACAAACTCCAGAAGTTTTTCTGGCGGCTTCTAGGGGGGAGCAGTTTGCTATATGCTTCCGTTTGTGTATTACAGAATACCATATCTCTAGACCATTGGGAAAGAGTGGGTGGGGGACCACGTGACCAATGCATAGCTACTACTCTTTTCGCAACCAAAAGCCCCATATCAACCAGGCGTCTGAGGTTTTTCCTCAATTGTTTAGAGTAGCCAATATGGCAAATAACGGATCGGGGTTTATTGTTTCTTTCGTGATATCACTTAATTTAGCAAAGACTTGTGACCAGAAGTTAGCAATAGGGGGACAAAGCCATGCTAAATGTATAAAGTCTGCTTCACTTGCTCCACATCTCTCGCAGTTATTTGTTTCACGCAGTCCAAATCTATGTAACCGGACAGGTTTGTGGTATATTTGGTTGAGGAATTTGAATTGTATGAGGAGGTGCCTGCCATTAAGGGAAATGCGCTTAGTCGACTCGCAGCAATATCGCCACATGTCGTCATCTATAGTAAGTTCAAGGTCAGCCTGCCAGTGTAATCTAGCTTTAACGTAGTGGTTGCGTCGTAATTACTGAGTCTTCTTATATATATGTGAGACTAATCTGTTTGGGGAGTCAGTGCGAAGCATGGTAGAGAAAGGAAGTACCTCTGGAGGTTCTAGTAGCTCATCCCCAAGCAGAGCGCGCAATGCACTTCTAGCTCTAAAATAATGGAATAGCGTTAGGGGGGTAGGCGGTGTTTCATTCGGCACCAATTCATTCTAATCTTTCTCCCGTCACGGAAAAAGGAGCCGATAGTGTCTATGCCTGGTGTATGCAGGGCTTCCACCATTTCAGGTGAGGTGAGAACTGGGAGCCACATGCACCAAGCAGTGGGGGTGAGGGGGGAGTATAGTATGGAAAGTGCTTGGCGATTAAGAAGGTTTTGCCAGGCATGCGTAGTAGCATTAATCGAATCCAGAATTCCGGTGCTGCGACGTGCAACATGGAACAGTGCCGTCGCCAAGTGGGCAGGGGACAGCGCGATTCGTTCTATATGTAGATGAGGGGGGAGAGTTGTCTCTTGATGTAGCCAAAAGTAGGCGTGAGAGGCTTGGGCGGCCCGATAGTAGAGGTCTAGATCTGGGGCGCCCAGACCTCCCATTGAATATGGGAGAGTGAGGAGTTCCCAACTGGCGTGAGGCTGTTTATCAGCCCAGGCCAGTTTTATTTGCAACGTTTTAAGGTGTTTGAAGAAGTGTGCTGGAAGAACAATTGGAATATTGACAAACAGGAAAAGGAATCTGGGGAGGACCACCATTTTCATGATGGATATCCTACCCAGAAGTGAAAGGGGAAGGCGAATCCATCTAGTAACGTCGTCCTCTAATTTAGCAATGGCTCTGCCATAATTTTCCTTGAATACTAATTCGGAGTTTGTGTGTATCTGGATTCCCAGGTATCGTACCGGGTCTGTGGACCACTTTAAGGGAAAATCTAGATCCTCAGGAAGCGTCGCAGGGGTGAGAGGAAACATAATGGATTTCGCCCAATTAATTTTCAGTCCTGAAAATTCTCAGAATTTCACCACTTCTCGTAGTACTGGGGACAAGTTCTGAGCTGGGTCACGAAAGTATAGGAGAGTATCATCCGCATAAGATGAAATTATAAGGTTATACCCAGGAAAGCGAATCCCTCTATGGTTATGATATTCTCTTAGAGCGCAGGCCAACGGCTCTGCCACAAGGGCATAAAGGAGCGGAGAATGCGGGCAGCCCTGGTGAGTACCCCTAGAAATCGACAAAGGAGCGGTGACTGCGTTGCCCACCCGCACTCTGGCTGCAGGGGCCGTGTAAAGGGTGGTGACTAGATGTATGAAGAGGGGTCCCAGTCCCATGCGCTCCAGAATTAGGAACATGAACTTCCACTCCACCGAGTCGAATGCCTTTTCAGCATCCAAAAAGATCGCGGCGACTTTAGTGTCCTGCTGTGTGTGTTGAATTGCTCCAAATACAGTGCGAAGGTTGTGTGTAAGTGTGCGCCCCGGGATGAACCCAGCCTGTTCCGGGCCACAACTAGAGAGGGCATAAAAGGAGCCAGACGGTTTGCCACTATTTTAGCAAAAATTTTCGTGTCCACGTTTAGTAGAGAGAGTGGTCGATAAGAGGAGCGATCATGGGGGGGTTAACCAGGTTTTAGGATAATGACCAGGAGAGCCTCCCTCATCGTGGGGGGCATGGAGCCACCTTCAGCCATCTCTTCAAACAATGTTATTAAGTGATGGGTGAGTAAATCTTTGAATTCTTTATAAAAACCCACCGTTAGCCCATCCTGCCCTGGAGCTCCTCCGGAGCGCATTGTAGTCAGGGCTTCATGAATCTCCCACGTCTCCAGTGGTCTCATCAAATATGCTCTGTGCTCGTCTAACAGCCAGGGTAGTTTTATATATTCTAGGTATGCCAACATATCAGAGTCAGTGTCATGGGACCTTGACTTGTACAAGTCTGCATAATAAGCCCTGAAACTTTCAGCTACTTTATCGGGGTCAACAACCCGCTCTCTAGTGTCCGAGGCAATTTCTATGGGCTGGGTAGCAGTTCGGCACCCCCTCATAAGGTTCGCCAGGGCAGCGCCAGGGCGCTCACCCTCACCATATGTCCTTGCAACTGCATATTTACCCAGGAGCTTAACCTCTCTATCTGCTTCTAAGTGGTATTCCTCCAAAGTAGACTTAAGAGTTTCAGACAGGTGGGCATTGCTCGTCTCCGATGTTTCTCTCTCTAGTCTTGCCAGGTTTTGCTCTAGTAGGGCCAGCCTACCCCTGATCGATTTCAACACTCCAGAGTGTTTGGAAATAGCGATGCCTCGTATATAGACCTTGAAGGTCTCCCAAATCGTGGCAAATTGCGAAATTGACCCCATGTTGGTAGCGAAAAAAGTCTCTATCGCCTCTAGCATGTCCGCTTTAAATACCTCGTCGAGTAATGCATATGGGGGAAAGCGCCAGGTGAATGGGGCGGGTCGCTTGACAGGGGATGCCAGTGTGAGTAATACGGGGGAGTGGTCTGAATAAGTACGTGGAAATACCTCGCAACTCCTAATACCAGGTCTAAGTGATCCCGCTAAAAATCAATAATCAATTCTGGTATGTAGATTGTGCGGGGCAGAATAGTGCGTGTAGCCTCCCTTCTCAGACGAGCGAGAGCGCCAGACGTCCACTAGTCCCAGTTCGGTCATGGCGTCTATTATGGCCTCAGCAGCCATAGAACGGCGGCGTGGTGGACCCCCTGAGCGATCCAGATCTGGATTTAGAACACAGTTAAAATCACCCCCCCAAATCTGTGGTAGATCAGGCAATGTGCGAACTAGGACCAGAAGAATGTGGAAGAACTGCGGGCAATCATGATTAGGGCAATACACATTAATCAGTATACATTCCATGCCTCCCTTGCATTTGGATATAACATATCTACGGTCAACATCAGTGTGCAATTCCTCTAGAGTGAGTAGGGCCTTAGGGTTAATCCAGGTCAGGACTCCCCTAGCATGTGTGGTGAAACCCGCAGCATGGAAAGTGCCACAGATCCTACATCGGGTCAGTGGGAGGTTCGCTACTGAGAGGTGCGTTTCCTGTAGTAGCGCTACATCAATATTATGCCTAGTGAGGTACGACATAACCTTTCGAATTTTGCGTTGGTCATTGAGCCCCCTGACGTTCCAGGACAAGAGCCTCATCCTATCTTCCATGCTCCATAGGGGAAGGGAGGGGAAATCACAGCTATGATATCCGTTTGTTCCCTAAATATAATTCTTGCGGCCAGTTGTCTATGACTTGCTCTACTCATTATGTGTACAGTGTACAGAAATAACGTCGTGATCCAGAAAATCCAAACATTTAAAAGAATCAAACACAAAATCTAAAAAAAAAAACATCCCCCCTCTCACGCCATGCTAACCCAATTTGAGCACAGTCAGTGTTTCGCCCCCCCTCCCACTCTCCCTCCTTTAGAAGAAAAACTGGCAAACAGCCAGGTAGTGTGTAACACGCGGGGCAGATGTTACCTAAGCACTACGAATAACCATCAGCATTAATCCACACTATAATGAACGTGTTATAACAATCGGTCCTATGTAAGGAAATAACAGCCCTGGCACGCAGTTAAACAAGGAAGTGCAGCCAACAATAGCTAATTGGGAAAGGTGTCTGCGCAGAACAGGACCCACATATATACTAAGGTCAATGCTGAGTATACATACAAGAAGCAAACACCTCTTCAAGTGTATAACGCCCACAAATACTTGCGTGAGTTCTGGGCAGCAGGTGACACGCAGGATCCTGAAGGTGCCAGGGCAGCAAGGACACCACAAACATGGATGCCAGTGAAACAAAAAGGCAAGCAGTAAGTGTCAACTTATCGGACCCTAGGAGAGGGCCTCCTCAGGTCTAATGATTTAGTCATTGTCACCTAGACGGCCCTCTGGCGGACCGTCTGCCGCGTCGGATGACCTCACCTCCACTGCATCTCGTTTCATCCGTTTGGAGAATTCCTTGAGTGCCTTCTGCAGTGCTTTCGGGTCTGAGAAGATTCGGGACGAGCCGTCTATGGTAACACGTAACCTGGCCGGGTATAGCAAAGCATAGGTGATATTTTGATCCCGAAGCTGTCGTTTGAGGGTAGTAAATTGACGTCTCGCTTCCTGTACTTTTATCGTAAAATCTGGATAGAGCGAGATCTGTGAGCCCTCGTATTGTAGCTCACCCAGTTTTCTGGCACGTTGCAGGGCAGAATCCCTATCCCGGTAATTCAGCAATTTGGCTATCATCGGGCGTGGAGGTGCACCCGGGGGCGGGCGCGGGCCCAGCAATTGGTGGGCCCTCTCAACCACAAAGATTTCCGAGAAGGTATCACGGTTCAGTAAGGTGATGAGGAGTTTTTCTATGAATTGTTCCGCGTTGCCCATTGAGGTAGACTCCGGAAGGCCTGTGATACGAATGTTGCTCCGTCGGGAGCAGGCTTCCAAGTCCTCTGTCTTGTCCTGGAGCGACGTGAGTGTCTTGGCCATTTGCTTTTGTATCGCATCTGTTTCGGACTGAGCATCCTCGACCTCCGTGATTCTGCGCTCTGACATATCCATCCGTTCCGCCTGTTTATCTAGCCGTTCCGTCAACCTGTCCATACGGAAAACAAGAGAATCAATTTTCCCATCAATCATCGACAGGCTTTTCTGTAACGCCGCAAACATTTGTTTGACCTCACCTGGTTCATCCTCTGAGGTCTCTGCTTAGGCATCTGCGGAACTGGCCCCCCGTCTCTCTAGTTCTAGAGCGTTTTGGGTCGAACAGGAGCTTCGTTTGCGTCTTGTCCACCTTACCCATGGTGTAGTCCGCTTGAGGGGGGAGGGGAGTAGCGTCGCTGTTGGAGCAGTAGTAGCAGGGTATAGCGGGCCAGCACGGTAGTGGTCCACGACCCCCAGGCTCACAATTCACGTGGCGACTAGCCTCAGTGGTCGAGCCGCACAAGTCCTCCCTGGGATATGTCTTTCATGGAGGTATGCTGTGCAGTAGGAGACTTTGCGTGGCCGGTGGGAAAATGGCAACTTGGCTAAGGTGGGTAGGGTCTCACCGTGGGGGCTAGGGGCCCGGTGCGGTGTCAAGCAGCGACAGCCAAAAACCTCGGCCCGCAACAGCGCCCTCGGAGGGCAGCAGTGCGCAGAACTCTGTCTCTATATCCACAGATGGGCCACTTCTGTGATGGTATATAGATGGGGAGAGTGAAAACTCCGTCGCAGGAGAGTAATCGGCGGGGTAAAGTGCTTCGAGGCGCAGCGTTCTCAGGCGCCGGTCCTGGGAGAGTGTATATCCCCACTTAGGCCTCAATTGCAGATGCACGGTGCAGAGGGTCTATTAGCACGAGGCGCTAGGCCAACCAGCTCAGTGGCTTCTTAAGCATGGACCCCCAGGCCCACTCTCAGGGACAGCACGTGTTCAGTCCCGGTACTTCTGGTACATCGGGCCCTCCATCTCTCAACCGGGCCCCCCCCCAACAGGGCAGCAGGCACCAGCCAGGGTAGTCTTCTCCCAGTGGGGTAGTGGTATCTCACCCCGTTCGCATCAGCAAGGGCGCCGGTCCGATTTCTTGCTGCAGGGGATCACAGGGCCTCGCAGGCTGCAGCAGCCAGTAGGTAAAGGAGGTTCCCTCAGGCCAGGGGGTCCAGGCGCCCTAGCCGCAGAGCGCGAGCGGGGCAGGCAAGGAAGCGGTAGCGATGGAGTGCCAGGGGTCGCAGTTTTCCAGGCGGCCCAGCGCGGGAGACCGCCAATCCCCGCAGGGCCCACCCGCAGCACCTCACCGGAATTGCGCGTGTGGTCGAGGTCCCCGGTCTAGCAGGTGCATCCGACACGAGGGCTCGGTAGTCCTCCACCGCCGGGACGCGCACCAGGCCGTCTCGCCAGGCCGCCTCTGTAAGGTCCGCTCCGGCCCGGAGCCGCCTCAGGGGTAGACCCCGGCGTCGGGAAGCCGCAGCCAGCAAGCGGGATCACAGCGGTTGGCAGAAGCAGCGGAGATCCAGCCCCGCAGGGAGGAGGGACCAGCGGGCGCCAGAGGACAACGGCGGCCCAAGTGGAGAGTCCAGGCCGGGGAGCTCCGGAAACGTGGCCGCCCCTCTCTTCCTCAGCAAAGGCCTACAGCGCGCTGCGGGCGGTCCCGAGCGATCTCCGCTTGAAGAAAGATGTCGGCAGAGAGGTCATAGTCAGCGCCGTTCGAATCTGTGTGAAATATACGGGCAGCGGCGCCGATTGACGGGATACATTGCGTGTGGTGCTGATGGCTCGCGGAGCTCTTCTATTTCACGGCCATCTTGCGCTGCGGCAAGCTCCGCCCCCCAACCATTACAGAGTTATGCCAGAAGTGGACTTGAAGGAGGTTTTCGGTTCTAAATTTTTTTTTTTCTTTGAAGTGAATAGAGAGGGACTGCATGTTATGTATATTAATAAAGTACTCTGCATTCTATTTAAGTCATCCTGGAATTGCTTTGTTATATCTCATAATGGAATGAATTTAAGCAAGGGAAGGAAGATGATATGTTTCAATTACTTACTTGAAATTACACTACTCTGATGCCTACTCTCTTGCTTCAGTTCATTGCTACTTACCATGTCCTCTCCAGGCTAACTTACGATGTTTGGTCTGATGCTTACTCCAAAAGCAGGACGTGTAAGGGGAGAGCGCTTTTGTCTACATAGTCATTGGGGGTGTCTGTGGAGGCAAGACTGCCTCATAATTTAATGAATTGAAGCGGGGGGAGTAGGGCAATTACCAGTAAGCAATTGAAACATTAGTAGCAGGTAATCCTCTGTCCCACAGCCATGCTGTGACACTGTAAACTGGCAGCCAAAGAGCATGTGAAGCATTGGATTGAGCCTATGTGTCCTATGGACAAAATAAACATGTGGACTTATTATCCTTGACACCAAACAATATGTCCTTGGCTGCAGACGATAGGAATTCTACACCTCTGACAATTTCTAACAATTGCCAAACTGCTTTACAGTGAGTCATCACTTTGCCAGGCATGGACATGGAATTGGCACCTCTGGTCAAGGCACAGGTTCTTACCTTGTTAGATGCCCCACTTGATGGGTAATCATTGGATGTTCCAACTTGCGACAATGAAGAATTTTCCACTCCCTTTTCAACCACCTTAAAGAGGGCTTCAAAGTCAGGCAGAAAAAAAATGTGCTGTGGAAGTTCCATGAATTCCTAGACCCACATCCATTTTCCTATCTAAAATGTCTCTCAGGGGGCCATGCAAGATGGCAGACCAGACGCGCCTTTAAGAGGCTCTTTGCCATCCCGGCACTATCCTGCAGCATTCTGCTGTATCTAGCTGCCTGGGTAGTCGCATTGCTGCCACGGATCACCCCACAACTAGGGGTGGGTGGAATTTGCGTAGTCGCGTTACGCAAAGTTCCGCAAAATGGTAAAAATTCTCCACGAGCACGCGGAATTCCGCGAGCACGCGGAATTGCTTGTTGCACCCGGTCGCGATGCGTTTTTCCTGTTCGGGAACGCTGTTTACGTGCTTGCGGGGAAATATCTCGCGAACTTGCCCATGCGGTCGCCAATGGGCGCGGCCATCTTGTTTTTCACTTGTCCCGCCCGTTCGCGATGCTATTTCCTGTTCCGGGTCGCATATTGCGTGCTACCGCCCGTTCACGATGAGTATTTCCTGTTCGGGAACGCGTATTACGTGTTCGCGACGCTTTTTGCGCGCTCGGGGGGGAAATATCGCGCGTACTTGCCCATGCGGTCGCAATGGGCGCGGCCATCTTGTTTTTCACTCTATTGCTATGGTTCTGGGCCTGCTTTTCTATCCTCCCTCTATCTTTGCAATCCTTTGTTTCTGTACACTTTTTTTAATCTTTTTTATTTATTATCTATCTCTCTATTTTCCTGATTCTATATTTTGAGTTATTTTCTACTTTTTGTGACTTTTTCTACTACTTTTTCACTCTTTTTCTATAACTTGCTTTTTTCATTTCTTTTTCTTACTTTTCTAATTCCTCCCTTTTCTTTTCGCCCCCCCGAGTCCCAGAACCATGGCCAAGGGAGAGAGCAAGGGCAACAAGGGTAAGGGCAAGGCTACTACTCGTAGCCGCAGCCGCGACCGCCTTCCCTGCGGATGGCGGCGCCCACAAGGGGTGCAGGCTAGGGACATCTTTAGCGAGGCGGAGGTGGCCGCACTTGTTTTTTGTGTGCAGCGCCACCTCCCCTTAACCCTAGCAGCAGGCGGCAGGCCTGGGTTCGGGCTCCTGGAGCGTCGCCAGCGGTGGGGAAAGGTGCGCCGGGCATTGTTTCGCTGCTCTGGTGTCCGGCGCACCGATACCCAGCTGACGCACCGGTGGTCCGATATCCTGGACCGGGAGCAGGACCTGCTGGACCTGCTAGGAGTGGAGGTCCCGGGGCTTAGTGAGTAGCTATTTAATATTACTACTTTGTGTTCTTCTGCTGTGTGTTATATATTGCGAATATATATTTTTTCCGAACAGCAAGAATGCTGCTGCTTACATTGCAGGTAAATTACGTTTAAAAATCTTCTGTGATTGTTATGACACAGGTGCTCGGCACTACTAATCTTACTTGTTTGCAACTTTCCGGTCGCTTGGCCTGATTATGTAAGAGTTTACTTTAGAGAACTTAAGTTAGGTAATGCTAGAGAGACTCTAGTCCTTCCTTTGCCCTCCTGCCACTAAGAAGAGATAGTGGTGGATTGATAGGTTTAGTTACTTATTAGTATTTCTTGGTAATTTTTTTAGTGGTCTGCGTGACGCATCCTCTGTCACGTCACGTGCTGCTGAGTGCTGCTTACCCCAGTCCTTAGTAGAACCTTTTGTAGTTTGATTAGTGAGTGGTAATAGGCTTATCACTAGCAGAACATCAGCAGCAACCAACCAACAATTTGGTGTATGCAAAAATGTATGCATGTGTCCTCCATCTATGCATTTTTGAGGACTAAAATAAATGGAAATGCAGACTTAGTGAACAATTGGCCCGTCTGGAATAGGTGGGCTAGGTCAGGTGGTACTTAGGCTTAGTTAGTATTCTGGAATCAGAATGGAATACTGGATTAGTGTTCATAAATAATAACTAGACGGTCCGCGAATCCCGCAATACTAGTCGACCAGATTAGATAGGTCAATTTTATTGCAATTGTTGTTTCCATAAATGTTTTTTTGAGCGTTTTTAAAAATATTTTATTTGTTTCACACCAATCATCCATGTTTGTCTCTTTCTTTCTTACATCTTTCATGATCAGTACCCAGGGGCAAGAAAACGGGGTCGTCGGAGTCAGCGGGAGCAGCTGATGGCCAGGACCGCTCCTCTACCGAGGGCTCTGCTGCTGGCCCCAGTAAGTTTTCCTGTTGTTAATATTAATAATTATACTTCCCTAACTTTTTCTGCACCTTATTTTTTCCGAACGGTTTCCTAATTCTATTTTTTACAAAATCTTCTTTGATCTAGACTATCTGTTTCTAAATTCTTGTTATCCCTGCTGCCTCTGCTATGACTCTCTGTACTACTACTATTAGTCTTTCTGTAGCTAAGCTTGCCCAGTTGGCCACTCTTTATTTAAAAGGTTTTAAATAAAACTCAAATTCACCAATAGCTCTAGCCACTGAGTCCAGTCCTTTGGGTTGTCCTCTTCTAGTCTTCTTAATCTTGAGGCTTTTCGACAATTCCCACCAACAAAATGCCCAACCAGATATTGTACTATTTTTGATAGGATAGGACATACTACTACTGTTGTAGGGATTCTGCACATATAGAACTATGCACAAGGAAATAGGACGTTGGTGATGGGAGGTTGGACCTTCCTCACACCTCAGAACCCACAATCCCCTGACCGACTAGCTATAGTGTGTCATTAGCTCCCCGAACCCCCCGAAGATACCCAATGATTAGACAACCTAGAACATAACACTCCCGACCTCTCAGAGTCGCGGAAGCAATGCACACCCTTTCGCTCACTCACTCGTGTAAGTCCACACCAAATACCACAGAGTCTATGTAAGTTCAAAAGGTTTATTTTCAACTAACAAGCTCTGTACGTTGTTCTATAATGCAGTATACGAGCCAGCACCAACAGCAAAATGCATAAGATTAAAACAATAAACATTGTTACAACTACAAGTCCATAGAAGACAAAAGGGGAAATCATGATAACTGAACAGTGGTGGAAGAACCACCCTCCCCTTGGTAGGAATATAGTTTATATAAAATTATAAATGAAGATCTCTGAGCGAATTCTGGGGGACCCCTCACCTTAGAACCTAGAAGTACTGGTTAAATCATAAGCTCTGCAAAGCTCTGGTTCGTAGAAGGGAATCTTCCGCCTGTTATGAGAAAAATGGTGCGCGTTAGTATAATGCAAGCATTTCTCAGTCGTGGCAAAAAGTGTAGCATGTTATGGCTAAGCAATACGGACTGACCAGAACTCCTTAACAAAGTTGCTTGTTTTTCGACCTTGTACGCAGCGCTCATGTAAGCTCCAAGGCGTCTTACACAACAAGCTGCAAGGTAACGTGCGCAAAAATAAAAGACACTAAGCTAAAATTGTTGCATGGCTCAGGCTAACTTAGCAAAGACTAGAATGACCCTAGGGACCATATAACACTATTAGTGTCTACTCTACTCTAGTACCCGATTTGTACTAGTGATGTATGTTGTATATGTATATATTAACCTTTTTCAATCTTGCTAGTGAAAAAGAATAAATAGGGGGGGTGTATATGGCATCTAAAAAATGTGTAATGTTTTTTCTAGGCGCACTACCGACCACCAGTGCCGGGGCCAGCGGCGATGGCGACGCGGCCATTTCGGAGGGAGCAGGAGGGAGCAGGAGATGCGGCAGCTGCAGGAGCTGCAGGGGGTGAGCCAGCAGCAGTGGCGGGCGGTGGTAAGTTATATTCCTTACTTATTGACATTACACTCGCTGCAAGGGTGTACACTGTACTGCTGAGACTTAGTAAGTAAGAAGTTTTTGTGAACAACGGTTGAAGAAAACACCCTTTACTTAGCATTAGCAATAGCATTAGCGGCGGGAGTTGAGTAACCAATGGCCTCTTCTATCTGACTTCAACTCAGCTGTGAAAGTTTTATGGAGAAGACTAAAAGTCAGATCAGATGACCTTGATGGATGTGTTGAACGAAAAGGGAAAGAAGGGTGGAAGGAGGAAGTACGGGCGAGATGTAATATTTATTTATGACTGGCAGAGAAGGATACGTGGGATGCATGCATAGGTGGCTGATAGGAATCAGATGCATGGGTGGTTGAAGGATGGGTGCAAGGTGAAAGAAAAGATGCCTGCCTGGGTGGGTGAAACTGTATGGGTGGATAGCAAGAATCCTCAGTGGTGTTTGGGCCAAACTCAAAGCCAAGACAAGCAAGGAAGGAAGGACGCGTGGGTGGTGGTTTAAAAAAAAAGAATAAATGTTTGTTGTTGGTGAAACAAACTAAGGTTTGTTGAGAGATTAAGACGAATGATAGATGTTTACTTTGAATGGATGGATGCCTGGATGGTATTCATCATAGATAGCATAGGTGGAGACTGTCACTGGATGAAGAGTCTTTGTTTGAAGAGAATGTAAAATAAACCGTGCCAGAGTAGCAAAGCCAAGGAGAATATGAGTTGTATTTTCAGAATACTCCCTTGACTCACAGTAGTTTGCAAGCACAGCATATATATTGTGTATTTATGTAGTTATCAAGCGCCTACCTCCGACTCCGAGGACAACTACCTACCTATGTTAATTTATTTTCGACTGTGTCAGCCAGCCTGCCATGGGTGGCCTATCGGCTGGTTACACGACAGTACCTCATGTCGTCCGATATATAAGCAATGATCATTGGATCAGATATCATCTGCCTTTTTGTAGCAGTCAGGGCAGGGTGAAAGTGAAATTGAGCAGTTGCCCTTGATGTAACAGAGTATGGCCAGTGCCACCCGTAATAGAAAAATACGAGCTTCCCCACCTGCAGACAGTAGTAAATAAAACTAACGTGAGTCTGCGTCATGACTCGAGTATGTTCGTCTTGGGCGCAAGCTGACTGAGCTGGCATGCCGGCTACAACAGGGTTACGTAATTTCGCTAAACAAGAGAGAAGAAGAAGACTGGTGTACTGTGTACTCGAGTCCATAGTGCTAGTATAATGCCTGAAACTCCCACAAATGTTAGAGGCCGAGGAAGTGGGAGGATAGATACATACCACAAATGTTATGTACTGTGCTTGCTAGTGCTACTGTGCCACTATGTGTCGAATTAATTTTGTGTTACTGTTTTGCTAAGAGTATTGGTTACAATAGTCTTTTTTTCTTTCTTGATATAGCTCCTCTTTCCCAAGCAAAACCAACCAGGAAGGAGTTGGCAGCCATGGCCCGGCGCCGGAAGCTGGAGGCCACTGCCAAGAATACCGGCGGCTGGTGGTTCTGGCGGAGGAGGAGGAGGCAGCAGCAGCTGCAGCCTCCTCCAATGCCCCGGGCCCCAGCCAGGCCCCTCCAGTGGTACGGCGCCGCGGTCAGGCAGCCGCCCGCCGCCGCACTTCAACATCCAGCACTGCTGCCCCCCCCCTGTGGCTGCAACTGCAGGGCATATGCGCGCCGCATGCTCCTCCGAAATGCGCGTCTAGAGGAGCAGTTAGAGGAGCTGAAGAAGAAGATCAAGGTCCTGGAGAAGGAGATCAGAAGAGCCCGCCGATAACTTTAAGACCCTGTTGGATTGCCCCTTTTTTAATCCTTTTTTTGGTGGGTGGGAATTGGGCGATGGGGTTTATTATTATGGACATTTTGGACATTGGTTGGACTTTCTCGTTTTGGACATTGGTTGGGGTTAGGGAGAGGGGTGGGTCGGGTGTTGTGGGATTTTTTACATCGTTTATTTTTGTTAGGGTATTAAATTATATTTATACTTAAACATAGCATACTTTGTTAATGTTTTGTGGGGGGGTTACTGTTTTACGTCACATGGTTTCCTTGCTGCTGCAGGGCCGCAGCCAGTGTTTGATTGAAATAATCTGCCGATTTTGTAACACACAAACAGATAGATGCGGTAACCCTCACTGAGTGACTTGTCCTACTAGTACTGTCAGTCTCTCCTCCTAGTCCATTATTATACCTCCCCCAAACTTCTTATCTTACCTGTGATTGATGTTTAAGTTAGGCACAGCGATGTCTGCATGGCGATGATGGTTTGGTTTCCCAAGAGAATGGAGATGCCATGGTTGTGGTGGTAGTAGTAGACACTGGCAGTAGCATTTGCAAAAAAAAGAAAATGAGACAGTCAGTCGCCTGAGAGAGACTCTGGGAGGAGTAGTAGAACGAAGTAAATAAAACATAATGGTGGCGGGGATAGCCTAGTACAACAAGTTACAAACTGTAGTTGTGTCGAGTCACTCGACACAAGCGTAACCTTTAGTGCTGTGTAGGAGGATGTTGATGAATCCACTCGATGCCGGAAATTAATTATGATGGATTAGGTTCCTTTGGAAAAAAAATTGACTTGCAAATATACTTTCACCACATCCGCCCCAGCAAGCGTGTGATCAGTTATTGGTATACAATTAATTTAGTCACACCTCAATATAAATCACACAGCCCGGGGGAAGAGGGTTAGGGTTTGATGAATGGTTGGGAAGGGGGGTTTGGGGAAATGTTTGACAAAGAAAAACACTACGCATGGACAAACAACAAAACACAATCTTGGCAGACGACCATATCCATAAATCTGTTAAGGGAGAAAAAGGAAATGCATGCATGATGATGATAACTTGATGGTTAATGATAAGTAGTACTTACTAACTAATACTAGACAATTAGACAGTACAGGGCAGCAGTATATTATGCAATTTGCCTTGCCTGTCTGCCCTCAGAGAGACCCAAATTACATACAGTTTCTGTTCTGTTGTACCGGGCTTACTTTTAAAGATAGCAAAGAAAATTAAAAAATATCTGTAGGGATGAATTATAAGCAGAGAGCAAACATAATAACAACAACACACAGTCGTAATGATTGAAGATAAAAAATGAATCAAATTATTTAAAAGATGATGAATGTTGATACTGTTAGTTATCCTGGTCAAATTGGGGAGTTGCATCTCGGCATTCCTCTTGGTCCTCCCTTCCATGGACGTTCCGTCCATCAATCTTGGGTGCCGCCACAGCCTGCCCGGCGGATGCGGATTGGTAAGGTAAGTGTGAGTTGTTTTTCCCAGTATAGCACAGGGTAAGGGCCTGCCTGTAATTGTAGATGGAAAAACAAAAGGGATATTGAAAAATCAAGGAGAAAAAAAATGCATAAATTACGGTGGAGTGCAACAAGAACACTTTCAGAGGCGGCATGGATACATCATGTCTACTCTGTTTCCAGCATTAACCTACAACAACAACAGGACAGAGCAGGCCCACGGCACCCGTGACCCATCCTCCATTTAGCCTACATTTTGACAGAGGCAGACAAAGCACATATACAGCAACATAGCATTTTCCAAATTAAGTGACTAAATCAATGCACCGCTATCAGTCATACCACTACACTCGACTCCACCACTACACAGACATGTAGGTCTGCTGTGGTTGTTGTTGACTTGTTTACCTTTTATGCGACTCATGAAACGCCCTGACTTATTCCATCAATCATCTCCGATCCTACTGAGTGACTGCGAAGATATTATGTCACTGTGGTCATCATCATGGTGTTGTCCAACTCAGTGTGCAGTGTACAGAGTGAGTCCACATTCCATATTCAAAATGCAATGGATCTGCCTGCAGTAGAAGTACAATTTTGTTATTAAAAAACAAGAAGGGAAACATTGACTTGAGTTACTTTTAGTGTGTAGATTAAATAATAGTACACAATGAATTCACTTCATGCACAACAACAACACAAACACCAATCACTCAGTCAGCGTCCAATGCATGCCATCATTCATTACCTGTTCCTTCTCATCTTAAGTTAAGGGGCAGTGTCTCTCGGCTCGGAAAGGAGGATAGCTATAGTAGTCATCATGTTCCACTTCTTTTGGAGGGACTCAACGAGGCAACATTTTCTTTTTTCTTCTATTATTCTACATCCAATCATCATCTGGATTGAGGGAAATGGATTTAGGGCGAGTCAGGAGGATGGAGGAGCAGGACCCGGTGGAGTGGACTTCAGTTAAATTCAGACAGCTGCAACTCCAATATGGCAATAAAAAGACTAGAAGACGGTGGTGATGGATTTGTTGTGATTCGAAGTTTCGAACCAGAAAGACAGACACACACAAATAAAAGTAAATAAGGAAGGAAGAAAGTAAGAAGTTCAACCCTAGTTGTCAGGGAAGTATAGCTCGTCCTCAAACTCTGGGGGTTCAACCAGAAGTAGGTAATCATCTAACGCACTACTTCCGTCACCTAAGTCGCTGTCCTCATCTTCCTGCGTTGATTCATGTATTGTGTAATTCGGTGGTATAAAGTGCTGATTCATTTTGATCATGGTTAACCTCTCCACGTTTTTGGGTGAGAAACTGGTCCTTTTCACTGTTACAATGGCACCAGCAGCACTGAAAACATGTTCAGAAGAGACACTCGCGACAGAGCAAGCCAGATAGTTTATCGCCAGCCTGCTGAGCACTGGCCATTGGCCCCTTTTCCCATACCAATACCGCAATGGGTTTTGATCAATGTAGACCTCTGTTGGGTCATCCAGATAGGCCTGGACCATCCGCTCAATGTTCAGGGGTGCTACACTTTGCTTGGCCTTTTTTGTCTTTGCATCAGCACTGGACCTAGCAAGCCCTTGCTGTAAATACCAATCCTGTGCCGATTTTACTGGGGCTGATGATCCGGTTCTTGCTGTTGTCGATAGTGTTGGTGACCGCTCTGAGCCAAACGCACTGCCCTCAGGCTCTGAAGTGGAACTTGACGCCGGATGCCCTGCTGCAGTACTTGTTGTGGGTTTGAGTAGCGGGCCTTTAATTACCAGCCGTTCATTTTCAAAGTCACTGGCTGCCTCAGCTATCCAAGTTTTGTACCGGGCAACCTCCAGTTCTGAAAAAGGAATTAATGTCTTACTGTTCAGTGCCGATTTGTACCGTGGATCCAGAATTGTGGCACAAATGTAATGTTTTTCTGACACAATCTTAGTTTGCACCCTTGTATTTTCAGCTAAGCGACGGGATAAGCTCTCCACCAACTCATATGCTTCATTTGTTTCCTCCACACCTATGTACGCTTCAGGCATCTCCTTCAGCTGTTGCTCTAGCATGTGCAACAATGGGATAGCTTGGCCCATAGTACAGTCCTCCTTGCTGACTTCACGTGTGAAGACCTCGAAAGGAAGAAGCATCTCTGTCAGGCATTTAACTAGGCACCATTGGTCCATCTGAAGGGTCATGCCTTTCACAGTAGCATCCCCTCTTTGCATGATATATTCATTGATTGGTCTGTACTGCTCAAACAGACGGTCAAGCATGTAATAAGTTGAATTCCAACGTGTTGCCACCTCCTGGATGAGTGCTTTGACTGGCATTTTATTGTCACGTTGAATGATCCTGAGCTGCTTCCGGGCTTTAAAAGAATGGCTGAAATGTGTGCATATTCTTCGGCAGGTGGTCAGTAAGTTGCTGACTATGGCTTCTTTTTTCAGAAAGTCTTGAACAATAATGTTAATGCAGTGCGCCAAACACGGGACCTTGAAATAGGCACCATCCTCCATGGCCTTAAGTACATTACTGCCATTATCCGTGGCAACAAAACGAATGTTAAGCCCTCTTGGGCGCAGCCATTCAAAGACCTTGCTGTTAAACTCTTCCAAAATGTTTGCAGCAGTATGAGATTTCTCCATGGCGAACATGGCTACAGTTGCATGTTTCCGAGTAGCATTAAAAATCTCAGCAGTGTCAACAGCACCTGCTTCAGATATCTTTTCTCTAACCCCCACAAAAGAGATCCAGTGTGCAGTGATGCACATGTAATCAGTGGCTTGGCAACTGGTCCACATGTCTGTTGTCAGGTGGATATTGTGAACAGCACTCTGCTGCAAAGCTTGTCCAAGCAATTCCAGCACATCGTGATGTAGTGCTGGAACAGCAACTCTGGCAAAATAGGACCGGCTGGGAATCTTCCATTTAGGGCAGATGGCTGACACAAATTCAAGGAAACCCACCTCTTCCACAAAAGAAAAAGGGAGAAGGTCCAGCGCTAACATTTTAGCCAGCTTCGCATTGTACAAACGTGCTGTTGAGTGGTTGCGTTCGTACTGCCCCTCCGACCTAAGAATGCTGTCAATGGTAGGCTGGATTATTTTCCTTTGTGGTGCAGCTGTCTTCTTGAACCCAGTTAGGCTCAACAACGCACTTTTTTTTCATTGCAGTACTCTGTTGCCTTGGTGTCTCAGTCTGACTCTGAGTCTGACTCTTCTTACTTCGGTGCCACTGAGATGTTGCTGAGGATGTGGGCGGTACCACTACACTGCTGGGGACAGGGCTAGAAATGTCTCCCTCTTGTTCACCTTCCACCGCAATCATATCTTCTTCTACTTCTTCATCCCCACCAACAGCAATGGGTGCAGTTTTACTTTTTTGTACGCAAAGTAGGTGAGCCTCCCACTGGACCATGTGGTGTTTTTTGAGGACTTGTTTGGCCTCCGGTACCATAGTTTGTACCAAGCTTACCCCGCCTAACAGTGTGTCGACAAATTGAGCATATAGCAACGTTCTCCTCCTTACTGCTAACCGAAAAGAAGTCCCAAACTGGGGAGCTGAACTTTCTGGCGCTGCTGGAGGTGCCACTTTCAATGCCAGATGAACTGGAGGGTGGGTGTGGAATTTGACTCTGTACACTTACATTACCACTACCTACTGAGGTGGTGGTTGAGATGGATGTAGGTCTCTGCCGGGCCTTAGCAAATGAAAATATGTAAGCTGGAGGTGGTGTTACCTGTCTTGGTGGTATCCGTGCTACATCCCTCGCAGCGATTTAGGATAGGGTAATAATGTTGGTCTCCATCTCAACCGGGCCGGGAGTGATGTTCATGATGACTGGCTCATCATCATCATCCCCCTCTTCTACATCTACCTCCATAACTCTAAGGCTTTCTGGAACCTTCCTTTTCCCTAGCCTTGTCTTGTGGCGTGCATCACTCTCAGACTGAGCTGGTGGCTTCTTGTGGCATCTAGATCATCAGAAGCGGGGCTTGAAGAAGAAGTTGATGGACTAACCCTCCTATTCCTTGCTGGGGATCTGGAAGACAATGGATCTTCTGAAAGAGTGGCTTGCTCCTCTTCATCTGCAGGAAGCTCGATTTCCTGAACTGCCCCTACTTCAGGAGGAACAACTACTATTGTGGGCTGTTGTTGCGGCTGTTGTTGCGGATGTTGTTGCGGCTGTTGTTCCGGCTGTTGTTGCGGCTGTTGTTGTGGCTGTTGTTGCGGCTGTTGTTCCGGCTGTTGTTCCGGCTGTTGTTCCGGCTGTTGTTGCCCACTTATCTGCTCAGTTTCCGCCTGAGTTGATTGGGTACTACTTTGCGATAATGACATTTCAACATCACTGCTCGTTAGTAGACTGGCTACCTCTGCGACACTCATGGGCTTGGGCCTAGGTTGGTGGGGTGGGCCCGCTGATGTGGAGGTGCTGCTCCCAGCTTGGTCCCCGGACACCGCTGATGCAGGCGTAATTTTTTGTTTCCCAAAAAACATATTGGCCGGCACACCAGTCTTGGTAAGTGGCAGTGCCACTTCCTTCTTCTGTTCCTTCTTCTCACTGGCAACTTTCTTGGTACTGGAGGACCTGGTACCTTTCTTTGGGGCCATCTTCTTCCTTCCGATGTCAGCAGGACGCAGGTGCACAAGTTGCAGAGATGTCTGTGGTCACACGTGGACGTGACGTGGTGCGCAGCAGGACTTCTGTCTCGCAGTACAACGGGTGATGATGACACCTCCTCCTCTGTCTTTTTGTGCACCTAAAAGCAAAGAAGCCAGGAGAAGAACATCAGTGAAATGTTGCATTTGTTGTTGTGGTTCAATTACTACTAGTACAAACAAACAAATATAATATATAACTTAGTGTGTGGTGGTCACACTTGTTAGTGTTATATTATTAAATTTTATTAACTCAGTTTAAGTTATATAAATAAAAACATAACAGTGTAGCCATTTGTGAGACTTTGACAACAAGGGCTTTCATGGTATACTGTGTACACTCAGGAAGGATAGGAAAGAAGAAGAACAAAAACAAAAATACAAATGTAATGGAAGTGGAACATGTTTGGCATTAAATTATTTGCTCATCACGTCATTCAGGGAGCTGCAGCTGGCAAAGGGGATGGATGGAAGCAGTAATCCAAGAGGAACATAGGAAAGACATGCAGGCATATATGGCAAAAGCAGCACTCTACTAAACTACCACCACAAAATGGCCACCAGCCACATGGACACTCAAAGTCACAAACAACAAGCAGGAGTCATGGAAAACAATGAACTGAAACAGGCCTATAATAGCCAGGCAAAGGAGGTATGCTAAACAACACAGCTTTAATGCAATAAAATGCAAAAACGAAAATCCACAGGGCTAAACAAGGTGTGCAAGTTACACAACAAACACACCAAACACAACAAAGGCATTTATTCAACACACACCAAAAAAGTGAAATACCCCAAAAAACACATTTTGCAATTCAATCCAATGCCATCCATGCCCTAAATGATGTTTAAATTCAACAGAACACACAGAAACAGTTGTTTCATGCACCCATGACTACCTCTGAGCCTACTGGATGAAAGGCCTGTTGGCAGACTAGGCCACAAGCTTTCAGGCCTATGGCAAAAGCACACTGCCTGGCTTCAAAATGGCCACCAGCCACATGGCCAGGCCCACAATAACAAGAAAGGGAAGACAGACAATGCAGGCCTATGGCAAAAGCACACTGCATGGCTTCAAAATGGCCCCCAGCCACATGGCCAGGCCCACAACAACAAGAAGCCTAGGCCAAAAAGGAACAAAGGAAACACATGCAGGCCTATATGGCAAAAGCAGCACACTTATAACTACCACCAGAAATGGCCACCAGCCACATGGACACTCACAATCACAAGCAACAAGCAGGAGGCATGGAAAACAATGAACTGAAACAGGCCTATAATAGCCAGGCAAAGGAGGCATGCTAAACAACACAGCTTTAATGCAATAAAATGCAAAAACGAAAATCCACAGGGCTAAACAAGGTGTGCAAGTTACACAACAAACACACACACACACACACACACAACAAAGGCATTTATTTAACACACACCAAAAAAGTGAAATACCCCCAAAAAACACATTTTGCAATTCAATCCAATGCCATCCATGCCCTAAATGATGTTTAAATTCAACAGAACACACAGAAACAGTTGTTTCATGTACCCATGACTACCTCTGAGCCTACTGGATGAAAGGCCTGTTGGCAGACTAGGCCACAAGCTTGCAGGCCTATGGCAAAAGCACACTACCTGGCTTCAAAATGGCCACCAGCCACATGGCCAGGCCCACAACAAGAAAGGGAAGACAGACAATGCAGGCCTATGGCAAAAGCACACTGCCTAGCTTCAAAATGGCCGCCAGCCACATGGCCAGGCCCACAACAACAAGAAGCCTAGGCCAAAAGGAACAAAGGAAACACATGCAGGCCTATATGGCAAAAGCAGCACACTTATAACTACCACCAGAAATGGCCACCAGCCACATGGACACTCACAATCACAAGCAACAAGCAGGAGGCATGGAAAACAATGAACTGAAACAGGCCTATAATAGCCAGGCAAAGGAGGCATGCTAAACAACACAGCTTTAATGCAATAAAATGCAAAAACGAAAATCCACAGGGCTAAACAAGGTGTGCAAGTTACACAACAAACACACCACACACACACACACACACACACACACAACAAAGGCATTTATTTAACACACACCAAAAAAGTGAAATACCCCAAAAAAACACATTTTGCAATTCAATCCAAAGCCATCCATGCCCTAAATGATGTTTAAATTCAACAGAACACACAGAAACAGTTGTTTCATGCACCCATGACTACCTCTGAGCCTACTGGATGAAAGGCCTGTTGGCAGACTAGGCCACAAGCTTGCAGGCCTATGGCAAAAGCACACTGTCTGGCTTCAAAATGGCCACCAGCCACATGGCCAGGCTCACAACAACAAGAAAGGGAAGACAGACAATGCAGGCCTATGGCAAAAGCACACTTCATGGCTTCAAAATGGCCGCAAGCCACATGGCCAGGCCCACAACAACAAGAAGCCTAGGCCAAAAAGGAACAAAGGAAACACATGCAGGCCTATATGGCAAAAGCAGCACACTTATAACTACCACCATAAATGGCCACCAGCCACATGGACACTCACAGTCACAAGCAACAAGCAGGAGGCCTGGAAAACAATGAACTGAAACATGCCTATAATAGCCAGGCAAAGGAGGCATGCTAAACAACACAGCTTTAATGCAATAAAATGCAAAAACGAAAATCCACAGGGCTAAACAAGGTGTGCAAGGTACACAACACACCACACACACACACAACAAAGGCATTTGTTTAACACACACCCAAAAACTGAAATACCCCAAAAAATACACATTTTGCAATTCATTCCAATGCCATCCATGCCCTAAATGATGTTTAAAATAAATTCAACACACACCAAAGGAACAGTTGTTTCCTCATGCACCCATGACTAGCTCTGGGCCTACTGGCTACCCACAATACATTTTTTTTTAAAATGATGAAAAGTACCAAAATTGTAGTTGCAGCAACTGCAATGCCCCAATCAAACAAACAAACAACAACACCAACTTACTTGTAAAATCTCAAATCCAAAAGTCCTCAAATCCAAAAGTCCTCAAATCCAAAAGTCCTCAAATCCAATGATATATAATGCAGCAGACACAAAGAGTGATCCTTCCAGCTCAAAATCCAAATGAAAAATGAACAGGAGATGGACAAAGCACTGGGAGGAGCCTGCTGGACAGGAACAGGAAGTTGGAGACTGTGTGGCACTTCCTTCCTCTCCAAAAAAAAAGTTAAAAAAAAGAAAAAAGGACTACTGGCACAAAAAAGTACAGCCAAATGTCAATCTGAGGAGTTTTTTTCATCCAAATCATCATTTTAGAGAAGGTTTTATGCTGCTCGAGATATTATTCTTCTCCAGATTGCAAATTTTGCGTGTTCGGCATCGCAAGCTTCACCAAACTCCCGCCGGATGTCCGATGGCGCGTCCGAATGACGTGTTCGCGATCGCACACTCTCGCGGTGTCCGATGGCGCGGCGAATGACGTGTCCGCAATCGCACACTCTCGCGCTATCGCGCTGCCGGCTACCAAAATCTCGTGGCGCACGCGAACGGATAGGAAAACTCATCGGCAAACGCAGGGATCCCGAAAAGTCGCTACCGCGTGCGCAAAAACGCATTTTTAAAGCGCGAACAAGGAAAAAATTCTGCTACACCGCGGATCGTGGAATTTTCGGTATTTCCGCATTCTCCGCGGAACGCGGAATTGCCAAAAATCCGCAAATTCCATGAGTGGAGCGGATTTTATCACCCAGGCCTACCCACAACGGTCCGGTGCCCTGTGAGCGCAACTTTGGAGATGAGGGGTGTAGGACTGCTCTCCTGTGTTGCGGAGACCACTGCAGCTCGGGCGGCCTGGGAGATGTGGCCAGAGTCTATGTGCTCTGCCTGTGTGGGGAGTGGCCTGCGAGGCTCGGAGTTCTCTAGCGTCCCCCGGGACGTCCTGACTGCCATTGTTCGGGGCTCGCGGTGTGCGGCCCCAGAGCTGATCGGGAGGAGCGGGGGCAGTCATCTCCGTATAGGAGGGATTCGCGACCCATTGCAGGCCTGGATGCCGTGTCTACGCCCGCGAGGCCAGTGTGGAGTGTCATGTCCTACGGACCGTCTGCTCGTGACTCATGTTGCAGTGAAGCGGCGGCTGGCCATTAATTAGTCGGTTGGGCACGAGGGTGCCGCTGAAGTCTTTGTGGTTGCGGGATTTGTTGGAATAAGATGTGGTGGAGGAGACCCACCTGTGCCTTGCTCGTACAGACGAGGGTGCTGTGGATGCAATCATGATGTGGGTGCTCCTCCTTAATAGTTTCGAAGACGAGGATGAATCTAGCTTGGAGGATAGCTCGGAGGATGAAGTGTGAAGTTTGGACATGCTATGCTTCTGGATACCTGATGGAACAGCCAATTGAGATATTGATGTAGCATGTACTATATACCTTGCGATATTGTCCCCTTCCTGGCCATTTCTCGATTATTTCTTTTCTGCCATGTATGATGTTATGTCCTACTGTGTGCCTTAATACGTGACAATTGCAAAAGAAACAATTGATGGACGGAATGCTGGACAATGCAAACATTCACCCCCAGTCACAAGGATCTGGGTTTAATCCATCATTCTTTTGCTCACCACACCACCCCAGTTTGGACCCAGCCATATGCAAATCAGTCTTGACCCTGTTCCTTGTGGGAACAGTCCAGCCCGAACTGCCAAGCCAGGTCCTCCCTGGACCGGAAACAAGCATCCTGGGACCGGTTTCAGGGCATCACCCTTCTTCAGCCAGGCTAGCTTGAATCCAGTGGTGTGGTGAGCACGGGACCCACGTCTGGGCATACCCTTCCCACTTAGGGCAACATATGCAAAAGAAACAATTGATGGACGGAATGCTGGACAATGCAAACATTCACCCCCAGTCACAAGGATCTGGGTTTAATCCATCATTCTTTTGCTCACCACACCACCCCAGTTTGGACCCAGCCATATGCAAATCAGTCTTGACCCTGTTCCTTGTGGGAACAGTCCAGCCCGAACTGCCAAGCCAGGTCCTCCCTGGACCGGAAACAAGCATCCTGGGACCGGTTTCAGGGCATCACCCTTCTTCAGCCAGGCTAGCTTGAATCCAGTGGTGTGGTGAGCACGGGACCCACGTCTGGGCATACCCTTCCCACTTAGGGCAACATATGCAAAAGAAACAATTGATGGACGGAATGCTGGACAATGCAAACATTCACCCCCAGTCACAAGGATCTGGGTTTAATCCATCATTCTTTTGCTCACCACACCACCCCAGTTTGGACCCAGCCATATGCAAATCAGTCTTGACCCTGTTCCTTGTGGGAACAGTCCAGCCCGAACTGCCAAGCCAGGTCCTCCCTGGACCGGAAACAAGCATCCTGGGACCGGTTTCAGGGCATCACCCTTCTTCAGCCAGGCTAGCTTGAATCCAGCGGTATGGTGAGCACGGGACCCACGTCTGGGCATACCCTTCCCACTTAGGGCAACATATGCAAAAGAAACAATTGATGGACGGAATGCTGGACAATGCAAACATTCACCCCCAGTCACAAGGATCTGGGTTTAATCCATCATTCTTTTGCTCACCACACCACCCCAGTTTGGACCCAGCCATATGCAAATCAGTCTTGACCCTGTTCCTTGTGGGAACAGTCCAGCCCGAACTGCCAAGCCAGGTCCTCCCTGGACCGGAAACAAGCATCCTGGGACCGGTTTCAGGGCATCACCCTTCTTCAGCCAGGCTAGCTTGAATCCAGTGGTGTGGTGAGCACGGGACCCACGTCTGGGCATACCCTTCCCACTTAGGGCAACATATGCAAAAGAAACAATTGATGGACGGAATGCTGGACAATGCAAACATTCACCCCCAGTCACAAGGATCTGGGTTTAATCCATCATTCTTTTGCTCACCACACCACCCCAGTTTGGACCCAGCCATATGCAAATCAGTCTTGACCCTGTTCCTTGTGGGAACAGTCCAGCCCGAACTGCCAAGCCAGGTCCTCCCTGGACCGGAAACAAGCATCCTGGGACCGGTTTCAGGGCATCACCCTTCTTCAGCCAGGCTAGCTTGAATCCAGTGGTGTGGTGAGCACGGGACCCACGTCTGGGCATACCCTTCCCACTTAGGGCAACATATGCAAAAGAAACAATTGATGGACGGAATGCTGGACAATGCAAACATTCACCCCCAGTCACAAGGATCTGGGTTTAATCCATCATTCTTTTGCTCACCACACCACCCCAGTTTGGACCCAGCCATATGCAAATCAGTCTTGACCCTGTTCCTTGTGGGAACAGTCCAGCCCGAACTGCCAAGCCAGGTCCTCCCTGGACCGGAAACAAGCATCCTGGGACCGGTTTCAGGGCATCACCCTTCTTCAGCCAGGCTAGCTTGAATCCAGTGGTGTGGTGAGCACGGGACCCACGTCTGGGCATACCCTTCCCACTTAGGGCAACATATGCAAAAGAAACAATTGATGGACGGAATGCTGGACAATGCAAACATTCACCCCCAGTCACAAGGATCTGGGTTTAATCCATCATTCTTTTGCTCACCACACCACCCCAGTTTGGACCGGAGTTCTCTAGCGTCCCCCGGGACGTCCTGACTGCCATTGTTCGGGGCTCGCGGTGTGCGGCCCCGGAGCTGATCGGGAGGAGCGGGGGCAGTCATCTCCGTATAGGAGGGATTCGCGACCCATTGCAGGCCTGGATGCCGTGCCTACGCCCGCGAGGCCAGTGTGGAGTGTCATGTCCTACGGACCGTCTGCTCGTGACTCATGTTGCAGTGAAGCGGCGTGCGGCGGCTGGCCATTAATTAGTCGGTTGGGCACGAGGGTGCCGCTGAAGTCTTTGTGGTTGCGGGATTTGTTGGAATAAGATGTGGTGGAGGAGACCCACCTGTGCCTTGCTCGTACAGACGAGGGTGCTGTGGATGCAATCATGATGTGGGTGCTCCTCCTTAATAGTTTCGAAGACGAGGATGAATCTAGCTTGGAGGATAGCTCGGAGGATGAAGTGTGAAGTTTGGACATGCTATGCTTCTGGATACCTGATGGAACAGCCAATTGAGATATTGATGTAGCATGTACTATATACCTTGCGATATTGTCCCCTTCCTGGCCATTTCTCGATTATTTCTTTTCTGCCATGTATGATGTTATGTCCTACTGTGTGCCTTAATACGTGACAATGGCATTCTTGTGTATGTATGCTTTTGACCATGGACTGCTTGTTTTGTTGTATTTCTTTGATAAAACCAATAAAACAAAGTTTACAAAAAAAATGTCTCTCAGGGCTGCATCCTCGGTGGCTATTTAGGCACCGGCCACAAGACTGACAAGTAAAGAATGTATTAAAATAGTCAGGCAGTGTGTTCATTGTCCATATGTAGAAGTGGATAAAATTGGGCATAAGGTGGATGAGTATTTTTTTGGTGTCCCTCCTTCACGATCACGTCCCTGATGGAACAATTAATTGGTGAATCCTTCTGTACTGACCCTGACAAAAGCTCATATTGTCACAAACAATCTATATCACAGCTTGCAGTCCCTTAACAATACATTTTTCCTTCTATCCGACATCACCTGTATCTTAAATTCAGGATGAAACGCTGATTCACCAGAAGGCTCAGAGGAAGCATACCCAAAATATGTTTAATTCTGCCTTGCTCTTTCAAACCAATCAGTTACATTTTACAATTGCTCAGTCCTCGTGCCCTCTGATAGGGTTTGTCCTTTATGTTCATTCTGTGCTCCTGCTGGTGTCTGCACTGAGGAGGTAAGGAGACTATGCCAAAGAAGCAGACTTTTCCTGGTTCTACCTTTGATCAGCACATTTTCACCATGAACCATGACCACCTTTGCAGGAGTGAGCAGTAATGAAATAAAACAGCCAATGGGTCTAGTCTGCAATGGACAACAAAGGACGACTTATCTGTGCGTTCAAATCATTTTCCAGGGCACTTGCTTTAAAGGAATGTTGAGGCATGTGCACTTGCTGCTGCATCAGTGGATGCTGTTAGCTGTCTTCAGGGAGCTGTTGCATAAGAGAGTGGTAAAAAAGGAGGGGGTGGGGTTAAACAACAATATTGCCTGACTCACTGACAGTAACCCATCTGCAGGAAATCAACAGTTTCTATACAGGCACCCTTGATTTGTTTTAATCTTTGGCTGGATCCAACGGACTGCAGCCCCTTCACCCCCACCCTCTATAAAGTGAGAGTGCAACAGGAAGGACCTAATAGAATTTCTATAGCAGCCTTGTCTCCTTTGTACTCACTGCACTGTCTAGATCTCCCCCCTCCTGCATCCTGATACACTTCCGTCTGGCAAAACAATATCAACCTCATCTTGTGCACAGGAACATCCAAAATGGAACCCACACTGGGCCGAACTGGCCGTAGGGGGCATCAGGCATTTGCCCGGGAGGCTGGAGGAGTGGGGGCCGGTTTTGGAGTGGCGGGGCCAATTTTGGAGTGGTGGGGACCGGTTTTGTTACTGGGGGATGGTTTTGCAGTGACGCTACAATATCGGCCCCCAGTAACAAAAGCAGCAGTGCTGGGGGCTGGTATTGTTGGGCAGCAGTGCTTCACACTTGCCCAGCCCCTGGGGGTGAGGGCCGGTCTGGCAAAATTGCCAGGGCTGCTTTGGGTTCCCAGTCAGGCCCTGAACCCACAGGCTTCATTACTCTGCTTCACTTATAAGTACAATGCATATACCACAATAGTCACATACACTAACATGCACAACATGCACAACATACACTTGCATGGGATTAGGTGATAAAACAGGGTATACATTTGACTGCGCGTTAGTGAGACACTCTCAGCCAGTGACAAATAACCAGTGCTTAATTTGAGCCGATGGTTTCCGGTGCTCAGTAGAGGCACTTAATTTGCAGCATCAGCACTTGCAACAGTCTGCCAGAAGGTGGTGCTCTCTGGCTAATTTAGAGATGACCACAACAACAGGTATTTATTAATTCAATATACATTAAAACTGACTAATACCTGCCGCCCAAGCCATTCTTATAGCTTTGGAGGCCTGAAATAGTCTGAATTGTCACACTTGTAGGAGTATGATGATTAGTAGTTGTGTTGTTACCATCATTGGCAGCATGGTAGAGGCAATGTGTGGTGAAAGCTGCAGTGGCCTCCTGACAAAAGCCCTGGCACTTATTTCTTTACAAGTTAAGCACGGCAAATAACTCATATTTAGTGAGTGAGGGAAGAACCTTTAATTACAGAATAGTGAGAAGAGATCTTTAAATGATACCGTTTCTTTTTTCTGCCCCAAATCCCATTGTGCAGCGTACAGACCATGTGGCAAGGTCGGGATACTCCAGACTAGGTTTAAAAGGGCTGCCCTAGGCTTGCTACACAACAGGCTAGCGCTCTTAATGTTTAAACAATGTGAACACTCACAGTCACAAATTTAAGCTGATATAGAGCACTACAAATAACATTGTTTCTTTCTACAAATTACGTCCTTCTTTCTACAGCTTACATCCTCCGAAATGCTTTCAATCTCAGAAAGATTTCCCCTGCTATACTTCTACAATCCCCCATGAAAAATTGACCTTGATGTGCTTCCACTTGATTCCTCTTTTTCTTCCTTCGGTGACCCTCTTATTACCTTCTGTCCTCTGCAAGCCGCCTGTTTCCGAGAATAGCCTCCTCTCAGTCTCATGGCTGTCTTAATCCTTCTTATTGTAATTCTGAAATTGGCTGATACCTCATTTCATAGATTACAACCTCTCCTCTTTAAAATCCTAACACTGTAAACTAACGTTACCTAATCTCCACCAGCCTATCTATCTCACCAACTGTTCTCGAGAACCCACATAGCCCCCACTAATGATGACTCCTAGTTGGTAATATTATAAAATATCACAAAGTAACTGGAGCAACTGCATGCAATTTTCTTAAGAACAAAACTAATCGCAATAACCACTATATTAACCACTAACCTTGGGTTCTAGAGTAGTGTGCTACTCGCCGTAAAGTGCTTCAATGCCTTGTCAGGGGTAGTAAGTGTTATATAAATGCAATAAGCTTCTGCCATCTCTCAGCCTGTGTTCAGCCTTGAATAAGCGAAAAAAATATGTGAAATTCCTCCTAGGAGCAAACAATAGGCTGACCTGAATGGGCAGACGGGACTCCCCTGAACTCCACAGAATATGCAGAGTTGGAGCTGTGGGCATCCTTTTTTTTCATAGTACAGTGTCAAATTATGCTTGACATGTCTGTTGAGCTGCCTGTAACACATAGGGCACACTTGAAAGGCTGAGAACAGGATGCCAAGATAATTCTTGTGTACCCACTATCTGGTGTCTCTGGGTTCATTGTGGGTGCAGTGATTGCCTCAAACTGGATTTTAGTGTTAGATGTGTGAGGACGCTAGGATTACCATTGTACACTCCGCACGCACACCCCCAGCCTCCTGAGCCCAGGTTTAGTGTGGCCGAAGACTTTGCTATCTTGAAAACTCCCTGACACATAGCATTTTGGGCCTGTTTGCAGTAAGTCATACAGGACCTGCTGCAAAAGTGTGTAGTGTTACTCATGGGAGCTTTTACTGCATTGTTTAGGGTGTGCCCAGGAGTCATTGCCACCCGCTAGCTGGTGCCTGGCATAAAAGTGGTATCTCCAGGCACCCACTTCACAACACTTTCTGGACCTGTGGAAGATCAAAAGAGGACTGGACCTCCTAACTGTGACCTGAGAGGCGCCCTGAAGAACTGCACCTGCTCCATTTGGAGCCCAAGACAAAGAAGGAGACTCAAAGGGCTGATGACCCCTGTGGGGAGGCAACAAGGCCTTTTCCTAGAAGTTCCCAGCTGACCAGTGGCAACTGGACCTGGACTGGACCCTGCTGTTTGTGCCTCCCCATAGGTCCTGGGAGCCCTAGAAGTGTACTCCTCATTCAACGATAGGGGCGCCGCCCTGGACACAGCAAGGGACAATTTGACCCACACTGTCATCACCAAGACAATCAACAATTTCTCAGCCTCCATCCCTGCTATGTAGGCAACGGGCTCTCCAGACGGCAATTCCTCACTTCCGTCTTTCACCCCTCTTTCAGTAGAGATGGCTCAAGTTTTATTTATCCAAATCAAAATCGGGTTCTCCTTTGGACCCTTGCCCCCCCCCCAAAATCCTTCACTTAGCACCTGATATTATTCCCAGACACCTTATGGTCATTTTCAATAAAATGTTCTATACAGGCCATTATCCAAAACAATGGAAGATGGCCTCTATTCTGCCTCTCTTGAAAAAACGAATCTGGACAACAGTTATCCAAACAACTACAGACCCATTTCTCGTCTACCTTTCCCCACATTGATGGCGGAGAAAGCCATCAACACTGAGCTGACACTCTTTATTCAGAAGAATGTGCTGTTAGATCCCACCCAATTTTGCTTCAGAAGCCACCACAGTACAGAAATAGCACTGGTAGGTGCCTCAGAATAGATCAGACAAACCATGGATGCCGGAGAAATGCTGCCTTCATTTTGTTAGATCTTTCTGCAGCGTTTGATACGGTGAACTATAATCTTCTAATTGACCATGTGTGCGCCTTATGAATAGAGGGTATGGCTCCCAAGCTCCTTTAGTCTTTTCTTACCGAGAGAGAACAGTTTGTAGAACTGAACGGTCATAAATCCTCCTCTTTCGCCCCCCCCGTGTGGTTCCTCAGGGCTCAGCCCTGAGTCCTACCCTTTTTAACTTGCATGTCACCCCTCTGGATAAATTGATCAAACCCTTTGGCTTCACTGTGGTGTCATACGCAGATGACACCCAGATCGTGGTGTGAGTTGCATGGAACCCCAACAAGACTGCCTCCCACTTTCATGACTGCATGCGGGAAATCAGAAGACGGATGGCAAATAATTGTCTAAAACTATACTTGGAAAAACTGAGGCCTTGTTATTCAGGAATAGCACTTCTTTTGGTCCCCTAAATGGTGGCCTCAGGAGCTAGGGATGCTTCCCACACCAGTCGCCAAAATCAAACATTTAGGAGTTTACTTTGATAACAAACTGTCATTTGAAGGGCAGGTGAACTCCATCTCCTCCTCCTGCTTTTTTATCTTCAAAACGCTCAGAAAAGTTTTTCCTTTCATCCCCATGGACCTATGAAAACTGGTCATCACGGCTCTCATCTTTGCCAAAATAGTCTACTGAAGTGCACTATTTGTTAGCCTTCAGAAAAAATCTTTACATAAACTGCAGATTATTCAAAATCCGACTACCCGGCTTTTGCTGGGAATTCCTAAATATCAATCGATTTCCCAGGTCCTACCGGCACTCCACTGGCTTCCTGTAAAAAAAACGGATCAAATTCAAATCCTTATGTTGCAATTAAGGCACTACAGAGTGAAAGTCCTGATTCTATGAAGCAGTACTTTCAATGGTACATGCTGAAAGGTCCCTACGATCTGCCTGCTCAGCTCATCTTGTAATCCCGAATGTCAGAAGAGCCACGTGGGGTGGCAGAAGTTTCATAGCGTGTACAGACACACTCTGGAACTCATTGCTGCTAGTGTTAAAGAAGGAACCCAATCTGCTAGCTTTCCGCAAAACACTGAGAACCTGGCTGTTTAACTAATAGGCTTACCAGCTCAGTGATACCTTTGAGCTCCCTGTTCCGATCTATGCTTCTCCTTCCTTTCTCTCCTCTCTGAATCGTAGCGCCTAGACACCTTCGGGTAGTAGAGCGCTCTACAAATCTCAATTTCATTTCTGTGGTTGATTGGGACTTAAAGGACTTAGTCATAAGATAAAATCTTTGACTGTGACAAACTTTTTTTTTTAAATGTATTTTTATTGAGATTTTTGCATCAGCAAACAAGAAAGAAAAAAAAAAACATTACCGCAATGTACATAGTATTATTGCCATTTCAGTGAAATTGCTAGTCTCTTGTTCACAGCGACGACCATCATTTAGGGAAGTATCCGCATTTTGACAGTGCACAACACATGTTTTGTTACTGCAAGATGACATTTGCCTGTACAATATTTTTGAAAAGCTGTAAGTCCTCACAAGTAGCACCAACAATTATATAGTTTAAGCGCACTATGTAGTACTTGGTAAACGTATAAATCGCCTACATTGGCGGAGAGAAGCCGCTCGTAAATGGGGCCCTTATATCTTTGGGACCTGATCGGGTCTGTAGAAGCTCCCAATAACAGGTCAGCTGGTCCCTGCAATACGTTATGTCTTTTATCCAGGCCTTTATGGTTGGGGGGAGCACTGTTCCCCAGTGCAAGGCCACTTGTCTCTTGGCCAACAGTAGAAGTAATGCCGTAAGTCGTCTCAAGGAGGATGGGGATTTTTGTACATATCCCAGCAATGTCACTATGGGGGTTCTCGGCAGTGTTTGTTCGGTAATAGTCTCTATATGATTGAGTATTTCAGTCCAGAATGTGGCAATAGTCTGGCACGCCCAGGCCACATGTAAGAATGTCGCCTCAGGGTTCCCGCAGCGCCAACAGTTCGCATCTGTCCGCAGTCCCATACGATGTAATTGCGTCGGAGTGCGATACATGCGATGGATATATTTAAAGTGTATTAGTTTTAATCTATAATTCGGGGACAGCTGTTCTAGTTGACCGCAGCAGAAGCTCCACTGCTCGTCTATGATTTCCACTCAGATATCCGCCTCCCAAGCACTACGTGATTGGGGGACAACTACTGGGGACTCTTTCTGACTGATGGTATATATGCGAGTCTACAGTTAGTATGTGTTCTAGTGCAGGCAGTGGTGGAGGGGCAGAGGGGAATGAGGTGTATCTGACACGACATGCCGCCCTTATCTGAAAGTATAGAATTATGTCTAATGCCGACCGTTGTGGTGAGCTGCACATTTGTTGAAGCGTTAAAAATTGCCCTTCTGGGTATAGGTCGCTGCCTGTTGTTATCTTGTTTAGTCGTGCCCTATTTTGGGCGTTTCTATCCATTAACAGGGAAATCAGTGGATTATTTGCTAGCGGCATGGCTGGCACGTATAACCTGTGTATTTTCGCTCATTTGCAAAGGCCATGCCATGCCCACCTCAATGTTTCAGTAGTGTCAATTTCTTGCTGTGGTCGTTTGTAGTCTTGATATAGTGCCGTGTTCAGGGGTAGGGGTGCTACCCTGTCTATTTCTATGGCCAAGTGTGGTTGGAATGGTATTGGGTACTGCCAAAATTGTAAAAATTATGCCTGCGCACTATAGGCGTACAGTGCAAAATCTGGAGCTCCGAACCCCCCCTGTGCCAGTGGCAATGTAAGTATTTCCCAAGCTATCCTTGGCTGTTTACCAGCCCACACAAGTTCAATCATACTTGATCTAAGGCATTTAAAGAAGTGTACGGGTAGCGGCATTGGAATATTTGCAAATAAATACAACAGCTTAGGGAGGATAATCATTTTAGTGATGGCTATACGACTTGCCAGTGAGAGTGGCAGGTTTTTCCACCTTTTAATTCTGTCTTCTATCCAATCCAAAGCTCTGCCATAATTTGCAGACCAAATTTCTTGTGTATCACTGCTAATCCAAATCCCCAAGTAGCGAGTCGGGCCTTCGGCTCAGGAGATCGGATATTCTGTGTTGAAGGTAGGTGTTCCTGTGGTTAGTGGAAGTATGGTGGACTTTGCCCAATTAATTTGAATACCCGATATACCTCCATACCTCACAAGCTACCTGGTGATGGTTGCAAAGTTTTTTGACTGGTCTGTGATGTAAAGGGTAATGTCGTCTGCATACATTGACACAATCACGCCTCTGGTAGTAAAGCCGATCCCCCGGTGTGCATGATGTTGTCTAAGTCTGGCTGCTAATGGCTCTGTTGCTATGGCAAATAACAAGGGTGATAGTGGGCAGCCCTGGCGAGTGCCGCGTGTGATTTTTATGGGATCGGATAGTAGCCCATTCACTCTGACCCTGGAAGTGGGTAAATTGTAAAGGTGCTGAATATGCTGAATAAATTCGGGACTCAGGCCTAGTCGAGTTAGTAGGGTAAATAAAAATTTCCATTCCAAAGAGTCGAAGGCTTTTGTGTCGTCTAATAGTGCGGCTATTGCAGATACATGGGGGGCTAAGTAGTGTAGAAGTGCAAATATTGTATGAAGATTGTGTGAGGTGGAGCGTCCTGGTACAAATCCGGACTGGTCCGGTTGAACGATCATTGGTATTAGTGGCTGTAGTCTGTTAGCCAATAGTTTGACATAAATTTTAGCATCTAAGTTAATTAGGGAGAGCGGTCGATAAGAGTCGCATTTTGTGGGATCTTTATCTGGTTTTAGTAATGTAATAATAACCGCTTCCCTCATGGTCTGTGGCAGTATCCCAGTTTGTAGAGCTTCCTGGTACACCTCCAGGAGGCGGGGTGCCAGTATCTCCATATATTCTTTGTAAAATTTGGCTGTAAGGCCATCAGCCCCTGGGGCTTTGTCTGCCGGTAGTCTTTGAATTACTTGCCTTACATCTTCTACAGTAAACGGTACATCTAGGTATTCATGATGTGCTCTTCCTAATCACAACAGTTCTAGGAAGTCTAGGCATTCTAACAGTACAGCGTCGTCCGGATTAGTTTGTGTTGTGTATAATTGTGAATAGAAGCGTTTCATTGTGTTCAGAACCTCTGACGGTGTTCTAGATGGAGGTGCCTCTGGGTTTCAGAGTTCTGTAATGTGAGCGGCACCTCTGGGGGTTTTCAGAAGATTCGCCAATGTTTTCCCTGGTCTGTCCCCTTCTGCGCGCTTGTGTGTATTTATGCAGGAACTTTGTCTCCCTCTCAGCCTCTTCATGAAAGGCTTTTAGTTTGACTCCTATATTTGCTAATGTTCTGGAAGTGGGGGAATGAAAGTATCGCCGTTCTAGGTTTCGAATCTCATCCTCCAGCCTTGTCAGGCTGCTCCTGATATCTTTAAGTACACCTGACTGTAGGGCAATGCAGTTCCCATGTGTCACCACCTTGAAGGCCTCCCACAGCATACCCATAGAGTCCACTGTGCTCGTGTTGTGGTCAAAATATTCTATTATGTTTTTCCGGATCTCTTCCCTGAACACTGAGTCAAGCAGTGCGTTTGGGGGAAGCCGCCACGTGAAGGGTTGTATATAGGGCTTCGGGACCAGAAACTGGATCATGACGGGTGCATGATCAGATAATGTGCGTGGGTGATGCGATACTCCAGTTGCCCAAGAGTGCATCTCCTTAGACGTTAGCCAAAAATCTAGTCTGGACCACGCATTATGTTGTTGGGTTATACATGTGCCTTCCCGAGCCGTAGGATGTAGCGCCCGCCAGGAATCGATCAAGTAATGGTCTTCGATTATGCTGTGGAGTGTTGCAGCCGCCTGTGGGTGGTGTGTGTGGGAAGTTCCTACCCTATCGTCCTGTAGCGATAATACAACATTGAAGTCACCTCCCCACAGCAGTGCCGCGTCATCTAGTGTTTGGATCATGTGCCACAGTTGATTAAAAAATTCCGGGTTGTCTGTATTAGGTCCGTACGCATTAACAATAGTGACCTGCTGACTGTAGATTGCACCTTGGAGTATTATATAATGCCCTTCGGGATCTATCACTGCCTGCTGCGTTTTCCAGGGGATTCCTCTACGTATTAAAATTGCCACCCTGCGGGAGTAACTAGAGTAATTGGACATCAATACTTCTCCCCATCTACTGGAGTTTAGCCTAGAACGAGTTGTGTCTGTCAGGTGTGTTTCTTGCAGGAGGCAGATATCTGCCCCATGTCTTGTGAGATAGGAGTGTACTAGTCTTGATTTCCTGTGGTCGTTGAGACCGCGCACATTCCACGTGATACATTTTAATGTGGACATGTTAGCACGTGTGCCATCATTACGTTGTGTGCACTGAGTCGTTCCCATTTATGTGCATGGATGTTGGCTGACTGAGATGTTGGCAATACATCTAGCGGTATTAAACAGTAACAATTAACTACCCCTACCCACCCTCACCAACTCCTCAATCAGGTTGTGTTATCATCCCCTTATTCATCCCAACGTTTGTGTAAAAGCCTAGGCGAGCCTAGGGTTGGTATGAATTCTCCCTGGGGGGAAGTGGAGTCACCGGCATACGCCCCTGCCATATGCAGCAGGGTGGCCGAGCACATTCTAATATGACATGTCCTGATGCATTATTTATGCAACTAAGGCAAGTATGGGCCGTATCCCTGCAGTGCTGTGGTATTCAACCTACCGAAGCAAACAAATGACATTTGGAGCTGGGGGTAGCCAATAAGGTCAGTTAATGCCCACATTGGTAGTAGCATGTGTTATATGAAGGAACCAATAGAACCTAATCTCTAGTCCGTGCACTTAGTCATTGTTGCTCAGTCGGCAGCTCAGCGATTCTTCTTCAGCACGGCTTGCGCTCTGCCGTTGTTTTACCGCTTGCTTGGCAAACTTCAATGCGGCGCTGGCATCCGTAAATATGCGGGGCTGGCCATCAGTTTGTACACAAAGTTTTGCGGGGTAGAGTAGGGCATATTTAATGTTGGCCTGTTGGAGCAGTTTCTTGGGTTGGACAAATTCCCGATGTGCCGCCTGTACCTGTTGAGTGAAATCCGGGTACATAGCGATCGTGTTGCCCTGATATTGGATTGTGGCCTGTTCGTGGGCCATCCGCAGCACTGTGTCTCTGTCTCAATAATTCAAGAGGTGGGGAATGATTGGGCGTGATGGCGCACCGGGCGGCGGTCTTGGGCCCAGTGTACGGTGCGCCCGCTCCACCAAAAACATGCCAGAGAGGTCACTCCCAAATAAGTCCTTCAGCATTGTTTCCACATATTTGTCCATATTTGAAATATTTGTCGTTTCTGAAATTCCAATAATGCGAACATTATTGCGCTGAGATCTTGCCTCCAAATCTTCGTTCTTGGCATTTATTAGGTGGAGAACCTTGTCCGTGCGCAGCAGCTGTTCGTGCGTTTCACTTTGACGATCATCAGCATCCGACACTCTGGTTTCCAGCGTATCAAGTCTGGTTTCGTGTTTTTTGACTTTCTGGGTGACTTTGTCCAGACGTGCAGACAGAATCCAGTTTGGAATCGATTGCCTGTAGGCTAGCTTTAACGTCTTTCAACATGGATCTCAGGTCGTCTTCCTGCGTGACGTCCATGGCAGCCCCTGCTGTTTCACTGGGCAGCGTGGAGCCCCCCTCCTGCTGTCGTGTCACTCTTCTGTCAAAATTCAATTTGGGCTGCTTTATATTGGTTTTCCCCATTACTTTGCCCAATAATGAGCCAGCCGCCGACTGGCGGCCGCGTGGAACCTTCCGTCACAGCAGAAACTTCCCAATGGCGCTAACGGAACAAGCTGCAGAAACCGTGGCTCTCTTATTTAACCTGCCGTGTTGTTCCGGTACGATGTTCCAGCTTCCCCCTCTGTAGTGTGCCTTGTGACTGTGGCTCCCGAGGCTCCGTCTCTCCCCCTCCTCCGTTCAGTGTTGAGGGGTCAGATGTCCTGCAAGTAGGCCTCTGGGTGTGCAGGTTTCTGGCACTGCACGCCTTAATGTCCTCGCCCTACTTTGTCTTATGTGCGTTTCTCTCCTTGGTATATCCAGCACTCTCAATGCCTGTTCTCAAGCTGTTCAGTGCCTGCTGCTGGTGCCTGGCGTTAATCAGCCCACTTGTAGGGTGCCAAGTCACTGTGGTCGCGCCACGTGTCTGGCGAGGACCGGGCCTCAGAGCGTTCGGTCCGCCGCGTCTCCCCCGCCTCCTCGTGTGCCTTGAGATGCCGGCCTGTGCATCCACAGCGCGAGAGACCAGCCGGCCGGCGCCGCGTGCAGCAGGGCCCAGGCCGACCCGGGCGCCCCCCGCACCGGAGCAACAGCAGCCGCACAGGCCCCCGCTCACCTGCAGAGGCCCAGTGTAGGCCTCCGAGACCCAGCGAGCCGCACCCCCACCCCAGCCCGGTCCCCCGCCCATGACTCACCGGCTTGGCAGATGGTGTCCTCCGTCTCTCATCCGCGCAGCAGACGGCCACCGGCACCTCCGAATCCTCAGGCGTCCACTATCACAATCCACCGCGCAAGCGAATCGCCCGTACTCAGGGCGGCGGAGACACAGGAACGGCAGCAGCGCCGCCCACGTCAGTCCCCGGCTTCCTCCGGCAGCGCGCGCACAGGGCCACACCAGGCCGCGATGTTCCATGCAGGCCAGTGGCAGAATTCTCGGTGCCCCAAACTCCGGAAACTCGGGTTACGGGTTGTCTGGCATTTATGCGGACAGATGGGGTTATTGCTGCATGGGAGCGACAGGATGTGTCCGGATAATTGTCGGATTTCTGGGCTCGGCCGGCAGATCCCTCTTATGAGCGGCCATCTTGCAGCTCGGCTTGGCCACGCCCCCGACTGTGACAAACTTGGTTGGTGTGTCCGACCTGCTCTTCATCACAGTCATACAAAAGGGGGATGATGGACGGAACGTTTGAGCCAATCAAACACTCACCCCCAGTCAACTGATCTGGGTTTAATCCATCATCATTCTTTAGCTCACTCCACCACCCCAGTTCAGACATGGCCATATGCAAATCAGTCTGACCCTGTGCCTCATGGCCGTCATCAGCCAGGCTTGCTTGAATCCAGTGGCAAAGTCATCGCCCTAAGTTGGCGGGGGTATGCCCAGACGTGGGTCCCTTGCTCACTTTGCCACTGGATTCAAGCAAGCCTGGCTGATGACGGCTGGAATGCCAGAAACCGGTCTAGGATGCTTGTTTCCGGTCCAGGGAAGACATGGCTTGGCAGTTCGTGCTGGACTGTTCCCATGAGGCACAGGGTCAGACTGATTTGCATATGGCCATGTCTGAACTGGGGTGGTGGAGTGAGCTAAAGAATGATGATGGATTAAACCCAGATCAGTTGACTGGGGGTGAGTGTTTGATTGGCTCAAACGTTCCGTCCATCATCCCCTTTTGTATCGCTTCATCACAGTCAGCCTGAGATTGTAGCTAGGTCACAGTCTACCACTCTGTTATTTTTAGCACTATTTTCCCCTAAATGTTTAAAAACTCATATCTCCTGTTCCCCTTATTGGATTTATATAATTTTGTTTATTCAATTTTATGTTTAATTTTGTTCTCCTTTTTTCAATTTTGGTTTGGGATTTTTAATGTTTGGCAGTTTGACATTATTACTGTTTTGGTATTGCATAAATACTTTACGCATTGCTGTAAGTTTAGCCTGTCTTCTCTGAGCCATAACTACCAGTTGATTGAGCTCAGGTTAATTTAGTGACTTTGATGGTCCAACCAGTCAAGGGTTGTTATCATTCCTTGAGGTACATAGTCACCCACGACAAATAATAATCAATTTTCCATACTTACCAGTTTTTACTTAATCAGAATACTCTTCTTCCTGAAACTAAGTGCTTACTCTCCTGATATAAAGTCGTACATTCATTAGCACAGTCATAACAAACACTCCGCAATCATTTATTGATTTCACATTTCACACTTTTTCCTACCCCTGAATTCAGATGGGTCAGAAGAGTGTGTAAACGAGAATCAGAGCCCTGCAGTACTCCCATTAGAGAAACTTCTGCCTCTATTTGTTACAAGTGAACAGCGCCACGCCAAAAGCCAAGACACTCCTAGACTGGAGAGAAAAAGTGAAAAAAAGAGAAAACCAGAAGACAGTCCTACTTCTTCTATGCTCCCAGGATGTTCAACAACATCTGCATCTATATTAGAACTGTCTAACCATTCTGCAATTTAGAAAGGAGCTGCAGACTTAAAGCTTCGGAGAACACAGTAGGGCAGATTTCCCAAGAATTCACGCTGGCACAAAGTCAAGTGTGAGTTGTTAATTCACTGGAGTTTACATTGGGAATAATTACATTGCACTCATGACATTGAAAGTACATTACATCATGTTACTTTACATCAGACTTATATATTTGTATGACGGCAATCCAAGTTTTTGTGGGCTCTTCACTATGTTGAGATGCTTGAGTTTCACCGTGTGTAACTCAAAAACACCCTTCTTGCTTACTTCAAAGAACTTCTGCACACATTCTGAGTTAGGGCCAATGAGAAAGACCTCGGTCAAAATGCATTGGGTCACCATTTGTACTTTATGTAAAAGTCTGTAAATTTGCACAAATTATATATTTTGCACAATAAACAACCTCAGAACATGTGCGGGAATTCTTTGAAGTAAGCAAGGAGTTGTTTGTGTGTAAATATATATATTTACCGGTAGACCCGGTAGAAGACTACGGTCGAAACGCGTAGGTCTGACTTGGGGGTTAACATGCATCTTACACTTTGCTGGATATTTGCTTGGAAATTATGGAAGCATTTTGAAGCCTAATAAATTGCTTCTATAAGGATTCCTGTGTGAAGTCCTTCTGTGCGTCCTTGTAACAGAGCTATGAAAGAACAAAAAAACAGGGCTATATATATATATATCAGTTACAGAGTGGCCGAAGCCCATACATGCCAATAGACCTGATTCAGGTGGGGGACTCCCGTTTTCTGGAAGCCAAAAATGACTTTTTAGTGGCTGACTCCCGTCTGAAAATGCCTTGCCTTCAATAGAAGGCAATGGGAGAAATACATTCTACCAATTATTTTTTAAAAGTCTCCTACTTTTAAAATGTTGGCATGTATGGTAGCCACTCTTTAGTTCTATTCATGGATACCATAGATTGGAATTCCTCAAATGTGTGACCCTTAATAACTTTGCACCCATTTAATGAATATCCGCAAAACTTTGCAGGCCTATTCTTCCTTCTGCATTGGCGAATGATGTAAAGTTTTTCAATGATTGGTCAAGAGGTGCAAACACCAAAAAGGGAGGGTCCCAAAATAGGTTTTGACCCCTATGTGTTTTATATAGACTTTTTGTATTGGACGTAGCAGCAAAATGGCTGAACGGATTATAATGAAATTCCGTAGCAATGTACATTAGAATATGTAGATGATGCTTGTTGCTATCATAAGTGATATTATGAAGTAGTTATGAAGTAATAAGGGCCAAAAATGTACTGATGTCTGTAGCCCAATGTTACTAAAAGTAGCAAGGAAGCCCATAAAATATTCTAGACTACATATGTAAATTTTCAGATTTACTACATGAACAACTGAAAGACCCATTTATGGTCACATGCTAACGGAAACCTATAAACAAATACATAATGAATAGAATACATCTTAATCTACATAAGTTTTCTTTTCATGCTTTCTGGCTCACAAAATAAAACTGTGCTCAACAAGCCAAACAAAAACCATCATCCTTATGCACTCCTGTGCAGCAAAATGGAAAAGTGACCTAGCAGTGAGCTACACAAACTACTATATGGAGGAAATAATATTTGGCCACTAAGAAAAAAAAACAATTATCATAATGTTTATAAAAACAACAATTGGCTTTCATTCACTTTCGGCTTCATATTCAGCACAATACTACTAAAAGTAGCAAGGAGGTCCTAAAAATGAACTAGACTGTATATGTAAAGTTTCAGAATTCCTACATGAACAACTAAAAGACACATTTATAGTCACATGATTATGTAAACCAATAAACAAACGCATAACATATACACTAGATCAAGAGAAAAAAGTCCCACTCTCTCTAGTTATAGTGAAGATTCCCAGAGATGGGAATTCCTTGGATTTTTGCTCTCTAATAACCTTTCACCCGTTTGACAAATCACCACAAAACTTTCCGGGCCTTTTGCATTTTCCACTTTTTGTGATGTAAATTTTTGAGGCGAATCGTTAATAAGGTGCAAAAATAAAAGGGGGGTCCAAAACGCGTTTTTCCACCAATGCATTTTCCATAGACTATTGTATTCGATGTAGCAAGAAAACAGATAAATGGATTTGCATGTAATCTGGCAGGATTATACTTTATGGTGTGCAGATGATCCTTTTTTGGTACTGCAAGTAAGCAGGATAAATATGTTTTAAGTTATAAGGCATTTAAACTTAGTGACATCTGTGACCGCCGTCCTTTCACGTAACTTTGCGAAATTTTGCAAAACTACAGCGGTACATGGCGATGACAAGTCCTAATCCGATTGGATAATGACTGCCTTTACAAAAGTTTAAGATTCTTGATATAGCCTCACTAGTTGGAAACTTTGGTGGTCTGTGCCGGCTCGTCAGCAAGGGTGGGGAGTTAATAAAAATGTATATTACTGACTAGATCTTGTTCCAGGAGGATTGAATAATAATTATAATAGCAGGATTGGAAGAGATTATATAGTAGGATGACAATTGTTCAACTAGATCCCAAGGAGTTGGGACTATTATTGGGACTATTATTGTGGTACAAGGCTCTGTTATGTTAAGAGTGTATTTGATCTATGTCATCATCATGTATATATGTTTAATCCTGCTGTGCAGAAAAGCTTTTCCGAAAACATCTTTTTCATGTACTGTAACTGGAGAAAATGAATAAAATTTGTTTCCTGCTACAAAAGTTTAAGGCAGCCATGTTGTTTTAAGGCCACTTTCCCAGTGTTCTGGATTATGGTTTTACATATTGGTAAGTATTCGGTTTTACATTTTTCCCTACCTATTACCACTTTATTAAAGTGGTAATAGGTGGAAAAAGAATTATCAGTGTCTATATATGTGACAAAAATGTTAAAGAGTACCGCAGTACTACTTAGGAAGTACTGCAATACTTAAAAAAATACATAAATCTTAAAAAATTGGAAAAACACTGTAATACACTATATTTCACAAACATAGTGTAGTACAATGTATTTACAATTTTTAACATATTTGATTCTGTAAAAAAAAAAAGTGTACTGCGCAATGTTAAAACAATGTAAAAAAAAGAAAACTTCCCTAAAAAATACAGTACTTACTAGGTACTAGCACATATTTAAAAATATTAAAAACTCAATAAATAAATGTCCCTACCTTATATAGTGTTGTAATAGGTAGGTAACTACAATAAAACCCACTACTTACCTATATCTAAGGCCCTAACACAGAACACAGCTAAAGGGTAGTAAAATCAGTATGGCTGCCTTTTCATTTTCTAAAAACAGCTATTACCCAATTATATACTGGCTAGTCATCGCCATGTACCATGGTATACCGCAAAGTTACAGCAGTATACCATGGATCAAACCCTAACAAAAGCCTAGCTGTATTATTGTATTGTGGTATCGTTGCGTCATGCATGGTGTTGCATGGGCAGCGCAATGCTTAAGTCAAATTTACAAACCAACGCAAGGCCACTATGCGTGGCCCTGCAGTGATTTGTAAATCTGGAGGAATTCCACTCGACTGTACCCTACTCCACTCTACACCACTTCACTGTACACCACTCCATTCTACACTATTCCACGCTGCCAATCCACTCTTCTACACTCCACTGTACGGTATTCCACTGTACGCTACTCCACTGGACGCTAATTCACTCTATACCACTACAGTGTATGCCACTCCATTCCACACCGCTCCACTGTATGACACTTTCCTCCACTCTATAAAAATCTACTACACTTTATGGCACTCTACGACTCTCTACTGCACTCTAGCCCCGTACAGTACACTGTCCAACTCTATACTCCACTCTATGCCCATACACTCCATTGTACTACACTCTATTCCATTATATGACACTTTTCTCTACTCTACAACACAGAACTCCACTCTATTGTACGAGACCCCGCTCCAATTTATAACAGTTTGCTACCTGTGCTACACCACTCTACTCTACTCCACTCCATGGCACTCTACTCTACTACACTCCACTCTATTATACTTTACTCCACACTACGTTATGCCACTTCACTCAACTCTACTACACTGTGCGAGACTCAACCTCACTCTACGCTACTGTACAACAATCCACTTTGAGACTCTACTGTACTCTATGCAACTCCTCTTTACAACACTCTACTACACTGTATGCCTTTTTTCAACACTTTACTCCAGTTTATACCCCTACACTCCACTGTACTCTACTGAATGCCACTGTACAACAGTTTACTCTATGCCACTCTATGATACTCTAGTCCACTATACAACACTTTATGCAACTCTTTGTATGCCACTACACCCCACTTTACTCCACTCTACTCTGACACACTACTTCACTTTACTCCACTGTATGCCACTCTACACCACTCTATGCCTTTGTACTCTACAACACTGTATGCCAATCCGCTCTACAACACTCTATTGTATACCACTCACTCTACAAAACTCTACTATACTTATGCCACTCTACTGTAGTCTACAACACTTTCCAATACTGTATGACACGCCACTACACTTTGCTGTACAAAACTGTACTCCAATTTATTACACTTTACTTGACTGCATGCTACACCATTCCTCTCTACTGCACTCCATGTCACTATAGTCTACGACACGCCACTCCACTATACAACACGTTACTCCACTCTATACTAACCAACTCCAGTGTTCTCCACTCCACGATACTCCACTCTACTACTCTTTATCCCAATCTACACCATTCTACCATTCTCCGCTCTACGCCGTTCCACTGTCCGACACACTCTACTCCACTGTATGCAACTCCACTCTACAACACTGTACTACACTCCATGCCACTCTACTCCTCTCTATGTGCATCCACTCTGCACCACTGTATGACACTCAACAACACGCCCCTCCATTCCTCTCTATGATACGCTACTCCACTATACGACACAGCCCTCCACTCTATGACACTCTCCTCCACTGTACTCTATGACACTCCACTCATTGATACTCTACTATAAGACACGCTACTTTATCCTAACCCACCCTAAAACAGTCTACACCACTATGACAGTCTACGACACCCTACTCTACTGTATGACATACCAGTCCACAACGTGCCACTTCACTCTATGATACTTGACTCCACTATATGAGACACCATGCCACTACACTGTACAATATGCCACTTCACTCTATTCCACTCTATTGCACTCTACAATACTTCACTCTATGACAGCACCCTCCTCCACTGTACTGTACGACACTCCATTTGATGACACTGGACTCTACAATTTGAAACACATTTTTTTTTGGGGTTTAAACTATTGAAATTTAATGAAAGTAACCCAACGTTAGAGCTTAATTATAGTTAAGAAAACTTTTTTCCCTATATAAGCCAAACTTAAACTACACAAACTTTAGAAATTATAAAGTTATATTTATAACTTTCATTCACAAGTTATCCACCACCTTCAAATTATTAAAAGTAGCGTACCTCCATACACACTCTATTCAACTTGCTAACCAGACAGCACTAACTGTAACTTGACCCTCTAATATGCACTATGTTCTCACAAATAATGACAGTCCACTGTATGACACTACACTGTACGAGACTCTCCACCACTCTACTGTACGACACTGCACTTGACAACAGTGAACTGTATGACACTCTATTCCACTGAACTCCACTCTATGCCACTACACTTTAAAACACGCTACCATACTCAATGACACTTCACCACACTCCATTTCATGACACTCCACTCGGCGACACTCCACTGTACAAGACTCAACTCTACTGTTCGACCCACCACTGCACTGTACAACTCGCCACTCCACTATACGCAATTCCACTATACGGCACACCACACCACTTCACTGTATAACACTTTACTCCACTGTACGCTACGACACTCCACTTTACTCAACTCCACTCTATTCCACTCTACAATATTCCACTGTATGATAGTCTCCTTCACTGTACTGTACGACACTCCACTTTACTTCACTTCAATGAATGATACCCCACAAAATGATTCGAAACACATTTTTATAAAAAATAAAAAGCATTAACATACAATGGAAAAAAACAAAGGTAAAGAATAGTTTATAGTTAGAAATACTTTATTTATTCTCTTTATAGAAGCCCAACTTAAAATACACAAACATTAAAAATTGTAAAGTTTTTTTATAGAACTTCAATTTATACATTACATACCACCTTCAAATTACTACAAGTCATGCACCTCCGAACACAGTCTTGTCACATCACTTGCCACACTACATTAACTATAACTCATGCAGTTTTCATGCACTGGTTATACCCTTGCATACTACATCACTTATAGCAAGTGCAAATCACAGCATTTGTAACAACACTTATAATATCTCAAATTACTTAATTTGTCACAACACACTGAATGGTAAAGTAGCAAGTTATAGTTAGTGTTGGCTGGTTAGCGAGCTAAGAAAAGTGTGCATGGAGGTGTGTATCTTATAATAATTTGAAGGTGTTGGATAAATTGTAAGTGAAAGTTATAACTATAACTTTAGAATTTCTAAGTTTTTGTAGTTTGTTTGGTTTGTATAGGGGAAAAATAGTTTTCCTAACTATAACTAAGCTTTAACCTTTGTTTTTTAATTGAATATATATATATTCAGAAACATTTCCAGTACATACCCTATGACTATAACTCCTGCCCTCGCCATGCACTGCTTATGACCTCACAATTTGCACTAGTCATGACATTCTATTACATTCGTGATAGCATCAATACAACATCTGACGCGTTTCAAAATTTTCTTTCTTCTTCAAAGGCTTGTGGGAAAGTAAAACAAGCTCGGTCCAATCTCTCCCCGTTTAATACAAGAAGAAGAAAGAAAATTTCGAAACGCGTCGGCAGCAGTGGGATATGGCTGTGAAAGGGAGCAGGCTGGTGTCTTCCATACCGAAAATAAAGGGCTTAAGCTTGGAGCTCTGTGTTCGTGCTCGAGTGCTTCTTAATCAATTGGTGCAAGCAGGAGCAGGATATTTGTGCGGCGGCCATGCCGTAGAGATAGCACCATCCCGTTTAATGTGGGGGCCACTGGGGTTGATATTTATCAGCCTCTCCATGTGGGGCACGAACACCTGGATTGAGGAAGCGCCTACCTGCCGAGGCTCATCTGCGGGTCTTGAACGCACCAACAGAATATTTACAAGCAATTGATCGGGACCACAACTCCCAGAACACTTGGCGTTGTCTCATACAGAGCGGCCCATAGGGGGCGCGCAATTATTGTGTATTAAACGGGGAGAGATTGGACCGAGCTTGTTTTCCTTTCCCACAAGCCTTTGAAGAAGAAAGAAAATTTCGAAACGCGTCGGCAGCAGTGGGATATGGCTGTGAAAGGGAGCAGGCTGGTGTCTTCCATACCGAAAATAAAGGGCTTAAGCTTGGAGCTCTGTGTTCGTGTTTGAGTGCTTCTTAATCAATTGGTGCAAGGAGGAGCAGGATATTTGTGCGGCGGCCATGCGGTAGAGATAGCACCATCCCATTTAATGTGGGGGCCACTGGGGTTGATATTTATCAGCCTCTCCATGTGGGGCACAAACACCTGGATTGAGGAAGCGCCTACCTGCCGAGGCTCATCTGCGGGTCTTGAACGCACCAACAGAATATTTACAAGCAATTGATTGGGACCACAACTCCCAGAACACTTGGCGTTGTCTTATCCAGAGCGGCCCATAGGGGGCGCGCAATTATTGTGTATTAAACGGGGAGAGATTGGACCGAGCTTGTTTTCCTTTCCCACCAGCCTTTGAAGAAGAAAGAAAATTTTGAAACGCGTCGGCAGCAGTGGGATATGGCTGTGAAAGGGAGCAGGCTGGTGTCTTCCATACCGAAAATAAAGGGCTTAAGCTTGGAGCTCTGTGTTCATGTTCGAGGGCTTCTTAATCAATTGGTGCAAGCAGGAGCAGGATATTTGTGCGGCGGCCATGCCGTAGAGATAGCACCATCCCGTTTAATGTGGGGGCCACTGGGGTTGATATTTATCAGCCTCTCCATGTGGGGCACGAACACCTGGATTCAGGAAGCGCCTACCTGCCAAGGCTCATCTGCGGGTCTTGAACACACCAACAGAATATTTACAAGCAATTGATCGGGACCACAACTCCCAGAACACTTGGCGTTGTCTCATACAGAGCGGCCCATAGGGGGCGCGCAATTATTGTGTATTAAACGGGGAGAGATTGGACCGAGCTTGTTTTGCTTTCCCACAAGCCTTTGAAGAAGAAAGAAAATTTTGAAACGCGTCGGCAGCAGTGGGATATGGCTGTGAAAGGGAGCAGGCTGGTGTCTTCCATACCGAAAATAAAGGGCTTAAGCTTGGAGCTCTGTGTTCGAGTGCTTCTTACTCAATTGGTGCAAGCAGGAGCAGGATATATATATATATATATATATATATATATATATATATATATATATATATATATATATATATATATATATATATATATATATATATATATATATATATATATGCATATGTGTATACGAGTACAAACTACTTGCTCCCCCTAAAGGAACTTTAAAACTTAATGACCTTATACACATATATTAATGTATATATTTTATATATATTTATTTATTAATAAATTTAAATGGTACTACTTAAAAAATGTTTTTTTCGTTATTACGTAAACTTAATATAAAATGTGTACTTATTACTTATTGTTAAATGTAATTTCTATTACTTATAATAAAATTCTTTTTGTTAAAAATTGCTTACATTCAATTAAATTCATTTAAATTACCTTTATTATTTCAAGTACCTAATCTGAACTGTATATATATGTATATATATATATATATATATATATATATATATATATATATATATATATATATATATATATATATATATATATACACACTCAAAAAAGGCTCCGGGCGAAACCCGTCTTCTTGGTGCATAAATAAACATTTTATGCTGTCTGGAGGTGTGCCGCTGTGTTTATTCTTGAAGTCTCAAGAATCATCCAAAGGGATAATATATATATATATATATATATATATATATATATATATATATATATATATATATATATATATATATATATATATATATATCTAACACGATCCACCCTGGGAGTCGAACACGCGGCGGGTGCTTTTAATGGCAGGGGATGCTAGCGCCTTTGTTCCACAACAACTACTGACTCGGAGCACTCACGGGGTAATTAATTTGATTTCTTTAATGCAAATTCATTTCGGCATCGGCCTTCTTCAGTGCATAGAATTCAATCCAAAATGAGCACAGCTTTGCGATATTTAAATATTTCAAAGTGTCTCTTATTGGTGGGACTGTAACCAATCACTGGACAGCATCTCCAACATCAGGGATATCTGAAAGTAACGTGAAGGCATCAATGTCCCATAATACATGATAATTCTTCATTTTTTGCCAATGCAAGTAAATTATAGTTTTTGCCCTTCACTGTAATCACTTTTACTATGCCGCCGTTACAGTCACCTCCTAACATCTTTCCGCTGTGCCTATCTCCCTCGCCTGCTGCTTGATGTCACTCACGATCATCCCGTAGGTGTCCCTCTCATGGCAGGGCACCTTAGACTTGTATAGTCCATATCCTTTTGGTTGCCGGGCTCCTGACAGCAGCGGTTCAGACTCACCAACATAAACAGCTAACACGATCCACCCTGGGAGTCGAACACGCGGCGGGTGCTTTTAATGGCGGGGGTGCTACCGCCTTTGTTCCACAACAACTACTGACTCGGAGCACTCACGGGGTAATTCATTTGATTTCTTTAATGCAAATGCATTTCGGCATCGGCCTTCTTCAGTGCATAGAATTCAATCCAAAATGAGCACAGCTTCGCGATATTTAAATATTTCAAAGTGTCTCTTATTGGTGGGACTGTAACCAATCACTGGACGGCATCTCCAACATCAGGGATATTTGAAAGTAACGTGCAGGCATCAATGTCCCATAATACATCATAATTCTTCATTTTTTGCCAATGCAAGTAAATTATATTTTTTGCCCTTCACTGTAATCATATATATATATTCACTGAAAAAACGATAGGTTTTAGGGACAGTTATAGTTACTTGGACATTGCACTCGTACAAAACCCGTGAAATTCCCCCGTTATAGTTAGTTCAGCTAACTATAACTCGCGCCCCCGCAATGCACTGCTGATGACGTCACATATTACATCACTCATGACATGGTCAGTGACATCACTGATGACATCACTGATGACATCTCAAATGACATCACTGATGACATCACTGATGACATCACTGATGACATCATCCAGTGACTGTGTGTTTCTGTAAAGTTTAAATATTTTTAATATATATAGGAAAAGACGTATTGAAGAATGAGTGGGTGTGTAAGTGTCTGTATGGATGATTTAGTAGGTGCGTGACTGACTCTATAAGTGAGTGATTTAACGTATCTTACTGAATGCATGGGTTAGTGACTAAACTGGATGAATGTCTGTATCCGTCTGTCTGTTGCTGTGTAAGTGGCTGCATGTGTTTGTGAATAGCTACATGAGTGTCTATATGAGTTATTGAATGCTTGTCTGAGTATCTGTATGGGTGCCTGAGTGTTTGTGTGGGAGGGGTGTGTGCAACTCTGTGCATAGATGTGTGAGTGGGTGATTCACTGGGTGGATGGTTTCAAGAGTGCATCTGTGATAGACTGTATGGGTGGGTAAGTGTGTGTAAGAGTGTGTTAGTGAGTGAATGTATGTCCCAGTGGTACATGTGTGAGTAACTACATATGTGAAAGGCAGTATATATGTGTGTTGGAGTATATAAATAGCTATAAGCAAGAGTGAGTGATTGTGATAGTGGCTGTATGGATGATTGTGTGCTTGTATCAGTGATTGTATAAGAGCGTAACAATGTGCTACTATTTGTATGAGTAAGTGAGCTGGTGTGTGTATAACTGTATAGGTGAGTAAATGGCAGTGTGTTTAATTATTTGCATGACTGACTAGGTGTGTGAGTATCTCTATGGATGAGTGGCGTTGTTTGAGTGTCTATATAGGAGTAAGAGTGCATATGATAGTCCTGTACTGAGTGACCGTAAGTATGAGTGACTGTACGGGTGAGTGAGTGGATGTGTGTGTGTAGACCTAAGAATCAGTGAGTGGGTATGTAGTTATTGGTGTTGGAGTGTCTATGGTTTTGCGAATGGCAATCTGTAATTTAGAGTGGGTGTATCAAAGGTTATATTAGGGTGTGAGGAGGTGCATCAGATTATCACGTGGATGATGTCATCAGTGATGTCATTTGAGATGTCATCAGTGATGTCATCAGTGATGTCACTGACCATGTCATGAGTGATGTAATATGTGACGTCATCAGCAGTGCATTGCGGGGCGCGAGTTATAGTTAGCTGAACTAACTATAACGGGGGAATTTCACGGGTTTTGTACGAGTGCAATGTCCAAGTAACTATAACTGTCCCTAAAACCTATGGTTTTTTCAGTGAATTTCAAAGGTTTTTTAAATGCTAATTTGTAACTATAACGTGTCTGAAACCTATGGTTTTTTCAGTGAATTTCAAAGGTTTTTTAAATGCTAATTTGTAACTATAACGTGTCTGAAACCTATGGTTTTTTCAGTGAATTTCAAAGGTTTTTTAAATGCTAATTTCTAACTATAACGTGCCTGAAACCTACGGTTTTTTCAGTGAATTTCAAAGGTTTTGTAAATGACAATTTTTAAATGTATTAATTGTTATATTAATTTTTTTCATACTGATTTACTACATTTTTAGAAACAATTTTTTTTTACATATTTTATTTTTTAAATTACATTGTAATTACATTATACATTACATTACAAAAAATACTTTCTCAGAATGAATTACTTTAGTTTAAATACTTTGCAGATAGGCAATAGACTTTTAAGTACAGTAGTTACAGTTGTTGCAATGGGCAACACATTTTCAAACACAATGCAACATTCAGCTCAATGTGAATTTCTAGTTAAATGCAATTAGTTACTTTATGGATTACTTTTGTAACCACAGGACTGGATCCTAGATTCAGTCCTGGTACATCTCCTGTAAACAGTTGAGTAAAAGCGTTTTGGTTACAGTCGTGATTTTTAAGGAATATTATTGTATTTTAAAAGTTGACACTTAGAAACTTTTTCTCATTGAATCACCAATGTTATCCTATGGAAGGAAATTCACTTAGCAGGTAAAAACTGTTATCGTTACTTTTTCTTACTCAGTGTTGGATCCTGGATCCAGCACTGGTGCATCTCCTGTAAACAGTTGAAAGAATGCGTTTAAGTCATACAGGCGATTTTTAAGGAATATTTGTAGTTTGTGAAAATCAACACTTTGAAACTTTTTTGCTGAAAACCAGTCAATCTTAGCCTATGAAGGAAATTCAAGTTACCGGTAAGTACGGTTAAAATTACTTTTGAGGATCAGTACTGGGCTGAAAGATGCAGCACTGAGGTCTCTCCTGATAACAGGTGAGTAAATCGGAATTCGTATTTCGGCTGATTTTAGAGGAATATTTTAAAGTTCCAAAACTCCACACTTAGAAGAATTTCCAAGTGAAACCAGTCAATGTTAGCCTATGGAAGGAAATTCAAGTTACTGGTAAGTACGGTTAAAATTACTTTTCAGGACCAGTACTGGGCTGAAAGATGCAGCACTGAGGTCTCTCCTGATAACAGGTGAGTAAATCGGAATTCGTATTTCGGCTGATTTTAGAGGAATATTTTAAAGTTCCAAAACTCCACACTTAGAAGAATTTCCAAGTGAAACCAGTCAATGTTAGCCTATGAAGGAAATTCAAGTTACCGGTAAGTACGGTTAAAATTACTTTTCAGGACCAGTACTGGGCTGAAAGATGCAGCACTGAGGTCTCTCCTGATAACAGGTGAGTAAATCGGAATTCGTATTCCGGCTGATTTTAGAGGAATATTTTAAAGTTCCAAAACTCCACACTTAGAAGAATTTCCAAGTGAAACCAGTCAATGTTAGCCTATGAAGGAAATTCAAGTTACCGGTAAGTACGGTTAAAATTACTTTTCAGGACCAGTACTGGGCTGAAAGATGCAGCACTGAGGTCTCTCCTGATAACAGGTGAGTAAATCGGAATTCGTATTTCGGCTGATTTTAGAGGAATATTTTAAAGTTCCAAAACTCCACACTTAGAAGAATTTCCAAGTGAAACCAGTCAATGTTAGCCTATGGAAGGAAATTCAAGTTACTGGTAAGTATGGTTAGAATTGCTTTTCAGGACCAGTACTGGGCTGAAAGATACAGCACTGAGGTCTCTCCTGATAACAGGTGAGTAAATCGGAATTCGTATTTCGGCTGATTTTAGAGGAATATTTGCACAATGGTGAAGGGAGGGGGCGGGGCCTGAGGTGACATCTGTGCAAACGCGCCCCGTTGCGCGTTTTAAGTTGGGGGATTAAGTTCCCTTGAATCCTGAGGGTCCCTAGGGGCCAACTAGCCCACCAGGAACCTCCAATATGCGCCAGGGGGCTGCGTTGCAGAGACGTGTAGAGAGGCCACACCCCTTTTTACACCTCTCTGCAACGCAGCTCTGTGGCGCTTTCTGGATGTACCTGTTGGGCTACTTGGCCCCCAGGGACCCTCAGGATTGAAGGGGATTTAATTCCCCATCTTAAAATGCGCCACGGGGCCTGTTTGCACACATGTCACCTGAAGCCCCGCCCCCTCCCTTCACCACTGTGCAAACGCGCCCCGTGGCGCGTTTTAAGTTGGGGGATTAAGTCCCCTTGAATCCTGAGGGTCCCCGGAGTCCAACTAGCCCACCATATACCTCCAAAAAGCGCCACAGAGCTGCGTTGCAGAGAGGTGTAAAAAGGGGTGTGGCCTCTCTACACGTCTCTGCAACGCAGCCCCTGGCGCATATTGGAGGTTCCTGGTGGGCTAGTTGGCCCCCAGGGACCCCCAGTATTCAAGGGGAATTCGTTCCCCTCTGCAAACGCGCCAGGGGCGCGTTTGCAGAGTGGTGAAGGAAGGGGCGGGCCTGCGGGCCCGATCGTTTTAAAAAAAAAAAAAAATTGTCCCCGGAAGGGGAGCTGTGTGGCCCCCCTTCCTTTTTCCTGTTTTTATGCCCTGGGGACCCCATCCCCCAGGGCCTTACCCCTTTTTTTAATTTTTAATTTAAAAAAAAACGGGAAGGGGGCCGCGTGGCCCCCTTCCCTGGGCCTGTATTGGCCCCGGGGACCCCATCCCCCGGGGCATGGCCTTTTATTTTTATTCTTTGGAGGGGGGCTGCGTGGCCCCCCTCCTCTGGCCATTTAAGGCCCCGGGGACCCCATCCCCCGGGGCCGGCCTTTCCATTTTTTTTTTTTTTTTAGATTTTTCTTTTTTGGGGAGGGGGGCCGCGTGGCCCCCCTCCTGGGCCACTACTTGCCCCGGGGACCCCATCCCCCGGGGCTGGCCCTCTCCGTTGGGGACTGTGGGGGGGTCCCCAATCCCCCCACTGTCCCGCCGGCTCCCCACGTCCCTTGGGAGCCGGCATTGCTGTTCCACATGGGGAGCAGCTGACATGCTGCTCCCCATGTGGAAAAGCAATGTGCTTTGGATATTGGAAGAGAGAGCAGGTTTCCCGGCTCTCTCTTCCAATATCCAAAGCAGTTTGCTATGGCAGGACGGGAGCCGCGAGGCTCCCGTCCTGCCATAGCAAACTACAGTGTCCCGGGGGTAGGCACCCCAGGACACTGCAGGAGCCGGCCCCTGGGGGTTGGCGGTCCCCAGGGCCATCAAGGGCTCCAGGAGGGGGCCGCGCGGCCCCCTCCCTACATGAGCACAGCCCCGGGGAGGTGGTGGTCCCCGGGGCTTCGGGGGTCCAAAACTGACCCCCATTTTAATTTGTTAGTGCCCCGGGGAGGTGGCGGTCCCTGGGGCGTGTGGGGGGGCTGGAGCCCCCCCACACAGGTTGTTAAATTAATTTAAAAAAAGCCCCGGGGAGGTGGTGGTCCCCGGGGCTGCAGGAGGGCTCAGAGCCCTCCCGCACCATTTTTTAAAAAAAGCCCCGGGGGGTGGCAGTCCCCGGGGCTTGGGGGGCCCTTTGAGGCCCCCCACACATTAAATTATCCCCCCACCATGCCCCCGGGACTTGGGCCACCCGGGGGCCAATTAACATCGAAGCGCGGGAGACCGCGCTTCGATTTTTTTTTTTTTCGGCAGGATTTGCGCACCCTGAGCGCATCCTGCCGATTTTTTTTTTTTTTTTAAATGCTTTTTTGCCCAGGGGGTCCTTGTGGGACCCCTGAGCAGGCCTAGGGGTTAGGGTGTTTCTACCCTGCCCCCTTTGTGCGTTTTGCGCACTTGTTTCTTTTTTTTCTCGGCGGGATACGCGCACCCTAAGCGCATCCCGCCGATTTAAAAAAATATATATCTTTTTCTGCCCAGGGGGTCCTTGTGGGACCCCCTGAGCAGACCTAGGGGTCAGGGTGTTTCTACCCTGCCCCCTTTTGCGCTTTGCGCACTTGTTTCTGTCCCTCGGTTCTACCGAGGGACAAAATGGCTGCCAACACTTCTTGATTTGGAGTGTTGACAGCCAATTAGCATGCAGCTCGTGATCGGGAGGGTACGCGGATCCGACGCGCCCATAGATATATATGTGATTTTAATTGTGAATTTCTCAGGAACTACTGAACGGATTTACACCATTTTAGCAAAAGGCACCAGTCTGAACCAAGGGCTACCTCTTTGCCAAATTTGGGGTAATTCCGTTCAGCAGTTCGGGCTGTAGCTGCGACTAAAGGTTCCTATGGAAAAATGAATGGGGAAAACGTGTTTTGGGACCCCCTTTTTTCTCGGCCCCCGCTTGACGTATCACCCCGAGACTTTCAGGGTAGGAGCGGACCGGAGCGCCCCAACAAGTTGGAAACTTTCGCGAAGATTCGTCAACCGGCGCCAACGTTATTGCAAATAGAATGTCGCGGATTTCCTATGGATAATAGGTTGTAACTATAACTATCTACTGGCGACCGCCAGTAGATAATATATATATACATATATATATATATATATATATATATATATATATATATATATATATATATATATATATATATATATATATATAGGTATCCAGCACAAGTACAGCAAGCTGGCTACTTCCCATCTAACGATGTGACAGCTTGCTCTCTGTCATTATATGTCAGCCTCACTCCTCCTCCAAACACCAGAAGATAGCGGCACATCGTTGTCCAAAAGCAGGTTTTTATTGATTTATAGAACTATAAATCAATAAAAAAAACTGCATTTGGACAACAGTGTGCTGCTATCTTCTGGTGTTTGGAAGAGAGGTGAAACTGATCTATATATTTCAAATTAAATCACATCAAACAGTTAAAATTAACTTACCTATGAAAAAACATCTGCAGTCTGAAATACTGAAAACCTACCTGTGAGTTAAGGACTTCTGATGTAATGTCGCGTTGTAAAGAATCCCAATGTAACTCTGCAATGCAACAATAGCTCAACCGCAAAGGGAGAGGCTGCAAAGTCTTGGAAGGGTATTTACTTACAATTGTGAAAGGCATTTTACACTAGAAAGGTGTTCTTTTCACAACATAAATTTCTCACTGCGCTGCTTTGTGCCAAAGGGTCTCTTCATTGGTGTAACTTGGGCTGATCAGTTTAAGCATTCATAGATTCATAGATTTTGACACAAATCCTGATCTACTGAGATAGGCAGACCGGGGTTTGTGTTGAAAAACTTGAAAGAGGCGTCAACCAGAAGAAACCTTTTAATTTGTCCACGATTTCCACACATTTCATGTGTGCTGCAGTATACAGCACACACCCAATATGTGGAATGTACCAGACTTTGTCTGTGCATAGGATTTTGTATGGAAGGGTATGCTTACAGTGGTGCAAATCCTATGCTACAGATCACGCACAAGCCTCTGCACCATGGTGCAAAGGTTGTGTGTGGCCTTTGGCAGCTTGTTTGTGTTCCAACACAGAGGATGACAGCAGCAGCAGGCTGTTGTTAGGTTTCGCCCCTTAACTCGACAAATATGGGGCCCTGCCCTCTATGTCGCTGTCCACCTCTCCCAGCTTGTCTGCAAAAGCACAGCAATAGGTACATTTTTGCCAGGGTATGACAAAAGAGGAGACTTTAAGTGTTGTTTTTGTTTTAGCTCCTGATTTCCATGCCACATTTTGCAAGAAAGCACAGGCCTTGGCACACAAGTGCTCGTGGAAAGGCTGGGTGCTTCTCAATTGGTGTCAGGAGGTATACTTAGCATGCCTAGGAGATGTCTCTTCTCCCAGACTCCCATAAATCTGCTCCCTGGGCGACTACAGAAGACAAAATTGCTAAGTATTTTCTTCAGTTCTGATCCTGTCCACCAAGGGAGTAACCAGAAAATTAAAATACCCCCCACTTTGGACCAAACCTCTAATGACACCCAGTGAGCAAAGAAAGTAAGCCTAACCCATCAAATAATAACTCCCTTCACCCTTGTATCTACTCATCTGTCCATCCATCTTGCCACCCATCCATCATCCTTTTGCATTTCTACCCTCCCATCTATCCTTTCATCATTCTAAGCATGCATTTAAACTTGGTCTATCCATCTGTATATATATTCTTCAATCCTTTTACCCACCCATCCACCTTGTCACCTTTCCATTTTCCCATCCATCCATGCAATGACCATTCACTTCACACATAGATCTATCATCCTTTGACTGTTCCAACCATTTGTCCGCTGAGTCTTCTCTCCACCATTTCATCTGCCTTTCTCTCTATCAATGCTTTCCCCTTACACCCTTTCACCAACAGATCCTTTCACTCTTCTATCATTTTAACCATCATTGCATTCCCTTCATTTTTCTTTCACCCACCATTCCTCTCACTTTGCCTTTCATTTTTCCTTCCTTGCACCTTTCATTACTTTCACCCTTTCTTCCTTCTCTCTTTCCTCTTGTCCAGTTTCTGACTACCACAATTGTTTCTTTTTATGCATTATTTTTTCTTACATGCTTTTCTCTCTCCAACAGGGCCGGACTGGGAACCCAAAGCAGCCGAGGCAGTTTTCTCAGACCAGCCCCTGGGGAAGCACTGCCTGGCTCCAGGAGGCTGCAAATGCTTGCTGCTTTTGTTACTGGGGCCGATATTGCAGCACCCCTGAAAAACTGCCCTGCCACCGGCCCCCACCGCTCCAAAACCGGACCCACCCAGGGAAATGCCCGATCCCGGTACGACCAGTCCGGCCCTGGTCTCCAACACTATTTTCTGCTCCCGCTGTACTTACTTTCTTTATTTCTCTCCTTTACTGAACTTGGCTCACATAGCAGAGCTTGCTCTCCACCTCTTAGCCCTGCCCTGCTATTCCCTTGAGCATTTTATGAGCTTGTCTGCAGAGGCCAATGTAAAACCTATCAACTATCCCCACTTAAGGTACTAAAGTGGGGGTTCACGATGCCACTGCTGTGTTCTTTCTATTCTGAGAGTAAATTAGACCTTAGCAAGCATTTTAATTTACATTGTGACACTGTCCTAATCTTTTTTGAATTCTCTTAAGAGTTTTCTGGGTGAAAAATATTTGAAAAATAAACTATGCAATTTATAAAGATTTAAAATGTTGGATTCAATTAACAGTTTTGCGCTGGAATGAAAATAGCAACAACAACAAAATTTGCGCTGGTTTGCGTCACTTTTGTGACGCTAAACCAGCGCAAAAGTTTTGAAAATCTCCCCCAAAGTTTAGTTAGGATTGCGCTCTGCTAATATTTATACACACATACACACAGTGTAAATTAGGATGGGGGAGTCAGCTCTCTTTGTGGCACCCATCTTAGGAGGACTGGCCTTGCATTTCAACAAAATACATATAAATAGATTGTTTTAGTCTGGGTGGTGGGACCCTGTAAGCACAGGGGCAAGGAAGAGAGGGTGTAGAGGTAATTGACGATGCAACTATTCTGCATTGAGCTGACTAAATTCAAAACTCTTAACTAAACGCAGTAGGACAGGTCTGCCTTTGAAGACAAGGAGGTGCTTCTTCATTTGCCAAAACAAATTTGTGATAAACAATCTTTCTGGATAAACCAAGCCATTTATTTACAGTACATTATATTTTATTTACAAGAAGACTTCATCTATTTACAATGTGCTCATTCAAAAATGGTGCAATATATTAGGAATCCCTGATCCCTCATTTAAATCCGTTTTTAGCGAACGATTGCACCAGTGTACAGGTGCTGCTTCTGTGGCAAAAGCTATAAACTCCTAAAATGAAGCTTTATAAATCCTTCATACATTAACAATAGGAGTGTCCAGCCTAGTTTCAGGCTTGCCAGATCCGACAGATTTTCTGGATAAAACTATTTAGACAAATGTACATTCAATTACTGCAAAAGAACACCATGTACAAAGCCAGTGGTTATCCTAAAAATGTGGCATGGATCCAGCCTCCCGAGTATATGCTGAACATCTCCGATTTACGCGAAACTTTTGTGCAAAAATGCCATGCTGCCTCTCACTGTAGTTTTATGAGCATTGACGGTGCAGGGATTGTTGTCTCCCTAGCCAAAAGTGCACTGTGCTATCCCACTCTGCTGGCCATAATAACTCCATGCAGGTGCCATATGGCGCTCTCTGCTGACGGCACCTAAGGCCTCTACTATCTCTGGACATGCCCTGGGAACTATAAAGTGATTTGGCTCCCCTAAATAAAAGGCTTGGAACAACACAGTTAATATAATGGGACAGAGCAATTGGGACCCAGATAAGATAATTAACTCTATCCCTGAATCCACTTGATTTGTTACTAGATTGACAACTTTGTTTGCCAGATGAGGTCGAATTTCCACCATCCTATGTCGGGGACCCTTTAGTGTCACCAGTTAATTAGGGTTCACGGTGAGGTCTTTCCAAAGGATCAGATTCAAGCATGTCCTTGGATAATGCTCTCTAGGGTGCATGCACTTCACAACTGATTCTTTAAGTGAAGAAACAGCTCTTAGAAGTGAATTTCTCAAGACAGAAACAAACATTTTATATCGGATGGCAAGAATTGAGTGAAAGGTTCTACACTGAGATGGAAAAGTAGCTCTTAGTTTTTTTGCACCGCCTCTCCCAAGCATGCAGTTCTGGTGCTAAGCGACCGCTTCAAGAGTGTGTCCAAACGTGGTGCTGAAGAGCATGACCGAACAAGTATAGAATGATTCGACCAACATCTAAAAATGCAGCTTCAACCCTAAACATCTTTAGACAACGGTCCTCTGAAATTGAATTTTTCAAGAGCTCAAGGCAATGATAATCACAAATCAGGATTCCTTCCCTTAATGCTCTACAGATTTATCGGAATATGCCAAATTCAGGAACTCATGCAGTTTCTAAACTTTTGAAAGTGATTCATGAATAGAAATTTCACAGCACATTCCTATTTTCATAAAGACATCTAAAATAATAGGAACTTTTCAGGATGGCCATCAATCATCTCATTTCCCTCCTCTACTCTTTTATCACAGGTGTTCATATGCAGTACACCTCAACCGTGCACTCCATCCATAAAGCCACCCCTCTTGCTTCCTGTTTGAGTCATTTCTCCCTTTTTGGCACCCCTATAATCCCTCATGATATGCAAAAATCTGCTCTCCAATCTCTTGAAGACTACGACAATCGCAAACGCATTGTGTTTGGGACCCATCAATGTGGTGTAGTTCGCTTGCTTGTAGAGTAGCGAAGCTTAACTTCAAGGTTACAGTTCATTAAAATGTCAGAAAAGCTTCCATTAGACATACAGAGAGGGTTAAAAACTTTGGGCCCCATTACGATGGCGGGCGGACTTTGTCCGCCCGCCACCGTAACGGTAAACAGGACCGACCGCCAGAGGTGCGGCGGTCCCGCTATGCCAATTAGGATGCGACCGCCACCCTGGCGGTCGCATCCCACACCTTTTGCATTGCGGAGGGCGGTGCTGTAAGCAGCACTCGCCGCAATGTAAAATATGCATGTTGTGCATTGGCATGCACAACGTGACAGGCCTGCCTGCATGCCAATGAAGGGGGGTACCATGGGTACCCCCCAAGTGCAGCCATCCACCCCCCACCTACCTGGGGGCCCACAACGGGCCCCCAAAGTCATTCTCCGCATGCCTTTCTATGGCGGAGTCTCCGCCATGGAAAGGCATGCCCCAAGCACCCATCATGATATGGATGGCGGTGCCTGCAAGGACCATATTGTGGGCCTTTTCCGCCCGGCAGGCAATCGTGACGATTGCCTGCCGGCGGAAAAGCGGCGGTACCCCCGCTATGCTAATATGGCGGGGGTAAATGGCCGTCGGGCGGTGAGTTATGGCGGGCGGATCGCCACCGCCGGTCGGGCGGTGGCGATCCGCCTGCCATCATAATAGGCCCCTTTGTTTTTTGTGACTGACAGGAAATAAGAGTTCTGCTAGATGGTGTAGCTAAGCTGAGCCTCATTTTGTTTTGACCATGATCCATAAAGAGCTGGAACCCTGTAAACATGCTGCTTGTCTCAGGAAAGGCAGGTGCCCTACCAGAAGTTCACGAGCACACTCAGAACATTGTTCTTTGAACAAAACTCAGCCGCTCTGTTGCTTCACTAAACCCCAAGAACTGGATGGCAGTAATGTACATTAATGGAGGAACAGGAAAGTCTACTCAGAAGTACGATGCCTTCTGCATCACTTTCACTCAGAGGTAATAACTAATGGCAAATGCATTCCATATGTCACATTTATCCAGTTGGACAAGTTGGCCATCAACCGGAATCGGGAAAAATGCTGGTATCTGATGTTCTTACCACTGTTTTTCATCAGTAAAAACGCCTATTTACGTCGGAGTTGTATATTTGATAGTAATACCAGCTGCTTGTATTCATTGATGGCCTCTTATTCAACCAATTATCTTTCGTGAAATTGTCGTTGATCTTACGCTGTCTCTTTCCAAAAGGGAAGCACCTTAGGGTATGAAGAAGACCGTGTTGTATAATTTAAAGTAATATCATGTGTTGTATGACTTAAAATAATAATAAGACTGTTCATCTTCAGGGTTGTATAATTGACAGTAATATCAGACTGCTCATATTCATTGATGGTCTCTTCTGTAACCAACTATGATGGACAGCACTCGTTTGTGGAATTGTTGATAAGCTTATGCTGTCTCTTTACAAGAGAGAAGCACCTCAGAATATGAATCAGACCATGTGAGCGACTTCTGCCTTAAATAAGCAGTGGATGCCACTTAGCCACAGGCTGCCGGGCAGACTGCATCATGAGCTGCCAGTGGTCGTCATCGTTACTGCCGGAGCCCAGTGAAGCCTGTCCAATCAGCGACTTCCCACTGGATTGCACTTGGTACATGGATATCAGGACGAGGCATTCTTTTGTCGCAGGGTCAGGAAGAGTGAACTGGAATGTTTCATTGAAAACAATCATATTGGACTTGGCTCGTAAGGTGGATTTCTGGTGCTTCTGCTTCCGCTGGTTCCCAAATATATCTATTCGTGCATACACATCTGGAAGATCAAAAAAGATTAAAAAAAAGTCCATCAATTTTTAATTCTTAGCATGGCATTTAGTAGTACATAAAGCAGGGCATCAGATCTCTGTAACCCACACTCTACAAAATCAGCATCACTCTCCAGATATAAACTGCTGATTGATTACTCTGTAATGATAAGAATCACATCACCTAACTAAGGGGGTCATTATGATGGCGGGCGGATCGCCACCGCCCGGCTGGCGGGGGCGATCCGCCCGCCATCACAGCACAATCCACCCCCGCCATATTACTATGGCGGGGGGTACCGCGGCGGACGGAAAGTCCGTCTGCCACATTTCCGCTGGTCGGCAATCATCACGATTGCCGGCCGGGCGGAAAAGGACAACAATATGGTGGCGGTGCCTGCAATATTACGATGACAGCGGAAAAATGCCTTTCCATGGCGGAGACTCCGCCATGAAAAGGCATACAGTAATTCACTTTGGGGGCCCGTTGTGGGCCGTGGGGGGGTGGGGTGCTGCACTTGGGGGGTACCTATGGTACCCTCCGACATTGTAATGCCCGAGGCGGCAGGCACCGCGTGGTGCCTGCCACGTTGTGCATCGCAATGCAATACATGGGTTTTTAACATTGTGCACGGTGCTGCAGCCAGCAGCACCGTCCGCAATGTTAAACTACCGGGATGCGCCCGCCAGTGTGGAGGGCGCATCCTAATACGGCGGGCGGGACCGGCGCACCTATGGCGGATGGTCCCAGCTCCACAGGGATGGCGGGGCGGACGAAAGTCCGCCCGCCATCCTAATAGGCCCCTAACTCTCTTATTCATCACCATGTGAAATAGGGGCATCAAATCTTCATAACGAACACTGATTCTTTGCAATGTAGCAATGAAAGCATCAATATTCATAACTAGTGCTCTGTTTCATTGTCCAGTAACAGGACATCAAATTTTCAAATCTAAAACTGATTCAGGAGGCGGATGTTACCTAATGGCCAGAGCTGCTGACTTCGGAGCTGGGGATCCAGGTTCGAGTCTCGGCGTCAGCTCAACAACCTGTGATTCTGGACAAATCACTTTATCTCCCCGTGCCTATGGACAGCGCCCGGATACCCTCATAGGTGATAAGCTGCTCTATACAAATCCATGCTTCATTTCATTCAGGCAGTGGCGGCTGGCAATACATAAATATGGGGGACGCGATGTGCCCAACTGACCACAAATGATGCTCCGGTGCGGCACTGCTCTCCTGATAATGGTGGTGTCCACAAGCAGGAAAGGGAAGAACTTCCCCTCCTGCCCAGTGGAACGCAAATCCGGACCACCCCTGGAGCTTCTCTCATGCTGTTTTCAGCATAAGAGCAGCTCCAGGATTGGTGGAAGAAGGCTAACCCAGCAGTCATTTTGAGGCTGGGGGCCTGTGCCAGCAATCCCTCAGCTGTTTCACAGTCTGGGAATTGCTGGGTCTACAGTGTGCATGGAGGGCTGGCCGTAGGTAGCCAGCCGGGCCAACCCGACTTGGGCACTGAAAGGGGCAGCAGTAATCCTGCAATAGCAGGATTCAGCCCCGCCCCTTGCCTCCTGCTCGCATTGTACACAGCTCAAGCTGGTGGCAAAATAAAATGTCATTATTAGGCCATTTTATTTATTAGTGTTTGCCTGCTGCTATCACAGCAGGTGGGGCGATGCTCCTCCACCATTTAGGAGGAGCCGCCCTGGATTCAAGTCTAGATAAAGAGGGAAATCAAAACCTGATGGCAGCAGTCTGATTCATTGCCAGGCAAACAGAATCATCAAATCCTCAAAACGGATGTTATGATTCATTCTCCTGTGAAGGGGGACATCAGATCTTTGAAACTAACACTGATCCACCACCTTGTAAAAATCAGAATCACTCTCCAAGCATAAAACTCAAATTAATCATTGTGCAAAGAGAACCATCATTAGTTATTTGCTGGGGTTATCACTAGCTCCCCTTGTGCTTGGATATCATAAGTCCTCTTTTTGTCAACAAGCTCCAAGACAATAAAGGGAATGCATTGATTTGGGAGATTTGTAGAGCTTCAACAAGCTACCAAAATGGCCTTAAATCACTTTTTCTATTCCAAGCAAGCACTATGAGAGTGAGCAAATCCGCAGATTCAGCCTAATTGGGCTCCACGTTTGATGAAATCTTTACAACGGTGCACAGACATAATATCGAGTTTTTTTTTCCGAACTACAGAAATATCGCGTTGGAAATATCGAAGGGACAGAATATCGACATCAAGAATATCGGTGACCAGAATATCGACCTGAAGGTGAGAAATATCGTTTTTATTAATGTCGAAGTCAGTAATATCGTTTGCAAAAATATTGTTGTTAATAATATCAATGTTTATATTAGTGATATGTATTTTAGTATGTATTTTATATGTATGTGTTCTATATTTTTTGTTAAGTATTGTATTTTTTTAAATATATGTATTACATTTTTAGAAGTTAGTAATTTTTTTTAAAGTAAATTTTGCGTTTTAGTACCATAGCGGGTTGTGGGTTTATAGGGGAATAGGGGAAGTAATTTAATTATAGTAAATTAAATAATAATTTTTAGAAATTATTTATTATTTGTAATTAAATTTTGCGTTTTAGTTCCGTAGCGGGTTGTGGGTTTATAGGGGAATAGTGTGGGAAGTAATTTAATTATAATAAAGTAATTATTAATTTTTATTTTTTGGTATTGATAATTAATTTATTGTTAATTAATTATTAATTGGTAATTAATTGTTATTAATTGATTAATTGATAATTATATTAATTGTGTTAATTTATTTTAGGAGCGGGTTGTGGGTTTATAGGGGATAGGGTGGGAAGTAATTTATTATAATAAAGTAATTATTAATTTTTATTTATTGGTATTCATAATTAATTTATTGTTAATTAATTATTTATTGGTAATTAATTTTTATTAATTGGTAATTATATTAATTGTGTTAATTTTTTTAGGAGCGGGTTGTGGGTTTATAGGGGAATAGGGTGGGAAGTAAATTAATTATAATAAAGTAATTATTAATTTTTATTTATTGGTATTGAAAATTAATTTATTGTTAATTAATTATTAATTGGTAATTAATTTTTATTAATTGATAATTATATTAATTGTGTTAATTTATTTTAGGAGTGGGTTGTGGGTTTATAGGGGAATAGGGTGGGAAATAATTAAATTTGATTAAAGCAAATATAAATTTTAATTTATTGGTATTCATAATTAATTTATTGTTAATTAATTATTAATTGGTTATTTAATTAAAAAAAATATTAAATTGATAAGCATGTTAATTTTAACCCTCTGCTATCCAACACTTTCCCTACAGTTACAGTCTCTGGAGTGGGAATAGTAATTTTTACCTCTACGCTATCCAACACTTTCCCTACTGTTGCACTCTCTGGAGTTGGAATAGTAATTTTAACCCTTCGCTATCCAACACTTTCCCTACTGTTGCACTCTCTGGAGTGGGAATAGTAATTTTTACCCCTACGCTATCCAACACTTTCCCTACTGTTGCACTCTCTGGAGTTGGAATAGTAATTTTTACCCCTACGCTATCCAACACTTTCCCTACTGTTGCACTCTATGGAGTGGGAATAGTAATTGTAACCCCTTCGCTATGCAACACTTTCCCTATTGTTGCACTATCTGGAGTGGGAATAGTAATTTTTACCCCTACGCTATCCAACACTTTCCCTACTGTTGCACTTATTGGAGTGGGAATAGTAATTTTTACCCCTACGCTATCCAACACTTTCCCTACTGTTGCACTCTCTGGAGTGGGAATAGTCATTTTACCCCTACGCTATCCAACACTTTCCCTACTGTTGCACTTATTGGAGTGGGAATAGTAATTTTTACCCCTACGCTATCTAACACTTTCCCTACTGTTGCACTCTCTGGAGTGGGAATAGTAATTTTAACCCCTACGCTATCCAACACTTTCCCTACTGTTGCACTCACTGGAGTGGGAATAGTAATTTTTACCCCTTCGCTATCCAATACTATCCCTACTGTTGCACTCAGTGAAGTGGGAATAGTAATTTTTACCCCTACGCTATCCAACACTTTCCCTACTGTTACACTCTCTGGAGTGGGAATAGTAATTTTATCCCCTCCGCTATCCAATATTTTCTCTACTGTTTTAGTTAATGTAGTGTATAATTTATTTTAAAAAGATTAAAAATATTGTAATTTTTTAATTTGTTATATATATTTTTTACATTTTTATTTATATTATTGGTTTTTTTGTATATATGTATTTATAATTTTTTTAATGTTTTTTAACAATTTATAAGTTATTGAAATAATTATTTATAAATATTATTAAGTAAGTATATATATATATTTTTTTTTTCTTTTTACGGAGTTTTATATAGCGCGAACTTGACCCGAATCGGGTATCAGAGCGCTTTACATAGCACCAGTTGCGTTACAGGAGGACACATTCATTTTTGTTAGGCACGGGTAGATTAAGTGATTTGCCCAGAATCACAGGATGTTCAGCGTCATTGCCGAGACTCGAACCCAGTTCCCCAGATTCGAGGTCGACCGCCCGAGCCGTTAGGCCAACTCCTCTCCCCTTATATTTCATACGTATATATGTTTAATTTATTTTTACATTATATGTATTAGTTATAATTTTAAACATTTTAAAATAATTTTAACTATGTTTCTTTTAATTATATGTATTATTTACTTTATTTTACATTATTTTTTAAACATTAAAAAAAAACGATATTTTTAACAACGATATTTTTGACAACGATATTTTTTTTCTCGATATTTTTGTACTTACCATGATGTAGATAGGACTTCGATATTATGGACATCAATATTTCGGCTCCGATATTTTTGTCGTCGATATTTCTGTAATCGATATTCTGTCCGTGATTCCTTTACAAGGGATGGAAACTCTTAGGGGTTTATCCCAGATAAAACTTTTGCTGAAATAATTGCCTCCCTACATTATCGCCTGCTCTGTGCGTGGTAAGAGAAAGAATTGTGGATTCTCTCCTCCTACCTGGAAGAGTTAGTCATTTTATGGACTTGGCGGCTCTTTTCACTCAGGCAGGGGTACTAAAACTGCCTTATCAATAGCACTAGACGAGCTGACGATGATTGTGGAAGACTGAGTGTCGTGGGTGTGACCTTATTGGATATATCTGCTATGTTCAATACCACAGCAAAAACCCCATTCTACTGTCCAGGATCGCAGAGATCTGTATTTCTGGAGTCATAGAAGTCCGGTTCTCATCCTTTCTTCAACATCACTGACAGACTATTACTCTGCCTCCTTGTCCTTCTAAAAGACTTCCCTGCGAGAGAGATCAAAGGTCATTGCTGTCCTCATGCTTTTCAACACAAGGCCACTGGCATGCCTTATAAGATCTTTTGCCTACGTCATTGTCTTGTGTGCAGATGATACACAATTGAAAGCTGTTTGTACCACCTTAGTGCCCAGCTTGATAGCAAACCTTAGCAATTACCTGGTTGACATTCATAGTGCTGGGGTGTAACTTTTTTTAATTAAATAGCAACAAACTAGAGGTGTTGACCGTCATTGTTGCATGATACGTTCTAGTCACCTCATTGTGGCAACCATGGCCACATTTCTATGAGGATCTCTCTTTCAAAGCTCAAAATAATTCTGTGGTGTCTTCCTGTTTTTTGTAATTTGCCTCACAGAAAATAAACTCTCGTTTTGGCAGATGGAACTTTATTTCAAGGTGGTTTCCTCTTGTGTGCTCTCTTGTATCGACTATTGTAACATTCTTTATTTTAGTCTTCCTGAATCAGCTATTACTATGTAAAAGAGAAAAAATGTGATCACCTGTCAGAAACACAAACATCATCCCCCTGGCTGTCAGTATGGCAAAGGGTCAGCTTTCCGACCCTTTGCTTAATACATAAAGGGGCCAATTAAGATGCGGCCCGGAAAGGCTCCCACCGATGGTTGGAGCCTTCCGGGCCGCATCGTAATCGGCCCCTCGGTTTACTTTCCGACCGCCGCATTACAATGGTAGCGGTCGGAAACTAAACTGGCTGGCTTCCGACAGGCTCAAAGGAGCCCTTCGGCCAGTTGGAACCAGCTCGTAATTCCAAAGGGCGGGCCTTTCCGTTCTTGGGATTACGATGCACGGTTTCAGCATGGTTTCCATACCGGCCTGTCCGACATGGAAACGATGTCGGAAAGCTGTGTTTAGGGGCCCCCAGCAGGATCCCCTTGTGTGTGCAGGGATGAACAGCACCTCTCATTTCCCTATGGGAGCATGTATTACAGCCAGTTTATGGCCGTAATGCATGCACGCATAGGGAAATGTAGGAATGCGACCGAACTGTGTTCTGTCGGATCCTAATTAGGCAGTCGGGACCGCCGACCAGAGGTCAGTAGGTCCCAGGACCGAGATGGTGTCGAGCGGACTTAAGTCCGCCCAACATTGTAATTAGGCCCAAAGTGTACAATGTGTATGGTCGCTCTCGTTTACTTAAGAACTTTTCTTTTAACAAGACTTTAAAACCTATTTGCTTGAGGTTTTTCTATACTACAGGTATGAATTTGCTGGTACAATCCTGGTTTTTCACCATCTGGCCTGACAAATTTCAGTAAATTTAGCACTTGTTCCAGTTTTAGAGACTTTTCGACTGAACACAGTGAAATGAACATTCCAATGTAGGATTAGTTAGATCGGCTGATCAGAAAACAATTAAGTTGACAAAGATGATGCTGTGTACAAATGTTACATTTATTTTTCCTCTGTACCTCTTCGTCTGTGTTTTCTATGTTCGTGAGCGCTTTAAATTACGTTTTTTGTGTTCCTCTGTTGATGCTAAATCGTAGTCTTACTTCTATGTTTTCAAATGGCTGGTTTAGGTTTTTAAAATCTGGTCACACTATGTCCCTCGTATTAGGTGCTCCTGCACTGGTGGGAGGCATTTGAGGTGTCTAGGTCAGAGGTTCTAACCTTTTGACTTCTGTTGACCCCCCACTGAAACACTACTGGAATCTGGCGATCCCACCCTAAACAATTTCTATGATTTGAACCTCAAACAAGCCATGCAAATACAGAAACAAGTTTACATCAAGTACTCAAATTATGAAATATTTCAGTTAACAAACAAACCTACAAAAATTAAATTTTAATAGGAAGAGCTTTTTAAAATGTACATTATGTCTAAAAGAAGAGGTGATATGCTAGACTATAGAATATCACTTTGAATTTTTTTCTACTAAATGCATGCTGCCTTTCTTGCTGGTGCATGCCAGTGCTTCAGTTGAGGCTAACAAGGGGGGCTTGGGGGGCAGCCGAGCCCCGGGAGGTCTGCCCCCCGGGCAGTTTGGGAGGGGGAGGGGCAGGACGACAGAGGCCATTTTGAGGTTTGTTTGGGCTACGTGGGGAATAGCCCAATAGTAGCCCAAATTATTTTATAGCCCAAAGTGGCTATAAGGGGCTGGCTCCTCCTCTCCCAGCCACCATTTTAGGTTTTGGTGACCCGGTGGCTGGGAGTGTAATAGGATTTAGCTTTTTCTGTGAGGAATATATTTTTATTGAGGGTTTTATTTTGGGGTTAGGATTGCTAGTTCAGGCGTTCGTCATGGCGAGAGAGGATACCAGAGTTTTGGAGGCGGTCCGGCTGCTCCGTGAGGCCGGCAGCTTTGATTTGATTGGGCCGGAAACCGCGCGCCCGGTGAGGCGCGCGTCCGCCGGGTTGGCGGCCGCCGTCGCGGCCTTCTCGCCCCCCATGAGGGCGAAGCGTGGTCAGGTGAGTGACCCGGGCTGCAAGAGGGGCGTGCGTTCGGCCCGGGGTGTTGGCAGGGAGCCGCAGCCTCTAGTGTGCGTTGAGGCTGCGGCGGGAGAGTCTGTGGTTGGGGCTCACCGGCGGAGCGCACCGCGCGCCTCCCAGGCTGGTCCAGAGAATGTTCGGGGCCGCTCATACACCAGGAGAGCGGCCCCGCTTGTGACCGATGCGCCGGAGCCTCTAGTCTCCTTGGAGGCTCCGGCGGGAAGAAATGGGGGCGAGGCCCGACGGCGGAGCGGGCTACGTGGTTCTCGAGCCGGGCCCCGGGGCAGTGTTGTAAGGAGAAGGGAGGGGGACAAAGGGGCACAGGGCAAAGGCCCAGTTGTGGTACTCGGGGAGGGGGGGAAGAAGACGCCGGGGCCCACCGGCACGGCTGCCCCTCTGGAGGTGAGCTTGCTGAGTGGAGGAGAGCAAGGGGGGCATCTTGGGGCCACGGGCAGGAGGGGACGGAGTGGACTGGCAGCTGAGCACGATGCAGGCTCCGGTCGGGTTGAGGCAGGATGTACTGGAGGGAGAGGTGGGGGGTCCCCCTGGAGCGGTTGGGAGGGCAAGGGGGAGGGAGACTGGTTTCTGGGGGAGGAGGACTGTATCCCGGAGGAGCTGGGGTCGGTGGGGGGTCGGGACTGGGAGGGCCTGGACATCTTTACCTCAGGGCATGTGGAGGTACGGGGCTTATCACGGAGGGAGCAGATTGATGCATACATGGCGCAAGGTGGCTCTCTGGGTCTGGGGGCCAGGCAGGGGGCGAAGGGTCAGGTGTGGGAGGGGGATCTGGTGGAGGTTTGAGTTTCAGCTCATCGGCAGCAGGGCTGGGCAGGTTGGGGAACCTGGGGAGACGGGAATGGAGAGATGACGAGGGGGACAGGGTTGGGGGTAGCCATTGATTTTAGCAGAGTAGGGCGCCATTGGGCGGCTAGTACGTTGGGGGTAGGTAGAAAGAGGAATTGGGTAGGGGGATAGGGAGATTAGGCCCAGCACACCGGACCATAATTTTTGTTGCAGGCGGTGGGACAGCGGCGGAAGCCAGACTTGGCAGAGCTGGGAGCGGCTCATAAGCGCCAAGGTGAAGGGAGGGTGGAGCCTTGCGCGTCGTGCCCAATACCGGCGTGGGAGCCCGTCGCGGCCGGCGCAAGTAGGCCCAGAACGGTCTCGCTGGCCCCAACACCCGATGGCCCTCAACGGGTCACGGGACATCGCGACCACAGGACCATGTATTGCGATACTGTTGTGGGGCAAAGGAGGGTGCAGTCGGCGCCTCCGCCAGACAGGCGTTGGGGGCAGTTGGAGACCTTTGATTTGGGCAATGAGGAGGATAGTCTCAAGGAGTGTGAATTGAGGGAAAGCGAGGAGGGCGGGGCGGGGGGGCCGAATAATGTCTGTTATAGTACATTGCAGAGGTCACGACGCCCGACGGAGCCCACAGATCGGTCAGCTGGGTTAGAGGACGCGGAGTTTCCTGTGGCAAGGTGGACTAGAGCAAGACGGGCACCCTCCTTGGACCAAGGTAAAGCAGGGGTCGGAAGGGTGAAACCGGTGATGGTGTCAGTGGGGATCGGAGGGGGGGAAGGGGTGGGGGAGGAGGGAGAGAGGTTAAGCGGAGGTAGATACGTGTCGGATGTGGGTGTGGGCACAGACGACTCAGGCAAGACGCCAGTAAGTGTGGGGGACGATGCTAAGTCAGAGGTGGAGGGCGTCGCAGGGGCATCAGGGACGGTAGAGTTAGACGGGAAACTAGAGAGCAAGGAATTGAAAATCAAGAAGTTGCCATATATGGGGGTCACGAAGCCATTGGGAGCGCATTTGATGTTGGCCACGAAAGAGCGCATATGGAAAGGGGAGTATGTGGAAATGCTCAAGCTACTGCACAGGGAGGTGCGCGCAAAGGAAGGGTCAAAGGAGGAAGAATATGAGTTGGCAAAGCGGCCCAGGGTGCCCCTCACTGTTGAAAACTGGACGGCAGCTTTTCTCATATATGCCAGCGTGTATTGCGAGAAATACCCGGAGCGGTGTGTGGCCCTCTTTAAGTATATGGACGTCATTAGGAAGGCGCAAATCACGGGGGAGGGATACGCTTGGGCCCAATACGACGAGGAATTTAGGGCTCGTATGGCATGGGACACAGAAGCAAAATGGGGGAGTTAGATATGGATCTGTGGCAGCACACAATGGGGTCCTCTAGGGCAGGGAAGACGAATTTTACAGCCAGCGGATTACCGCTCGTTTATCACCCCTCTCAGGGGCAGCCCACCTGGGGAGGGGTGGGGGTACGGGCCGGGGGCAGACGGGCTCTGGGGGCCTGCTGGGATTTCAATAAGGGAACGTGCTTCAGGGAATTTTGTAGATTCAGGCACGACTGCTCGAAATGTGGAGGCAGACATGCCGTGGTTAATTGCTTTGGGGGGGCTCAGTTGGGGGCCAGTAGAAGCACAAAGGGGGGGTCAGCAGCAGCAGCTTTCGGGTGGGGTCGGGGGCTAGAGGGGCTGGGCCAAAGGGCTCATACGCCAGTTAGGGTGGACTGGTTAGGGGCAGCCTTGCCGGGTTAGAGCAACCAGAAGGCTGCGAAAACGGGACTGGTTTACGGACGGTTTTCATTTAGGTTACAAGGGCCCCAAGGGTAGGCGAGGAGAGGACATTGTACAGTCAGCAAGGGAGCACCCGGAGGTGGTGCAGGGAAAATGGGATAAGGAAGTGCGTGAAGCTTGCATGGCGGGCCCACTTGCAGAGGGCCATGGGATAATTGGTGGTCTCTATAGTGGGCGGTTCATGCAACACAACAAGGGAAATTTAGGTTAATTCAGCATTTTTACGGCCGTACGGCAAGGTTTTTCAGGTTTTTATGGAAGGCACAGGGGATACTGTGTCTTATTAATCGGTTGACGTGACCATGTCACTGTTAAGTGACCACGGGCGCAACAGAGGGAAGAGCATAAATCGGTTGACGTGGCCATGTCACTGGTAAGTGACCACGGGCGCAACAGCGGAATGAATATGTCAGTTGGCGTGGCCATGTCACTGGTAAGTGACCATGGGCGCAACAGCGGAAGGAGCATAAATCGGTTGACGTGGCCATGTCACTGGTAAGTGACCACGGGCGCAACGGCAGAATGAGCATAAGTCGGTTGATGTAGCCATGTCACTGGTAAGTGACCACGGGTGCAACAGCAGAATGAGCATAAGTCGGTTGACGTGGCCATGTCACTGGTAAGTGACCACGGGCGCAACAGCAGAATGAGCATAAGTCGGTTGACGTAGCCATGTCACTGGTAAGTGACCACGGGCGCAACAGCAGAATGAGCATAAGTCGGTTGACGTAGCCATGTCACTGGTAAGTGACCACGGGCGCAACAGCAGAATGAGCATAAGTCGGTTGACGTGGCCATGTCACTGGTAAGTGACCACGGGCGCAACAGCGGAAACAGCATAAGGAGACGGATGGGCAGCTTTCTGAGTGCTATTAGTACACCAGGGGGTTTGGGACTTCTTGTGCATCCATTTCCATGGTTTGGGACGTGGGCAAAGCAGTACCAATGAGCTGCTCTATGTTTGGCACATTTGAAGATTTCAGTACGCTTCTCCATGGGTTGTGTTACAGGCGCACGGGTCACCAGTTGGCAAGCACTATCTGGATGACTTATTTCTTTGTTGGCACCTCAAACTCCACGGAGTGCCAGGTAGCACTGGACAGCTTCAAAGAGATCATGAGGGAACTTGGAACGCCTTTTGCACGGGATGCAATGATGGGGCCCAGTACGTCTCTTTTCTTTTTTGGGGCCTGGAGCTCGATGCCCACGTGAGGGAGGCTCGGTGGCGGATGGTTAAACAACAGCAGGTGCTGGGGCTGCTCGAGATAAGGATGGCCAGAGACAAAGGCACAGTTCATGAGATGCAGGGGTCGGTGGGACACCTTACATTTGCTGGCAGGGGTAGGAATAGGGAGGATTTTTTGCAGACGACTGGGGAGGGCACTGACAGGACAGACTTTTACATCAGGGGTAGAGTCGGGATGCCAAGAACAGGGGGTGGGGAGGGGTGACAACTAGGGGGTGAAAGAGATGGGTTTCGGACTGTTACCAGGGATGTGCTCGTGGTGTTCCAAGAGGGATTGCGCGCGATTATGTGTTTTCCTCTGTTCACGCAGTTTTCTATTTCAGGTTCGGTTGGGGGCCCCTCGCCTGGGAGATGACCATATGGATAGGGGACATTCTGTCGTGAAGTGGGCCCAGGTCCAGGCGCGGGCCCAGTATTTTTGTAAAAATATTGGATGTTATTAAAGATGTATTTACGGTTATGGGGATAGGGAGGGGGGCATGCTGTGGAAGGAGCTTTTGCGTTTAAGGAATGGTAGGTTGGGGGCTGGTAGGGGCCCCGACATTTTTTGCTGATTCACTTGGGGGAACATGTCATGGTTAGAGAGGAGGGTTTTTGGTCCTTACGAGAATAGGGAAGCGAGACCTGGCCCTTTGGAAGCCGCAGTGGTCCGGGTGCTCTGCGTCAGGGAGATAGGGGCTATCATTCCTAGGGAGGTGGACAAGGCCAGGAGAAAACTGATATACAGAATGGGGGCATAATGCAGAGAGTTGGGTTTTTTCAGGGTGGCGCATAGTGCGATTAAGTGGGACATGGTGGAATTGTTTAGTGGCAGGGGAGTACATTTTTCCGGTTAGGTATGGGATTGTATCTGCTGGAGGGTAAGGTAGTGTAGTAAGAGTATTAAGGTAGTGTATTAAGAGTATGAGTTGGTGCGGGATAGGAGGTTGAATGCTTAGAGTCAGTGGGAGAGCATTCCTACTAGGGCAGGGGGCAGAAAAAGGGGAGGCGGCCTCACCGCCTATGCTCCCGCTTTTTCCTGGGTGGCGGGGTTGTTAAAAAGTTGGCCAGATTGGCAGAAGTTTTTAGTTAAATGTTGGAAGTTTTGTGGGCAGGGCCAGGGAAAGGTTAGGCAGGTAGGATAAGTTTAGAATAGAGGTTAGGTAGTTACAGTTGCAGAAGGACAGATACGGTGGTAGGTTTTTATTAGATGGCAGGAGTTGGGAACTGCAATATTGTGGAATGGGATTGTTATGGAATGTTATGTAATGTTATGTTATCGGCAGGGTGGGGGATTTTATGTGGGGATCGTAGGGGTGGGGGTGGGGGAAATGGAGGATCAGCTATTTTATGTATATTGAGGTTTTAGTTTGTAAGGCACTGGCCTAGTTTGGATTTTGTGATATGCACCTGTCTTCAATAAAGCGGCCTTTTTCACACACAAAAATGGGTCTCGGTGTTGGCTTGCCCCCTCCCTCCCAAGGGGGCTTGGGGGCAGCCGAGCCCGGGAGGTCTGCCCCCCGGGCAGTTTGGGAGGGGGAGGGGCAGGACGACAGAGGCCATTTTGAGGTTTGTTTGGGCTACGTGGGGAATAGCCCAATAGTAGCCCAAATTATTTTATAGCCCAAAGTGGCTATAAGGGGCTGGCTCCCCCTCTCCCAGCCACCATTTTAGGTTTTGGTGACCCGGTGGCTGGGAGTGTAATAGGATTTAGCTTTTTCCCTCCCGCCCACCCTTTACTTAGGGGTTTCAGTAGGCGTGTTTCGAAGAGGATTCTCTAAGGTTTGGCCGTTTTTGTTGGGGAAGGGTGCATAGGGTTCTGGTGATTTGTATATGCTGTCGCTTGAAGCAGGTGCAGCGGGGTTGTTAAAAAGTTGGCCAGATTGGCAGAAGTTTTTAGTTAAATGTTGGAAGTTTTGTGGGCAGGGCCAGGGAAAGGTTAGGCAGGTAGGATAAGTTTAGAATAGAGGTTAGGTAGTTACAGTTGCAGAAGGACAGATACGGTGGTAGGTTTTTATTAGATGGCAGGAGTTGGGAACTGCAATATTGTGGAATGGGATTGTTATGGAATGTTATGTAATGTTATGTTATCGGCAGGATGGGGGATTTTATGTGGGGATCGTAGGGGTGGGGGTGGGGGAAATGGAGGATCAGCTATTTTATGTATATTGAGGTTTTAGTTTGTAAGGCACTGGCCTAGTTTGGATTTTGTGATATGCACCTGTCTTCAATAAAGCGGCCTTTTTCACACACAAAAATGGGTCTCGGTGTTGGCTTGCCCCCCTCCCTCCCAATAGTCCACTCTAGATTCAGTTTGCTGTACTTGTGCTGCTCCTACGAATCAAACTGTAGCATATTGGCGCTATAAGCACTAGGAGCCTCGTGGTTCCGGTGAAGACTGTAGACAGGAACTGCGTAATATGCTAGGAGGAGTCAAGGAGTGGTTATCTGAAAAGCATGATGTAATGCGCAGTGCATGAGTGTCTGCTGAGGAATAAAGCAGTGTTTAACTACAGCTCCCATGTGGAGTACTTCGTCTGCACGCTCCAGGGCTGGGGAAGACGCTACACAAACTAGGGACAGCAGCTTAATTCTTCCCCTCCAATTTAACATTTCTTCACATTTACAGATTATTTGAAATTTTTCAGTTTCACAGTTTGCTTTTTTATGTTTGTATGCTTTATGAATATGCTACTATTTTCTTTTCTTAACAGTGCAGTCATGGGCTCCCTGAGTGACTATCACAGGCTCCTGATCAAGAACCGCTGATCTGATCTGGGTCCCAGGCACTGAAACATTTCCACTCTCATTCAGATTACGATAATTTTTTTCTCGAAAATGTTTGAAACCTTATTATTCTGCTGATATTGCCCTCTTCAATTTATCAGCTGCCCCTCCCTTCTACGGTTGTAGCTTCTAAGAGGGTTTAATTATGTTCTGCTCAGCGCGAAGATGTCTGCTGGGGCGAGCATTTATTAAATAAATAAGTATTAAATCAAATTGAACAAATGCACCAAGTGATAAAAAACAGACTAAAGCAATTCTGTTAGTCAAAAAGTCCCCACTGGTGCTTCTTTTCATAAAATTAAACATACCCTTAAGGTCAGGGATTTGATATACATTAAGAAAACGGTAACTGTTGTTTATTATCCTGCAGGATAAAGACGGGTGAAATGACTGACTTTGGTATCCTGACCCTCAAGCACGTCATCCAAAAGTGCATCTTTAAGGTAGTGAACAGCATAGCCAAGTCGTATCCGCAGAGGCAGAGAGATCTAAGCAGGCTGCTCTACCAGTGCTAGCAGAACCCTTTAGGCTGGAATTAACAATGCTGTTTTCAGTGTTGCCTCTTGCAGAATGGGACTTTGCCTAATGGGATGGGTGGCACTATACCTCACCATGTCACTGCTGCTGCTTTTCAATAGAGAAGGAAGAAAGTACTAATGCACAGCCACGTGTAGCTGCTATTGCAGCCACGGTCAGCGTATGTTTGGCTGTCAGGCCCTCTCATGGCTATCTCAGACTAGGAGAGAGCCTCACAGATGCTATTGGCAGTGGTGGCTGGTGCCTCGTCAGTGGCGTAACAAAGGCCCCCGCAGCCCCTGCGGTGCGGGGTCGGGGGGTCTGAGCTCCAGGGGGCCCCCTCAGTACAGTGCCCTGTCCTGAGAGCTCATGAGAGAGTCCGGAGGAGGCCCCTCCATGTACTTTGCAGAGGGGCCCCCTCAAGTTTACTTACTACACTGTGCCCCGTATCCACCTTTTTCTGTACCTTAAGGCCACTACTTGTTCTATATCCTCCCCGGTTACCGGACAGGCTGGAGGTGCTCTTCAGGATGCTGCAGGTGTAGCCTCAGGTCTCGAGCCACCAGGGCATTCTAGGGATGACTCCCACAGTTGGTGGAAGGCCGAGGAACACATCTCCCCCTAGCCCTGGGCACGCCAGGAGGACCCACTGGAAGAGTTTGTAGTGACATTAGAAGAGCTCCTGGGAGCTCTGGTTGTGGTGAGAGTGAGTAGCAAAGCCCGTTGGCCTGGGATCTGCACCATCGTATTCAGCACTTGCTTAAGGTTGAATCATCATCAAACATGTTCTTTGCTGGCATGGTCTTTAGGAGCACAGCAGATTTATAAAAACATCAAAGAATACCCATCAGGAATAAAACCACAATTACAAACAAGTAAATACCAATAAACAGAGGAAGATGAAGTCACCTACATTTACCAATTTTTGCCAATGAGTTCATACAGCCAACAGGTATATCATTGGGAGCAAAACGTTATCAGAATGACTTAAGAAGAAACAGTTTCCGATGAGACAGTTACAAAAACTAGTTGGTTTCACAAAAGTAAAGTGTCATGTGGACTCTTTTTCCTTCAAGACTCCTTGGGAACACCTCAACCGCAAACTAATATGGGGTCATTGGATGTTGAACGTATCAGGATTTGATGTTTTTAGCAAACATTACGCCATTTTAGTTGAGAATTGATCTCAGTCAGCCAGGCTGAGCTCATAGCAACAAATGTAGACTAGAGTGAAAAAGTGAACAAATGTGTTAAGAGAAAAGCTGCCAGTGTATTATGGTGGTCCTGACTTGACTATCAGCAAGTTACAGCTGACGCCGCAGCCTCTCACAAACATGCAACATTCTCATTGGGGGCACAATTCATAATGTGCCACTCTTGTCCCCTGTCCTGACTAACCACAAGATAGTGCTTCCCCAAAGTGGTTGCACCATAGCGCTCCCAAAAGAATGCGCACTGTTTCTCCCAGAACAAAGCCTTCTTTTCTTGAACTGGTCTTAGGGCCATTTACTTCAGCATGCTACACCTGTAACCCAGATGCACAGGCTCAGTGGTGCTGGAAGAATTTCAGAGTGGGGGTTCTGCCATCAGTGTTACATCAATGAAGTCCTAGAGATTGTGGAAAATCCAAGCATTCCACTAAGAACAAGTGTAGCAAATGAGCAGTGCCCATTCAGCAGGAGAGTGGTAAGGATGTGGTATTTAGCCAGTGGTGCATTTTGGAGCACTGTGCCACACCTATTTTCCTAAAACTTGGTGTGGTAGGACACTGTCATTTACATAGCACATATTCCATTGAAATGGCCTCTAAATTTGCACAGACATGCAGCATTACTAATTAAACTATATAGCACACAAATGATAATTTGTGGAAATTGGATTTCCAGAATATTTATCATTTGAACTTCACCAAGTAAAGTGCATTGATTTGTTTTGATTTTATTAACATCTTAGGGGCCGATTCCTATTTAGGCCGGAAATCTCTCCGACCGAGCCGGACCCGGAGAGATTTCCGACCGAATCGGACCCGTGCAGCCCGACCGAACGAGTACGATGCGCACGTATGCCATCGGACTCGATTTGGTCGGACTCCCATTGAAGTCAATGGGAGCCTGTCGTACAACGCGTACGCGGGCTCCCATTGACTCAATGGGTGCAAGGAGGACAAGGGCGCCCCCTACAGCGTGTACGCGGCGAAGCGACTTGCGCCGTACACGTACAGGTAGGGGGGACCCATGGGTCCCCCCTGTGTGCGACTCGCGCGGCTACGCGTACAGGGGGGTCCGACACGGACCCCCAAAGTACGACTCCGACTGCTCTTTGGAGCCGGAGTGCGCGGCTCGGTCGGACTGCTCGTGGCGCGCATCGTACTTACCCGGCCGGGGGACGTCTCCATTGCGCGGTGCGAGTCGAGTCCGGGCGAGTCGGTCGGTGCGGTTAGACCCGGGAACGAGTCGGTCGGAGCGGTCGGGACGCCCGGACGAGTCGGTCGGCGATTTCGCATCATACTCGCTCGTCCGGACGCGCGTACGAATCGGTCGGGAAATAGGGCTCCGAATCGGATCCGGTTAAGCCGAATCCGATTCGGAGCCCTACCGGCCGAGATCGGAATCGGCCCCTTAGTGTCCTTCGTACTAAAGAATTGCAAAACAATGTTCTTCATTTATGCTTTCCTGACTGCTGATCTATTTTGAACAATTTTCAGGGTTCATTTACAGGTATTTAAATGTTACTGTTTCTTAGGAAAAAAATGACATCCTTCAGCCTTTCCGTCCACACTCCCTGTACACCAGCAAGATTGTCACATAGTTTACTTTACAAAATACTCCCAATTTCCAGCCTGAGAAAGAAAGATAAATGCTAATCTCCATGTTAAAAATATAAGCAACAATCTGAGAGATTTGACTTCTGTACTTCTGACATTTGACTTCTGTAGTTGAATGCTCAGCAAATGTGACAAGCGAAAGACTAAGGGGCCGATTCCGATTCAGGCCGGAAATCTCTCCGACCGAGCCGGACCCGGAGAGATTTCCGACCGAATCGGACTCTGGCAGTCCGACCGAACGAGTACGATGCGCACGCATGCAATCGGACTCGAGTCGGTCGGACTCCCATTGAGTCAATGGGAGCCGGACATACAATGCGTACGCGGGCTCCCATTGACCCAATGGGTGCGAGGCGAACACGGGTACCCCCTACAGCGGGTACGCCTCGAAGCGACTCGCGGCGTACATGCACAGGTAGGGGGGACCCATGGGTCCCCCCTGTGTGCGACTCGCGCGGCTACGCGTACAGGGGGGTCCGACACGGACCCCCAAAGTGCTGCTCCGACTGCTCTGTCGAGCCGGACGGCGCGAGTCGGTCAGACTGCTCGCGGCGCGCATCGTACTTGCCCGGCCGGGGAACGTCTCCATCGCGCGGTGCGCGTCGTGTCCGTGCGAGTCGGTCGGAGCGCTTTGGACCCGCGAACAAGTCGGTCGGCGATTTCGCGTGCGCTCGCATCGTACTCGCTCGGCCGGACGCACGTACGAATCGGTCGGGAAAGAGGGCTCCGAATCGGATCCGGTTAAGCCGAATCCGATTCGGTGCCCTACCGGCCGAGATCGGAATCGGCTCCAAAATTATTTAAAGGCATCTTTATTATTCATTCACCTTCTGAAATCGAGCATGGTTGTTTTGGGGGTGCTGCAGCACCCACGGCACCCATACTTCCAGCGCCTATGGGATCTATCTAGACGGGCGTCTGAATATCAAAACCATCAGAGTACATCACTTCCTGCACGTGGGAGCAATAGGCAGTGGAATAAACATTGAAACAAATGGAATGGTTTTAGAGAGGCTACCTAGGCCCAATCAATGCTACTTAGGGCCCAATCCAATTTGGTGATTTTCCAGGGTGTTCTGGCCGAAACACAAGTGATTCCAGCGGAAAGCATTCTCTGCCATGATCAAACTGGCTTACATTCAGAGTTCTCACGGATCTACACCAAATAGGCTAGGGTCACATTGTTTGCTCAATGAACATCCGTAGCTTCAGTATTTATTTGTTAGTGAGGAGTTTTGCAAACGGCAAAATATTGTTTTTGGTTACTTCAGGGCGCTACTGGTGATAGTTTTATTGTAGGGCAGCTACAGTCCATTTGGTAATGGGCCCCGAGTTCTTAATCACAGTTCCTATGTTCAGGCGGTTCCTTGGAAAGAAAGTGGAGCAGTTTATTTCAGAAGCCTTTCCAGAAAAACATGGAGCTTGGTGACACCTTTCATTTATATTATTATGTGCAGGATGGCAACATGGCTACTGGGCGAAGTGGCCCTTGAATCTGGCAATCTATAAAAGTATTCAACAGACCTTGCCAGTGTACAGTCCTTGCCATACTGATTTATTAGAAAGAATATTTTGGGCACTTTCCAATGCCCAGGATGAGTGTATCATACAAAACATATATCTCACTGCTGCTACCCCTCAACCAGTCTGTGCACCACTTCTTTCCGAATCGCCTAAATCATTCTCTGCATGTCTCATTCTCCAATACACCTATGGCTCGCTGCCCTTTTCAAATTACATACAAATGTGTCTCTCTCCCCACTCTACGTGTATTTCAAGTGGCAATTAATCCTAGCATGCCTTGTCTCTCCTTTTTTTTCAATTTTTCTCCAACATTGTATGCTAATTTCAAACAAATAACCACGTGGCTTATATGTTTCACTGAGACATGCACTTTTACATTAGTTATTGAACAGTCCTTCGTCCCAGGCCCGCCCGCATCCCACTTTCATTTTCTGCTATATCACATGAAAGATGCTGCAAACTTCATCATTACATCGAGCTCTACAATACTGTGCAAGAAAACACATGTTTTGTGATACATTTTCATATAAATGGAACAGTATCCCCCTCACAGCAGGATCCCTGGGCTATGCATCTGAGCACAGTACCTCTGAAGACTTTCCTCGTCCTGCAACATCCTTTTGCAGTTCGGCCATTACATGGGAATCATGTGGGCCTGATGTTCAGATCTCTCGCATCCGTATATCTTCAGCTAGGGCCCACTCCAGCAGATCTCCTTCCCAATGCCAGACCTTAGGGGGTCGTTGGTCTCTCCATCTCATCGGTATGCGTGGTGTGACCCACACCAAGGCCAGAAGCGCAAATCTATGTTGGACATTCTTATTTTTCTGGTTGGGGACAATCCCTAGGACACACCGCCGCACAGAACCTTCCAAGCCCACCTGTCACCTTTTTCACCTTGGACACTATCTCACTCCAATAGTGCTGTAGCACGGGGCGCCACATCGAGGAATGCAGCCTCCGTCTCGCCACATCTGCTACAAACACAAGCCACATGCAGATATATCGTGTTCAATTTTACTGGTGTAAGGTAGAGGTGGTGCAGGTAATTAAAAGGTGTTCTTTTTAAAGCTCTCACTGCTAGATACCTCCTGCACCTAAGCACATGCTATCTTCCACTCACTGTCTATGAGTGGAGGGCCTGATTCACAGAACTAACTTACGTCAAAAACATAAAGTTAGTACTTTTTGGTATTCACAGAATACACTTACTCATTTTGGTATTCACAGAATGCACTTACTCATTTTGGTATTCACAGAATGCACTTACTCATACTAACTTTATGTCCGCACTCGGGCCGGAGATTCCGGCCCAGTGGTGGAGATTCTGGCCCGGAGGTGGAGATTCCGGCCCGGAGGTGGAGATTCCGGCCCGGAGGTGGAGATTCCGGCCCGGAGGTGGAGATTCCGGCCGGTTGTGGAGATTCCGGCCGGTGGTGGACATTCCGCCACCGGCCGGAATCTCCACAACCGGCCGGAATCTCCACCATCGGGCCGGAATCTCCACCTCCGGGCCGGAATCTCCACCTCCGGGCCGGAATCTCCACCACAGGGCCGGAATCTCCGGCCCGAGTGCGGACATAAAGTTAGTATGAGTAAGTGCATTCTGTGAATACCAAAATGAGTAAGTGCATTCTGTGAATACCAAAATGAGTAAGTTCATTCTGTGAATACCAAAATGAGTAAGTGTATTCTGTGAATACCAAAAAGTACTAACTTTACGTTTTTGACGTAAGTTAGTTCTGTGAATCGGGCCCGGAGTGTCTAGATCTGCATCCCAGTGTTGCCCGAGAGCCTGTCTCTCCTTACTGAAAAATGTCCTCCATGTCGTTCTCTTTTGCACATCTCTCCAGAAGCATCTTGTCTGATCCTTCCCAAAGAACGACTTCATGGACCAACCCTCCCACCACTAGCTACCTGCTCTCTATATCCACACCGCCTTTGATCTACCAAAGACCCACCCGCAGCTCGCTCGTCTTAATTTAATTTTACAGCATTTCTTGGGGGATCCATTGCATATTAATCGATTCTCACACAGCTAATGTCGTCTTTGCTTTGGCATGTGCCCTATCTGCCCTGATCACTCCAGGTGCTGCTTCCTGTGCAAGTTGCTGAGTGTTAACTTGCTTTTTCACCTGGTCCATTCACTTGTGCTCTTATCATGTTAGGCTCACCATGTGCCCTGTTCCTCCTTTTCAGGTTCTTTATGGTATGATCCGTCAATCCATAGGTCCTATTCTTTGTGTCTCCTTTTTCTTCAAGCCCTGTATGAGCATAACCACCTTAGGTGGGTTCCCCATAAAAGGGGGGGGGGAATGGGGACATGGGGGAAGATCCGATGAAGTCTTTGAATGTCTTTATTAAGTAGCCAAAGACACCCCAAATCCAGGGATCCCAATCTGCATGGTTTCCATTTCATCACGATCCATCTCTGTACCTGAAAAGACATATGCATCTTTTCCACTTTTGCCCAAACAAATAGACGAAATGTCAAGGCACCTTATGACTCCAAAGCCATCTTTTTGAGGTAAATTGTGTTAGTTTCTCAACCATGCTCTTGGCCTCCCTTCTCATAAGCATTGCCAACATTTTCTATGCATCCCACCTTACAACCATAGATGCATGAACACTTTCGACAACATTGGAAATTAAAATCATAAGAGGTTTTATACTTGTGGTTGCAAAAATTATCTAACGAATGTGTGGACTGAATTAGAAATAGAACATACACAAAAACGCGCCCCAAACCTTGGCATTTCAAAACGAGTTATTTGTGAGGAACCTCAGTGATTCAAAATAAGCTACAACCAAGAAACCTCAGCTGCTGAAGTAGAGGTACCTTTATGTGGACTGCTGCTCAGGGAGGCACATTTCACTTTAAGAAGTCCAATCTCAATTCTCTGGGCAGTTGGCAGGCACTTCATTGATATGAGCACTTCTCCGACAGTGTCCTGAAAATAAACAAAGAGTTAGAACACTATAAACAGAATCAGAACATCACTCACCTACAATTCAGACTAGGGCCTCGGTTACAAGTGAGCAGGATGGTAGTCATGTGCTGTTTGATTTCTTTGTTTCAGAAGCTGGAATGGGGCGCTCAGGTCGATAGCATTGGTAGCCACTGGCAGCAAATATAGCAAGGGTCTTTGACCTGCTGAGCTGTATCAGGGGAATACAGTGGGGGTGCGATATTTATCACACAGCTCAGGATTCTGCTGCCTGGCAAACTCATACTTGTTCAGAACATTTCCCTTAGCTTGTAATCAGGGCCTAGTGGCCATGTCTCAGACACCAAGGTGAGTGTGAGGTTTTAGTGGGAAGGAAACCATGCATTTGGTTGACCCAAAGACCCAAATTGCCAATATACCATTTTTTATTTTACAAAAATGGTAGGGCTGGTATCCTTTGCCAGTCTGCGAACTATAGACATTGCCTTATTAAAACGCCCAGACTGTTTATTCTGTTTAACTCTCTGAGACAAACCGAACAAGTAAGCACGAGTGACTGAGCGAAAAGTAGTACATTGTTTCCACGATTCTGAGGGATCAGGGTTGTCATGATCTAAGGTTGCCAGAAACTAATCTCTCCCCGATAAGAGGAGATTCTAGTGGCACTGTGAGCTAGCTAATGCAAATCCGGCTAATATACGCGGTGGGGGTGCACAGAGTCAGTCTAACACCAAGCCCACAGTTTATGTTATCCAAACGCGCAGGTCCTGCAGGGGTACTATAGGAACTACACGACATGGCGCCGCCAACGTTGATTGGGTACTTATTTAACAGTAGAATCTGAGTAGTTCAGTCGTGCTATTCTCAGAGAACCTACTCACAAAACCCCAGAGACGTCTGGAGTGGGTGGGCACAAACTCCGCCACAGCTGAGTAGGCGAGATATCCTATTTATCGGCTGTTGGTTAATCAAGCTTGAAGGACATTTAGTTCCTAAATTGTGCATAAAACCTTTTAACTAAGTTCTCTTGGAAAAGCTTTTCTTTTCAAAATGACTGAGAGCGATGAAGAAAGAGTAAATCTGCAGGTCTCAGCCGGAGAACCACCCGAAAATGCAATTGAAATTGCACCTAAATTCAGACATACGCTCACCATGAAACTATTAAAAAATGGTTTACCACCAAGGGGTGGCGTAGTAGCTCTCGTGATTGAGGCACACAAATCAAATAAAGCAGAGGTATTCTATTCATGGGTTACATTCCCAGCAGCAGATGCTGTAAGAAAGACATTTCACTACTACATAGAAGGAGATGCACCAAAGGAATACTGTCCATTCGATGACATAGAGATTCCACTCACGTACCAGGAACACTTATACTGGTTTAAAGGCGCCCTACCCCACTTAAGAGCAAGAGTAAGACTAGGCCCGCTCGGAGGAGACGGGGCCACATGGCCAATACTAGCGGCTTACACACCGCATCCTGACATTGGCACAATGCCACAGCCAGAATTACTCATACAACACAGAGATTTAATTAAAATCTACAGAAACCTGACACAATTTGTCATGAGGACTCTCACAGTTCAACCAACAACAGTTGCAACAAACGGGACCCAATTCCAGGGTACAGCAACTAAAATTACTCCTCAAACATTACACGCGGTAATGGGCAAAATGCCCGCAAAACGCGAACAAATACCATTCTGGATAGCTCAGAAAATAACTCAGCTTGAGGCGGTATTCCCGAATACTACCACCTATGATAAACACAGAATACTAACAATCTGCTTGCCCATGGGGATCACACCACAAGTAGAGGACTGCACCTCTCGGGGTTCAGTCTTTGCTGCCATATATACCAGAACACATGGTATCCCGTCATTAGCAGTAGTACCTGACGTATTGAGACAGATGCAAAATGAGTATGGAGCAGAACCTGCCCTAAACTTAGGGATGAAGTTACTAAACAACTTTGATCAGGTATCAGCCATAATACTAGCTATCATTAAGGGGGAAGCAGCTTCAGTGGCGATCCGCCAACGCCTAAGGGAGTTCAGTCCATTAGATCAACAACATGAACTACCCAAAATAATTGAACCTGCATATGCAGAACTAACGAGAGACAGTCTAGGTGGGAAAGCATTAAATCCACAACTGGTGGGCAGTCCTGAAAAGGACACTACAAAGCAGACACCTACTTCTTCTAAAAAGAAGTGGGAAAATAAAAAACAACAAAAGTCTAAAGACAGCAGATCTCAATCCAGAGGTAGGTCTCCTCAACAGGAGCCCTCTGAAAGGAGGTATAACCTCAGGAATAGGGATAATATTAAAAACCTGACAGGTATCAGGATACTGATACACGTTCCTCAAAAAACTCTGAGAGGGAAGGACGGTCAGAGGAGCGTACAAAGTCCAGAGACACGCAATGCGCTGCGGACTACGCACCTAAAAAAGAAGATAAACAAAAACAGAACCCTCAGTTCAAAAAGAAGAAGGTAGCAGGTCTCAAGATCAGACATGCCCAGAATTCTGAGGACACAGCTTCTGAACGGGGAATGGGCTCTGACGATATTAGACAGCGCGGCAGAAGTAACAATAGCTCGCCAGAACCTGAAGGAATTTCTGGTGACAGCGGAGTTGAGTGAGTATATCATGGTGGAAACACCTGATACTTGGGTAAGTGTCCCACATAAGTTACATGAGATAACACTCTGGATGGAGGGGGACAAGCCCAGGAAAGTTAAGGGTCTATTTTGGAAGAATTTGTCATCTGGATATGACATCCTATTAGCAGAGCAAGACTGGCCGCCAGCATTCGTCATGGAGTGCCCTAAGGGAGAAAAGGTAATTTTTCCAGCATTTTCCGACCTCGTTCCCATACATTTAAAAGATGCATATGCGCAGGAGTGGGCGGTTGCCCTAGCTCCAGCATTGTACAAAAATCATGCTGGTTGGGATGAGGATTCAACCCACCACGTGATCCCGTTAAAAATTTCCCCAAATGCCCAAAGGCAATACCCTATAAAGCTAGAAGCTAAAAAACAAGTCAGGGAGATCCTAGATCAACTAGAATACCAGGGGATGATTGAAAATTGCTCTTCACCAATGAACAATCCTTTGTTCCCCGTATCAAAACCTGACAACACATATCGTTTAGTTTTAGATTACAGACATTTAAACACCTGCACAAAGACATTTGCAGTTCAAAATGCACACAGTGCCGCATTAATGAATAACATTGTGCGACAAAAATACAAAACAACACTTCATATCTCAAATGGATTTTTCTGCCAAAGTATAGCGCCTGAAAGCAGGTATCTGACCGCATTCTCAGCGCTAGGGTCCTATCGGCAATTTTGTCGACTCCCCCAAGGGTATAAGAGTAGCCCGGGGTTGTTTTCAGCAAGGGTAACAGAGTTACTCCAAAATTTGGATGAAGAAGCATTGTCCGATGTAGATGATATTTATCTGACGGACGATGACTTACCGAGGCACTTGACCAGGGTGAGCACCATTATTATGGGATTCGCCTCTGAGGGCTATAAATTTAATTAAAAAAATCAAAAATTGCCCATCTCAATGTCCTATTTTTAGGGTATGAGCTGTCAAGTGAAGGAAAAAGCCTAGCAGCTAACTTTTTAGAAAAGTGTGCGCTGCTCCAACCTCCAAAATCATTAAAGAATTTACAATCAATTCTGGGATTCCTAAATTTTGGTTGAACATACATTTTGGATTACGCAGAAAGAGTAAAACCTTTCTACGACTTAATAAAACCTGATTTTTCAGTCAGGCAATGGACACAGGAACATACAAATATCCTGCGTTCCCTACAGGAAGACATGATAGCTTCTAAACATTTACAGACATGCGTAAACGTACGCAACTTAGTGATCCGAGTAATAGCGGGTCAATGCGGGTACACTTATTTAACTTTCAATGAAGGCGAAACGGTACCAATCGCATACAAATCACACCTATACACAAACGCAGAGATGCGTTTTACTTCAACAGAAAAAATCCTGACAGCAGTGCAGACCGCTGTAGCAAGAGAAAGAGCTCTGGCTCAGGGAAAGCGCATAATAGTCGTGACCCCGGTACCAGCCTTAGAGGCTGTTACAAAGGCTAGCATTCCTAATGCGAAAGCCTTACATCCCAGATGGATACAATGGGCTAATTCTCTTACTGCAACGGATGTTGAATACAGATTTGATCCAAGTTTAAAAACACAAGCATTTCCACAATACGAACAAGAATATCCTCTACCAAATGATATTTTGCCTCTAGATCAGTATGAATACATTATTTACACTGACTCTGCTCAACCAGCCATAGAGAGTAAGCAAGCTTACAGCGCAGCATGTGCAATCGTTAAAGGTCGCATGCGCGATGGAAAGTTCCATCTCAGTAGCACTAAAACACAATCTCTAGGAGACTGCATGGCTCAGTTAGCAGAATTAAAAGCACTGATACTGGCACTTGTAAATACGGAACACGAATTCCCCACACTAATTGTGTGTGATTCCTTTTACTGTGTACAGTCGTACAATGAATATTTACATCATTGGGAACAAAACGGGTTTAAAGACGCAAAAGGTGGCACAATTAAGCATAAAATGCTATGGGAACAGGTAGTGGAGTTGAGAAACGAACTACCAAGGGCTCAAGTGATACATACACTGAGTCATCAACGTGATGGGGTTCACGTAGAAGGGAATTCATTGGCTGATGAGGCCGCAAAGGGGGCTGTATGCACAATGTCCGTAGCTGCAATCACTCGTTCAAAAACGAGAATAGACGGCGAGATTTTGGTAGCTGTCAATGCTTCATGCAAAGGCAGCACAGCAGTACCTAAGAAATTTCCACTTCTTTAAGTTAGATGCACAAAATATTCCATATGCTCAGATTCCTGGAGTGGGGGATAGAGTAATACCAAATATGGATCATAGGCAAGGCTTAATTCTAGCAGCACACGAGGGTTTGGGCTCTGCGCATACAGGCGTTACAGCGACTATTTCTTTATTGAAACAGCGCTACTGGTGGCCAGGGTTAACAAAGCAGACCAAAGACTAGGGGGCCGATTCCGATTCGGGCCGGAAATCTCTCCGACCGAGCCGGACCCGGAGAGATCTCCGACCGAATCGGACTCTGGCAGTCCGACCGAACGAGTACGATGCGCACGCATGCCATCGGACTCGAGTCGGTCGGACTCCCATTGAAGTCGATGGGAGCCGGTCGTACAACGCGTACGCGGGCTCCCATTGACTCAATGGGTGCGAGGCGGACAAGGGCGCCCCCTACAGCAGGTACGCGTCGATGCGCATCGCGGCGTACATGCACAGGTAGGGGGGACCAATGGGTCCCCCCTGTGTGCGACTCGCGTGCCTACGCGTATAGGGGGGTCCGACGCCGACCCCCAAAGTCCGGCTCCGACAGCTTTTTCAAGCCGGACGGCGCGAGTCGATCGGACTGCTCGCGGCGCGCATCGTACTTACCCGGCCGGGAAACGTCTCCATAGCGCGGTGCGAGTCGTGTCCATGCGAGTCGGTCGGAGCGTGTTGAAGCCGCGTTCGAGTCGGTCGGAGATTTCGCGGGTGCCTGCATCGTACTCGCTCGGCCGGACCCGCGTACGATTCGGTCGGGAAACAGGGCTCCGAATCGGATCCGGTAAATCCGAATCCGATTCGGAGCCCTACCGGCCGAGATCGGAATCGGCCCCTTTGTCTTAAAGTGCGACATCTGCCAGCAGATAAAAGGTTCCACCGTAACACACCCAGCGCAGACACCATTGTTAAAATCAGACAAACCTCTTGCATGTGTGTATTTGGACCACTGCGGACCCCTACAATCGGATGAGGCCAAGAAATATATCATGGTTACAGTGGATTCCTGCTCTAGATTCCTATGGGTTTGGCCTCATCGCTGTGCTGACGCTCGAACTGTTATAAAAGATTTGCAAGTCTTTATCGGCACATACGCAGTTAGCACGTTACATTCTGACCGTGGCCTGACGTTTAGCTCTCGGGCTTACAAAGAGGCCATGGAAGGAATGGGCATAGCATTGCGGTACTTCTCTCCGTACCATCCTGAGGGAAATTCTGTTGTGGAGAGAAAAAACCGTGACTTAAAGCAATCTTTAACAGCTAGGGTATTAGGCAAGGGCGGTAGATGGGTTGATCACCTTTATGGGGTTCAAAGAGCAATAAACAATCAGCCAAGAAGCTCTCTAGGGGGTGTCACTCCTTACCAGGTCCTATTTGGGTCAAGAATGTGGGTACCTGATCTTGATTGTGAAGGTACAGTGGCGGATGAGAAACCATTTGATATCCATGATCGTTTGTCTGTTTTACAGGATCTAAATGAATCCAGGACACAACAAAGCAACGTCCACTTACAACAGACCGCCACTGAGGAAGTCAAGGCAGTAACGGCAAGACCTGTCTGGATCCCAAAAGTCCGGGATCTGGTCAGAGAAAAGATTGCAGACAAGAAAGAATTCGGACCATCCTACAGAACAGCTGTACCGGTCCTAGCAATCCAAGGCACAAGAACTGTATTTCTGCCGCCTCTTGCCTGGAAAAAGGAGAAAAGATTTGTCTCAATCGACTTAATCAAACCACACTATGTGGCCGATACTAAACAGTAGGCCTCGTGGACTCCACAGTAGCAGACGCCCTCCTCTCGCTACAATCCAAGAAGTCCAAACAGAAAGACTCATCACGTTTGAAGAGCCACCTGTACGGAATGAAGGACTAAGCAACAATGCTATGGAACTCGTTCCACTTCAACAAGAAGAAAATCAACTTAACAACCAAGTTGCAATCAGACCGACTACAGAAGTCTACGTCAACATGCCTCGTCAAGAGCAAAATCCAATTTCAACAAATCCCGATGCAATTCCAACAATTGATCGAACTGCTTCTGGCTATTTCATGAACTTTGATACGTTTTCACTGGATCCAAGCGAGCCGGAAACGACGCCAGCCAAAAAATCACTCAAAGAGAAACTCACTGACTTTTTGAACTTTTTTTTAGAAAGACTTACCTGGTGTCACCTTGGATAGAACTATGGTATATCACTGGGATTCTATTTTTTCTTTTCTGGCTAGGTTTAATTATAACTTTTAGTATGCTTATTAATGGACGATATCTCCAGCAGAGCTCTACAGCCCAAAGAGTCAATTTGATTTTAAAACCACACCAGTCTTCACATCGTGACCCAAGAGACTTGTCTTCAGTGACCATCACAGCAGTTCCTATACCGGACGGTATAGTATGGGACAAGATTGATTTTGATATATTCGGTCCGACTGAACTTTTAAAGCTTAAACATGTATTTAAAATTTCTTTAAATTATATCATTACCTCCAGTACATTGTCTGATGATTGGGACACTGAAACTGTGAATAATATAATGTCTGATTTAGAAAAACTGCAGCATTTCCGAACAATGAAATGTTAGAAGGTACTTCAGACTATGATACATTGTGCTGTTACCAACATTATGGTCATCATTTCTTGCACAAATCCATAACACCGAGAAATGTATTTGAATACCACCAGTGGGAACACTGCCCAACACCTCCAAGAGGTAGTTCGCAAACGTTTGCACAGAAATTCACATATTTTTCAGGGTTTAATACAGCTGACCCGAAGTCATTTTATTACAAAGTGGCAACAACATCAGCACTGAAAATTATGTTGACTAACACCAAACAGATTTACTCTGCTTCCTTTATGGCCCAGTTGTCTACACAGGGTTTCGACCTATGGAAGGACACTATAGATTTAAAATCAATCTGCGGTTCTAGGGACTGGCAAGTCCAGGGAACAGAAGCGCTTTTTAGAGCATGCCTCATTCCACAGCAGATGATATTTCTAAATGACACTGTGCAACAGACATCCTGTCTTGGACTAGCCAAGAACAAGGAAATGAACACACCGGGGTTTCCAGCACCATCACAGATGGGTGGGGGGCAGAATTCATCTACACATGGGGTAGGATTAGATGACATTCTCCAGTACAACAGGTCAGACCCCAATTGGACAGAAAGGCTGATTTGGCCCATTGACACAAACACATGTCAACAGAGATTCCTAGGTATAACCGAGGGGTTTAGTATCAGTAGGCCAGATACACGCTATGTACAGAGACAACACCCAGGGGTAGTGACATCCTATAGTGTTGGGAAGTTGTGCCTTGATTGGCTAGAGACCTCAACATTCACAGAAGTAAAACATCACTTGACCTTACTGACATCTGATATAGACCTTAGTGATTTCTTGTCAGGCCCAAGGAAAACACCCCAGAAACGTTTCATATATGCTGGCATTTATGCCTATTATAATGAAAACTGGAAAATATCCCAACAAGAGGCCGCAGAAAGGATACGGGAAATAGACCGTATTAACTTAGAGAAGGCATTAGCTGTAGTGGATAATGGGTTAACAACTTTGGCCTCCAGGATTTACTCCTTAGGCAACATTGTGTGTTCGGCAATCGGCATATTAGAACAAGATCTGGCCTTGTTACAACACCGGCAGTCCCAATTACATTCTATTATGATGCTAAGCTGGACGCTGCAATCTTTGCGTGCAGGCTATGTGCCCTGGCGTTTTATAAACACCACGTCTCTGTTTTCAGAATACAATCTAACTGATAAACAGACAGAAATGGCACAAAGGGGAGCCAAATATACAATGCTGCGTATTGAGAAACTGGAAAGGTTACCATTCACTGTAGCCAAATTACCATCAACTGAATGGCTAATTCATGGCCAAATCACTCTGCCGGTCACTACGTTTCAGTTTCAATATTGCCTTGAGCAAAGACAGGCAGGCAAATATGAAAAAATGGGTAAGGGTTACATTAAGGAAACTTGGGAGTTACCATATAGATATTGATGCCGGAATGGGGATCGAGAAGTGTATCTGAGTGGTACAAACTGTAAGAACGCTTTAAGCGGTTCTCTCATGTGTCAGGATATTTCTCTGCACGGAGCTTGTAGTGGTTCGGTAGAGAATCTATCTTGCCACATGTCAGGGACCCCAGCGGCCATGATCACACCGGTTTTCCAGCTGCTCTCGAATGGGAGTTACTTGATGCTAAACGATCAAGGTTGCTGTGGGATGCTTCCGGGCGTCGCCTATCTGGTCACAGTTAACTCCAGGGTTGCTTGCTGTATGCAAGTATTGTTTCCGCCACTGAACACAGTCAGGGAGGTGCCGTTATGGCCTTCATTGAATGTTTCCTTCATACAATTTGATACTTTGAGCAGACTGAAAGCCATGCTTTTACAGCAACCCGTGCCCTTAACCTCCGCTCAAGAAACCTTTGAACTTCAAGTTGCAAGGACCTCGACTGAGATACAGGCGCTTATACGTACAAACTGCCCCTTTCATTTCTCAGAAATGGTGGGTCGTATCTTTAACATGTATGATACGAGCGATATTGTACACCTATTTAAGACCATAGGGTCAGGACTATTAAGCACCTTTCAGACAGTCCTCGGAGTAATCCCAAATTTTATACACTCCGTATTGGGAAGCGTGTTTGGAGGTCTCCCGCTTATCCTGTTCCTAATTGCAGGAGTCCTGATTGTAATCTTACTGCTATGCAATGGACGGCCCAATTTCCGAGGAAATGGCGAACGTACTCATGGAGCGGAAGTACCGTGAACGCATGGTACAGCTTCTGGGAATACCTTGCCTAAGAGAACTGAACGCCACTTGGTTTCTATCGTTTAGACCAGTGTGGGTGGACTGCATCTTACCTGTTCTTCGATGCCTGTTTTGCGGAGAAGAATGCACGTTGGATCTCTGTCTAACGTTTCCATCAGATACGCCTCCGGACATGGATGCTATGCTGGACCCCCTAAAGGCCCATGCTCTGCGTTGTCCCCAGCGTCTTCCAATTCTGATGAACGCATTCCTTGAGAATCCACAGGTGCCGTTTGCTCCTGCTGGGTTAGGTGGCTCCTCCACAGGCACTCAGGTAACAACTGCCGCAAAAGCTGCGGCAGCACCGACTGTTGGCAGTGCTGACTTCCATCTATGTGCGATTGACGTTCTCTGTGAGGCGTTGGATTTGTCGTCTGCAGTAGCTAACACCGATAATGCTGTATCTCCCAGCCAGGACACTTAATCTGGAATTGGCTCATCGCGTCCTGGGAAAGAATTCGGCTTCTCCATTTCGTTTCATGAATAAACGAACTAAATTTTGAACACTTCCTAAATTGACACTTTCACTTGAGAAAGAATGGCCTTCCTCTGCTTCTAGTAATTCAACTTTTATAAATGAAACAGAATTGACTTTTTCAAGTGGCAACAAAAGAATAGGTGACTTTTAACATTTTTAATGATTTTTAAATGTCTTTTTAAAACCATGTTTTTAGCTGTTTTTAAGAAAGTTTTTAAATTGTCCAGATTTTAGGTATGGTCATTATCATCCAATTCGAAAGTGGACTGGGTGTTATGTTTCATATAGAGGCCCTAATATAGACGCGTTCATATATGCCGTATATGGTCATATTCGCATATGCCCTATTATGGTCATAATCGTATATGCCCTATTTTGGTCATAATCGTCTATGCCCTATTATAGTCATGATCTCCTATGCCCTAATATAGGCATGATCTTTCACCTACATTAGTTCCCTACAGTACACAACGAGCTCTGAGGGTTGAACGTTATCTAGTCTGTGGTTAGAACACTGCAGGGTTTTCCCGAACACAGGCCTACAATGTACTCATAAATTATGCATGAGCATTCACCAGCTACATCTCCCGCATAATATGTATGTACAAAGTTCACCCCTGACGTCTTCCTCATGTCTAACAAAGACCAATACAAACCATACTGAGGGACGAGACACTTTAGGGTATAAATACACCGCATCTTGCCACGGTAAGATAGAGGGAACCGAGACTTCCATGCTGACACACTGACCAGAGATGCTGAGGCTCCTGCATGCAGTCGCTCCAGCTGACAGTGGTCTAACACAGCCCTTGCGAAGTGTCCAACTCGAGACCAGGACAGGATCCCACACTCTCTCTATTCAGGTAATGGGGTTCGACTAAATCCTAGAAGGATTCTTGGCTCTTAGGCTTTTAGACCTACACACATGCTAGGTACACTTAGGTACATCTAGTTAGGCATCATAGGAGTACGCGCACTTTTATAATGCATTTCATATATTCATGTATGTAACCATGATTTTTGCAATATGGTAGAACTGTACTATCCTTTCATTTTCATCGTACTGCTGATAATATATCTCTGCTATTGTCTGCTGGTTGCTGCAGCACATATTTTACACTAGAATAACAACTGTTCAATAAATACTTATTGAAACGCCCAGAGTGTTTATTCTGTGTAACTCTCTGAGACAAACCGAACAAGTAAGCACGAGTGGCTGAGCGAAAAGTAGTACATTGTTTCCATGATTCTGAGGGATCAGGGTTGTCATGATCTAAGGTTGCCAGAAACTAATCTCTCCCCGATAAGAGGAGATTCTAGTGGCACTGTGAGCTAGCTAATGCAAATCCGGCTAACATACGCGGTGGGGGTGGTGCATAGAGTCAGTCTAACACCAAGCCCACAGTTTATGTTATCCAAACGCGCAGGTCCTGCAGGGGTACTATAGGAACTACACGACAAGGCCTGACCTACATAAACAGTTGCATCTCCTTCCCCAACCTCCCTGACACCTCCCCTCTGCAGGACTCCTACACGCACACATCCCACGCATATACAGAACCAGATCAGGAGGATGGGTGTTCTCTTACATCGTTCCTAAAGTGTGGAACAAACTACCACTCCACATCAGAGCCTCCTCCTCACTACTTGAATTCCGCAAGATGCTGAAGACCTGGCTTTTCAATTAAGCAACCTATTATAGGCAGAGCTAGGCCCACACACATGTTCAGTGCCAGGATACCATCATGAGTGATAGTGCACTTTACATATTCATGTCTAGTATCATATCTATCCCATTGACCTATTGGCTTATTCTGAAGGGAGGTTTGGTGTGGGGGTATTGTTCACAGGGCCATTTGTTGAGTTTATCACATCTCCCCATATCTGCAGGGTCCACAGATCACAGGGATCTTTCTTCCCCTATAAGTCTTGAACGAATGTCATCAACTCATCTCATGTATGAGGTAACAGGTATTTCCTGAGGCCCTGTGTGAGTACTGCCTCTCACTCAGTGCCAAGCATGTGACTATACTTCCAAATTTGGAGTGGGACGCAAGACCCAGTATGCAATTTTCAAATGAATATTAACACTTTCGATCCACAGTTGTCCCCACTAGTAATCTCAACTCTTGCCAGAAATGCACAATTATTGGGAAGCCCCAAACCATATGAGGAAAAACAGTTCAAAGCTACATCTAGGGCAACTAGCCGGGGAGAGTATGCTTATGTTGCCTACTGTTACAGAGTGGTGTAGGCTCTATGCTGGTGTTTAAACTAGATATACTGGAGTCTGGCATTACAGTAAACTTTATGATGGCACTCTATGGCTTTCTCCCACTCCTCGTCGTGCATGGCCCTGAAAAGGTTCGTCTCCTATTTATCTTTCTAGAGTCTCAAAGAGACCTCAGCTACAGCTATTAGTGCTCTACAGCCGCGGTCCGTGCAGGTAACAGCGGTGGGGCGGTGGGGCCGGGTTAGGGGGGATTTCGAGGGACGATGCCGAGGGAAAATTAATTATTTATAACCTAAGTTTCCTCAGTGCAACTCTCTGCCTCCTGCATTCCAAATAAGGTACCGTAAGAGCAATGCTTAATTTGTGAAACATATAAGTGCTATGGCCCTGTCAGGAGGGCACTGCATCATTCACCACCCACTGCCCCTTCCAGCACTACCAATGACACTACAAACACATCTACTAACCATCACATTCCTACATGTGTGACAAATGCGGACTATTCCAGGTGTCCAAAGCGATAAGAAGGTTTGGGCAGCAGGTATTAGTAATTTTTAATGTATATTGAATTAATAACTGTTGTTGTGGTCATCTCTAAATTAAACAAACGGCGCCACCATGTGGAAAATTGTCATAAGTGCCGGTGTTGACAATTACTGAGCACTGGAAACCACCGGCTGAAATTAAACTCTGCATATGAGTGCATTTAGGGCCACATGTACGACCATTTCATTTTGCGACTCGCAAATTGTGATTTTTAGTGACTTGCAATTAGTGAGTCACAAAACGAAATTTACTAATGTGTCTCAGATACATTAATCAATTTCCAATGGGGTCGCAAATGAACTACTTCATTAATATTCATGAGGTAAGTCGCAATTTGCGACTCATTGGGAATGGCCTGTAATCACAGGGATGGAAGGCCTGCTGGGGTCAGCAGACCACCATGTCTGTGATTGCTTTTTAAATAAAGCAAGTTTTAAAAAATGCAGCCTGTTTTCCTTAAAGGAAAGCGTGATGCATTTAAAAACGAAAAATTAAATTTTTCCTTTTCATTTTTTAAGAGTAGGCTGTGGTCTGTGGGACCACTGCCTGCTCTTAAAAATCGTTTTCGCGACCATTCACAAAGAGGAAGGGGTCCCATCGGGACCTCTTCCCGTTTGCGAGTGGCTTACCACCTACTTGAAGTAGTTGGTAAACTGAGATTGTTTTGCGTCTAAAGTCTGGTCGCCAAACAATCGTACATGGCACTGCGACTCGCTATTAGGAAGAGACACCCTTGGCACGCTCCTTCCTAATAGCAACTCGCAAACCCCATTTTGCGAGTCGGTAATAGATTGCCAACTCGTAGAATAGGGTTAGTGCATGTCAAAAGCCATTTTAGCAGTCACAAACGGGCCGAATCTCAATGTGCGACCGCTGAAAATGGTCGTACATGTGCCTCTAAGTTCCCTAAAAGTTTTCTTAAGAATACTTATTGGTATGTTCATGAAATAACAAAGGAGTAGAGCTAGCATCACTATTTTAGAGCGTGCTAGTCTCCCTGCCATATAGTGGAAGGGATTTCCATAATGAGATTTCTGACATTAGTGCTACAATGGTGCTTTTAAGGTTTACCTCCAGTAAGTCTGCCTCCGTACAATATATCTTTTCCGACAATGTAACTAAATGTGACTATTTCCCATTTAACCATCTCTCCTCATGGCCTGCTCATCTCCTCCCACAGGCCTGCTCTAACTAGGTATAAACAGGATTTCGACCACTTGACCGAGAGTCCCGATACAGGCCCAAAGCCTCACTACAGGGATGCACATCAGTCCTCATATATTATATGTAGGAAAGAACATCTGCACAGGGTTAGACTGTGAGTTTCTCCCCTTAGGAGGTTTCCCCAATCCGGTCCCTCTGCCTTCAGGTCTGCTGCAAAGGGTATTATTACCAAAGCAAACGACAGTGGGGAAATTTGTAACCATTACTGTGTTCCTTTACAGTGCAGTATTCGAATAGGATCAACTCCCCTGTGCAGACTCTTGCCGTTGGCCTAGAGTAGTCTAGAGCAATACATTGGATCATGCTGCTCCCCAGACAAAACTATTTGAGTACTTGGAATGAATAGTGCCAACTTAAGGACACAAAGACTTTCTCCAAGTCAAAAGCCAAGGAAGCTGGCAATGGCTGTTCTGCGCCAGCGCCCTCCAATATCTGGAACACCCTTCTAGTATTCCAGGACATGATATTGCTGGGGACGAACCCTCTTTGGTCTGGCTTCATTAATGTGGGCATGCACGCTAGCAGTCTGCAGGCTTCACCAGGACTTTATAGCCATTGCTTAGGACCGATAGATGGCGGTATGATGGTTATTCCCAGAATGCATGAGCCTCACTCCTAGTGGGAGGCAACTGTCCTATGTCAATTGCCTCAGTGAATAATGTAGCTAACTTAAGGGCAAGGCGGTCGATGTATGTGTTGTGTAACACTTGCAGGAATCCATGTATTCCTAGACCCTTTCCCAGTATTGCCCGTCTAACCTCCTCTGCTCTAATTGGGTGGTCCATTTCCTACCTAGCCTTTGTACCTATCTAAAGGAGTTCCACCCTCGCTAAGAATGCATTTAAATCTAAAGTACAGTACCCCACCGCATATAAATGAGGGCAGTACTCACAAAAGGCCTTGTTAATGTCTTCATGGGTTCACATGGTGGTCCCCTGCTACCCTTCACCTCAGCGAGTGGAGCTCCCCAATCTGGTTTCGATAATCATGCCAGAAGTCTTCCAGACTGCTCTCCTCCAGTACGCTGCCTTGTCCAATCTGTGCTATATTCCATACATTGTTGTCGCTCCAGTAGGGTGGCGTAATTTTCTCCAGTAGTTCTAAAGAAATCCATCTTGGAATTGTCCCGTACTGTCTATATCTCCAAGTCAATCAACCATAAATCCAGTACATTTAATTCTAGTCTATCGCTTTTCTGTACCCTACACCCGGGCGAATATAGTGGCCTCCAACAACTATGTTTAGTCTCCCATTCTATAGATAATGAGGAGGCTGGGTCCAGAGAAAGGTATATCTGGGTTTGCACATGTTTGAGTTGATTTGTTTTGATCTCTAACTGTACAAAGGCTGAGAATGTCAGTCAATCCGTTTGTTTTGTAAAAAAACGAGCAAAAAAAAAAACAGACAACTGTTTATCACAGGACCATGGGACTTTCCCAATTTATTATAGGGGAGTCCCTTGAAAGGTGGGGGCTCTGGGCAATGGCACTCTTTGCCCATGCCTTAAAATATCCCTGCTGGTTCCGTTCCTGAGACTCAGACCTCAGTCTCCGTGTCTTCAATAGAGGTCTTCAGCAAGCTTTTCAAACGTTTTGATTGCCATAGATCACACAGAGTTGACACCATTGCAAGTGCTCTCAGCTTGTCAACCCTCACCTGCTCTGGGAAGGGGGTCACTAACATGTCTTTCATTTCTTGGCACGTGGGTCACCATCATCGTTTCCGCAGTGGTCAAATTTGTTCGGAACTATACTTCCTATCGGGGTTCTCATATCACTCTGCCCCTTACCAGGCTTCTTCTGCTCTAGTGAAAAAATAGGTGAGCTGGTCCACAGTTACTTTCAGCTTGGCTGGGAATAGTAGAGCATATCTCAGACCCAGAGTTCTAAATTTATGTTTCACTCCTAGGACAGATGATCTCTAGTACTGAACATGCTATGGTATAACTATGAAAGATCATTACATTTCCATTAGCCACTATGATATATTTAGCTTCCTAACTTCCCACAGTACCAGGTCTCTGTCCTTGCAGTGTAGGTGCTTGTTCAGCATCAGACTGTGGTCAAAGCCTAGGGGTAGTTTGTGGGCTGGGACCCAATGAATCCCCAAATCTACTGCCATAGGAGCCTACCTTCATTTCAAGGGCTTCTCTGAAGGCCGCTATGGCTTCTAATATTTTGACCAATTTGTCAAGGTTTTGTGTAGGTTTCACTGTGTGGGTGCCAGGGTGCCTCAGAGTGCCCAATTCTCTCTGGTTGTGTGGGTCATCTTCACCAGAAAAAACGTTTTTTGACCATTTTTCATTACAATGGTCCTCACTCTTTTTTTCTGGATAGGCTGAAGCCTAGCTGGGCCTTGCTGTAAAGTCTGTCGCCCAGTCTGCCCTCCTCTGCCCCACCAGTTATTGTCATTTGCCACACAGGAGAGGTCCAGAGGTGGCACATGCAGCTGGTACTCAGCCCCCAAATGTACACACTTCTTTAATTGAAATGAAGGGTTTCACAGGTGCCTTAGCTCGCTTGCTACTACTTCTTTTTAGGTGAAAGCCTACCAGACCGCACAGCTGTCCGTTATGCTAAAGACATCTTGCTGACATTAGTAAAGCTTCTCTGGGAATGCATTCCACCCATTGCTTACTATTGGCTTAATGGTTTGTAACTCGCATATGGTTGCTTTCTATTTGCTGGCTTTATTTGTTTTAGCCTGTCCAGTCTGAGTTCGTCCCTTCCCTTTCCCAAACCCTATTTGCTGTATTCTTCCATCAGTACTGAATTTCTGTAAACAGGCCCCTTAATCTTGCTCTTATCTTGCCACATTTGCTGTGCAATCAAAGACAGAGTTCAAATGTCAGACTCCATCTTCCAGGAGGCTTGATGTTTACTTTTCTTTCTCTAACTTCAAAGTGAGAGGATTTATGTGACAATCATGCTAGCTAATCAGGGTGTTCTGTACGAAGTTGTTTTTTTCTAGCACAAAACAAAATTTAAATGTCTTAAACGAACTAGTCCGATATTTCAGCATATTGATATCACACAATAAGCACATTTTTGGGTAATTTTGTTATGTAAATTGTGTTGAAAACAAATATTTTAATACGATCAAAATAAATCAATACACTAGGTGATGACATTTCCACACATTATTATTTGTGCGCAGTATACCTTTATCAGTGAAACGGTATGTCTGGGCAAATGTAATGACCATTTCAATTGAAGATGTGTTGTTTGTAATGACAGTGCCCTACCACACCATACATACTCCACTTAACCCCACTCTACTCTGCACCACTCCACACTACGCCACTCCACTTCACTCCACTCCACACTGTGTCACTGAACTCTACTCTGTACTACTCCACTCTACACCACTTCACGTGATGCATCTCTACTCTACACCACTCTAAGCTAATGCACTCTACCCCCACACTACTCTACTATGCACCACTGCACTCTTCGCCACTGCACTCTACGCCAATCCACTCTACCCCACTTCACTCTACTCTGAAACTATCTACTCTACGCCACTGTACTCTACACCATGCTATTCCACTCTACACCACTCCACTCTACGCCACTGTAATCTACTCTGCACCACTCCACTCTAGCCCACTGCACTCTACGCCACTCTTTTCAATGCCACTGCACTCTACTCCACTTTACTAAAAACCAATACACTCTACACCACTGCACTCTACAGCAATCTACTCTGCACCACTACACTGTATGCCACTATACTCTACTATGCAACACTCTACTCTATGCCACTCTACTGAACACCATTGCAGTCTAACTCACTTTACTCTGCACCACTCTACGCCACTGCACTCTACACTAATGCACTCTACGCCACTCTATTCTACACCATTGGACTCTACAACACTCTACTCTGCAAGGCTGCACTCTCTGCCACTGAACTCTGCACCAATGCACTCTGTGCCACTTTACTCTACTCTGCACCACTCTACTCTATGCCACTCTGCATCAATCCACTCTGCACCACTCTGATCTACTGTACACCACTGCAGTCTATGCCAGTGCTCTCTACCCCACTCTACTATGCACCACTGCACTACTGTACTCTGTACCACTCTACGCCAATGCACTCTACTCTGCACCACCCTACATCAATGCACTGTTTGCCACCATACTCTATGCCCCTCTACTCTGCACCACTCCACACTATGCCACTCTTTAAGTTACTCTACTCTGCTCTACATCACGCCACAACACTCTATGCCATTCCACTCTACAACACCCTACTTCACTCTGACACTCAACTCTATGCCCTCCCACTCTACGACACTCTACTCCGTCCCCGGGACTCCACAACACTCTACACCACTCCATATCACTCAGCTCTATAATAATAAAGTTATTTATAGAGCGCCTGGTTACTTCAGCCACAGGGTCCCCATACTAAAACTTCATACTCCACAACACCTATGAGGCAAGCTCCAAAATGGCATTAAGCCAGTCCAAATAAACAGGTTTTAAGTCTCCTTCGAAAGATCAATTCAGACCTTTCTTGTCTGAGTACCAGGAGCAAGACATTCCACTGTTTGGAAGCCAGCCAGCTAAAAGAGCAGCCTCCCATACGAGCTCTTTTCACGGTGAGGATTATGGCTAGAAAATCACCTGCAGCTAAGCCTTCTACTAGGTAGGTAGGGTTTTACAAGAGGATGCAGATACTGAGGCTCTTTTTCACTCAAAAGTCTTTGGCAGTAGTGCATAGCTTTCAAGTACACTTTCTTGCCCAGTGGCAGCCAATGTAATTTGGCAAGAGCCGGACCCGTAGGTGAACGCCTGCTGCTTTCTCCACCCTCTGCAGTCTGTGTAGTCTGTATTGTGAGACCCTCAAATACAGCACATTGCAGTGGTTCAGCCTTGATGTTACCAAAGCCTGAACTACTGATTTTTTTACAGCTTCTGGTAAAAGTTGCAGGATCTTTTTCAGAGTTTTCAAAATCCCAAAACATTTCCCCGCTAGACTGGTGATCTGACTGTCGAATGAGAAACTTGCGTCAAACCAAATGCCAAGTTTCTTAACTTTCGCCTTGGGATCAGGAGGTAACCCAAATGCATCAAGCCACCAGGCAGAAGACCAGATAGATAGTTGATTCCCTAGAATAAGAACCTCAGTTTTTCTGGCATTTAGTTTAGTTTAGCTCTCCACTACACCACTCCATGGCTCTCCATGCCACTCCATAACACTCGACTCTACTCCACTTTACAACACTCATCTCTCCTTTACCCCCCTAACTTTTAGCCATGATGAACAGCAGCCGCGCTGGTGTACAACACGGCTAAAACATATTGGCAAAGGCAATAGCTCTTGCATAGGCGAGACCTATTGGCTTTGCCAATGCTTGTTCTGCCATAGTGGGTGCTCATACACTGTACCAGGCCAAACACAATGCCCCCAGAGCACTGTTTCTCTACAGGCAATGTGGCAATGTTTGAAGTATTTTCCTCACTATTTTGCTGCCAGGCAGGTACCATTAAACAATTGCTGCAAGGCCCAGGCTGCATGATTAATGTGTATTGCCCATAGGTCCCCCATGGGCCTCCTATCTGGCCTCCACCAGGACCCCATTACCCCCCATGCATGGAAAGGGAGGGGCACGGTCCAGAGGGGCAGTCCATGGTCTACCTAAAACAGAGCCTGCTCCATGCAGGTGTGGCCACTCCCACGGTCCCCTTCACCATGTAGGGGTTTGTATCGCTGCTGCAGCTAATCCTGCAGTTGGAGGGAGGACCTGGAGGCATCAGCTGAGTGCAGATCTAACTCTCTTACGAGGGATAGCTCGATTCTGATTCCGTCGATCTGGGACCTCTCTCCCACAGGCTGGAATGCTCCTGTGAGGCCTGCAGGGGGTCCAGAAGGCTTTGGTTTCAGGCCCAGCTGCAGGATTGCTGCTGCTATCTTCCCTACACATTGGGGTGGGAGGTGGGGGGATGGGGGTGGGGATCCTGTCTGAGCTCAGGTCTGTTCTTTACTTCGGCTCAGAAGCCAACCTCTCTGTTTTTAGGTCTCGCCTAGCGTTGCAGCTCATGCGCTGATCGCTTTGCGAGGCCTCTTGTAATCGAGGAGATTTTAGAAGTGGAGTGGAAGCCCCGCCCATCCTTCTTATTGGCGGGCGTCATCCTTTATGGTAAACGCTCGCTCTCTATTTGAAGTGAGGCTTGTTTGTTCCTTCCCCGTCTCCTTTTCAGCTCGCCCATCCGGACGGGATTGTGTACTTGCGGCGTGACATGGTGGGCTTTATATGGTGGTTCAGCATTATTTTATACAGACAGTAATCGGGACAATGGCAGCTGCGCTTTATTCTCCGGTATGTGACTTCTTACATTTCCACGATGCTTTCACTTTAACAAACCGCGGCGCGTCATTGTCTGGTATATGACTTCTTAGATCTCCATGGCGCTTTCACTTTAACAAACCGCGGCGCTTCATTCTTCGATATGTGACTTCTTAGATCTCCATGGCACTTTCACTTTAACAAACCGCGGCCCTTCATTCTCCGGTGTGTGACTTCTTACATCTCCATGGCGCTTTCACTTTAACAACACCAGGCATTGTTTCAAGTTAACTCATGGTCGAGTTCTGCCTGGTGTTTTTTTCCACACCTACCTATATACATCGCCCTCAAACCCCGCAGTGATATTAGCGCTATAGTATATACAAATACAATAACTGCCATACCAGGCAGGGGGAAACAGCCAGAGGCCACATTTACCCGATCGTTCCCGGTTGCTTGTGCAATGTTTTAGAGGCAGCAAGGTACAGAGGTGTGTGTTTGTGTGCGCGTGATATGCTATGGAACATGTGTGCGTGAGCGACAGAAAACAGCTAAAGAGCAGGGAAGGTTGTGTATACCCATTGCAATGTTTTAGAGGCAGGGTTTTTTTTTTTCACCGTGGCAATGGAGGCTGGGAATAGTTGATGGCTGTGCTTATTGACAATGGAGCACTGAAATAAGTAACATGCTTCCTTGGCGTTGAAAGACTTTCAGAAGCTCGTCGCGGCGCTTCATTCTCCGGTATGAGACTTCTTACATCTCCATGGCGCTTTCACTTTAACAAATCGCGGCGCTTTATTCTCTGGTATGTGACTTCTTAGATCTCCTTGGCGCTTTCACTTTAACAAACCGCGGCGCTTCATTTTTGGCGTGTGACTTCTTAGATCTCCATGGCACTTTCACTTTACTAAACCGCGGCCCTTCATTCTCCGATGTGTGACTTCTTACATTTCCACGGTGCTTTACACTTTAACAAACCGCGGCGCGTCATTGTCTGGTATATGACTTCTTAGATCTCCATGGCGCTTTCACTTTAACAAACCGCGGCGCTTCATTCTTCGATATGTGACTTCTTAGATCTCCATGGCACTTTCACTTTAACAAACCGCGGCCCTTCATTCTCCGGTGTGTGACTTCTTACATCTCCATGGCGCTTTCACTTTAACAACACCAGGCATTGTTTCAAGTTAACTCATGGTCGAGTTCTGCCTGGTGTTTTTCCCCACACCTACCTATATACAGCGCCCTCAAACCACGCAGTGATATTAGCGCTATAGTATATACAAATACAATAACTGCCATACCAGGCAGGGGGAAACAGCCAGAGGCCACATCTGCCCGATCGTTCCCGGTCGCTTCTGCAATGTTTTAGAGGCAGCAATGTAGAGAGGTGTGTGTTTGTGTGCGTGTGATATGCTATGGAACATGTGTGCGTGCGCGACCATACCAGGCAGGGGGAAACAGCCAGAGGCCACATCTGCCCGATCGTTCCCGGTCGCTTGTGCAATGTTTTAGCGGCAGCAATGTAGAGAGGTGTGTGTTTGTGTGCGCGTGATATGCTATGGAACATGTGTTCGTGCGCGACAGAAAACAGCTAAACAGCAGGGAAGGTTGTGTGTACCCTTTGCAATGTTTTAGAGGCAGGGCGGTTTTTTTTCGTCTTGGCAATGGAGGCTGGGAATAGTTGATGGCTGTGCTTATTGACAATGGAGCACTGAAATAAGTAACATGCTTCCTTGGCGTTGAAAGACTTTCAGAAGCTCGTCGCGGCGCTTCATTCTCTGGTATGTGACTTCTTAGATCTCCTTGGCGCTTTCACTTTAACAAATCGCGGTGCTTCATTCTCCGGTATGTGGCTTCTTACATCTTCACAGCGCTTTCATTTTAACAACATCAGGCATTGTTTCAAGTCAACTCATGGTTCGAGTTCTGCCTGTTGTTTTTTCCCATACCTACCTATATATAGCGCCCTCAAACCCCGCAGTGATATTAGCGCTATAGTATATGCAAATACAATAACTGCCATACCAGGCAGGGGGAAACAGCCAGAGGCCACATTTACCCGATCGTTCCCGGTTGCTTGTGCAATGTTTTAGAGGCAGCAAGGTACAGAGGTGTGTGTTTGTGTGCGCGTGATATGCTATGGAACATGTGTGCGTGAGCGACAGAAAACAGCTAAAGAGCAGGGAAGCTTGTGTGTACCCATTGCAATGTTTTAGAGGCAGGCATTATCATTTACAATGCCAATAGCTCAAACTCACATGATTGCGAGACCTATTGATCCACTCTCTGCTTGATACGCCCCTATCCAACTTCAACATCACTGCAGGGTAGCCCAGGAAATCATGCTGTCTGTATGCTTCATTCCAGTACCTCGGAAGGTTTTTTTTCTGTAGAATCATGGACGTCCACCATGATGGCTTACCTGGCCATGCCTCCTTCAAGAGCATAGTCTCTGAGTGTCCACAAACCATCTCCCAGAGGCTTAGCTATCAATGAGTAAGCAGTGGCACTGGGTTGTGAGAGGTTCACTGCTTCCTATATCTGACTAATATTGTAACTGGGTGTAGTGGGACCCAGTTTCAATTTCATTGTTTTCATTATGATCCATAGTACACTTGCTATGCCACTGCCTGAAAACCTTTGGGATGGTGTATGTGCTCCTCTGCAGTGAAATGCAACGTAGTGTTGTGTGTCCAATGCAGTGAAGTGTGATGTACGCTTGATGGTACTTTATCTCATATATCATTCTTCTCTGTCTATTTTCACTTTCCAATTTGCAACACTTCTGCTAAGGCTGCAGCTTTGTACAGACTGCTGGTCATATACTGTATACAAGTGAGAGAAGACCCTCTCCCACAGCTAAGCAGGATGAGTCAGCAAAGCTTCACGGGTGCATGAGAGAAAGGACAATGGGTCAGATGTACAACCGTTTTTTGCGGTCGCAAACGGGAAATCGCCCCGTTTGCGACCGCAAAAAATGGTCCTGGCATGTACAAATGCTATTTTGCGAGTCGGTGACTCGCAAAATAGCGTTTGCAACTCTCGCTATTAGGAAGGGACACGTGTCCCTTCCTAATAGCGAGTCACAAAGGAATGTACCATTGTTTTGCGACCGCATTTGCGGCCGCAAAACACTAGCAGTTTACCACCTACTTCAGGTGCAGAAATATTTTTTCCCTGGGACCACTGCCTGCCCTTAGAAAACGAAACTGCAAAGTTTCATTTTTAAGGCAAACAGGCTGCATTTAAAAAAAAAAAACTGCTTTATTAAAAAAGCAGTCAGAGAAATGGTGGTCTGCTGACCCCAACATGCCACCATCCCTGGGAGTGCAAGCCATTCCTAATGGGGACGCAAATAGCACGTGCCTCATGAATATTAATGAGGCAGGCAATTTGCGACCCCATAGGAATCGCTAACAGTGTCTGAGACAGTGTTGTAAATTGCATTTTGCGAGTCGCAAAGCGATGCAATTTGCGACTCGCAAAATGTAAGGGTCATACATCTGGCCCAATATTCTTAATACAGTTTGCAGACTGCGGTGATGCGAGTCGATTGAATAAGGCCCAGCAATATTAATTACATTGTCTCCATAAACCCCACAAATTAGAAAGCTGACAGTGACTCTGAAAAAGACCAGACAAAAGCAATGAGTGGAGCTAAAGCAAATGTGGTACAACCTTTGTCACCTTCTGTAACTCCTCGCAGAATTCCACTGTTTTAGAGCTCTTTAGATTTCTCAGGTTTGCCCTCACCTCCCCCAGAGCACTCTGGCGTGAGTAGTTGTCAAACCTTTTGACCTAGAAGAGACACAGAACAATGAAAAGTGATTAGAATTTGAGGAAAGTTGAGAACAAGGAATAGCAATATCCTTTGGACAGCAGAACTGTAACTGATTGGCATCTACAGTGCCATAGAGGGAAGATGAGCCAGTCCAAATATGGACAATCAGTTGTGTGAGGATGGCATAGATATGAATCCTCATATGCGATAAACACAGGACTCTGGGAAAGAGGCATTCATAGGGAGATCCTATTGACCACACTGACCAAGTGCTCCCTTTGGCTGGTGAGGCCAATCTGTCTTTCCCCTATTCTGGGCAATGGCAAAGATTCTTATCTTCTGAATAATGTTATTTTCAATGTTATCTGGCATGGTTTAGGAGCAAGCAATCAAATACTGCCTCTTTGACTTATGTTGAAGAAGTTTTTGTACTTACCATTTAGAGTCTTACAAAACATACCAAATAGACCACAAAGTGGTGGAATTGCTGTAGTCTTTCTTTAATGTCCAGTCAATTCTAAGTACCATGGTTTTGAGAGCAGCTCTTGTGAGTGAATCTGATGACAATCGTAGTAACAAAGGATAGGCAAGATCGTACCTTTTCCGTATGATTAAGAACAACAATTCCCCCAGCAACAGCACTGTGCAGTTCTACCTTTTTTGATGCCCAGTGCCAGATGCATAACGAAACCTGTGTGCAAAACATTTTGGCACTGCCAGTTTTCTTTGGCGTGCCAATAAATACTCGAACTCCTAAAGTGATGCAATGAAGATTCATACCTATGTTGTATCCCCCTGATGGCCGAGTAAGCACACCCATAAATAGCAAGCCCGACCACATAACTCTGGCTGCACTGAGAAGCTTCTAGAAGGGAATCATAATCTCTATATGCTTATACAGAGAATGTTTATTAACTGACAGAGAGGTATACATTCTGGGCTTCCCTTGCGAGCTTTGCAACTGAGGCCCGTCCAGGTAAAAGCGGTCGTGCGGTGAGGCGAGATTTTGACAGACAATGATGAGAGAAAATTATTTATTTAATTTACCCTCGTCGTCGACTGTCGAAATCCCCCCACCTGGCCCCACCACCCACCGCTCTTCCCTGCACGGGCCACGGCTGGAGCTTTTTGCCCTGAAGAATGCAAATGGGAATTTATCAAGGAAAGCCCCATTGCCTTTTGTAACTCCAAGGAACCTGGTGTGTGTAAAAAGAGCTGCAGTCTGGCACTATTAGAGCTGTTGCAGCTATGGGCACAGCCATGTACCTTCCGATTTGTACACCATGCTGATAAACTAATCTAAAAATGTTTCCGTTATTGATTTGTCAATTCTAACATTTCTCTTACTCATGACTGACAACGAAAAACAAATTAAAAACTAGTTTTATGTTGCAGCTAATAGAGGGCAGAATGAGAAACATCGTGTAGAGACCCCCACAGATTTAGGACCCCAGACCCCCATGTGGAACTTTCAGGTCAGAAATAGCCTCATACTTATGTAATCAGAGACAGACCCATATGGAAATGTGCAGAAAGCAATGGGTTAAGCAGAAACCGGCAGGTCACATGCAGGTCACATTCACTTCAGTTTCAGGAAACTTGACAGAACATTTGGTGGTTAGTTCAGCTGAGCTGTTTCACAAACATAGGTCAACATAATCTTCATCTGCTAGGGAAATGAGTAGAGATGCTTCTCACGTTAGGACCCGTTTCACCTCTAAGCGCAGTGGTTTCTTACACCCTTATGAGAACACGTCCACAGCATTAGACACCAGATGTCTCATCCTGCCATAGAACATACAGATGAACATGTGCATGCTGCTGAAAAAACCACACATATAGGTCAGATATCTTGGCAAAAGAAACCACACATATAGGTCAGATAGCCTGGCCCAATTAGCATTTAGCAAGATATAACCATGCACTGTGCAGTCACGTAAGCATATATTTGTTTCACTTGAATTCCGAGAACAAAAAACCCACATGGGGGATTTTCACTTTTCTTAGTTTCGAAAGTTATTGAACTCTTGAACCTGTCAGTTTGCGGTTTTGGTTTATAAATATCACTGCCTGCATGCAGTACTTCGGACATCATGTTTCAGCCTCCATGGAGGCGACTGATCTCCCCAGCTGTTTTTGATTAAACCTATATTATTTTGTCAATTGGGTCTTGGTTTTTCTTTCTCAGATTTTTCTGCAACACAGCTTAGTTCTAAATGCCACTTCCCTTTGAGAGCACTTCCTTGTTCTCTACTCTTGTAGTTGGAGTCTAGAAATTGAAGGTATGCCGGTGTCTTGAATGGGATATGTACTGTTAAATACTGCATGTTCGATAGTCTAGTGAAAGGGAAAGATTTATATGTCATCCTTCCCAAGTTGATGAATTGAGTACAATTGAGCTGCTTAAAAATACCATGGTTTCAGTGTCTACTGACAATTCCCTTTGTACAATGTACTATAGTTGTGTATAAGTGTACTGAACAGTGTTACTATCATTGAGCCACTGTGTTGTTCGTTGATAAACTTTTCATAAAGCAGGTGTAAGACCCTCCGACAGAGCATGTAGTTCATAGGGATCCTCGGGTCTTGGCCACCATTCTCTCCTACTTAAGGAAATGTTACTCTAGCAAATACCACATGAAGAAGTAAAGAGCTATAATAATTATTTGTTATTGGAGCCCTGTCGATTAGTACACCGATCTCGTCCCTGCTGTGTCCTCCAGCATCTGACTTCTCTGAACCACCCCTTCTGGCACCATGCATCAAGATTCTTATACACAAGCCAGATATGGTGGCTTAACAGGGAAATTAAAGGAACAAAGCAACGCAGGAGTTAATGGAATGCAACACATCAGTTAGAGATGTAATTTTCGTTCTTCACCCAGATTGTGTCCATCGGAAAAGGCTTCTTCGATACAATGTGGTTAGGTTTATAGCACAGAATTCTTGTTAGTACCCTTTGATATTACACAACAATGATGTGCTATTCTGGCATATTATGAGTATTAACGGGGTTGAGAGATACAGTGAGTTGTGGCATAGATGTAATGACTCCTGCTGTAAACAATTGCAAAGTAACAACTGACATGCAGCATAACAGATCACCATTTGTTGTCCATCAGACATACCCTTCATTAAATAATATTGGATCTATATGTATTTTAAAGCGTTCACTTCAAAGCCCACTGCTTATGGGTGTGGTTGAAATGCACATTCTCTCATTAGTTCACACACGTGGACCAAATCTGCATGAAGTCTAAAATCCAATGGTAGAGATTGGAATGTATGTGTTGACTCGTTAATATTTTGTTGCATTAATTTGAGCCTTCTTGTGTGGAGAATATATAGTCCTCACTCCTGTCAATGGTTTAACCCCCGTGTTAGCAGGCTTTCACATATGACCCTGAGTTCCTCTCAAAGCAATGCTCCATTTCACCCATCCCCTTGTCACAAGAACAAAACAATCGAATCATATCACAACTCTACTCATCTCTTGTCACTGGCTACCTATCCAGGTTACTTTGAAACTGTGCTGTAATATCAACAAAGCTAGATACCTCCACTAACATCCCTAATTCACTTTAAAACTCCCTCCTCTTCTCCCATGATCTGGGTCAAGCACTGGTAATTACTGAGCTGTGTAGGGAGGCCTTTGATCCTATCCTGGGGAGCAGAGTAATTAATCTAGCCCTCTAGGGGGGACAGAGGCCTGGAATCTGATTCTGAGCCAGGGAAATTTGACAAACCTTAAGGTGCGATATTTTGTGTATGTGGGATGTTGGGGACTATACATTCACACTCAGGGCATTTGTTTATCCCCTGGTTGATACCTTGCTGGATCCTGTAGGCCTAAGAGGAGCAAAACTGCACTTTATGGCAGATTTCACCTATAATGTGTAACATCATGTAAGCACCACATATCATCAGTAAGTACTACAGACCTACACAATGCATGCCCACACACATTATAAGGTCTATACCATGTCAGTACCAATCCCCAAAGAGTCCCTAGTGCAGCAGGCTACCAGTGCTCAGATAACAGGCTGCATGTTACAGTAGTCTCACATGCACATCCCGCACACCTGTGGACAAGTGTGTGCTCACATGTTCAGGTAAAACCCTTCCAGAGCCTCTTACCCTAGTTGCACAGTAGCAGTCTTACTTAAAAAGTTGACATGTTGACGTTAGACCTTTCCATCCAATTAACGTGAATTTACTGTGAGTGAGACTCAGGTGGTGAGTAGATGTCCAAAACTGGATAGTCAAATGAGAAAATTCCAGGAAAACTAAATGGGTAAACTCAATTTGCTACATCATTGTTCCAGTTAGATTCTCAATGTTCTTTCTTATGGGCCTTAGCTGAGTCTCTCTTCTTTCAGGGTGGCATCTGGCTCATGGGAAGAGAAGTATGAAACAAATCCTCCAATCTTAAAGCTTCTTCCTTAGATGTATAGATTTCTTGCATGCTATGCTGCTTTCTGCTTTCCATCTTGTCTCCCAGACTCTCTGCTAGACTCCAGCTTTGTACTGTTTAAGGATTCAACACAACTCTACTCCTCCTGGCTGGTATTTTATATTATTTTTAATTCTGTGACTTCTGACACTTGTGCTGCAGCATTGGAATGATTTTTTAGTATGCCCACAATTTCCTTTGGCTCATCACACCCATTCCAGATTGGTTCATGCTTTGGCCAATAAGGTAGGACCTGATATCATTTTCGGTCATACACCAGGGTATCTATGTAATGACTGGCTGTCAAATCAGTCTGATTTTCAGGTTTATACCTTTCAGCATGAAAGCTGCCATCTTGTGTTTGTCATCTGAGTGGTTATTGTGTTAAGATTGTTTACTTTTCCAACTCAGTGGAAGGTCTACTGTTTCTGCTAAGTTCTGTTATGTTTGTCTCTAAGGTAGAAGCAGGCTTTTCACTTATACTACTAATTGTGGCAAATACTTGGCGCAGATTAGTCTCAGTAATCCACATACATGGGTTATTCACATTTATTCCAAAAACCCAATATATTTGAGTGTTTTGGATCCATGTGGAGAAGGGCAACCCCCTGTCGGTCAGCTTATTTTCACTTTCAAACCCATTTTTATTTAATTGAACTAAGAAATACTGTGACAAATTTTACTGAATATGCAAAAGGAATACTATAATCTTCTATTGCTCAATTATATAGAAAGATGTTGTCCATTTTGTGTTTATATTAACAAGAAGTTGGTCTCCCAAAAAGCGCAAAACAACTTCCTTATGGGCAATTATAGATGAGGCTGAGACAGGTAAACATAACATACGTTTCAAGAAGATCCCTTACACAATACTCAAGTAGACAGAAATACATGAAACTAGAGTATGTATGAATTCAGTAACGCGGAGTGAGCAGTGGATGGGTTCTAGTCCTTTGACACAGTGAGTGTCTAAGTGGCCCGAGTCCATAGCGCACTGCTGTAACATGGTAGCTTTTGCATACCCCTGGGTACCTTTGCATTATTATCTTAATTTGCATACGGGTGATTAAAACCATCACAATTAATTAAAAGACATACAAACTGTATACAATCACAAATCAAAACATAGTGTTTTCTCCGAACTACACGTCACAGATGTAGAAAAGACACTCGTATTGATGTAACAAGTTAGAGATGCGATGATTAACCCCGTCGATGCTCATGACGGAATGGTTCCGTCATGAGCATCGGTGCCCCTGTGCACATGCGGAACCATTCCGTCTTGAGGCCAGGGGCACGAAATCCCTCTGCTGCAGAAAGCAGAGGGATTTCCTTCTCTCCCCCAAAGCCTCGGGAGCTGGGGAAGAGCTTCCCCAGCTCCCGAGGCCCCCTCCCTGGTTTCTGTGCAATGACGATCAGCGCGCACGTCGCGCTGTCGTCATTGAACAGAAACTGAAATGAGCCTTTAGGCTCATTTCAGTTTCACTTTCTATGTGCTCAGGTGGCTATCTCAGCCCCCCGGGCACGTAGAAAGACAGGAGAGGTATCATTGGAAAGGGGAGAATCTCCCCTTTCCAATGGTACCCCTCCCCAGGAGGGCGATCCCCAAGCAGGGATCCACCCACTAAGACACCAGGGAGGGGGGAGCGGCCCCTTGGGCAAGGGCTTTTGCTCCCCCCTATAAAATTGGCAATATTCAGTCTTTCTGCCCCCCCTGGGGGGCAGATGGGGGCAGTAGCCCCCAATCTGCCCCCCCGGGGGGGCAGAAAGCCCACTTGACACCAGGGATTTTTTTGTCGCCATAATTATTTAGGGTGGGGGCTGCCCAAAACGGGCACGCCAATGCCCCCACCCCCTTGCCAAAATAACAGCCTTTCTGCCCCCCCGGGGGGGAAGATGGGGGCAGTAGCCCCCAATCTGCGCCCCCAGGGGGGGCAGAAAGCCCACTAGACGCCAGGGATTTTTTTTGGGGCAATTTAGTTAGGGTGGGGGCTGCCCAAAACGGGCATGCAAATGCCCCCACCCCCTGCCACAATTACAGCCTTTCTGCCCCCCCGGGGGGCAAAAAGCCCACTAGACACCAGGGATTTTTTGGGGGGCAATTTGAATTAGGGTGGGGGCTGCCCAAAACGGGCATGCCAATGCCCCCACCTTCCACCTGCAAAATTTACAGTCTTTCTGCCCCCCTGGGGGGCATATGGGGGCAGTAGCCCCCAATCTGCCTCCCCCGGGGGGCAGAAAGCCCACTAGAAACCAGGGATTTTTTATTATTCGTGTAGTTGTGGGGGCTGCCCAAAATGGGCATGACAATACCCCCACACCCCCCCAGAGAAATTCCAGTCTCTCTGCCCCCCCCCGGGGGAGCAGATGGGGGCAGTGGCCCACTAGGCGCCAGCGATTACGCTGGCTTTTTTTATGTGTGGGGGTGGGGGCTGCCCAGAATGGGCATACCAATGCCCCCACCCCCAAAAAAAATAGCCACAGTCTTTCTGCCCCCCTTAGGAGCACATCGGGGCAAACCCCCCCTTCCCGATTCCCCCCCAGGGCGGCAGAAAGCCCACTAGGGACAGGCTTTTTTATATCAATGTGCCTACTTGTGGATTTTGGGCACTAGCACAGCTGGCACATAGGGAAACCTAGCGAACCTGTACATTTTTGAAAACTAGACACCAAGGGAAATCCAGGATGGGGTGACTTGGCTGGCTCTCACCAGGTTCTGTTACCCAGAATCCCTTGCAAACCTCAAACTTTGTAAAAAAAAAAAACATATTTTCCTCAAGTTTATGTGGTGGAAAGTTCTGGAATCTGCATAGCTCCACAAAATTCCACCCACCCCACATTCCCCAAAGTCTTCCGAGAAAAATGGTACCTCACTTGTATGGGTAGGCCTAGTGCCCGCGACAGGAAACGGCCCAAAACGCAACGTGGACACACCACATTTTCACAGTGAAAACTGACCCTTTTTTTGCAAAGTGCCTAGCTGTAGATTTTGAACCCTAGCTCTGCCGGCACTTAGGGAAACCTAGCAAACCTATACATTTTTGAAACCTAGACACCCAGGGGAATCCAGGATGGGGTGACTTGACTGGCTCTCACCAGGTTCTGTTACCCAGAATCCCTTGCAAACCTGAACATTTGTCAAAAAAAACACATTTTCCTCACATTTCTGTGGTGGAAAGTTCTGGAATCTGCGTGGATCCACAAAAATCCACCCACCCCGCGTTCCCCAAAGTCTTCCAAGAAAAATGGCACCTCACCTGTGTGGGAAGGCCTAGTGCCCGCGACAGGAAACGGCCCAAAAGACAATGTGGACACGCCACATTTTCACAGTGAAAACGGACCGTTTTTTTGCAAAGTGCCTAGCTGTAGATTTTGAACCCTAGCTCTGCCGGCACCTAGGTAAACCTAGCAAACCTATACATTTTTGAAAACTAGACACCCAGGGGTATCCAGGATGGGGTGACTAGTCTGGCTCTCACCAGGTTCTGTTACCCAGAATCCCTTGCAAACCTGAAAATTTGTCCAAAAAAACACATTTTCTTCACATTTCTGTGATGGAAAGTTCTGGAATCTGTGTGAATCCACAAAATTCCACCCACCCCGCATTCCCCAAAGTCTTCTGAGAAAAATGGTACCTCACTTGTGTGGGTGGGTCAAGTACCCGCGATGTCTCCTCAATACGTTTTGGGCCCTTGCCTGTCGCGGGTACTTGACCAACCCACGTGAGTGAGGTATCATTTTTATCGGGAGACCTGGGGGAACGCTGGGTGGTAGGAAATTTGTGGATCCATGTAGATTCCAGAACTTTCCCACACAGAAATTTGAGAAAAAAGTGTTTTTTCCAGCTAAATTTGAGGTTTGCAGGGGATTCTGGGTAGGAAAACGTTGGGGGATCCACGCAAGCCATACCTCATTGGACTCCCCAGGGTGTCTAGTTTTCAGAAATGTCTGGGTTTAGTAGTTTCCCAAGATGTCCGCCGAGCCCGGGGCCAAAAACCCAGGTGAGCCCCTTGCAAAACCAGGTTGTTTTGTGATAGGTCATTTTGATGTCTACTCAATACGTTTTGGGCCCTTGCCTGTAGCGGGTACTTGACCCACCCACATGAGTGAGGTATCATTTTTATCGGGAGACCTGGGGGAACGCTGGGTGGTAGGAAATTTGTGGATCCACGTAGATTCCAGAACTTTTCCAAACAGAAATTTGAGAAAAAAGTCTTTTTTTCAGCTAAATTTGAGGTTTGCAGGGGATTCTGGGTACGAAAACGTTGGGGGATCCACGCAAGCCATATCTCACTGGACTCGCCCGGGTGTCTAATTTTCAGAAATGTGTGGGTTTGGTAGTTTCCCAAGATGGCCGCCGAGCCCGGGGCCAAAAACCCAGGTGACCCCCCTTGCAAAACCAGGTTGTTTTGTGATAGGTCATTTTGATGTCTCCTCAATACGTTTTGGGCCTTTGCCTGTCGCGGGTACTTGACCCACCCACGCGAGTGAGGTATAATTTTTATCAGGAGACCTGGGGGAACGCTGGGTGGTAGGAAATTTGTGGATCCACGTAGATTCCAGAACTTTCCCACACAGAAATTTGAGAAAAAAGTGTTTTTTTCAGCTAAATTTGAGGTTTGCAGGGGATTCTGGGTAGGAAAACGTTGGGGGATCCACGCAAGCCATACGTCATTGGACTCCCCAGGGTGTATAGTTTTCAGAAATGTGTGGGTTTGGTAGTTTCCCAAGATGGCCGCCGAGCCCGGGGCCAAAAACCCAGGTGACCCCCCTTGCAAAACCAGGTTGGTTTGTGATAGGTAATTTTGATGTCGCCTCAATAGGTTTTGGGCCCTTGCCTGTCGCGGGTCCTTGACCCACCCACGCGAGTGAGGTACCATTTTTATTTGGAGACCTGGGGGAACGCTGGGTGGGAGGAAATTTGTGGATCCACGCAGATTCCAGAACTTTCCCACACAGAAATTTGAAAAAAGTGATTTATTCAGCGAAATTTGAGGTTTGCAGGGGATTCTGTGTAGGAGAATGTTGGGGGACCCACGCAAGCCATACCTCGCTGGACTCCCCCGGGTGTCTAGTTTCCAGAAATGTGTGGGTTTGGTAGGTTTCCCTAGATGGCCGCCGAGCCCCGGGCCAAAAACTCATGGGAACCCCCTTGCAAAACCAGGTTGGTTTGTGATAGGTAATTTTGATGTCGCCTCAATAGGTTTTGGGCCCTTGCCTGTCGCGGGTCCTTGACCCACCCACGCAAGTGAGGTACCATTTTTCTCGGAAGACTTTGGGGAATGCGGGGTGGGTGGAAATTTGTGGATCCACGCAGATTCCAGAACTTTCCACCACAGAAATGTGAGGAAAATGTGTTTTTTTTGACAATTTCTTAGGTTTGCAAGGGATTCTGGGTAACAGAACCTGGTGAGAGGCAGTCAAGTCACCCCATCCTGGATTCCCCTGGGTGTCTAGTTTTCAAAAATGTATAGGTTTGCTAGGTTTCCCTAGGTGCCGGCAGAGCTAGGGCTCAAAAACTACAGCTAGGCACTTTGCCAAAAAAGGGTCATTTTTCACTGTGAAATTGTGGTGTGTCCACGTTGCGTTTTGCGCCGTTTCCTGTCGCAGGCACTAGACCTACCCACACAAGTGAGGTACCATTTTTCTCGGAAGACTTTGGGGAATGCGGGGTGGGTGGAAATTTGTGGATCCACGCAGAATCCAGAACTTTCCACCACAGAAATGTGAGAAAAATGTGGGTTTTTTGACAATTGTTTAGGTTTGCAAGGGATTCTGGGTAACAGAACCTGGTGAGAGCCAGTAAAGTCACCCCATCCTGGATTCCCCTGGGTGTCTAGTTTTCAAAAATGTATAGGTTTGCTAGGTTTCCCTAGGTGCCAGCAGAGCTAGGGTTCAAAAAACTACAGCTAGGCACTTTGCAAAAAAAGGGTAATTTTTCATTGTGAAAATGTGGTGTGTTCACCTTGCGTTTTGAGCCGTTTTTCTGTTGTGGGCACTATGCCTACCCACACAAGTGAGGTACCATTTTTATCGGGAGACTTAGGGTAATTCAGATTTGTAAAGCAACTGTTATTACCTATTTACTTTCGATGCATTTCTGCCTTCCAAATGAAAGACAATGTGTAAAAAAGAAGTCATTTTGAAAAATGACCGATAATTCTCATGCTCGTATGAGTATTCCCAATTTCGAAAATGTGCAAATATCTACTGTTTCTAAACTTTATATTTTGTTCCCATTTCAGAAATACATAGGTATCTTTCATACCGATTTTTCCATTTATACATTTTCCCAGAATAATTGCTATATACCCTGTACATAATAAAAAACCATTGCAAAATGCTGCTCAGTTTTTGGCTCTGGGTTCGTCGGGTTCTTGGTGAACCTACAAGTCCAATATATCCCCACAACCAGTAAGGTCCAGTGGATGTAACGGTATATTGTTTTCAAAGAGCTGTCATAATTAGAAGAAGTTACAGGTGAAAACGTTGCAACAAAAGGCTGTTTTTTTCAACTAATTTTCAATTTTTCCTATATTTAACTGTTAGTTTCTATAAAGAAACCTTGATGGATCTACACAAATGACCCCTTGCTGAATTCAGAATTTTGTCTAATTTTCTAAAATGCATAGCTTTCCAGGATCCATTATTGCTTTTATACCAATTTCTACCATTAACTGGAAGGAGGTTGAAAGCACAAAAAATAGCAAAAATAGGCAATGTCCCAGAAAAATGCCAAAACTGTGTAAAAACTTTTGGTTTTCTGACAAAAGTCTGTCATTCCCTAAAAGCTGGGAAAATGGTGATTTCAGCCCCACAAACCCTTTTTTGATACCATTTGCAGGGAAAAACCCAGACGCTTTCATTTGCAGCACTTTTTTCCCATTTTTCCCCCAAAAAACAAAATTTAGCTGTATTTTGGCTAATTTCTGGGTCCCCTCCAGGGGGTACCTTTAGAATCCCCATGATGTTGGAAGAAAAGGACGCAAATTTGGCGTGGATACCTTATGTGGTCAAAAAGTTACAGGGGCCTAAGCTCGAACTACCCCAAATAGCCAAAAAAAGGCTTAGCACAGGGGGGGAAAAGGCCTAGCAGCGAAGGGGTTAAATTAACTCCAAAGTGCCTGTGCCAAAAGTGTTGTGGGGGCACGTAACTGAGTTTAAGAGAGGCTATCACACATGAAAAAAAATGCATAGGTTTGCAATTTGTAAAAAGCTCAATCGATTCACGAGATACTCAGTGAAGGCAGGGGTGACATTGACATATTGCAAAGTGTCAGTGCAGGAGCCCAACTTATCTGAACTAAAAAACTTGTACAATGTACTATGGCTACGTATAGTGCACTGCTAGACCTAGCCACCCATATATGCCTGATGCTGAGGATCATGACACATTTTAAACAAAGATCGCAAGCTCTGAAAACTCACTATGTGTCAAAAGACTCAAGTTGGATACACAGTTTGAGAGTGTGACTGGACTAAAATTATAATATGATAAAAAGCTTTTGCAAACCACTATGCTTGTTAATGAACTTGCCTGGTTTTTCGTTGTGGCAGGACTGGGGCCCTATTCATCTGGTGCAACGAAAGTGCTTGTGCAAATATTAAATGTACTGTCTGCCTCAGTACCTGATACTGGGGTCGCCTGCACATATTGGAAGACACGATAAAACCCTCGGGTCTCACTATTTTTTTAATCTAAAAGTGGGTGCCAGAAGCGTTCGACGGTGGAGACCTTACCTTGGGTTTTGCTAACATTTCAGTGTAACAAAAATGTTTATGCATAAAGTGCTGGTGCGATTGCTAGTAGTAGCAGAATAATCATGTCGTCGATACCTTCTTTTGACTATCTTGGGGAAGGTTGACGATCATGTGTTCATTGTACTGTGGCTTACCAGTGGGATCCCTAAGCAGATTTTCAAAAAAGTCACACAGAGCAGCATCCAAAGATGCTGCAGTACGTTGCGCGACAGGGAGGTAGCAAGAGAACGCCATAGCTATAGAGATATGGCTCTCTACTCCCTCTCTAGTGCAGACACTGATTTCAGCTGCCGTGCACTAGGCACACACCTCAGCGCCATAGCGCTAAGGAGCGGGCCTGAATCTAGTATAGGTTTTGTACAGAAAGGGTACCCTTCCTGTACAAATCACTATGCCTAAACAAGTTTCCACACTTTGCCCACTTTGTATGTGTGCTGCACAGTGCAGCACTCATGCAAAGTTAGAAAAGAAAGGAGAAATCAAAATATTTCTCCTATTAGCGTCCCGTTTGAAGTGGCATTAACTTTTGGCGCTAAACCCTGTCTACAATTATTTGTAGATAGGGTTTTGCATCAAAAGGCATGGGTGGTAGCATGGGCATGCCCATGTACCACCCATGTAACGCCCCCTTGGCACTAAGTAACGGAAACCAGTGCTTCACACTGCTTTGCGTTACTTTCAGGATACTTTCCAGCACATAACAAGTTTTGCGCTGGAAAGTAAATAGGTAAAAAACATTTTTGGGCTGGTGGTGACGCTAACCCTGTGCAAAATGTATAAAAATCTACCCCATAGTCTGTTATGAGCTAGAGAGACAAACTTTGTCAGCCAGATATTTAGACCTGTATTATCAGCGTTGAGCAAGGTGATAATGGCGTGCCTGCGTGTGCAGACTCCCAGAATGGTCCATTCATGCTTTAGCCTGGTTTTACATTTCCAGCAGTGCCAGACACAGGCCCCCTGGGCACCCTTTGACAGTGGTACTATCAAAGGGGGGGGGACGGGCATGAAATGTCACGATATATAATGAACATTAAGAGGGGAGAATAGACACAAATGCTCTACACTGCACCAGCGTAAGGACACTGTCTTCAAGTTTTGATTTCAATAGAAGCCATATTTCTTTGTATAAAGTGCAGTAGAGTAAATAAAATAAAAGGACTTCAGAAGAATCCCAAAATACATACACGTGCTGCAAATTACATTTCATCTCTGTTCTTTATTCTTATTGCATTAATCAGTACGACACAGTTCCACAGTTCCTACTTCTCAGTACAGTTAAAATACTTCATCAGTGAGAGAAAACTGCATCAGTGGTCCTGCCCCTGGAACGAGCGACAGGTCCGGACTGGAAACCAAACTGTGCGTTGACAAAAATGCTCAAACCAGCCCCTGCTGCAGCCAGCCCTGACTAGAATGGAGCCATATTTGCGTCTTGGAATCCCACCCAACAGTGAAAGCAGCACCCTAGCCTGCAGCCCACCAGGAAATGCCAGAGTGCAGAATGGCCAGCCCTGTCCCGAAAGCTGATCATGTAGAGCACAAGTTCTTTTAGGACGTGATCCTCACCTGTGCTCTGAGCCAGTGGAACTGAAATATTATCAAGTCTGGCTGAATTAGGTGAGGCGATCATGGGCCATCTTATCATTACCGGGCCTTTATCATTTGCACCAGAAAATACTTCCGCCAACTCTATCATTTCCACCAGAAAATACTTCCGCTACCTTAATGGAGACTGTCACCAGTTTCAGGCACTACTTTCCTGTTCTCAGGCACTGCACGGTTTTGCTGCCACCTGCAGACACTCTCTGCTACTTCATCTCTGCGATCTCCAGTATGGTTTGTCAATGAGGTACATATTTTCGATACGATGGTTTGTCGTTAGTTGGATGCCAAAAGCTCACCCATTATTCATACTTTAGTTGTTGAATATCTTAGACTGTTTTAGATATAGCAAGCAATGGCAAAGCCAATAGAGTTGGTATTGGTGCAGAACTGTTGGCTTTGCAAATGCTTATTTTCTTTGAAAATTATTTTTGTAATACTTTATTCCATAGCACTTTACAATGTGGCTGCGTGTCTACATGCGTCTATTTTTAAGTTAACAAAAACGTTTGCCCAGCGCTGGACTTAAAAATGAGCACCAGCTCCTATGCAAGCTGGGTGTCTATGGTCCTTCTGTCCTAGACAGTGGGACACCAGAGAAGACCTCACTCTAAAAAGACGCCGAGTCCATGATGATGTTTTCCATCTCTGCTCAGTAATCCCTTACCTTCCGAGCTCCACAGAGACCAACTACTAACACCTCTTTTTTGTTGCATATAACCGCCTCGCAAAACGGCTGCTCTTCCAGACACCATGGCATTCAGAAAAGCCTGCTTCACTCTCCTGATCATACACACATCTCAAGTAAGGGACAAATTGACCAATCATGCCTACATACCCATCTCCACACTATGGGGTATATTCACGAGGAAATGGAGCAGCTTGGCCGCAAATTTTGCAGTCAAAATGATGTGGTATCACACACTGTCTGTTGCATGATCGTTTGTTCATGAGATTTCATGAGATTTCATGAACCCTTTTCCCATTATCTAGTACACACATTTAGTAGATACCACATAATTTTGAATGGCATGCATCGTTTGCTGATTTCGTTTGTAGTTTTCTTTAGTCTCCGTATCTGTTTTCTCATTATGTCAAATATGGGATGTGGTATATTCGCGTCATGTATATATCACGTCGATACTGTTGCATCGACTGTTTAGTTTCATACATCACTTCATGAGGCACGTTTCGACACACGATATGCCCATACTTGATAGTTCACCTTTGCTTGCTCACCATTCAGAGATTAGACCGATAATAAGATATGTAGTCTTTTTATAGAGTATAGTGACGCTCTGTTTATTTTCTGCATTTGATTTTAGATTTTTCCCCTGAAGAAGGGCTTGTATGCCCGAAATGCATCGGGAAATTGAATACAATACATTTGGCATTTATATCAATCAATTGAATTCATGTATTCAACAAACTTGAACAAGAGTGTTTGAACTTTTTGCAACCATCAAGGAGTTTATTATTATGACTTGGAACATTTGTTACCTGCATAGTCAGGTTTTCAGCTGTGCCTAGAGGGATACCACTCATGAAGAGTGGCACTACCCAATGGCCAAGGTTCTGTCATACCCATGAAAAGGCCACTGTGTTGTGTACCCTGCCCAACTTTAAAATACAGTGTTTATTTCCAATATATATTTAGGTGAAGTGGTACAACTGAGATTAGATGTTAAGTTTCGTAGTTCCACGGGCTCAGGTCCTGTGGCAGTAGGTGATTACTGGGCAGGTGGATGATAATTATATTTACCATTTGTGATTCAAAGCTTAAGGCTATGTCATTCCATTTGGTGCCAGAGTTGTTTATTGTCTAAATTTGACTCTCAGAAGGTGCAATCACAAGCAGTCAAGGCTTGCTCCAGGGGGTAGTAAAGCGATTATCTTAAAATACAGTATGAACAGTAGTCACACTTGATACGCTCAATCTCCAGCCAAGTTGAATCTTTTAAGATGCGTCTTTTTCCCATATTAAAAGTGACGCACCGGCGGCGCAAGGGACTTGAAAATAAGCCCCAATGTATCTCTATACAGGCAAAGTGTCTGGCGAAGTGATAATGGAAAGTTGACCACCTTAACACCGAATGGGGAAACTTTTCCTTCCCTTTCTCCATCCTGCTCTCCTCTGATCTCCTTCTGCACTTCTGCTGTGTCTTCTCCCTATCCATTTCCACTGTCTCTTCGTCTTTATCTTTCCCCACTTTGACACTTTTTTATCCTCCTCTCCTTGCTCACTTTATCCTCATCTCTTTTTCTTTCCCTCTATCCTCTCTCTTCAATCATGTTTATTTATCTATCTCCTATCCTTTCATCTTCTTGTCCTTTATTTCCGCTTTGTCCTTTTCTCTTTCACTTATACATCTTGTCTTCACTTCTCAACCTCTCATCTCCTGCCACCGTTTTCTTCTCTTCATTAGAATTCCTCCCAGTCTCCATCTCTTTTCTTTTCTCTTCTGTTCTGTATCCACTTCTGTCCTCCTCATGATGAAACCCTTGTGTACAGCTTTTCAAGCAGAGTTTGCCAGTAGGCTTGTCAGAAGTCTGTGTGAGGACTGGGGTCAAAACACAATTCTGACCTGCTAGATGCTTCTTCCAAGGTATTAACCCGTTTGCTGCTCCAAACGTTCCGCGCCAGTGCGGAACGTTCTATTAAACGGGCGGGGCCGCGTCGGCCAACGGACGTGCGCAGCAGTACCGAGGTAGTGCTCGCGATGGCCGTTGGCCGACGCACGCAGCAAACGGGTTAAAAAAGAAATGTATTCCAGTGGAAGAGAAAACAAGTAATTTGGTGCCATCTAGTGGTGTAGCCATATAATCATCTTCTATTGACGGCAAGCTTGCTTTCAACTATCTGTGAATGCATTTTTTTTTTGTTCAAATATATTTATTGCATATTTAAAAGAGAAATACATTGATAACACGTCAACAATACAACAGATTAGAATCAAGTATATCTAAATAGTACTGAAAAATGTTAAGAATAAAAAGAAAAGATTTCATAACAATTATTAATGGATTGGGATAAAAAGAATTGTAAACATATCATTATTTAAAAAGGTGAGCAAATAAATATATGAGATATAGGATATGTTATTAAATTCATCAAATAATAATATAAATCCCAGTCATATGGATCAAGCAAAACAACTACATATATCATGACAAAAACACATACCAGTTGTATTGCTTAATAGATAAGAACGATCAGCATAGGGGAACAGGGGAAAGTAAAAGAAAAAAGAAGACTGGGGAAAAGACAGAAAGAAGAAAAGAAAGGAATCAAAGAGACGGTAGGGGACATCTGCTCCAATGGAAGAAAATAAATTAAGAAATGGAATCAAAAGGATACTGAGCTACCAACCCCTGAGAGGACAAATTCATATAGTTATCCAGAGACCGCCAAACATTACTAGAAATGGAAGGCGAGTACTGTTTTTTCTCAACAAAAGTATGAGCTCTACGAAGGTATGAGACCCATGCCAACCAGGTATGATAGGATAGAAGATGAAAAGATTTCCATTCCGTTAGTATAATTTTAACAGCAATGGATAGGAGTAAATCTAATAGCTCCAGATCCGTATCGTCAAGGGGTAAAGGAATAGCTGTAGCCCATGGACCCAATAGAATCATAGGTAAAGAAAGATCTATAGATATGTTAAAGATTAATGATAAGTGTTTCTGTATCAGGCCCCAAAAAGAATGCAATAATGTACATTCAAAAAACATATGTTGATGGGTGCCTGGTACTAAGTTACAGTTCCAACAAAGATCACTATCTAGTTTCAACTTGTGTAAACGAGCAGGGGTCCAATGAAGGATATTTAATGTAAAGAATTTGGATTGCATAAGTGAGGAAGCAATCTTATTACGTAGGGATAACTTCCCAATCAATTGCCAGGTATCTTGTGAAATATGTTTAAAAATGTAATCTTCAAAATGATGAGACCATTTATCATAAGTAACTGTAGACTGTGAAGGGAGTGGAGCAGATACAAATTTATAGATTTTAGAAGCAGTATGACCTGAGCGTAACCACAGGGAAAGAAGTGAAACAGTAACCGAATCTGTAGATAGGTCTATTTTAGAAAGTTTAACCTTTAGTTTAAAAAAAGAGTAAAAGTCCATGTTGCTTAGATTATATTTCCTAGCTAAAAAATAGAAGGGAAGCGGGTCATGATTAAAATCATAAAGGTCTTTCACCAATCTGATACTCTTGGCAGCCCACGAAGAGGCCGTACTAGAATCAATGTCAGTGGAAAGCTTAGGATTGTACCATAAAGAGGACCATCTTGACTTATGAATAGGTTTAGATACTTTTTTATCAATATATTTTAGTGCATTAATCATGTCTAATATAATACGATGAGAATGATCAAAGACAAGCTTAGGAGCTGTGAGAAAGGAAGAAGTGGAAAAAGGAGTGCAGAGCTCACGTTCAATGTAAATCCAAGGAGGAAAATGTTGGAAATCCGGTAAAAACCAAAGTGCACCTTGTGACACTAGGAAGGCGATTTGATACAGGATCCAATCCGGAAGACTACAGCCGCCCAGGACAGAAGGCTTTCTAAGGTGTTTATAAGCAATTCTAGCTCTCTTATCATTCCATAAAAACTTTGAAGAGATTAAATCCATCTCATGGAAAAAGGTAGAAGAAAGCATTATAGGTAGCATGGAGGATAAAAAATTAATAATCGGAGTTATCATTTTAAGAGTTTGTAATCTTCCCCACCAAGAAATATATTTAGGAGACCAGGAAGATAAAAGATCTCTAACTTTAGCCATGATATGGGATTCGTTATAAGAGATAGTATCTGAAAGGTCCTTACAGAGCCAAATCCCTAAGTATTTAATACGAGTTGATTGCCATTTAAAACCTGAGTCACCCATGTGAGAGGAAAAGCACAACTAATTGAGGGGGAACATTTCCGTTTTTTCTTTGTTAAGAGTGTACCCGGAAACAAGTGAAAAATCTCTAATGATGTTAGAAATAACAGGAATCGCTGTTGCAATATCCTTTGACAAAATAAGGACGTTGTTAGAACCGGGATCCCCTAGTTGGCTGAGGTAGGTACCTTAGGCCAAGTAGGGACCCTCGCTTCCATGTCAGGGAAAGGAAGGACACCTTCTCAGATAGCCCCTGCTCACCCCCTTGGTAGCTTGGCATGAGCAGCCAGGCTTATCTTCAAGGCTAATGTGTAAAGTATTTGCAACCACGCTCTCAGTGACCCAATGGTGACACCACAAAAGGACTCCACACGAGTTTCATAGAAAAACAAGTATATGTTTATATAAAAAGATATACGATGCGACCACACGATAAAAATTTAACATATGCGTATTTGTAATATTCCTCCTGGCCGGTTATTAAGCCAGCCAGCCCTTGTAGGGTCTGGCGGTATTAATGAGCAATTCTAGGTGATCCAATGCAATCCTATTGCAATGCTATGCAGTTCGTAAAGCAAGAATCAGGCACTTTGCAATGTAAAAATAATGCAGTTCGTTATGCAAACTAATGCGATGCGTAATGCAACAATCAGGCAGTTCATTATGCAAAACTAATGCAATGCGTAATACAACAATCAGGCAGTTTGTTATGCAAACACAATGCAATGCGCAATGTAACAATCAGGTAGTTCGTAATGCAAACTAATGCGATGCGTAATACAACAATCAGGCAGTTCGTTATGCAAACACAATGCAATGCGCAATGTAACGATCAGGCAGTTCGTAATGCAAACTAATGCGATGCGTAATGCAACAATCAGGCAGTTCGTTATGCAAACACGATGCAATGCGCAATGTAACATTCAGGTAGTTCGTAATGCAGAAACAATGCAATGCGCAAGGCACTTCAGCACCGATCACGGTGCTTTAGACGGTCTCTCTGCCTCTCGTACTGACTCGCGGTCAGCTTCCACTAACATATGCCCCCAACACGGGTATGGTGTAAACCAAAGTACAGCTCAACACTCCGGCCCCGGTACTGCCACTCCTTGGCACGTACAGGCCGCGATACGAGCTTGAGCAGAGGCTCGTGCTGCAAGAAGGGGAGAGGCCGAGAGCGTCCCTCTCCGAGCCCGCACCCCGCCCCAGGCGGCGACACACGTTACCTGGGGGGCGCGACCTCGCTCTCCTCTCCTCCTCTCGCGACTTGGGCCTCCGATGCGACTTGGTTGATTCCGGGCCGATGGCGATCTCGAAGATCTCAGGCTGCAACAGGACACACGCACACAGCGTCGCTGAGACTCCCTTGAGCTTTGGGTATGCACGGTCACAGGGCAATCCTCACGAAGGTCTCAGGCTGCACGAAGCACACGCACACAGCGTCACTAAGACTCCCTCGAGCTCCGGGCGCACACGAACACAGGGCAATCCTCACTAAGGTCTCAGGCTGCATGAAGCACATGCACACAGCGACGCTGAGACTCACTTGGACTCGAGGTGCCCACGATCACAGGGCAATTCTTACGAAGGGCTCAGGCTGCAAAAAGCACATGCACACAGCGTCGCTGAGACACTTCCGGAAACTTTTGTGTTCCTGAGTTTCCACAACAGGGAGCCAGCTCTCCTCGGGCCCTTGGGGTTCAGTTACTTCAGGACACAGCACAGCAAAGTCCTTTCAAGCAGGGGGACACAGCACACAGCAAAGTCCCTTTAGCCTCTCCTTGGTTAAAGCAGCAAACGCAGGCCAGCCCCAGAACACACAGCAAGGGTCAGTCCTTTCCTTCAGTCTATTCAGCTGTTTCTTCCTTGGCAGAGGTTTCTCTTGACCATGAAGTAGGTTCAATCCTTTACAGTCTTGAACAGTTCCATTCCAAAGTCCAGGGGTTTCAGCTCTCATAGTTATACCCCTAAATGTCTTTGAGGTCTTTGTGTTCAGGGGGGCACTGACCCCTGTCTAAACCAGTTCTGGGTGTCTCCCTGCCAGTGACACCTTCTGCCTTTGATAGTGGGGGTCTGGCTCCTTAATCACTCAGCAGGAGATGGAGCCATTGTTTTATGGCAGCAACCCAGGCCTCTTCACCTCCAGGGGCTACTCCTCCCCCCTACACTCCAGATGCAGGTCAGCCTGTTGCTGTCTCACCTCCTCCCCTGGGTCAAGACATTCCCCAGAGCCTATCACATTTAAATCCAGACAGTCAATCCACAACCAGGCAGAGACACACAGAAAGGTTAGAGCACAAAAACCCAGCCACTTCTAAAAGAGTGGTTTCTAAACACGCAATTCAAAAACCACCTTCACAAAAAGATGTATTAAATTGTGAGTTCAGGCACACTAAACTTCACCTCTCCATCTTAAGCCTTTGGGAAGATAGGCTGGAAACATATTACACAGCCTTCCCCATTCTGTCCTATGGGCAAGATGTGAAAAGGATGAGAGGGACCCCTTGTTCTGGACAAGGGAATAGGGTACTATCAACAAGTAAAAATTGTGTCTTTTCCCTTGTTCGTCACAAACTCAATATCGAAAATACACCCACAAACTCTGAATTCTAATGTTTTCACTATTTGGCCACAAGGAATTTTATTCTGGTCACTTCTTACCATCCGAACAATCAATCAACCCTTAACCCACCAATAGCACACTATCTATCAAGAAGAGGAATAGAAAAGAAACCATAAATGGGTCAGTTGAAAATAAGAGCCCGAAAAAACTATATAGAGTTAGAATTGCACCATTTTATTACCCACAATCCTGACAGCTGAAGTTAAAAAACAATGTATTTCATAAAACTTTACACAAATAAAAGTATGCTTTGCACAATAAAAACTGTGTCACAGCACAGATCTAAACCACATTACCACATAAAAAACACAAAATAAATCAATCACAAAAGAGAGAGACAAATATTAGACAATACAATTTGTCATTGAAATGGACATATTCGTGTAACAATTGTAACTACTGCGACCGAGTACCATATATATCAGTATCTACAGGTCCAGTAGCTTCACGAATTATGTTGTTTTTTAGCGTTGACGCATTTAGATGGTTTTGCCTAATTATTGCCCATCTTTATCAAGACAATCAAATACTTTGACTTCTCTCTGTTGTTCGGTATGTTATTTCCCAACAACGTAATCCTGTGTATAAAATAGATGCGTACATTAAAGTCTATCATATTCATCAAGACAAGACACATTCATTAAAAACAGAGCTTTCTTACACCTAGAATTTTAATACAACGTTAAACATATACTAAAAACTCATATAATCATTGAATTGTGAGCAATATTTTTCCGCAATAAAAAAACCACTATATAGTACCAGACCCATCATTTATTAGTTGTTCCCTTGCTATCATAAACTGACAGGAGTGTTCTGTCAGGCAAAGGACAGAGGAGGAAAGAAATTAGAAAGAAAAAGAGAAAAGAAAAGAAACATAAAAAAGGGAGGGGGGAGTTAATAATAAGACAGATCCACACAAGGACATTGCGAACAGAAGAATAGAAAGAAGGATAGAACCATAAAAGAAACAAAGAAAAAGGACAGAAAACAGAAAGGAAAGAAAAGAGAGGACCATAAGTCCTTTCATTCACTTTTTCAAAGGTTTCATCCTTCTTACATCTTTCGTTCTTCCATCCAATCTAACCAATCCTGTGTCACTCATGCCTACTAGCCAGGGACATGCCCTTATGTTTGTCCTTACTTCCAAAACTCAATCACTCCCCCAGGCATATGCCCGCCTAAAATTATGGGCAAGATGGCCTTTCAACAGTGAAAAACGAAATGGAGAGTATTTCACTGTTAGGACATGGTACACACCTCAGTACATGTCCTACCTTTCACATACACTGCACCCTGCCCAGGGGGGGTACCTTGGGCCTACCATAGGGGTGTCTGATGTGCATAGAAAGGGAAGGGTAAGGCCTGGCAAGTGGGTGCACTTGTCAGGACAACAAGGCAGCTTAACAAGCTGCGCGCAGGCACTGCAGTGCCAGGCCTGAGTTCTCTCTTTAAGGCTACTTGTGTGGGTGGCACAATTAGTGCTGCAGGCCCACTAGTAGCAGTTGCATTACTAGCCCTGGCACACATAGTGCACTTTACTAGGGACTTTACTAGTAAGGCAAACATACCAATCATGGACAACCAATTACCATTACACTTTACACAGGGAGCACTTGCACTTTGACACTGATCAGCAGTGGCAACGTGCCCAAAGCATCTAAGTTGGCAACACCATGTCAGAAAAAAAGTCTAGGGGGAAAGCAAAAAGTTTAAGGAACTTTAGCCAAAAAGGGCCCAGTCCAACAGACGTCATCAGCGTAAGTGGCAGTTTTAAGCGTATACGATCCAAATTGAAAACCTTTAATACCCTGGTTCAAGTTTAGTAGACAAAGAAGTGGATCTATAGACAAGAGAAAAAGAAGGGGTGAGAGAGGGCACCCTTGTCTAGTGCCCTGACGAAGATTAAAAAAGGAAGATGTAGCACCATTAATTCTGATATTAGCTTTTGGTTGCGCATAGAGAGACATTACCATATTAATAAAGGACTCGCCAAGGTTATGGGATTCTAATACTGCTTGTAAAAAAGGCCAAGAGACTTTGTCAAAAGCCTTTTCGGCGTCAAGGGCGATTGTTTCGATGGTAAAACCAAAAGTTTTGCTTTTTCTAAAATATGACAAAAGGTCCGCATATTGTCTATAGCAAGTCTTCCCTTAACGAAACCTGTTTAAGAATCATGGATGAGATTGGGAATATGACCCTCTAAGCGCCTAGCCAAAATCTTGGCAAAGATTTTAGCTTCCATATTTAATAATGAAATTGGGCGAAACTTTTTAGGATCAGAATGATCTTTACCATCCTTCGGAATCACTACTATAGTGGCCTCAGCAGCTGAGCCAGAAACCTTGCCAGAAAGAACATAATTATCAAAAATCTTCTTAAGATATTTGACTAATGAAGGAGTAAATGTTTTATAGAAGGCAATAGGAAACCCATCTGGTCCCGGAGCCTTTCCCGAATGAGTGGTCTTAATAGCCTGAATGATCTCGTCAGTGTCAATCGGTTTCCCCAATTCAGTCATGTCAGAATGCGAAATAGTATTAGTAGGGATCAAATTAAGAAACTGTTGGCAAGTAAACTTGGAGTATTGATCTTTAGGTGTGTTACTCCAGCTTGCAACTTAAACAGCTAAATAGCATTCTGGGCGCAACATGTGCACACTCCATCTCGCCCGATAAGTTTATTGAAAGGTGTCCTCATTGCGGGTTTGAATTTTCCCCCCAACTACTACACCCTCCCTGTTCAGAAAATTATATAAACTATTCCTGTTGAATTGCAGATCTCTGACAAAACACACGGCAGAGATCTCGATGTTTCTAAAAGATTCAAACCCAGAAGTCTTATTTCTTACTGAAACATGGCTTAACTGCAGCTCGGAGCCAGACATCGTCCAAGCACTCCCCCGGGGTACTTGATGCAGAGGGTGGACAGAACGACAGGCAAGGGCGGTGGTATCGCTATTATCTATAAAGACCACCTAACTTGTCGCCTGCTCGGCAGCCCACTTTTAGACTGCGAGAATGCCCACTTTTCAATAGAATTTACACCTTCCCACTCCTTCTCGGGCATTCTAATCTACCGCCCCCCCTGGGGTAATGGGCACATTCTGTAAATCTCTGCTAGAAGCAGTTGTTAATCTGGCCAGTACTGCCGCTAATTTTTCTCTCCTTGGAGATTTTAATTTGCACTTAGACGACCCCTTAGCACTTACCGCACTTGAATTAGCGTGAGACCTTACGGCCTTCCAACTACCACAGAAGATCATGCGAGCGACTCATGTCAAAGGGCACCTCCTTGATCCCGTTTTTTCTAATTTAGGTAATTTAAAAGGGAAAGATCCCATCCCCCTCCTGTGGTCTGATCATTTCCTCATTCCCCTTCTTTGGTCCCCTCTTACTATCACATCACAAACCCAGTCCATACGCACCTTAATTCGTCCCTGGTCCAAGCTTCCCTTAGACAATTGGGCCCAAGAACTGGGAAGGACCAGACCGAATCCCGATCCTAACCCAGTCAAAGCCAATGATAACTTTTGTAACTGGATAGAGGAATCATTGAATGTGGTGCTCCCAAAAATATTGATTAAAAAGACAGGTGGACCTAACAAGTCCCCATGGTTCTCCCCTGAACTACGCACTCTAAAACAGCATTGTAAAATACTGGAAAGAAGCTGGAGGAAAGACTTCTCACTCAATAAGAAGATGGAATAAAGGGCGGCCATTGGCATTTATAAGGCAGAAATAAAAATAGCCCAGGCCTCTTATTACGAGGAAAAGATCTCGTCAGCCGCCAATTCCCCCAGAGAAACCTTTCTTATTGTAAAAAAGCTACTCAAAGCCCCCGCCCTTCCAGCTGCACCATATACCTCGGGTCAGCGATGTAATGAACAGGCAGAGTACTTCTCCCCCAAAGTACAGAACATCCTCAAATGCCTACCCCAGAGTGACTGAGTGTGATATTACTAGCGAGCTCACGGATCTGGGTTCGCATGTAACTGAACATTCGTTGGAGACCTTTGCGCCGTTAACCCAAGAATCACATTTAACCCTGCTTTCCTCGGTCAAAAGCGGGTCGCCAAGGGACCCAGCACTACCCAATATCCTGAAATTGGTAGCACCAATAGCTGCCCCCACTATCACCGCCCTGATCAATGCCTCACTTTCCTCAGGTACGGCCCCCCCCAAATGGAAAAGGGCTATGGTGAAAACGTTGTTAAAAAAAACCAATCTGGATCCTGCCGTCTTGGGCAATTATCGCCCCATCTCTCTCCTTCCGGGAATCAGCAAGATTGTGGAGAAATATGTAAATCACACACTCTCCATTTTTCTTGAATCCCATGACCTGCTCCATCCCTCCCAACCGGGATTCCGCCCGCGCCAAAGCACTGACACTGCCTTGTTGGGCGTGGTGGAAGAATCTAGAAAGATTCTTGATTCAGGAGGGCCTTCAGCCATAATACTCCTCGACCTTAGCGCGGCCTTCGACACGGTGAACCACCGCATCCTGGTTCACCATCTCAGGAGCGCCGGAGTAACTGGCTCAGCGCTTCAATGGCTGCGCTCTTTTCTAGAGGGAAGATTCTTCGAGGTATTTGAGGATGACATCTCCTCAAAACCCATCCCCTTACAGTGTGGAGTCCCTCAGGGCTCATCGTTGAGCCCGACTCTTTTTAATGTTTACATGGCCCCGTTGGCGGATATTGTAGCCCCCTTCGGGATCCACATGGTAACATACGCCGACGATACACAACTGGTCGTAGCGCTGAACCATGCAGATCAGAGGCCCAACGGCCTCCACTCATTTCTTGAAGAAGTCTCTAAGTGGATGGGTATGTCACATCTAAAACTCAACGGTGAGAAAAACGAGCTCATGATTCTCGGCAATCCTTTAAGTTTTAAATCCATCACCATGTGGCCAGCGTGTATGGCCCCGGTACCGGCCCCAAAAGCCGAGATAAAGAGCCTGGACATCTGGCTAGATCAGAACCTGACCTTCAAGGCGCAAGCTAGGAATACTGCGGCCACATGCTATGGCCTGCTTAGAATAGCCCGCAAAGTGCTTCCCCTTCTACCCTTCCAAGCAAAAAAAGTGCTAGTCCAATCACTAATACTCTCAAGGATAGATTATGGCAAAGCTCTATATTTAGGCGCCCCAAACTCAGTAATCGCAAAACTTCAGACTGTACAAAATTGTGTAGCTAGACTGCTGATGGGAGTTTCCAATCGCTGTTCAGCAAAACCTGCACTACACTCCCTCCACTGGCTTCCGGTGCAGGAAAGAATCAGCTTTAAGGCCCTCTGCGTTGTCCATAAATCCTTGCAAGGGTACGGGCCACCGATAAATTCAGCCATGATTTGCCCCTATAGGGCTAACAGGAAATTGCGCTCGGATGAGCTCCATTTAGTAGGGGTCGCTAGGATCAAGAAAGCCAGAAGTGGAGGTCGGCTTTTTCGTATAATGCCGCTAAGCTCTGGAACACTCTACCGCTGTACCTTCGTAGGGAATCTAACCATCTTACCTTTCGAAAACAGCTAAAGACCCTGCTCTTCCCTTAAGGTTCTGTTTCTTCTAGTACTGATCAGCGCTGGGATGCTCCCGGGTAGCCATGTGCTATAAAATTGTCATTTCATTCATTCATAACGTTTCATAGAAGTCTCGAAAGACTCCAAGTATTTCTTGAGTATGAAATTTCTTTGATCCATTTTTATCAGTGATGTGGGAAATATGAGTAGCTTTAATATTCGTGTCTTGATATTTTAGGGTGGTGGCCAGCAACTTACCAGCTCTGTTTCTTAGTAATAAATGACGGTATTTTTGAGCGTGTACACCAATACAAGCTCTTTTAGTGACAATAGAGTTAAAAGAGTATTTCAAATGTTTAATATCCTGTAGGAGTGATTTATCATTAGAGTGCCTATATATCTCTTCTTTGCGTTTAATATCACCCCCCAAAGATTGAAGAGAATTCCTAATGTCGCTATTTCTCTTTGACATTTTTTTTAATAATGTGACCCCTTATAGTACATTTAAAGTGCGAACCACAAAACTATTGGTGAATTCACCGTGGACTCATTATCTTTGAAGAAATTATCAATCTCCTCATTAAGGGCCAGATGTAGGTGTCCAAATAGCGAGCGCTAACGCTGAAATTCGCAGAATTTCAGCGTTTACGATCGCTATTTGGCTGAGAGCAATGTAGGTGAGTTTAAACCTACTAGCAAAATAAGGAATCGCAAAATTGCGATTCCTTATTTTGGTCTTACATTTAAGGAATCGCAAATTGCGATTCCTTAAATGCAATGTAAGTAACACAAAAAGAAAGTGCACTTTAGCCTTAGGAATCGCTAATTACCACCAACTTCAAGTTGGTGGTAATTAGCGATTTCCTTTAAAAAAGCACTTTTTTGCTTTTTTAAAGTGCCATGTGGCACACATTCATGCCCTTAGGGCATGTATGTGCGCCACATGTGCACACATGCACATTTCAGGGTGCAACAGGGTGTCCTTTTGACACCCTGGCACCCTTGAAATAGCTCCCGCTATTTGCAATTCTTTAATAGCGAATCGCAAATAGTGAATATCTTCCCATTCATTCCTATGGGCCTCCTAGCCCATAGGAATGAATGGGTAGGTATTCCTTATTAGCGAATCTGAATTTGCGATTCGTTATTAAGGAATATTAAGGAATCGCTAATATTTTAGCGATTCCTACCTACATTCAAGTTTGCGAGTCCTTATTAGCGAATCGGTATAATTCGCTATTAAGGACTCGCAAATTTGATTTTACCTACATCTGGCCCTAAGTTCTTTAACTTCATCATTATCTTCCAAAATTTCTGTATTGAGACATCAATTACGAGGGCCTCTCGTATCTGTGAGATTAAGGATAGTTAAAGAGACCGCCGCGTGGTCAGAAACAACAATTGGGTGAATCATAACATTTATAGTATGCTTTAAAAGAGAGGCATCTACCAAAAGGTAATCAATACGAGAGAAGCTAGAATGTGGAGAGGAGAAAAACGTGAAATCACTACCCGTAGGATTATGCAATCTCCATGCGTCAATAAGATGATGAGATGAGCACTAATTGAGCATGTGTTTATGCGCCCCAGGAGGTCGAAATTTAAAGGCAGAGGGGCAGATTTACAAGCCCCCTGCGCCACTTTTGCATCACTTTTCCCATGTTAAAAATTACGCAAATGAATGTCTATCCAAAATAGGATCAAGGGGAAGATTAAAATCTCCGCCAACAATTGTTCTTGAATTCTGTGGAATATCAGAAAGTTTTTTATTAATGGAACGCCAAAAAAGTGGGTCATCAATGTTTGGGGCATATAAATTCATAATATAAAGATCGTCCGAACCGTTAGTCAGACGAGTAAGTAGCCATCTGCCACTGGTATCATGCTCAGCTGTAACAATAGACAAACCAGAGCTTTTAGATACAAGAGTGACAACCTCATTCTTCTTACCAGAAGCCTCGGAACAAGTAACATCAAGAACCCAATCCTTCCGCATAAGAAGAGCTTCTTTAAAGGCTATCTTAGGGGCCGATCACGATGGCGGGCGGATCGCCCCCGCCGGGCCGGCGGTAGTCACCGCCGGCCCGGAGGGGGCGATCCGCCCGCCATCCACCTGAATATTCCCACTGCCAAATCAGGATGGCGGTGGGAATGGTAATGGTACCGCGGCGGACGGAAATACCGTCCGCCATGGTCCCGCAAGGTGGTTCTTTACCGCCCGCCTTGCGTGACACGGTACAATGGGCCAATGGCCGCGGTGCCGTGCAGGCACCGCCATAGGCATTACGATGCCTGTCTTCTGCAGCGGAGATCCCGCCGCAAAAAGACAGGCGGAGAATGCCTTCGGGGGCCCGTTGCGGGCCCCCAGAGTGTTGGAGGGGGTGGGGGGTGCACATGGGGGGGTACCTATGGTACCCCCTGCATCTGCATGTACAAGGTGGCAGGCACCGCACGGTGCCTGCTACGTTGTACATGCAGATGCACAACATGTATTTTTACATTGCGGCGGGTGCTGCTTGCAGCACCGCCCGCCGCAATGTAAAAATATGGGATGCGCCCGCCAGTGTGGCGGGCGCATCCTAATTCGTATAGCGGGACCGCCACACCTATGGCGGGCGGTCCCTTTTGCCCCTTAGTCTCTTGAAGTAGAACCACATCACCAGATAAACTTTTGCAATAATCTAACATTTTAACAGGATGATTCAACCCCAGGACATTAAGTGAAACTACATTTAAACCAGACATAGATATATATGAAACAACACAAGTAAATGCATATGATAAAAAGAGAAAAGGGCAACCAAGATAAATAAAAAACTAAAGGAAACAAAGCATGTATTCCAAAATAAAATGAAGCAGATGTCCCAAAATTAGGATAAAGAGCAAGGAGAGGAATGAAGAGTAGAAGGAAGAAAAGAAAGAAAAGAAGAACTCCACAATGAAAAGGAGTATCAACCAAATGCAACCCCACAAGGGGATGTCTGTAGGAGACAAAATGCATGGAGGAACAACGTGGAAGAGCAACAGCAGAGGCTATCAACCACGGTATGGACAGCTCAAGGAAAAACAGGCAGCAGAGCGGCGAAACAAGTATATCATTCTCCGGCGGATTACTTATATTGCTATATTTTGCTACTAAGAATAAATAATATAAAGTCAATAAATATACTATACTCGAACATTTTAGAAAAAGGAGAAAATAGATAACATTTCATAAATAAATAAATAAAGCAGCCTATATTAGTAGATAAATATCAATCTAAGATACAATAAACCAGCTCATAAAGTTATATGAATAAGATCTAAAGAGAATAAATACAATATATGGACTAAATAACCAACTATAAAAATGATGGAATAAGAAAGGTCAGAATCAATTTCATACAATTACAGCACATATTAAATAAGAATTAAATATAAGTAGGGTATCTAACATAAAATGTAATTCATAAGCAAGCTATACTAATATGGAACTTCCGGTTCGATATACATTAAAAAGAGTAAAGCAAAAAATGAAAAAGTAGATACTAAGGGGCCAATTACAATTGCGGAAGGCCCGTCACTGCCAGCCATGCAATGGCGGTCCTTCCGCAATCGTACTTCGAATTTCCCCCGCCACATTACGATGGCGGAGGGAATCGCGCTCGGACCGTGGCGGACGCGAAGACCGTCCGCCAAGGGTCCGCCAAAAGCAATCTAACAGATTGCCTGGCGACCGTATCCGATAGCCCTAAATGGTGGCGGTGCCCAGCAGACACCGTCCACCAAATTAGGATGCTTGGTATTGCAGGCCTTTCCATGAATGTGTTGTGCCTGCCACGTAGTGCCGTGAAATGCACAACATGGCATTTTAACATCACGGGGAGTGCTGCTGTCAGCAGCACCCGCCGCAATGTTAAAATGCAGGATCCGTCCGCCATGGTAGTGGTCGCATCCTGATCGGGTGTGTGGGACCGCCGCATGCATGGCGGACAGTCCCGATTTGCACCAGGATGGCGGACGGACTTCAGTCCGTCCGCCATCCTAATGAGCCCCTAAATTGGAGCATATATTGACACAAATCATCAAAAATAATTTGATATTTAATGAAGATCAATAATATCAATAAATAGTATACACATATAAATGAATTATCACCAACTTAGAGACTGAGAAAAGATAAAAGATAGAGTAAAAGGTAGAATAAGCGAGCTAAACAGAAAAACAAATGAAAGAGAGTAAAAGACGAAGGAAGGAGAATAGAGTATAGCAAATAGAAGATAGAATACTAGCCTTATTAAGAAAATGATAAGAGAAAGAGTTAATGATAGGTCAAAGCATAAAGAGAAACAGACAGTCGTATAACTTATAAAGAAATAGACCCCAAGAGAAAGGATAACAAAACACAATGCATTGTATTATTATCAACAAATGTACGATTTATATATAGCATACATAACCACTGTAAAGGTGTGAAATAAAAATATCATGAATCATACCATATTAGCTAGAATAATTATTATAAAGAAATAAATAAAATGATTGTCATAAGCAGATCTCACAAGTGAGGTATCTTAACTATAACATAAGGCAACTGTATAACTATCAGGTCATTGGTGGCCAATGATGTCAGGAACTAATATAATTATATAAATAGATTACCTTTTAAAAAGACCACTGGGTAAAGAAAAGACAGAGCAAGAAATAAAAAATAGAAAGTAGAAGAATCAAATGAATAAAGGCTCAAATACTTACTGATAGTAAAAGATTTAGAAAAGAGGAAAAGATAAAGTTGGTGGTCAATGACGTCAAAAACTAATATATTCATATAAATAAATTACCGTTTAAGAAGACCACTGGACAAAGGGAAGACAGAAAAAGAAATAAAATAAAAAGTAGAAGAAACAAGTGAATAAAGGATCAAATACTTACTGATAGTAAAAAATTTAGAAAAGAGGAAAAAATAGAAATAGATAAGAATTAAAAAATATATTAGCAATATTCAATTGTAACAGCATTACTGTAAGGAACCATATAAATTAGGTCATCCAGCATAGTATAGATCAACACTAGGAATGTAAACCCAAATAATACTAAATATAGTACAGAAGAATTGCATTATCCTGCAAAGGAGCATATGAGTTTGGTAAACTGGCACTGTACAAACAAAACCAGGAATGTAATGTCAAGTAGAACTAAATACAATACAAAGATTTGCAATGTCCTATAAGAGAGAATAATAGTTGAGAAAGAAACAGAAAGGCACCTGCATATATACTAGATAAATGAAAAAATATTAGGCACAGACCATGTCGATAAATACAAAAACATGAGAGACGAGAGGTACCAAGAAGAGAATCTTGAGTCCATTTGCGATTCAGATTGATTATCCAAGAATGTCGAGAGATCTGAAGGTTCATAAAAAAAATCTGTGGGCGACCTTTGAAAGTGATACGGAATCTTGAGGGACCAGCAAAAGAGAATGGAATATTTAAATCAGTGAGTCTCTTACGTAGATTCAGGAAGCCTTTGCGGCGGTTCACCGTGTCTCTGGCAAAGTCTTGTGAAATGGATATTCTGTGGCCTTCCCATTGTATTGACTTGATTTTCCTAATTTGTGCCAGAATTAGTTCAGTATGTTGGTGGCGCAAAGGTTTAAAAATCAGGGGCCTTGCAGAAGACATCGATCTTGGTTTGAAGGTTGGAACCCTATGTGCGCGCTCTATCTCAAAGTCTTTATTGAAAGAAATATTCAGGATATTTGGGAACCATGTAAGCAAGAAATCAATTACTGAAGGAGCAGACTTTTCACAATCCTCTGGTAATCCAAAAATATGAAGATTACTTCTTCTATTTTGATCCTCCTGTTCCGTGAGATCTCTCCTCAATGAAGCAATGGAACGTTCCAGATTTTGAATGTGCTTCGCTTGTTTCTTTGTAAAGTCTTCCACACTGCTTATCCTCGTTTCCGCATTAGAAACACGCAGTGAAAGAGATTTGATCATTACGAATTGCAGCCACCTCTACCTGAAGCAAATCAGTATTTGTTTTGGTACTTTGTGCGATATCATGAACAGTGTTGAGCTTAAGTAGAATCGCCTCCAAAGTTGAGGTAGATTCAAGGCTACCCTTAGCTGGCGATTCCGGAGTGGGAGAGGTCTGTTTGGAGCGTTTTAAGTTCCCTTTAGAGTCTCTGTCTTTGGTAGTAACACCCATGCCTTCGGCCATTGGATAAGATCGTAGCAGCCATCAGCAAAAAACCTTAGGATGGTTAGAAGAAGCAGATAAGGCGAGTATGGTCTTAGAGTGAAGAATATACTCGCCAATAGCCAACCAGATTATTCAGTTGTGCCGCCAAATTAATAGGAAGTATCACAACAGGATAATATCATCACACTTACATCATCTGGAATGAGCAACCAGCATTAGAACCAGTCTCAATGTCAGATTGTAGCCATTCAATTTAAATAGATCAATATGAGACAAAATTCAGACAGCTGGCGCCATTTTAGAACTGCAGACCCTGGAGAGAGCATATATGCATAAAATATGTGATAGCTATGAACAGCGCTGTATGGAACGAGAGCAATGTGGAAAGGTACGTTAAGCAACTTCAAATGAGCTTTTAAGAATTTTAAACGTGAGACTTAGCAATTCCATGCCGTGTCATGAGGAAATTTGCACAGACAGCCGCCATTTTAGGGAGTCTTACAGCATCGCATTTCATGTCGCAGCCTCAAAACGGGTGACTCAAGAAGAGAACACACCACTCTCTGGCACTCATTTGTCTTCCACCTAATCCCTGGGGCTGAAGGATAGTTGAAAATCCTTTGTAGTGTATGAAAATTCAGATGACCGTGTCTTGAAACTGAAGAAAGTGAAACCACCTCCACTGACCAATAAGCCATAACCCCTATGGTACGGACACAACAAAGCGTTGCAATAAAATAATATAGAGCAGTACCTTAGGAAGCATTAATGTAGCAAATAGGCGCAATGATAACGAGATGCAGCCTCCATACGTCAAATTGTGTGGAGAATTTCAAGGACGGTCGCCATTTTGAAAAATATCCATCACCACACTTCCCATGTCGCAGCATCAAATTGAGTGTTTCAGGGAAATAAAAGCACTCTCCGATGATCCTTGAGTATTCCGCCGCTCCCCGGAGTTGAAGGGCAATGAAAAATCACCCGTATAACATGTTAAATGAGCCTCCGTACCGGCAGTGTCACGGAGCTCAAAGAAACCCGTCATCTCTGTTGCGCGTCAAGCCACGCCCCCATCTGTGAATGCATTTTATGAAAGAGCGCAGGGCCCTGTAAATGCATGTGGGCGGAGGCGTAATGGCCCTTCGGCCTGCCTTCTCCTTGGTAACAGCACTGCTTACCAGTGCCTGTCTTGGGCCTGTCTCTCACTTCCTGGCAGTGACTCTTACCCTCCTCCGGGAAGAGTAGCCCAGAGCTAGACCCAGAGAGAGACACTATTTCTGAGCGGACCTCCTTTTAACCGACTACAGCTGGAGTGAGTTATGGGGTATCTTTCATTCCTGGGTCCTGGCTGGTACCACTGCATCGAGCGACCCTTGACCTTGCCAGGTAGGTCGCTCCCCCACCACACAGCTCCGCCTGTGTTGTCCGCCCGCTGCTGCTGCTGGTAAGCTCGCCCCTCCGCTTGTGGCCTCGGTGCCCGTATTTCTTTGCTTTTTGTCTCCCCATTTTCCCTTCTGTGCCCCTCGCTGCCCCATTGTACTGTGCCCGTATTTCTATGTTTGTTTTCTCTCGATTTTCCCTTCTGTGCCCCTCGCTGCCCAATTGTACTGTGCCCGTATTTCTCTGTTTGTTTTCTCTCCGTCTTCCCTTCTGTGCCCCTCGCTGCCCCATTGTACTGTGCCCGTATTTCTGTTTGTTTTCTCTCCATTTTCCCTTCTGTGCCCCTCGCTGCCCCATTGTACTGTGCCCGTATTTCTGTTTGTTTTCTCTCCATTTTCCCTTCTGTGCCCCTCGCTGCCCCATTGTACTGTGCCCGTATTTCTGTTTGTTTTCTCTCCATTTTCCCTTCTGTGCCCCTCGCTGCCCCATTGTACTGTGCCCGTATTTCTGTTTGTTTTCTCTCCATTTTCCCTTCTGTGCCCCTCGCTGCCCCATTGTACTGTGCCCGTATTTCTCTGTTTGTTTTCTCTCCATTTTCCCTTCTGTGCCCCTCGCTGCCCCATTGTACTGTGCCCGTATTTCTGTTTGTTTTCTCTCCATTTTCCCTTCTGTGCCCCTCGCTGCCCCATTGTACTGTGCCCGTATTTCTGTTTGTTTTCTCTCCATTTTCCCTTCTGTGCCCCTCGCTGCCCCATTGTACTGTGCCCGTATTTCTCTGTTTGTTTTCTCTCCGTTTTTCCTTCTGTGCCCCCGCTGCCTCTCTCCATTCCCGCCGCTGCGTCCCTGCGGCCCCGCCCCCTGACTGCCCATTCGCTGCCCCTGCCTCCCGCCTCCCAGCTGCTCCTCCCTCCCACCTCCCCATATATGGCGGCCACTGCGCGGTGAGGAGAGCGACCCTTGACCTTGCCAGGTAGGTCGCTCCCCACCACACAGCTCCGCCTGTGTTGTCCGCCCGCTGCTGCTGCTGGTAGCTCGCCCCTCCGCTTGTGGCCTCGGTGCCCGTATTTCTTTGCTTTTTGTCTCCCCATTTTCCCTTCTGTGCCCCTCGCTGCCCCATTGTACTGTGCCCGTATTTCTCTGTTTGTTTTCTCTCCATTTTCCCTTCTGTGCCCCTCGCTGCCCCATTGTACTGTGCCCGTATTTCTCTGTTTGTTTTCTCTCCATTTTCCCTTCTGTGCCCCTCGCTGCCCCATTGTACTGTGCCCGTATTTCTCTGTTTGTTTTCTCTCCGTTTTCCCTTCTGTGCCCCTCGCTGCCCCATTGTACTGTGCCCGTATTTCTGTTTGTTTTCTCTCCATTTTCCCTTCTGTGCCCCTCGCTGCCCCATTGTACTGTGCCCGTATTTCTGTTTGTTTTCTCTCCATTTTCCCTTCTGTGCCCCTCGCTGCCCCATTGTACTGTGCCCGTATTTCTCTGTTTGCTTTCTCTCCGTTTGTCCTTCTGTGCCCCCGCTGCCTCTCTCCATTCCCGCCGCTGCGTCCCCTGCGGCCCCGCCCCCCTGACTGCCCATTCGCTGCCCCTGCCTCCCGCCTCCCAGCTGCTCCTCCCTCCCACCTCCCCATATATGGCGGCCGCTGCGCGGCCGAGCCGCTGGCGCGCCGAAGGCGCGCCTAAGGCAAGCCCGTCTGCGCCCGTCCGCGACTGGACCGCGCCCAGCGCCAGAACCCCTGGACCGTGCGCCCCCCGCTCCAGCCTCGAGGACCGACGCCGATATGATGCCACCACACTCCACGCTCTCAACCCCGGACGGACGCACAACTGCTTCAAGGCCGCCCCGAAACGCACCCATGGTCCCTTCACCTGCCGGAACTGCAGCTACACCAGCCTCAGAGCCACTGAGGCGCCCGCCAAGAAGGACCTCAACCACCTCCGGTGCATCCTGCTGAACACCCGCTCCGCACGCAAACACGCCGTCGAGCTCTGGGACCTGCTCGACACATCATCACCAGACGTCGCCTTCCTGACAGAGACCTGGATGAACGACTCCTCCGCCCCCGACATCGCCATAGCCATCCCAGACGGCTATAAGATCACCCGCAGAGACCGCATCAACGCAGTAGGAGGAGGAATCGCCATCGTCCACAAGAACACCATCAGGGTCTCGACCAGCACCGACGACACTCTCAGCACCGCCGAACACATGCACTTCCAGATCCACACGGACCCCAACACCACCCTTAGAGGCACCCTTGTCTACAGACCCCCTGGGCCCCGACCCCAGTTCAGCGACTCCATTGCCGACTTCATCAGCACGCACGCCCTGACCTCTACCGACTACATCCTCCTCGGAGACCTGAACTTTCACCTGGAGAACAACAACGACAGCAACTCCACCACCCTGATCGACAGCCTCGCCAACCTCGGCCTGAGCCAGCTCGTCACAACACCGACCCACTGCGCCGGCCACACGCTTGACCCCATCTTCTCCTCAAGCTCCCACGTCTCCTTCAGCCACACCACGGAACTCCTCTGGACCGACCACCGCTGCATCCATTTCACCTTCCAGAAACCCACCACACACCACCGCACCCAACAGATCCCACGCCGCTGCTGGAGCAAAGTCACCGAAGACCAACTCCGGGCAACCCTCGCTCTCAGCCCTCCCTCCGACCCATCCAACACCGACGGCGCTGCCTGCAACCTCAGACGATGGATGGACGACTGTGCCAACACCCTCGCCCCGCTGAAAAAGCTCACCTACAGCGACACCACCAAAAGAGCCAGCTGGTTCACCTCGGAACTCCTAGCTTCCAAGCGCACCTGCCGGAAACTAGAGAAGAAATGGCACAGCGATAAGACACCGGACAGCCACACAGCCCACAAAGACGCCATCCGTAACCACCACCACCTCATCAGGTCCGCCAAGAGAATCTCCTTCAAAGACCGCCTCGACAACAACGCACACAACAGCAAGGAGCTTTACAACATCGTGAAGGAACTCTCCAATCCCAGCTCCAACACCAACGACATCCCGCCGTCGCAACCCCTGTGCGATTCCCTCGCCACCTTCTTTCACCGCAAGATCGCCGACATCCACGACAGCTTCGACACCCAGACAACCCCAACTAAGATCGATACACCAGACCCGCCACACACCATCGACCACGACCCCCTTCCAGCCTGGGCCAGCGTGAATATCGAGGACACCATCAAGACCATGAGCACAATACACTCCGGCTCCCCGTCAGACCCTTTCCCGCACCACATCTTCAACAAAGCCAGCAGCTCCATCGCACCCCACCTGTGCAACATCATCAACCTCTCCTTCGAGACCGCGACCTTCCCAGAGAGCTGGAAACACGCAGAGATCAATGCCCTACTCAAAAAACCCAAGGCGGACCCGAGAGACCTCAAGAACTTCCGGCCCATCTCTCTGCTTCCGTTCCCAGCCAAGGTCATCGAGAAGATCGTCAACAAACAGCTAACCCGATACCTCGAAGAAAACAGCATCCTGGACCCATCCCAATCAGGGTTCCGCAGCAACCACAGCACTGAGACTGCCCTCATCGCCGCCACCGACGACATCAGGATCCTGCTGGACAATGGTGAGACCGCAGCCCTCATCCTGCTGGACCTCTCCGCCGACTTCGACACTGTCTGCCACCGCACTCTACGCGCACGCCTCCACGACGCAGGGATCCGAGACAAGGCCCTGGAATGGACCACCTCCTTCCTCGACGGCAGAACCCAGAGAGTCCGCCTCCCACCTTTCCGATCCGAAGCCTCCGAGATCATCTGCGGCGTACCCCAGGGATCGTCCCTCAGCCCAACACTGTTCAACATCTACATGGCCCCGCCGCACGCATCGCCAGACAACACGACCTCAACATTATCTCCTACGCCGACGACACTCAACTGATCCTCTCCCTCACCAAGGACCCCCTCGCCGCCAAAGCCAAACTCCATGAAGGAAGTCGCCGATTGGATGAAGATCAGCCGACTAAAGCTGAACACGGACAAAACGGAGGTCCTCATCCTCGGCTCCAACCCCTCAGCCTGGGACGACTCCTGGTGGCCAACGACGCTGGGAGCAGCCCCGACACCCACCGACCACGCACGCAACCTGGGAGTCATCCTCGACTCAACGCTCTCCATGGCCAAGCAAGTCAACGCAGTCTCCTCCTCCTGCTTCAACACCCTCCGCATGCTTCGCAAGATCTACAGGTGGATCCCAACAGACACAAGAAGAACAGTCACCCAGGCCCTCGTCAGTAGCAGACTGGACTATGGGAACGCCCTCTACGCGGGAGCCCCGGCCAAGCTCATCAAGCGACTGCAACGCATACAAAACGCCTCCGCACGACTGATCCTCGACGTACCACGCCACAGCCACATCACCCCCCACTTGAGGAACATGCACTGGCTCCCCGTCAACAGGAGGATCACCTTCAAACTCCTCACCCACGCACACAAGGCACTCCACAAAACTGGCCCAGCCTACCTCAACAGACGACTCTTCTTCTACGTCCCCAACCGCCAGCTCCGCTCCGCCGACCTCTCCCTAGCCACCGTCCCCCGCATTCGAAGAACAACCACCGGCGGCAGATCCTTCTCACACCTCGCCGCCAAGACCTGGAACACCCTTCCACTAAGCCTACGAAAGACCCAAGACCTGCTGACCTTCAGGAGGCTACTCAAGACCTGGCTGTTCGACCAGTAGCAGCATCCCCCCCCCTTCCCTCTCCCCAGCGCCTTGAGACCCTCGCGGGTAAGTAGTGCGCTCTACAAATTCTGTGATTGATTGATCGTGGAGACCACTCATCGCTACTCACCTACAAATAAAGGCTCACAGGGCTCTCACTTACTTTCTAAATTGGTACAGTTCATAGTTCCCTATAGCTCCTTCAAAACCAAGACCAGTTGATACAAGAAACAGCCTGAATTCCTCCTGCACAACAGTTAAGTCCCAAGGAGTGATTAAGTGCCAGATCAAGATTATAGGTATCATCAGAGCTTTAACTGCGGAAAATGAAGTGCATTTACACTCCAAACTCTGTATGTGTGTGTGTGTGTGTGTGTGCGTGCGTGTGTGTGTGCGTTCGTGTGTGTGTGTAGGGTGGGCTCGGGTCAGTTCGGGGTTGAGAAGCAGGGCTAGAGGGAGGTTAAGGGAAGAACTAGGAAGCAAAAATGTAGAGTAATTTCCAGATTCGGTCGGCGTGCAAGCCTAATTTCTTCCAAATGTGCATGTCAACTTGTCTTTATGGGTTTGAGGTCGAAATTATCAGTGTAATATTTATTTTTAATGTGCCCCCCTCTGCATATAAGTTGAGTGGTCAAGAGTACAGGAAGACTATTCCATTGCTTGGCACAAAACTCATAAACCACTTTTTGGAACTCTTTAGGCAACTAGAATTTAGAATTTAAAGCCTGGATTAGAGTGCCTATATTAATTTTTCATCTCTGTATATTTTGGCAAAGTGCATTCAGTGCTAAATTCGAGCCAGTGCTTGCACCTGGGGCTCACTGACACTCATTTTTGGGGACTGGCACTTACCTTTCCTCATTAGACTTTGACCCAGAACAAGAGGGAGAATAAAAGAAAAGGATGAAATGAGGATGAAGAGAAAGAGGAAAAACAATGATAGAGGGAGAAAGCAGAGATGAAAAAGAACTTGCAACAGTGAGATAAAGCAGCAGAACGTGTATTTGTGGTGGAAGAAAAAGATATGAGATGGAATCCAGATTACGCAGCCTTAGTGTTCAGCAATACTGACATTCGTCAGCACTGGCTGTGAGCTTCTGAGAAAGATAGTGAGCAGTGACATTTATTATTTTACAAATTAAGCACTGTGTGATTTGAATGACCTTTTGACTAGGGGTGGGTGAAGAATTCGGCTACGCGACGGAGTTCAAGGAGTTTTGCCCAATGCACGAAGTGATGCGGAGCAGAGTTTTTTCTCTTGCGCTGTTCATTAAGTTAAGTTGATGAGTGTGAGCTATTGCTTGCTAGTTTACCTCCCAGCGAGATTTCTGAACGTGAGCGGGCACGGCAGGTCGCTACCGCTCACATTGAGAAAGCTGCAGCTCGCATTGAGCAAGCTGTCACTCGAGTAGAAAATCTTCTCGAGTGACAGAAAGAAGCAGTGCCCTCTGGCGCTTTGTGTGATGCCGTTCGTGCTGATTTTACAGTTCAGGAGAAACTCCTGGTGCTAAAAATCAGCACAAACAACACAACGTACCAGACTCCACTGCTTGCGGAACTCCACGTAGCGCAGCAGAGTTTTTTCGGCACTCCGCCAAGCTGCGAGTAGGATGACTCCGCGAATACCCCTCAGGGCTACTTGTGACTCAAAACAGAACATCCGAAGCAGTACATGTTTGGCAACACCGAACCACTGGTGAACAGTGGCGGTTCGCATAGGGCGTGCGGCGGGGCGGGGGAGGGGCAGGGTGGAGGGGTAGTACACTCGGACATACGACGGAACGGAGGAACTTACTTTCCTCCGTTCCGTTGTATGTCCGACTGTACTACCCCCCTACCCTGACCCTCCCCCGCCCCACCACCCCGCAGCAAACCCTATGCGAGTCGCCACTGCTGGTGAAAGGTAAGTACGGAAGAAATTAGTGTTCTTAATTCATTCAATGTGCAGTAGCAGATACAATGAATTTAGTGCGAGTTGCCCCAGAGGTCTTCTCAGTCATTCTCAATAAGCTATGATGAATTCCCATAAATAATGATGAAAACAACGCTATATTTATAGCTTGAGTCAGCTGTGAGGTTTAGTGTGCACAGGACAAGGCACTTTTCCATCTTTCCAAAGATGAGCTAAAGCAAAGGCATCAACATTTTGAGGTTGGCATGCCAGCAAATTCATACAGAGCTCAGTCAAAGCGCGAGGCGACCCATCACAATTTTTGTCAGGTAAACATGTAACACATTTCATGTAAAAATATGATAAAACTCTTAAAATTACAAAAATGTTTTTCTTTAAAATTTGTGATTCAATATGTAAGCTTATACCAGAACATTGAGAGATAGTTAGTGAAAATATTGATTCGTTCACAGCGCTTTAATATTGGTCCCACAAGGTAAAACAAGGCATTGTGAAATAAGAAGATTTACGGAGGATCACACAATTTGGTCCAGTGCGGAAGCTGGAAATTTAGCCCATGTTTCATGTTTACAAATTGTGCAATTAAACCTTTGGATGGATATCTCCTTCAGGCTCCCATTTAACAACAATGCTTTCAATTCTTTCATTAGCTGTATAATAGAATGAGAGATTAGCATATTTAATTTTTTATAATTATATTCGTCTGCTTTTGAGTAAACACAAACAAACCGTTTTAGGTGTGGTTCAACACCTCAATTACGGTAATTAATTAGATTAGCAAATTAAAGCAGCCTATAGATTTTACAGAGGGTGCCATTCAAGAGACACATATGAATTGCAGCTGGCTCTGAAGAGATATTCATGTTCTGCTTTCAGATAAAGCAGAAAAGCATATATATAAAAAAGAATATAATATGCTCAGCTGTCCTTCATTTAACTGTTTTGTGGTTTAAAAAACGACGCTCTTTTCGTGCTTTGGTCCTCTCCCTCTGGAACGCTCTTCCCCTCTCTATCCAGAAACACTCATAACCATCTTCTGATTTGGAAATCCCACAAGCCTTGGCTTTTCTTAATCTAGCTTCTTCCCCTCTTTCCTTGGGGTGCTGTCAGCTGCAGTTGTGTGCTTTAGGCCTAGCTCTGGGAAGCCCCATTGTGGGGGCAGCCATGCGCTCTATAAATCTTATAACATAACATAGCATACATTACAGAGGGAATGGGGCAGTGCCTGAGGTGTTTGCACAGGCTCTGGCTTCAAGCCAGCCCTCATGAGACGAGAACTGAGCCAGGTATTGCGCTTGAGTCTTGCTTGGCTTACCCACCTTTCTCAGTGGTGTAACCCGCCACTCCAGGGTCTCCATGCTACTTTAGGGAGCTAGACGGTAGTTTAGTTTCCATAAGCAGCCAGCGAATGAGCTCTCTCCTGAGGATTTAATAGTGACCACCCACTCGTTTTACATATTGAATTGTATTATAGCATTTATGTAGCGGCTCAGACCCCAAGTGCCTTTTTGGATGGTTGGATGCTACACTGTGGGAGAGTCTGTGGTTGGTAAATTGCTGTATTTGTTGTTATGAACTTATATAGGGAGCATTTTGGTGTCATGCATGAGTGACCAAAGAGATGCTTTTGTCATATCTTGTCCTGGGGCACACCACTCAGCAGTGCAATGGAGTAGGAATTAATAATTCACATTATATTTCTTATGATCTAGCAGATATACTTTATTCTCCAGGTCCTACGCTACATTTCTTGGTTTCTAATCATGTTAGATGCAGGGATTTAGCTAGAGCGTCTGTGTTATACTCGGTCCAGTTTTGGGGGCAGGTGGACTAAAAAATATAGGCAGCTATACTGTCCGATTGGCATAGTGGATGAAAAATGATGGACTGTAATGTGGCCCTGAGCAATCGCCATTGCCCATGATTAATTTGAATATTCCTACCATTAGTTTGTTGTCAGGGGCGTAACAAAGGCCCCTGCAGACACCGCAGTGCGGGGGGGCCCTGAGCTCCAGGGGGTCCCCTCAGCAAAGTATGCTGGCCTGAGAGCTCCTGACTGAGCCGGAAGGGGGGCCCCCCATGTACTTTGCAGGGGGGCCCCCTCCAGTTTCATTACGCCACTGTTTGTTGTTGGTTTTGGTAGACACCCCTTGTGTGGTGGGGAAGCCCAACGTGATCAAGCTAAACCTCACGAAGGAGGCCTAAATTGGCTGAAACTGTCAAGAGAAGACTATCCCTGGTTAGATCACTGTCCACTGGAGCAGGACCAAGGCTGATTTGCATATGGCTGGTACCTGTCTGGAGTGGAATAGTGGGTGAAAAACAATGGTCTGGAATGCAGCCAGAGAGAGTTGCAGAGATTAAGCAAGCATTCCATCCGTCACTTATTATTTGCTGTAGTGGACTAGAGAATATTATAACCCTATGTCAAGAATGTATTGTATTGTACTTGCAGTAATATAACACTTATTACACCTGATGCAGCATTGAAGTACTTTATGCCTGGCATCACGATGCTCCTGAACCCAAGGGTAGTGGATAATTGAATGGTTATTGAGCATAGTCATGTGAAGTAGTTCATGCATTTAATCCAATTTCTTTTGGGTAGATTACATTAATAGGGGTTAGGTTTGATCATTAGTGATGGTATATGAGCTCATGCAAGTGATTAGTGGGATAAATAGACAAGCTAAAAGAAATTAGGCATTGTTAGGTGACGTTCAAAGAAGGAGTAATAGAGATCTTTGAAATAAGATCTGGAAAATTTGCAGAAATACGATAAAAGCGATTAAGGTAACATTGCATGTAATTTATAGGACGCTGTGCTCAGAGAGAGGAGACATGCTGAGGATGGAAAAGAGTGTGTAAATCAAAAGAGAAAAAGAAGAGGCACTAACAGGAACATTTAAGTCAAGGTAAATTTTTCAGGCAGGGTTTTAGGAATATCGAAGAGACTTTTTGAGGTAGCATGGTAATCAAAAGAAGTGAAACTGTAGAAAAAAACAACATTATTCGGATGTTGCATAGTGTTGTATTAGGTATTTTTAATAGGCACTAGAATCAGGTGAACAATCTAGGCTACTAGACCGCCCCTTTAGCAAAGACAGCTGATCAGCTCAGAGGATGAAATCGTAAAGTAATGGCTAGTCACATATAAAGTTAAATATCAAGAGCTTTAGGCTGTGCTTGAAGTAAGCAGTAACCTCATAATCATAGCAATGTGAGTGACTGTACTAACAAATAAGGCAATCATCAAAAAGGAAAATCTGCAAATGCTGTGGTGGATGTCTTCTGATGTCCATTCATAAGTGGCTCACAGTATTAATTACAAAAGCAATGTGGGATCCATTTTGGATGCCCCTGGTTTAGCATGGCACAAGACAGGAGTGAGATCAGCCTCCCCAGGCAGCGGAAGGGTGCTGCTTGTGTTCCGTTCTGCCTGTCCCTATTTGCTGCTTCCTTAAGGTTGGTGACAGCCAGGTGCAGAGATATCACACCTCTTTGCAGTGGCGTAGCTAGGGGGGGGGGGCGGTCCGCCCCAGGCGGCACTATTTTGGGGGCGGCGGCCTCGCCGCACTGATGGCCCGTGGCGACGGCCTTTATAATTTATTTGGGGACACTCACTGACACTACTGTCAGTCACTACAGTAATGTCAGTGTCCCCAAATAAATTATAAAGGCCGCAGCAACGGGCCACCAGTGCCGCACGGCCCCCGCCCCAACAGTGAGTACACAGTACACCCACCACCCCCCACACCCACACTTACTTGCAGCTGTTACTGTCACGGAGCAATCAATGCACATGTGACATGCAGTTACGTGAAGTGCAAGCGCACCTGCTTGCAAATGCTGCCTGCAGCGCATTGCCCACGCACCACCACCTAGCATAGTGGTGGTGGTGCGGGGCGAGACGTACCACGTTTGTGGTTGTGGGTCCCGTCCCAGGGCCGTCAATCTTGGAGCGCTACCAATGACGGCCCTGGGCATCATTTTTGGCCAGCCCTCGCGCTGAAACGCAGCAGTGACGCGTCACGAGCTCCACCACCACGCGCTCTCGTGAGGAGTCGAGTCTGGGGCAGTGGCAGTGCTGGGCGATTTGCTGCAGCAGAACCAACCCCTACGGTAGAGACCCTGCCACCACTGTGGAGTACTGGAACCTGAGGTAAGAGCTGAACGGTTCGTTGTCACGAGGGGAGGAAAGGGTCTTTGGTGAGTGGCAGGTCACAAGTCCTAAAAAAGAAGTGGGGGGGACTAACCAAGTTAGGCAGTCAGCATATGACATCATGACATGTGCCATCCATAGCTGCCAAGGTTTCAGATTGCTATGTGTGACATGTTCATAATTTCAGTGGGATTATGAGTGAGTTCTACCACTATGAGTGACACTTTCTTGCGAGCAAAAATCAAGCAATGAAGATGAGGAAACATAAATATCAGAAATTAGACCCATTTGAGCAACGAGAAACTCTCAGAAGATCTAAAACTGCTGCAAACGCTGCTGCAGCTGACTATAATTAAAATGACAGTAATGGACATCTAGAAAGCAGGTCACCTGGCTCCGCTAAGAATTAACACCAAAAAGAGCAAGGACCTGCGGTTAGGCTGTAGAACCACTGGAGCGAAGCTGTGCAATAAGAGCCACTGACAATACAAGACAACAGTTCAGTAGAGAACACAGATCTTTACTGGACCCCACCAATGTAGAAGGGGTATTGCTGGGTGCACATGAGGCATTCAGAGTTGTAGTGGCATGAGCATCACCAGAGCCGGCCCTGATGTCCTGGCATAAATATCTCTAGTGTCACACAGCGAGTGACAAGTTACACACCAAGTGAAAATACACCAGACGACACTTCAGGCAAAGATTGACATTTTTTTTTCTGTCCATGGCACTGTGCATTGTGTTGAGGGGATTACCAGGTAATTGTTCACGCTCTCTGATGGATGTCACATGCAGTTTTTCTGAGTCCCCAGATAGACTGCATGATCTATGTGTTCTCCTTTGTACTGCCGGTGTATTCAACTATGTAGCCTTGGACCGTGTCATGTATGTGCATGTAACTTGCATGATCGAGGTATATTAGCGGCGATACTACGTGTTTCTCGGACCTCTTTCAAGTGCTCGCCGTCCTCCCCCCCCGCACTACCTGCCATGGGCGGCAATCTGAGGGATAGCCGCGGGGGCCAGAAGCTCTAGCTACGCCTCTGTCTCTTTGCACCTCTGTTGTGGGTATCTCTGCTTGGAGACAACTCCATTCCTATTGGTGGTGAGAAGCATCACTTACATAAAGGCTGTCTCTGGAGGGCAGCCTGAGTTGGACACTTGAAGAGAAACCAAAAGAAACTGGTTCAGCACAATATACACTGCAATGTCACTTGCTGGGCGAATGTGCTGCCGTTGGCGCACATACATTTATTTTACATTTCAAATTGACTGTGTCTGTTTCCTTTTCCATTAGAGGTGAAAATGAAAAAACAATTCTTGGCCTTCTGGCAGAGTTTGTACAAACCGAACTAGGACTGCTCTAGGGAGCGGCACATCAGGTTCCCACAACAGTGTGCTCATTGCATGGATATACAACCTTGCAGGCTTTCTGAACAAATATCAAACACAAAGTCTGCCTGTCGGTCCTGCAGCTGAAGCAAGTGAAACAACAGGAGTCATCACTGCAGGGGCCTGATGGGGAAGGGGCATTGCTGGTGGCGAAAGATCCCTGCATACTCGACAGGGGAGACACATTTTGCAGGTACACCATTAGTTGTCATAATGATCCATTTGTTCAAAAAAATAGATACATCTTGTTAGTTTGCCCGAAACACAACTGAAATAGCAGTACAGCAATATAACAGAAGACAGCTCATTAAAGGGATTGTGTGACTAGGATAAACAACGGTAACATTACAATAGATGTGCAAGTACAGGTTAGGGCACATATCTCAAGGTGGGTGGTTGTAGGTTTTACTACCAAACAATCCATCGCAAGACTTTTCGTTTGCCTTCCACATGCACAGGTAATATTGTGAACCTCACATACCGTATCTATTCTGACATTGACACTGATGGTTAAAAGGACAATATATAACTACAAAGGAACAGGTTTAGTCAATCTGATGGCAGAAAGGGGTTTACAGGGCATTCAGTTTATGGGGTGCCTGCTCTCAATGTCGCCTCTACCCAATCTGCAGCTTTACACATCAATTCCCAACCATGGGGCATATTTACAATAAACTGGCGGAGATTGGTGTAGCTCCAAAATTGCTAATGCCCTGCTCCATCAGTTAAAAAATGCAGGGATGTGCCGTATTCACAAGAATGTGGCACACCCCTGCGTTTCCCCTAGCACTGGCGCTAAATCTAGCTGCCTCGCGCCAACACAGGCACCCTTGCACCATAGTGCAAGGGTGTCTGCTTTGCAGGGCATGTTTGTTTTTGTGCAGGAAGGTGTCCCTTCTTGCACATAAACAATCCATGATCGCGATTTGTAACTTCTATGGGCCCGATTCACAGAACTAACTTAAGACAAAATCCTAAACTTACTACCATTTTGGTATTCACAGAAGGCACTTACTCATTTTGGTATTCACAGAAGGCACTTACTTACTCATTTTGAGTAACTTACTCATTTTGTAACTTACTCATTTTGGTATTCACAGAAGGCACTTACTCATTTATGAATAAGTGCCTTCTGTGAATACCAAAATGAGTAAGTTACACAAAATGAGTAAGTTACACAAAATGAGTAAGTTACTCATTTTGGTATTCACAGAAGGCACTTACTCATTTATGAGTAAGTGCCTTCTGTGAATACCAAAATGAGTAAGTTACACAAAATGAGTAAGTTACTCAAAATGAGTAAGTAACTGCCTTCTGTGAATACCAAAATGAGTAAGTGCCTACTGTGAATACCAAAATGGTAGTAAGTTTAGGATTTTGTCTTAAGTTAGTTCTGTGAATCGGGCCCTATGTGTGCTGCTTTGTGCAGAACACATAGAAGTTGCAACTCATCATTACTTAATGATTGTTTAAGTGCAGAAAGGAAAACCTTTCTGCACATGAACAATCACTATTGGCGATTTGCTCTTTCTATCTATGATGCATAATGCAGCACACATAGAAACAGCAAAAATGAGGAGAAATTAATCATTTCTCCTTGTTTCGCCAGGTTAAGACTAGGTTTTCCCTGGCCTTATTTTTGGCGCTGCCCCATATTTACGCCACCCTTGTAAATAGGGGGAGGGTCAAAGCAATGGGTGTTGCGGCGAAACGCCCACTGCAACACCCATTCCCTGCCCCTTTCACGCTAAGTGCTGCGTGAAACATATTGGAGTGTTTTCAGAGCCTGGTGAAAGGCAAAATAGGCAAAATAGCTCTTTTTAAATCTCAGCTTCTTTATACCCGGAATGCCCATTTTTATGCCAGTTTTCTGATCGTCGGCCCAGCCGGGAATGTGCTTTTGCAGCAGATTGTCATTTCAGATTAATCACTTCCTTAATGAAATCCATGGACTATACCCCGAGATTAACGAGTGCATACGTGCCAACTCACCCGGTTCTGGCAGCAGATTTCCAATCTTTAGATCCCAAAATGCTGACTTCATAGCATTCTCCCTCCTGAAATTGCTCCCATTTCAATGCAAGCAGTGCTTTAAATGGGCCGGTACTGTCCAGTAATGAGTACCAGCATTTTTTTATTTTGAGAGGGAGAGTACCAGCTCTTCTCTGAAGCAAACAGGTACTCTGGTACTGGGTGTCTGCACTTCCATTTTTCCATAATCCCCCTGATTTCTTTTTTAAGCCCTCCCTCTTTCCCACTTCAAATCGTTGAATGTTTGTGAGCGCAGTTTCCTCTGCACCCCGAGCTAAAATCTTCGTCATTTTAACCCTGATGGGTTGGGCCCATAAAGTTGATTTTCTACAAACACAAGCTACTGCATGTTTATCTCTAGAGAGGAATCCTGACGCGTGACATTAACTTGAAAACTGAATAGTTTAAAACTCTCTCATATTTAGCAAATCCATTAGAGTAATGTACGACCAGCATACCAGCCAGGTGTCAGTACACTCTGGACTTAGCACAGATTAAGGATGTTGCAAAGGAGACTGTGCGGCATATTTACAAGCCCCTTGCACCACCGGAGCATCACTGTTTTTGACACTCCGGCGGCGCAGTGTGCTGGCCCATATTTAAAAGGCCATGCAGAGCCACTCTGCGTGGCTTTTCATGGCCTTGTAAATATGGACCCCTTTCACACATTACTCACCATTGGTTGGAATTATTGTCACTCATTTGCATGCTTTCTGTTTGTTGGCTTGTGTGTGCTTTCCTCCCCTGCAAAACAGCCTCATTATTCATGCTATTTTACTGCTTACTTTTCAGGCACTACTTTTTTTCTTTTTGATTAAGCAGTACATGAGAGAGCATGTGTTTTCCAGCAGTCTCCTTCGTTTACTTCTCTTCCCCCCTCAACCATGCTCTGTTTTGCTCACTTTCACCCTTGTGTGTCTCCCAGCCCAGCTCTTTCATCCCTGCATTTCTTTCTCACCAAACCGCCATGCACATTTAGCCTTTCTCCACCTAGCTGCGTTGTACAGCTGGATGGAGAAACCAACACAGGCTCCCAGTCTATGTCTGTGCGCTGAACCGAGGTGCTCAGACCAATCGCAGCGCTGCTCACATGCTGGGAATAGCATTCCCAGCTGGGAGCCTGTGCAGTGTGCAGCAGGCTCCAAGCAAGGACGCGAGGATCGGGAGCAAGGTGGCGGCCGCCGGAGCAGGTAAGTTTTCCTTTTTTTAATTTATATTTGTTTGTTTGTTTTTAGTGTTTACCTCCCCCCGCCCCACCACTTCATACTACGAGTGCCCGCTAATGTCTGTGTTCCTCTCTCTCACCTGTGTACTTCTTTCCCCATTACTACACATTGCTGTCTCTCGCTCTTGTCGCATACTTCTCCCCCTGTGTGTTGCTTCCTCAACCCCCTGGTTTTCTTCTGCCCTCGCCCTCCTTGTTACTTCCTGCACTCTCTGTGTTGTTTACACCTCCACTCTCTATGTTGCTTATCCCCATCCACATTTGAAAAATAAAAACACAGTCATTCTACTTCTTTTGTAATTTACTGATCCAACTCAGATCAGTAAATAAAAAAAAACGATGTGTCATTTTGTAGGCACCCAAACGTGTGGTGTGCATGCCCACCAAATGATGAGGGCGTGTTATAGCTCCCTCTTTTTGGTTTCCTCTTTAGCCATACTGCACAGCATTGGAGGTACTATACAGCATCGCTAAAAACCATTGGCAAACTCAATGGGTCCCAAAGGCGCGACCTGTTGGCTATGCCAATGCATATTTATTTTACAGTCAACAATAGATTTGGATGACAAGTCAAGAAACATCAAAGAGGCATAAGCTGATGATAGGTCAGTTCTTTGCATCCTCATCATGATTGCAAGCTTATTCTTTGCCAATGAATATAGATTAAAAACCAGAACCGATCTCTTGATTGCTACGGCAGTCGCTCATATAGGGAAGCAGCCATTCAGACAGCGCTGCTGGCACCACAATGTTAATGGGGCCGTCCAGTGTAGAGAAATAAACAGTTCTCATTAACCAGTCCTGGATCTTTAACCAACAATAGTCATGCTTGATGATGTCTGCTTGATTTTGAGAGCTACAGTGGCATCATTCACTGGATGGCTACTTTAAGATTTTCCCCACTAACTACAGAATTTAAAAGCGTCAAAAAGTCAGGCATGCAGTTAGTTGTTTGATTGCTTGTTACGGCAATGAAAATCTGCCTAATTTACTAGTTCTGTTGCGGGATCAGGGGCCTTTCACCTGTATAAGCTTGTTTACGTCACATTTAAAGCATCACCTTCACTCTCTGCACCTGGCTTCAGGTAAGATCTCCATAGTTCGTACAGACTGCCTTTTGATCTTTGAGTTGTCGGTCTTGCATTTAAACTGAAAGTTAACAGACTGGGTAACTCTTTCCCCCTCTCTCTCGCTCTACTACTTTTTTACCTTTCCTTTAAATCCACCAGCCCAGGGGGTGCCTGGCTGACAGAAGATACAGCGTCATTTAGGAACTTAGCCTCACAGATCATATCCATTGAGTTTGAAGCACACCATGTTATTGACCTGGGATGCTCTGTGCCCACTCTGCCCTATCGAGTTCCACCCCGGTATAAATACTTCTTGCTTATTTGTGGCGCAGTTTAAAGAATTGGCATTTATTCTAAAGTCCCTTCACTTTTATATATCCTACTGTTTCCACTGACTTTAAATGCGAGTCCCAGTTCTGTGCCGATATCTCTTCCCATTCAATCAGCCAGATGTCTCTACCCAGTTTAGCCCTGCTTCAGCACTCAGTTCTCCAACACTGTTCACAGACATTTGTCCCCAGCTTGTTTACATGCGATCCATGCCCACGTTTCCTTACCCATTCACCCACAGGTTTTTTTCTACTGAATTCACCCATAATTCAGTTCCCAGGTCTTCCATTACTTATTTTTAGGGTCGAGCCTGCAAGAACATGCGCTAGTGCATGAGTTTCACTTGCAGGACACTGTTGTATACATAAAAGGGCTTGGACCCCGCCCGTTGCTTACTATTTCTTGGCTTGCGTGGCACTCTTCTTAACAGCTTCGTAGTTCGTCAAGGCAGGCCTAACATAATTTCCGTTCCTCTCTGTGGAGCAGGGACCAAGCACTGATTGATTTAACTTAATCAGTGTCCGTCGGCTGCTCCTGACTGTGATTGAGATGCTATTTTGTTCTGTTGAACTTTTAGTGCCCTGCAAACAGAAGGCATGTGACTGGCAAAAACGTGCCCAGCAGAACAAACAAATTTGCAAAGATTTATTTTCTATAGTTAAGTTTCTTTTATTTTGCCAAGTCTTCTTTTCTCACTTTGCACTCATGTTTTCTTTTGTTTTTGGTCGTGGGCACTGTTCTCAAAAGATGAAGATTATTTTATTGCAAAGCGACATTGTTTCTTTCTTATGTGTAATTTCTGGAATCTTGCTTTAACAAGTATTCGTGCAGTACACCCCACTCCAATCCACCCCATTCAATCCAATCCACTTCAGACCAATCCAGTCAACCACACTCCAATCCAAAACACTCAACCCAATCCAATCCAGTTCAGTCCACCACACTTCAATCCTCCCAACATACTCCACTCCAATCTGCCCGACTCCAATTTGCCCCACTTTAATCTAAAACAATCTGCCCCACTCAAACCCAAAACAATTTGCCCCACTCCAATTTTCAGCACTCCAATCTGACCCACTCCAATCCAAAACAATCTGCCCCACTCCAAAGCAATCTACCCCACTCCAATCAGCCCCCCTCCAGTCCAAAACAATCTGTCCCACTCCAATCCAAAACAATCGCTCCCACTCCAGGCCAAAAAAACCTGCCCCACTCCAATCCTAAACAATCTGCCCCACTCCAATCCAAATCAATCTGCCTCACTCCAATCCAAAACAATCTGCCCCACTCCAATCTGCCCTACTCCAATCCAAAACAGTCTGCCCCATTTTAATCCAAATCAGTCTACCCCTCTCTAATCCAAAACAATCTGCCACACAATCCAAAACAATCTGCCCCACTCCGATCTACCCCACTCCCAATCCTATTCACCTCACCCAATTCAGGAAGGACCTCAAGACCTGGCTCTTCGAATGATCCTCCACCCAGTCTGTCTAGCAGCCCACCTCCCCCAGTGCCTTGAGATCCTCATGGGTGAGTAGCCGCACTCTACAAGCCCCATTATTGATTGATTGATTGACCCAAATCCACACACTCCATCCCAATTCACCCCACTCCAATCCAACCCACCCCACATCAATCCAATCCACCCAATCCAACCCAACCCAACCCAATCCAATCTACCCCACTCCACTCCAATCCAATCCACCTCAGACCAATCCAATCTGCCCCACTCCAATCTGCACCACTCCAGTCTGCCCCACTCCAACCCAAAACAATCTGCCTCACTTCAATCAAAAACAATCAGCCCCACTCCAATCCACCCCACTCTAATCCACCTCACCTCACCCCAATTCAATTCACCTCACCTCACCACAATCCAATCCAATCCAATCCGCGCCAATCCAGCCAAATTCAATCCACCCAACTCCAATCCACCCCACCCGCTCCAATTTACCCCACCCAAATCAAGTGCACCTCAATCCACCCCACCCCAATCCAATCCAATCCAGTCCACCCCACTCAATTCAATCCACCTCACTCCAATCCAATCCACCCCACTGCAATCAATTCTACTCCAATCCAATTCATCCCACCCCATGCCAATCCATCCCACTCCATTCCATTCCACCCCACTCCATTCCAATACCACCCCACTCCAGTCCATTCTGCTCCACTCCAATCCACCCCACATCAATCCAATCCACCCCACTCCAATCTAATCCACCCCATCCAGTTCCCCACTCCAATCCACCCCACTCCAGTGCAGTCCTGTCCACCTCACGCTACTCCAATCCACCCCACCCCAGTTCAGTCCATCACACTCAATCCAATCAATCCAGCCCACCACACTCTAATGCACCCCACTCCACTCCAGTCCAATCCACCACACACTAATCCTATCCACCTCACTCCAATCCAATCCACCCCACCCCTCCAGTCCACGCTACCCTCTCCAGTCCACTCTAATTCACCCCACTCCAGACCACCCTACTCTAATCCAATCCAATTCAATCCTATCCTCCTCAATCTAATCCAGCCCACTCTAATCCCCCAATCCAATCCAATCCACCTCACCCCTATTCAATCCACCCCACTCAAATCCAATCCACCCAATCCAGTCCACTCACTCCAATCCACCCCACTCCACTCAATCCAACCCACTCTACCCCAATCCAATCCACCCAACTCCCTCAATCCACTCTAACCCACTCCATCCTATTTCACCCCACTCCACTGCACTCTATGGCACTCCACTCTACGACACTGCACTCTATTACACTGCACTCTACGACGCTCTCTGCTGCTGAACCACTGAATTCTACTCCCCTCTACTCAACTCTATGACACTCTATTCCCCCTACCACACTCTACTCCAACATATCCAGTCTATAACACTCTACTCCCCCCACTCCACTCTAGAGCACTACACGCCAATAACTTTTAGACATGTTGAACAGCAGCCACATTGTTGTACAACATGGCAAAAGCACATTGTCAAAGCCAATAGCTCATGTATAGGAGAGACCTATTGGCTTTGCCAGTGCTTGTTTAAAGTTGGCGCCACCATGTTCCTCACTTCTCCACCCTAGTCTCTCCCCTAAAAATCTGTCTCTGCGATAATGTCCTCTCACATCCAGTGGTGTGTTTTAGAGAGTACTAATATAACTTACTGTCTCTACGTGAATATGAAGATATTTAAACTTGGCGATGCCAGTTATGGGGAGCCTTATTCATCAAACTGCTTTCCATGATATTTCACCTTGAATGGCATACACCAAGTTGATGAAACCAACCTGGTGAGTGTCCTTCCTAGTGAAAAATCATAACTTGTTTTTTTTTTTTCTACGGTTCGTTCTTTTTTCTCACAGCCTGTCTGAACCACCCTTCTAGCTCTCTCCAACCCTATATCGATGCTCCTGCACCGTCGTTTATTTTTTTCTTTTCACGGGGTCAGGGAGTGGCACTTTCTTTTTTTGTCTTTACATTCTTTCTCTACGTGACTCCATGCCTAATCACATCCATCCCCATCCCTCCTCACTCTCCACCTTGTCAATACAGCTCTTATTATCATGACTGCCTATACAAAAACATTGGTCCTAACCCAATCCTGTTGCCCATTTACAACTTAGCGGGTTAATTTAAAAATTAGCTCAATCATGCAACTCAAAATATGTCCCCAGCCATGTTTCTGATCCCACCAGACCAATATGATATTATTTATAGATTATTATATTTTTGTTAACAATTTATGATAACGATTTGTGCACAATATCTGTGCCTGTACTAACCTTGTTGACATTGTGGGGTACTTTACAAATTATTTCCACGGCTCTTTACCCCCCAAAAAAACAGAATTCCTACAATAGGCTTTGACCTTTTGTAGTTATGAACTGGGTGCAGGCAGCCCTTACTCATGCCTTAGAAGGGGAAACACGCATGTGCTCCTTTAGCCCGACAGTGTCTCGCAAGTGAGAGACTTCGCCGGTGAGTTTCTTTCAGTATCCACTTGAAGACACCAACAGATCTCGTTCAAGCCAACTATCATTTATTCATCTTCATTTTTTCTAGCGGTTGCAGCATTTTGTCTGAATTTACTTCAATACTATTTAGGTGAGTGTACCTTTATTGGGCATACTAACACCTATATATAAACAACATGGCATAGAGGACTATTCCGCTCAAGGAATGTCATACTTGGAAACATTGAGCAGCAAATCAGCACAATCTCTTCAAGAGATTTTATTGTTGACTTTTTTAAAAACCAGACTCATATTTTAGATTTATGAAGCTTTATTTTTAAAATGACACAGTAGTGTAATTTTCACTAATCAGAGATGATGTGCCATTTTCCAATGCACATGTCCATGCATCTCAATAGATATTGTAGTGTCCTCCACAGCCTGGGTACCCGCCAATGACTACCCACACAAGGAGTTTAGTATTGCATGCCTTTATTCTTCTGCGAGTAACTGCAAACTTAAAATTCTAAACCAGCCTTCATTGCATTCCGCTCTAACACTTGCGTCACAGTTCTACGGAGTCTATCAGGAGCCAAAAGGGTTCCATCATTTCTCACTCGCAAGACACTACATCTCCCCCTCTGTTAAATACAAAATTAATTTTGTTTTACAAAAGAGATATTTTTAAACAGGTATAATTACATCTCTTCAATCAATCTTTTTGGTGCTTTAATTGTTTGACACGATCTTGTTCTGGGAAAGTGTGAATTATCCTTACTAATGTCCAGGATCTGCGTTTCGACTCTGCTTCAACAGTTAGATCTGATGAATGATTAGTTAAGTGCCTAAAATGAGAAGAGTCTCTGGTAATAGACAGCCGCAGCCCATGCAGGTAAGAGCGGTGAGGCCGAGTGGGGGGGATTCTGATAAACGACCATGAGGGAAAATGTATTATTTATTTGATTTTCCTTCATGGTCGTCTGTCGGAATGCCCCCCACCCGGCCCCACTGCCCCACCGCTCTTACCTGCACGGGCCGTGGCTGGTAATAGACTGCCCTGGGTGATGAGCAGTCACCAAGTGTTCATTGATAGACACCACTTGAAAAGGTTCTGCATCAAATGGAGCACCAGATTTTCTTTTCCGCATCTGTCATGCGAGCACTCAATTTCCTTTCTTAAAGACGATGTTCTTTGCACGTCGTCTTTGGTCAACATATGCTTTCATTTTTTGTTTGTTAACCAAGCCCTTCTCATGAGTTGCTTTCTCATCTTTCTTTCTCTGATTGGTCCATTGAGGTAACTTGGTGATCATTGGTCTCCCGAATATCAATGTTACAGGACTATCATCTGTGGTTGAGTGGAGTGTTGAACGAAAAGCTCTCAAGGTAGAATTCAACACAGTTTTCAAATGGAGCTTCTCAAGGGTAGCACACTCCACTGCTTTCTTTAGCGTACTCATAAAACACTCAACAAGTCCGTTGGCCTGCGGCCACAGAGGTGTGCTCTTCTGATGCTTTATATTCAAATGCTCTGAGAAATCATTGAACTCTCGACTAATTAAAGGCGGACCATTGTCAGATTTCACAATGGCTGGAACACCCCAGGTCACAAAGATGGCATCTAGTCTTTCAATGATGCTTTCTTGAATAGTAGATGAAAGATCTTCAATTAATGGAAATCGTGAGTATTCATCCATAATCACCAGCAGGTGATGTTGATTATCGAGTGGACTGGAAAAGCAATGGCTATTCTCTCCTATGCATGCTTTGGGAGTTCTGACATGTTCGATGTGGTGAGTAGCTTTTGTAGAAAGGCAGCTGCATAGATGACAGGCCTTTAATTCCTTTTCAACCTTTCATCAAGGTAATGAAACCAGACCCAGGTCTTGGAGAGCTCGTTTTGCGGCAACGATTCCACGATGTCCCTCATGGGCCACTTCAATTCTTTTCTGTTGCAGACTCTCTGGAATCAGAATTCTTGAGCCTCGTAGTATAACTCCTTCCTGAGTTATGAACAGTTCATCCTTGATATTTTTTACATCTCGCCTAACCAGCACATGCGTTGCTTCGAGACATAGTGTATCTCCTCTGAGGGGCTTGCAGCACGCCCCTCAGTTGTCATTTTTTGTACCTGTGTGTGCTTTTCAAAATTCCTTTCCTCTGAGGCTAAGTGATCTCATTTTTCCCTCCTCTCCATGCGTGGTTCTTGCCCCTGGTGACTGACCCTCCTACATGCATCATTACCCCTTTGTCTATTTCTGTTTGTTTGGTTGCACTTCTTTTTCTGTTTTAATTTGGTTCGTTTCTTTGGTAGGTACGGGACAACTAACGCTAGACTCGAACCAGGTTCCCCAGTTCCACGTTATGGCACATCCTCTCTCCAAAAATTGCTGGTTTTCTTTGGAAATGGCTCCTCGGGAAATCAGACTGCTTGTTGGTTGTTGGGTTTCAAATTGGGAACAAGCGCTGCACACGCTTCAAGGAAGGCTGCTTCATTTTATTCCATCATTGCTGCCGCATTGGGAGGATCCGTGCCTTTCTTTTGTTTTCATTTGTTTTTTTTGGGCTGACTGTGTGTTTTAAGCACTTCCCACAACTGAACAAGTTTTGCTTGATTTGATCGGTGTGGATCTTGCTTCACACTTTAACTTCCATTATTGCGGTCGCCATGGGACACTGTTTGCCTTTTTCAATTTAATTCTGCATGTTGGCAACAATAAGCGCCCACAAAACGTGTACCTGACAAGCAAAAACCACTTCACAAATGAAGACACAAGTTTTTGACTGTGAAAAATAAAAGGAATTTTTCACGTGTTATTCTTCATGTGGCATGCGCAGTTTTCGTATTTAACACGTTTGGGAGCTTCAGCAAAAGAAAAACAGTACAGAGGTGGAGTTGAGGTCGGAAGACAAAATTTACAACTTTATTTTAAACAAAAACTGCACACTTTATTGAAAACAATGCTTTTTTGCATCAAAATCGGAATGAACATATTACACTCAGTGCGGTACACGCTTCACGGCTGCTCAAAAACAACCAGGATTTTGGTCCCAAATCCTAAATCTCGCAATTCTAAAGTCCACAATGCCCACTAGATGAGAGCGCAGGATGTCTCTCTCCATCTCTCTCGTCACTTCTCAGATGAACACACATGTTTTCTATTTTACAAAGTACATAGTACTTTTGCCCTGATTTATGTGGTATGCATAGGTTATGAATTTTTCGCTTTTAGACAGTTTATCCAGAAGAAATTCAATACAGAGGTGCTGTTGCAGCCACCATAAGGATTTACCTTTTTTTCCTTACAAACTACAGTTTGGGGATTGTTAGCGGAATACAACAGTATTTCATTGCTTCGCACTAGACTGCTAAACTTACAAAACTCAGCCTTACTGACTCTATTTCTCCAAATTTCAAAATTGTAATCGCACCACATGCTTCACGGAATACTCACTCATGTTGAATGAATTATTTATCCCCATCATTATGTCTGCTTTGGGAGGATGTGTGACTTTTTTTAAATGTTGTTTTTGTTGGTGTCTGTGTTTGTAAGTATTACAGACTACAAATAATTGTGGGATATGTTATGTGACGTCGCACTAGGTAATTAACTTTATGGCTTCGTGCCTTACAAAAACACAAATGCAGCTCGTAACTGCGATAGCAATCTTTACTGGCATGCTAATGTAGTGCCTCGTATATACATGCAGGTCCGTTGTAAAACAAAGATGGCAAATACTCCTGTTTCATAGGCCATCTCTGGCTTCCATCCTGGCGCCTGCTTCAGACAAAAGATTTGCGTCGGTGACATACTTTCACTTTGCTTAAAAGTTGTCCAAAGGCTACACTCACACTATAGTGTTCTACAAATACATGCACCAAATCTATAACCTTCTTTTTACTTCAAACTGGTCCCGTCGGTAATTCCACATTCTTACTTCTCTAGACAATGCTGCTAGCTGCTTCTTTGGTCCCGTCAGTAACTCCTCTATTCTAAGTCCTCTAGGCAGTGCTGCAGCTGTGTCTCTGTTCCCAGTGGTAGGTGGTACACAGACAGAATATCGAGTTTTAAATATCGACATACACAAATATCGAGTTGGAAATATCGTGATACAGAAATATCGACTGCAAGAATATCGTGGTCAAGAATATCGACTTTAAGGTAAGAAATATCGTTTTTGAAAATATCGAAGTTAGTAATATCGTTTGCAAAAATATAGTTGTTTAAAATATCGATTTTTAAATTAGTGTTATGTATTTTCGTATGTATTTTAAGAGTATGTGATCTATTTTTTTGTATAAGTATTGCTTTTGTTTTTTAATATGTGTTAAACTTTTAGTAAATATTAATATTATGTTAATTACATTTTACGTTTTTTAGTTCTGTAGCGGGTTGTGGGTTTATAGAGGTATAGGGTGGGAAGTAATTTAACAATAATAAATTAATTAATATTTTTTATTTATTAGTATTTATTTAATTTAGATTTTATAGTGTTAATTGTGGGAATTAATTTATTATGAATACATTAATTGGTTGTTAATTTTTATAAATTAATTAATTAGTAATTATGTTAATTGTGTTATTTTTTTAGGAGCGGGTTGTGGGTTTATAGGGGAATATGGTGGGAAGTAATTTAATTCTAATCAAATTATTAATATTTGTAATTTATTAATACTTATTTAATATATATTTTATAATGTTAATTGTGGGAATTAATTTATTATTACATATTCCTTAATTGGTTGTTAATTATTATTAATTAATTGATAATTATGTTAATTGTGTCATTTTTATACGAGCGGGTTGTGGGTTTATAGGGGAATAGGGTGGGAAGGAATTTAATTTTAATAAATGTAATAATAATTTTTATATATTGATATTTATTTAATTTATAATTTATAGTGTTAATTGTGGGAATTAAGGGGCCCATTACGATGGCGGGCGGAAGCACAACCGCCGTGCTGGCGGATGCAAAACCACCAGTTACCGCCGGCACGCAGCAGTCCACACGCCCGCCCAATTACGATGCGAAAAGCAGGCTAAACACCGCCGGCAAGCCAGCAACACCGTCCGCCATCAAAGTGCGCCCGCACACGTAGCGGCGCAGCACAACTGACACACACCGTCCGACGAAACACGTCCCGCCCGGCGCATAAATTACGATGCCGCAAACAAACGGCTCCCACGGCAAAGAGACACCGCACGTGAAAGAGAGGCGGAAACACGGACGCAGAGCACGGACAACGAAGAAGCGGCACCCCGGGCATGAATCCAGCACTGCAGGCCCTTCCCATGCTTCTGCTGATGCACCACCAAGGACGCAACGTACCGCGGAGACGCAGGTAGGCACACACACAACAAGTGCACGCAAACAGCGCACACAGTGCAAGGGCGGAAAAGCGGACAACCCCCACCAGCGCGTGTACACTACACATCCACCATCGCATCCACATATGACACACAGGCCAAATCGTAACATCGCAGAACACATGTGTACACACCACCTGGGACTAGGAACCAACCACCCCGTCACGGCCCCAAAGCGCCGATGACGCCGCCACACATGCGCACAACGCAGAGGCCAACCGCAGCGCCATGCATGCGTCGCACACAGACACAGGGACACAACCAAGCAGCACACACACCAGCCCCACCCCGAATGCACATGACACGTGACAGGCCTGCCACAGACATGTCCCCAACGCCCAATTCACGGACAACACCCAACGCCACACAAACGACGCACACATGTCAGTGAAGACACGCAACTGCAGGACACACCCCAGTGTAACAAACATGGCGTAGCACACAGCGGCGGCAACACCAACTAGGAGAAGCAGGGCTCCTTCGGGAAGAGGAACGCCAGTACCACACTGAAAAACCCATACCACCCTGCACATATGAACAAGACACATGAAACGGAACACCAAAGAGCCCGGGACCGACAACAGGTGGCCCAAGAATTACATCCACACACAAGGCCCAACGCAGAGCGGAAAGGCAGCCTGCCGCCCACACAAGGGAGAGCAGACAGCACTGAATGACCTTCCATTCCAACACCGAAACCACAGCCCTACGACAGAAGCCGGTGAATACAGCCATTGTCCAAGAATAGACCAACACAGGCATGCCGAGGAGACCGACCACAGGGCAGATAGCGCATATCACAGAAGCACACAACGGACGGGGAAGAAAGAAGAAAACACTCCCCCATGTCGGCCACATGCAAGTTAATTGGAAGGAGTCACACAGCACTGACCTTGAACTGTCTGAGAAGCATGTGGGAAGAGGGCCCGTGTCCTCCAAACAAGCCAACAGAACACAAGTCCTGTCTCCCTACGACTACACAGAGCTCACAGCAACCCCGGAGCGTGCACATTGCAGACTGCACACACAGCCGGAGCACGCCACCTCTACGAACCGCTGCGAAATGGCAACCGCAACACACCTACCCAACTACGCCGAACAGCTCAAGCTGTACCAAACCAACACGATACATACATTGGGATGCGATCTCCTGTCCCTGCTGAACGTAAGTTACCGACTGACTTACCGCATCACATTGTTCAGCTGCGTCATGCCCGTCTTCTACTGTCGGAGGTGTCCCTACCAGCATCCCGTCGAGATATGCCTCTCCAACCCGGCATGTCTGAAGGCGGACCTGCTACCACTACTCCTCCCTCTGGACGCACACGACAGGGCCTGCTCTGCCTGTGGGGGCATGGCGTATGTGGCCAACATCGCACGCGCACTGAAATGGAACCACTGTGCCTCCACACGACGGATCATCGAGAACAGCTACATCGAATGTCACCCAGCATGCCCCATCATGGTCCTCCAAGGGACAACCTACGAACAACACCTTGACAGCCACCATCCGCTTCATTGGCTGGCAAACATGTACACCACCAATGACATGGAAGCCCTGCTGGACGGCATCGCATACCTGACAACCTGTAAATACGTCGGACCACAACGCAGGTTCCCCGAGTGACCTATGAAGTCCAACCCCGCACCCATGCTCAGCTTCCGCACGGACTGGCCAGTCACCACCACAACAGCCATACCAAACGACCGGCAACTGTAACCACACCATCAACGACATCGCCATGACATCGGATATGACCGGGACATGCACACTGTTCCCCATCACATCCAGGAACACCGCATGCATCGTGGGAGGCAGTGGCATGGGCTCTGTGTATCGCACCCACATGGACGGAACTGCACGAACAACCAGGACACGACATGGATCCAGCGCACATGGACACACACACCGCTCAGTGGACATGAATAGGTCGCCTGGAGTCTGTGGGTGCTGCACCCCTCCCACCCCCGCCCCGGGAATCCCATACCAGGACCTTTGCATGGACGACAAGTGCATACAACAACAACACAACCCCAGTGACTGTGACATGTCCAGTAACCACCACAGTGCAACAACAAGTGGCACGCCGCTGCATGCACGCAAGCACATGCCCTGATGTCATCTCACATGCACGCGTGCATGAGGAACAACCGCAGCAAACCTGTCACATGGAACTGAGATGGACTGTGCCCATGATGCCGAGCGGTCTGGTAGGCTACATGTATACCGTCTGTGTCAAAGTCCGCAGCTCCGCAGCTATACGTAAATGTACATTAGCACAGCCTTGGCCAAGCAGATGTAACCCCACACCCTATCCCATTTGTAATCATGCTCAGTATATCCTCAACATGTATTCCGCTGCCAGTAGTGTCCACTATACTGCATCACAGAGGACAGAAGACTCAATATAATGTTTGAAACCAAAACTGTCTCCGCTGACTCATTTCACAAGTACGAATGAGAGAGGATGAGAGTATGTGAAGTACACGGCAGTCGTGACATGACCATGTAGTCCACTGGTATTGGATGTCAACGCAAATGAGTAGCACTACTGTGGAAGACACACATGTGTCGTGTGAAGTCGTATGGATGCAGTGCCCAGGTGGGTGGGTGCGACGGGTAGATGCGCACATGCCAAGTTGGAGCACGCCGTGTTGGGAGGGGTCATGAACAGTACACCACCGCTTCCCTGGGCATTGTGAGAGGACACCTGTCGGGGGGAGTGAACACGTGTGTGCACAGCAGCCGGGCACACGTACAAAGCGGTACCAGGCGCACCTCAGCCCACCCTCTGTGGACAAGCTGGATCCTGTTGTGCGCCCGCCATGCCCCTTGACAAGGCACACACAGCCCCAGTCGACCAGGTGTAACCCCAACATAGTCAATCCGCACAGGCGACACAGGGCACGGGATGGCAGTGGAGCATGGTGTGTGAGAGGTCTCCTCGCGCTCCTCCTGGTCATATCACGCAGGCAATAGAACCTCAACGTCTAGCATGGCACAAGTCAAATGGAAGTGTAGGGGGACGCACCACAGCACGAGCAGCACTGACGTCACGGGAGGTGGCTCGCACCATCCCATCCATTGCCCATTATACCAACCACGCCACATGCCATTGCGACTAAGTGCAAGCGCGTGCGCCACCACCCCCGAGCCCTCCCCAGAGAGGCCAAAGAGTGAATGTGTGGGCCATCAGTCACAGACGGACGCGGCATGGCCGCAAGGGCAGCCACAGCCACTGGGTGTCGCAGGTGGCGGATCCGGAAGGCGAAGACTGTGATGCATAGTCCATGCAGGCCGGGTCTCCATTTGGGGCACCACGCAGGTGGACGGCGTCCCGCCACACATCATACCCTGGACCCACACATACACTCCTTGCCCTCTCTGGTGCGAGCTTGGGGCTGCCTGTGCAAGCGCTAGCCTCGCAGGTGAGCATGCATATTGGGGGGCGAGGGGAGGACATGAGGGCTGGGGCGAAGATGACTGTATCACTGTCAGTTAGTACAAGGGATGACCCAGATGTGGAAAGGATGAGACGTGTCCCGTGTGTACTGCAACTAGTCGCCAATCCAACTACCCCCCCATGTCCGGAATGTAAGCCCGCACCTAGGCCCGCCCATCCGCCACATCGAACATACCACCAGCACGACAACCTTCCCATTCGAAACACTGACTGGGGTGGCGACCAGTGAACAATCATGTGTAGCCTACCCATGCGTACATGTGGGCCCTCCATGATCCATGTCACCTGCGGCAAAGTCATGACATGCGCAATGAGGGAAGTGAGGAGAGCTGTCCGCCCCACGCGCAGAAGGTGCATCAGCTCCACAGACCCAGCAGCGAGTCCAGCAGGGGTCACATGTGCAGGGGCAGCTGTGCCTGGTGTGAAGGCACATGCATATAGACAGCACATCGACCAATGTGTAGTCTGCCCACATCCACAGTCCATCATCATGCGGACATAGGAATTGAACACAGGGCAACACATCTTAGTTGGTGCACCCACCGTGACCAACAATGCGCAATCATCGACGTACCCGCCCTGTGCATGGCCCCCCACCCAACGGAGGCACATCCAGTGCCACCATCCCACACACACAAGCCTTCCACGGAACATGCTGTGTCCAATGCTCAGTACTGAGTCAGCGCCCATCTGGTGGATCCTGAACAGGAGACACATGCACACACATGCCAGCTCCCACTATGTACGTCTGCCACCTGGCACGTGCAATGTAACCTCTCACCTGTGACATGTGACTGCAAGCACACAGCCGTCTTGGCATGGGGCTGTCAATGTGGACACCAGTCAATGTTTCGGGAGCTGTGATCCGTACAGTGCTGTACATAGGGTGCAGTGCTGACACCTACTACTGTCTCATATCCCCTCGTGCCACAGGTCCCACTTGTATTGGCCGCTCAGCCCGTGCCCACATCGTCGTCGTCGTGTGCCATACTCATCCAGCCTCGGAAGCAGTTCCATGCTCAGCAGACACTCATGTTGCCGTTGCGTTGCCGCTTGACGAATATGCAGTCAGTCCCCATCAGCACGCCCGCAAGTCATTGGGGCCTAGATCCCCATGTGCATGCACATGGCAGTGGTATGTCTCACTTGCCATTGCCATTGTTGGGAGACCTGTGTAAGTGTATTGTGGCCGTGCGTCGTCCCAGCTTGACAGCTGGGCTGTGGCTCATGTGCTTGCTCAGTCATGTCAGTGATGTGTATGCGAAATTGCTATGTGCCGTGTTGCTTTGACATGTGTCCTCTGCCATTTAACCCAGGCGGAGACCGAACATTGACCGCCCATACCAATTGCTGGCGGACATGGACGATACAGAGGTAATCAGGAAGTTTCGGCTGGACAGGCCAACTCTGCATCGACTGTGTGCCATGTTAGAGCCCCATCTCCGTCCCCCGCAGGGTGTATCCGACTGCTGTCACCCCCACGGCTAAGGTGATGGCCGCCATGCATTTCTTCGCCACTGGGTCATTCCAGCACACAGTGGGCAGTGGAGGAGGGATGTCCCAGCCCATGTTCAGCAAGGTGCTGAGGGATGTACTGGCAGCCATGATGCTGTACCGGAACAGGTACATCAGATTCCCCAGGGCTCGTGAATTGGCGGCAGTGAAGGGTGCATTCTATGCCCTTGGCAGAATCCCACACGTCGTGGGAGCCATTGACTGCACTCATGTTGGCCTTGTTCCACCACAGGCCACTGAGCACCTGTACCGCAACAGGAAGCACACGCACTCCCTGAATGTGCAAGTGGTGTGCCTTGCGGACATGGTGATCACCCACGTGTGTGCCAAGTTTCCAGGCTCGGCCCATGACGCACACATAATGCGCAACAGCATCTTGCCACGACTGATGGCCAATCTGCAACAGGATCGTGGCTGTATTGTCGGTGAGTATGTGGAGTGGTGTAGCGTGCTGGTTGTGCGATGCTGTCCCCTGTCCAGTTGGAATAGCAACGGTTCTCTGTGTCCCTCACACCCAGGTGACTCTGCGTATCCGAATGGGGCATGGCTGCTCAGTCCATTGAGGAATCCTCGCACCCCAGCAGACGATCGATACAATGAGGCACATGGGAGGACCAGACGTGTGGTCGAGCGTACCTTTGGCCTCCTCAAGTCCAGGTTCAGGTGCCTGGACCGCACCGGGGTGCACTGGCGTACTCCCCACAGAAGGTGTGCCAGATAGTGGTGGCGTGCTGCATGCTGCACAATCTGGCCATTCGGAAGCAGATCCCCCTCATTGTGGATGACGGAGATCAACCAGGGCCCCAGCCCGCAGACCAGGACAGCTCGAGTGAGGTGGACAGCGGAGAGGAGGAAGCTGGGAATGTGCGCCAGCAGCTCATCGCCCGCTACTTCACTTGACGGTGAGTGTCCATGTACGACGGATGATGTGTCTGTATCTGTGCAGGTGTGTGTGTGCTGTGTCAGGGTGGCCGTATGTTCACTGCGTGCAGTGTGTCAACGCTCCATGGCCAGGGTAGTATGCCACTGTTGGTGACTGTGGCATTGTGCCCTATTGCTCTGTGCGATGTGTGTACATTGCTTGTAGTTGTTGACATGTACTGTGTGATGGGTGTGTGACACACTCATTGAATGTGCTCCTGTTCTGTCTCCCACCCCTAGGTCCCTACAGGCCCTCCGGATTCCATTGCCATGCCACGCATCAGGTGCCTTTCCGCCCAAGGTGGCCGTTGTATTCCGTACAAATAAAACACAGGGCACAAACAGCAGTTAGTGAAAAAGGTGCATTTATTACAAACTGTGACATGTGATTGTGTGTAAGGTGATGACAAAAGTGGTGCGTGCAGTGACAATGAGCTGTCGGTCATGGCTGCGTGATGATCAGGGTGTACCCACTGGTTCTATGTCCATAGTCCAACACACACATGCCATCCAGCTGGCTGTGTGGAGTGGGATCGTAGAGCAAGTCAATGCAGTGGCTGGTCAAGGAAGGCTGGCGGAAGGCTGGCTGGCTGCCTCACTTGCGACTGGAGCGTGCGAAGTCCTCCCGGGAGATCTGTTTCCTCTTCGGACGGCCCCTTCCACGTTTGGGAGGGGAGGTGTGTGGTGGCGACCTGCTGGTGGTGGGTGAGGTGTGCTCACTGGCTGTGGACGCAGGGGAAGTGGACACTGCTGCCCGAGCCTGCGCCCTAGCAGGTGGTGGCGGAGGTGGTGTTGCTGGCCTTGCCTGTGACCCCACCGCCACCACCAGCTGGCCCATGAGGTCCACGAGTTGGTCCATACGGGACACGAATTGGCCCATATGGGCGTCCATGGACCTCAGCACCCCCAGCACCTCCCGCGTGTCAGTAGCAGACCTGGCCCATTGTCCTTGGGCCTCTTCATAGGCCCCAAGGACTCTGGCCATTTGAGGCAGGGCATGGCTCCCAGGGAGGCTGGCGTTTCCCTGACCCTGCTCCTCCTACCAGTCCTGCTGCCACCGGCCTGCCCACTAGCCACATTGCACACCACGGTCCTCGCTGTGGCTCCCAGGGTGGATCCAGTCGGCCGGGCCACCACCTGCGCTGGGGCTGGTGCCAGCGAAGACGTGGTGGTGGTGGAGGCGGTGGTGGTCGGTGCGGCGATGGTGGCGGTTGCGGCAGTGGTAGTGGCCGCAATGACCGTGGGTGTGGCCGCAACGACAGTGGCAGCAGGGGACTGGGACTGTTCAGCATCCCTGGATGATGGGTTGGTGGGTAGGAGGGGTCCTGGGGAGCGGCTGGGCCCTGCCACGCCAGATGGGCCAGCTTGGTGGTCCGTGTCCGAAGAGGAGGACAGATCCTCCAGATCCGTGTGTCCTCGTTGGGGGCTTGTAGGCTGGCTGTGCTGGCTGCTGTCTCCATCCCCAGCATCCAGCAGTTCGTCACCTGTGGAGAGAATGAGATTTGTTATTGTGTTGCACCTGGCGAAGTATGTATTAGTCGTCTGACATTGGCAGTTCATGCAATCTCGTACATGGGTTTCCCAGAGGCGAGTGTGTGGCTGTGGCATCTGTAGTTGTGTGTGCTAGGCAATGGGACTGTGTGCTGTGCACATGTGGCATGGGACGGATTGGCCATGCCGATGGGTGTGTTGCTGTGCCCCTACTCATTGTGACTCTGGTGTATGCGGGCTCCTGGCCCATCCTGGGTCTGGTTTGTACTTTGCTTTTGGAGTTCATATGGAACGCTTAGGAACGCATATGGCAACATGGGGGCCATGCCCCAGATTCGCATTTGGGAGGGGAAATGCTTTTGGGGTACATGCTGTGAGCCATGGGTGCCGAACGTGACATGTGTTGTGGCAGCATGACAGTGCATGGTCTGAGGTGTGTGCATGCCTGACATGCCCTGCATATTTGCTGTCTGTTGTGGTTACTGGACATGGCATTGGACGCATCGTTATGAGTGAGTGATAGTTGTGTGCCAGCCAACGTATTGCAGTTGTCCCATCTCCTTGGTGTGCGTGCTGCCCTGTGCCATGTGCATCACTGCAGTGCTCGGGGGGTGTGGCCCATGTTGTGTGTTGTTGCTCACAGTGTGTCGTGCGCTTAATTGACTTCTGGCACATGGTTGGTCATGGGCATGTTTCTTAGCGTGACTGCTGTATGTGTGGCAGCTGTGCGGATGACATGCCTTTCATGAGACTGGGGCTGACGGATGGGATGGATGGTATGTTGTATGTGCATGGTGTGTCTGTGTGTTTGATGGGTTCAGTGGTGTTCGTGTGCATTTATGTTGTTCCGCTCTGTTGCGTCTAGTGTTGTTTGTCTTACATAGGCGTAGTTGTGGGGTGTGGGGTTGACAGGCAGTGGGGGCTACATGGACAGGACTTCAATGGTGTTTCGGTTGTGTGTGATGAGTTGCACAGTGGCTGCCGTGGTGGGACTATATTCAGTGTGGCTTGTGCATGCAGACGTGGCTCCTTGGGTGTTGCTATGTCTGTGATGGGTCATGTGGGGTGTGAGTCTGTTGTTCATGTCCGTGTGCACATTGTTCACTTGTTCGTGACGGTGGGCGGTGCTGCGTGTTCGTCTGCTACGTGACATGTCCCATGTGTTGGTGGTGTTATGGTCCTCATGCCTCCAGTAATCCAGCCCTGTCCAGTTTCCCACCTGCAAGTTGTTCGTGCGTGCACTGTACTGGATGCCACATGGCTCTAAGCGGGGGTGCTCCATGTTGCAGGTCTGTGGGGGTGGGGGTGTAGTGGGTCGTGGGGTGGCTGTACACCCACTGACACCGATTGCTGTGGACCGTGATGTCTGCCTTTCGGCTGTCGTTGTGGCACTGCGGTGGCTGACACGTGGCTGTGGGGTGTGGGGGATGCTCCTCCTTGCTGTGCTGTGGGACTGGGGCCTGGTGTGTGTTGTACTTGGGCTGTCCACCGTCCCACCCACTGCACTTTGTGTTCCTGCCACTTACCTGTTACTTGTCGGTTAGTGCAGCTGTGGCGGACACATGGGTGTGGTGGGTGCTCGTTGTGGCGCTTCTGGCATATTTGGGGACCTGTTGGTGGTTACGTGGCTGGCTTAGTGTACACATGTCCCCACGCATCTTACAGTTGTTCGGTTTGGGCTGTGTGTGGTAGTGTCTGTTGCATGTGCGTGTGATGTGTTGTGTATTGTGTGCTGGACATGGGGGTGTTTGTCCCTGGGAGCTGTGGCATGGTAGTTGCGCATGTGAGTACATAGCGGTGTGCTAGTATACATTAGTTTGTACTTACCAGCCTCCACTCCTCTGCTAATCCGGCGAGGATCTCCGGATGGATTACGACTCGCACCTTCTCCTCCCACGCTTTGAAGGTCTTAAAGAGCGCGGGATTCCTCCGCCAGTGACGGCAGCCAGCTCTCTGTTTTTGCCCTCCTTCTTCTTGACCAGGCTCTTACGTCATTCCAACGTTTGTTTATCTCGACTCTGTTCCTGGGCAGGGTCCCGACTGCATTGACCTGGTCTACGATCCGGTTCCACATTCTGTTTCTGGTGGCTAGTGGTGTGTGCTGGACCATGTTCCCATAGATTTGTGGGTACACCTTGATGATCTCGCCGACCATGACCGTCAGCTCCATGGGCGTGAACTTGGGCATCCTTTGTGGTGCCATGGTGTTTGTGGTGCTGGTGCGGTGTGTGTTGTGTAATGTGCAGGGGGTTTGTGGTGCCGGGTGTGGTGGTGGTGGTGGTGGTGGTGGTGGTGTTTGGTGGTGGTGGTGGTGGTGGTGGTGGTGGTGGTAGTGATGTGTGCGTTTCTGTGGTGTGCTGCTGTCCTTGCTGTGTCACTGTGTCCTCTCCTCTCCTCTCTGGTTTGCAATGTAGCAAGGGGTTGTGGTCTGTGGGAGTGCTGCTTTTGTACTCACCTATGTGGGTGTGTCCTCATGGTCTGTTGTTTTCAGGTGTGTTGTGTCTGGGGTTCTGGCCTTTGTATTTTTTGTTTGTCCGGGGGGTGTTTTCGGGATGTGTACTGTGCTTGTGTATTTGTGTGTGCCTTGCTGTGTGGACTTATTGGCCATGTTGTGTGCTATTGGTTTTGTGTGCGGATGGTTTCTGTGCAGGTACGTTGGCGCCATGGCTTCTGCCGTGTCGATTCTCATCGGCGTTGTTTGCGCTGGCGGGCGGTATATTTGTTGTTTTTCCGCGCTCATGGCGGTGCGATCGTAATTTCACGTGCGGTGTGTCGGCCGTGTGGGCGGGCGGTTTTGTGTTGTCGTGCGTGTTTCCGTCCGTGGCGGGCGGTTTGACTCCGACTCGGACGATGGCGGGCGGTATTTTGTGTGATTTTTCGCCGATGGCGGTTTTCGGTTTGTGTACTCATAATGGCGTGGTCGGTGTTCAG